>JARKIP010000003.1:28878571-30113928 GCA_029990175.1 Petunia secreta
GCATTCATTCCATAACTGAAACGACCTTGGTTAGTCGTTTCGGAAGTTAGGACTCCGATTGGCGTACCGATAATTTTAAATTATTCGTAATATTCATCGGGACTTATCTGTGAAATTTGAGCTAAATCAAACCTCGTTTGGTAGGCATCGGAAGAAGTTTCAGTTTTTATTGTCGATAACTATTATAAAGAGATTTTCGAGCTCGGTTTTGGCCAATGAGCTCCGATTCGAAATTCGAAAGCGCCGTTAGGTTCGCATGATTATTTGTGACTTTTGTAAACTTTCGAAAGTGAATTTCGATGTTGTTCGGCTAGTTTCCGCTAAAATGCCGAAAGTTAAATAATTTGACTTTTTTCTATTTAAATTCGCATCTTGAGTTTCGGGAACCCGATTTGAGATCCACCTTTGCAAGTATGCTATATATATTTTGCTTAACTGTATGCAAAAGTTGAAATTGTTTCGAATATCGTAGGGTACCGTTTTAATTTTTGTCACAAAAGCAA
Organism: Petunia secreta; assembly: GCA_029990175.1. Taxonomy (NCBI): domain Eukaryota; kingdom Viridiplantae; phylum Streptophyta; class Magnoliopsida; order Solanales; family Solanaceae; genus Petunia; species Petunia secreta. The sequence goes on from JARKIP010000003.1 coordinate 28,879,075, forward strand.
ATAAAATAAAATAAAAAGAGAAAAGAATAAAAAAAGAAAGAAACTGACGAAAAGTTAGGCGGTGGTGTGATTAGGATTAGCTCATAAGCTTATGAGCTTCAGAATTGAACGGAAACGTGAAAACAAGAACAGAAACATTAGAACAGAGAAAATAAAATGACACAGTGAGAAAAAATGCCAGAAAATGAGAAAAGAGCCTGGGAAAAGATAGAATTTTCACCCTGCAACATTTACGTAATTATCTTAATGCATTATTTTATTTGATTATGTATGTTTGAATATATTTTAACGGTAAAACTTGGAATATTAGACATCGTTCTAATAAGTTCAATTAATAGTTTGAACGGTCAATTGGACCCCGATAATGGAAATAATTATATATTCGTACTCAGTGAGTTATGGGCAACATGTAAGTATAATTTATTTAGAGTTTAGTTATGTAACCTTAAACCCTGTACATAGGCCTGGCCTGCGTATTGCGTATGCGAATAGGGTATCAGGTTCCTAACCGGATTGCCCTAAGATGTGAGGAATGAAGCCTTTAGCCTAAATTGATATATCTGCTTATTGAATAGAGTGGGATCGTTTGGCAATGAAACCAAAAGATAAAGCGGTTGTTGATTAGCAGAGCCAACTTTTGGATGAGGTAAGTGTTTATATCCATTTCTTTGGAGGCCCTTGGCCTTGTGGATATTCTACCACGTGTTCCTTGCATGTGTAGCTGCCGATAGGCGTACTCATTACGCCTTAGCTTTGAATTTACATCGTATATTATATGTTATGCCCTGTTGTTGGTGTTGCATTGAGCATATGAGCATTGCACTCTGGTTTTGAGCATTGCATATACTTCACGGATGGCGATGAGAGTCCCGCACCGGTTAAGGGTCACTATTGCATATACTTCTCGGTTGGCGATGAGAGTCCAGCACCGGTGAAGGGTCATTATTGCATATACTTCCCGGTAATCGATGAGAGTCCCAAGCTGGTGAAGGGTTATCATTACATATACTTCCCGGTAATCGATGAGAGTCCCGAGCCGGTGAAGGATCATTATTGCATATACTTCCCGATTGGCGATGAGAGTCCCGCACCGGTGAAGGGTCATCATTGCATATACTTCCCGGTAATCGATGAAAGTCCCGAGCCGGTGAAGGATCATTATTGCATATATCTTCTGGTAGACGATGAGAGTCCCGCGCCGGAGATAGGTATCAGGCATATGTGATTGCATTGCATCGTACCGCATTCATTCCATCTCATTGCACCACATACTGACTATTGGGTGTATTGCGTTGTGTTTTATATATGCGGTATGTATACTATGTCGTGGACATATCTAGGTTTGCCTATATATATTTCTGGTTCGTATTATGGGTTGCGGGGATCGGGTTGCATGCTGCAATGGTATAAAGATATGAATCGGGTTGCATGCTGCAATGGTATAAAGATATGAATCGGGTTGCACGTCTGCACGTCGCAACGGTAAAAATATATGAATCGGGTTGCACGCCGCAACGGTATAAATATATGGATCGGTTTGCACGCCGCAATAGGATGAATATATGGATCGGGTTGCACGCCACAACAGGATGTATTTCTGATTGTTGATGTGTTCGGGATACCTATATGTTTTGGTTATCTTACGTTCCTGGTTGTTGATGAGTTTGTCATTCCATACGTGTTTCTAGTTATTATCTGGCTCTGCCTTTTTATAATTTAAATAAGAGGAATTTTGTTTATCTGTTTCTCCTCCCTGGCTAGCTATCCTATTCTTTGAGGTGGCTAGTCTGCCCCACTTATTGAGTCCTTTTGACTTACTCTTGTTTGTTGTTTCTTTCTTGTCTATCTATTTCGTTTCTGCAGGTTCGCTCCAGGATTGAGTTCGCCACGTTGTGAAGGAGCGAAGACGACTTCAGCTGTCAGGGTGAGCCAGCTTTTATTCCAGTTGGCCACTAGTTTATTGGTTATTATTTCAGTTGTATTTTGCTCCCTTCAGGAGGTATTTGTCTTCTTTTGTACTCTTAGATGTCTAGTCTGGATAGCCCTTAACCTAGTATGTGGGTAGTCAGCTGTAATTTTTTTTGTATAGCTTAGAGGTATCAGTATGTCTGTGATTCTTTTTCTAAGTCTTGTTATTATTTATAAATTGAATTATATTTATTTTTCCTAATTTAATTTATAAGGGTTAGCCCGACGGATCTGGGGAAGGATATCGGGTGCCCGCACGGCCTAACCGGATTCAGGGTCGTGGCAGTAACGTTGGAAGACGAGAGAAAAATGGCGTGGCCGTTCGATGCCCAATGAATGGTCGCCACGTGTCATGGAATAGAAATTTGAAAGGACGCGCACCGTTGATAAAAAATGCTTGGATGAGATCGAGCCACGTCGCCTTCCCGCAGAATTTCACTCCACTCCTCGGTAACTTCGGTAATTGACCGAGGAGTGGGGGGACTATCTGTATTGGGTAAAAATTGGCTTACTATGTGTCGCCTCGGTAACATGATCTGATGGTAACCGAGCATGTGATGACTAGCTGCAAACCGGAGCAAGTGAATGAGTCGCCAAAGTCAAGCACCGAGGACATCACCGAAGGCGAGCCGTAAGCTGCACTTCGGTGATCCTCGCTTCAACCAAACGGCAGAGTCGCGCCACCGAAGTAACATATTTGCGCCTCGGTAGGATACGCGGTTGTAACGACCCAGCAGCCCACTACTTCAGCCAACTACTTTATCCCACTAACTCTATCAATAAATGCTTTGGACGTGGTTTTGACCATGATCAGTCGTAGAGATCGTGGATCAGGCCCCTGTATCTATAAATAGCACTTTATTTTATATTGTACGTATTCAGAAATATATACAGAAACTCTGGCAAAATTTGTACACACAGCAATATATTGAAATCGCACTATCTTCTCGTATTTTCACTTACTCTTAGCATTTTCTTGACTTTGATACGAAGATTTGATTGTGTTCTTACTCAAATTTGATTTATGATCCTAACTGATTTAGGCCCATACAATTAGTTTAGCAGCGGTTATGCCAGCGGCTTAGAAAAACTATCACAAAAGTTTTTAAGTATAGCCCCTTAGCTTGCAATTTTAAGCCGTTGGTAAACTTATTTTGCGGCGGTAAAAACCACTGCTAATTGGTAAATAAACCGCTGGTAATAGCATTTTTTTATAGTGCGTATCCCAACACTGCTATATAGTTTAGTGATAAATGGGGAAAGAATGGTCAAAAGTTGTGGGTGCAAACACTGAATTTGATTTTAAATGAAATTGCTTGTCATAGGTGTATGATCTTCCTTCTATAATTGGACAGTTACTACTATAGATCTTTCTCCTACTTTACTACTTCAGTCAAACAGAGGAAGGAGGAAGAAGGAAAATGACGGGTGCAGCTCCTCTCCATTAGCTATTGTCTCCATTTTCTCAAGTTGCCCTTTAGATTAATGACAATTGTCATTATACAAAATTAATGGTTAAGATTTTACTAGCTAAATTAAAATTTTAACCGGAGTTAGTTTGACCCATATTCTCTTATTAATTACTGTAACTATATTTAAAACTTTTGATTTCTCTTCCATGTTGTATCCCTCCGTTGGCACCAAAAGATGTTATTATTACTAATAAGTCATACATTAAATATCAAGCACTAAAATAAAATAGACTTATTAATTAAAGAGTTAAAGAAAAAACAAAACAAAAAAGACAAAACCATTAGGACAAAAAAATAAACTTATGAAGATTGGCTGAAATTTCTCACGTATTAACTAAGGATTTTTTTTAAAAAAAAAAAAGATAAAACATTAGGGAGAGAAAAAGGAAATATATGAGGACAGTCTAAAGTTTTCTAGTAGAGTAAAGTAGTCCTAGCAATTAAGGAGTTAAAAAATAGAAAAAAAAACAAAACCCGTAAGATAGAAATTTTCTCCTAATTTATAGGATAGGCAAAAGAATTTTAAATTTTATATGGAAAAATATATTCTTCTAATCATGGTTAAATACCTTTATCTAATTAATTAGATCTAGGGAAAGCGTGACAGTTATAAAGTAAAGTCATTGAATGTTAGTGCAATTACTTAGAAATATAATGAGAGACCGTTCGGAATTTGTATATACATTAATATAGTTAATTTTATTTCTTATTTTTTTATCCAAATATTAGAAAAAATGTCAAAGATTATACATTATTTTGTGAAAATTGCCATTGAAAAAACTAACGAGGAAAACGGTACTATATAACTACGATCAAATGTATTTTGTAACTTATATTTGTAGGAACAGTGGGGAAAACAACAACAATAATATTGACAATAGTAATAACAATAATAATGTACGACCAAAGTATTGTTGAATACAACAAAAATAAAAGGATATAGTTATATTATCTCTGTGTAGATATACGGTGCTCTGAGTCGTGCTGGGCACTGTGCTAAGAAACTATTTAATATAAAGGGATCAGGAATCGACAAAACTATATAATGTACCCAGCAAGTCTAAGGTAAAGGATTATACTATAATTAGGTGGCTAGATGATAAGGAAATAGTGGCTATTAACAATATAGTGGTTGTATATAAAAATAGTGGCTATCTCTTAAATTGTATAAGTGTCTGTTTATAAAGAAATGTCCAAGGATGGAGAAAGAAATGGAACGGCTGATGATTGTGATTTATTGATACAAATCATTGCTATTTATAGACAGGATGATGAATAGAAGATAGACAAGTGTGTGTACACTTGTCAATTCACTTTGCCACTAAGCCAATGTATGTTGTCACTTCTCAAAGTATGTTTCCACCTATACAAACATATGGCCACCTTTCCAATAGTATGGACAAGTGTCCATTATAAATCATACATCTTGCCAAGTAATCTTTTAAAATACTCTAATTGCCATCAGTCCCCCACATATTTTAAAAGATTTTTCAAGAACATATATAGAATAAAGAGGTAAGGCGAGAAGGATAAGACTTGCTGGATTTACACGGTCTAAATGCAATAGGTTTGGTGTCTTCTGGACTATGAACCAAATTTAGACCGATAAAACTTGACTCACAGAATTACTGGTGAAATATAATATTTCTATGAACCAATAATTCTTGTTGTAAGCCAGAGGCTCTACCAATCACATTTTGACCCACAATTTTGTTGTTCAACGCGGTTTTGCGCGAATAGGCCATGCGCGTGCCTGGTATTCATGAGAGCTTTAGAGACTTGCTAGAATCTCATAGGAGCGGCTCCACCTCTACTCTCATATAGGTGAATTCATCAAGTGTACACTGCTTTAAATACACCATCCATAAGGACTATGAATTCATTAAGAGTTAAAACTCAGTCCTCTAAATAATAGAAGTTAATCACTCTCATTTAAGTGCTTCAGCGTCAATATCGACTTGTTATTACCCATATGAACCTACTTCATGGGATCTCCAATCATATAGGTTGGGTTGCCATCTCTATTGACAATCATGTTAGCCTTAACCCCATCTCTTTTGAAGTTTGAAGAATTAATTTTCTTCCCAAAGGTTTGGTCAGAGGATCTGCCAAATTCACTTCTGACTTTACATAATCAATGAAAATTATCCTATCTCTCAGCAGCTGCTTAACAACTTTGTGTCTCAGATGACTGTGTCTGCATTTTCCATTATAGGATTTATTCTTGGCAACATCAATTGCCGCTTTACTATCACAATGGATAGACACAGGAGGCAACACATCCTTTGTTAAAGGGATATCAGCTAAGAAGTTTCTTAGCCACTCAGCCTCAGAACCATCCAACTCCAGAGCTATAAACTCTGCTTCCATAGTAGATTTAGCAATTATGGTTTGTTTGGCTGATCTCCATACTATTGCACCACCACCTATGGTGAATACATAACCACTAGTTGATTTTGACACATCTGAATCGGAGATCAAGTTAGCATCACTGTATCCTTCTAATACAGCGGGAAATCCACTATACAGGATACCATAATTCATGGTTCTTCTTAAATATTTCATCACTCTTACCAATGCAGACCAGTGCTCTTGGTTGGGATTATGAGGATATCTACTCAGTCTACACACAACATAAGCTATATCAGGCCTAGTAAAATTCATTAAATGCAACATACTCCCAATAATCTGAGCATATTTAGGCTGAGCAACTGGGTCACCTTTATTCTTTTTCAATTGAGAGCTAGCGTCATAAGGAGTGGCCACAGGTGTCACATCAAAACAATCAAACTTCTTAAGAAGTCTCTCAACATAGTGTTCTTGTGACAACACAATACCATCATCACTTCTTATGACTTTAACTCCCAATATCATACTCACATCACCCAGATCTTTCATATCAAAGTTAGATGACAAAAACAGTTTGGTACTCTGCACAACATTTAAGCTTGAACCAAATATAAGCATGTCATTAATATATAAATAAATTATCATAAAATCACCATTTAATACTTTAGTATAAACATATTTATCCACTTCAACAGAAGAAAATCGATCTCTCATTAAGACTTGATCAAATTTCTCATGCCACTGTTTAGAAGCTTGATTTAGACCATAAAGAGATTTAATTAATTTACAAACTTTATTTTCTTGCCCAAGAACAGCACATCCCTCGGGCTGAACCATATAAACTTCTTCTTCTAAGTCACCATTTAAAAATATCGTTTTAACATCCATTTGATGAATAAAAAGCTTGTAAACTGAGGCTAGGGCAATTAAAAGTCTAATAGAAGAAATTCTAGTCACTGGTCTAAATGTATCAAAATAGTCGATATTTCGTTTTTGAGAAAATCCTTTTGCTACTAAACGAGCTTTATATTTTTTTATAGAACCATCAGGGTTAAATTTCTTTTTGAAAATCCATTTACAATCAATAGGTTTTGCACGAGGAGGTAAATCAGTCAAAACCCAAGTTTTATTTTTCATAATAGAATCAAGTTCAACTTTTATTGCCTCTTTCCAAAGTTCAGCATCAGAAGAAGAAATAGCTTCAAGATAATTTAATGGTTCATTATTAACAATAAAAGTTTGAAAATCATTTCCATAGGAAAAATACTCTTTTCTATGCCTTTTGCTCCTTCTCGGTTCCTCAACAGAGGAACTCTCTTTATTTCTTTCAATAGGTGCATGAGAAACTTTATCAGACAATGAAAAAATGTGTTCAAAGAACTCAGCGTTCTTTGTCTCAATAATGGTGTTACAATCAAGCACATCACTTTTTAAAACAATAACATCTATATGCAGCACAATGTTCAACATATCCAATTAACATGCAATCAACAGTTTTAGAACCTATCTTTCTCTATTTAGGTTCAGGCAACAGAACTTTGACAAGACACCCCCACACTTTTAAATATTTCAGGTTAGGTTTATAACCTTTCCACAATTCATAGAGAGTTTTGCCAGTTCTTTTATGGGGTATTCTATTTTGTAAGTGGCAAGCAGATAAAATTGCTTCACCCCAATTATCAGGAGCATTAGAACTAATTAACATGGAGTTCATCATTTCTTTCAGTGTTCTATTTTTTCTTTCAGCTACTCCATTAGACTCAGGTGAATATGGAGGAGTTATTTCATGAATAATTCCTTCTTTTTCACAAAAATCATTTAAGGCCAAATATTCACCTTCTCTATCAGATCTAATTCTTTTCATTTTTCTACTAAGTTGATTTTCAACCTCAGATTTATAAGAAATAAAAGCATCAAATGCATCATCTTTATTTCTAAGCAAATACAATTTAGTATATCTAGAAAAATCATCAATAAAGGTCACATAATATCGTTTACCACCTCTAGTCATGGTCTGTTTAAATCACCCAAATCAGTGTGAATCAAAGACAGTAATTCAGTTTCTCGATTAACAGGGAAGCAAGATTTCCTAGTATTTTAGCTTCACTATATATTTCACATTTATCAATCTTATTTGAGTCTAAACCAGATATTAAACCCATTGCATGCATTTTCTGTATATATGACACATTAACATGTCCTAGCCTAGCATGTCACAAGGAAATAGAGTCAACCACATAGGCAGAAGCAGGTGCATTTTCATATATAATGTTAGAAACGTTAAGTTCAAAGAGTCCATGGTTACAGTACCCCTTTCCAATATTATTTTTTGTCATTAGAATCTTATCAGATTCAAATGTCATTTTAACCCCAGCTTTTAACAACAAGGCTACAGAAATCAGGTTTGTCCTTATATCAGGAACATGTAGCACATCCGTAAGGGATAAACTTTTTCCTGAAGTTAGTTTCAGGAGTACTTTACCCTTACCCAGGACGTTAGCAGTTCCCGAGTCTACAAGGTAGACTACTTTATTATCATCTCCTATATTTGTATAGGAGGTAAATGCTTCTCGATTTGCACAAATGTGCCGAGTAGCCCCAGAGTCTACCACCCAATTTTTCAAAGTGCCTACAATGTTCTTTTAAGAAATAACAGCTGCAATAATTTCATCTCCTTCAGCTAAATTAGCTTTGAGAGGATTTCTATTTTCTTTGTCATTTCCTGCCATCTTTACATATTTTCGGACATAATAACCCGTTTTTTCACAATTAAAATTATAGCCTTTCTTTTTCTTATAATTGGGGTTATTGGGCTTGTAACCTCGAGACTCATTAACATACCTCGTATTGTCTCTATTATGACTACGCTCATATGGAGGAACAACCACACCAGGAGTAGTGGAGGCAGCACCGATATTGATAATATCAGCAGTACCTTTTCCAGTATTATTGTTTGCCATAGTTTCTTAGATTGTAGGAACAGTGGGGAAAACAACAACAATAATATTGACAATACTAATAACAATAACAATAATAATGTACGACTAAAGTATTGTTGAATACAATAAAAATAAAAGGATATAGTTATATTATCTCTGTGTAGATATACGGTGCTCTGAGTCGTGCTGGGCACTGTCCTAAGAAACTATTCCAGCAGCCTGGAATGTTTCCCCAGAATAAAATGAGCCTTCCTCTATTTAATATGGAGGGATCAGGAATCAACAAAACTATATAATATATCCAGCAAGTCTAAGATAAAGGATTATGCTATAGGCAAGATGATAAGGAAATAGTGGCTATTAACAATATAGTGGTTATATATAAAAATAGTGGATATCTCTTAAGTTGTATAAGAATAGTGGCTGTTTATAAAGAAATGCCCAAGGATGGAGAAAGAAATGGAACGGCTGATGATTGTGATTTATTGATACAAATCATTGCTATTTATAGAGAGGATGAGGAATAGAAGATAGACAAGTGTGTGTACACTTGACAATTCATTTTGCCACTAAGCCAATATATGTTGCCACTTCTCAAAGCATGTTGCCACTTCTCAAAGTATGTTGCCACCTATACAAACATACGGCCACCTTTTCAATAGTGTGGACAAGTGTCCATTATAACTCATGCATCTTGCCAAGTAATCTTTTAAAATACTCTAATTTCCATCAATATTTTCATTAGGCATTATGTAATATTCACGAAATGGTGTTACTAAAAAGGAATTTACAAATGGAATATAACTATTTATTGAACCTTAAAATCTATCTTTCGATAAGTTAAAATTGGAGAACCTCTCTGTTCAACTTTACTTATTAAATCTAAAGCACATTTCTCTTAAACATATTAATAAATACCATAATTTGTGGAGATATAGATTTCTGATTCATACCAAAGTTAGAGAGTATTACTATAAATATATATTGAAATATACTTAGAATCTAATCCAGCCTTTTAAATATTAATTAGAATAAGTATCGTTGATATTCAGCAAGAAAATGCATGTTTAGAGTTGATATGGACATATTTATATGCGTTTCAATATTAGTTTACTCTTAATTGTTACCGACTTTTGAGCAATTTTGTAATTAAATATGTCCAGCTAATCTAAGTTCTTAATTTTATATGGATTAGGTTGTCACGACCCAATTTTCGGGGCCGTGATGGCACCTAAGTGTTACATCCTTAGGCGAACCACGAATAATTAAACTGACTCATAATGATAATTTAGATAGAAATATTTCAATAAAATGTAGGTGTAAACATCCACCCGAAATACAGTGTCAATAGAGCATCTACGAAATCTGACAACCGATATATATATATATATATATATATATATATAATACAAGATGTAGGAAGCGTCTAAGCACTAAGGTGGATCAGACGGTATGCCACCGCGAACCATGCGGTTGGCTCACCTCAAGCAAAAATAGTCACAGCCTCGAACGGATCAGATAAGTCCAGCTGTCTGACTAGTAGAAGGATCTGCACATTTAAAACAGTAAGTTATGAGCCAAAGCCCAGTAAGATCATCGACAGGCCCGCTAAATTACCCTTTCGGGACAAGTCTTTGATAATGCATAAGCAGATAACGGAAGTACAATCCACACCTTTACAGTAACCCATAAACATTACATACGATAATATAATTATACAACAACACAAGCAATAATACGCGAATACATAACATAGTCAATAATATAAAGATACATAATATAGGCAGCATATACAATATTATATTGATACTATGGCATAAGCAGTAATAAATTAACACATAGCATGGCGATGATATATCTCGCATACCACATAGGTAATGATATACCTAGCACATAGCATAAGCACACACCCTGTGCGGCTTTATTTATAGGTCATAACGCGCCACAGGCCTCTGTCCCTATAAACAACTTTACTTATAGGTCATAACGCACCACAAGCCTCTGTCCCTATAAGTCTCCACATCTAGGTCATAACGCACCACCGGCCTCTGTCCCTAGATGGAATTTCGCTTCTAGGTCATAACGCACCACCGGCCTCTGTCCCTAGAGCATATCAATAATACACCGGCACACAACATCGACTATACACGAGTCACGTTTGTGCTTCACCTTTTTGTATAAATATAACGAGTAGTAAATAATACTATCTACTAGACAATGCTAGTCAATTAAGTACTCGACATCTTACTTAGCAAGATCAAATCTTATCCGCAAGCAAAATAGAGGTCAAGTCTCACTTACCTCAAAATCGGCTCAAGTGGCTAAGGAACGACCTCCTTTCCCAAACGATGTGCCTCCGAAAGACTACTCTCTGAGCCAAAAAAATAGTGTCGCACTCGTAAGCATGTGAGGAAAGGATTCTAAGCCCTTACGCAATTTAAGAGGCAATTTACCAAAATACCCCCGGGTCGGACGTACCCAAAACCCGTAAAATTTATGTTTCCGGACTCCCCATACTCCCACGAGTCCAAAAGTACCATTATTGTACATACCCGAGTCCAACTCGGTCATTTTTCCCATTTCACAAATCTAGGGTTCAAACCCTCTTTCCAAGGATCGTCACTTTGATCTTCGGATTAAAGCGTTAAAAATTGGTAAGAATAGTTACCTTGTGCTTAGGAATGATTTTGGTACTTCAAATTCCCCTTGGAATCACTTTTAGAAGCTCAAAACATGAAAATAAAAATGACTGCCCGCCCTAGAATATATAGCAGCCCGCAGCTTTAAAGAGTTGTACCACATGCTGTCCAAATTGTACCTCACTGGACAGCTTTTGGTAAAATACACATAACTTTTAGTACAAATGTCCAAATAATACGAAATTTGTGGCATTAGAACCACAACTCAATGAGCTATAACTTTGATGTTTTTACTTTTTTCTAATTCATTATGGATTGATCTGAAAAATTGATTTCTTTCCGGCTGAACAGTAAAAAAACAGATTTCAACAGCTTTTTGGCTTCGCACCAGGTCAGCCACTGTTTTTGGCTCCAAACGGGACCCTACGAAGCTCGGAATGACCCCAAATTTTGTACACAAGTCATACAAGAGTTGTGTGACATGCTCATCAAGACGGAACTCAATTCGGATCTCTAGAACTCAAAAAGTGGGTCCCACGGGAAAGTGTCAAATTTCGACTTTCGCCAAAATAGAGAATTTTAATCAAACGACCCCGGAATCCAAATTCGAAAGTTGCTACAAGTCACAAATAACGATGCGAACCTAACGGAACCCTCAGATCTCTCATCGGAGTTCATTTACTCAAATCGAGCTCGAAAACCTCTTTTAACCTTTTTAAACTTCCGCAACGGAGACTTTATCAAAAGTCCTATCAAACGAGGTCCGTTTTCACTTCTGAAGGTTGCTACAGGTCATAAATTACCATACTAACTTAACGCAACTTTCAGATTTCATATCAGAGCTCATTTGCTCAAATCGAGCTCCGGAACCTCTTTTAGCCTTAACGAATATCCGAAACGGATGTCTTTCGCCTATACCTATCTAACAAGGTTCGTTTTAGCTAAAAAATTTCAGGCATGTCATAATGGACCTTACGGAGCTTTTGGGATTGTCGATACGCAAATCGAGGTCCCGATTCCCAAAATGACTATTTGAGGTCGTTACAATCTCCCCCACTTAGACTCTCGTTCGTCGTCGGACGAGCCCGAGTCTAAGGTAAGATTCACATTTTCACGACAATAATTACACGAATTTCGAGGACTCTCGCTACTATCCGAAATCATAAACAACAACATAACTTTCAGGCTTTAGAGGTTTAAATCAAACCTAAATTATCGAAAAGGTGAGGATATTTCTCCCGCATGTCGGACTCAAGTTCCCAAGTGGCTTCTTCGCTAGGACGATTCTTCCATAGCACTTTAACCAACGGGATCTCTTTCGACCTTAGCTTACGGATCTCTCTAGCTGCAATAGCAATCGGCTCCTCCAAATAAGCCAAGTCCTCGTCGATCTCGACAGAAGCCATATCAATCACATGGGATGGATCATGAACATACTTTCGGAGCATAGATACGTGGAATACCGGATGAACTGACAGAGATGGAGGCAAAGCAAGCCTATATGCAACAGCGCCAATGCGCTCCAAGACCTCAAAAGGACCAATGAACCTCGGACTAAGCTTGCCCTTTTTTCCGAATCTCATAACACCCTTCATCGGCGATACTTTAAGAAACACCCGGTCACCTACCATAAACACCAAATCTCTCCTCCTCCGATCCGCATAAGATATCTGTCGACTCTGAGCTGTGCGGAGCCGATCCTGAATGATTCGGACCTTATCTAAGGTCTGCTGAACTAGATCCGGACCCAACACCTTCACCTCTCCAGGTTCAAACCAATCAACTGGAGAACGACATCGGCGGCCATATAATGCCTCAAACGGAGCCATCTGGATAGAAGACTGATAACTGTTATTATAGGCAAATTCCGCCAAAGGCAAATAACTGTCCCAATGGCCTCCAAAGTCAATAGCAGAAGCCCTCAGCATATCCTCAAGAATCTGGATGGTCCTCTCGGACTGACCATCAGTCTGAGGATGAAATGTGGTGCTAAGATCCACTCGGGTACCCAGCTCCTTCTGAAATGATCTCCAGAACTGAGATGTGAACTGAGTACCGCGATCTGATATAATAGAGACTGGAGCACCATGCAATCTCACAATCTGCTCGATAAAGATACGAGCTAAGCGCTCCGATGAATAAGTAGTCCTCACGGGGATGAAATGAGCTGACTTGGTGAGACGATCCACCACTACCCATACTGAATCATGCTTGCCCATGGTCAAAGGCAATCCAACCACAAAGTCCATAGTAATATGCTCCCATTTCCATTCCGGAATCGGCATGGACTGAGTCACCCCGGCTGGTCTTCTATGCTCATACTTTACCTGCTGACAATTTAAGCACCGAGACACATGATCAGCAACATCTCTCTTCATTCCCTTCCACCAATATAACTCCCGAAGACCTTGATACATCTTCGTAATACCAGGATGAATAGAATACCGAGAACTGTGTGCCTCTGCCAATATCAGCTGCCTCAACTCCCCAACATTCGGAACACACAACCGACCGTTGAGCCGCAGTACACCATCATCTCCGATCATAAATGAGGTCACTCCCCCACTTAAAACTCTATCTCGAATATCACGCAAATATGAATCATCAAATTGCTTTTCCTTGATCTGGGAAGCTAGGGATGACTGAGTCCCTATATAAGCAAAAACTCGGTTTGGCACAGAATCATCAAATCGCACTCCACTAATGGACAAGGCCTGCAACTCTCGAGCTAGTGGTCTCATATCAACATCAAGATAGGCAAGGCTACCCATAGACTTCCTGCTCAGAGCATCAGCCACAACATTAGCTTTCCCGGGATGATACCGAATAGCGATGTCATAATCCTTAAGCAACTCTAACCATCGGCGCTGTCTCCCGTTCAAGTCCTTCTGGGTGAACAGATACTGGAGACTCTTATGATCAGTGAAAATCTCACAAGGCTCACCATATAAATAATGCCTCCACAACTTCAATGCAAATACCACCGCCAATAACTCTAGATCATGGACAGGGTAGTTCTTCTCATGCACTTTCAGTTGTCTCGAGGCATAAGCTATCACCTTGCCATTCTGCATCAAAACACCACCTAAGCCAATACCAGAAGCATCACAATAGACTGTGAATCCCCCGAATCCACTAGGCAAGGCCAATACAGGTGCTGTAGTCAAGACAGTCTTGAGCCTCTGAAAGCTAGACTCACAAGCAGCAGACCATAGAAAAGGAACATTATTCTGCGTCAATTTAGTCAGTGGTGCCGATATAGAAGAAAATCCCTCCACGAAACGTCGATAATAGCCTGCCAAGCCTAAGAAACTCCGAATCTCTGTAGGAGAAGTAGGCCTAGGCCAATTCTGAATGGCCTCCACCTTCTTGGGATCAATACTAATACCGTCCTTGGTCGCCACGTGCCCCAGGAATGACACGGTATCCAGCCAGAACTCACATTTAGAGAATTTAGCATACAATTCATGGTCTCTCAAGGTCTGAAGGATAATCTTCAAGTGATGCTCATGCTCCCCTCGGCTCCTTGAATATATAAGGATGTCATCAATGAACACAATAACAAAAGAATCAAGATATGGCTTGAACACACGGTTCATAAGATCCATAAAGGCGGCCGGAGCATTTGTAAGCCCAAATGACATGACAAGAAACTCATAGTGCCCATATCTCGTACGGAAAGCAGTCTTAGAAATATCCTCAGACCGAATCCACAACTGATGATACCCCGATCTCAAGTCAATCTTGGAAAAATGAGTAGCACCCTGAAGCGATCAAATAAATCATCTATACGCGGTAAAGGATACCTGTTTTTGATAGTCACTTTGTTCAATTGCCGATAATCAATACACATGCGCATAGAACCATCCTTCTTCTTTACAAAAAGAACCGGAGCACCCCAAGGAGATACACTGGGTCTAATAAAACCCTTATCAAGCAAATCTTGAATTTGCTCCTTCAATTCCCTCAACTCAGCAGGAGCCATACGATATGGAGGAATAGATATAGGCTGAGTACCTGGTAATATATCAATACAGAACTCAATCTCCCGCATATGAGGCAAAACCGGCAAGTCATCCGGAAAGACCTCCGGATACTCGCATACTACCGGTACTCGATCAATAGATACCTCCTCCACTCGAACATCTCGAATAGAAGCAATATACCCTCCGCACCCGCGAGCTATCATCTTCTGAGCCTTCATGAATGATATGATCTTGTTCCTCGGAGAAGACCTGGAACCCTTCCAAATAGCCTTAGGCTCACCTTCGGCACCTATAGTCACGGACTTGGCATGGCAATCCAACGTCGCGTGACAGGATGCCAACCAATCCATGCCCATGATCACATCAAATTCCACCATATCTAGCAACATCAAGTCTACAAGAGACTCAACACCACAAATAGAAATCACACACTCCCGATACCCTTTATCTACACATATAGGATCTCCGACAGGCATTGCCACCATAAATGGAGCATCAATAAAAACCAGACCCTTGCCCAAGCAAGGTGAAAATCCAAGAGACACATAAGAGAAAGTAGATCCCGGATCTATAAGGGCAAAGGCACTGCGGCCACAAACAGAGTACCTGTGATCACATCATTGGATGCCTCGGCATCCTGGCGTGTCATAGCAAAAACCTGAGCTGAACCTCCAGGACCAGGAGCTCTCTGAACCGGCTGCCTAGGAGGAACCTGAGTGACAGGCCTAGCTGCCTGAGGAGAAGACCGAACCATAGTAGCAGAACTCTGATGTCCCGCAGAGGTAGGTCCAGATGAAGTAACATAGGGGCAATCCCTAACAAAGTGCCTGGGATCCCCACACTGGTAACAAGCCTTACTACCGCCTCCTCCACGTCCACCTCCGGGCCTGCACCTCCCATAGTGCCTCTGACGGCATCTCCCACAAACAGGTGGAATAGACTGAGATGAATCCCCATGCCTCTGAGACGGCTGAGGCCTCTGAACACCCGACGAAGTACCCTGAGATGGTAAAGCAGCGGCCTGGGGAAGCCTAGGCTGAGTATGACCACGAAAACTCTGGCCACCATGTGAGGGGCCACCAGAAGTACCAGAATATCGCACCCTCTTGCTCGCCCTCTCTGCATCTGCTCTAGCATGAATGTCCTCCATACGCCTCGCAATATCAACCACATCATAATAAGACTTGTTGCCAATATGTGAGGCAACAGCCACCTGAAGACGAGGGTGAAGACCCTCAACAAATCTAAGAACCTTGTCTCTCTCCAGCATAACCATAGCAGGCGCATACTGAGATAACTCTAAAAATCTGGTATCATAAGCAGTCACGGACATGCCTCCCTGTCTCAACAACTCAAACTCGCGTCTCTGGGCATCAAGATGACTCTGAGGCACAAATCTACTCATAAACATAGCAACGAACTCGGTCCAAGTCAAGGGAGGAAGATCACTCGACCTCTGTCTCATCATAGAAGACCACCAAGTCTCGGCATCACCGGACGAACGGAAAGAAGCACATCTCACCCCAAGGGTGTCCCTAGAACCCAATACAGAAAATATCTTCTCACATTTCTGAATATACCTCTGGGCAGTGCAAGTAGCTGGGGTACCATCGAACTCGGGAGGCTTGAGCTTCATGAAGGACTCAATCCTCCGAGCTACCTCCTCGTCACTTATAGAAAGAGCAGGAATAGAATGACCCGACTGAATACCCGACTGAGGAGCCAAAGTGGAAGGCTGAGCAAAAGGACTAATAACTGGAGTAGACTGAGGAATCACCGGAGTAGCCTCAGGAGTCGGCGTACTCATAGCTGGAGTAACTGGCTGGGGTACCGCAGAAGGTACTGGCATATCGCCCATAGGCGTGGCCTGAGATCCAAGCATGCCCATCATCCGCAATAGAACATCTGCAGAAATAGATACCGTTGTACCCGGCACAAGAGAAGGCATAGTCGATGGGACATGTGTGACAGGTATCTCAGAAGACACCGGTGGCACTGTACTAGTCTGTCTGGCAGCAGGAGGTCTGCCCAAAGAAGCTCTGGTAGTAGCCGCTCTCGGCTGAGTAGGTGCCCGCGCACCAGTCCGTATGCTACGCACAGCTCTCCCACGGACCGACTCAGTCAGTGCGTCACCAGCTCCCGAAGCAGAGGACGATCGCGTTCTCACCATCTGTCATAATCACATTAAAGGATTAGCACCTATGTAAGCATCATAGCACGAGAAGAGATGAAATGAAGGGAAACAACTCTTCCTAAAATGCCTTTGCAGCCTCTCGCTTATAACTATGGTCGACAACATACCCATAAACAAGACTCTGCTCGGACACTGCTCCATTGACTCCCTAAGACTCGACTTACAACCTAGGGCTCTGATACCAATTTTTCACAACCCAATTTTCGGGGCCGTGATGGCACCTAAGTGTTACATCCTTAGGCGAACCACGAATAATTAAACTGACTCATAATGATAATTTAGATAGAAATATTTCAATAAAATGTAGGTGTAAACATCCACCCGAAATACAGTGTCAATAGAGCATCTACGAAATCTGACAACCGATTTATATATATATATATATATATATATATATATATATATATATATATATATATATATATATATATATATATAATACAAGATGTAGGAAGCGTCTAAGCACTAAGGTGGATAAGACGGTATGCCACCGCGAACCATGCGGTTGGCTCACCTCAAGCAAAAATAGTCACAGCCTCGAACGGATCAGATAAGTCCAGCTGTCTGACTAGTAGAAGGATCTGCACATTTAAAACAGTAAGTTATGAGCCAAAGCCCAGTAAGATCATCGACAGGCCCGCTAAATTACCCTTTCGGGACAAGTCTTTGATAATGCATAAGCAGATAACGGAAGTACAATCCACACCTTTACAGTAACCCATAAACATTACATACGATAATATAATTATACAACAACACAAGCAATAATACGCGAATACATAACATAGTCAATAATATAAAGATACATAATATAGGCAGCATATACAATATTATATTGATACTATGGCATAAGCATTAATAAATTAACACATAGCATGGCGATGATATATCTCGCATACCACATAGGTAATGATATACCTAGCACATAGCGTAAGCACACACCCTGTGCGGCTTTATTTATAGGTCATAACGCGCCACAGGCCTCTGTCCCTATAAACAACTTTACTTATAGGTCATAACGCACCACAAGCCTCTGTCCCTATAAGTCTCCACATCTAGGTCATAACGCACCACCGGCCTCTGTCCCTAGATGGAATTTCGCTTCTAGGTCATAACGCACCACCGGCCTCTGTCCCTAGAGCATATCAATAATACACCGGCACACAACATCGACTATACACGAGTCACGTTTGTGCTTCACCTTTTTGTATAAATATAACGAGTAGTAAATAATACTATCTACTAGACAATGCTAGTCAATTAAGTACTCGACATCTTACTTAGCAAGATCAAATCTTATCCGCAAGCAAAATAGAGGTCAAGTCTCACTTACCTCAAAATCGGCTCAAGTGGCTAAGGAACGACCTCCTTTCCCAAACGATGTGCCTCCGAAAGACTCCTCTCTGAGCCAAAGAAATAGTGTCGCACTCGTAAGCATGTGAGGAAAGGATTCTAAGCCCTTACGCAATTTAAGAGGCAATTTACCAAAATACCCCTGGGTCGGACGTACCCAAAACCCGTAAAATTTATGTTTCCGGACTCCCCATACTCCCATGAGTCCAAAAGTACCATTATTGTACATACCCGAGTTCAACTCGGTCATTTTTCCCATTTCACAAATCTAGGGTTGAAACCCTCTTTCCAAGGATCGTCACTTTGATCCTCGGATTAAAGCGTTAAAAATGGGTAAGAATAGTTACCTTGTGTTTAGGAATGATTTTGGTACTTCAAATTCCCCTTGGAATCACTTTTAGAAGCTCAAAACATGAAAATAAAAATGAATGCCCGCCCTAGAATATATAGCAGCCCGCAGCTTTAAAGAGTTGTACCACATGCTGTCCAAATTGTACCTCACTAGACAGCTTTCGGTAAAATACACATAACTTTTCGTATAAATGTCCAAATAATACGAAATTGGTGGTATTAGAACCACAACTCAAAGAGCTATAACTTTCATGTTTTGATTTGTTTCTAATTCCTTATGGATTGATCTGAAAAATTGATTTCTTTCCGGCTGAACAGTAAAAAAACAGATTTGAACAGCTTTTTGGCTTCGCACCAGGTCAGCCACTATTTTTGGGTCCAAACGGGACCCTACGAAGCTCGGAATGACCCCAAATTTTGTACACAAGTCATACAAGACTTGTGTGACATGCTCGTCAAGACGGAACTCAATTCGGATCTCTAAAACTCAAAAAGTGGGTCCCACGGGAAAGGGTCAAATTTCGACTTTCGCCAAAATAGAGAATTTTAATCAAACGACCCCGGAATCCAAATTCGAAAGTTGCTACAAGTCACAAATGACGATGCGAACCTAACGGAACCCTCAGATCTCTCATCGGAGTTCATTTACTCAAATCGAGCTCGAAAACCTCTTTTAACTTTTTTAAACTTCCGCAACGGAGACTTTATCAAAAGTCCTATCAAACGAGGTCCGTTTTCACTTCTGAAGGTTGCTACAGGTCATAAATTACCATACGAACCTAACGCAACTTTCAGATTTCATATCAGAGCTCATTTGCTCAAATCGAGCTCCGGAACCTCTTTTAGCCTTAACGAATATCCGAAACGGATGTCTTTCTCCTATACCTATCTAACAAGGTTCGTTTTAGCTAAAAATTTTCAGGCATGTCATAATGGACCTTACGGAGCTTTTGAGATTGTCGATATGCAAATCGAGGTCCCGATTCCCGAAACGACTATTTGAGGTCGTTACATAGGTGTTACTATTATTTATTAGGCACAAATGAAGTCACTTTAGCTTTGCAAAATGTGGATTATGGAGTTTCACAGTTTAGAGGAGTTTTGTGGCCATACGGAGCCCTGTTAGCCTATACAATGGACTGAAGTCAAGAAGCAGAAGACATAAAAGGAAGAGATAATATAGACGCACAGAAAGAGTGTAGCAAGCATTTTAAGTTCAAGCACTATTTCATAATCCCAGTGTACTTTGGATAGGGACAAAACTTTGTACTTTATTGATCCTTAATTAATTGGGATAAGGAGAATTGACAGTTAGTATAAAATAGGTTCAAGTTGATATAGGAAAGAGAGGGACACACGACCAGGAACGCTCAAGGCTGGAAGCTCAACTTCGACACAAGAGTTTTTCTTTTCTCCTCTTTTCTTAATTCTAGTTTATTAGTTCTAGGGTTGTGTGATCTCCATGAATGTTGATATTTAGATGTTAATCTGATTTTATTAGTTTATCATATTGGGTTATTTATTATATCTAAGCTTAATTATTTGATTGCTTGATCACCAATTGAATACTATTTACGAATCTTGAATTGAACTTGGGAAAGAGAATTCTTGATTGCAATAGGATTTAATAGAGCCTGTTCTTGAACCTGGGCATCGAGGAATAGATTCGCGGATAAGGATAGAAATATACCTATCTGCCTTGCTTAATCATTTTACAGGAATTACAAATGCGTTCTTCTTAACTTCTGATTCCATAGGAATATAGGTGTTGGATTAACTTGAATAGGGGAGCAAGATATCGGAAGAGTCTTGTGAGCAATATTAACCCTGTCGAATAGTAACCCAGATAAATTATTTAGTCGAATTAACTGAAGAATTCAACAGGATTGGTAGATTTCCCATAACCTTGGAACATTCTCTCCTATTAAACTCGACTTCCTACTTGTTCTATTTAGTAGATAATTACTTAATTTTATTAGTTAATTGTACTTTATATTAATTCTCAATAAACCAATGCAATCTTTTCTTGACTAGATAATTCATAATTGTTTGATTTAGTTAATAGTTAATCACAAGTCTATGTGGGACAATACTTGATCTTATCACTTTATTACTTGTCGACCGCGTATACTTACGTGTGCGTTTGGGAGCAACAAGCTTTTGGCGCCGTTGCCGAGACTTAGAAATTAGCTATTTCTCTAGATTAGACTTTTACTTTTTATCTATTCAAGTTTTTTTGTTTATTTAATTTTTATTTTAGTATAGTTTAGTATTGTGTTACTTGTCTTATCATGGCATCTCTAAATGAAAATCTTTTGAATGATTGTTGCTCAAATTTGGATGATCTCTGTCTATTTTGTGGAGGAACCCACTTGTGGAAAAATTATCCAACTCTTTCGACCCTACGAGACTGGTTATGTGAATTTTCTACGACCTTTGATTGAGAATTTTTCCAATTGTGTGGGGATTCCTATTTTTTTCTTATAATTTTTTTTATTTTTTTCAATTGACATTGTTTTATTTATTTCTTGCTTTCTAGTTTAGTTTGTAGCCATTTAAAGAAAAAATTAGAAAATAAGAAAAATAAAAAAAATAGGGTGATAGCTTCTTAGTTAGTCTTTTCTTATTATTTTTTTATAGTAGAGTAGATAATAATCCCTCGTGGTTTTTCTTTTGACATCGGTTCTTTTCAATGGGATGTACACTTGAACCGAGTACTTTTTATTCTTTTTAGATAGCCTTTAGTTGTAGTAGTAGAAAAGAGAAGGATAAATTGCTTAGCTTAATTCCTTATAGCTAGAGCCTGATGACACATTATATGATGAAAAAAACGAACCATTAGGAGAGTAGGGAAGAGCCTGATTCTTAGCTTTAAATCAGGTGTATTTGCCTAAGTTCTATGGTGTCCACTATACTTTGATCACTTTGTTTTCCCTATGTACTTAAATAATTATGAACATGGCTTTTGATCAGCAATGATGAAGAGGATAAACACAAGAAAAATGAAAGAAAAGAACTGAAAAAAATAAAGAATGAAAGATATTATTGAAAAGTGTTTGAGAGCCTATGAAGGGGTATGAAGCAAGCAGGGTAAAGGAAAAAAAAAATATGTGCAAAGCACAAGAGAAAAAAAAAAGAGAAATAAAGGATGGGGGCAATGTTCCTATGCTTGGTTAATGGTGATAAAAGCCTGAATTGACCTCGGTTAGTCGTTTCGGAAGTTCGGACTCTGATTGGCATGCCGATAATTAAAAAAAACATCGTAATGTCCATTAGGACCTGTCTCTAAAATTTGAACTAAATCAGACCTCGTTTGGTAGGCATCGGAAGAAGGTTTCAGTTTTTATTGTCGATAAATACAAAAAAGAGATTTTCGAGCTCGGTTCTGGTGAACGAGCTCGGATTCAAAATCCGAAAGCGCCGTTAGGTTCGTATGATTATTTGTGACTTTTGTGTTTTTTCGACAGTGAATTTCGAGGTTGTTCGGCTAGCTTCCGCTAAAATACCGAAAGTTAAATAATTTTACCTTTCACATCTCTTCACTACAAGAAGTATGTAACAGATCGTTGCTTAATGCTTCTACGTACTTCATTTAACATTCGAGGACGAATGTTTCTAACGGGGGAAGATTGTTACACCCCGTATGTCCAAAGTGACGTATATCATTTTAATTACATGTTAAGAATGATTTAAGTGAGTTTAAAGTCATAATATTACCATATAAGATGTTTATATATTGAATATAAAGTTTGGGAAAAATCGGATTAAGGTTGCGGAAAAACCGACTAAGGAATTGCCTTGTAATGGAGCCTTTTCAGAATTTAATTTTGTATATTATATGAGGTCTTTTGGAGACATATCATATACGAAATTGAAGGTCTTGGAGTGTAGTTTCCAAAACTTTTGACGGTTTGTTCATACAGTATCTGGATAAGAAGATATGAGCATCTAAAGTCAGGCCAGAAAAAGGGACATAAACGCAAAAGAGGACTAAAACTGAAATATTTCAAGTATAAAAGGAAAACATGTCTTCCTTTTCGTTATTTCCAGAAAATACACGATAGAAACAGTGCTTCAATGAAGGATTAAGCCACTTTATGATTTTGAAGGAAGGACGCCAATCGTAACTCGAAATTGAAGACAAATTGCGTCAAAATGCTTTACGCGATTAAGGTAACGTTATGCTACCTTCAATTTCGTCTATAGCTTGAGTTTTAGAATTACTTCATGGCTAAGTAAAATACCCAAATGCTGAATTATAGCTTGTTTAAGCTTTAGAAGGTGTTGAATTCAAGAGAAATAAGGTTTGGAAGCAAGAAGCAAAAAAGGTATGTAAGACTAAACCTTTCTTTTGGCAAGGCATGTATCTTTTAGCTTTTAAAGCTTTTATTAGTTCTAAACTTAGTGTTTCTTGTTAGAAACTTGTAAGGTATCAAGGAAACCTTGTATATACTTAATTTGGTACTAAAATCCAAGGTGAAAGACGTCTGAATCAGCAAGACAAGACGTTTCAAAATCTGGAAAATCAATTTGATCTTTGAACAGCTGTTAGTATATTGATCATAACTCCTTGTACAAAATTGATATTAAGATGCTTTAAGAATCCCCAGAATCCTAAGACATATATCTACAAGTTTTATGAAGACAGTGAAGAATATATCTTTAATCTACACTCTGAAAATTAGGTCGAAAGGCAGGACAGTGCTGCTGTCCAGACATTCTATCAGCGGATTTGTTATGTCATCCAGTCGTCTAATCTTGTTGCCCATTTAACATGTTTATATTATCAGTTTATCCAGGTATTCATTCCTGTGTGTAGTATAGTGCTGGTTCTATTTTTGCGGATCATCCAGTTTCAGGGGAAACTCTGCCGAAAATTTTATGAAAATTCAAAGAGTTGGACAAATTCTGAGTTCTAGGTTGTGTCTATAATTCTATCCTGAGTTTTCTTCTCATTCCTTTGAGTCCATATCTATTGTTTCCACATGTGTTATGCCTCATACATGCTTATACTTATATTGTGATCATGTTATGTGTGATTTGGAGTCCCCCATAGAGGCTGTACATTCGACACACAGTCCGATCGCGTAGGTATCAGGTTCCCAACCGGATTGCCCTAAGATGTGAGGGATGAAGCCTTTAGCCTAAATTGATATATTTTTTGTTGCTTATTGAATAGAGCTTGATCGTTTGGCAAGGAAACCAAAGGATAAAGCGGTTGTTGATTAGCCGTACTTATTTTTGGAAGAGGTAAGTGTTTATATCCATTTCGGCCTCGTGGATTTTCTACCACGTGTTCCTTACGTGTGTAGCTGCTGATAGGCGTACTCATTACGCCTTAGTTTTGGATTTACATTGTATATTATATGTTGGTATTGCATTGAGGATCTGAGCATTGTACTCTGGTTGTGAGTTGATATATACTTCCCGACAGTCGAAGAGAGTCCCGCGCCGGTGAAGGGTTATTATTGCATCATACCGTATTCGTATGTATTACGTTTTCTGGTTACGCATTGCATCATATTGAGGGTAGGAGGATTCCGCCCTCGAAGCAGGAGGATTCCTCTCCATTGCATCATATTGAGGGTAGGAGGATTCCGCCCTCGGAGCAGGAGGATTCCGCCCTCGGAGCAGGAAGATTCTGCTCCATTGCATCATATTGAGGGTAGGAGGATTCCGCCCTCGGAGCAGGAGGATTCCAATCCATTGCATCATATTGAGGGTAGGAGGATTCCGCCCTCGGAGCAGGAGGATTCCGCTCCATTCATTTGGCACATGTGACCCTTTGCATCATATTTCATTTCATTTCATTTAATCTCATTTTATATCATTTCATTTCATTTCGTACCATTGTGTAGACTTGTGGTACATAACTACTGTTCTGCTTCTACGTGCATTGCATATTTGCCTATATATTTCTAGCTCGTATTCTGGGTTGCGGGGATCGGGTCGCACGCCGCAACGTTATAAATATATGGATCGGGTTGCACGCTGCAACGGTATGAATATATGGATCGGGTTGCACGCCGCCACGGTATAAATATGTGGATCGGGTTGGACGATGCAACGGTATGAATATATGGATCGGGTTGCACGCCGCAACGGTATAAATATGTGGATCGGGTTGCACGCCGCAACAGGATGAATATATGGATCGGGTTGCACGCCGCAACAGGATGTATTTCTGATTGTTGATGTGTTCGGGATACCTATATGTTTTGGTTATCTTACGTTCCTGGTTGTTGATGAGTTTGTCATTCCATACGTATTTCTAGTTATTATCTGGCTCTGCCTTTTTATAATTTAAATAAAAGGAATTTTGTTTATTTTTTTCTCCTCCCTGGCTAGCTATCCTATTCTTTGAGGTGGCTAGTCTGCCCCACTTATTGAGTCCTTTTGACTCACCCTTGTTTGTTGTTTGTTTCTTGTCTATCTATTTCGTTTCGGCAGGTTCGCTCCAGGATTGAGTTCGCTACGTTGTGAAGGAGCGAAGACGACAACAGCTGTCAGGGTGAGCCAGCTTTTATTCCAGTTGGCCACCAGTTTATTGGTTATTATTTCAGTTGTATTTTGCACCCTTCAGGAAGTATTTGTCTTCTTTTGTACTCTTAGATGTCTAGTCTGGATAACCCTAAACCTAGTATGTTGGGTAGTCAGCTGTAATTTCTTTTGTACAGCTTAGAGGTATTAGTATGTCTGTGTTTTTGTTTTAAGTCTTGTCCTTATTTATGAATTATTATATTTATTTTCCTAATTTAATTGGTAAAGGTTCGCCCGACGGGTCTAGGGAAGGATGTCGGGTGCCCGCACGACTTAACCTACTTCTGGGTCGTGTCAGTTGGTATCAGAGCCTAATATAGAGTCTATCCAGACTAAGACAGTGTGTAGTAAAAGTCTCGCTGATGGGTATGTAGACGTCTGTACTTATCTACGAGGGGCTATGATGGCATTTAGGAAGTTTCACTTCCTTCTTTTGTGATCGTGCGTCGATCTAGGATGCAAAAGTATTTTTGTTAATTCCTTCATGGTAATATTGAACCCTCGTGCGACAAATCAGTAAACGGTATGAGTTCAAGATGAAGCAGTCTAGCGTGGGGATAGCACTGAAGAAGCCCCGAGAGTTTTTTATCGTGCTGACGATCTTGTTACGGAGGCCTCAGTTGTACAAGCTCGCGATGGGTAAGGGAGCAGGGCCTTGTGGTTCCCTTGGCTCTCTATGATGCTTTTACGAGAATCTTTGCAACGCAGATACCACAACAACCTATTATTCGCTAGGCAGCTTATCAGGTTGCCACAGATGCAGATGTTCGGACTCAGAGAGTTCTTGTTCCAGTTCCTGATGTTGCCCCAGTAAATTACGTTCCAGAGGCAGCATGTGTTGCGCCACTAATTATTCTTGTTGGTTAGCTAACCCAAGTAATAGCTCGGTCCGAGTGTCCGAAGATGCTGTATTATTTTATCTGGTTGAACCTTCCGATATTCGCAAGCCATGCATCAGATAATCCCTGTGTAAGCTTTTTTTAAAAAAATAAATAAAATAATGTCAGCGTATCCTTCAGGCTCTTGATTATATCGAGTGGTATGGTGTCGATTATTCTGTTTTCCAGTTTCAGGGTTCCAGCGTTGAATTGGTGGACCGCTCTTTATTAGCCAACTTGGTTCTATTTTTCTTCTAGATTCGTGGAACAGTTCCTTTCGAGTAGCGAACGAGATGAAAAGTATTGCCAGTTCGAGTGGATTGGACAGGGTAGCCTGTCAGTTAGCCTGTTGGTTTCAAAATATGAGATTGAATTCTATAGAATGGCTGAATATGCAATAGAACTAGTCCATGAGCCTTTCGAGAGATTCAAAGATTTATTGGTGATCTTTCTCCTTCCTTGAGATCCTAGATGGCTCGAATAATTGAGGTTGAGACTTCATTTGATGTCGTTGTTGATATTGCTCAAAGGTATTAGGCATACCATAAGTTAGAGGGGGAAGAGTTAGAGTGGGAGAGCAAGAAATTCCGTGGCCCTGGTGGGCAACCATGGTACCTCATTTGGAGTTAAAAGTTCTGATTATTTTGAGAGGTCACCTTCCAGGTTATCTCAGTGTGTGTCACGTGATTCTTAGAGTGCGCCAGTAGTTCGTCAATATCAGACCCAGTTTTTCTCTTTGTAGCTATCAACAATCTGTCCAGCTTCCATTTTCACTGAGAAGGTATTATCATTATCGCGAGCATGTCATCTTTGGTGGAGTTCTCCCTTACTCCGGCAAGTAGGCAGTCGTCCTTTCTCTTGTCATCAGGCACTTGCACAGTCGCATGCGATTTCATTTAGATCTCAATAAGCCGGAGAAATGCCACCATCCAGTAGGGGTTGAGAACGTGGTGGCAGTGGTTCTTCAGAAGTTGATTATCAGGGTAGTGGCTCAACTCAGCTGCAGGGGCAGTTCAATGAACTGCCAGTCTGGCAGGATGCTGAGGTATCCGATGTAGTACACCCAAGTATTTCTAGCTCACTTATATGTGTGTAAGCTTTGATTTTTCCGATCGATTTTGAAATGATTGTCTTATCATATTTCCATAGTTTCTTGGGATGTCGTTTCCATTAAGCATCTGTTGCGGTAGAGGGGTGAGTTTCTTGTATGATTTATTCCTGGCATTTATGATGACCCTACTAGTTTATCTGGTTTAAATGCGAGAGATTTGTGAATGAGTATCGGTATTGTTTGCTTGGCATTTTGTTGTGCCTCATTCTGTTATACTGTCAAGTCAGGCTACCTCTCTTTGGAACTCAGTGTCGGTAGGATGATGGGATTCTTATTCATCACCATCAGAAAGTGTCATTGTTTCTTTCGGTGTAAAGTGATTTGTAAGTGATACTCGATCTACGTGTCTCCTCTTGGATCAAGATGCTAGTAGAGTCATGTTATTCCATGAGCTTCTCTCAGTTATAAAAGAGTTTACTGATAAATTGTTGGAGTTTCTTTTTATGGGAATGTTAAATTGACATAGATTTTGTTCCATAACGCTTATTTAATGTCTATTTATTCAATTTCGATTCTTTGGCTAGCCTGACTTAGAAGTAGTCTAGCTCTGGCAGCCAAATAAATAAGAAGAAGAGCTTCCTATAGCTCTAATTATTTCTATCCTCAGTCCGTTTCCATCTCTTCTTTGTTCGGCACAGGTAAGCTTAGGCGGTCAGTAGCCCCTTGTGATGTTCCCTGTGTTGAGCCAGGCTACTAAGGGTAATGAGAGGCGTCATTTGACCTTTGATTTGATCCATCAGGCGGTGGTGCTTATAGAAAATGTATGGAATTGTGAACTCGAGAGTTGCAGCTGTTTGGAAACTCGAGAGAGTAATTTGGTAGTTCAGGTTTGAGCCGCGTTCTCTACTCAACTAAGTCTTCCTTAATCCAGCAGGTTGTGCGAGGATGACTATTTCTATTCAAATTATTTGTATGAGTTTATGCTCTAAGTGGGGGAGTGTTCCTCCAGTTGATGCTGAATCATAATATTAAATCTCTAAGGCGTTGCTGAAGCGTAAGCTAATTCTTTGTTTCATCACCCTGTTCTATATCGACAGTATATCGACGAGGTGATTCGTTGGTGGAATCATGTTAGCCCATCAAGAGTTGCGTGTATCTTCATTTCGAAAATATAGAACTCTTCTCTCATGATCGAGAAAGGGTCAGCTTAGTTCGAATAAGTTGGGCAATGATGTTATCATATTATCCAGATATATTTTATTCCAAGAGTTCGGTGTTCGTGTTATAATTCTGATTCTGCAACCATGAGATAATGTTCGTGGAATATCTTATGAAGGTCGTGAAAGTTCTTTTGTTATCTGTGCGAAATTTTCTTCAAACTTAGGCTCGTTCGTGGACGAACGAGAGTTTAAGTGGAGGAGAATGAAACGACCTCGGTTAGTTGTTTCAGAAGTTAGGACTCCCATTGGCGTGCCGATAATGAAAAAAAAACTTCGTAATGTCCATTAAGACCTGTCTATAAAATTTGAGCTAAATCAGACCTCGTTTGGTAGGCATCGGAAGAAGGTTTCAGTTTTTATTGTCGATAAATACAAAAAAGAGATTTTCGAGCTCGGTTTTAGTGAACGAGCTCCGATTCAAAATCCGAAAGCGCCGTTAGATTCGTATGATTATTTGTGACTTTTGTGTTTTTTCGAAAGTGAATTTCGAGGTTGTTCGGCTAGCTTCCGCTAAAATGCCGAAATTTAAATAATTTGACCCTTCACATCTCTTCACTACTACAATTATGTAACAGATCGTTTCTTAATGCTTCTACGTACTTCATTTAACATTCGAGGACGAATGTTCCTAATGGGGGAAGATTGTTACACCCCGTATGTCCAAAGTGACGTATATCATTCTAATTACATGTTAAGAATGATTTAAGTGAGTTTAAAGTCATAATATTACCATATAAGATGTTTATATATTGAATATAAAGTTTGGGAAAAATCGGATTTAGGTTGCGGAAAAACCGACTAAGGAATTGCCTTGTAACGGAGCCTTTTCAACAATTAATTTCGTGTATTATATGAGGTCTTTTGGGGACATATCATATATCAAATTGAAGGACTTGGAGTGTAGTTTCCAAAACTTTTGATGGTTTGTTCAAACAATATCTAGATAAGAAAATATGAGCATCAGAAATCAGGCCAGAAAAAGGGACATAAACGCAAAAGAGGACTAAAACTGAAATATTTCAAGTATAAAAAGAAAACATGTCTTCCTTTTCGTTATTTCCAGAAAATAAAAGGTAGAAGCAGTGCTTCAATGAAGGGTTAAGCCACTTTTATGATTTTTAAGGAAGGACGCCAATATTAACTCGAAATTGAAGACAGATTGCATCAAAACGCTTTACGCGATTATGGTAACGTTATGCTACCTACAATTTCGTCTAAAGCTTGAGTTTTAGAATTACTTCATGGCTAAATAAAGTACCCAAATGCTGATTATTGCTTGTTTAAGCTTTAGAAGGTCTTGAATTCAAGGGAAACAAGGTTTAGAAGCAAGAAGCATCAAAGGTATGTAAGACTAAACCTTTCTTTTGGCAAGGCATGTATCTTTTAGCTTTTGAAGCTTTTCTTAGTTCTAAACTTAGTGTTTCTTGTGATAAACTTTTATGGTATCAAGAAAACCTTGTATATACTTAATTTGGTACTAAAATCCAAGGTGAAAGACGTCTGAATCAGCAAGACAAAACGTTTCAAAATCTGGAAAATCAATTTGAACTTTGGACAGCTGTTAGTATATTGATCATAACTCCTTGTACAAAATTGATATTAAGATGCTTTAAGAATCCCCAGAATCCTAAGACATATATCTACAACTTTCATTATGACCATGAAGTCTATAACTTTAATCTTCACTCTGAACATTAGGTAGAAAGGCATGACAGTGGTGCTGTCCAGACATTCTATCAGCGGATTTGTTATGTCATCCAGTCGTCTCATCTTGTTATCCATTTAACATGTTTATGTTATCAGTTTATCCGGGTATCCATTCCCGTGTGTAGTATAGTGCTGGTTCTGTTTTTGCGGATCATCCAGTTTCAGGGGAACTCTGCCGAAAATTTGATGAAAATTCAAAGAGTTGGACAAATTCTGAGTTCTAGGTTGTGTCTATAATTCTATCCAGAGTTTTCTTCTCATTCCTTTGAGTCCATATCTATTGTGTCCACATGTGTTAGGCCTCATACATGCTTATACTTCTATTATGATCATGTTATGTGTGATTTGGAGTCCCCCGTAGAGGCTGGACATTCGACACACAGTCCGGTCGCGTAGGTATAGGTTCCTTACCGGATTGCCCTAAGCTGTGAGGAATGAAGCCTCTAGCCTAAATTGATATATTTTTTGTTGCTTATTGAATAGAGTGGGGTCGTTTGGCAAGAAAACTAAAGGATAAAGCGGTTGTTGATTAGCCGTACTAACTTTTGGAAGAAGTAAGTGTTTATATCTATTTCTTTGGAGGCACTTGGCCTCGTGGATTTTCTACCACGTGTTCCTTACGTGTGTAGCTGTCAATAGGCGTACTCATTACGCCTTAGCTTTGGATTTACATTATATAAAATATGTTAGTATTGCATTGAGGATCTGAGCATTGTACTCTGGCTATGAGTTGATATATACTTCCCGACAGTCGAAGAGAGTCCCGCGCCGGTGAAGGGTTATTATTGCATCATACCGTATTCGTATGTATTATGTTTTCTGGTTATGCATTGCATCATATTAAGGGTAGGAGGATTTCGCCCTCGGAGCAGGAGGATTCCGCTCCATTGCATCATATTGAGGGTAGGAGGATTCCGCCCTCGGAGCAGGAGGATTCCGCTCCATTGCTTCATATTGAGGGTAGGAGGATTCCGCCCTCGGAGTAGGAGGATTCCGCTCCATTCATTTGGCACATGTGACCCTTTGCGTCATATTTCATTTCATCTCATTTTATTTCATTTCATACCATTGTGTAGACTTGTGGTACATAACTACTGTTCTGCTTCTACGTGCATTGCATATTTGCCTATATATTTCTGGCTCGTATTCTTGGTTGCGGGGATTGGATCGCACGCCGCAACGTTATAAATTGGATCGGGTTGCACGCCACAACGGTATGAATATATGGATCGGGTTGCACACCGCAACGGTATAAATATGTGGATCGGATTGCACGCCGCAATAGGATGAATATATGGATCGGGTTGCACGCCGCAACAGAATGTATTTCTGATTGTTGATGCGTTCGGGAAACCTATATGTTTTCGTTATCTTACGTTGCTGGTGTTTGATGAGTTTGTCATTCCATACGTGTTTCTAGTTATTATTTGGCTCTGCCTTTTATAATTTAAATAAGAGGAATTTTGTTTAACTGTTTCTCCTCTCTGGCTAGCTATCCTATTCTTTGAGGTGGCTAGTCTGCCCCACTTGTTGAGTCCTTTTGACTCACCCTTGTTTGTTGTTTGTTTCTTGTCTATCTATTTCGTTTCGGCAGGTTCGCTCCAGGATTGAGTTCGCCACGTTATGAAGGAGCGAAGACGACTTCAGCTATCAGGGTGAGCCAGCTTTTATTTCGGATGGCCACCAGTTTATTGGTTATTATTTCAGTTGTATTTTGCTCCTTTCGGGAGGTATTTGTCTTCTTTTGTACTCTTAGATGTCTAGTCTAGATAACCCTAAACCTAGTATGTTGGGTACTCAGCTGTAATTTCTTTTGTACAGCTTAGAGGTATTAGTATGTCTGTATTTTTGTTTTAAGTCTTGTCCTTATTTATGAATTATTATATTCATTTTCCTAATTTAATTGGTAAGGGTTCGCCCGACGGGTCTAGGGAAGGATGTCGGGTGCCCGCACGGCCTAACCGGATTTCGGGTCGTGTCAAAGCCTCGAGTATGAACACGCCAAAGGTACCCTAGTGAGGTTGATGTGTCTCATGGAACTCCTAGGTCCCCAATCATCCAAGTGTTGTGAAAATGATGAAAAATATCTCGTCGTTAACCCTTGAGGCTTGAAAATGGATGGTGAAGTTAATTCTGATTTCAATTAGTTAATTATTTGAAATTAAGTAAATTCTCTAAAGTCTTGCCGCCTGGGTTCATTGTTTCATTATTGAAGTCGTAGGGGGAAATAATCACACACACACTGTGGACCCTTGAATTTATGGTGCTTACATGCGAGTTAAGTTAATGAATCAATCTTATTTCCCGAACATTTTTGATGGTTTGTGATCTTGATATTGTGAAAGGCTTTGGTATTTTGAGTTAGGTGAAGCGATAGGAAAAAGAAAGAACTCTAGCCTTATGAGCTTAAATGAGAATTGTGGTGTAGCAATACTGTTGAAGTCCCGTGAGTTTAATTGTTGAGTTGCCTAAGTGAGTTGATGAGTTGGGGTTGCTCGAGGATGAGCAAGAGTTTAAGTATGGGGTATTGATGTGGACATATTTATATGCGTTTCAATATTAATTTACTCTTAATTGTTATCGTCTTTTGAGACATTTTGTGATTAAATATGTCCAACTAATCTAAGTTCTTGATTTTATATGGATTAGGTCTTATTGTTATTTATTAGGCACAAATGGAAGTCACTTTAGCATTGCAAAATGTGGATTATGGAGTTTCACAGCTTAGAGGAGTTGTGGCCATACGGAGCCCTGTTAGCCTATACAATGAACTGAAGTCAAGAAGCAGAAGACATAAAAGGAAGAGATAATACAGACGCACAGAAAGAGTATAGCAAGCATTTTAAGTTCAAGCACTATTTCATAATCCTAGTATACTTTTGATAGGGACAAAACTTTGTACTTTATTGATCCTTAATTAATTGGGATAAGGAGAGTTGGCAGTTAGTATAAAATAGGTTCAAGTTGATATAGGAAAGAGAGGGACACACGACCAGGAACACTCAAGGCGGGAAGCTCAACTTCGACATAAGATTTTTTCTTTTCTCTTCTTTTCTTAATTCTAGTTTATTAGTTCTAGGATCGTGGGATCTCCATGAATGTTGATATTTGGATGTTAATTTGATTTTATTAGTTTATCATATTGGGTTATTTATTAAATACTATTTATGAATCTTGATCACCAATTGAATACTATTTACGAATCTTGAATTGAACTTGGGAAAGAGAATTCTCGATTGCTATAGGATTTAATAGAGTTTGTTCTTGAACCTGGGCATCGGGGAATAGATTCGCGGATAAGGATAGGAATATACCTATCTGCCTTGCTTAATTATTATACATGAATTATTAATGCATTCTTCATAACTTCTGATTCCATAAGAATATAGGCGTTGGATTAACTTGAATAGGCGAGCAAGATATCGGAAGAGCCTTGTGAGCAATATTAACCCTGTCGATTAGTAACCTAGATAAATTATTTAGTCGAATTAACTGAAGAATTCAACATGATTGGTATATTTTCCATAACTTAGAAAAGTAACTCAGGGTAGTTATTTCTTGTTATTCGAGAATACTAGCGATAAACTAGGAGCTCACGATCATTTCAGATAGTCAAGTGAGATTGCATGCATAGTACTCGGTACATCATTCCGATAATTGGGGAAGTCATGTCCTAGGTTTTTTATTCTTGAATATTTTCTATTCTTGTTAGTTGCTTTTAGTTAATCGTTATTTATTTCTAATTTTCACTTCAAGATCCTTTTGATTTGTTCTTGAAAGTGTTTGAACGTAAACTTGGTAAAACGTGAGTTACGAATTTACGTTTGCTCCCTATAGGATTCGACCTCGGACTTAATAAACTGAGTTATATTTGAAATGAGTGCTTAGTCCTTTTTGATGGTATGGTTGGGTGTGACCAGTCATTCATCTAGATGTGTACTTGATGAAACAAATATATATGACTTCATGTTCTTTCCACTTCAATTTAGATTACACTATTAGCTCCATAGTTCAATTTTTACATATGCATTGCGTTGACACCTCATTTTCCCGAACCGCTATGGGTTCGAAAGAGGATTCAACTTATTGGAACTCACGGGTATGACTTGGAGTCGCCACCTAACATATTTTTTAACTAGGCGTATTAGGGCACCTACTTTATTTCTAGTCAAGTTAGTTAACTCCAAAACGTGGCCTTGCGAACTAAAAATTCTAGGTAAGGGTTCAGGTTGACCCGAAAGGAAGGTATTAGGCACCTCTCAGGTTCCACCAAGTGTGATTCCCCGCCGGACTAACAATTGGGATCTTAAAAAAAAAAGAGTCAAGCAACTAAATCAATAATTAGGCATGTAAATCTAGAATATAATATTAGCTAAACAAATATTAAATTAAATCATGTCTTATGGGGCCATAAGCTAGCAAGTAACAATATGAAACATAAATATTTGTATTTTTTGAAATGAAAAAGAATCTGTCTTCTCCATCGAACTTCTTCTTTAAACGAACTTTGTCCAATATACCTCGCAAACAAAAAAATAAGTTAGTGCAAATTGTAAACAAAATTAATAAGAATAGAATAAAATAAAGTAATGCTTTTGATATGTTTATCATCTCAAAGTGTGTCGTTTTGAACGAATATCGTCATGAGGTACCTCGCAAAAATATAAATTGGGTTAGTACAATAATTAATAAAATAAAATAAAATAAATAATATAGTAATAATAATAATAGTAATAGTAATAATCTTAAAAATAATTAAAAAAAAAAGAAAGGGAAAAAATAAATTTGTAAAAGTTTAGGCTCAGATTGGTATAGTGCATCGGGTAAAGGTTAGGCATGTAGGTACAGCTGCAAATACGGTGGCCGGCCGGTTGCCATGCCAAGCACCGATCACACTACTCCAATATCGCTTACTTTGCAAAGTAATACGTGTCGTCATCGCCTATTTTTATTTTACGGGACATGTAAGGGACATTGTATATACGAGGGGACGTGACTGTATTGACCTCTAAAATGTCATTGGCCTTATAGTATCCTGTTCAAAATCATTGCAGACGCCTCAAATGCAATATTTTTATAGATAACAACACAGGGTCATTTACTTGTAATACAATTCCAATCATCATAAATATAGTAAAATAACGCAAAAGGGGTCGTAAGTTCTTCACAAGTGAAA
This sequence comes from Petunia secreta, assembly GCA_029990175.1. Lineage (NCBI taxonomy): Eukaryota > Viridiplantae > Streptophyta > Magnoliopsida > Solanales > Solanaceae > Petunia > Petunia secreta. The sequence goes on from JARKIP010000003.1 coordinate 28,914,898, forward strand.
ATCAGCGTCTGAACCAATTCCCAAGCCATGTAATAATCCATCACTGATATTTTAGTGAGGCAGCGACAATGGTGGAGGGGCGACCGCCGGTTGAACTTTTCGGGTAAGTGAGCAGTGGTGCTGTTGCTACTTCGACATCATTTGGTGTCGCTGTCGCCAGTCTTTACGGCTTCGCTACCACTGATTTTATGGCGTTGTTGCAGCCAGTTTCCCTCCATTTTGTGTTGTTCTAATGGACTCCCCTCCTCCCTCATTTTCTTTGTTTTACGATTTGTTTCTATGTATGTCTTTTACAGCTACCGGTGGCTGGGCTCTCATCACTGCCGATGATTTTTTCTCTCCTTCACCCCTATATCTCGATTTGTATTTTTCATCTTTTCCAGTGGTGTTTTCGGTGGGTGTGTGTAACTCATGTTTATTCCCTCCGTTTCTGATCGGTGTGTGTGTAATATTATTTTAGGTTTGTATACGGTGGTGTATATTGACACTGGGGTGTCGTGTATGTGTGTAATTGAGAGGATATTGGTGATGATATCCCCCATCCCATTTTGTACAGCTGCTTCTGGTACTGTGTGTGTATTCTGTTGTGTATGTATCTGCTCTTCTCTGTCACCGTTGGTATCCCTTGCAAAACTAAAAGAGGTGCTTAAAAAAGATTAGAGCCAAAGAAAAGAAACCTCGATGGGCAAAATCAAGAATGGAAAAGAGTGATTAGGGAGATTTTGACGGGATTGGGGGATTAGGGAGAGTGATTATAGAGAATTGCATGAACGTTGGTCCTGATCTTGGAAGAGATATAGGGATGGTTTTGGGGCTAAAAATATAGTTAAGTAGGGAATGTATTTGATTGGGGTTTTGGTCATGTTCAAAAGTAATTTTGAAAATTTTGAATAAATATGATAAAATTGTGAAACAAAAATGGGTGATATGAAACTTGGAGTGGACTTTTATTTAGACTGATATTTAATTAAAGGTGCGGATTAAATATATGTTATATATAAAGAAAGGAAGAATGCACATAATAAAGCAATTGGGGTCAAATAAAAATGATTATGTATAAATAGTCACAAATAATTATTAAATATTATAAATGCAGTGAATTGCATAAATAGCCATAATTTTGACATGTACTTAATAAAATAGCCTAAATGATATAAATTATGTAATATAGCCGCAATTAAGTATATGTTGTATAAATAGGGTATAACACAGATAAAGGCATGATTTCTAATGCACATTTTATTCAAACAGTTAGATTGCATTAAGCAAAATATAGCCAATTATAAAAAATGGAGGGAAAAAATTGGGTGTCAACAGCTGCCCCTCTTTCCCCGGGGATGAAGAAAAGAATCTTTGGGCAAAGATAGTTGACAAAGTAGCCAATTTTTTCACGACAGGGGCAAAATGCTGAAAAGGGTATTGAGAATTTTGGGGGTGTTTTGGCCGAACCCCAGTCTCTGAGTTGCCTACATATCTCGAGTTTTACGAGAATCAGGTCGTGTGTAGTTCTAGAATGGCATGTTGCCTGTGTGAGATATTTATGATGCACGATTCAAGTATCAAGAGTTAAACTTGTCCAAGTATGCAAAGTTTAGATTGGAGCGTGCTTTGAAATTGGCGAGATAAATGTTCGGTGAACATAACATTAACACTATCGAAGATGAGATAACATCACTAGATCGAGCGTGGGAAAAGAAGCTTGTAATCATCCTAGTTATGAAAATGTGGTGCAACCACACCCATAAAGAGGAATTTACACGGACATAGTTTTCACTACATCTTGATAATGAGTCATCTTGTCTTAAATATCGAACCTCGGAATTGTGTAGGAAAAAATATGTCACCTATTGTTACAGAGATACGAGTCTAGCTGGCGAGACTAGACTTATCTTACAAGTCACCGGGCACTGAGGATATATGCCCGCTCCTAGAGCCAACGACCGTTTAGGCGGTTTGGTCATAGGGCGCAGGGCACACATCTCAGACACTCTCCTAGTTAGGATTTAGTACAACACCGCCTTGAATTGTAGGCCCATGTCCTTATTATTAGTGTTTGTATTTTACCTTATTTAGGACTGGGTATCACTACTATAAATACCCCTCCTAACATTGCATTGTACACAACACAAGACACGACTCGCCATCAAACTTGGCTACTCTCAAGGAATAAGAATTACTTTGTTTTCTCTATTATTTCTTGCTTAATTACTTGTCTTTACTTTCATCGTGTTTATTTACTTTTCCATCGTAGTTTACCGTATTGTTTATGACATCATCCACAATTAATTATTTAACCTAGACGTACAAATTTAGGCACAAACTGTTTGGCACCCACCGTGGGGCCCAGGAAATTGCAGGTATCCTACGAAGGAAAAGGCGCAATCATGTCAGACGACGATAGCAACGTTCTAAAGAACACCACAGATGCAGTAGACGAGGTTGTGAAGGAGCTCAGCAATCCCAAGGTACAACAAAATGATCCTATCGAGCAGCCAAATGATTCTTCTCATGAGCCAATCCCTAGTGCTAGCGATGGTTAAGTCGATCAACCGCCAGGAGGTAATTCAGTGTTCAGAGGCTTCCTCTTGGACATCCTCAAAACTGCTTCTAAGCGGAACTCGAATAGCATAGTTGAAGGGATATCCCACAGATTCGGAGAAATGTTTGCTAGTTCGTCTCAGAGGCCATTATCACCGAAAGGACCAACGCCCACGAACAACTCTCCAGTATCATTTCCCAGTCGTAGGCTTAACCTGGATGTTGCTCCAGGAAGCTCATCAACAATCAACAACGAAGATCTTAAGGGAGCCCATGTCATTCAGGATCTCATAAAGGAGATGAAGGCCATCCATGACTGGATCGGTAACGTACCGGGAGCTCAACCCCAAGTTACCACGGTAGATGAGCAAAAATTCTATAAACACGCTTACAAAGCAATCACTGTGCTGCTCCGCATACCAAAGCACTTCTGCCTGCCGAATAACTTGAAGTATCACGGAACGACTGATCTGGACGAGCACACCGTTGCTTACTATTCGACCGTGAAGAGTAAAGAGATTACTGAAGAAGAAATCCAGTCTGCTCCAGTGAAGAAGATTGTCTCAACTCTGACCAAAAGGAGCCCTTCCTTGGTACACTCAGCTACCAATGGGTTCGATCGAATCATTCAGTCAGATGCAGGATTTATTCAAGGAAGCGCATTCTGGTGCTCGCAAGCGGTAGAAGCGCGTGGAAGACATCTTCGAGATACGACAACGTGATAACGAGTTGCTGAAGGATTACCTCGATAGATTTTAAAAGGAGCGCATGGAGCTCCCTCCAGTCCCTGATAACATCACTGTGGTAGCCTTCAGCAAAAGTTTGAATTCAAAGGGATCATTAGCTACCCAAGAGTTACAGTAGAGTTTGACTCAACACCCAATGTCCACATGGAGTGTGTTACATCAGAGGTATACTGATAAACTTCGTTTTGAATCGGATCAGTCTCATAACCCCGAGGACAAGTGAAGGAAGATATCGGGAAGCCTGTCCCTAGAAGGTGAGGGGGATGGTAGAAGAGTAAATTCAAAGGTTCAGAATCAAGCGGGCACTTGGCGGCAGAATAATTCTCGTGCATCCGGATCATATGAGAAGCAGACTGAACCCCAAAATTTCAAGGACTTTGGTCTTCATGTCAATGTTGTGGACATAGTTGCCAATCACTTCGGTAAACTGGGCCCTAGGATCTGATGGTCACTTAACGAAAAAGGATCTACAGGGAGAAACACAACGCTCTAATGTGATTTTTATCGCAGCGGGAGCCATGCAACGATCGATTGCAAAGCCTTTATGTCACGACCCAAAATCCTGGATGGTCATGAGGGCACCCGAACAAACCCCATCGGGCGAACCCACTCGTTATATTAACAATTAACCTCAATAATATTAAAGAATAATATAATAAAGTTCAAGTTGTGACTTTTATTACTGAAATACGCGGAATATCCCATTGTGCAAACAAAAGGTCTAGTCCTCTACCATAAGACATGAACATCTATAAGATAAATGCTGAATAAAATACCCCGAATGTCTGAAACAATAAATGACAGGAATGAAATAATAGAAAGGTGCGCCACCACGGAATGAGGATGGTTGGCTCACCGCTGATCAATAGGAAAATCTTCAACTCTGGCCACGGGGCTCGCTGGTACTCGGAACCGTATCTGCCCGAACAGATAATAAGAAACAATAAAGGAAATAACGTAAGTCAAAAGGACTTAGTAGGTGGGTAGACTAGTTCCTATGAAAGACAGGAAACTAGTCTGAGCAATAAATTAACAGAATAGAGGAGGGAGAAAAAGAAACATGTTATAATTCGCTATTTAAATAGTCCATCCAATCACACCATTCAACATCAATAAATCTCATTCAAGAACCAACAATTAAACTCAATTAATAAACCAGCAGAATATGTGGGCTAACTCCGAAAAGATGTGATAGTGGACCAACTCCGAGGCTATCATATGTACCAGCTCAAAAATAGATAGTGGACCAACTCCGAGGCTATCAAATGGACAAACTCCGAAACATTATCAATTGGACCAACTCCGACATATCAAAGTAATCATAAATTTTCATGTCAAACATACACATAATTTGCAATACTTTAAACAACAACCAGGAGTAAATACAATCCAGGAAAAACAACACATATTCCAAGTAAACATTTAAACACAATGAAAAGGTGTAAAAGGTTACACCTAGGGCAGTGCACATACAAGGAACGTATGTACAATATCCCGCGTGGATTAGTTCCGCCAAAGAAAGGGATAGAACCACCTACCTCTAACTGCAGAAGCAAAGAACTGCTCAAAGACAGCTTTTCCCTGTCGAATCTCCTCCAAACGATCTTTTCTAAATATAATAATAGAATACATAATTAGTTTAATATACTAACTCTAGTTCCCGAATCTCGAACTTATTAACGAACCTCAGTATAAATTACGTTCCTGGATAACCCACGAGCTCATTAATTTAATACAATGACTGGTTTTAATCTTGATTCAAATTTATATATCTATGATAGGAGATTTTCAGTCCCAATAATAATCACAATGTATATAAAAAATTTTAAAAAAAATATTAAAGGAAAGAGGATACAATGATACGGTGCAACAGTCTAATTCGTTTCACCGTTTCTTTCTCACCATGAAATAAGATACTAATTCCTAATGTAGCTCGTGACTATGGATTCAAACAATTGTATCTAATGCTAACATATCATCATCGAAATTCCTAACTATTGCTCCACTCATGATAAAACTAATCATTGCCTTCCTTACATAAACAAACCATTATATGTATAATGAAAGAATAATAACTTCAACTCCCTCCTTTAGTAACACCTAGCAAAAGCAATTTGTGCCCTTTTAAATCTTACCACTCACAAACCTTGATCACCTAATCATTACGTATCGTCTCATCATGTTAAAACTACTATCTCATCACCTAGTTTATCATAATTATACTTTTTCATTAACCATCAACATACTGAAATTTCCCATAGCTATATCAACCCCAAACATAAATTAGTAGGCGAGATAATGAAAAAGAAATAGTACCTGATGTCTCTTTATTGATGTTCCACGAATAGCAAAGCTTGAAAAGAAACTACAGCAAGACTATTTCTTTTCCTGAGTGTTTCTTCTCTCAAGTGTTTATTTTAATTATAAAACCTAGATTTTATCTAATGTGCTTAATTAGCAGTTGAAACCACGGGTAACTCCACTTCCCCCTACTATTTTTATTTTATTATTTAAATACCAATTAATAGTGGTAATATTTAATTGGTACAAAATCACTTCTAATTATATCTCTAACCCTTCTTCCAACTCATAATTTATATAAATAATTTTTCTATAATGATAATTAAAATAAATGTGAGGGAATAACTAAAAGATAATATTTATAAAATATAGGGTCATTACACTTGATGATCAAGATTGAATACTTACTAAAGGAAGGACATCTCAAAGAGCTGCTGGAAGAAGGGCCTTGCCGTTTTAAAGGTTCGGAGTTTAAGAACCTAAAGACCATCAATGCAATTTTCGTGGAGGAATGGTCGGACACGGACCGAGGGACTGAAATGACCGGGAAAACATACGGGTCCATCCGATTTGACCTGGAAGAGCAAGCAGACCAACAAGGAGACCTCGTTGTACCTGTGGAAGTATCCGGCGAACATATCAAGCGGGCTCTTATCGACACGGGGAGTAGTACTAATATTATCAGGGGGAGGTGTTACACAAATTCAGCCATTGTCCTCAAATATCCTCAAGTACTCGAAACATAATGGGTTTCAACGGAATCTGGGAAGTATCCACTGGAGAACTAGCTCTACCAGTTCACATACCAGGCGTGACGAGCACAACTATTTTCGAGGTTATGAAATGCAATCTCCCATACGATGTAATCCTGTGACGACCACGGATACACGACGTCAGAGTAGTGCCCTCAACACTTCACCAGGTCTTCAAGTACGCGACCCTGCACGGGATCGTGACCTATGAGGTGAGCGCCCTCTCCTTATGGAATGTCGCCTTACTTAATATGGGATTACATCGGCCGAGTTGGAAACTATTGAGACAATAGAGCGAGAGATTAGAGAGGAACTTAGCAAACTGCGGGATCGACTAGCAGCAATGGATCAACTAGTCCTGAGTGCGACTGAATTAGTATGTCGTCTCTCTGAGGTGCTACGAAAGCAAGGAGGACCCCTGTGACTGATACAATATTATTTAACAATGGCTCGGACGAACATTCAACTCCTACAGATTCCAGTGATAACTGAACTAGACACAGGTGAGCACCTACTGTTATACATTTCAATATCTGAGATAGCCTAGAATGTGGTCCTTGTACGAGAAAATAACGGGCAGCAATTTCCCGTGAAATATGCCAGCAGCATGCCGCAAAGTATAGAAGTGTTCTTGCCCTTGCCGCTTCAGTTCATAGCAGCAGTTGTAATGGCCACACAAGAATTGCGTTCACACTTTCAAGAACACTCGGTCAGTTTAGTCTCTTCGACACCAGTACAAGCCATTTTGTCTAAGCCCAGTCTGTCGAAAGATATGGCAGAGTGGGCTGAAGAGTGGGAGAGTACGATGTCATCTATCAACCCTGTACTGATGTCAAGTCACATGCGTTGGAAGTTTTTACCTCAGATTTTACAGAAGAACTGGAATAGAAGGCTGAAGAGTTGCTCAGGAGTGAAGAAGTGACTGAGTACGACTATTGGGAAATTCGGACGGGACTGAATCTCAATAGGGAAAAGATCGATATGTGGATCAGAACACCGTCCGGAATGGTTTACCATCAGGCCACGAAAGCCAACAACAATGAAGCAGAGTGTGAAGCCATAATTCAAGCTCTTGACTTAGCCTACACACTGGAGGCCAGGGAGATCAGCTTGTACAATAAATCTCAGCTGATGGTTAATCCACTAAGGGGAATCTTCGTAGCTGAGGACATCTGCGAGCCGGATCGAAAGAAGAAAATCAGGGCAATCTTGAAAAATTTTCATGCGTGGGAATTCATCCACTAAGAAGAGATATCAAGAGATGCTGAAGCATCTGAGGATTAGTACGATTGGCAGACGATAGTTGAGCTAACCCCCGCAAGCCTGATAAACCTTAAAGTTCCAGATACAAGATCTTTCGCGGGGTAGCGTGATGCGCTGGTCAACTGTCATACCCAGTTTTAAACTCAACTCGGAACGAGTCAGGTTTCAGGTTTGACTGGGTAACTCATTTGAGTTTAAGAATTGAAGTCGCCACCTAATATAGATTTCTAATGTGTATTAGGTTACCTAAGCGTCTAAGGTCAAGTCTTTTGTCAAACCGGTCTAGTTTTAGAGATTCAATGGGTAAGAAGTCTAAGTGACTCGGGGAAGAAGGTGTTAGGCACTTCCCCAAGTCCCACGAAAGGTGATTCCCGCCCGAGTCTATATTTTGGGATATCTATACAAAATACGTGTTATCACATGTATTACTAACTTATATGGCCAAATTGACAATCAATTTATAAACTAAGTCTAATTAGATAAGTCTAGGTAACATGCATATATTTGGGCTTCACATTTTACACATACAACCTATATTTTACGCCTATTCGCATTTGAGGCTTTTAGTATAAAGGCCTAATCGAAAAAATGGTCAAATCTGAAAAGAGTGTCAAAACACAGCTTATGCAATTTCAGCGTCTAAGTCATATTTACATAAATAGGCAGTTTTAGCAAAACGATTTTAAATTTTGTCAAAAACAAAATATGAGTTGTTTTCGAAATCAAATGTTAGCCATTTAGGGTCGGTGTGAGTCGTCATTAATTATCGAGCCCTAACCTTAATGGCTCTTTGCTTTTGGGGTCAGTTTTGAAAGATATGTGTATGGGCTGTTTTTGAAAATGAGGTACACGGTAGTACACAAATGCAAGTAAGGGGCTGTCACATGTAAATATAAGTGTATAAGCATGCAAATACATGAATAAGTGGTACACTACTCGAAAAATGGTATGGGTGGTCGCACAAGGGTGTCCGACCGAATCGGTCCGATGTTCCGAGCACAAATCGTCGGACACCGGTCGCACATTGTAATTTCTAGAATAAAATTTGTTGAGCCAGGCGATCGAAGGTGATACAGTAGATCCAAAAGGAGTAGATGATAAAGGGGATGGTGATGGACTGGAAGATGGCGAAGGCATGGATGAGCTCATGCCATGCGATCGAACAACATAACCAAGAGATGTAGGAAGTGGCATGCCAGGGGAAAGGTAGCGGGAGGAGTGAAAAAACCTAGAGCATATGTAGACGGAGGATATGTAGGAAGCATATGAGGTACAGGAGCAGGAGGAGTAGTATGACTCGAAGCAGGAGAGGTACTTTGAACATTTCTTTTCCCCCTAGCCTTCTCCGTAGATGACATATCTGTTAAATAAGCACAATAAATTAGCACGGTATAAGAAAATTATAAATTTATATGGAATACATTTATAAAGTAGTACAAATAATTGTAGTAAAGTAACAACAACAAAGTACGAACATGTCAATCATCATCATTCGCGTCAAGGTCATCGGCTATTTCTTATTCCTCGCTCGTCTCTTCGTCATCAACAAATTCTTCCTCGCTTGTTTCAACGTTATCCATATATTCATCCTCCTCGTTTGCCCTAGATGTTCCTTCTCCAAAATTAGTCGTTCTTTTTCCATGTCTAACCACCGATACATCAAACTCTTCATATGTTCCTTCACTATGTTGCAACTGATCGGCTAATTTAATATCCACAATCAAGGGAATGGTTGAAACCTCATTTTGATATGCAACATCTAATACATCATCTACTTCCACTCTTCCCACCGGCTTGCCTTTTAGAACAGCCCACTAATTGGCCTTGGCTTTGGATTTGGCTTTGGCTTTATTCTTTGTCTGTGGATAAGGAACGTACCACACTTGCTTTACATTCTCGGCAATGATGAAAGGATCATAATGTCCATATGACCTTCTGTGATTAACTTCAACTATTTTAGAACATGGGTCTACCCTCGTACCCTTGGGACTCGGATCAAACCACTTGCACCGAAAAAGCACCAATCTTTTACGAGGCCAACCTACTGTAAACTCTATTTCTAAAATCTCCTCAATCACACCATAGTAATCAAAGTCTACATCCTGGTCACCAGTACCACCTTTCACACGCACACACACCGCTGTTGTTGGTTTTCTTCCCCAAGGACCATTCTTTAATATGAATCTTGTACCCATTAACAAAGTACTTAGACATCCTCTTGTATTTGTAATAAGGCCCGTGAGATATATCATGCAACAATGGTAAGTTTATGCCATTATCCGGATTGAGTACCTATATAAAGTTCAAGATAGTTATACACAAAAACTTATGTATTTGTTTATATAACACTTACAAATTCTGTAAACCAATCTGAAAATGTCTCCAACATCATGTCGATCCGGCCTATTTCCCAAACATGGCACATTTTGATCGAAATAATACGAACAAAAATGAGAAGTTTCTCGAGAGAAAAGAGGGGAAAAGACCTCCCAAGTCTTAATAGAAGGATAGGGGACAAGACCAAGTCAAAGGGTCATTAGCTTAAGTGAGGGTTGAAATGAATTGTTTAAAAACTTGTGGGTATAATTAATAGTTTTTATATTTACGAAAACACCCACTTTTCAAAAAAATTCAGATTTTTCATTTCCCCCCTTCCCACCCACTTTTACACTCTCTTTCCTTATTCTATCATTTCAAATTTTATTTCTATCTCTCTCTTCTCTCTTTCTTCCTCTTTTCTCTTCTTCCTTTTCATTCTTTCTTCTAAATTTCTTTTCAAATTTCATTTTATCACCATCTATATTATTATTTTTTCTTTTTTTTCGGATCCATTTTGTTTCTTCTTCATCCCCGTTTTATCCCTTTTCATTTTTTTTAATTGTAGTCATTTTATACATCTTTTCATATGTGTAAACATATTTTCTATATGTTTATATATATTTGAAGATGTTTTCACAGCTGAAAAAAGTGTGTACACATCTCGTCAGATGTGTACACATATAATAATATGTGTACACATATTATTATATGTGTACACATATGACGAGATGTGTAACACTTTTATCATATATATGTGTACACATATTATTATATGTGTATTATATGTGTACACATATTATAATATGTGTACATATATATCATATCTGCATGTGTACACATCAGTCGAGATGTGTACACATATTACTATATGTGTACACATCTCGACTGATGTGTACACATCTTTTTTATTAGAGTGGTGTAGGGTGGTGGGTGGTGGTGGAGAGTGCTAGAAGGTGATGGTGGGAGTGGAGGGTGGTAGAAGGTGGCGGTGAGTGGTGGAATGGTGGATGGGCGGGGTGGAGGGGTAGGGGGCCGGATGGGGGCTAAGGGGTTGATGGGGTGGGTGATGAGAGGTGGGGGCTTTGTGTAAATAGAAAAACTTGGGGGGCTTTTAAAATGTTAGTCATTAGTACTAATTATACAAGTGTTCCTCTCACCCATTTTTCAAGACTTGAGTCCCTTATAACTAATAAAAGACTTGGGGGTCCTTCTCACCCAAAAATCCCAAGTTTCTCTAGCCAGATATGCCTCACATATGGACCCCTCAATTTGGTTCTTGTTTTTCACGTCCCGCTTACACTTGCCAATAATTCTGCATAATACATTGTATTAATTAATTTACTTAAGATGAATTTAAAAAAACATTAGTTAATAATAACTTAAGGGACCTTACCTCTCTAAATGATACATCCATCTACAGTGCACCGGGCCTCCCAGTAGTGCCTCTTTCGTGAGGTGAATTGGAAGATGCTCCATTAAATTAAAGAAACCTGGGGGAAAGATTTTTGTCAACTTAGTCGCGACAACAGGAAAGTTACTTTCCAACGACTTAAGATTCTCTTCATTCAATGTCTTAGAACACAGCTCCTTAAAAAATAGGCTCGTCTCTGTAAGGGGTTTCCAAACTTTATCACGCAAGCCATTGAATGCAATTGGGAACAAGTTTTCCATGAAGATGTGACAATCGTGGCTTTTCATGTGAGTCAATTTTCCTTCTGTCATATCAACACACCTTTCTAAGTTTGATGCATATCCATTAGGCATCCTCAAATTCTTGACCCAATCACAAATCATTCTTCTCTCATCTAATCCGAATGTGTAACTGCCTTGGAAAGCCAAATCGTATTGCCAACTTGAGATAAGTGTAACTCAGGTCGCCTACAAAGTTCCTCAAGGTCCAACCTGGCCTTCACATTATCCTTTGTCTTGTTCCTGACATCAATCACAGTATTAAAGACAGCCTCGAAAAAATTCTTCTCAATATGCATGGGATCCAGGTTATGTTGAAGATTATCCTTCCAATAAGGCAACTCCCATAAGATACTTTGTTTAGTCCAATTATGATCAATACCATAACCAGGTGCTTTAGATGGCCGTTGGTCAGTTACCTTAGGATACACCTTAACCTTATCCCATATTTCTCCTCCTGACAACCTTTGCAGAGGCTCCTCAAAATCAACCTGATTCTTCTTAAATGCACTACTGTTATTCCTAAACGGATGATCCATTGGCAAGAATCGACGGCAACAGTCGAACCATGTAATCTTACCGCCATTTTTCAAAGTAAATGCTTTTGTATCTTCCATATAATAAGGGCAAGAGAGCTTACCAGCAGTGGACCACCCAGACAATATTCCATAAGCTGGAAAGTCATTTATAGTCCACATGAAAGAAGCATGCAGTTGAAAGTTCTGTTTTATTGATATATCATATGTTTCCACACCTTCATACCACAATACTTTAACTCATCCATCAAAGGCTGCAAAAATACATCAATCGAGGCTTTTGGGTTATGTGGCCCTGGGATAATGTAATTCAACAACATATAAGGACTAGTCATGCACATTTCGGGCGGAATATTGTACGGCGTGACAAATACGAGCCAACAAGAATAAGGTGTAGACGAGACATCAAAAGGAGTGAACCCATCTGAACATAGACCCAACCTTATGTTTCTTGGTTCACTAGCAAATGCCAGATACACCTGATCAAAATATTTCCATGCCTCACCATCTGATGGATGGCTTAGAATGCCTTGATGTTTTGTACGATCATGGTGCCATCTCATATCCGGAGCATAGCTCATCGACGCATACAACCTCTTTAACCTAGGTATAAGGGGTAAGTAATGCATCGACTTAACAGGTATCGGCTTCTTTTTAGAGTTTAGAACCGGCTTGTAACGAGGTTCCTCACAGAATTTACATTTATCTAATTCTGCATCATCCTTATAAAACAACATGCAACCGTTGACACAACAATGAATTCTCTGTGCAGAAAGGCCTAACGTGGAAACCAACTTCTTAGTGTGGTAATAATCAGTTGGTAATGTCATGTTAGTTGGATTGAGTTCATTCATAAGGCCAATGATGGAATCCATGGCTACTTTAGATATACTAAAATCAGATTTAATACTTAACAATCTAATAGCAACTGACAACTTGGAATGCACTGAGCCTTCATACAATGGACGACTAGCTTCCTCCAACCGTTCATAGAAGAGCTTTGCCTCATTATTAGGAATGTGCTCAACATTTGGTTGCGATGTACCCGGTTGGGATGGCTCCTCTTGGTATATCCTAAAAGCATCATTAACCATATTGTTCATTCGATAATTATCAAGATCATTCTCTACAAACGGACCACTCCCATCGACATAAGCATTTTGAAAATTAACATCACCACCCATATCCCTAGACTCTCCATGATAAACCCAAACAGAATAATTTGGCATAAAACCCTTTCTATAAAAATGCATTTCAACATCTTTCAAACGTTGTCCTTTTGTGCACTTGCATTTCACACAAGGATACTTAAGCTGGCCATATCGTATAAATCATCAAGTGTTTTCGCCTTTTCAATAAATTCTTGAACACCTACTGCAAATTCTTCCCTCATCCCCCGCCGTCCGGGATTATTTCTATTATACATCCAACTACGATTTTCATATTCCATATCTACACAAAAATTACAAGCTTTAGATACATATTAAATTGCAAGATAAAAAAAATACTTTGATACTAGTATTAGTAATCATCACTTTAATTAACGTCAACCCACAATTCAAACAAATCATCACTTTAATTTATTTTGCTTTTCTTTCGGTACACTAAGCTTGACCAAGGATACTAGTATTAGTAGTATTATATCTAAGTCAATTACATTTGATATTACTAACTAATTCGATCTCTAAAATTATCAATTAGTAATTAACAAACTTCTTATTTGCAATTTATATCTATTTATTCGAAATGATAAAACTATTTACTTATCTATAATTAGTTGGAGTAATTTAAATTCCAAATAATTTATTTCATTCAAATCAATTTACAAAATAAGATATTTTAAATTATTTTTCTACTATATTATTTATAGCTAATGTCGCTTAAACTATAATTTAAATAATTCATACATTACTAATTACTACATAAAAAATTCATATTACTAATTACCCATAAAGAAAATAACCTTGAATTGTCATACTTAATGATTTTCAATTTTTGAATTCTAGTTATAGGCCTAATACTTATTTTTTATTCACTAGACTAGAGCATGTATAACTATTATGTCTAGTTCCTATTATGTCTTTGTTGCTCACCACTTCTTTGATGAAATGCCTCAAAGAATCTAACTACCAAACTACACTATACACCAAAAATTCTTTCTCAAAGCAATACAACAACAACAACAACAACGACACTGCTACACACCATTAACAACATTCAACAACAACAACAACACTACTAAAGGAACGCATTAACAACATTCAACAATAACAACCCATTCAAAGTGTAATCTTTTCCATGGAACACCAACTTGTTCGCTACAAAATTTCACTTTATTACTTTCCAATTTATCATCTTCTAAATTTGCATTCAATAACCCTATCATTTTTTTAACAACACCCACTTCTCAAATCACTCCAACTTTTACAATATCAACAAAAATGCCAAACTAGTTTAAACATTTCCCAAACCAAACAACAACACTATATGTATAATCAAATGCCAACTTGTTCACCACCAAATAGCAATTACTGTGTCAATTTAATTTCATGAGCTAGAATTCAAAAATAGGAATTTTTAAAAACAAGGGCTGAAAATAAAAAAAAAAATCGTGTTTCACCGGAAAACTCACCTCACCGGCCCGGAATTGTACTCCACCACCACTGATTTACTAATCCCTCACTTTGATAGATGAAAGAACTACAAAAAAAATAGGTGAAAAAGTTAAGGTTTTCGGATTTGGCAAAAATAGGAAGAAAACAATGAAAAGTAAACTTACCAATTTGTAGAGGAATGGAATTGAGATTAAACCTTGTTGATTAGAGATTCAAAGTATTTTTTTAAGAGATTGGGTTGGATTCCAGTAAGAATGAGAGAGAGGGTAAGAAAGAAAGAAAGGAAAGAGAGAGAGATAGGAAATAACGGGCTACTTCAGCTTTTTGTATCCTGCTGTCCGACCGACGCGGTCGGCTGCCTTAAAAAAATTAATTGTTGTCCCACCACGTCAGTCGGATGTTTTAAAAAAAAATCTATTTAGTATAAATAAATTGAAACATCCCACCGCGTCGGTCGGATGAAGGACTCCGACCGAAATTCGGTCTGAAAACCTGTATTTTTAGTAGTCGTAATATACATTGTAAAATACGTATAATAGTTTGTACAAGTGATCCCAATACTTATACCCCCTATACACTATAAGATTAGTGTATAAGAGGTTAAAGTAGGTCAAAATCAGTTTACACACATAAGAAGCCATGTTTTAAAATATTTTTGGGCCTGTACTACTTATGCAAAAACGGCGCAATTCGATTTTTACAGGAAAAAGTTCAGATTTTGTCATGTTTTACAAAAATAAGCCATGTTGTATGAATTTGTCCAGATTTTCAATAATTAAACATTCTGACGCATGATTCGAGTCAAAATATACTACGATCACGTTATCTTTCAAACTGTTACTGAAACGAAAGAGAAAAATCCTGTCTAGACTTTAATTTTAAACGTGTGAATCTTTGTTCTAGCATGGTAATGATGCACACAGAGAGGAAAGGGAGTTTAGGAAGGGCCCCTGGGTGGCCATTTTACACAGTCTAGTAACTGTATTCCCTAGTTTAAACAAATACAGACAGGGTCCTAATGAAGATACACAAATTGGGACGGTTTCCAAGGGGAAAGAATAGAGAAGAATAGAGACTGGCCTGCTTAGGCTGGTCTTTTCATATAGAAGAGGAACTCCTTTTACCAGGTTTTTAAACCAATGAGAGGTCCTGTGAACAGAATTCTGGTATGGCCTTAGGACCATCCACAAACACACTGCAGAAATAGGTTAGCAGAGGCCAAAATAGAACCCCCTAAACAGTAGATACATAGAGGCAAGAACCACACCAAGAGTTTCAGACATAGATGGCTTAAGCGGTAAGTGAGTGAGAAAGTATGCCATGTGCTTTACCTTACTAGAAAATCAGAAACAAGCAGAGAATAGTGATGTAGGTTAAGTCAGGCCTTTTTCTCCAGAAAGGTTTCCAGAAAAGGATGAAAAGAAATCCCCAAAAGTGAAACTGTATACCTTTAGCCTTTTCTTTCAGTTTTCTTTTTATGCAGAGAATGTATGCTTGTGAAGTGTGTGTGTGAGTGGAAAGAAGACATGTTTATATAGTTATAGGGTGAGACAATCCAAGTTCAAATGGGCAAGGCCAAATATGGCTGGGCAAAATAGTTTTCCAGCAGTTAGGAGGATACACATAGGTGTATTTCCAAATATAGCTCAATTAGAATCCCAAAATTCAAGGGAATCAAACCTTTTAACTAATATAGTCTTTTCCTTCTATACCTAATGAAGTGTAGGTTCAAAATCAGTATGTTAACAGGTTTTAAACTGCTCAAAAATCTTTACCAAATTCAAGCAGGTCCTAATTGATACCCTATTAATTAATAAATCAGTTTTCCTTCCCAGTTTTCAATCAAGAACTTCAATTAAACTAATCAGAATCCTTTGGTTAACTGAGCCAAATCTCCACACATCATTTAAAAGACATACGCATGGAAGCACCAATGATTAACTAAATTCAATTCACTTAGTCAGTTTTAAAACTAAGCATGAGTTTTAGGTTTTCAAACTGATAAAGAAAATGGCATGAAATTTAACTTATGCTCGTGCAAGATTCTGGCAAAACCAATTAACAAACAAACGCCTAACCAAATCATTGATTAAGTAGCCATTAAAGGCCTCATAAATTTCAAATAGTCACATTGCACACGTGCATGTTAATGCATAAAAAGAAATTTAGCAAATTTAGGCTTATCAATCACCTAGGATCTAAGGCAAATCAGAAAGGAAGAAAGAACAAGGAAGAAAAGGGGTTACGGTTACCAGTTTGGGGTTCGACTCGGGTTAACTTTGACCCGGCTCAATAATGACTGTACGAGGGACTTCCCTCCTTCCTTTGTTGGTAGTAAAGGTTGTATCTCTAAAAAGAGGTTCGCTGAAGCATTTTCCTCCGGTGATGGTGATCACGATTAGGATTGGATTCAACCTTTGTCAAACGAGCAAACCAGTACACGGGTTTTGTAGCGGAGAGTGAGAGGACCACAATGACATAATTTATTTTGCATTTCGCTGGTGGATTTGGCCAGAAAACGACGTGAACAGCGGAGGATTCGTGAAAGAGAAGAGGGGTCACGGCGGCTGAGACGAGGAGGGGGAATGAAAATGGAAATAGGGTTTTTGGGTGTGAAGTGTAATAAAAATGAAAACTTTAATCCTGGCCATTGGATTAGACAAATGGAAGGTCGAGATGGAGCCACGTAGGCTTGACATAGTGCTGAGGTGTATAAGCGAAAGGTGTGATGTGTGTAGATGCTGAGGGGTATATATATACATGTATAAAAGCGTATATATTGTGTATAAATGTCTATAAAATGTGTAGGAAATTGTATAAAAATGCTCATAAAATTAGAGAAAAATCAGAAAATTAACTTTGAGTGCCTAATGGCTAGGGAAGACTATTATTTTGAATTTTAAAATAATTTGTACAATTTTCTAAAATAGGACTAATTTTAAAAATTGGAAGTAAACGTGCAAATCCTGTAAATAGTCGTAGTTTGTGTCGGTGTTTTGAAAAATAGCCTAACTGATGTGCATTCACGAGGTAGTGACTCAGAATAGGAGTGAGCATATGGCAATTGTATGGTTACCGGTGCAATTTTATCCGAATAATGGTTATTTAAACAAGAGGGACAAGATTAGGTGTCAACATCAACTAACTAAGAAAAGGAGATCTTTCTGAAGACAAGTCAGAAAGCATCTACTTGCGAAAAAAGGCAGTTCATTATTGCTTGATTGGTGAGCAGCTGTAACACAGGGTCGTCAACGACCCGGGGGATGACTTTCAAGGCTCAGCACCCTTAAACAGGGAAGCCCAACCAAATACCCCTGACTCTTTCAAGGATCAAACATGAAGTAATTTTTCTTGAGAAAGCATCTACTTTGCTTATGTTATTTCCTTTTAATTACGGTATTTATCAGACATGTTACGGGTTTTCACCTACAGCATCTCAGGCCCCGCGTCTCTTTTATCAATAAAACTACTATCTTACTTAGTCAATTTTACTCATTAGATCCACCTACGATCCAACTATTCATAGCCCCGGCCAGATCTATGTTGAAGTAATAAACTCACTTTTCGCTACAAAAAGTAGAGTACACTAATCGCTTAGAGCTAGAACCCGTCTAGCTCAGCCACCAGGCATTAGTCGAGTATTGATCTCGTTAAATCAACAATTGCACCTACACGCCCCATGGGGACGCCTGTCCACGTAGTGCCAAAAAGTCTTAAATACTCGAGTAACTAAGCGAAGAAGTTTTTTCTCAAAATGAAAAAGGGTTGTTTCCACACGGGCTAAAGTCGTCCCATTGTGGGTGCAAACAACCATCTGCTTCGGATGCAACCTAGCCGCCGTCTATCGGTGCACAGTGAACGTAGTTGCTCAAGGCAAACACACTGAAACACGTTCTTAAACAACTAGAACCGTCAGGACGACCAAAAGCCATCTAATATCTAGGTTCATAAACATACAGCTTGGTCGTATATTACGAAATACGTAATAACACAAGTACGCATGAAATATTGGTGAACATTCATTTCATTAATAACAAACAGCCCATAGACCCATAATATACATTTAGTTCTTCCTGAATACAATATTTATTTATAACAATTGTAGAAAAAAATGAAAGGGAAGACTAAAAACAAAGAGCTCCTCAGGATTCACATGGCTGAAGAATCCTTCATCTGGATTGTAGCTATAAGCCGTAAACAGTCTGGAGTTCTTATTTTCTTTTTTGCAGCTTTAGATATGTCAGCCCGAGCATCTCTTCGAAGTATACGACCGCTGAAACAACCAAAGCCCGTCTGCTTGATCAAAGAAAGGGATCCTAGAAGCACCTGAGTACAGACCTGACCTTCCCGCATCTCATTCGTTGAACTTGAAGAGAAACTAGAAGACTAGCAGCAAAGCTTGACCATCTGATTCAACCTCAACTAGTCAATTTGGAGTGCACAGCCCCGCAGATCTTCAAGAACAAACAGAAGTTAGGCGAGAACAGAAAGGCTTGAGCTAGGAACCTACCACAGGAGAGCCTCTTCCCTCGGGTTTGCCATAGCCAATGACCTATGGAGCGTTACAAAGAGGTTCAGCTGAAGCAGATAACCAAGGTGAAAGCCGTGGACCACGGAGGACTCTTAAGCTCAGTGATACCTTAGTCACCTGCTGTTGTGAAGCTATATCCTCTTGCATGTCATGAAATAGAGCCAAGCAATGGATCACCAGCCCGGTACCATTGAAGGAGCGGCCTGGACACACGAGGTATCCGGGCAAGGAAGCCATATAGAAGCTGAAAGGGCTAAGCGTCCTGACCCCGCATGATAGGAAGAATATCACAGCAACTGCTGTGTTAGATGATGAGCGTACCGTAATTAGTGCACGTGACACAATAAAGACATCCTAAAGGACATCGTTAGCATCCCGATCAAACTTCATGATTCGGGAAACTTCATCTGTTATCCTCATGGATAAAGAAAGAAAAAGAGGTAATTACATGCGAGTTTCCTCCTTCATGCAACATCCATTTGGAACAAAGAAAGTTTTCGGGGAATATTCAACCAGGATCAAAGGCGAGCATTTTAAAGGGAAGAAAAGCTTATCGCTATCATGAGAAATTACTGAAGAAGTGAATTGTTTTTTGAAGAAGAGTTTATCATTTTCCCGCTGTCATGAAGTCACTATTTATAGGCAGAAAGGGATAAAGATGAAGCACTAAATGGTCAAGCATCATTATTACTATAGATATGAAACGATTCAGAGCAGTTAATGGCAGTTCCAGAAAAGGTATGTGAGATCAGCATCAAACAATCAGAAGGAAGCACGTGAATTTCTCGAAGAAATCAATATCATCCTTGGTCAAAGAGACTGTGAGTCTCAAAGAGTCAGTGAGATATCTTTTTACACCACGCCACTTTCACTTCTTGATTTCTTGCATCAGCACTCAGTAAGTGGGGGGGACTAACTGTGTGGGCAAAAATACACCACCTATTATTATGGGGATACGAGTCCAGCTGGCGAGACTAGACTTATCCTACAAGTATTCGGGCTCTAAGGATATACGCCCGCTTCTAGAGCCAACGACCATATAGGCAGTTTGGTCACAGGGCGTAGGGCACACATCCCGTCGCCTAGAGTTTACAGTCTGCTAGTTAGGATTCAGTATACCACCGTCTTGAGTTGTAGGCCCATAGCCTTATTAGTATTTGTATTTTTCCTTATTTAGGACTGGGTATCGCTACTATAAATACCCCCTCCTTACATTGTATTGTATGCAACACAAGACACGACTCGCTATCAAACTCGGCTACTCTCAAGGAATAAGAATTACTTTGCTTTCTCTATTATTTCTTGCTTAATTACTTGTCTTTACTTTCAACGTATTTATTTACTTTTCTGTCGTAATTTACCGTATTGCTTGTGACCTCATACATAATTAATTGTTTAACCTAGACATACAAATTTAGGCATAAATGGGAATGGTCTTGGCTGAGCTAGAGATATTGAGGAGTAAGCATGATAAAAAAAGCACGGTGCAAGTAGATAAGCATGATTAAGCACGAAAACACGCACTATTGGCAAACGGGCACGATTCATAGGAAGGAATATATACTGGCATTCTAATGCAAAATGAAAGGTCAGGTAGATTGCCGGTGCGAGTATGGGAAATTTAGATTTGAGTGCTCTGGAATTCGGCAAAATAGATAGTTTGCGTGTATAGCAAGGCAATGTCTAAAGGGAATAAGCTTCTTGAACGTAGTTTAGGGATGGTGCATAGTATGTATTTGAGGTTTTGTGATTTCACGATTCTTGTATAGAGGAGTAATTTTTGAATGCAAGTGCGAGAGAACAAGGACAGGCTCGAGGGATTGTCAGGAAATTGAAGAGTGTCCTGCAATGGAAGTAAGATAAGTGCAAACAAAGATAAAGATAAAGTAAACTTCCCTGTTGAGCTGAGCTCTCCTTTGTCAAGTAGTTGTCTTGTCTGTTTTTAGGCGCTTTAAGTGCTAGGAAACAGGTGCCTCTCGTCGACAGATATGTATCTACTCGTCACGAGCTACTAGTGCCTCTTGTCAGGAGATATTTGTCTGCTCGTCATAACCTATAGTTCCTCTCGTGAGGAAATATTTTTCTGCTCGTCAGGAGCTATTTGAGCCCCTCGTCAGGATATATTTGTCCACTCGTCAGGAACTACTAGGTGCCTCTCGTCAAGAGATAGTTGTTTGTTGCGTTGGGCTTTTTACCTTGCACACAATGAGTAAGGTGACATGATAAAAGCAGAATGATGTTATCGTGCTTGTCGGATTGCCTGAAACACTGTCACGCTGATTGTCATACTTATTGCCTTTTTAGGCCTTTGATGAATTTTGAGGTTCCCTCAAAATTCTGCCCTAATGTCAGCTTGTGCCCTTCTAGAATTTTTTAGGGAGCATAAAAAATTTCTACCCCATTGTTGATTTATTGTCTTCTTTGAATTTTTAGGGAATCCTAAAAAATTCTGCCCCAGTATGTGTGTTTGAAAAATTACCCTATTGTAATAGTGCCTGCAAAACAAAACATATTCTAAGGCGGACGGGCCTAATTGTCATATTTTAAGCCTGTCGGGGCTAATAGTCATAGTCTAAGCCTGATGGGGCTAGTAGTCATATTTTAACCCTGATGGGGATAATCGTCAGGCTACTTGTCTTATTTTAAGCCTGTCGAGGCTAGTCGTCATACTCTAAACCTGGCGAGGCTAGTCGTCATATTCTAAGCCTGACGAGGCTAGTCGTCATATTCTAAGCCTGGCGAGGCTAGTCGACATATTATAAGCCTGACGAGGCTAGTCGTCATATTTTAAACCTGACAAGGCTAGTCGTCATATTCTAAGCCTAACAAGGCTGGTCGTCATATTCTAAGCCTGACGTAGCTAATCGTCATATTTTAAGTCTGACAGGGCTAATCATCACTTTTAAGCTTGATGAGGCTAATCGTCATATTCTAAACCTGACGAGGCTAGTCTTCATATTCTAAGCCTGACGAGGCTAGTCATCATGTTATAAGCCTGACGAGGCTAATCATCATATTATAAGCCTGGCGAGGCTAGTCGTCATATTTTAAGCCTGATGGGGATGAAGTGCTATCGTGTCTGTTGTAATTGCTTGCGAGTCTTATATTTTTGTCGAAGGATCTGCTCTCAAAGAACGATTTGTTAGTTGAAACAAAGTAGTTGCATTGCATTGAACACCAATGTATTGGCTTGAATCTGCATTTGTCCTTTTCACGTGACGATTGCATATCTTGGTGACTCTGATTTTGTGGATACTTGCATTCTCATACTGAGGTCTGGTATTTGGATTTTCTGGATTTGGAAGTTGTCCAAGATTATGTTTGTTGGATTGTGATTGGTTATGTTCATGTTTCGTGCTTTTCTTTTCAAAAGTCTTGGAACTAACTTTGATTGATTGGTCTGAATAAAAAATATATTTGTGGCTTGAGAGGTGCAGCTTCCATTTGTTGGTTCTTGTTGTACCATTGACTTGCCTTGGTTAATCAGACTCTGAATTTTGTGTTTTGCTGCTGGGTATTTTGCAGCGTCATGGCCTTGAATGTTTGATGATGGGTGTAGATCTTTGTTGGATCAAAATCCAGAATAGATATCTAGGGAGTAATTCGTTTGTTGGTTGTAATATTTTTGATTGAGCTAAAGGATTAAAGATGTGAGATTATGAGTTTTGCTGGTTTTGGTTGTATAGTGATTGGATTTCTTTCTTGCAACTCTTGTGTGGTATACTAGCTGATTTTGTTCGTCCATACTACGACTTGAACGGCAGCGGGATTGGGATTGTCTAAATTCTCTCGATGTCATAAGCTGGTGGTTCGAAAGACTTTGTCCCAAGGTAAATATTTAATTTTATCTTGTCACTTCGGCTTTTTCATAATGCAGATTTTTGACCAATTTCGGTGTTCAAATGCAAAGAAAATGTAATAAAGTGACAACATGCACAAAACAGAGTTAGCACATTAGCAAGGGTTTGAAGCAAAATAACACATAGAGCTTAAGAGAATGCCTAGACTGCAGATGATAGATAAGCCCTTGGGTTGGAGACTGTGATAGAATGCATAGATATCACAAAAGATTGCCTGAGTACTTTATGTAGCAATCAAGGCAAGGATTTTGGTCAAATAACCAATGTTCACTTACGCAGGAGATGTCTCTGGTTAAATCTTGATAAAAATATGACAAAGATGTTGTGTAACGGATATATTTAATGTTGTGTGACTGAAAAGGAGGTCGTCTTTTGTTGAACATCAAGGACTTGAGTGCAGTTGCCTCTTTTTCTTTTTCTTTTGCAAATTAGGTCACGTTTGAGGCTTTTTTTTGTTCTTTTTTTCTTTTTTTTTTTTTTTTTGCAAATTAGGCCATGTCTGCACTTTCTCAAAAGAGATACTCAATGTATTTCATACTTCCCAACCAACTGCTATAATTCAATCTTTGCACCGTCTTTCCTTGATGCGTAAGATTTTGTTGCGAAGGGACCGAATCTGGTGTGGGTTTCCTACGTATCCTGTTACTTCCAGGAATCAGGTCAGGCTTAGTTCAAATAAAATGGTATCTCACATGCCATAAAATAATTATCTGCAAAAAAGGTCGCTAACTTGAAAACTTTCCCCTTGTATTCAGATATCTGTCCTTAAATTGCGGCTTCTTCGAATATGAATGTCCGGTCATCTGCAATGGCTTGATTATTGGTGCTCTGACAGCGGTAGATTTCCCTTTCCTTGTAACATGTATGTGCATAGGTTGTACTTTAGTCGAATTGTTGCCTAAGACCCTTTTAGAGATTGGTCTTATTGCACCTTCTTTTTTAGTGGGCTATTGCATGCATGTCATCATGGAATCCATATTGCTTGATAAATCCTTTTGTCAAATTGTTCCAAGAAGTCCATTCATTCATGTCTTTCTCTATGTACCAGATCAATGTCAGCCTTGTAAGTTTCCTAACAAACAAGTTTTATCTTGGGTTTCATTGTATTGTCTCACACTTGCTAGTTGGTAGGGATATGCTGCGGAATTCTCATGAGATTTTCAATTTTTTCAATGTAATAGGAGCGTTCTCAATACAGCTTTGCCTTTGTTTCCAAGTTGAATCAAACCTGCCAATTTATGAATGTTGTGTATAAACTTTGTAACATCATGTTGATTTTCCTCGCCGCCATCTTCGTTATTTCCTCTTGCTAAATCTTTAAATGCTTCTGTCAATCTTTTGCTTTGTGTGCATAGTGATTGTTGTGACAAATCAACGAAAAACTCACTTTGCCTAGCCATATCTATTGCCTTTGTATTCAACTTGAGCCAACCTTTTGGATAGTAGGTTTTTGAGTGAGTGTTGAATTGGAAATAATTTGGACATGCAAAAAGATTTCAAATGTCGGGGTTTGAGTATAGAATTCGGAGCGAAAGCGCATTGGTAGGAAACTGGATTTGGGGAAGGGTTTATTTATGTAGAAAGAGACCTAGAGAAACAAACAAATTCATGTAATGCACACATATCAAGTAAGAAATGCATCCTATAATGCGAAGGACCGATGTGCACGATGATATCAAAAGCGCTTCGTGCCACATGTATCATTTCGTTTGCTAACAAAATGCGGAGCCTGAAAGAAAATATTGCATTTATTGGTCTTTATTCCATTGGCTGATATTGAAACAGTGTAAGAAAAGGAAAAGACTAAACATTGCTAGGAATTCAGATCATGGCCAAGCGAACATCTTTCATGCTGATCCATCCTTAGAAGATTCGTCCTCTTATTCGGACGAGTCTCCCTCAGAAGAGCTTGCCTCTGATGAGTCTCCTTGGAAGATGATATTGTCTACATCAGTTAAGAGCCGAGATATGTCAAATATGAAATTCTTCAACATTTCCCAAGCCTTCTTTCCTTTCTCCTCCTTCTCTTTGTTAGCCATAGAGTTTATTCCTCCGCTAGCCCATACACCTATAGACTCTATGCGTTTTGTCAGAAGTTCTGCCTTATTGCCCCATTTGTGTTTTTCTTTTTTCTTGGCTTCGACCAAACTTTACTTTTCTGCTATTTTCTCTCGCGGTTTTGCCAGTTATTTGCGTGGCTTCTTGCACTCAGATTCTCAACAGCATCTCTTTTTCCTTTTTTTCATTACCTTTGGTTGAACTGCCCTTGCTATGTCTTTTCTGAGCCAGTCCGGATAATCCTCATCATAGCTTGTATCAAAGCTGTCTCGTCCAATAGTCTCAAATACCATTCGACGCCTTGCTTTCCAGATTTAACAAAAGTCGTGGAGTATTTTGAAAAATTATTGAAGCTTGTAGCGAGACGTATTTCCCTATCGAAGAGTGGGTTTTCTAGATTAGGTTTCTCCCAAGCGGATTACTTGGAAGTTGAAAGCATGCAAAAAGCCAACAGTTTCGCTAGTTGGCTAACTTCGCAAACTTTCCCTAAAGGGTTCTTTGTGAGCAGAACGACCGCAAGGTTCGCGTAATCATTCGTGGTATGTGCAAGTGAAAATATTCCAGAAGCGGAGGAACTGCGAATGGAATAAACGATTACGAAGTGAATATAACCGGGCAATTAAAAGAAAGAAGCGCCAAAACTTGAAAATCTAAAGATGAACTTCAATCCTGCAAATATGAAAGGAAGAAAAGTTGGTCTTGGGAAAAATGAAAAGAAAATAAAATAAGTAAAGAATCCCAATTCAAAATCCGCTATGGTTAGAACCTTGATTGTCCCCAGCGGAGTCGCCATTCTATCGACACTTCTTTTCCGAACCGTTATGGGTTCGTAACAGGATTCGACTTATTGGAACTCATGGTATGACCTGGAGTCGCAACCTAACATATTTTTTAACTAGTCGTATTAGGGCACCTACTTTGTTTCTAGTCAATTTTTATAGTTAACTCTGAAACGTAGTCTTGCAAACTAAAAGTTCTAGGTAAGGGTTCAGGTTAACCCCAAAGGAAGGTGTTAGGCACCTCTCAGGTTCCACCAAGCATGGTTCTCGACCGGAGTAACAATTGGGATCTTAAACATAGTAATTAAATTAATAAATAGGCATGTGAATTTAGAATATAATATTAGCTAAGCAAATATTAAATTAAATCATGTCTTATAGGGCCATAAGCTAGCAAATAACAATATGCAACATAAATACTTGTAGTTTGTGAAATGAAAGAGAATCCGCCTTATCAGTCGAACTTCTTCTTTAAGCGAACTTTGTCCAATATACCTCGCAAACAAGCAAATATGTTAGTGCAAATCGTACAAAATTAATAAGAGTAGAATAAAATAAAGAAATGATATTGATATATTTGTCATCTCAAAGTGTGTCATTTTTTAACGAATACCGTCATGAGGTACATCTCAAAAATATAAAATTGGGTTCGTACGATAATTAATAAAATAAAGTAAAATAAATAATAATAGTAATAATAACATTAATAGCAATAAAAATAGAAATAATAATAATCTTAAAAATAATAAAAAGAAAAGAAAGGGAAAAAATAAATTTTGTAAAAGTTTAGGCTCAGATTGGTGTAGTGCATCGGGTAGAGGTTAGGCCTGTCGGTACGGCTGCAAATACGGTGGCCGCCCGGTTGCCATGCCAAGCATCCATCCCACTACTCCATTGTCGCTTACTTTGCAAACTAATATGTATCGTCATTGCATGTGTTTTGTTTTCGGGACACGTAAGAGACATTGTATATACAATGGGACGGGAGTGTATTGGCCTCCAAAATGTCATTACCTGGTAGTATCGCCTCAAATGCAATATTTGATAGACAAAAACACAGAGTCATTTAGTTGTAATACAATTCCGATCAGCAGAACTATAGTAAAATAATGCCATTCACAAGTGAAAATCAGCGTCTGAACCAATCCCCAAGCAATGTAATAATCCATCACTGAGATTTCAGCAAGGCAGCGATGGTGTCGGAGAAGCGACCGCCGGCTGAACTCTCCGGTGAGTGAGCAGCGACGCCGCTGCTACTCCGACATCGCTTGGCGTCGCTGCCACCAGTCTCTATGGCTTCACTACCACTGATTTTATGGTGTCGCTGCTAACAGTCTCCCTCCGTTTTCTACTGTTCCAATGGACTCCATCCTTCCTCGTTTTCTTTGTTTTACGATTTGTTTTTCTTTATGTCTCCCACCGCTATTGGTGGCTGGGGTTTCACTACTACCGATGCTTTTCTTCTCTCCTTCACCCCTATATCTCGATACGTATTTCTTTACTTTTTCGATGGTGTTTCCGGTGGCTGTGTGTCTCTACCGTTTATTCCCTCCATCTCCGATCGGGGTATGTGTGTGTATGTATTATTTTGGGTGTGTATATGATGGTATATATTGACACTGGGGTGTCGTGTATGTAAGTAATTGAGAGGCTGATGGTGATGATATCCCCCACCCATTTTGTATAGTTGCTACTAGTGTTGACTACTGTGTTTGTGTATTCTGTTGTGTATGTATCTGTTCTTCTCCATCACTGTTGGTACCCCCTTGCAAAATAAAAAGAGGTGCTTAAATAAAATTTGAGTCAAAGCAAAGGAAACCCCAGCGGGAAAAATCAAGAATGGAAAAGAGTGATATGGGAGATTTTGAGGGGATTGAGGGATTAGGAAGTTATTATAGAGGATTGCATGAACGTTGGTCCTGATTTTGGAAGAGATATATGGATGATTTTGGGGCTAAAAATATAATTAACTAGGAAATGTATTTGGTTGTGATTTTGGTCATGTTCAAAAGTAATCTTCAAAATTTTGAATAAACATGCTGAATTTATGAAGCAAAAATGGTTGATATGAAATTTGGATTGGACTTTTATTTACACTGATATTTAATTAAAGGAAAATTTACACCATATAACTACCCTAATAGCTTAATTACAAAACATAACGATACTTTTTGAATATTTACAATACATAACCCAAACATTAAACCCTAATTTCCTCTCTTCTCTCTCCTTCTCTCCCTCCTCCACCATTCCCCACCCATCGCCGCCCCTCCTCCACCATCCCCCACCCATCGCCGCCCCTCCCCCTTCCCCTCTCTCGCTGTTCCTCGCCGGATCTGCGCCCCCGTCTCTGTTGCGGCGCTGCTGCCGCCGCAGTGCAGCGGCGCTGCCCCTCGCGGCGGCGCTGCTGCACTGTGGTGGCAAGCAGCCCCGATACGTGCGTTTTTGGTGTTTTTCCGGTGAGTTTTTCCCGATCTGCTCCATTTCTTCTTCTTTTTTCTTTTTTCCTTTTTGTATGTGTATATATATGTATGTTTATGTATATATTTGTATTTTGTATATAAATTAGTATTTATCTTTGTATATTTTTGTATTTTGTATATAAATGTCTATATTCACCCCTTTTTGTATGTGTATGTGTTTGTATATATGTGTATGTGTTGTATGTTTGTGTAGAATGGATAGTTATTTGTATTTTGTGTTTTTTGTATTTTTGTGTATGTGCAGTGTATATCTTTTGTATGTTTGTGTATATTTGGTTGTGTATAGTTTCAAAACAGTAAATTTTTAAAGTTTTGGAATGTATATATTTGTATTTTTGAATGTTACATCTTGTAGATCTAAAAAAAAAAAAAAAAGTTTCCGGTGGTGGCAGCGGTGCCGGCGCCGGCTTTCCGGTGGTCAGCGGTGGCTGGCCGGCGCTGGTGAGTGGTGGCAACACCTCCAGGCAGTGTTGGGTGGGTGTTGGGTGGGAGAAAGCAAGGAAGAAGGAGATGAAACCATAAATTGTAGGTATTTGTTGAATTTTGTATATGGAATGTAAAAATACTATTGTTATATTTTGTAAAATGGAAAAGTATTGCTATTTTTTGTAAATATGGTGTTAGGGTTGTATATTTGTGTAAATCTCCCTTAAAGGTACAGAATAAATATATATTATATATAAAGGAAGAATGCACATAATAAAGCAATTAGGGTCAAATTAAAATAATTATGTATAAATAGTCACAAAAAATTATTAAATATTATAAATACAGTGAATTTTACAAATAGCTATAATTTTGACATGTACTTCACAAAACAGCCTAAATAATAAAAATTATGTAATATAGCTGCAATTATGTATATATTGTATATATACCGTATTTCACAAATAAAGACATGATTTATAATGCGCATTTTGTTCAAACAGCTAGATTGCACCTTTAAGCTAAATATAGCCAATTATAGAAAAAGGAGGGACAAAATTGGGTGTCAACACATTGCAGAATGACTCAACCCTAGAGGTCCAGAATAATTTTGAAAGAAAGCAAGGGCTGGAAACTCCGTGCAGACTTGGTGCTTTTAATTTTCTTAATCATTCTGAATGGAAGAAGTATGAATGGCGTTCATAGCACTTAATATCACATTAAACAAAAAAAAAATTAGAGTTAAATAAAAGTATATATAAGTAAGAAGGGAAGGAAAACAAAGCATAAAGTTAGTCTTGGATAAAGATAATCCAAACAAAGAGCAAGTAAACCCAACGGAAAGAAATCGTAATTGTTAAAATATACTTCTTTTCCCTGTGGAGTCGTCATGTTGTCAACCGATATTTAAATCGCTTGCGTTAAAATAAATTCGACAGCAGACTTACAAAGGAATGTGAGATTTTAAAATCGCCATCTAAAAAGCTAAACTAATCGTATAAGGGCATCTACATTATTTTTAATTAATTCTAAAGTTTGACTCCAAAACTGCCTTACTAACTAGAAACTTTAGGTAACTTCTCAAATTAACTTAAAAAGATATAAGTCATATGCTAAGTTTCATTAGGTGGTTCCATTCGATTTCTAATAGTTGTATTCTTTTCTAAGACAGTGACAACTTAGTCTGATTCCCCTTCCGAAAGTGTCACAATTCCTTCTATCACAACCCTTGAAAATAGGGCACTCGTAACATCAATCTTATTATATGCGCTATGCCATCTTTCTTATACTTTGACTATAAAATCATGTGTGCAAGCCTCCCTCACAAAGGAAAGCCAAATTTTCTTTCCAATAAATGGGCAAAAGCTAAATAAATACGTATATTGAGACTAAATCTGCAAACCAAGTCCATTTAACTGAATGTGGGCCAAATTCTAAATTCTAACTTCAGTGAGATCCAAATCCCGAAAATGGGATATTTACCTAAAAGACAACCTATAAAGATTACTTTACCATAAATATAACTTGACTTCTTTTATTTAAACTAGCATAAGGACCCGCACGATGAGCGGAAAATAATAAAAATTATTAATTATGTCAAACTATCATTTGCTATTTTAGCACATTAGATTAGATCTCATTACTTTAAGAATTTCAACTATTAGCTTATGATATTTTGATTATTTTAACTTTCCCATTTAGTATTACTTAAAATTGAAAGAGTTTCACTTTTATTCACTTTAGTGTACACAATATTTTATACTATCATATCAACCGAAAAATATTTACAACTAACCCTCTATAAAAATTTATGATTTCAGATCTTAAAAAATATGATAGGTTATTACTTATTACAACACGTAAATATATAGCTTTATAGTATTATTAAATACTACTAAATTTTGACTTTTAATTTGTCAAAAGTTGATTGAAATAACGAAACAATATCTGATTCCTATTTTACCTCAAAATTTTATCTCTAACATAAAATAACTGTATTTTGGCTTGGTTACTATTTAACCTAACTATATATGATAAAGACCATAAATTATTTTGAAATACTTAACCATATATTCAATAATCTGGAAAACAAAGAGAAAATTAAGTTGTTGATTTTGAGAGTTGGGACTGATCTTGACATCCCTTTTGTCATCTGATTCGGCTGCAAGAATAACCATATGTTCTTACCTCATCTTTTTCTTAAATCCATCTTAACGCGATTAAGTAAAAAGTATTAAACATGAGAACTGAGAAGTTCAGTCAGTAACAGAATTATCAAGAAGAATGGCATTGTTCTGACAGTAAATTTGAAAAATAAAAAAATAAAAAGCAAAATAAAACAACTCCCTATAGAGTTTAAGCAAACAGAGTACTCTATGAATCGGTTCAATACACAAAGTTATATTAATCTCAACCTTTAATTTTAAATATGATAAATCTATACATAAACTTAAATCTAATTTAAAAACTATCATACAAAACCTTTTCGATTATTGATAATAGGCCAAATTTATATATAGTTGGATGTATTTTACCATACTTTTCTACATTCTAATGATTTTTAATATTAAATATATGGTGAATTGAGCTAATTGATTGTATTTTGATGTATAGGAGGCTAATGATGCCAAAGGAAGATGAATTTAAGCAATAATGGAGCCAAAACACAAAATCTGGAGAAATTGAACGGTGTTGTGCGTCGCATGATCATTGCACAGAAAAATATTTCCGAGGCAGTGAGCTAACTCCCTATCGCATAGCCATTGCACAAAGGTGAGAAAAACAAGTCTGAGGGATCCAAAAGGATCCTGTGCATCGCAGAAGACTTTAGAGAAGTTCCAGGAATCCTACGCTATGGTCGTGCTTTGCATAACTATAGTACAAGGGCAAAAATTCTGAGTCGGTTTCTATCGTAGTGGAGGTTGCTGTGAGGAGATCCTTGTGCCAGTGAAGATTGCAACCAATGATCGAAAAATCAAAAATACAAAAAATAGAGTGTGGGCAGTTTTGTCATTCAGCTCAGGAACGTGATTTAAAGGCCTATAAGTGGATTTTTAGAGGAGTTCTAAACCTAGAAAGAACGAGAAGAAGGCTAGGGCAGTGAAGAACAAGGATCTAATGAGTTTTCTTACCTTTTTTTAATACTTTCCTTGTACTTTATTGATTATGATTTCTTACGTCATGAATATTGTGAACATGAGTGGCTAAGTCACCCCTTTTAGGGCTTGACGGAACTGTTATTGGATGATGTGCTGAGAATTTTATGAATTTATCAAGCTTGACATTGGTATTGCTGATTATTCAACTACGTTTTGATTGATTTCGATTGTAGAGCTCACAATTGAATATACCATTTATTCTTAAAAATACTTGGAAGAATGTTTTGAGTTAGGGTTAGTTGAATAGCGATTGATAAGACCCAAACCCCCACAAGACCCTTCACTCGGAGTCAAGCCAAGTTGATCCAAGATACCCATCTTCACTTGATATGGAAGGGTATGGAAGAAGGCCCCAAGAGCGACTTGAAGACCATGCCTTTGTGTGCCATGGATGGAGGACCTTCTAGTACACTTGAAGAGGCATCCGGAGCATGTTTGGAAGCAACTCAAGAGGCCACAGGAACAGGCGGACCGCCTACTCAACTAGGCCGGCCGCCTAGTTTTTCATCACTCTCTGGATCTCCAACCAGGGGGACCGCCTCTGCAGGGCATTCAGAACAGGCGGACCGCCTACTCCCTAGAAGGCTGGGGCGCCTGCTTCAACTAGGCTGAGCGCCTACTCCTAGAAGGCTGGGCGCCGACTTGGGGCGCCTAGTGTGCTGAAGGTTGCGGGATTCCTAGTTTATTTGCTATGTTTGGACAACTATAGCCCTATGAAGCCTTTATTGTTTTAACCCACTTTAGGGGTATTTTTGAGCTTTCATTACATGTAAGTGAAGTCTATAAATACTTCACAAACCTATTCAAACCTTAGCTTACCTTGAATTTTATGAATGATGAAAAGAAACTATCTCTTGTTTGGAGAACCCTTTGTCTTGGTTGCTTGAATTCACTAGTGGAACCTAGTTGAGTCTTGAACCAAAAATCCGATCATTCTATTTGCGAGTGCCAGGTGTGACTCGAGGGTAGTTGCATAGCGTAGGTCCTCCTTGACGCCGATACGAGGGTATCACGAAACAAGTTCTCCGTGGTTACTTCGTAGGGAGTTCGAGTAGTGTCTCGCTCCTATCTTTACTTTCCGCGTATTGATTTTGATTCTTATCATCTTGGTATCAGAGCAAGGCTCGGGTTTTGTTTCTACAAACCCCCGACCCTTGATTCTTCGTGCCTAGGTTGGTTTCGATATTAGGTTCTTGTTTGTTATTGAAGAAAAGAAGAAAACACAAAAAAAATTATGATCATGGATTCTTGGTTTGATAGACCCATTGAGTGATTGATATTGGGGTTTGTTCCTTATTGGAAACCCGTTCTTGTGGTACCCTAAGCATCGAATTTGAAGTAGAAACACAAGGATTGAAAATTTGAAACCCCTTGAAAATTTGAAAATTTGAAACCCTAAGCTTGAAGTTGATGAACATGGTAAATTGCTTGTTTTTTATTGGGGTTTGATCAAAGTTGTTGGGGTTGGTTCTTTGTGATTGAAACAACATTGGGGTACCTTTGAATTGCAAAAACAACGTGTGGATTGATGAATTTTTGGGTGCAAAACCAAGAAAATAGTGTTTGAAACTGTGCTGAAACCTGCAGTAGGCGGACCGCCTGATTTTTGCTTGCTCTCTGGACTTTACAGAGGCGGACCGCCTACTTAGAGTAGGCTGACTGCCTACTCTCCACTGCAGGCACCAGGCGGACCACCTAGTCCAAACAGGTGGGGCGCCTACTTCCTGAGAGTTGGAAATTGGGTAGTTTCTTCTAGGTTCTCTTGTTTTGTTGTTTGCATCGCTTCTAATTAGTACTATTAGAGTATAATCCTACTTGACTAGTACTAATTACTTCGAGCTACTAGGATCATCGTGCCTTAGAACGGAGACTAGAACTCAAAGAAGACCCGTAGTACCATTTGACTCAAGTCCTCACTCAAAGTGCTTATCGTTCCAATCGAGTCCTATTAACTCCACTCACCCCGGAGTACATTGGGCTTTTGAGTTGAGTGATTAAGTTTAGGTTTACTATTCAACTTCGTGAAACTTTGAGTTCAAGCAAGAGTGAAATAGCCATCACCGCCATACGAGTGATCCGAGTGAACACAAGTGAGGGAGTGAGTGAGGTGTTTTGACTAACTCTTGTTTCTTTCTTTGTAGGTACAATGGCCAACGAAGGTCAAGATTTCATAAAGGAGGCCTTGGCTAGCCTTCTTGCCAAGATGGATGTCATGACTCAAACGATTGAGTCACTTGAAAAGGGTGCCTCAAGTACCCAAGGTGACCAAGGGACCCCGAGTGTCCCAATTGAAAAGGGGACCCCGAGTGTCCAAATTGAGGCCGGTGAAGGCTCGAGTAGCCCTACCTTTACCCCGGAGCAAGTTGTTGAATTGCTCAATCAACAACGGGTAAAGGAAGACCGAGAGAGAATTGAACGAACGGGCATTCCCCGTATCTTGGATAATCCCCCAAGACACGTCCCATTACCAAGACCCATCCGAAAAGTGCAACCTCTTGAGCAAGTCGATGAAGCTCAAGAAGGGGAGGAAGTTGATTATGGTGACGATGTGTATGGTTTTGATGATCACTTTCAACCGAGACGAGGTATGAATTGGGGTCGTAATGTGGATCGAGGTAGGGGCCGAGGTCGAGGGCCACCTATGGGATATGTTGGAGGGAATGCGAGGAGGGAGTATGGTGTGAATGAAGATGACTATGGGGGCCAACCGGAGCCGTTCCGTGGGGGTCGTGACAACAACAACAACAATCTTAATAGTGTGAAGATCACTATTCCTCCTTTCAAAGGAAGTAGTGATCCGGTGGAGTACCTTGATTGGAAGTTGTCCATGGAGCGTATATTTGACACCAATGATATGCCCGAAGTGAAGAAGACCAAGTATGCTATCTCTACCTTTGAGTCATTTGCTTCTACATGGTGGGAGTCGGTAAAGAGGAGTAGAAGGAGGATGGGGATGGTTATTAATCTTACTTGAGATGAGTTGATCCGTGTCATAGATGAAAAATACTTGACTAACCAATACCGAGTGGAACAACAAAAGCGTCTCTATGAATTGAAACAAGGTTCCAAGTCGGTTGGGGAGTACTTCAATGAGTTTGAACAAGTCCGGATGACTCTAGACTTGGATGAGGAAGACAATGAGACGGCCATGATCCGTTTCAAGGGAGGCTTAAACCGAGACATAGCTTCACTCTTGAAGTTTCACAAGTACAATGATCACTACAAGCTACATGAGGATGCGGTTGAAGCCTAGAAGTGGCTCAAAGAGGAAAAATCCTTTCGTTACAAGAGTAATGCTACTACTCCATTGAACAAGCCAAAGGATTGGAAGTCTCCTACAACTAATGCCAAATTCCCAAGTGCAAGTGGTGCAAGTGCTAGCAAGGATGTGAAGAAGCCTTTTGAAAGGTCGACACAACCCGTGGGAGGTAACTCTAGGACTCAATTGAGTAATCCAATCTCTTCTTCTACTCAATGCTTTAAGTGTAAGGGTTATGGTCATCTCTCTAAAGATTGCCCTACCCGGAAAACTATGGTTCTTGTTGGAGACTTGGTCTATGAGCAAGATAGTGAACCCGAGGAGGGAGATGAAGAGGGAGTAGAGGGTGATGAGGAAGGAGATGATGGGGAGATTGCCACGGAAGAAGTTGATGATGCCCGTGCCTTCCTTGTTGTGAGGAGAAGTCTAGGAGCCATGTGTGTGGAAGATGTTGAGACCTTACAACGCGAGAACCTTTTTCACTCCCATTGCCGAGTCATGGGCCTCATTTGCTCTATGATCATTGACTCGGGAAGTTGTGCTAATGTTATTAGCCAAACACTAGTTGCCCAATTGAAAATACCTACCTTGAAACACCCAAATCCTTATAGGCTACAATGGCTTAGTGAGTGCGGTGAGTTGAGGGTGGTTAAGCAATGTTTGATCAAGTTCAAGATTGGGAACTATGTGGATGAGCACATGTTCGATGTCGTGCCTATGCAAGCATGCCACCTACTCTTTGGTAGGCCTTGGCAATTTGATCGACGTGTGGTTCATAATGGTCATGCCAACACCTATACGGTGACGCATGAGGGAAAAAAGTTTGTGCTCCAACCCTTGACTCCCAAACAAGTGAGCGATGATTACAAACGGATGCGGGAGTTGAGAGAAGTGGCAAAGGCTAAGTCGGTGGTTGAGACTAGCCCTTTGTCCAAAAGCTTGGTGGCAATCCCACCAACTTCTACCGGTGGCATATGTGCCATGATGCAACCGGGCGAGATCCTAAAGGGAAATGATGGCAACAAGCTTCTAATATGCCTAGTGCACAAAGGTATGGTCCTAAATTCTAATTGTGATTTTTCTTCTAACCCTTTGCCTAGTGTGTTTGAGAATGTTTTGAAGGATTTTGGTGACATGTTCCCGGATGAGATGCCGGATGGATTACCGCCTTTGAGGGGTATTGAGCACCAAATTGACTTTGTCCCGGGATCCCAAATCCCAAACAAACCGGCCTATAGGAGCAATCCGGAAGACACAAGGGAATTGCAAAGGCAAGTTGATGAATTGCTCACTAAGGGCTTGGTGAGGGAAAGCTTGAGTCCTTGTGCCGTACCCGTGATCCTTGTTCCCAAAAAGGATGGCACTTGGAGGATGTGCGTTGATTGTCGGGCCGTGAACAAAATAACGGTAAAGTACCGTCAGCCTATTCCCCGACTTGATGATATATTAGATGAATTGAGTGGTTCATGTGTTTTTAGCAAAATAGACCTTAGGTCCGGCTACCATCAAATCCGGATGAAACCCGGAGATGAGTGGAAAACCGCATTCAAGACCAAATTTGGTCTCTATGAATGGTTGGTGATGCCCTTTGGGCTCTCCAACGCACCAAGTACTTTCATGAGGCTAATGAACCATGTTCTAAAGCCATTCATCAACAAGTTTGTGGTCGTCTATTTTGACGATATATTGATCTATAGTAAATCGATAGACGACCATGTTGATCACCTTAGTCAAGTGCTTGAAGTGTTGAGAGCCGAGAAGCTCTATGCTAATTTTAAAAAGTGTGCCTTTGGTGTTGAGAAGGTAGTCTTTCTTGGGTTTGTTGTGAGTGCCCAAGGAGTGGAATTGGATGAGTCTAAGGTAGAGGCCATACGTGATTGGCCTACCCCTACTACCGTGACTCAAGTGAGGAGCTTTCATGGTCTTGCTAGCTTTTATAGGCGATTTGAGAAAGACTTTAGCTCCCTTGCCGCTCCACTCACCGAATTGGTGAAGAAGGACAAACCTTTTGTTTGGGGGGAGAGCCTCAAGAGAAGGCCTTCCAAGAATTGAAAAGTAGGTTGAGTACCGCCCCTCTATTGCAATTGCCCGACTTCGGAAAGGCATTTGAGGTTGAATGTGATGCCTCGGGGGTGGGAATTGGTGGTGTTTTAATGCAAGATGGCAAACCCATAGCCTACTTTAGTGAGAAGTTGAAGGGTGCATCTTTGAACTACTCTACGTATGACAAAGATATGTACGCCTTGGTGAGAGCCCTTGCCCATTGGCAACACTATCTTTGGCCTCGTGAGTTTGTAATCAAAAGTGACCATGAGTCACTCAAGCATTTGAGAGGCCAAGAGAAGCTCAATAAGAGACATGCCAAGTGGGTTGAATTCATTGAGTCTTTTCCCTATGTGATCCAATACAAGAAAGGGAAAGACAATGTTGTGGCGGACGCGCTTTCGAGAAAGTTTGCTCTAGCCACCACTCTCACCTCTAAGCTCATGGGTTTTAAGAGCATTAAATTGATGTATGCTCATGACCCAAATCTAAAGAGTGTCCATGACACTCTAGAGAAAGGGGAGAGAGTTGACAAATACCAATGGGTTAATGGTTATGTCTTCAAAAATGGTAGGGTGTGCATACTAGAGTCCTCTTGGAGAGAGTTGCTTGTGCATGAGGCACATTGCGGGGGACTCATGGGACATTTTGGCACAAGAAAGACTTTGGCCATTCTTCAAGAACAATTCCATTGGCCGAAGATGAGGGTGCATGTGGAAAAGTTTTGCACTAATTGCCTTGAGTGCAAACGTGCCAAATCTAAAGCCCATCCTCATGGGTTGTATACCCCTCTTCCCGTACCTACTAATCCATGGTTTGATATCTCAATGGATTTTGTGATGGGATTACCAAGGACTAGGGGGGGCCATGATAGCATTTATGTTGTTGTGGATAGGTTCTCCAAAATGGCTCATTTCATTCCATGCAAGAAATGTGATGATGCACAACATGTTGCAACTTTGTTTATTGAAAATGTTTTAAAGTTGCATGGTGTGCCTCAAACCATAGTGAGTGATAGGGACACTAAGTTCCTAAGTCATTTTTGGAGGTGTTTATGGGGTGCTTTAGGCACCAAGCTCTTGTTCTCCACGTCCCACCACCCCCAAACCGATGGGCAAACGGAAGTGGTAAACCGAACCTTGGGTGCTCTTCTTAGAGCCATGACCCGAGGTAAGGCCGGGACTTGGATTGATCGTCTACCTCTTATGGAGTTTGCCTACAATCGCACATTGCATAGCATGATAGGCATGACTCCATTCGAGTGTGTCTATGGATTTAACCCCTTGATTCCCCTTGATCTAACCCCTTTGCCAAGGGAAATGGTTGTTAATTTTGAAGGTAAAGCTAAAGCCAAGGCTTTGGTTGAACTCCATGCAAAGGCGAAGAAGAATTTGGAGGAAGCTTATGCTAAGGTTGCCTCCAAGAAAAACAAGGGACGCAAGAAGGTGGATCTCAAGAAGGGTGACTATGTGTGGGTGCACTTCCGGAAAGAAAGGTTCCCAAACCTTAGGAAAGGGAAGTTGGCACCCCGGGGAGATGGCCCATTCCAAGTGCTCTCGAAGATAAACAACAATGCCTATGTAGTCGACTTGCCAAGTGAGTATCAAGTTTCAAATACTTTCAATGTTTGTGACTTGGTTCCTTTGGATGTAGGTAATGAAGAGGTTGTGGATGATGCTTCGATTTCGAGGACGAAATCCTCTCAAGAAGGGGAGGATGATAAGACCCAAACCCCCACAAGACCCTTCACTCGGAGTCAAGCCAAGTTGATCCAAGATACCCATCTTCACTTGATATGGAAGGGTATGGAAGAAGGCCCCAAGAGCGACTTGAAGACCATGCTTTTGTGTGCCATGGATGGAGGACCTTCTAGTACACTTGAAGAGGCATACGGAGCATGTTTGGAAGCAACTCAAGAGGCCACAGGAACAGGCGGACCGCCTACTCAACTTGGCCGACCGCCTAGTTTTTTATCACTCTCTGGATCTCCAACCAGGCGGACCGCCTCTGCAGGGCATTCAGAACAGGCGGACCGCCTACTCCCTAGAAGGCTGGGGCGCCTGCTTCAACTAGGCTGAGCGCCTACTCCTAGAAGGCTGGGCACCTACTTGGGGCGCCTTGTGTGCTGAAGGTTGCGGGATTCCTAGTTTATTTGCTATGTTTGGACAACTATAGCCCTATAAGGCCTTTATTGTTTTAACCCACTTTAGGGGTATTTTTGAGCTTTCATTACATGTAAGTGAAGTCTATAAATACTTCACAAACCTATTCAAACCTTAGCTTACCTTGAATTTTATGAATGATGAAAAGAAACTATCTCTTGTTTGGAAAACCCTTTGTCTTGGTTGCTTGAATTCACTAGTGGAACCTAGTTGAGTCTTGAACCGAAAACCCGATCATTCTATTTGCAAGTCCCAGGTGTGACTCGAGGGTAGTTGCATAGCGTAGGTCCTCCTTGACGCCGATACGAGGGTATCACGGAACAAGTTCTCCGTGGTTACTTCGTAGGGAGTTTGAGTAGTGTCTCGCTCCTATCTTTACTTTCCGCGTATTGATTTTGATTCTTATCATCTTGGTATCAGAGCCAAGATGGATGTCATGACTCAAAGGATTGAGTCACTTGAAAAGGGTGCCTCAAGTACCCAAGGTGACCAAGGGACCCCGAATGTCCCAATTGAAAAGGGGACCCCGAGTGTCCAAATTGAGGCCGGTGAAGGCTCGAGTAGCCCTACCTTTACCCCGGAGCAAGTTGTTGAATTGCTCAATCAACAACGGGTAAAGGAAGACCGAGAGAGAATTGAACGAACGGGCATTCCCCGTATCTTGGATAATCCCCCAAGACACGTCCCATTACCAAGACCCATCCGAAACGTGCAACCTCTTGAGCAAGTCGATGAAGCTCAAGAAGGGGAGGAAGTTGATTATGGTGACGATGTGTATGGTTTTGATGATCACTTTCAACCGAGACGAGGTATGAATTGGGGTCGTAATGTGGATCGAGGTAGGGGCCGAGGTCGAGGGCCACCTATGGGATATGTTGGAGGGAATGCGAGGAGGGAGTATGGTGTGAATGAAGATTACTATGGGGGCCAACCGGAGCCGTTCCGTGGGGGTCGTGACAACAACAACAACAATCTTAATAGTGTGAAGATCACTATTCCTCTTTTCAAAGGAAGTAGTGATCCGGTGGAGTACCTTGATTGGAAGTTGTCCATGGAGCGTATATTTGACACCAATGATATGCCCGAAGTGAAGAAGACCAAGTATGCTATCTCTACCTTTGAGTCATTTGCTTCTACATGGTGGGAGTCGGTAAAGAGGAGTAGAAGGAGGATGGGGATGGTTATTAATCTTACTTGGGATGAGTTGATCCGTGTGATGGATGAAAAATACTTGACTAACCAATACCGAGTGGAACAACAAAAGCGTCTCTATGAATTGAAACAAGGTTCCAAGTCGGTTGGGGAGTACTTCAATGAGTTTGAACAAGTCCGGATGACTCTAGACTTGGATGAGGAAGACAATGAGACGGCCATGATCCGTTTCAAGGGAGGCTTAAACCGAGACATAGCTTCACTCTTGAAGTTTCACAAGTACAATGATCACTACAAGCTACATGAGGATGCGGTTGAAGCCGAGAAGTGGCTTAAAGAGGAAAAATCCTTTCGTTACAAGAGTAATGCTACTACTCCATTGAACAAGCCAAAGGATTGGAAGTCTCCTACAACTAATGCCAAATTCCCAAGTGCAAGTGGTGCAAGTGCTAGCAAGGATGTGAAGAAGCCTTTTGAAAGGTCGACACAACCCGTGGGAGGTAACTCTAGGACTCAATTGAGTAATCCAATCTCTTCTTCTACTCAATGCTTTAAGTGTAAGGGTTATGGTCATCTCTCTAAAGATTGCCCTACCCGGAAAACTATGGTTCTTGTTGGAGACTTGGTCTATGAGCAAGATAGTGAACCCGAGGAGGGAGATGAAGAGGGAGTAGAGGGTGATGAGGAAGGAGATGATGGGGAGATTGCCACGGA
Source organism: Petunia secreta (assembly GCA_029990175.1). NCBI lineage: Eukaryota > Viridiplantae > Streptophyta > Magnoliopsida > Solanales > Solanaceae > Petunia > Petunia secreta. The sequence continues at coordinate 28,956,282 of JARKIP010000003.1, forward strand.
AGAAGTTGATGATGCCCGTGCCTTCCTTGTTGTGAGGAGAAGTCTAGGAGCCATGTGTGTGGAAGATGTTGAGACCTTACAACGCGAGAACCTTTTTCACTCCCATTGCCGAGTCATGGGCCTCATTTGCTCTATGATCATTGACTCGGGAAGTTGTGCTAATGTTATTAGCCAAACACTAGTTGCCCAATTGAAAATACCTACCTTGAAACACCCAAATCCTTATAGGCTACAATGGCTTAGTGAGTGCGGTGAGTTGAGGGTGGTTAAGCAATGTTTGATCAAGTTCAAGATTGGGAACTATGTGGATGAGCACATGTTCGATGTCGTGCCTATGCAAGCATGCCACCTACTCTTTGGTAGGCCGTGGCAATTTGATCGACGTGTGGTTCATAATGGTCATGCCAACACCTATACGGTGACGCATGAGGGAAAAAAGTTTGTGCTCCAACCCTTGACTCCCAAACAAGTGAGCGATGATTACAAACGGATGCGGGAGTTGAGAGAAGTGGCAAAGGCTAAGTCGGTGGTTGAGACTAGCCCTTTGTCCAAAAGCTTGGTGGCAATCCCACCAACTTCTACCGGTGGCATATGTGCCATGATGCAACCGGGCGAGATCCTAAAGGGAAATGATGGCAACAAGCTTCTAATATGCCTAGTGCACAAAGGTATGGTCCTAAATTCTAATTGTGATTTTTCTTCTAACCCTTTGCCTAGTGTGTTTGAGAATGTTTTGAAGGATTTTGGTGACATATTCCCGGATGAGATGCCGGATGGATTACCGCCTTTGAGGGGTATTGAGCACCAAATTGACTTTGTCCCGGGAACCCAAATCCCAAACAAACCGGCCTATAGGAGCAATCCGGAAGACACAAGAGAATTGCAAAGGCAAGTTGATGAATTGCTCACTAAGGGCTTGGTGAGGGAAAGCTTGAGTCCTTGTGCCGTACCCGTGATCCTTGTTCTAAAAAAGGATGGCACTTGGAGGATGTGCGTTGATTGTCAGGCCGTGAACAAAATAACGGTAAAGTACCGCCATCCTATTCCCCGACTTGATACCAAGATGATAAGAATCAAAATCAATACGCGGAAAGTAAAGATAGGAGCGTGACACTACTCGAACTCCCTACGAAGTAACCACGGAGAACTTGTTCCGTGATACCCTCGTATCAGCGTCAAGGAGGACCTACGCTATGTAACTACCCTCGAGTCACACCTGGGACTCGCAAATAGAATGATCGGGTTTTCGATTCAAGACTCAACTAGGTTCCACTAGTGAATTCAATCAACCAAGACAAAGGGTTCTCCAAACAAGAGATAGTTTCTTTTCATCATTCATAAAATTCAAGGTAAGCTAAGGTTTGAATAGGTTTGTGAAGTATTTATAGACTTCACTTACATGTAATGAAAGCTCAAAAATACCCCTAAAGTGGGTTAAAACAATAAAGGCCTCATAGGGCTATAGTTGTCCAAACATAGCAAATAAACTAGGAATCCCGCAACCTTCAGCACACAAGGCGCCCCAAGTAGGCGCCCAGCCTTCTAGGAGTAGGCGCTCAGCCTAGTTGAAGCAGGCGCCCCAGCCTTCTAGGGAGTAGGCGGTCCGCCTGTTCTGAATGCCCTGCAGAGGCGGTCCCGCTGGTTGGAGATCCAGAGAGTGATCAAAAACTAGGCGGCCGGCCTAGTTGAGTTGGCGGTCCGCCTGTTCCTGTGGCCTCTTGAGTTGCTTCCAAACATGCTCCGGATGCCTCTTCAAGTGTACTAGAAGGTCCTCCATCCATGGCACACAAAAGCATGGTCTTCAAGTCGCTCTTGGGGCCTTCTTCCATACCCTTCCATATCAAGTGAAGATGGGTATCTTGGATCAACTTGGCTTGACTCCGAGTGAAGGGTCTTGTGGGGGTTTGGGTCTTATCAGCGATACTTTAACCTAAACAAAGAATTATTTAGGGAAGAAGAGCGGGGTGAGTTCGGCAACAACAAACCCTTATCGTGGTCACGTGGGTAGTCCATCTTATCATCTTTAGTTAAGTTGGAAATGTAACTCATGATAGTTATTGCTTGTTATTGGAGAATACTAGCGATAAACTAGGAGCTCATGATCATTAGGGATAGTCAAGTGAGATTGAATGCGTAGTATTTGGTATATCATTTCGATAATTAGGGAAATCATATCTAAGGGTGGGCACTATTCGGATTAAACCAAAAAATCAAACCGAACCGAATTAGTTTTTTAATTTGGTTTGGATTTTTAAATAATTGATTTAGATTGGATTGAGAATATGAAAACTTTGGTGTTTGGGTTTGGTTTCGGATTTCAAATCATAGAAACCGAAAAGCCGAAAAAATCGAAATATATATACACACATACACAAAGAAAGGCTCTCATACTTTTATGATTATCTCTTAACCTAAACTTGTTTAAGGGTTTTAGAGTTTGAATATTTCAATACTTTATGCCTTCAATACTTTAACCTCTTTGTATTGTGGTATAATACGTGTGAAGCTTTCATCAAAAGTTTCAATCAGTTTTTACCTCTTGAATGGTAAGATCTCTTTTTACCTAGGATTCATGTTCTCTCTTTATCTTGAATTATGCTTTAGATTTAATGTTTAATATTTTGACTTGTATTTATATTCTTTCAAGTATTTCATTTTAAAGTTTGTCTTATATGACAAAACCGAAAAAAACCGAAAACTAAACGGATTGAAGTTTTTCAAAACCGAAAATCGAAAAACCAAAACTGAATAGTTAAAAACCGAACTGAAAAACTGAATGCCCACCCCTAATCATATCCTAGGCCTTTTATTCTTGAATCTTCTCTAGTAATTATTACTTGATTTTAGTTAATTGTCATTAATTTCTAGTTAACATACCAAAATCATTATAAATCGTTCCTGAAATTATTTGAACTAAAACTTAGTAAAAATTGAGTTACGAATTAACATTTACTCTCTGTGGGATTCGACCCCGGACTTGTTAAATCGGGTTATATTTGCAGCGACCGCTTATCCTTTCAAGGATGAGTTTTGGGCGCGATCAAATTTTGGCGCCTTTGCCGGGGAGCATCAGTTTAGTTTGTAACTGTAAATATTTCTAGGTTTTAGTTTAGAGAACTTTTAGGTCTTGTACATATTTTATTTTATTTATTAAAAAAATTAAAAAAGAAGTAATATACATGGCATCTGGAAATTATGTGAGGCTAGGTATCGGTTATTCCTGTCGGGTGCATTATTGTTCTAGTTGTGGAGGAAATAATTCATGGCAGTATTGTCAACCTTATTTGTTGAATAGATGCAATATGTGTAGTTGTCATAGTGGTCATTTTATTAGTTGTGTTTATTTATCTTATTCCTCCCAGAGCCCCTATTATGATGGTTCTATTTTCCCTAGTGAGGTTAATAGGTGCAATGAAGCTGAGAAGGCTGAGAGGAAACACAAGGCTGGCATGCAGAAGATTGAAGATATATTCAAATTCTTGTCGGAGAATGATAATGAGCAGCAACTCCAGATACAGAGACATGAAGTGACTATTCGCAACCTTGAAGTGCAACTGAATCAATTGGTTGAGGTTTTTAATGATCACCAATAGTGGAGTTAAGGGATGAATGCCAACCGCCTAGCCAAATGAATTTTGATTATGTTCATGTTGAAGACGTGATATTGGAGTCAGATACAAATGATCAAGATGGAATTTCAGTTGACTCTGATTTGTGCCAAAAAGAGGATGTCAATATTCAATTGGAGTTTGAGCATATTGTACCTCATTGTAGACACTTCTCAACATTGTGTTTGGAGGAAGACATGGAAATCATCTATCCTTCCGAACCAATGAAAAAGTCTAAGGAAAGGGTGCATGGTGCATACATTCTAAAATTTGTATTGCTGTCTAGGCAAGATTTAAAGTCAAGAAGTATAAGATGACATATTTTGTACTTGGCTAACTTGAATTTGCACCACCGTAGGAGCACGATTGTAAGCTTGAATTCAAATTGGGGAGGCAATTCGTCTTTTCAAAGTGGAGAGAAAAGTTGGGATATTGATACTTGTCATGCCACGACGTTAAATAAGGTGCTGATTGAGAGGCAACCCAATTTTCTTGTTTTATTTTGTTTTGTTTGTTTTGAAAGGATGTTACTTGGTGAGCATTTTGTTTTGCAGATTTCAAATGGTATGGATTCTAAGTGTGGGGTGCTTGCAGGCCCTTATGTCGTATAATGAAGTCATGCTTGGGATGAAGTATGAGCACCCAGTGCCCTAATGAAGCTCGCAGGGATGTTCTTTGGGCTTAGAGGCCCAGGGAGTTTCTCTATCACCCTTATTTTATTTTAATGCATCGAGGGCCATGCATGATATTAAGCGTTGGGTGGGAGTCTTCCAATTTGTATTAAAAATCCCCTTTGGTTTTTCTTTGTGCCTCGGTTCTTTTCCAAGGGATGTTGTTTGAACCGGGTGTAGGATAAAAAAATTTTAGGATTAAAATAGTACGAAGCATAACTCGTGCGATCTTCTATTTATGACTTGTTTTATATGAACACTTAGGCTGGAATATATTGACTGCATGGATTCTTCGTGATTTTGTATTATTATGTCTTAATAACTGTTGAGTACCCTTGTGTGACGCCTAGATGCAGGTTTTGACTTTCTTATGTGCTATACTTGAATGCATGCTCGCTTGCTTTAATTTGATTACTAGAGTTGAACCGTCCTTAGTAGACTGTATGCCATGTGTGTGTGAGATTTCTTTGTTGCTCTGTGCTTCTATTACGATATCTAAAACTTGCCCCGAGTGCATGGAAAGCGAAATGATGAGTCTTGCTCGGTTTAGGAGGTGATATAGGCATTTCCTTATTAGCTTATGAATTGTTTGCCTACCCAACACTCGGGGCAAGTTCTAGATATGCATGCTTGCTTGCTTTAATTTGATTCCTAGAGTTGAACCGTCCTGAGTAGACTGTATGCCATGTGTGTGTGAGATTTCTTTGTTGCTCTGTGCTTATATTACGATATCTAGAACTTCCCCGAGTGCATGGAAAGCGAAATGATGAGTCTTGCTCGGTTTAGGAGGTGATATAGGCATTTCCTTATTAGCTTATGAATTGTTTGCCTACCCAACACTCGGGGCAAGTTCTAGATATGCATGCTCGCTTGCTTTAATTTGATTCCTAGAGTTGAACCGTCCTGAGTAGACTGTATGCCATGTGTGTGTGAGATTTCTTTGTTGCTCTGTGCTTATATTACGATATCTAGAACTTGCCCCGAGTGCATGGAAAGTGAAATGATGAGTCTTGCTCGGTTTAGGAGGTGATATAGGCATTTCTTTGTTAGCTTATGAATTGTTTGCCTACCCAATGAAACTTGACCCTAGTTAGCCCCTTTGAGCCTAAAACATTTTCGTTGGTAATCATATTACAAGCTAAATTCTTTTATTTTGAATTGACTATATATTGAACCCTTTACCTTTTTTGAGCTTTTATGGTTCAAATGAGCTGTGCCACCTATAGTTAGAGGAGTTGGTTGTGGTTGAGACCAGTGAGAAGAATGAAAGGTGGATTACTTGGGAGAAACTGCTAGTAAAGACTAAAAAAAAAAGACAAAAAAAAAAAAAGAAAAAGAAAAAGAAAAGACGAGGAAAAAAAAAAAAAAAAAAAAGATTGTCCTTTACTAGTGGTTACTCTTGAAAGCTTAAAGAAAAGGGAAGCTTGGGATGATAAACAATTGGAAAATTACGAAGAGTCGGGTGAAAAAGAAAGTGATTAAATTATGTGATGTATTAAAATGCTCATGGGAGGTTAGTCACTATTAACTAAATGTATCCTACATGTCCTGCAGCCTACATTACAACCTGTGAAAGTCTTATTGATCTTATATCGAGTGAGCTTACTGATCACGCCCAACTACGTCCTATAAAAGGAACTAAGCGGTCGCGGCAAATATCGCTCGGTATTTAAAGCTCCGAGGTCGAATCCCACAGAGAACGCTCGAAATCTAGTTTCTAATCTAACTAACTTATCTAATCAATTATCTTCGAAAGTTTATATTTGTATGATGGTTTCAATGTAACAACTAATTGACGCTAAAGTAAATAGCAAAGTAGTAAGAAATAGATTAATTCAAGGATTTAGAAGCCTAGGATTGATCTGCCCAACTCCTACTCATGTGTTAGAACAACGCATTAATGGATTCAACTTGCTTCTTCATATTGAACACTTGCTCCAAATTCACAACTATTCACTCCCGTTTAATTATTGTAACTTTCACTAACCAATTTTTCAATTAACTAATGAAGATATGTAGGACTACAAGTATGGTTCACAATCGGGGTCAATGGTCACAAATCACCTTTTTGACAACCTAAGTAATGCCTTTGTTTTAGGTTGAAATATTGCTAAGTAGTTAATCCTAACTCATGAATCTATCCCTAGATGCACAAGAATAAAGGGCATAATCAGTTGGGAGCTCTACCAATCAATAGCATATAAATCATAAACACTTAGATAGGAAGGTTAACAAGTTTCATTCATTAAAACAATAATTCATAACACATAAGTATTGGAGTGGTTGAATTAACCCCAGAATGGGTAATTTAGCCTCTCATGTTCATCATAAGCATGTCAAGAAAATTCATGAATGAATAAATTACAAAAAAAAAAAAGGAAGAATTTAGGAAAAACTCTCGTGTTCTTGAAGTCTCCAAAGCTCCAGCCTCTTGTTGCTCCTTCCCAGGCCAAAAGATGTGTTTTGGGACGTATTTTAGGGCTTTTATATCGTCCCCATAGACCCACAAAAGTCGGGAATCCAAAATAAATTCGGATTGAGAATGTAAGGATTTTAAGCCTATGGCGCCGCGCAGCGAATTGCACAGTGCGGTGTCGTAGGCCAATTTCTACAGGATTTCAAAATTTAATGTCTTTGGATCTCGCCCCTGTTGCGTCGCACAGTGCAACGCCTGTGCGGCGCAACATGCTTAATTTACTACTTCTCCAATTTTTCTTTGTTTTTCCTCCACGCTTTGGTTCGTTCGACCCTCGGGGTTCTACTCAGACTTCAAAACCCTTGTTTTAACTAAACTTGGCTCCACGAACGCTTCATATCATCAACATAATTCCTACAACATAAAACACACCAAATAAGAGCAATTCCATTCAAACTACCAACAAATATCACAAGTCGAAGTATAAACATGAGGCGAAAGTATAGAAATTATTGCAATATCTAGACTCGTATTAACACCCCACACTTAAATCTTTGCTCTTCCTTGAGCAACTTATAACTTGAACTCAAGACACATCAAAATCACTCACACAATAACTTGGTTTTATATAGGCACTTAACAAGTTGCATATGAACTCATTATGATTTATTCGCATGAAATCCATGCCAAGAATATTTAAAAACAACCAAGTGCATCAAATTAACCTCCCAATCTCACATCAACTCCAGACTCACCCAATAAGTCAATAAAAGTACTCACTTTATCCAAGAGACTAATAAAAGAGATCGCTTCTTGTAAATCATGTGCCCTCACAATCAAATAAAATATTAGAGAAGGAATTCACACAAGAGAATGGCCATGAACAAAAAGTTCACATATAGAGGATACACTCACTCTCCGAAAAGAACTCACATGCAACATAAGATGTACCATAAGCCTGCCCTTAGTGTAAGACTCAACTAATATCCATCTACTCGATTAAGATCAATTAGGACTTCTTTATATTGTAATGTAGGCAATGGGACGGGTATGATATATTTAGGTAATAGTGACTAACCACCCCAAGCAATTTAATATACCACAATTTATTCAAGTATCTTCCTCCAAATCAATCTTTATTTTACCAGCATAGAGTCAACTTTTACAACCATTCTTCTTTAAGCAAAGTAGGGGCTAATGATAGGGACTATTCTTTTTTTCTTCTTTCTTTCGAACAATGATTCTTTTTTCATATCTCAGCTATTGCACAATATTTTAAGCTTTCACTTTCGTCTTTCTTTTCTCCTTTAGTAAATCCCTCCACATAGCCTCCACTTAAAGCACCTTTTGTCTTCCTTCGAAAACCACAATTTTCTACTTCATTAACTAGCCTTTTAGGCTCATGACACCACAAGTACGGCTCATAGGTATTTAGCACAACAAACAGAAATTCCAATGGCTATCAAAGAAAGGCTACAAGCTCAAAAGGGTTAGTTAGGGTCAAAGTTTCACTGGTAAACATCTAATTCTAAAGCTTCAAATAAACTGGGTATGAAAGAAATGCCTATATCACTTCCTAACCGAGCAAACATCTCATTTCGCTTTGCACACATACCGGACAAGTTCTAGACATCAAATATTAAAATGAAATGACCTTAGGTATTCATTTCGGGAGTTAAGACTTCGATTGGCAAGCCAATAGTTTTAAAAACTGCATAATGTCCATTAGGACTTGTCTGTAAAATTTGAGTTAAATCGGACTTCGTTTGGTAGGTATCAGAAGAAGGTTTCAGTTTCCATTGTCGGTAAATTTTAAAAAGAGATTTTTCGAGCTTGATTTTGGTGAATGAGCTCTGATTCGAAATCCGAAAGAGTCGTTAGGTTAAATTTTGCGACTTGTGTAAATTTTGGGAAGTGAATTTCGAGGTCGTTCGGATTGTTTTCGCTAAAATACCAAAAATTAAAGAATTTGATCTTTTTCATTATAATTTGTATCTTGAGTTTCGAGAATCCAATGCGAGATCCGTCTTAGCGAGTACGTCACATATATTTTGTATAACTTTTTTGAGAAATTTGGGATTATTTCCAATTTTATAAGGTTTCGTTTTAATTTTCGTCTCGATAGAGAAATAAAAAAAAGAAATGAAAGAAAAAGAAAAAGGATCGAGGGCGGTGCTAAGGGATATATATCCCTTAGCTTTCTTACAATTGAATGAAATAAAAACATAAATGAAAAAGAGGAAACGAAAGAGAAAATACCAAAACTGAGAAAAGGAAGGGAAACGGGATAGAAAAAAATAGGATTTTCACCCCACAATATCCAGGTAATGATGTTAATTCATTATTTCAGTTTATTACGTGCGTTTGAATATATTTTAACAGTATAAATTGGGATATTAGATATAATTTTAATAAGTTCCATTGACACGTCAAAGGGTTAATTGGATCCCGATAATGGAGTTGATTATATATTCGTACTCATGGAGTTATGGGCAACCCATAAATATAATTTATTTAGAGTTTGGTTATGTGACTTTGAACCTTGTACATAGGCCTGTCATGCGTATTGTATATGCAAATAGGGTATCAGGTTCCTAACCGGATTGCCCTAAGATGTAGGGAATGAAGCCTTTAGCCTAATTTGATATATTTTCTGCTTATTGAATAAGCAGGATTGTTTGGCAGTGAATCCAAAGGATAAAGCGGTTTTTGAGTAGAACTTTGAAATAAGGTAAGTGAATATATCCATTTCTTTTGAGGCCCTTGGCCTTGTGGATATTCTACCATGTGTTCCTTACGTATGTAGCTGCCGATAGGCGTACTCATTAAGCCTTAACTTTAGATTTACACTGTATATTATTTGTTATGCCTTGTTGTTGGTATTGCATTGAGCATAAAAGCATTGTACGCTAGCTGTGAGCTTGATATTTACTTCACGGCAATCGATGAGGGTCCTGCGTGAGTAAAGGGTTATTATTGCATCATCCTTGCATCAGGTTGAGTGCAGAAGTATTCTTCCTCATCTTTACATTATATCGGGTGCAGGAGTATTCTGCCCCGGGAGAATGGAGGAGTATTCCGCCTCTGATTTATATCATATTGGGTGCAGGAGTATTCCGCTCCAGGAGAGTACAGAAGTATTCTGCCTCTGGTTTATATCATATTGGGTGCAGGAGTATTCCGCCCCAGGAGAGTGCAGGAGTATTCCGCCTCTAGTTTATATCATATCGGGTGGAAGAGTATTCCGCCCCAGAAGAGTGCAGCAGTATTCCGCCTCTGGTTTTTATCATATCGGGTGCAGGAGTATCCCACCCCAGGAGAGTGCATGAGTATTCCGCCTCTGGTATATATCATATTGGGTGCAGGAGTATTCCGCCTCAGGAGAGCGCAGGCATATTCCGCCTCTGGTTTATATCATATCGGGTGCAGGAGTATTCCGCCCCAGGAGAGTGCAACAGTATTCCGCCTCTGGTTTATATTATATTGGGTGCAGGAGTAGGAGTATTCCGCTCTAGCTGGTTACTATATTGTATTCCCCTCGAATGCAGGAGTATTCTGCTTTGGGATGGGATTACGGGCACATGTGACCCCATTGCATCATACTGCATTCATTCCATTTTATTGCACCGGTTTTTGTGTATTGTGTGATTATAGTGCGATGTTCCGTGTATGTTTCATGTATTTCTGATTAGTGATATGTTCGGAATACCTATATGTTCTGCCTATCTTATGTGCCTAGTTGTTTATGAGTTTATGGTTCCATACGTGTTTCCAGTTATTATCTGGCTCTGCCTTTTTATAATTTAAATAAGAGGAATTTGGTTTATTGTTTCTTTTCTCCCTGGCTAGCTATCCTATTCTTTGAGGTGGCTAGTCTGCCCCACTTATTGAGTCCTTTTGACTCACCCTTGTTTGTTGTATGTTTCTTGTCTATCTATTTCGTTTCGGCAGGTTCGCTTCAGGATTAAGTTCGCCACGTTGTGAAGGAGTGAAGATGACTTCAGCTATCAGGGTGAGCCAGCTTTTATTCAGGATGGCCACCAGTTTTATGTTTATTATTTCAGTTGTATTTTTCTCCCTTAAGGAGGTATCAGTCTTCTTTTGTACTCTTAGATGTCTAGTATGGATAGCCCTAAACCTAGTATGTTGGTAGTCAGCTGTAATTTCTTTTGTACAACTTAGAGGTATCAGTATGTCTGTGCTTTTTTTAAGTCTTGTTCTTATTTATGAATTGAATTATATTTATTTTCCTAATTTAATTGGTGAGGATTCACCCGACGGGTCTAGAGGAGGATGTAGGGTGCCCGCGAAGCCTAGCTAGATTTTACGTCGTGTCAGTTGGTATCAGAGCACGGTTTAGAGTCTATCCAGACCAAGACAGTGTCTAGTAGAATTTCGATGATGGGTACGTAGACGTCTGTACTTATCTACGAGAGGCTATAATGACATTTAGGAAGTTTCTCTTCCTTCTTTTCTAATCATGCGTCGGTCTGGTATGGAAAAAAAAAGATCGTTAATTCCTTCGTATAATTGTGAACCCTCGAGCGACAAATCAGTAAATGGTAGGAGTTCAGAATGAAGCAGTCTAGCCTGGGCTAGAGCTACTCAAGCCCTGAGAGTTATGGAGCGTGCCGACGATCCAGTTGTAGAGGCTCCAGCTTTACGAGCTCGCAATGGCTAGGGGAGCAGGGCCTTGTGGTTCCCCTGGCTCTCTATGATGCTTTTATGAGAATCTTGGCGACGCAGATACAACAAGAATCTATTATTCCCTAGGCAGGTCATCAGGTTGCCGCAGATGCAGATGTTCGGTCTCACGGAGCTCCTGTTCCAGTTCTTAATTACCATAGTAAATTATGATCTAGAGGCAGCGTGTGTTGTGCCTCTAATTATTCTGGCTGGTTAGCCAGTCCAGGTAATAGCTCGGCCCAAGTGTCCGAAAAGGCTGCATTATTTTACCCAATTGAACCTCCTGATGTTCTTAGACCATGCATCAAGTTATCCCTGTGCAATTTTTTAAAAATAAAATGATGTCAGTATATCCTTCAGGCTCTTGATTATATCGAGCGGTATGGTGTTGATTATTCTACTTTCCAATTTCAGGGTCCAGCCTTGGATTGGTGGAGCGCTCTCTTATTAGCTAACTTGGTTCGATTTTTCTTCTAGATTCGTGGAAAGGTTCCTTTCGCGCAGTGACCGAAATGAAAATTATCGCTAGTTTGAGTAGATTGGATAGGGTAGCCTGTCGATTTTAGAATATGAGATTAAATTCTTTAGGATGGCTGGATATGCACTAGAACTAGTTATGAGCATTTCGAGAAGGTTTAAAGATTTATTGATGACTTTCTCTTTCCTTGAGCTCCAAGATGGCTCGAGATATTAAGGTCGAGACTTCATTTGATGTTGTTGTTGATATTGCTCGGAGGTATGAGGCATACCATAAGTTAGAGCAGGAGAGGAAGAGATCCCACGGCCCTAGTGGGCACCATACCTCATTTAGAGGTAACAGTTCTGATTATTTTAGAAGGTTACTTGCCAGGTTATCTCTGCTTGTAGAGCATGATTCTCAGAGTGCGCGAGTAGTTCATCAAGATTAGACTCAGCTTTCTCTTTGTAGCTTTCAACAATCTGTCCAGCTTCTATTTTCAGCGAAAGGTGTTATCATTGTCGTGAGTCTGGTTATCCTTTGAGGAGTTTTCCCTTACTCCGGTAAGTAGGCAGTCGTCCTTTCTTTCGTCATCAGGCACCTGCACAGTCGCAGGGGATTTCATTTTGATCTCAATCAGCCAGAGAAATGACACCATCTAGTAGAGGTCGAGAGCATGGTGGCAGGGGTTCTTCAGAAGGTGATTATCAGGGTAGTGGCTCAGCTCAACTGTAGAGGCAGTTCTATGAACTACCAGTATGGCAGGATGCTGAGGTATCCGATGTAGTACACCTATGTATTTCTTCTTCCATTATATGTGAGTAAGATTTGATTCTTCCGACCGGTGCGGACTTCGTTTATCTTACCATGTTTCCATGGCTTCCTTGGATATTGTTTCTATTAAGAATCGGTTGCGGTAGAGGGGAGAGATTCTGATATGATCTATTCCTAGCATTTGTGAGACCCTACTAATTTATCTGGTCTAAATATGAGAGATTTGACAGTGAGTGTCGCTATTGTCTACCTGGCATCTTGTCGGTCCACCTTCTATTATAATGTCAAATTAGTTTACCTCTCTTCTCAGAATTCCGTGTTGGTTGGATGATGGGATTCTAGTTCATCACCATCAGAGAGTGTCATTGTTTCTTCCGGTGTAAAGTGGTTAGTAAGTAATATTCGATCTACGTATCTCCTCTTGGTTCAAAATGCTAGTAAAGTCATGTTATCCCATGAGATTATCTGGGTTATAAAAGGGTTTTCTGGTGAATTGTCAGAGTTTCCTTCTTATTGGGAGGTTAAATTTGCATGGATGTTGTTCCATAGAGCTCATTTAATATCTATTTCTTCAAATGCGATTCTTTGGCTAGCTTGACTCATAAATAGTCTAGCTCAAGTAGCCAAGTAATAAGAAGATGAGCTTCCTAAAGCTCTAATTATTCCTATTCTTCGTCCGTGGCCATCTCTTCTTTTTTCGGAACTAGTGAGCTTAGGCGGTCAGTAGCCTCATGTGATTTTTCCTGTGTGGAGCCAGAGTGCATATCAAGGTAGCCGGGTATGTACATTATGTTTTAAGGCTACTAAGGGTAATGAGAGGCGTCATTTGGCCCCTGAGTTGATCTACCAGGCGCTGGTTCTTATGGCAAGGGTATGGAATTGTGAACTTGATTTTTGCAGCTGTTTGGCAGCTCGAGAGGGTAATTTGGTAGCTTAGGTCTGAGACGCATTATGCTTTAGCTAAATCTTTCTTAATCCAGCAGGTTGTGCGAGGATGACTATTCCTATTCAAATTAGTGGTATGAGTTTATGCTCTAAGTGGAGGAGTCTTCCTCTAATACTGAATGCTAATATTAAATCTCTAAAACGTTGTTCAAGCATGAGCTAATTCTTAGTTCCATCGACTTGTTCTATATCGAAAAGTATATCGACGAGGTGATTCGTCGGTGAAATCGTGTTAACTCATTCAAAGTTCCTTGTATCTTTATTTCGAAAATGTAGAACTCTCCTCTCATGATCGATGAAGGGTCAACTTAGTCAGAATAAGCTGGGCAACGATGTGAGGATATTATCAATATATGTTTTATTCAAAGAGTTCGGTGCGCGTGTTATAATTCTGATCCTGTAATCATGAGATAATGTCCATGGAATATTTTATAAAGGTCGTTCAAGTTCTTTTATTATCTGTGTAATTTTTTCTTTAGACTTAGGCTCATTCGAGGACGTACGAGAGTTTAAGTGGAGGAGAATGAAACGACCTTAGGTAGTCATTTCGGTAGTTAAGACTCCGATTTACGTGCCGATAGTTTTAAAAACTTCATAATGTCCATTAGGACTTGTCTGTAAAATTTGAGTTAAATCAGACTTCGTTTGGTAGGTATTGGAAGAAAGTTTCAGTTTCCGTTGTCAGTGAATTTTAAAAAGATGTTTTCGAGCTCGATTTTGCCGAATAAGCTCCGATTCGAAATCCAAAAGAGTCTTTAGGTTCGTGTGATTATTTGCGACTTGTGTGTATTTTGGGAAGTGAATTTCGAGGTGTTCGGATAGTTTCCGCTAAAATTCCGAAAATTAAAGAATTTGATCTTATTCATTTTAAGTTTTATCTTGAGTTTCGGGAATCCGATACGAGATCCGTCTTAGCGAGTACGTCACATTAAAAAATTAAAGGAAAAGAAAGGAAAAGAAAGAAAAAGAAAAAGGATCAAGGGCGGTGCTAACAACTGAACGAAACAGAAACAGTAAATGAAAAAGAGGAAACAAAAGAGAAAATACCAGAAAATGAGAAAAGGAAGGGAAACGGAGCAAAAAAAAATAGGATTTTTACCCCCACAATATCTAGGTAATGATATTAATTCATTATTTAAGTTTATTACGTGCGTTTGAATATATTTCAACGGTAGAAATTGAGATATTAGACATCATTTTAACAAGTTCCATTCATAGGTTAAAGAGTTAATATGATCCCGATAATGGAATTGATTATATATTCGTACTCAGGGAGCTATGGGCAACCCATAAATGTAATTTATTTAGAGTTTGGTTATGTGATTTTGAACCCTGTACATAGGCCTGGCCTGCATATTGTATATACAAATAGGGTATCAGGTTCCTAACTGGATTGCCCTAAGATGTATGGAATGAAGCCTTTAGCCTAATTTGATATATTTTCTGCTTATTGAATAAGCAGGATTATTTGGCAGTGAATCCAAAGGATAAAGCAGTTTTTGAGTAGCACTTTGAAATAAGGTAAGTGAATATATCCATTTCTTTGGAGGCCCATGGCCTTGCGGATATTCTACCACGTTTTCCTTACGTGTGTAGCTGCCGATAGGCGTACTCATTACGCCTTAACTTTAGATTTACACAGTATATTATTTATTATGCCTTGTTGTTGGAATTGCATTGAGCATAAAAGCATTGTACTCTGGCTGTGAGCTTGATTCACTTCCCGGCTGTCGATGAGGGTCCTGCGCCAGTAAAGGGTTATTATTGCATCATCCTTGCATCATGTTGAGTGCAGAAGTATTCCGCCTCAGTTTTACATTATATCTGGTGCTGGAGTATTCCGCCTAGGAGAGTGCATGAGTATTCCATTTATATCATATTGGGTGCAAGAGTATTCCACCCCAGCAGAGTGCAGGAGTATTCCGCCTTTGGTTTATATCATATCGGGTGTAGGCCCTGAAAACTGTGATACAATACAGGACAGTGGTACTTGTTGACACCCAATTTTGTCCTTCCTGTTTTTAAAAAAATAATAGTTTTCAAATTTTACATGCTGCCATGCATTTATTCTTGCCCTATCCATTCTTTCAAATTACCTTCTCATAATAGCCTGATAATCAAGCCAATTTTTGAAAACATCATCTCAAACCATAGCTATTTTTACAGGATGTGCGCTTCCATTTCGAAATTCCGCAATTACCTCAATTTTTGATAAAATTATTTAATTCATTTTTAAATCCTAAAATACATTTTTATACACTTCCTAGTCATTTTAATGCTTTAAATTAATTCCATAATTTTTCCTATGATTTACACCTATTTTATACAATTTTATGCCTATTTTACACTAAAACTATGTCTAATATACACTATTTATACACCATACACATACACCTCACGCGTACACCTCACACACCCTCACTTATCCACATAGACGCCATCTCAGCGCCATGTCATGACGACGTGGCCTCATCCTAGCCCTCCTTCCTCTCATCCAACGGCTGAGAACCATATTTCTTATTTTAACTACACACTCCCCCCCCCCCCTCCCCAAACCCCACATTTCACTCATTCCACTCACAAACACTCAGCCGTCTCTTCTCTTTCTCTCTCTCGCCTAAAACCTAATGGCTACATTAATTATGGCCGATTCTGGCCACCTCCGGCCACTGAAAGCCATAAGAAATTATATTTTTCTACTCTCCTCGTGGTCTGCTACGAAACCCCTATGGAAATTTCTCCAAGCGACGAAGTCAAAAACCTGACCTTTCGTCGATGTCGCCTCTGTCGCCGGAGAAGAAAAATCAGGCGAGGGTTTGCAACAAAACCTAACTTGTACTACTTGTTGGGGTGAAAATCCTCACGCATGTACAGTGGGAAGACGGGTCAAAATTGATTTAGTTCCAAATCAAACGGATATTCCCCTTTCTTTTTGTTTTATGAATTTTGAATTATTAGGTGACATCGATGCTTACTTTGATTCTTTATTAACTGATTAATTAGATATTCGCATGCTCAATTTATTAACTGTTACACCTAAATTAACTAGGGTAAAGACTGTATAATTATGCTTGCCCTCACTTTAATTCACGATAGTACAGTGTCAAGACGAGCATTGTTTTTTCTCTTGAACCTCTATCATTAAACCTTAGGCCTTGAATTCTCGCATGTCTGGGTGAGATAAACTTGTAACCTGTGCCTTAGGTCATTTTTTTAAAAGTTCGTAAATGTGAAATAGTCCTACTCATCCATGTTTTCAATGTATGTGCCTTTAGTTCTGTCGAGATACATGCTTTCTGCGACTGAATGCTTAAAATTGAAATGATAAGTGGACTGGCATGATTAAGGGATCCTGATTAAGTCAATGTGAAGTCCTTGATTGATATTTGATTGGAAAATGGTTATAGTAATTGATGGGTATTAATTTGAGAATCTGTGAAAATTTGAGAAGATGATCATGATATTCTCGAGCATAAAATATGTTTTCATTGAGCTGATTTTGAACCTAGACATGATTATTGTCATAGGGTGAGAAGCCTACTGGCTCAGAATCTTGTTTTCCCTAATTTCTAGGATCCTAATTGATCTATGTTTGGAAGATATACCAAAGGCATCTTTTTAATTATGGAAAATAATATTACTCTTCCATGTTTTACTTTCACCCGTTTGAAATTTAACCCTTACCTTTACCTATAAAAACCTGTCCCCCTCATTCACTTAGACACAGTTCCTTACACAGAAATACATAGCAAACGGCATAAACATAGTATTCTCTCTCTGATTGCTTTTTTTTCAAAACGATTGGAGACTTCTGCCTGTTTACTTTCTGGTTCTGGTCTTTGCAAACATCAAGCACCACCTGCAACTTTATTTACTTGCTCTTTACTGTTTAAAGGTACTTTTCCTATCCCTGATTACTTGTTGCCTCTAATCCAAATCTGCCTATGCCTGTTAGCTCTTGTCCTCGACCTTGTTTGTGACTATATGAATTGGTGTGACCCTTGTTTTTGCATCCTCTGCTAACCTCTGCGTGCAGCCTGTTTGGATGGCTCTAAAGCCATACCAGTCTCATCTTAATTACAGGAGTAAAGAATTTAAATGGCCATGATAATGGCACTCTGCAAACTAACATTGAATTGATAGTCTTAAACTTAGACCTTCCATTCTTTCTGCGTGCTGTTCCCATTTAGAAACTGTCCCCTGTTATTTAAATTTAATAGGAACCCCTATTTGTAATTTGTTAAGACAGGGAACACAGCTACTAGGCTGTGTATTGGCTATCCAGGGGCCTTCTCCTAACCCTTTCTTTTGTGTGTTGCATCATTCTAGGCTCTAATATTCTTAAAATCAGTTTAATATTCGTATAGTGAAAATAGAAGTCATGCAGATTGTTTGTAAGACTTTTTGAAACGTCAACGTTGTTTCGTTAAGTATCTTATACAGATTTCAGGGTCGAAATTCGAAAGCATGTCTGTTTTACGATTAAATCTGAAATTTTACTTGAAAAAGGGGCTATTATGTGCAACACATGTTAAAATCAGACTATTTTTGATAAAGTTGGAACTGTCTTTTTTTGCACAAGTAATCCAGGCCCAAAAACATTTTAAAAAATGGCCTTTATGTGTAATAAATTAGTTTTTCAACTACACCACTCCTATACACTAATCTAATAGTGTGCAGGGGTGTATAAGATCTTTGGGGTCACTTATACATTTTATATGTATTTTCTCAAAGCTAAAACTCTCATCTAGTCATATGCTTGCATGCTTATATATATATATATATATATATATATATATATATATATATATATATATATATGTGTGTGTGTGTGTGTGTGTGTGTGTGTGTGCGTGCGCGCGCGCGCGCGCGCGCGTGTGTGTGTGTATACACTTTACATGCGACAGCCCTTGTTTGCATTTGCGTGCTTATGTGAAACCCATTTTTTGAAAACAACCTCTCTCGCCTATATATTTCCAAAAACTGACCCCTAAACAAAATAGCCATTAAGGTTAGGGCTCGACAATTAATGACGAGTCACACCGACCCTAAATGGCTAAAATTTCGTTTTAAAAACAATGCCCATTTGGTTTTGATCTAAATCTGAAAGTCGTTTGTAAAATCGCCCATTTATGCATAATTGTTTTAAGTGCTAGAATTACACAAATAGGCTGAAATTGAACACTCTTTCATGTTTGAACTATGTTTATGATAGGCATTTATATTAGAGGCCATAAAATGCGATTAGGCTTAAATATAGATCGCATATAAAACTTGTTTGCATATGTGTGAGTTAAACTGCATAGATATATTGCCTTCTTGAATTAAATGCTAAAATGACCTTCCAAGTTAGTATTGTATGATAATATTCACCACTTTCATCCTAAAATTTAGACTCGGACGGAAACCACCTTTCGTGGGACTCGGGGGAGTGCCTAACACCTTCTCCCCCGAGTCATTTGGACTTCTTACCCTTTTGAATTTCTGAAAACAGACTAGTATGACTATTAAACTTGACCTTAGACACTTAGGGGTCGTTTGGTTTGATGCACTAGTTATACATGGATTGTAATACATGGATTAATAATACAGGGATTAATATTGCAGGAATTAATAATACGGGGATTAAATTTTATGCAGTGTTTGGTTCATTGGAGATAAAAGTTATCATTTAATATATTTGATTTATTTTTAAACTAAAAAGTAATGAATTTATAATTATATCCTTTAATGATTGACTTTTATTGGCTTCTAGGGAAATGAGAAGGATATTGTTGTCCTTTTGTTCCTTTATCCATGTATAACTAATACTTGTATTAGTTATACCACCTTGGTGGAGGGATAAAATAATACACCAATTGGTGTATTATTTAATACATGCATTAGTTATACCTCTTTCAAAATACAAACCAAACAAGGGATTAAATTTAATACATGGATTAATATACCCAATCCCTCAAACCAAACGTCACCTTAGGTGGCCTAATACACCTTAGAAAACTATATTAGGTGTCGACTATAATACTTGAACTCAAACGAGTTACCCAGTCAAATTCGAAACCCAACTCACTTCGAGTTGAGTCCGAAATCGGGTATGACAGTACTATCAAGAAACTCTATGCAGCCATGGAATTGTTTTGTCGTCTGATCGTTTTGTTTTGCTGTCCATCCAATATTTTATGTAATACGTTAATCTATACATATCCTATAGCATCCCTTATAAATGTGTAAGCTAATATAAAATGTTTAGGTGCTCAGTTTTATCTTAAATCAACAGTAGAAGCTTTATAAAATGATTGGCCGACATTACGTTCATAATTCTGTTGTGTCGCCTGTTTTGTGGATACTGAACTTTCTTTTGCTCGATGTTATCATTCTAACCGGTTATCCATTCCCGTGTATATTGTAGTGCACTACAAGAAAAGACTTATTAGGGACCATCATTTAGAGATGAGACAGAAAACTGGTCCTAAAAAAGTATATTATAGGGACCATATTTTTTTCTGGTCGCAATTTTCAATTTTAGCTTTTTTAATTAACGAAGAGAAACAAATCTGGCCCCTAAAAACAATGGGTATCTGGTCCTTAAATATTCCAAATTGAGCGGGATATTTACCGCCACCCAACTTTTATCTTTTGAAAAGTTCTTTAAAAAAAAACTCTCAAATTAAGTTTTGAAAATACACAAAACCCTTGCTCACTCAAACTTATTTGGTATCTTTCTGCCCTGTTGTGTAAATCCCCAATTCTTCCTCTCAAAACCTAGGTTCATAGACCATTGCCTTATGTCGTTTGTCAAAGAGTTTGTCGGCACCAGAGGAGTCCGACATCTTCCATATCTGTAGTCATTGTTTCATCCGCTCTATTTTACAGTTAGGCTTCGCAGACCCAATTAGATTGGAATGGTGCATCGGACCTGAATACCAGGTAACTTCTTAAACTACTCCCTTTTATCATTATATACAAGAATTTCATAAGAGTTGCGGCTGAGAGTTACTAATAAATTTTTTAAAGCTTTTTCTTCAGGAAAACGCCGCGCCGCAGCAAGGAGAAACATAGTCTTTCAAAAGCTTTGCTTGAGTGAAATTGGCTCAGCTCAAACGAGCGTCAGCCTACCCCACCCCAAAAGGCTTGAAATTGTAAGCTCCTTTTCTTTCCCTCTAGTTTCATTTGTTGCTTATTTATGGTTTGTCTTTAATTTTAAAAAGTAGGGCTCTGTATTTGGTCATATCAAGAGTTTGTAACCTTCAAAGAGAAAAAACCAGGGTTTAGTTTAATTTCTGCTTTAACTAGGTGCCAGCTAATTCAGTTGTGACTTCTTTTGTGTGCATTGCATTTCTTTACATTGATGAGTGCTTGAATGAATTTTTTCTTGTTGTGCTCGAATATAAATCTTGGTGAAAGAGTGCTAGCCAACTGTTTGAGCTAGTTGCTCTTTATTTAAGTATAGTTGAATGATAATATAGGAAATAAGTGCAATTTTTAATACTTTAATGTAGTAGCTATGCAATGTTGAGTATTTTGATGAAAGGCAAAGAGATTCTCTAATGTTTGTTTCTTCTTTCAAAATTATTCACTCATTTGAAGTTTGGATCTGAAATTTGGTGCTTTTGCATTATGATATAGATATGGTTGTTGCTTGATTACTGAAATCTCACAATTCACAAACCTATTGCTATTTGCTAAAGCATCTTGTTGTGTTTTAATAGAAGAGGCTCTTTTTCTCTGGGTTTTTACCTTAGTTCCTGAGTTTGTATTTATGTACTCATAATCATAATACTTCAACCCTCTACTGTAGCTAATATTGTTTACCAAATAAAAATGTAGCGGTGTGTAGTTGTTTGGAAATATCTGTTAACTTGTTTAGTATGCAATGACAGTGGAGTATCTAAAAGATGAGAGGCTATATTCTTTCCTTTTTTAATCATTCACCAAGCTTTTGGATGACTATAGTTATCAGTGGGTTGTACTTGTATATGAAAGCACACTCAAAGTTGTAACCTTGTCTCATGCATGTTTATCCTATTTATATTGAATCATTCTCGTCCTTCTTAGTGAGGGTAAATATCAATTCACTGGCTTTGGGAGACAAAATAGTAATGTTCACAAGGGCGTTGTGAATCACGGGAACATTGTATAAATGGCAGTTTATGAAGTTCTTCCAATGATGTATTTATGAAATGAAAGAGGATTAGACCAATTCATTTTGAGGTTAAACTTTCTATTTATGAAATTCCTTCAAGTTCATATCTATTGTTGCCATATGTGTTGTACTTCATACATGGTTATGCTTATATTTTGATCATATTATGTGTGATTTGGAGTTCCCAAAGAGGTTGGACATTGGACACACAGTCTGGTTACGTGTGATACTACCCATCTAGGGGACACAGCCCCTCTAGTTCAGGCGGGAGTTGAAACATCTAGTGTGGCCGGGTCATTCACACACTCGGGCCAGAGAGACTACTGGCTGGGGGGACATAGCCCATATGACACGATCCAATTTCTTGGAACGCAGGGCACCTAAACTATCCACTTTAGGCGAACCCTTACTACGCCATTTACGAAATAACTATAAATAATATAATATAATAAAAGTCAAAAAGAGAAGTGATACCATAGATAGCATAATTAGATTCCAATAATACTTGCAGAAGTTTGAAATATCCAAAACACCCCTACTACGAGTCATGGAGAAACTCTAGAACGTCATATGAATAAGAGACTTCGAGATACAGCTCGGGAATAAAGATAAGTACTAAGAAAAGTAGATAAATGGTTTGCTGTTGCGGTAGAAGCAATCGGCTCACCTCAACTGATCCAATCAATAGCCTGGAACGGATCAAGAGCATCCCACAACTCGACTGGAAGTAAGGTCTGCAAAGAAAAGAAAAACAACGCGGGGTTAGTCACACAGACTAAGTAAGGTCTGACGAGTCCCTCGATCTTACCCCTCGAAGCAAGTCATAAAACATACAAAATTACTTCCCCTAGATAAACCATCATATTGTCCTCAGACAATCTAGTACAATATTCAACAACACAAGGAACAATAAAAAATATCAATAACACCATAAATACAACCCGATTCCAAAAACCCAAAGCATTTTCATATCACTGGTCAGTCAATCATGTAGTCACACCACACCCCCTGTCAAGTGTGCCACTATTACAACATAGGCAACACCACACCCCCTGTCAAGTATTCCATCACAACAAAATAGGCTGCACCACACCCCCCGTCAAGTGTGTGTCGCACCCCATTTTTTCGAAGCTCGGATCGAGTTCAAAGGGTTGGGTTTGACTGGGTGACTCGGTTGGGTCAAAATTGGAGTCACCACCTAACAAATTCGTATAAGATGTATTAGGGCACCTAAAGTTTCTAAGTATCTAAAGTTAACTCCGGGTAGGTCTTGCTAGCAAAGATCTTAAGGTAAGAAGCCCTTATGACTCGGGAAGAAGGTATTAGGCACTTCCCGAGTCTCACTAAGAGTGGTTCCCGACCGAGTTTAAAATTTGGGATATAAATTAAATATATGGGGAAGACTTATTAGAAGAGATTTTAAATATACCTAATGCAAACACAAAATATAATGAGGCTACTAATATAAACCAATCTTAAAATATTTTAGAATAACAAAGTAGGACCAAAAAATCAATTCAGGCACGGAAAAGACTATCTGCGCAAATTCGGAGATAAGCAGTGAGCTACTGTGAGCGTCACTCAATTTCTCTCTTGGGCCTTTATACGTACAGGCCACTTAGGCGACTCTCTTGCAGAAAACAGCCTCACACGATTGTCTCTTTTAAGAAAGGGCTAGATTTTTTAGCCGTGTCATGAATAAGAAATATTTCTGCACAAAAATATATGATTAGGCCGGATAAAATAAATATTTTTTCTTAAAATTTCCCTAAATTGCACAAAATTCCTTAAGTAGTAAAAAAAACAAAAAAAAAAAGGAATTATAATGCCTAAGGAAATGTTAGCCGTTTTGAATGATATTTTGACATTAATTGTCAAAATACCATATCTTCCGGCTTTTAATGTGAGGTCATTTGCCTTTTCGAAAATACTACTACTTTTATAAATAATTCTAAAATAGGGACATATAATATTTGCATAGATATACTTAAAATTGCATCTATAATTAAATAGGGAGTTTCTATAAAAAATACATACCTATATTTGCACAATTTATAACTTTATAAATACGTTTATAAGGAGTAAAATATATGTATGCGTAAAGAAAAGTAATAGATAAGTACGCGTAAAAAAGTACAATATCATGTATTGTTTTCTAACTTCAGGGGTTAAGTGTGCGCTAATCTTTGTTTCTTTTACGGTTTCGTCGTTTCCTAAATTAACCACCTCTGTTTCATCCAAATTTGGTTTAGGCTTGTTTTCGAATCTCTTAATTTCCTCTTGTGTCGCCTCATCAAACTCTTCATAACCAGAATTGGATTCTTCAAACACAGTTGTTTCGTTACACATTGCGGTCGTCGATTCGATGGAATTATTAGTTTGAGTGCTGAAAAGGTAAAGTAATGCATAATTAAAAGGATTAACAAATGGAAGAAAAAGAAATGAGAGAAAAAGATCAATTCTTTTATTCATGAATCCTCGCAAAACAATGTTTGTAGGGAAACATTCGAACATGACAACTGAAAACAGTAAAGAAATGCATTCTAACGACTCGGAGTCGTGTTTTATTTCGAAAGCATGAAAGAAAAACAAAACCCCTAGCTATACCAAGGTCCGCAGTATGCTCGGGTCAAGTTGTTGGTCCAATTGTTCAGCTCAGCTCCGAGTTCAACTTTTGCAAGATTAAGAGGATCGGTGTGTTCTTCCAGAATTACACAACAATCTTCATCAGATAAAAACAACTTCTGCATGCATGTCAGCAGGTCTTCCTCGGCATTAACATCCTCCGATTTGTCCTCTTGTACTGCGAGTGCCTCCCCTTTGTGACCATCCAAGAGACCAGACGAGACGAAAACATGTAGTAGAGGTTTGACAGCTCTTTTGTAGTACTTGAAATCCAAGGAGGCTTCCTCCAAACTTCCTTCGTAACCCCCAAAATATCCTATGCCTGACCTATCCTTGTTGCCTCTCGTCACAATGTGAACGGGTTCCAACAAACCATCCAGATTTTTGCCTAAACCCTTCCCGAGTTCATAGCCTTGCCCCAACGTAATACCCATCACCCAATCTCCGGGCCATCTTGCAGGCTGTGGGAGTATGTATGGTTCTTCAATCTGCACTTCTTCAGGTTCGGGTTCAATTACTCTAGGTATCCACACCTGCCTTCCCCTTGCTTCTCTAGAGATACGCTTCCAATCAGGACGGGCATTGGGCGGGTATACAGGCTGCTTCTCCGTCTCGGCGGGTATTGTTTCACGGAACTCACGTGCAGGCACCCCCCAATCAGACATTATAGGTTCCCAGACTAGATTTCTTCCCTCATAACCTTTACCTTGGCCGTCCCAATAAGCGCTGTAGAAGTTCATCTTCTTTTCGATCACTGGCGGGGCATTGACAAGTTTGGAAGCAAAGTATGCAGAATATCCTCCTCGAGTGCTTCTTCTGTGGTTATTATGGTTCCACCCTCCATATTTCTCGTCGTAGTTCTTGCGGTAACCACTTTGACTACCATGCACTGCTCCCACGAGCTTTACAGTGTAAAAGGTTTGTCCGTCTAGAACATTTCCTTCAATTACTGGTATGGTCTGCTCATTGTATATAGAGTTGCTCCCTTCGCCGAACACTACAACTTCTTTGTTGTCCCATTCAAACTTCACTGTCTGATGCAAGGTAGATGGAACCGCTCCAGCCATGTGTATCCATGGCCTTCCTAACAGTAGGTTATATGATGCCGAGATATCCATGACATGGAACTCGGTAGTGAACTCGACTGGACCCACCATGATGGTTAGGTTGATCTCTCCAATAGTGCTCCTTTGTGACCCATCGAGTGCTTTCACCTTCATATCACTCTCCTTGATCTTATTTTGGTCAATTCCCATCCTTTTCAAAGTGATGAACGAGCATATGTTCAAACCGAAACCTCCATCGATCAAAACTCTTCATACGAACCATTCTTTGCATTTTATAGTGACGTGCAGAGCCTTGTTATGCCCGAGCCCTTCCGGTGGTAATTCATCTTCATGGAAAGTGATTCGGTTAGATTCCATGACTTGTCCGACCATGCCGGCCAGATTCTCGACAGTGGTGTCTGCAGGTACATATGCCTCATCTAGGACTTTCATCAATGCATTTCTATGCCTTTCTGAATTCACAAGTAAGGATAGAATAGAGATTTGGGCTGGGGTTTTGCCCAAGTGGTCGACTACAGAGTAGTTCTTTGCTTGCACTTTCTTCCATTGCTTTTCAGACTCTTCTTTACTGATTCCTTTTCTGCCTTGCTCTTTGCCATGAGCAAAATTCTCGGGAGTATAGAACCTTCCACTTCTAGTCATCCCTTGCGCTGCAACCGTCTCAACTACTTTCTTCCCTTTTCTTTCCCTTTCCATTTCATAATCCCATGGCACTGCCTTGTCATCGTAAGGTGGGATTACGTCCACATAGAATTTGGGGGCCATTTCCACCTCAATAGGAGGTGGCACTTTAACATCCTGTGCAACAGAGGCGAGCACTGGTGTAGCCTCTTTTGCTCTGACGATGGTTCCTTCTAGATTGCATTCAGCCTCTAACGCAATCAAATTCACTCTGTTATCTCCATGATTGGGCAAAGGATTGTTGTGCACGTTAGGCGCCTTCAAGTGTATCACTTTCTGATAAATCAAATCTTGTATCTTATCCCTCAAAGCAAAGCACTTTTTGGTGTCATGGCCAGGCCTTCCAGAATGGTAAGCACAAGTTTTGGAAGGGTCGAAGAATGGTGTAATTGTTTCAGGCATTTTGAATGGGACAGGTTGGATATGTCCTGCCGCTTTGAGTCTTTCAAACAGCTAGGTTCGGGATTCAGCAAGCGGGGTGTAGTTTCTTCGGGGTCTTTGGTTATTGTCTGGACGGGGTCTAGGATGGTATGTGTTGGTGTTTCTGTAGTTTGAGCTTTGTGGATATGCTGGCCGTGGTGGGTGCGGACCTTGGCGAGCGGGTTGTGTGTTATATACGGGATAGGCGTGTGGTGATGGAGCATATGGGTATGGTGGGAGGGGTGTTTGATAGTAGTGATTGCGGGTGGGGGTGTGGTCGAGAGAAGTAGCGACGAAAGAGACTTCGTCTTTCTTCTTCTTGGTGATACTAGTGCTACCAGACTGCAGGGCCTTATTGGCGGCTTGCAGTGTAGCCAAGCTAATGATTCTTCCAGATTTCAAACCATCCTCAACGATATCTCCAATCTTGATCAGCTCTCCGAATTTCTTACCTTGCATGTTCAACATCTTATCAAAGTATAAATCTTCTTGTATGCGGATAAAGGTTGCTACAATCTCTGTGTCGTCCATGGGTGGTTGGACCGTTGCGGCTTCAGCCCTCCACCTCGTTGCATACTCCCTGAAAGTTTCATTAGGCTTTTTCCTTAGCTTCTCCAGATAAAAGCGATCAGGCATGGCATCGGTATTGTGCCCAAAACTATCGACAAAATCCCCAGCGATTGCTTCCCAACTAGTCCACTTTTTCAGCTGCTGCTTGGAGTACCAGGTCAGTGCATCCCCTGTCAGACTGCGGTTAAACAACTGCATCCTGATCTTTTCATCATGTCCTACTCCGATCAGCTTGTCACAAGAAGACCTCAGGTGAGCCATCGGGTCACCACTACCATCGAACAGGTTGAACTTAGGTATCTTGTAACCGTCAGGCAACTTCAAATTGGGATAAAGGCAGAGGTCTTCATAAGCTAATCCCCTTGTCTCCTTAGTCACCTGAAATTGCTTAACCTTTTCTACCAACCACTTAACTTGCTCCTTGGTGTTGTCTGTCTCTTCTCCTACCCATGCATACATGTCTTGCTCTTTAGTAGGCGATGAAGCGGGTTTGGTTTCGACAGTGAAGGTGTGGAATTGAGCGGTGGGGTTGTTTTGGGGGTACTTTTGGTGGTGCGACATAAGTGGGGTATGGGTGGTCTTTTTCAAGCATAACGGGATCTTTGCCATGAGGGCGTGCGGGTTTTCTTGGATCAGTAGTTCCATCAGCGTAGATTCTGTTTTCCAATTCAAACATCCTTTGTTGCAGCTTTTCATAATCTTCGTATGCAACCATACCCTTCTTTCCAGGAGTCCCTCCAACACCAGAATTTGCGGTAGTTCCGCCAACTTTGTCAAACTCAGCCATGATATTTCGTCTCGTCCTTGTCTTTGTAGGTAAAGGGAGAGGTGTTGAAATCAATCCTCTGGATCTCAAATGGTAATGCTGCTCGGCCAGAATGCACAAACCAACCTTCGGGGATTGGGAGCGAAATAACCTTAAAAAATAAATGGCCAAAGATAAATGTGAGCGAAGTATTTAGAGATCTTAATATACAAGTTAATGTCATGCAATCGCGTCCTATTATGCAGGGGACCTCTTTTATGGCAGAGGTAGGCCTACCGACGATTTTTTAAAGGTAATGTTTGCGCCAATTGTCTCATTTCGTTTGCTTGAGAATAATCAATACAACTTTATAAACTTCAAAACAAGAAATTTTATTAATTGAACTGCTTGGCTTTATTACAATCACTTAATATTGCAAAAAAGAAAACAACTTGACTAGAAAGGGAAATGACTCGACTGAAAGGAAAATGACTCGACTGAAAAGGGAAATGACTCGACTACAAGGAAAATGACTCGACTGCAATTCAAACTAAAGCCAAGCATATATGCGCTCTGATCAAGCGTTTGGTTTGTCCTCGATATCATCATCAGCATCCTCTTCATATTCTTCCTCTGATGGGTCTTCTTCTATGAAGAGTTCCAAGTGCATCAAGTCTGACTCAAGAAGATCCTTCCTAGACTGTATCTAATCCAAAGATTTCGCACAAGCAGAGAGAATTTGTATTCCTAGTACTTCCTTATCCTCCAATGGTGTGGACTGGAAATGTCCTTTCCAGAAATTTAAGATATCCTTAAGGTTCCCTGCGATATGTCGGAGTTTCACTATCTGGTTCATCCAAAACCTGGTTTCTTCTTCTTTAGCCTTCCCTTGGTATTGCCTTCTCATTTCTCGAATCTGGGTCTCTTTCAGCTCCACATTCCTCTGATCATATCTGGTTCTCAACTTTTTGTACTTTTCTTCAAAATTGGTGGCTTCGATTCTTCTTTTGAGTGTGGGTTTATTAGATAGGAACCTTTGTTTGTTGAACTCAAGCCAATGAGGATAAGCTAAGGCAGCCTAGGGTTTAACCCTATCATCTCGGTGACGACAGAATTGTCTAGTCTTTATTTTCTCCCATATGGTTAGAATCATTTCTCGTGTAACTCCATCCATGTTGCCTATTTTGGTGTTGAGGTTCCGCCCTTCTGCTAGTCTGGGGGTTGATTGCATCGTTCCCACTTGCCTGAGAATCCTTAAAGGGATGTAGTGATGAGTCCCTCGGAGCCCGATCAATGTCAGAAAGGTAGCGTCTTGGCCTTGAATGTAAACTATAAAACAGGCACAATGTTTTATCACCCACTGTACGTCCTCCTCTTGCAATTGATTAAGCTTGTCAAACCATCCACTCATATCTGAAGGCTTTTCCCATTGCAAAGTGCCAGTCATGCGAAGTGAGTGTGTCATGATACCGTCAGGTGTATGGGCTATTGGTGCAGATGGGGGTGCCTCGAGCTTTTGGAGATGCTCGATCAACCATATCTGCAATAAAAGATTGCAACCTTCGAAGTAGTCTGCTCCTTTCTTACATTTAGTCAGAGCTCGATAAATATCTCCCACAATCATTGGAACTAAACCCACTCGACGCCTATTAATGTCCCTACGCAATATCTCAACCACCAACGCTGTCCCTGTGTGGATTTTCCCTCATTTTTCGGGGAAAATCACAGCTCCTAAGAAAGCAACAGTGAAAGCAACGGACTCAGTTCGTGGCCAATCTTCAATTTCCGATGCTCCTGGGAAGTCATATCGGAGGGTAGTGTCTCCGAATCTGGAGTGCAAAAACTCTAAAGTTACCCTTGCATTTTGAACACCGCTATAGTATGGTTCCTGGGGAACCTCCAGAAAGTTGAAGAATTCTTCGGGTTCTACCCTTCAGGGATAAATCAAAGTCTCTGGGTCAGGTGCCAAACCGGATAAGCCTGCAATTTCTTCTATCATTGGTGCTAAATCTATGCCATTGAAGTGGAAAACTGCCCTCTTGTAATCCCAAAAATGAGCGGCTGCCTCAACCAAACCGGGCACTGCCTCGTACCACACAAGAGACAACAAATCACCTAGTAGCGATCGAACTCTTTCCTTGCTAGCTTTGGTCAAATCCTCCCACCAAAGTTTGAGCACATAGGGAACTTGAGCCACCGAGACTGAAGTGAACCTTTTGCAGCCATAGTCTGAAAACAAAACAAAAGTTAAAAATAATCCTATTCATTTTGATTAATTCTCAAGCAAACAATCAACATTTGGCGCAACCACTTTATGCGTATGAATATTTGTCACTTTCGGGTCATGGACCTTCTGACATTTTGGACGAGGTATATTAATGGACTATGATGTGCCAAGGACGTCTAGCCTTCCTAGGTTTGTCATGATGCAAAAGAAAATAAATACACATTTTGTTGCCAGTTGTTCTCATAACTTCTAAATGATCTTTTGAATTCAATACATAAAGACTCTTTGAAAAACAAAAACACAAATATGACACTTAAACTAAGCAGCATGCTCCTTCTCCAGCCTGGCTCGATTTCTTCCATAGCTTTGGTCAAGTACCCCTTGGCCGTAATCAAGTGCAAGATATCTATTTCGGCACATTCCAAATTCCATTGTTCAAGCTTTGCTCCTAACCCTTCTACTTTTCCTTCTAGATCCAATGCACGCCTTTTCCATATCTCGATCTCTTCTTTGTTTTCTTTGTCCCTTTTAATGGCTTTCAACATGAACTCACGGTATCAGATTTGAGCCTCCGCTTCTCGGTCTCTGATGTCATTCCCTCGGCTTGGTCCTACTACCACATTCCCCTTTATGCTAGAACGCAACCAACTGATGTAATTTGGTTCGCATCCAGCATTGTATCTGTCTGGTGCTAATGTCGGTTCTTCCATGACTTGCCTACCTAACCAGGATTTCCTAACACTTTTGAAATTTGGGACAATGTCTCCAGTATAGTCGACTTGGTAAGCCTTCGTGTCTGGTATAATTGGGATTATTTGCTTCCTCCCTGCTTGCCTCATCACCCTTAGCGGTTGATAGGGTTAGAGGCCTCGTAATCCCATAAGTATCACAAAAGATGCTTTCTCAGAGCTGATGATAAAGTCTGGTGAAGGAAACCAAGTGAACATCCATTGGATTGAATCCTCCATTATGTTTTCAAACAGCTTTACCCATTTTTTCCGTGCTGCTTAGCTGCTTGAATTTTGGAACCCCGTACCGTTCTCCAATCAAGTAATTCGAACCAGTTGGTTTGAACAATTCTTGCGCCCCGTTCACCTTCCTCAAATGCTCCTTGAACCATGCTTGCAATAGAAGATTACATCCCTGAAAATATTTCGCTCCATTTTTGCAACGGCCCAAAGCCCGATAAATGTCCGCTACAATCATAGGGACTATAGTGTGCCGATAACCATCAATCCCGTTGAACACCGCGTCGGTAACCATGATAAGTCTCGAACATACGTTGTGATCCGAGCTTTCAGGAAACACCATTATCCCCAGGAAACAAACAGCAAATGCAAATGGTCTAGCCCTCCTCCAATCACTATAGGATATGAATTCTTTCTTATGGTTGTCAAAAGCGGTCAAATATCCAAATTTATTGTAAAGATAGGAAAATGGTATTTTCTTTTGTTGCAAAAACCCCACATAAACATCCGCCGCCATCCCCAATTTATCACGGAACTCCTTTGGTGTAGGAACACTGGGAGCTAAGATGCGATCCCCTTGCCACCGATGTTTGTCTAAGCCCGAATGTGATATGAACCCACCTATTTCTTCTAGCAAAGGTGTCAGCTCGATGTCTCCAAATCTAAACACATTTAATTCTTCATCCCAGAACGTCGCTGATGCTTCGATCATTTCTCTACACGGTTCTATTTCTAGCAAAGATACCAAATGCCCCAAGTGTTGACGGACTTCCGTTTGTTCGCCCAATGATAAGTTGTTTCACCAGTTGGTCAACATAGGAGGTGCATCCAAAACCATTCCAAAACGATGAAATTTCTGACTCATAATGCCCTAAAGAAAAGAAAACAAATGAGTAAAAGAAATTCTGACCCCCTTTTTGAGAACAATTGGATGATCAAAATGTGTACTTATTTTCATTTCTTTTTCTCTCTCTCTTTCTTCTCTTCTTTTTTTTTTTTTTTTCAGAAAATGCATGTAAACATGTCCAAATGTCTTTTCGGGGTTTAGAAAAACCCGTCAAGTTGTTTGAACAAGTTGAGAAAAACTAGTCGGCTTACGGGAAGCCCTTCCTATGGCATGATGCATGCACATTATATCTCAAGAGTGGTGTAATTCTAGACTTGGTTCCCCGAGGTGGACTACCAAGGGGTGGGAACGTTTGGAATTGTTGGTTGTACCATGGACCAACTATATCCCAACCGTCCCCCTTAAAGGGTATTTTTTGAAGTGGAACGACCGTGAGATCCACGTAATCGTTCGTGTCTGTGCAAAGTGTCGTTTCCAGAAGTGGAGGAATATGGGTGAAAATGCCAATAAATATTACAAGGAATATTTCATACAAACAAATAATAAAAGAAAAAATAAAGAAAACAAAGATATTTCATACAAATAATAAAATAAAGAAAGAAAACAAAAAAGAAAACAAGTTAGTAAAATAATAAGCAAAATAATAAGCAAAATAAAGCAATTAATTAAATAATAAATATCCCAAAAAGAAAAACCCATTGTGGTTAGGACTATAAATTTTCCCAGCGGAGTCGCCATTCTGTCGCACCCCATTTTTTCGAAGCTCGGATCGAGTTCAAAGGGTTGGGTTTGACTGGGTGACTCGGTTGGGTCAAAATTGGAGTCGCCACCTAGCAAATTCGTATAAGGTGTATTAGGGCGCCTAAAGTTTCTAAGTATCTAAATTTAACTCCGGATAGGTCTTGCTAGCAAAGGTCTTAAGGTAAGAAGCCCTTATGACTCGGGAAGAAGGTATTAGGCACTTCCCGAGTCTCACTAAGAGTGGTTCCCGACCGAGTTTTAAATTTGGGATATAAATTAAATATATGGGGAAGACTTATTAGAAGAGATTTTAAATTTACCTAATGCAAACACAAATTATAATGAGGCTACTAATATAAACCAATCTTAAAATGTTTTAGAATAACAAAGTAGGACCAAAAAATCAATTCAGGCACGGAAAAGACTATCTGCGCATATTCGGAGATAAGCAGTGAGCTACTGTGAGCGTCACTCAATTTCTCTCTTGGGCCTTTATACGTACAGGCCACTTAGGCGACTCTCTTGCAGAAAACAGCCTCACACGATTGTCTCTTTTAAGAAAGGGCTAGATTTTTTAGCCGTGTCATGAATAAGAAATATTTCTGCACAAAAATATATGATTAGGCCGGATAAAATAAATATTTTTTCTTAAAATTTCCCTAAATTGCACGAAATTCCTTAAGTAGTAAAAAAAAAAGGAATTATAATGCCTAAGGAAATGTTAGCCATTTTGAATGATATTTTGACATTAATTGTCAAAATACCCATATCTTCCAGCTTTTAATGTGAGGTCATTTGCCTTTTCGATAATACTAATATTTTTATAAATAATTCTAAAATAGGCACATATAATATTTGCATAGATATAATTAAAATTGCATCTATAATTAAATAGGGAGTTTCTATAAAAAATACATACCTATATTTGCATAATTTATAACTTTATAAATACGTTTATAAGGAGCAAAATATATGTATGCGTAAAGAAAAGTAATAGATAAGTATGCGTAAAAAAGTACAATATCATTATTTTCAAATGAGTTATATGATAAATATGCACTTATACAGTAATAATAAATACCAAACGCAAACCTTTAATTTCATGAAAATAGATACTTTTTGATAGAGCTTAACCTCAAAAGCTCTTGTTCCCCTTCAAATTATTAATTAACTTGGAGAAGAAGAAAATCATGCTTTGTGTGACATTTTTCAGAAATAGGCTTGTGGTTAGAATGTTTAAACAATATTTATAAAACAAGCCTAAGACTTTCAAGAAAAACATTGGCCCAAAAATAATTTGCAGAAATAAAACTCATATGAGATGGGCTTGAAAAATAACCATTGTCTTAAAATAAATTTACGAACTTACGTGATAAAAAAAACGACGTTACTGGTAGTTTTCTGTTTTGCAGAAATAAGCCTCAATTGAGGTAGTTTGCGAAAATAGCCCCTGTTTAAAAAAAATAAAAAATTCTGTCCTTTATTAAATTAAACAAAGCCCTGAAAATTCCAGAATTTACAACACCACCTGTCATGCATCTTAAAACACTTCTAAATGCTGATTCCAACTTATGAATTGTATAAATGAATTAACTTGTAATTTTGAGCCGTAAGTAAGAAGAGAAAGTAGGGTCCCTCAGTAACCCAAAAATAAAAGCAGCTTACTGCCGCACCTGTAACACTGCCTATCGCAACGTTTCACAAATTGTTTCAACCAAACATACTTCACAAATTTTATCTTTTCCAAACATTATTATACAAAGAGAATAAATCCAATAAATACAATCAATGGGAAAACTAAAACATAGATACATTGGAGAAAGGTGAGCATGGGTGTCCTGAGTACACCATTTGCATTCCTTCAGTTTAGGTCCTTTATGATCTTATACTTAGCCATAATGGCTTTATTCCCTGCACACAAACTTGTTAGTATTGTGAGGCCCTTCAATCTTTACTCGTATGACTTTGTAAGCCTGTAATAAAGACACTGGTATAGTCCTTAGAGACTATCCGACAGAACCTGCAACAATGCTTAGTGACGGCCAAAAGAAAGAGCCAAGCAGACATACCAAACAGCAAGCAAGACTTGATGAAACTAAGTCATTCATTACAGGGAACTAAGACAAATTATTATAAGAGATCCCTCATTCTGCTTCAGACATATTACCTCAGCAATTGATTGAAAAAACGTAGGCAGCAAGATGGAGCAGAGCAAAAGAAAGTAGAGAAGCCAAAGCTAGTGAACAAAATACAGTAAAAGTACTCTTTTAGAAGAGAATTGTTATTGCCTTTGTTTTGAATCTTTTTTAGCCCGTAAAGTGTGTCCCCAA
Organism: Petunia secreta; assembly: GCA_029990175.1. Taxonomy (NCBI): domain Eukaryota; kingdom Viridiplantae; phylum Streptophyta; class Magnoliopsida; order Solanales; family Solanaceae; genus Petunia; species Petunia secreta. The sequence goes on from JARKIP010000003.1 coordinate 28,991,203, forward strand.
TATGAGAAAAGACTGCCCCTTCTATAGTTATAGAGTAGGGGTTTACAATTTAATTTCTAAGTATGAAAAGGGGTAAAAGAAAATTAGTAAAAAAAATATAAGGCAAGAAATAATCAAGAAATTCAGTTTTTCAATCAAAAGGAGTTTACTACCATAAATAAAGCCTAATTAATTGATTTTCGGAATTAAAAAGCTACTAAAAAAGAAGGGGTAAAATCTGATTTTCCTAGAAAAATATACATATATTTCAGAATTTAAATACCTAATATATTCCAAATAATATTGATTTTATACTTAGTTAAATCCTAATCAAAGTCTTATTAGTTTAAATAATTTTTTTTCAAGATTTACATAGCTTAGTACATGAAGCAATTAACGAATTTTTTATACCCACATAGCATTAGAATTCATGGATTTTCAGTCAATAACAATGAATTCTAGATATAGGATCAACCAAATATGTATCTTCAATTTTTTCTAATAATAAAAGAATGATGATGGACAAATTAACAAAATTAAACTAAAACAACGAAAATAGTACTAAAAAGTTAAGGAAAAAATGGTACCCACTTTGGATCGGGTCGGGTCAATCTGACCCGATTCGTTTCTGGTTTGTTTTGTGAATTTCACGTTCCGAAATGTATGTTTCTTGCCTTGTATGTGCATAATCATTGATAATAACTACGATTCATGCCTTGGTTTACCCGGATTTGAAGTGATATGCTTGATTGATTTTGTCCTTCTTTGCCAAAATGGGACCGCGAGAGAGAGGATGAGAACACCATGATTGACGACGTGACTAGCGGAGAAACTGGTGGTGCCGTGTATTTGGACGATTTTCTGGGCGAAGGGGGAGAAGGGAGGGGACTGGCGGCCGAAAGAGAAAGAGGGGGAGGGGAAATGAACCTAGGGTTTATTTTGGTAAAGGGGGTGTTTGGTTAAAGATGGGAAAATGAAGAAATAGTTAGTGGAAGTTGACATGGGCGGATGATTGGCTAGGAGTGCGCCACGTATGCGCGTGTGGGCTGAGGTGTGTGCACGTAGGTCCCAAAGAGAGTGATGTGTATGTATAATATGTGTTTTATATATATTTATGCGTATATACGCTGTATATTTTGAGTATATTGGGGTATTTTTGGTCAATAATTAGCTTAAAAATGCCAATGAATAAGAGAAAATTAATAAAAATATAAGAAGCAATATTATAGGCTTAGAAAACATAATAATTGATTTGAAATAATTTTTTGAAATATCAATTGAATGTAAATAATTGCAAAATGTATATTCGGGTATAATTAGCCAATAATTTGGCTTAAAAATGCTAATAACATAAGAGAGAGACTAATAAAAACATGAGGAGTAATACTGTAGACTTAAAAAATAATGATTGACTCTAAATAATTATAAATGAATTTATGTGACATTAATCGAATATAAATAATGGTAAAAATGGTTATTCAAGTATATAAATTGCATAAATAATTACAAAAATTGTACTATCCCTTTGAAAACGACTTTAAATGACGTATTTATACATTGGAGTACATATGTATTTAGATAGGACGTTGGTGATATGGATAAGGGTACGATGATTGACGCGATTTTGTCTAAAACATAAAAATTGTATTTTCAAAGTTTTGTATGAAAAAAATGTAAAATAGGAGGGACAAAATTGGGTGTCTACAGTGTGCCCTTATCTCAAGGATGTTATATAACAACTCATCAATTACAGATAATGAAATGTCAATATAGAAACAAATCATAAAAGCTAACTATGAAAATGGATCTCAATACAAGATAATCAAGTATATCTTCAATGTTCACTCGAAACACGTAAAATGTGTAACTCAATATGCCATGCTTAGAGTTACCAAGGATCAAGTAATGAGTGTGTACGAAGGTTTATATATCTCAAGTCAAACCTTTAAAGAGCATAAAAGCAAGTAAGACGAATGTCAAGTCTCCCTTACCTCGAAAGAGGTAAAAGTAGTACGTCCGAACAAGCCTTGAAAGTCACCAAAGACGAACTTCAATCCAATCACACTATTCAAAAATATATTCAGAACGTTAAAATACGTTAGGAGAGTGAAAACCCCTAATTTTGGGGTCCGGCCCCCAAGTCCGCCATCAGGTCCTATCTAGGATTTCAAATCCGAACTCAATACCATATTATCCATTTACCCACGAGTTCATACGTTCAAAAACCAAGTTAATCCGAACCCATTAACATCTCCAAATCCCCCTTTACTCTATTTTTTAAGTACAAACTTAAAAACTCTATCATCTCAAGGTTCTTCAAATTTACAACTTTTATTGAGAGAGAATCTATGTAGAATTATGTGATAGGATCAAGGATTAGAGAAATAATATATTTACTTTAATTAATTGGATGAAACCTTAAGAGGTTAACATCTCAAGATTTAATACTCATATTTCACAAAGTGGTAAAAATACAACTAAAAGAGTACAATGTTTACCTGGAATACTTTCAATGGTTGAATAAGAGTTGTGGGTTAAAGAATAATTGGTCTATAATGCCTCAATTCTTAGCTAAAAAATATTAACTTTTCTCTTAGGAACCAAAGAGAAACTGGTAATTTTCTCTTTTCTATTGCCAGCAGAGGCTGCGTTTTTGTCTACAGTGAGGAGTTAAAAGTGAAATGCTGGGTTTTCTACTCTTTAAACTTAATTATAGGTGATATCATAGGTATCCCTCATAATGGTCTCACTTTTATTTATAGTCATAGCCCCTCATAATAGTGGACTAACATGACAATGTATCTCATTGGTATTTACCAATTTAACATCTCAATTGCTTGCTTTAATACTAAAACGTGGCTGCCCCCTATTGTGAATAGAGGAATCATCATGGTTTCTCTCTTTCATGCAATACTTTCATATGATAAAATGTACCATACTAAAACGTGGCTTAATGAACTTTGCACAAGCAAAAAACGTGGCTGCTATACCTCTATGTAACCAAGAAATTATAATATACATAAATTTATCTAGTATACCCTCACAGTAGCACTTAACCAATAGTAGGAAAATAGAAGCTAACAGCACTAGTCCATAATCAGTATTCCAAGCCAACATTGTTTTGTCTTGTGATAAAAAAATGTCCTTCACTACATCTTATAGAGTTTCAGTCATTATTATATATATATTTTTCCTTTGAATATTACATACACATGAACATGTATAATGGCTCCATACAGGGTATTACATTCTCCCCTACTTTAAGCTCGTTTGTCCTCGAACGACTTTTTAGACTTAACTTAGTCCTAACCATTGTATAATCTTTGTCATACCTCATGTTCTCGCTTTATCTATCACATAAGTTAGGACCTCAAATTTTAGCTAAACTCTCTAAATTTTCAAATATTTTGGTAGAGTTTCCCCTGTAACTGGTCTATCTGAAAATGTAAACATGTACGTTACAATAATCTGGGTATACATACCCAGCCATCCAATAACAATAACAACATATAAGCATCCTAAACAACTCTAGGCCTCACCGACCACACATAAAGTGATAAATGAATCAAAAGTGTATACTTTCTAAACTTTTACATAAATAATATCCTGAAGTCTCGAACAGGCTAGGATATCGATCTCGCATCTCAAACTCCAGCTCCCAAGTAGCCTTCTCATGGGGACGGTTCTTCCATAACACCTTGACTGATGGAATCTCTTTCGACCTCAACTTTTGGACTTCTTTAGCTAAAATAGAGACGGGTACCTCTTCATAAGTCAAATCTTTATCAACCTTCACGGAATCCATATCAATTACATCGGACGGATCATGAACATATTTTCGAAGCATAGACATATGGAATACCGGTTGAACAGGCATAGATGGAGGCAAAGAAAGCCTATAAGCTACAGCTCATATGCGCTCTAACACTTCAAATGGACCAATAAATCTAGGACTAAGCTTGTCCTTCTTCCCAAACCTCATGACACCCTTCATTGGCGACACCTTGAGAAATACCTGATCACCCTCCATAAATACCAAATCTCTACTCCTCCTGTCTGCATAAGATATCTGCTTACTTTGAGTTGTACGAAGATGCTCTTGAATGATCCGGACCTTATCCAAGATCTGTTGGACTAGGTCTGGACCCAAAACCTTCACCTCACCAGGTTCAAACCAACCAACTGGAGAACAACATCAGTGGCCGTATAACGCCTCAAACGGTGCCATCTGAATAGAGGACTGATAACTGTTGTTGTAAGCAAACTCCGCTAAAGGCAAATAACTATCCCAATGACCTCCAAAGTCTATTGCACAAGCTCTCAACATGTCCTCTAGAATTTAGATAGTCCACTCGGACTAACCATCATCTGAGGGTGAAAGGCAGTACTAAGCTCCATTGGGGTATACAATTCTTTCTGAAACGACCTCCAAAATTGAGATATGAACTGAGTACCACGATCTGAGATGATAGAGACTGGAGCACCATGCAACCTCACAATATGCTCAATAAAGATACGAGCCAAGTACTCATCAATAAGTAGTCCTCACTGGAATGAAATGAGCTGACTTGGTGAGACGATCCACCACCACCCATACTGAATCATGCCTGCTTAATGTCAAAGGCAATCCAACCACGAAGTCTATAGTGATATGCTCCCATTTCCATTCTGGAATTGGCATGGACTGAGCCAACCCGGCTGGTCTCTTATGTTCAAACTTTACCTGCTGACAATTTAATCACCAAGATACATGATCAACAACATCTCTTTTTATTCCCTTCCACCAATATACTTCCCGAAGATTTTGATACATCTTTGTGACACCGGGATGAATAGAATATTGGGAACTGTGTGCCTCTGATAATATCATATGTCTCAACTCCCCAACCTCCGGAACACATAATCGACCATTTAGTCGAAGAACACCATCATCTAAAAGCACAAATGAAGTCACTCCTCCACTTAAGACTTTATCTCGTATATCCCGCAAGTATGGATCATCAAATTTCTTATCCTTGATCTGAGAAGGTAGCGATGATTGTGCCCCCACATAAGCAAACACTCACCCTGACATAGAATCATCAAATCTGAATCCGCTAATAGAGAAGGCCTGCAACTCTCGAGCTAATGGCCTCATATCAACATCTAAATAAGCAAGGCTACCCATAGACTTTCTACTTAATGCATCAGCAACCACATTAGCTTTTCCGGTATGATACCGAAAAGCGATATCATAATGTTTAAGTAACTCCAACCATCAACGCTGCCTCCCGTTCAAGTCCTTTTGAGTGAACAAATACTGGAGACTCTTGTGGTTGGTGAAAATCTCAAAAGGATCACCATAGAGATAATGCCTCCACAACTTTAATGCAAACACCACCGCCAACAAATCCAAATCATGCACATGGTAGTTCTTTTCATGAACTTTCAACTGTTTTGAAGCATAAGCTATCACCTTTCTATTTTGCATCAAAACACAACCCAAACCAATACCAGAAGCATCACAATAAACCACAAATCCACCAGATCCACTAGGCAAAGCTAGCACAAGTGCGGTAGTCAAAGCTGTCTTGAGACATTTGAAAGCTCACTCACACGTTTCAGACCACTAAAATGAGACATTCTTCTGAGTCAACTTAGTCAATAGTGCCGAGATAGATAAGAAACCCTCTACGAAGTGGCAATAATAGCCCACCAAGCCTAAGAAACTCTGAATCTCTGTAGGAGATAAAGGTGTAGGCCAATTTTGGACTGCCTCTACCTTCTTAGGATCAACTCTAATACCGTTTTTGGTCAACACGTGACCCAAGAATGATACGGTATCAAACCAAAACTCGCATTTGGAGAATCTAGCATACAACTTATGATCCTTTAATGTATGAAGAACAACTCTCAAGTGTTGCTCATGTTCTTCTCAAGTTTTGGAATAGATAAGGATATCATCAATAAACACAATGACAAATGAATCAAGATATGGTTTGAACACACGGTTCATCAAATTCATAAATGTTGCTGGTGCATTCGTAAGCCCGAATGACATAACTAAGAACTCATAATGTCCATATCAGGTACGAAAGCGGTCTTCGAGATATCCTCAGACCGAATCCTCAATTGATGGTACCCCGATCTTAAGCCAATATTGGAAAAATAAGTGGCACCTTGGAGTTGATCAAATAAATCATCAATGCGTAGAAGAGGATACTTGTTCTTGATCGTCACTTTATTCAGTTACCGATAAATAATACACATGCGCATAGTTTCAGCCTTCTTCTTCACAAATAGAACTGGAGCATCCCAAGGTTAAACACTAGGTCTAATAAACCCTTATCAAGAAAATCTTGAATTTTCTCCTTCAACTCCCTCAACTCAACTGGGGTCATATGGTATGGAGGAATAGATACAGGCTGAGTACCTGGCAATAAATCAATACAGAACTCAATCTCCCGTATAGGAGGCAAACCCTGCAAGTCATCTGGAAAGACCTCCGGATACTCACATACTATCGGTACTCGATCAATGGACACCTTGTTTCTCCCAACGCACACGCAAGTATACGTGGTCGACAAGTAATAAAATGATAAGTAGAGTATCGTTCCCACGAGGACTATTCAGACTGGACTCCTAACAAACAATTTCTTAACAACTACTCAGAGATCTTTTCCAATAGTGAGAGTATTATTAAATAAAAAACAACAATTTAAAATGGTGGAAATTTAGTTAAACAATGGTGCAAACTTTGGTTGTAAACAATAATAATGAAACGGTCCAGGGTCAGAGCTACGACCAATCCAGTTGAATTTTCCAATTGATTCCACTTCTCAAATTCCGGATTACTAACTAACAGATTAAATATACCCGTGAAAACCTAAAGATTCTTCACGGTCTATGCAGGCTACTCCAATCCCTATATGTCTATGGGTTGAATCACGTGTACGCATTAACTAATTCTGTGATTAGTTAAGCTAGGCGAGCAAGTATATGTCTATCCTACTTACAAATTAGTTCCCTGATGCCCAGGTTCACAATCTAGCCCTACTCTTTCTTATTGCGTTCATAAATTTCCTCTTTCGAGTTCAATCTAAGAACCATAGATAATGCATAATTATTAGGCCCTAATAATTAAACAAGTGAAATTAAGAAAGAATAAATTCAATCTTCAAATATCAACCTTCAAGAAACACTCTAACCCTAGAATGAAAGATTTAGCCACGTATACTCATAATCACAAGACAAAGATTTGATGAAATAATGATGAAATGATTAATAGATGAAAGAATAGGAGTAAAACCCTTGTTCAATGAAGTTTGGTGCTCTCAAGTTGCTCCAAAGTCTGAACTCCCTTCAAAAACTAAGTAAAAAAGTATTTATAGTGTTTAAAAAACCTAGAAATAAGTTACGCCTAAGCCTAGACGAAATAGGACTTAAAAACCCGCTCCAGGGGCGCTATAGCTGGCGCCCCAAGCCTCGGAACGCGCTCAACTAGGCAGAACCCGTCGAATCTCGTACGCAATAGTCACGCTCCGCGCTGAAAAACGCACCAGAATCTTGGGCGCCATAGGGGCGCGGTGCGCCACCCACCGCGGCAAGCCAATTTCTGCTTTTCCTTTCTCTGCAGCTCGCTTCGTGACGTGCCTTCGTGTGCTCGATCCAATCCTCAATCAAATTCCAGCCTTTTCTTGCTCGATCATGCTCTTTAAAGCTTCAATTGCACTTCATAACTACCTACAATCATACGACACAAAATCAGTACAAAATCACATTCATTAACCAGAAAACGGACGAATAAAGTACTCAAACGTGAGGAAATATTAAGGAAATATAGCCATAAGATGCCAAACATCACCACCCCACACCTGAACCTTTGCTCGCCCTCGAGCAATTACCAATAACTTCCCAACCTAGGTAGAACAGGTCTTCCTATGACTATGGTTAATACCAACCATTGACCAAATGCATACAAGACTATTATGGGTCCAACAAACATGCCAATAATTTCACAAACTCAAAAACATGAGAACAACCACCCCAAGACAACTCGAATGCACAAACTCGACTCACTGCAACCATGCTCCCACAAAGTCACACCTACCTACTCAACCAAGAAGCCACGACTTCACCTATCTCATGTAAACCGTGTGCCCTCACCAAAATGAAGCAAGAGAGTGTCCCCCAAATATCACACACAACAATGAATATCAAGAACAGAACGGGGACAATAGCATAGAAAGAATTCACTCGCTCTCATAAAAATCTCACATGTCACACATGATGTACCATAGACTTGCCCGTAGTGTATGACTTCACTTGACATGACCCAGAATCCGGTTAGGTAGTGCGGGCACCCGATATCCTCCCCTAGACCAGTCGGGCGAACCCTTACTAATTTAATTCGGAAAATAAGTATAACAATTCATAAATAAGGGCAAGACTTAAAACAAAAATACAGACATACTGATACCTCTAAGCTGTACAAAAGAAATTACAGCTGACTACCCAACATACTAGGTTTAGGGTTATCCAGACTAGACATCTAAGAGTATAGAAGAAGACAAATATCTCCTGAAGGGAGCAATATGCAACTGAAATAATAAACATAAAACTGGTGGCCATCCGGAATAATAGCTGGCTCACTCTGACAGCTGAAGTCGTCTTCGCTCCTTCACAACGTGGCGAATTCAATCCTGGAGCGAACCTGCCGAAACGAAATAGATAGACAAAAACAAACAACAAACAAGGGTGAGTCAAAGGACTCAATAAGTGGGGCAGACTAGCCACCTCAAAGAATAGGATAGCTAGCCAGGGAGAAAAGAAACAGATAAATAAAATTCCTCTTATTTAAATTATATGAAAAGGCAGAGCCAGATAATAACTAGAAACACGTATGGAATCACAAACTCATTAAAACCAGGAACTTAAGATAGCTAGAACATATAGGTATCCCGAACATATCAACAATAAGAAATACATCCTGTTGCGGCGTGCAACCCGATCCATATATTCATACTGTCGCGGCGTGCAACCCGATCCATATATTTACACCGTTGCGGTGTGCAAACCGATCCGTATATTCATACCGTTGCGGCGTGCAACCCGATCTCCGCAACTCAGAATACGAGCCAGAAATATATAGACAAACTGAAATATGTCCACAATATGGTATAAATACCGCATACACAAAACACAGCATGATAGTCATACAATAGTCAGCACGCGGTGCAATGAAATGGGATGAATGCGGTATGATGCAATGGTGTCATATGTGCCAAATAGATGAAGCGGAATCCTCCTGCTCCGAGGGCGAAATCCTCCTGCTCCGAGGGCGGAATCCTCCTACCCTCAATATGATGCAATGGAGCGGAATCCTCCTGCTCCGAGGGCGGAATCCTCCTATCCTCAATATGATGCAATGGAGCGGAATCCTCCTGCTCCTAGGGCGGAATCCTCCTACCCTCAATATGATGCAATGGAGCGGAATCCTCCTGCTCCGAGGGCGGAATCCTCATATCCTCAATATGATGCAATGTGCATACAAATGCAACATGATGCAATAATAACCCATCACCAGCGCGGGACTCTCATCGACAGCTGGAAAGTATATACCAACTCACAGCCAAAGTACAATACTCAGATTCTCAATGCAATACCAATAACAGGACATAACATATAATATAGAATATAAATCCAAAGCTAAGGCGTAATGAGTACGCCTATCGGCAGCTACACACGTAAGGAACACGTGGTAGAAAATCCACGAGGCGAGGTGCCTCCAAAGAAATGGATATAAACACTTACCTTGTTACAAAGTTAGCTCAGTTACTCAACAACCGCTTTATCCTTTGGATTCACTGCCAAACGATCCTGCTGTATTCAATAAGCAGAAAACGATATCAAATAAGGCTAAAGGCTTCATTCCCCACATCTTAGGGTAATCCAGTTAGGAACCTGATACCCACACGACCGAACTGTGGGTCCAATGTCCAGCCTCTATGGGGGACTCCAAATCACACATAACATGATCACAATATAAGTATAAGCATGTATGAGGTATAACACATGTGGCAACAATAGATATGGACTCAAAGGAATTAGAAGAAAACTCTGGATAGAATTATAGACACAACCTAGAACTCAGAATTTGTCCAACTCTTTAAATTTCCATAAAATTTTCGGCAGAGTTTCCCCTAAAACTGGATGATCCGCAAAAACAGAACCAGCACTATACTACACACGGGAATGGATACCCGGATAAAATGATAACATAAACATGTTAAATGGATAACAAGATAAGACAACTGGATGACATAACAAATCCGCAGGTAGAATGTCTGGACAGCACCACTGTCTTGATATTCAACCTAATTTCCAGAGTGTAGATCAAAGTTATAGACTTCATAGTCTTCAAAAAATTTTTGGATATATGTCTTATGGTTCTGGGGATTCTTAAAGAATCTAAATATCAGTTTTGTACAAGGAGTTATGATCAATATACTTACAACTGTCCAAAGATCAAAACAGTTTTTAAGATTTTGAAACGTTTTGTCTTGTTGATTTGGACGTCTTTCACCTTGGATTTTAGTACCAAATTAAGTATATACAAGGTTTCCTTGATACCATACAATTTTCTCACAAGAAAAACTAAGTTTATAACTAATTAAAGGTTCAAAAGCTAAAAGATACATGCCTTGCCAAAAGAAAGGTTCAGTCTTACATACCTTTGATGTTTCTTGCTTCTAAACCTTGTTTTCCTTGAATTCAACACCTTCTAAAGCTTAAACAAGCTATAATAAAACGTTTAGGTACTTTAATTAGCCATGAATTAATTCTAAAACTCAAGCTATAGACGAAATTGAAGGTAGCATAACGTTACCATAATCGCGTAGAGCGTTTTGACGCAATATGTCTTCAATTTCGAGTTACGATTGGCGTCCTTCCTTCAAAATCATAAAACTGGCTTTAACCTTCATGGGATTACTGTTTCTATCGTTTATATTCTGGAAATAACGAAAAAGAAGGCATTTTTTCCTTTTATACTCGTAACATTTCAGTTTTAGTCCTCTTTTGCGCTTATGTTCCTTTTTCTGGCCTTACTTCTAATGCTCATATCTTTTTGTCCGTAGGTTGTATGAACAAACCATCAAAAGTTATGGAAATTAAACTCCAAGAGCTTAAATTTGGTATATGATATGTCCCCAAAAGACTTCATATAACATATGAAATTAATTGCTGAAAAAGCTTCGTTACAAGGCGATTCCTTAGTCGGTTTTTCCGTAACTTAAATCCGATTTTTCCCAAACTTTGTATTCAAAATATAAACATCATATATGGTCATATTATTACTTTTAAACTCACTTAAATCATTCTTAACATGTCATTAGAGGGATATACCTCACTTTAGACATACGGGGTGTAACAATCCTCCCCTGTTAGGAACATTCGTCCTCGAATGTTAAATGAAGTACGTAGAAGCATTAAACAACGATCTGTTACATACTTGTAGTAGTGAAGAGATGTGAAATGTCAAATTATTTAATTTTCTGCATTTTAGCGGAAGCTAGCCGAACAACCTTGAAATTCACTTTCGAAAAAGCACAAAAGTCATAAATAATCATACGAGCCTAATGGCGCTTTCGGATTTTGAATCGGAGCTCGTTCACCATAACCGAGCTCAAAAATCTCTTTTTAGTATTTATCGACAATAAAAACTGAAACCTTCTTCCGATGCCTACCAAACGAGGTCTGATTTAGCTTAAATTTTATATATAAGTCTTAATGGACCTTATGAATATTTTAAAATTATCGGCATGCCAATCGAAGTCATAACTTCCGAAACGACTGACCGAGGTCGTTTCACTACTAATGTAAGCTCACTCCAATCGGGATTAACTAGGACTTTAAAAGGTTGTAATGTAGGCTAAGGGACTGGTAGGATAAATATGGGTAATAGTGACTACATCCCTAAGCACTTTAATACATCACATTCAATTTAAGCACATATCTCATCAAAGCCAACAACCACTTCACCCAACCAACAAATTTTTTTCTTCACACACCTTTTCCACAAAGTAGTATTTTTTTTAAGCACACACTAGCAAGGATGGATATTCTTTTCTCTTTTTTTCAATTCAACTTTTCTTCTTCTTTTTCTCTTTTTTTTTCTTTTTCTTTTTCAAATCAATTCACTACAAACCTTGCTAATGCTCTTTTTTCAACTACTTCTCAAGTTACCACATATTTCCGTCATTGGTTCTACTCAAAGACCTCCCAATATTTCAACCACAAACTCCACAATAATATAAAATCATCAATTAAAGTGCTTAAGGAGTAAAGGGCCAAAAGAAAGCAATTTAAAACAAGTAGGTAGGCTTGCGGTGTGGGTGCCAACAAAAAGGTCAAAGAGATCACAACAATCAAGTCCAAGGCGTATATATAAGGGTAGGTAAATCAAGAGAAGGCCTGTATCATTTCCCGACTAGAGTAAACCTAGGATTTCGCTTTGCACACACACGGGGCAAATTCTAGACACCAATACGCAAACATGGAGTAAAATAAGAATATGCCTCACAACACACATTGCGCACAATCCACACAAAATGGCTCCATCACAACTCTCAATCAAGCAAATAGGGTGCAACTTGTGAAATTTAAGCACTAATGCACAATAGTTCACAATAAAGTCAAGTGACTGGACTCAAGCGTCTTAAGGGGGTCATTCCATTTTTTCTAGGCATGCATCACAATTTAAAACCAAAAGACACCACAAATAGCACATGCAATAAGTTCAAGTCTACTGGTATCAAACAAATCAAAGGCACCTAGCATTCTACCTATTTCTTTCGTCTAGGGCCACCTATAACTAACTACTTTAATCCCAATAAAAATAAAAACTACCCAGCTCAAAGGCCTCCTCGGGGAAAAGAACCAAGGTCATAAGAAAAACCACGGGGTGGATGATATGTACCACTAACAAAGACTAAGAAGAAAATGTTTTTTGAAATTTTTCATTGGTTTTCTAATTTTTTTTTTCATTTTTTCATATATTAAAGCAAGAAACAAATAAAAATAAGGTCAAGTGATTAAAGAAAATCCTAACGGTACATGCATCCCTAACCTAAAAAATAAAGAGGAGTTCCCCCACCCCACACTTAAAACAAGCAGTGTCCTCAATGCTCAAAAAGAAAAAGTGCAAAGGTAAAGAAACTTCCCTGAGGGCCAGTCGGCCTACAATGGACGGTGTGCTGGAGTGCGGTCCTAATCCTCCTCCTCCACATATGTGGCACCTCCCTCTGCATCTGTCTCCACACCTTCACTGTCCAGATCACGGTCTACAATGTCCAAATCAGTGTTCTCATCCTCCTCCGGGGGCAGCACCACCGCCTGAGTCATGCCCAGCAGGCGTCTCGAAGACTCCAATAAAGGAACTGTGCGATCAAGCGCCGCCATATCCATGCCAGCCTGCCGGGCCATGTGCTCCATCATCAAGTACTGACGTGCGGACATGTTGGCGTCTGTGTCCCGCCACTCGTCTACTGTCAACCGTACTGGTGCAGTGGTGGTCACACTCTTCAATGCTGCGATATCAAACGCCTTCTCAATGTCGGGGACAATGTGATCCCCGACCTCATCAACTGGGACACCCTCCTTCTCGAGATACCGGGTAAGGATGTTCCCAAAGTACAATCGGCTACATGTCTTCGAGTTCCTTTGCTCTCTCATCACCTTCAGCATGTAGTAGCCAATGTTAACCGGCCTCCCGGTCATGAAAAAGTAAATCATGCACGCCCGAGTCTTGGTGACCTCGGAATAATGGGACGCAGGTATGATGCGTGCATTGATCAATCTCATCCACACTCGAGCTGTCTTAAAAAAATGCGAAAAGAACATGTGTTTGTGTCTACCTGCCTCAGATCTCTCCCACCTATTAGTGGAGCTCTCACCACACAATGTCTCTCGTATGGCCTTGTAGTCAGGCCTTTTTATAAACTCCTACAGCTCGTCATAATCGGGGTCCTCTACCTCCAAGAAAGTGTTCAATGCAGTGTGGTCCAGTTTTACCTTCTCACCCCGAATAGAGACCATGTCATCATCTTTCTATGCTTCATCTGGGTCCCAATTGGCATAGAGTTCCTGCGCTAGGTCGAGGTTAGCATGACCCGGACTCTAAAAAACTGAGTCCCAATGCATGGTACGAATGGCATCTCCCACACCCCGACACTTTTGCATCAACTTCCTCTCATCAATGGCTTGCTTGGGAATATATCCCGCATGCCTCACATTCTTGTACCAAGTTTGGCTTTCACCCTTCTTCACAAAATAGAGGCCGAACCTCGTCTTACCACCGGGCCTTGGGATAGGCACCGCATCTTTAGGAATTCTAGCCTTGGCCGGTACCTTGCCCTTTGCTTTGCTCGATGAGGCCCCGGCTTGGAGTGACTTTTTAGGAGCCGAGGCGGAGGAGGAACTCGTTTTGTGAGATGTTATAACCATCAAACAAAAATACCAATGTGAGATTTCAATTCAAGCACAAGGTTAATTGGGTGGGTCACCACCCCACACTTATCGCTCATTCTATATATCAACAATTCAACTCATAACCACGAGCGACCCCACTTAGCGAAAACTAGCATTGCACCAATTGCCACGGGAGTGGACTTCATGATCAAGCTAGTGGGGGTTACAAAATAGCCAATTTTATGCATGTCCGACACTCAATGTTCATCTTAAGCCTAAGGATATCATTGCTACTCAAGAATTCACAATAATAGGCAATTTTCATAGTTGAGGCTTTTTAACAAACATTTGGTGTGCACAATATTCAACTTGCAATTTCAATGGCTAAAGCAATGTGATAACCCTCCCAAATTGTTGGGAGATCCCTTTTTACAAGTACACAAGCTAAGCATGAAGCACAATGATGAATATAGGCAATTTAAGATCAAATTCTAATCAACATGCTTGCACACTAGTTTGGGATTTAAAACATGGAAAGAGGATGTTACATACTATGTAATGGAAAGAGAAGGAAGAGAAGTACTTGAAGAGTTTAGAATGAGTGGAGAAGAACTCGTGATCAATTTCAAGAAGTAAGAATGATTTGGGGGAGTTTTGGGAGTATTTTGAGAGAAAATTATGAAGAAAAGGGAAGAGGGATCGGGTAAAGAGGGGAAAAGGGAATCCGGGTCGCGGGTTAAAACCCGTTTGGACTCGGATTTTAAAAAAATTGGCCTAGCGAGGTGAGTCCCGCGGCGCGCCACTAAAGCATGCGCAAATCTGCATATTCTGCCCACCCTCGCGCGATGGGAGGCGTGGGGCGGGCCTATGGTGCCAAACTTTTTTCTTCAGTGATCATCCAGGCGCGTTGGGAGGCGCGGGGCGTTCCAAAACGCGCCTGAGCAAATTTTTCGTACCAAATTTTTGGTTCCAAGTGCGAACCCAAGCGCGGGGCATGCCTCAAAGCGTCCCATACCCCTCAATGCATCAACTACATCTCGTTTAGCACTCCCGACACCTACAAAAATGTCACAACAAAACAAAAACAACGTGACACTATAAAACACAAAACAACTATACTATTACAAGTACAAACTCGGGTTGCCTCCCGAGAAGCGCCTTATTTAACGTCGTGGCACGACGAGTATCAATCATGGATCCCTCAAAGTAATGAAGGTACAATGATTCACCGAACCTCCCAAATAATGCTTCACCCTTTGGCCATTCACCAAGAACGTCTTCACCGAATCGGGAGCTCTCAACTAAACCGCTCCATGTGCGGTAGCACGAACTACTTCAAACGGCCCCGACAATCTAGACTTCAACTTGCCCGGAAATAGCTTCAACCTCGAATTAAACAACAACACCAGCTGCCCGGGCTCAAACTGACGATGCTCAATGTGCTTGTCATGTCACTTCTTTGTCCGTTCCTTATACAATTTGGCATTTTCATAAGCATGGAAACGAAATTCTTCAAGCTCATGCAATTGAAGCATTCTCTTCTCACCCGCCAATGCCATATCAAGATTGAGCTTTTGAATCGCCCAATATGCTTTATGCTCTAGCTCAACGGGCAAGTGACAGGCATTACCATAAATAAGCCTATATGGAGAAGTTCCAATATGCGTTTTAAATGCAGTCCCATAGGCCCAAAGAGCATCATCTAACTTCATAGCCCAATCTTTCCTCGAGGCATTCATAGTCTTCTCAAGGATTTGCTTGATATCCCTATTTGACACCTCTACTTGGCCACTAGTTTGGGGATGATAAGCATTTTCCACCCTGTGGCGAACCCCATACTTGGCCAACAACTTATTGAACAACCGGTTGTAAAAATGAGTACCTTCATCACTGATTATAGCCCGCGGTATCCCAAAATAAGTGAAAATATTTTTCTTCAAGAACTTTACCACCACACTCGCATCATTTGTTGGAAGTGCCACGGCCTCCACCCATTTAGACACATAATTAACCGCCACAAGAATGTATTTGTGGCCCATAGAAGGTGGGAATGGTCCCATAAAGTCAATCCCCCAGCAATCAAACAGCTCAATCTCCAGAATATCGTTCAAAGGCATCTCGTGACGCCTAAAAATAGTACCCGTTCTTTGGAAACGATCACACTGCTTAACAAGAGCATGAGCATCTCTAAACAAAGTAGGCCAAAAGAACCCAGACTGAAGTACCTTTGCAGCTGTTCGATCTCCACCAAGATGGCCACCATAAGGAGAGGAATGACAGCTCTGTAGAATCGGCTCAACTTCTTCCCTTGGAATGCATATCCTAGCTAATTGGTCAGGGCCTATCTTGAATAAATAAGGCTCATCCAACACATAAAATCTGCTCTCATGAAGGAGTTTGCGCCTTTGCTCAACTGTGGCCCCAGGAGGATACACATTACTCACAATTAAGTTCACCATATCAGCATATCATGGCAACTCAGCTGCCTCTAAAGCAAAAAGCTGCTCATCAGGAAATACTTTTTTAATCTCAGGCCCTTCATCTGCATGATCTCTATTCTCCAGCCTTGACAAATGATCAGCTATTTGATTCTCGGTCCCCTTGCGATCTCAAATTTCAACATCAAACTCTTGCAATAGGAGAACCCATCAAATTAGCCTAGGCTTGGAATCCTTCTTCTAAAGAAAATACCGGATTGCGGCATGATCAGTGTAGACAACAACACGAGTGCCCACCAAATAAGATCTAAATTTATCAAAAGCATACACAACAGCTAGCAACTCCTTCTCAGTGGTGGTATAGTTGGATTGGGCTGCATCAAGCGTCTTGCTTGCATAATAGATGGAGTGAAAAATTCTTCCAATTCTTTGGCATAGAACAGCCCCAATAGCATTATCACTCGCATCACACATCAATTCAAATGGCAAAGACCAATCAGGAGCAATGATGATTGGTGCAGTCACCAACCTTTTCTTCAATTCTTCAAATGCCTTGAGAAAAGCATCATTAAACTCAAATTTCACATCCTTCTCCAACAATTTGCAGATGGGATTAGAAATTTTGGAGAAGTCCTTTATGAAACGCCTATAAAAACCTGCATGTCCCAAGAAATTACGTACCCCCTTAACAGAGATAGGTGGTGGTAAATTCTCAATAGCCTCAATCTTCACTTTATCTACCTCAATCCCTTGCTTTGACACCTTGTGCCCAAGTACTATGCCTTCTTGAACCATGAAGTGACATTTTTTCCAATTCAGCACCAAATTTGTTTCTTCACAACGGCTCAGCACAACGTCTAAATTCTTCAAGCAGTCATCGAAGGAATCACCAACTACTGAGAAATCATCCATGAACACCTCAACAAATTTTTCCACCATATCCGTGAAAATAGCCATCATGCATCTCTGAAAAGTCCCGGGAGCATTACATAATCCAAACGGCATCCTCCTAAATGCATAGGTGCCATATGGACAAGTAAATGTAGTCTTCTCTTGATCTTCAGGATCTATCACAATCTGATTGTAGCCCGAATACCCATCCAAGAAGCAATAATACTCGTGCCCAGCAAGTCTATCCAGCATTTGATCAATAAAGGGGAGTGGGAAATGGTCTTTCCTGGTGGCCTTGTTCAACTTTCTATAATCAATGCAAATTCGCCACCCTGTGACTGCTCTAGTAGGAATCAATTCATTATGCTCATTCTTCACCATTGTCATGCCCCCCTTCTTAGGAACACATTGCACTGGACTCACCCACTTGCTATCAGAGATAGGAAAAATAATACCAGCATCGAGCCACTTGATAATTTCTTTCTTCACCACTTCCTTCATGATTGGATTTAATCTCCTTTGCTGCTCTATAGATGGCTTATGGCCTTCCTCCAAAAGGATTTTGTGCATGCAGAAAGAAGGACTAATCCCTCTAATATCAGCAATGGTCCAGCCAATAGCTCTCTTGCACTCTCGCAGCACTCTCAACACCTTTTCAACCTGCACATCAGACAACAAAGAAGAAAGGATCACGGGCAAGGTATTACCCTCACCCAAATAAGCATAACGCAAATGTGCAGGTAAAAGTTTGGGTTCAAGAGTAGGAGCCTTCTCAATAGACGGTTTAGCAGGAGTTAAGGTCAACGGTCTATCAAGCTCCTCAAATTTCTTCCATCCTGGGATGAATTTACTCTGCATATTCAGAATCTCCACATATTGTTCAATTGCATCATCCTTTAGGATATCATCATTATCACACAAGAGTGCCCTCTCCAGAGTATCAACATTAGAGGCTAAGAATGACCTCTTACCAGCAGTCAACTCTTCATCTACCATTTTCACCATGGACAACTCTTCATAATGGGAAGGAAGCTGGGTAGCTCTGAACACATTGAACACAGCTTCTTCACCATTTACCTTCATAATCATCTTTCCAGCTCTAACTCTAATGACAGCATCAGCAGTAGCCAAAAATCCTCTTCCCAAGATGAGAGGAACCTCAGGATCAGCTTCATAGTCAAGATAATGAAGTCAACAGGCAATATAAACTGACCCACTTGTACAAGCACATCCTCAATAATCCCCTCGGGGCATGTCAAAGATCTATCAGCTAGTTGCAAAGTCACAGTAGTTGGTCGTGGTTCACCCAGGCCTAGCTTTCTGAAAACTGATGAAGGCATTAAATTCATACTAGCACCCAAGTAACACAAAGCTCGTCCAACCTCATGCTCCCCAATTTTCAAGGGAATAGTAAAACTGCCAGGATCCTTCAATTTCTGAGGAAGCTTACTTCTAACTCTAGAACTGCACTCCTCAGTGAGTGCAACTGTCTCGAACTCAGTCAGTCTTCTCTTGTTAGCAACAATATCCTTGATGTATTTAGTATATTTGGGAGCATCCCGCAAAAGCTCCACCAAAGGAATATTTACCTGCATCAACTTTCTGCTTCTGAAGTCTCTGAGGGAAAGGTGGTGGTGGTCTCACAATAGCAGGCTCGGGCTGCTTTTCTGTCACTTTCTCAGCTTTTTTCTCCACCTCTCTATCAGTATTAGGCTCTAACTCACCAACAGGCTTCCTTGGCTTTGGGGGAACTTCTTCTAGAGCTCTTCCATTCCTCAAAGTAACTGCTTGCACAAATTCCTTAGGATTTTTCTCTGTATCACTTGGCAAAGTACCCCGAGGTCTATTATTCTGTGCTCCAGTTAGCTGCCCCATTTGTCTCTCAAAATCTTTCTGAGCATTGCTCAAATCTTTTATTGTTTGTGCCTGAGCTGCTGAATCATCCATGATTTTTTGCTGGCCTGCAAGAATTTTTCTAAGCATATCTTTAACTGAACTAGGCTGCTGTGGCTGAGCCTGCGACTGTGACCCCTGATGTGTTGCATTTTGAAGATTATTTTTGGATCTGTCATTGCCTTGTAGCTTCTCACGGTTATCCCTCCAAGAAAAATTTGGGTGACTACGCCTATTGGTGTTGTAGCTATTACCATATTAATTGCGACTATGACCCTGTGACCTGTTTTGATTACCCACATAATACACTGACTCTGGATTAGATGGACAGACGTCAGTGGCATGATCATCTCCACAAAACTCACAAAAGACTTGAAGTTGTTACACTGGAGCTGCTTGTTGTTGAGTCTGCGGCAGAGCTAGCTTGCTGATTTGATTGGAAATAGCATCCATCTTCGCCCTCAGCTCTGAAACTGCATCTAATTGTAGTATCCCAGCGGATTTCTGTGCAGTAGCTCTACCACCTCCCTGCCAATCAGGATTCCTTTGCGAAAACTTGTCTAGTAAATCATAGATCTGGTCAAAATTTAAGGCCAGTACTTGGCCTCCAGCAGCAGCATCTACCACGATCTTAGTATGCGCAGTCAACCCCTCAACAAAAGTATGTGCCAGAACCATATTTGATTGGTTGTGGTGCGGACAATCTCTCAGCAAAGCTTTAAACCGCTCCCAGGCTTACTACAAAGACTCTCCTTCTATCTGTCTGAAGGAAATAATTTTACTCATCAGCCGGGCTGTCTTGGTAGATGGATAAAACTTAGCCAAGAACTTCTTAGCCAAATCATCCCAAGTAGTGATAGACCCAGGCTTTTCAGCCTTTAACCACTTCCTTGCTTGCCGAATCAGTGACAACGGGAACAATGTCAAGCGAACATAATCAGTAGGAACTCCCGTTGGTGTATAAGTATCACTGATCTCCAAGAAATTCTGAATGTGGTGCTGCGGATCTTCATGAAGTAATCCAGCATATTGGCCAGTCACATGCAGCAACTGAATCATGTCGGGCTTAATCAAAGTACCCGGTGATAGCGGGCTTCACAATGCTAGACGCCACTCTCCCCAAGCTGGGAAGAGCAACATCTCGCACCGCTACTGCTCGTTCTTCTGCCATTTCAGTGGGTAAGGAAGCAAGTACAATTGCTAGTGCTTCTCGGTCTCTCGCTTCTCTTCTTACCCTTCTCAAGGTCCTTTCAGGCTTGGGATCAAAAGGTGCGAGTGGTTCGTCCCTTCTATTCCTTTGCATGCAAAACCTGTTGCCTGAAAATGTACAAGAAACTCAACAAAAAATTAAACCTGATTAAATAATAAGTAATCTTTCAAAAAGAAATCAGTCAATTATTAGTCCCCAGCAACGGCGCCAAAAACTTGTTGCTCCCAACGCACACACAAGTATACGTGGTCGACAAGTAATAAAATGATAAGTAGAGTATCGTTCCCACGAGGACTATTCAGACTGGACTCCTAACAAATAATTTCTTAACAACTACTCAGGGATCTTTTCCAATAGTGAAATTCAGTTAAACAATGGTGCATACTTTGGTTGTAAACAATAATAATGAGACGGTGTAGGGTCAGAGCTACAACCAATCCAATTGAGTTTTCCAATTGATTCTACTTCTCAAATTCCGGACTACTAACTAACATATTAAATGTACCCGTGAAAACCTTTCGATTCTTCACGGTCTATGCAGGCTACTCCAATCCCTATATGTCTATGGGTTGAATCACGTGCACACATTAACGAATTCTGTGATTAGTTAAGCTAGGCGAGCAAGTATATGTCTATCCTACTCACAAATTAGTTCCCCGATGCCCAGGTTCACAATCTAGCCCTACTCTTTCTTATTGCGTTCATAAATTCCCTCTTTCGAGTTCAATCTAAGAACCATAGATACTGCATAATTATTGGGCCCCAATAATTAAACAAATGAAATCAAGAAAGAATAAATAATCCGTTATGGGATTCAATATATGAAATTCAATCTTCAAACATCAACCTTCATGAACACTCTAACTCTAGAAAGAAAGATTTAGCCACGCATACTCATAATCACAAGACAAAGATTTGATGAAATAATGATGAAATGATTAATAGATGAAAGAATAGGAGTAAAACCCTTGTTCAATTAAGTATGGTGCTCTCAAGTTGCTCCAAAGTTTGAACTCCCTTCAATAACTAAGTAAAAAAGTATTTATAGTGTTTACAAAAGCCTAGAAATAAGTTATGCCTAAGCCTAGACGAAATAGGACTTAAAAACCCGCTCCAGGGGCGCTATAGATGGCGCCTCGTGCCTCGGAACGCGCTCAACTAGGCCGAACCCGTCGAATCTCGCACGCAATGGCCGCGCTCTGCGCTGAAAAATGCACCAGAACCTTGGGCGCCATAGGGGCGCGGCACGCCTAGCCAATTTCTGCTTTTCCTTGCTCCGCAGCTCGCTTTGCGACGTGCCTTCGTGTACTCGATCCAATCCTCAATCAAATTCCAACGTTTTCTTGCTCGATCATACTCTTTAAAGCTTCAATTGCACTTCATAACAACCTACAATCATACGACACAAAATCAGTGCAAAAATCACATTCCTTAACTAGAAAACGGGCGAATAAAGTACTCAAACGCGAGGAAATATTAAGGAAATATAGGCATAAAATACCAAACATCACACCTCTTCTATCCGAACAGCGCGAATAGAAGTAATGTAACCTTCACACCCACTAGCTATCATCTTCTGAGCTTTCATAAATGATATGATCTTACTCTTCTGAGAAGACCTCGAACCTTTCCAAATAACCCTAGGCTCGCCTTCAACACCTATGGTCATAGTCTTGGCATGGCAATCTAATGTCGCATGACAGGTTGCCAACCAATCCATACCCATGATCACATCAAACTCTACCATATCCAATAACATCAAGTGTACTAAAGAATCCACGCCACATATAGAAATCATACACTTCTGATAACCCTTATCTAAATAAATAGAATCTCCAACTGGAGTTGATACTAGAAAAGGAACATCAAGATAAAACAAATCCTTATCCAAGCAAGATGTAAATCCAGGGGACACATAAGATAAGGTAGATCCCAGATCAATAAGAGAAAAGTCATTACGAAAACAAACATAAAGTATACCTGTAACCACAGCATTGGATGCCTCTGCATCCTGGCGAGTCATAACAAACACATGGGCTGAACCTCCAAAACTCCGAACCATCTGAGTGTGCTGTCTGGGTGCTCCCTGAGAAACCTGAGAGGTAGGTACTGCTTTCTGAGGTCTTGACTGCACTAGAGTAGAGGAACCACGACGCCCAGCTGAAGTACGTTCTGAGTGAGATACTATGGGACATGATCTAGAAAAGTGCCTGATCTCATTACACCCATAGCACCGACGACCACCTCTGCCCACCTGACCATCTCCCGGGCGGCATGGGCATGATGCCTCCTACCACAAGTACTACAAATAGAAGGTGGAGCCTGTGAAGGCCTACCACGTCCCTGAATATGCTCAGGCCTCTGCAAAACTGGTGGGGTAGAAGATGTAGTAAGTGCAGCTATCTGATGTGGTCTATGAAGTCCAGGACTATGAAAACCGCGATCTCTATACGAGCCTCTACTAGGTAGACTAGCAAACCTACTCTTCTTCTTTGCTCTCTCTGCATCCTCTTTCTTCAAAAGAGTCTCAACACGCCTAGCGGCGTTGATAGTATCAATAAAAGAGCGTCCATATGCATCACTCACAATCTGCTTCTGAATCCGAATTTGAAGTCCACGAATAAATCTAGCCACTTTGTCCGCCTCTGTTGGAATGAGAAAAGAGGATGACGAGATAAGTTAGTAAATAGTGTGGCATAAGAAGCTATCGACATGGCAGGACCCTGTGATAGTGCCTCGAAATTGAACCTCATTTCCTCTCGATCCACCACAGGAATAAACTCCTCAATAAACATCGCAACAAACTTTGCCCAGGTAACAGGTGGAAGATTAGCCCTCCTACTTATAGCAAAAGTAGTCCACCATGACTCAGCAACACCAGATAACTGAAAAGTAGCAAATCGAACACCTAGTGACTCTAAAATACCCAAGGTAGAGAGGATCTTCTCACACCTATCTATAAAATACGGAGCCGCCTCGATAGATATGCCATCAAATGTTGGTGGAGATAGCTTCATAAAGGCCTGAAGCTTCTTCTCTATTATAGCCTCGGTCATCACGGGAGCAGAACCTACCCCAATACAATTAGGGATAGAATTAGGAATATGAGATGAAGTCCCATAATTGGTGCAGGCTGAGAAACTGTAGGAACAAATCCTGGAGCCTGAGTGCTCACTATAGGTATAGCTGATAAAGGCACGAATGATGGGTGAACATCCGTCTGAGGTACAGCTGATGAGAGCACAATTGGAGGCACTGGTGCCTCACTCACTCGTGGAGAGTACGTATCCATAAAGCTCACCATCCGCACAACCAAATCAGCAGGGAGAGTAACAGTAGCCTCAGAGACTGGAGCTGGAATAGGATTATCTGTAGCCTCTGGTGTCACTGTGTGCGCTGCTCTCGCATATCTCACAGTAGGTGGCCTACCATTAGCGACCCTAGCAACAATAGTCCTAGGCTGAGTAGAGGATCGTGCACCACTCTTGAGCCTACCTCGCGTAGCCGTAGGTGTAGGTGCCACTAACGGAACATCACTTGGACCACCGGGAGAGGAACGAGTTCTAACCATCAGGGAAGAAAACATTGAAAGGATTAGAACCAATTCCATCTATACGACACGAGAAGAGATGAAATTAAGGGTAACAACACTTTTCCTAAAATATCCTCGTGGCACCCTGTTTATAAATGTGGTCGACTACACATCCATAAACAAGGCTCTACTTAGATACTGCTCCATGACCCCCAAGGACTCGACTTATAACCTAGGCTCTGATACCAATTGACACGACCCAATTTCTTAGAACGCGAGGCACCTAAACTATCCACTTTAGGCGTACCCTTACTACGCTATTTACGAAATATTTATAAATAATATAATATAATCAATGTCAAAAAGAGAAGTGATACCATAGATAGCATAATTAGATTCAATCAATACTTGCATAAGTTTGAAATATCCAAAACACCCCTACTACGAGTCATGGAGCAACTCTAGAACGTCATATGAATAAGAGACTTCGAGGCACAACTCAGGAATAAAGATAAGTACTAAGAAAGGTAGATAAATGGTTTGCCGTTGCGGTAGAAGCAATCAGCTCACCTCAACTGATCCAATCAATAGCCTTGAACGGATCAAGAGCATCCCACAACTCGACTGGAAGTAGGGTCTGCAAAGAAAAGAAAAACAACAACGAGGGGTTAGTCACACAGACTAAGTAAGGTCTGACGAGTCCCTCGATCTTACCCCTCGAAGCAAGTCATAAAACATATAAAATTACTTCGCCTGGATAAACCATCATATTGTCCTCAGACAATCTAGTACAATATTCAACAACACAAAGAACAATAAACAATATCAATAACACCATAAATACAACCCGATTCCAAAAACCCAAAGCATTTTCATATCACTGGTCAGTCAATCATGCAGTCACACCACACCCCCTGTCAAGTGTGCCACTATCACAACATAGACAATACCACACCCCCTGCCAAGTGTGCCATCACAACAATATAGGCTGCACCACGCCCCTGTTAATTGTGCCCATTATCTCAACGATATTATATAACAACTCATCAATCACAGATAATGAAATGCCAATATAGAAACAAATCATAAAAGCTAACTATGAAAATGGATCTCAATAGAAGATAATCAAGTATATCTTCAATGTTCACTCGAAACACCTAAAATGTGTAACTCAATATGCCATGCTTAGAGTTACCAAGGATCAAGTAATGAGTGTGTACGAAGGTTTATATATCACAAGTCAAACCTTTAAAGAGCATAAAGCAAGTAAGATGAAGGCCAAGTCTCCGTTACCTCGAAAGAGGTAAACGTACTATGTCCGAACAAGCCTTAAAAGTCACCAAAGACGAACTTCCATCCAATCACACTAGTCAAAAATATATTCAGAACATTAAAATACGTTAGGAGAGTGAAAACCCCTAATTTTTGGGTCCGGGCCCACCTCGGCCCGAAGCCCGCCATCAGGTACTATCTTGGATTTCAAATTCGAACTCAATACCATATTATCCATTTACCCACGAGTTCATACGTTCAAAAACCAAGTTAATCCGACCCCATTAACATCTCCAAATCCCCCCTTTACTCTATTTTTTAAGTACAAACTCAAAAACTCTATCATCTCAAGGTTCTTCAAATTCACAACTTTTATTGAGAGAGAATTTATTGTAGAATAATGAGATAGAGTCAAGGATTAGAGAAATAATGTATTTACTTTAATTAATTGGATGATACCTTAAGAGGTTAACATCTCAAGTTAATACTCATGTTTCACAAAGTAGTAAAAATACAACTAAAAGAATACAAAGTTTATCTTGAATACTTTCAATTATTGAATAAGAGTTGTGGGTTGAAGAATACTTGGTCTATCATGCTTCAATTCTTAGCTAAAAAGTATTAATTTTTCTCTTAGGAACCAAAGAGTCTCTTTTCTATTAGCAGCTGAGGCTGCGTTTTTGTCTACAGTAGGGAGTTAAAAGTGAAATGCTTGGTTTTCTACTCTTTAAACTTAATTAGAGGTGATATCATAGGTATCCCTCATAATGGTCTCACTTTAATTTATAGCCATAGCCCCTCATAATATTGGACTAACATGACAATGTATCTCATTGGTATTGACCAATTTAACATCTCAATTTGCTTGCTTTAATACTAAAATGTGGCTGCCCCTTATTATGAATAAAGGAATCATAATAGTTTCTCCCTTTCATGCAATACTTTCATATGATAAAATGTACCGTTTAAGACCATTATTCAAAAATCCAATAAGCTATCATCCTAGAGGTTTAATGAACTTTGCACAAGCCAAAAACATGGCATCTATACTTCTATGTAACCATGAAATTATAATATACATAAATTTATCTAGTATACCCTCGCAGTAGCACTTAACCAATAGTAGGAAAATAAAAGCTAACAACACTACTACATAATCAGTATTCCAAGCCAACATTGTTTTGTCTTATGATAAGAAAATGTCCTTCACTACATCCTATAGAATTTCAGTCATTATTATATTTTTTTTTTCTTTGGATATTACATACACATGAATGTATATAATGGCTCCATACAGGGTATTACACCATAACACCCGCCAGGTTTGTTATATATGCATATATAGCCAAAATATATATACCGCATGACTATACATGAGGCTAGTTCAGATATTCAGTTACTTGATTTGGGGGGATACAATCCATAACACCAGACAGGTACCAGTTCAGATAACAGTTCAGTTTTAGCTTAGTACTAGTTATCAGCCACCAGTTCTTAGTGTTAGTATCAGTTGACAGCTATCAGTTCCAGTTTCTAGTTACCAGTTATTAGTCATTTATCAGTATAGTTCAGCTCAGTCTTCAATTTCAGATTCAGTTAGACTTCAGTTTATATTCAAATCATGTTTAGTTCATGTTTCAGATTTCCAGCTTCATTGCTATACTTCAGCACATATTTTCATATTTATATTCCAGCCTTACAGTTTCATTCAGCTATGTTATATATTATATGCTCATGCCTTACATACTTTGTGCATATCGTACTCACGCCTTTTTCTGGGGTGCTGTGGTTCATGCCGCGCAGGTACAGATAGATCAGTGCTTGGGCCACGTTAGTAGGCCATCTACCAGCTATTTGAGGGCACTCCGCTTACTCTCGGAGTTACTTATCTTTTTGTATGTGTACAGTCAGCTAGTTTGGGTATGGTGGGACCTTGTCCAGTCCTTTGTATATTCAGTTTAGCACTCTTAGAGGCCTGTAGATATATTCTTGTGTGGTTCAGTCACTATGTTATGTATGTCAGCATGTGATAGCTTTGTTATCTTTCCAGATTTTATGTTTTCAGTAAATATGTATGTATTTATAACCAGGTTGCCAGCTCATCTCTATTATTCATAGATTATTAGTAGATTTACCGATGATCAACACTTAATATCGGTTATTCGTCGCGGCCCTAGGTTGGGTCGTGACAGTTGTTGGTCTTACATATTCACTTGGACATACATGAAACTTGTCCATCAGAGAATTCGCGTCTTCTTTATCTAAATTTCTTCATATATCCTCTTTGACTATGCCCCACTTGTTAAAAATTGGAATAGGCTACAATTAAAAGAAGAAGAAAATAGAAATAAGAGGGAAATAGGAATAAAAGTAACTGGTAGAATATGAGTATCAAACTTTTTTGTCGTCTATGTTGCTATAAATGTTTCAACAAACACTTCAAATTTTCAAACTCTCAAAATGTAAAATCAAATTTAATTGTTTCAACGAAATTTCAACTGTCATTTTGTTTCTCTAAAATGAAAATCTAAGGGCAACTGATCATTTGCCAAACTCATACTCTATTTTGAGTTTATTGGAGTATAAATGCCATTTTCTTTCTTATTATTAAAGAGGTATTGGCATTACTGTGAAATATTAAACGTTTCTTCTGCAACATTTCGAATTTTTTTTTCTAGAGGCCAATTTATATTATATTCCTCATGAATATTTTATGGGTAATGCTCATTCTAACCCTTTTACTTAAAGTAAAAGTGCAAAATCTTAGTATGGATTTTTCAAAAACCTTTATAGACATTTTCATGGATCGACTTCTTTTAAACATATTAATAATTTACTCCAACACAGTTGATTTCTCTAAGTAAATTAATTTTATTATTTTCAAAACAGTAATACCAAAGACAAGGAATATTCAAAATTATCGACTAATAACTAACATTTTCTTTCCTTTTACTCTTGAGCCATGAGAAATTAACCAACCATGCTCACTTACAATTTGAATAAAAAAAATATTCTTACAAATATTTAATATGTTAGTATATAATGGACAACAAAACCAAATCACCCTTAGTAGTGGTTGTGCTAGATTCATCTACATTTTCGTTATCCATTCTTTCAATAAGCAATGCTACATTCACTTGGACATAACTCATAAAATACATCGTTACACGCATTTCAAACTATACATTTACACCACATAAAATTATCTATACGGATCTTCTTTATCCTTCTCACTCCAATTGAGCCTTAAAAAATTCAAGAAATACATGATTAGCATTTTTCTAGAAATATCTATCAATTTTCCAAGTTTATTTATACTTTAAGAAATAAAAATGCTCTCGATAGCCAATATTTTAAAAGAACATAAGCTAAAATAAAAGTTCAAAAACAAACATAAGAAAAACAAAATCAATAGATCCAATACATTAAATCAATTTTTAATGTATACGTTTATAAGTGACAACAATCACACCAATAGTTGCAGTAAAAACTATTCAATACTTAGCATTATAATCCTCCAAGTAATTGACACAAATAAGAAAAAATATAATACAAAACAAACAAATAGAAACTATTAAACACAATCAGAAGAAATGAGGATTCTACCAAAAAAAAAGAAGAAATGAGGAACAAAAACTAAATAACAACTGGAATAGTGCTGCTAGTGCTAAAGGAAGCCAATGAAGCTTGAAATTTATTATAAACAATGATGAATTCAAAAGTTCATTGTTTGTATCCAAATTCATGATAACTCATGCAGAAACACCATAGCTGGTTACGACCCGTGTTTCAGCTTATACCTAATTGTTGACCATTTAGTTGTAGCAAATTTGTGCTTTATTTCATCCTTCTTCTTGTCCAATCTGCAAAATTCACAAAGTAATACTCAGTACATTAAATTAATTTTAATTTCCAAATTCGTCATAAGTAACAACAATCATACCAATAGTTGGAATAAAAACAATCCAAAATTTGCATTATAATTCTTCAAGTAATTCACCCAAATAAACAGAAAATATAATACAAAGCAAATAAATAGGAACTATTAAACACAACCAGAAGAAAAGAGTAGCAAAAGTTGAATAAAAGCTTTTAAGTTATAGAACAATCTGAACTCAAAAACGTTTAAACAAAGTTAGAGATAGTAATGTCAACTATCTTTACCCAAAAAATCCAAGGTTTATTTATTGTAAACGGCAAAAAGGAGCTACATTAGAACTGTTCTGCGCAAAAGTTACAACATTTATAATCACCAGCCAACAACATATGGATATGAAATATCATACTTACTACGAAAAGAAATCATAGTTCTAGAAAGCTTAGGCACTGAGAGGTACTTACTCCTTTACGCAAGTAATGAGATATGTGAATGGTACACTCCCTCTAGGGATTTGACGGGATTAAATAGGGAAAAAGAGGAGATAAATGATAACTTAATCTTAAAATTTAAACTGAATGTCCTTATCTTTTAATTTATATTCAACATTTATATCTTTTAATTTAAAAGTTTTATTAGCATTTAACTGATAAGATAAATCTAATGCAACTGTTTTTTGAAATTTTAATATTATTTGAAATTTGAATACCAATACTTATCGAACAAATAAACTAATAGAACTTTTTCATCCAAGATAAACATATGCATTAATCAAACAGCATCAGTAGTAATTTGTACATAGCATAAAGAAGCCATGTTGACAACCCATATTGGAAAGGTGTCAAACCACGAGACTTCACTAAAAAGAGATAAAGCAAACTTAGCTAATTTATGGCTACAAGCGTTATATCGCCTACTTATATACATAAACACCACATCATCTAGATAATGACAAAGATGCCAAATATCTTCACAAGCAGTCATCACTTCCCACATAAGACCAATCTTTCTATTAAGCATTCGAACCATAGTTTGCGAATCTGAGAATATATGAATATGCTTCCAACCATTCTCCACAGCCACTTGTACAGCTTTTCTAATTGCCAAAGCTTCAGCAATCATGGGTTTTCCAACAAAATTAATTGGACTACCATAGGCATGAAGCACGTCACCATTAGCTTTCATAGCTACAACTCCAATACTCGTCTTTTGTTGTTTTTGATCATGTCCTGCATCGACATAGAGCAAAACATTTTCTGGAGCAAAAGTTAGTGTACTTAACCGAGATCTACCATTATGCACAACATTAGCACACCTTACCTCATTTGCAAATTCATTATACTCAAACAAAGCTTTCTCTAACACATTAGCATCATCCCACATAATAGAATTAAACACAAATTCATTTCTTGCTTTCCATATTTGCCAAAAAATAGATACAGACATATTAAGCAACATAACCATATCAGGAAATTTTTTAGCATCCAAAACTAGTTGATACCACCACATAGAAAAATCTGATACAAGATGCAAATTAGGCCATTTAATCGGACTTCTTTTCCACACTTTAACTGATCTTGGACATTTAAAGAACATATGCTCTAATGTCTCAGTTTCTAATCCACAGATAGAGCAAGTTGCATCAACAGATTGAATTCGTTTAGAAATTACACACCCAATAGGTAATGTGTTAAGCACACATTTTCTTAGGAAATGTTTCAACTTATTTTTAATCTTCAAATTCCATAGCTGAGTCCAAAATGATTTAGGAAAAACATGTGAGCTACATTCAGGTCTGCTAGCTGCATTGCTATTATTTGAAAGTAATATTTTCGCTATGTGGTATCCAGACTTTACCTCATAACTACCTGAACTAGTATAATGCCAAATAATTCTATCACTCCTACCCTCCAAGGATATTGGAATTGTCAATATTGACCGAACATCATCTTGATTAAATAAAATATTTAAAAGCTGCATATTCCAAGATTTGGAATCTTCATTAATCAAATCAACAACTTTCAAATTTCTAGATATTCCACTCATCATACTAGTAGGATAGAATGAACTCTCTCTAGGCAGCCATGGATCTTTCCAAACTCTCACTGATTTACCATTTGATACATTCCATCTAACTCCTCTATATAAAAGATCACGGCCCCATAAAATACCTTTCCAAATCCAAGAATTATATCTATTGGATTGAGCACACACAAAGGATTCATTAGAAAAATATTTACTCTTAAGCACTTGAGATACTAATAGATCAGGTTCTGTCAAAATCCTCCATGCTAGTTTTGCCAAAAGAGCCATATTAAAAGCTTTTAAATCTCGAAATCCTAAACCTCCTCTAAATTTAGGTTCGCATAACTTATCCCACCTTTCAATATGCATCTTTTTAGTATCCTCATTTTGCCCCCACCAAAAATTTGCAAATAATCTAGTGATATCCTTACATAAACCATCTGGAAATTGAAAACATGACATCGCATAGGATGGAATAGCAGCTAAAACAGATTTTAACATAACTTCTTTCCCAGCCGGGCTCAAGAATTTTCCTTTCCAACTTTTAATTTTAGTTAAAATTCTATCTTTTATGAAAGCTAACATTTCATTTTTAGATCTTCCAACTACTGCAGGTAGACCTAAATAAGTCCCCCTTGTACAAATTGTAATATTACCAAGTACAGAGCAAAAACTTGACATTTCCTCATCATTAGCATTTTTACTAAAGAAAGCAGCAGACTTTTCAAAATTTATCCTTTGTCCTGAACATTGGCCATAAATATCCAAAATATTCCTAATATTAGCAATACTATGCATATCAGCTTTACAAAAAATAAAGGAGTCGTCAGCAAAAAATAAATGGGTGACAGAAGGTCCATGTCTCGCTAACTTTAACCCATTTATTTTGCCTTGTTGCTCAGCCGAATTAAGTAGAGCCGATAGACCTTCTGCGCAAATAAGGAAAAGGTAAGGAGACAACGGATCCCCTTGTCTCAAGCCCCTATATGGTTTTACAGAGCCTTTAATTTCACCATTCAAATTAAAAGCAAAGGAAGCAGTAGTAACACATTTCATAACCCAACAAACAAATTTCCCATGAAACCCCATTTTAAGCATAACTTGGCGAATATAAGACCATTCAACTCGATCATACGCCTTTGACATATCTAACTTTAACGCCATTAATTTTTCTTTCCCTTTTCTTTTATTTTTAATCAGGCCCATAAACTCTTGAGCTAATATAACATTGTCAATTATTTGTCGTTTCCCCACAAAAGCAGCTTGATTTAAAGAGATAATCAGAGTCATTAAAGGTTTCATACGCTTAACAAGAATTTTAGCAATAATCTTATAAAGAGTAGAACATAAACTAATAGGCCGAAAATGATTAGTTGTAGTCGGAGTTTTAATTTTAGGAATTAGAGTTATCAAAGTCTTATTCCAATTAGGAAGAATATCACCAGTTTCGAAAAAATATTTAACAGCCGAACAAACATCATTTGAAATTAAAGTCCAAAATTGTTGAAAAAATAATGGCGTCATTCCATCAACACCTGGAGCCTTGTTAGGATTCATAGAGAAAACAGCCTCCTTAATTTCAGTATCAGTAACATCCCCAATCAATTTTTGATTTTGAATAGTATTTATAGAACTAGGAATGCAATCTAGGACTTGGTGTAAAGATGTAGGATTACTAGTGCTAAATAAGTCTCGATAGAAGCCTTCAATTTCCTTTACTATACCCTCTTTTTCACATATCCATTGTCCTAGGTCATTTTTCGATAAGATTTCTACGCCTTCTTTGGATCGTCGACATATGAAAAAAGATGTATTTTTATCCCCCTCATTTAACCATTGAACTCTAGACTTTTGTTTCCAAAAAATCTCTTCCTCCTTATAAGCATTACCAAGTTCCTTTTTTAAATTAGAAATGTGCACAAGATCATGACCTGAAGGCTTATTCTTAGCAATCCATAGCTGCTCTTTTAAGCTTTTAATTTTAATCTTAGAATTATTCACTCCTTTACGACTCCACACAACCAAAGCTTTCCTACACTTTCTAATCTTATATGAGACCTTAACTTGACTATTACCACCATAATGACATCCCCAAGATTGATCAATTAAATCATGAGCTTCAGGATTTCCTATCCATCTTTTGTCAAAATAAAATCGTTTTTTCCATCTATCATTTAAACCATCAGTGGAGCATAATATTAGAGAATGATCAGAAGCATCATTCTCTATATATAAAACTGTAGCTTGATCATATTTCAACCTCCATTCAGGAGAAACTAAAACTCTATCAAGCCTTTCTTGAATCATACCCTCATTTAATCTATAACAAGACCATGTCCAAGGTTTACCTCTATAGCCAAGATCAACAGCACCTAATCTATAAATAAAATCCCTGAAATCTCTAAATGTCCAAGGCGCACGAATATTACCTCCAGATTTTTCAGATATATCAATAATATCATTGAAATCTCCTAATAACATCCAATATTTTCCCCAATATGCAGATCTAGCAAGCAACTCAGACCATTGACTTTTCCTAATATCTCTATCCGTGCTAGCATACACAAAAATACAGTAAAAATCAATTTCTTTTTCAACATCATGTATCACAAACTCAATAAAATATGAAGAAGAGTAAAGATTGTGTACCTCAACTTCCTCATTCCAGAATAGTGCAAGACCACCAGATAATCCTACTGGATCCACTAAATAAGAGTTCGCCATCCCAATTTTCCGTTGAAGCCAGTTAAGTTTTGGTTGTTGGTTTTTAGTTTCACATAACAAAATACATTCCGGGGAGTGGAGATTCATCGTCTCCTTTAAACAGGGAACTGTCAAGGATCCCCCCAACCCTCGACAATTCCACGCCAATACCTTCATTCCTTTGAGGGAGACCATTTCAGGCTGGTCCCCCGCGCCACCTCTTTCTTACGGCGTTTATCAGAGTCATTAACTTTATCACAGTACTCCTTCCCTTTCCTTTTAAGTCTTGTAGTCATAGTAGCATCTGTAACTGGTACATCAACTAACATGGCAGGTTCATATACTGCAAAGGCAGTCAGCTCATCTTCCTTTAGTTTATTAATACCACTCTCATGTAGTTTTGCCTCTTGAATCTTGGTATTATCACATATTTCAGTTTCCATACCAGTAGTTTTGTGACTTTCTCCAGGTAGGTTTTCATGTGCCAATACAGCATCCTGATCATTGATAGTTTCCACATTTATATTGGAACAATGATCCTGCCGCAGATTTCCATAAAGAGTTGAACGCGCTTTTTCCTTCATAAGATTTTTAACATGTTCAATAGAATCTGCATCTATGAATTGTCCCAAGCCTGGAATTTGAGATAAGTCAAATAAGTCTCTTTCTCCTCTACCCCCTCTTGTATAATCAAAGCCATATTCATCCACTTGTCGTTGTGATTGATCCCCATTAAAATCATCCGTCCCATGCAGTGGTAAGGTCTTATGAATTCCAGTGGATGTTCCTTCACCAATACCATATACTATAGCATCCATAGGCGCTGCTTCAAATTTGGTTTCCTGATAATTCGCACCCTCGATTTCCTTCCCTTTTGAAATAACTTGATCAACACCTTGATCGTCATCCTTTTCCACATCAGGATTTGTTTTAGTTGATCCCATCCCCTCTGCTAAGTTTGGATTTTCCTCTGTCATTATCTTAGTCCCTTGCATTCTGTGTGATCTGTTGTTTTGGTTCAGCGCCAAGGTATTTCTAAGAATTCCTTCGTCTGCTCCTTGTTGCCTTTGATTTTCAGCATAAATGTTATGTGTTTCAGCCCGCAACCAGGTTCCAAACTGATTCTCATCCAACGTCCCAGATCGTACATCTCTCTCCCGCTTAATACAGGTTTTTTCATTATGGCCTAGTGTACCACAATAATAGCAGATGAATGGCAGATTTTCATAACGTAAGTCAGCCCATATAGTGTTAAATCCAGAGTTGATTTTAATTGTCCTTAATAATGGCTTATTAATATTCATCATCACCTTTAATCTCATGTATTGACCTTCCCTACTTCCATTTTCAGGAATAATAATATCCACAGTTCCGCCCAATCTATGACCAATTTTTCGACCAACATCTCTTGACATCCAATATAGGGGTAAATTCCAAACTTGCACCCATAATTCACATACATTGAAGAGTGGAGATGCACTAGTAATCCCAGGTTCCCAAGATTGCAGATTAAGAAGATAACGATCATATAACCATGGTGTTCCAAATAGTACTCTTTCCTTACATTCCTTAGTCTTGAACCTAAACTGGAAGAAGTTTCTACTTATTTCTTTCACTTTCAACCCAGAAGGATTCCCCCAAGCCATCTGCATAGCATTCTTCACACCTTGATAGTTTACTTTTTTATCAGCAATCACTTTTCCAAATAGACTCACTTCACAGTCATGTAAAACTGATTGAATATCAGTTGGTTCAATTTCAACGACATTCTGTTCCTCTTCCGTCAATATGAACTTTTGTAGGCGTGCTGAAATTTCTTCCTCCATTGATATTTCTTAAGATAAACAGTCACCCCAACAAAGTGTGTTGTTGAGTTTATATTTTGGAGTTTTAGACTAGGAAACAACAGGAGTATAGAAATATTGGCAGAGAAATAGATTAAAAGCAGGCAGTTATTTGATATTTGAAGATATAATCATGCAGTTATTTGGTGATATAATATAGGAGAAAGCAGTTTCCTTCATAATATTGCGGTTAACTTCAAAAAGAACCCCCACGTAAGAGGAATAAAACTCCCACGGATAGAGAGAGAATAACCCTCAGTCAAGACGAGGGACTCTATGCCCAATAAACTAATAGAACTAAATCCACACGAATATGGACTTTTATCAATATCTATACATATACTGATATAGGGACGTATGGTTGAATCTTACTAAAATATTTGAAATTTGAATACCAATATATGTTAAGTTGGTTTTTATTTTTCAAAACAGATTTACTATCTCTTCATTCAAAATTTAAAATATTAGTTAAGATAAGGTAGTAGGTTTATTTTTCAAAAAATTCATACAATCTTTTTATTTAATTGAAAATAACTTATGTTTCTATTTTGATTTAGGTTAAATGTTATTACAAATATTGTCCTAGTGTCCTATTCTACATTTTGTCTTAAGTGTTCTTTCCTTCTAATAATGTACTAGTATAGCACCCGCGCGCGGTCAACAATAAAGGATAGTAATCACTAAAGTACTTTTTTATTTATTTAAGCACTTTCAATCTTGAAATTCAAAAGATAAGGTCTCAGCTATCATTCGTTTCTCTCAAACGTATTCAAGTGAACAAAAATTATTAGAATCATTCTCAGTTTTTATATTTTCTACTTTTTATTCTCTGTGGTGCTTTTGATTTTTCTCCTTAACGAATTGTGAGGCATGACTCATGAGGTATAGCTATTTTTCCATTCATATTCAAAATAGATAGAAACAATATGTATTATACTTTCATTCAAATGTCTGAATATCCTTACGCTATGTCTAGACCATTATCTACACATGTTTTCCTTCTTAATTGTTTCTCATTTAGTACTTATACCTTTAATTGACACATGTCACATTTAGTGCTAAATTCTAGTTTTGAATTCGTCATAATATTAACTCTGATGGTAAAAGTGCAAAATATCCTATTGACCGAAGCCATAATTTATGCACCTTACACACATGTTTCTTAGATTAACTTATTATCATTGCTAGTATTTCTTATATTATCACTATTTACTATCATTGCTAGTATTAGAGCCTGATGAGCACGATAGACGAATTATATCAAGTTGTGTTCTTACTTGTTGGAATTTAAAAGTATTCTTGCATCAAACATCAAATTTAGTTAGATACAAATTTATGTATGAACTTTTTCTGTGGACACAGTTTCAAATAAATCATTGGAACTTTCTCTCTGGCTATAGTTTCAGATAAAACATTGGAATGAACTTTCTTTTTGTTTTAATACCTTTATTCGGGTAAATAAATAATTTTAGATCTGTCATTGGAATTAAAAGTATCGTTAAATTGCGCCAAGTCAAATCTAACTAAGAAAATTAGTATACTTTCTCAACTCAACAGTTTGGACATCATGCCCCAAACTTCTTGGCCACCTAATCATTCACTCCTCCCCCAATACAGATCAATTGAAAACTGTATTTTTTATTTTTTTTTTGACACTTAGTTGTATCTACTATGGGTAAAGCTCCAAATGTCTCACTTTGCCTGCTAGCTTCTTCTTCATAAATCCTTACAATAAATTAATAGTATTTGTTTGAAAACTTTTATTCTAACTTCCGCTTTGTCATTTATATGAATTTGCTCAATACTGAATCTTCTAGCTGATTTCTATTATTATATTGAAAATAATTGATTTGTACTCTTTAAAAAAGTTACTAATTAATAAATTGATGTTTAATTAAAATAATCATAGCAAAATTATTCATGAATCACATAATTACGAACCCACCAATGAATAGAAGATAAAATTATTTGAATCCGTACATTTGTTCTTCTATTTGAAAATTCCACAGTACTCATATCATTGGCATCGTCAATTAAGACATAACTATTGATTTAAACAAATTAACAACTCTTGGGAACTGAACATTATAATATCACACTAAGGAACTCGTTCATCATTTTAGATGCAACTCACTCTGATTGTGTGAATAACATTAAGAAATGACATTGTTTTGAAAATGCTAAGATTAGTGGATTCTGATGAACCCTAAGCTGAGAAGAATGAGCAGAGGAAGAAGAAGAAGTTGTGGAGAGAATCTGATCAATTCATTAATCAAAGTAGTAGTTGGAGAGGGATACAAGATCAGCTATATATAGCCGAGAATTAACAGAAAACTGATGAGCTGGAAAAGCATAACTAACTACTTAACAAACTGCTAACTAACTTTTAAACTATAACCGTAATTAGGAACTGCTGAAATGACCACTATGCCCCTGCAGTCTAACTAACTGTTTAACTGCCTATTCTTATGTTTTAACACTCCCCCTCAAACTAGGAGGGGAGAAGATGTTCACAACTCCTAGTTTGGAACACAAATAGGCATGTTGAACTCGATTGAGCCCCTTGGTCAGGATATCAGCTGGTTGCTCCTTTGTGGGAATGTACAGAGTCTTGATCAGTCCAAGTTGGATCTTCTCTCTAATAAAGTGGCAGTCGATCTCTATGTGCTTAGTCCTTTCATGATAGACAGGATTGGCTGCCATTTGAATTGCTGATTTACTGTCAGTAAGGACTTCACAGGAAACTCAATTTGCACACCTAGTTCCTTGACCAGGCCAACAAGCCAGGTTAATTCTGCAGCCAGTGTTGCCAGGCTTCTGTACTCAGATTCTGCAGAGCTTTTGGACACTGTAGTTTGCTTCTTTGACCTCCAGGAAACTAGAGAGTCTCCTAGTTTTACTATGTATCCAGTCACAGATCTTCTAGAGAATGGGCAGGCAGCCCAATCAGCATCACAACAGGCTTTAATTGATTAAATACTGTTGGAGGATAGTAGCACTCCCTGGCCTGGCTGGTTCTTCACATATCTCACAATCCTTAGAGCAGCTTCCATATGTGACACCTTTGGTTGTTGTAAGAACTGACTGAGAGTTTGAACACTATAGGCAATATCAGGTCTTGTAATTGTGAGATAGAGTAATTTTCCAATCAATCTTTGGTAAGGAGAGGGGTCAGACAGTGGTTTATCAGTGGTTTTGAGCTTCAGCTTCTTGTTGACATGGTCATCATATTCTATAGTGGTCAGTTTGACATTGAGTTCCATAGGTGTATTGGCTGGTTTTGCAGCACTCAGTCCAGTTTCAGAAATGAGTTCAAGGGTATACTTCCTTTGATGCATTAGTAGTCCCTTGCCCGATCTAGCAAACTCCAGACCTAGAAAATACTTCAGCTCACCTAAATCCTTCATTTTGAAGGCCTTTTGCAGTGCTGTTTTAGCTTCTGTTATCAGGCCCAGGCTTTCACCAGTTATTAGCATATCATCTACATAAACCAGAATAATCACCATGCCTCTGCTGGTTCTTTTTGTGAACAAGGAGTGATCTAGCTTGCTTTGCTCAAACTGAAGCCTTTTTAATGCCTCAGTGAGTTTTGCATTCCATTGTCTAGGTGCCTGTTTTAGCCCATACAGAGATTTTATGAGCCTACATACTTTCTCCCCCTGGCTCTTAAAACCTTGAGGCAGTTCCATATATATTTCATCATACAGATCTCCTTGTAAGAAGGCATTATACACATCCATTTGATGTATATGCCACTGCTTTGCTGCAGCTACAGATAACACAGTTCTTACTGTTACCATCTTTACCACTGGAGAGAAGGTCTCTTGATAATCAATGCCTTCCTTCTGACTATAATCCTTGGCTACTAGCCTTGCTTTGAACCTTTCAACTTCACCAGATGCCTTGTATTTGATTTTATACACCCACTTACAGCCTATTGTTCTTTTTCCCTTAGGGAGGCTTACTATCTGCCAAGTGTTATTAGCTTCTAAGGCCTATATCTCAGCTTTCATGGCCTCCACCCATCTTGGATCAGCTGCAGCTTCTGCATAGGACTTAGGTTCAGTAGCAGATGAGATTGCTGCAACATAGGCTTGATATTTTGGAGTGATAGTATCATAGGATAGGAACTGGTCCATAGAGTAAGGTATGTCATCATGAATTCCTAAGGAGATGAAGTCTTTCATCCAGATTGGAGGATTCTTGCCTCTTTTAGGCCTGTCTGTGTGAGGCTGTTCCTGATGAGGTGCAGCTGATTGTATTACAGGTTGTGCAGGTGCTGGTGCATCAGGTTGTATTGTAGATGGTATGTTTATGTTGGAGTGTAGATCATCAGGTGGCATTGAGGATATATCAGTAGGTGGATCATTAGTGGTAGTTGCTGGTGTTTCAGCTGGTGTGTCTTTATATGGAAGGTCAGTGTTTAAGAAAATAGGAAGTGAGTTCTCTTCTTGAAGAAATGGAAAAGTATCTTCCCTGAATATTACATCTCTGTTGACAAAGAAGGACTTAGTTGTCATGTCATACAATACATAGCCCTTTTGTACTTCTGAATAGCCCATATGAACTGCTGGTCTGGTTCTTGACTGCAATTTATCAGACTCATGTACTAGCTTAGCATAGCACAGACAGCCTATGATTTTGATATGAGATAGAGAAGGCTTCTTCCCATACAGCACTTCATATGGTGTATTGTTGTTTAGTACTGATGATAGTATCCTGTTTATGAGATATACTGCAGCTAGTATGCAGTGACCCCAAAACTTTAGAGGAATGTGTGCTTGGCATTTGAGTGCCCTGGTGACCTCCAGGATGTGCCTGTGCTTCCTTTCAGCTACTCCATTCTGCTGAGGAGTATAAGCACAGGTTCTCTGATGAACCATGCCTAACTGCTTAAACATGGAGGTACAAACATTATTGAGAAACTCTGCACCATTATCTGTCCTTATTACTTTAATAGTTTTCTCAAACTGAGTTTTGACATAGGTGAAAATTTTTTTAAGAGCAACACATGCATCATACTTTAGTTTAAGCAAAAATACCCAAGTCATTATGGTGTAATAATCCACAACAGTCAGAAAAAATCTATTTCCATCAAAAGTAGCCTGTTTGTAGGGTCCCCACATGTCTACATGAATTAGATCAAAACAGCTTACACTCTTGATACTACTAGGTGGAAAAGGTAGCC
This sequence comes from Petunia secreta, assembly GCA_029990175.1. Classification (NCBI taxonomy): domain Eukaryota; kingdom Viridiplantae; phylum Streptophyta; class Magnoliopsida; order Solanales; family Solanaceae; genus Petunia; species Petunia secreta. Next base: position 29,032,503 of record JARKIP010000003.1, read on the forward strand.
TGGTTTGCTTTGCACAGGGGCAAACCTCACACTTATTTAATACTGAACTAGTGACTCCAGACTCTACTCCAAGCAATCTTCCTAACACTTTTGATGAAATGTGACCTATCCTCTTGTGCCATACTTTGATGTCCTCAGCTGTGTGTGCTGCAGCCAAACTTACTCCTTCATCTGTTTTGGCTTGACTCCTCAGCACATATAGTCCATTGTCTTCTCTACCAATCATCCTCACCTTCCCATTGGAGAGATCCTGAAATACACATAGGTGAGGAAAGAAGGTAACTGAGCAGTTTAACTCCTTGGTCAGCTTGGACACAGACAACAGATTGTATTTAAATTGAGGCAGGTGAAACACATTCTCTATTGTGTTTCTTCCTGGTAATTGACTTGAGCCAGTATGTGTAACCAGGGCTACTTCACCATTAGGTAGGTACACCCTCTTAGAGTGACCATTGTCAAGTAATTTTGACTGATCAAGCATTGTAATGTCTGACACCATATGATTGGTGGCTCCTGTATCAATTATCCAATCTTGAACAAGATTAGAGGCTAGCATTGCAGTGCTCATACCTGGTGCATTTGCTGAAGCTGATGCTGAGGAATTGTAGTTGTTGCCCAGCAGCTTTAGGATTTCCTGATACTGCTCTTGGGTGAAGTTGGTTGATCCTTGGCCCATCTGACTTGAGCCTGCTCCCTGAGTCTGGTATGCATCTGGATCACTGTAACCATCAAACTCTCCTACAGCATTATAGGCTGTATTGTTAGGTTTCCTTCTCTTGTAGTCTGCAGGATAACCCTTAATGTTGTAGCAGTCTTCAGTGTTGTGGTTCCTCATCTTACACTTCTCACAATACAGATTCTTGGGATATGATCTTTTGTACCTCTGGTTACCACCACCAGTCTTGGTGTACAAGGCGGTGGAATCTGCTACTGGTGGTGCAGCACCCAGAAGTCCTGTTGCATTGGTTACCCCTTTCTGACTTTCATCACTCATAATCATAGCATATGCTTGATTAACAGTAGGCAGAGGAGACATTAGTAAAATCTGACTTCTAGCTTGCAAGTATGACTCATTAAGCCCCATTAAAAACTGATACAATTTCTGTCTCTGTAAGTAATCCTTGAAATCCTTAGACTTATCACAGCTGCAATTAGGAGGTGGCACTAGTGCCTCAAATTCATCCCATAGGTCTTTCAGCATTGTAAAATAGCAAGCTACAGAGTTAGTTCCTTGAACCAAGGTTGCTATTTCTTTGTGTATGCTGAAAGTTCTTGAGTCATTGACTTTATTAAACCTTTCACACAAATCTTCCCAGACTACTTGTGCATTAGATGCATAAACAATTCCCCCTAATAGACTGCTTGACACAGAATTCATTAACCAAGAAAGTACAATTGCATTGCACCTCTCCCATTGAGTCTACAGATCTTCAGTGTACAATTCATTTCTACAAGTGCCATCAACCAGACCTAACTTGTTTCTTCCTAGTAGAGCAATCCTCATAGATCTACTCCATAAAGAATAGTTTTCAACACCAGTTAATTGAACTGAGACGAGAGAGATACCACTTACATCATTGGAGTGCAGATAAAGAGGGTGATTGTGATCCAGTGCCTGAGACATAGTTCCATTGTTCTGAATGTTTGCCATTTGCCTTATCAGAATCTTGGACTTTCTTGAACTCTAGGAATGGATGAACTGAACTTGAATACAACTAGAAGATTGTTTCTAATTTTGCAGAATCGAAAAACTCAATCAGACTTGCTGATCGACTTGCTCTGATACCATGCTAAGATTAGTGGATTCTGATGAACCCTAAGCTGAGAAGAATGAGCAGAGGAAGAAGAAGAAGTTGTGGAGAGAATCTGATCAATTCATTAATCAAAGTAGTAGTTGGAGAGGGATACAAGATCAGCTATATATAGCTGAGAATTAACAGAAAACTGATGAGCTGGAAAAGCATAACTAACTACTTAACAAACTGCTAACTAACTTTTAAACTATAACCGTAATTAGGAACTGCTGAAATGACCACTATGCCCCTGCAGTCTAACTAACTGTTTAACTGCCTATTCTTATGTTTTAACAGAAAAGAAGATACAAAAAGAAATAATACAAAAGGAATATGAAAAACAACTACGCAAATATATCTAGATGTGTCATGTGCGTTTGTGCGGTAAAAGTAGGTATTTCAGTTAAATATTCCAATAAATATTCTAAACTATCCAATAAACTAATTAACACAGGTATAGTAGTTTGATCTTGAGAGTTGGGATGGTCGACATCCTATTATTTACGAAGCATAAAATAATTCTTAATATCTACATTTTGTTTGGTGAAGTATGGGTTAAAAAATGATACTTCTTTGATACTTGATTAATTCTTCTATACGATGTTTGGATCTGCATACATAATTTCAATACATTATAATCAACATATTTTAGAGATTGAGTCACGTACATAAAAGGGTAATATACCATTATATGTGGATGCACCTATTGGAACAACAGCTCTAGCAAATACATCATTTGATAGAACATATATCAACTTACAGTACATCAACAATAACTAAATCAATATCTCTAAAATAGAAACCGTTTATAACCAATACTACTTTTGTCCGAAAATAAGTGGTCATTTTTTATATTTTTGGTGTCCCAAAATAACTATCAATTTTATAATTGATGCAAGATTACCTATTTTGTCAGTATTGTCTTTGACATTAAAGAGGTAAAAACTGATAGTTTATTTTTCCATGTTTAACAATGAAGAAATAAAGAATATTAGGTAAATTATATTAAAGTAGTTAATACTTTTCTTAATGGACGTGAAATTTAAAAGTGGACGGAAGTAAGTATATAAATATCAATAATAAGTATTAAAAAAAAAAAACCCAACATGACCCTTTTTTATGCCTTTGATTTGTACATTAAAGATGAGACTACAATTCTTATCTTAAAAAATTAATTACTATATATGCTCATGCTCTCAAATCAAGAGGAAGATAGCCATAGAAGTTATGTCAATTTAATTTTTTGCATAGTTCAATAATGTTGGCCACCAACCATTTTCCTCTTATTGAATGTCAACCCAATATTATTAGTGTTAAACTGAAACGACCTTAGGTAGTCGTTTCGGGAGTTAGGACTCCGATTAGCGTACCGTTAATTTTAAAATATTTATAATTTCCATTAAGACTTATCTGTAAAATTTAAGCTAAATCAGACCTCATTTGGTAGACATCGGAAGAAGGTTTCAGTTGTTATTGTCGATAAATATTAAAAAGAGATTTTCGAGCTCAATTTTAGCGAATGAACTCTGATTCAAAATCCGAAAGCGCCGTTGGGTTCGTATGATTATTTATGACTCTTGTGAACTTTCGAAAGTGAATTTCAAGGTTGCTCGGCTAGTTTCCGCTAAACTGCCAAAAGTTAAATAATTTGACTTTTTTCTATTTAATTTGTATATTGAGTTTCGGGAGTCTGATTTGAGATCTGCCTTTGCAAATGTATTACATATATTTTGTATAACTTGTATGCAAAATTTGGAATTATTTCGCGTATTATAGGGTACCGTTTTAATTTTTGAAAAGAAATGAAATTATAAAAGAAAATAAAAGAAATGAAAAAAAAGGAAAAGGACAATGAATTTAAATAGAATGGCGGTGGCCATCCAACGGATTTTGATTAAATCCCTTTGAAAAGAAACATAAAACGTACAGAAATATAAACAAGAAAGCTACATAGAAACGCAGAAGAGAAAAATACCAGAAAATGAGAAAAGAGCCAGAGAAAAGTAGAAATTTCACCCCGAAACATTCAGGTAATGATCTTAATATATTATTTGAGTTTATTATGCGTGTTTGAATATATTTTGACGGTAAAAATTGGGATATTAGACATCGTTTTAATAAGTTCAACTGATAGTGTAAAGGGTCAATTGGACCTCGATAATGGAATTAATTATATATTCGTATTCAGTGAGTTATGGGCAACATATAGATGTAATTTATTTAGGGTTTGGTTATGTGACCTTAAACCCTATACATAGGCCTGGCCTACGTATTGCGTATGCAAATAGGGTATCATGTTCCTAACCGGATTACACTAAGATGTGGGGAATGAAGCCTTTAGCCTTATTTGATATAGCTTTCTTCTTATTGAATACCGCAGGATCGTTTACCAATGAATCCAAAGGATAAAGCGGTTGTTGAGTAACTGTGCTAACTTTGTAACAAGATAAGTGTTTGTATCCATTTCTTTGGAGGCCCTTGGCCTTGTGGATATTCTACCACGTATTTCCTTACGTGTGTAGGTGCCGATAGGCGTACTAATTACGCCTTAGCTTTGAATTTACATTGTATATTATATGTTATGCCCTGTTGTTGGTATTGCATTGAGCATATGAACATTGTACTCTAGTTTTGAGCATTGTACATACTTCGCGGTAATCGATGAGAGTCCCGAGTCGGTGAAGGATAATTATTGCATATGCTTCCCGGTTGGCGATGAGAGTCTCGCACCGGTGAAGGGTCTTTATTACATATACTTCGCGGTAATCGATGAGAGTCCCGAGCTGGTGAAGGGTCATTATTGCATATACTTCTCGGTTGGCGATGAGAGTCCCGCATCGGTGAAGGGTCATTATTGCATATACTTCCCGGTTGGCGATGAGAGTCCCGTACTAGTGAACAGTCTTGCATATATTTCCCGGTAATCGATGAGAGTCCCGAGCCGGTGAAGGGTCATTATTGTATCTATCTCTTGGTAGACGATGAGAGTCCCGCGCTGGAGATAGGTATCAGGCATATGTGACTGCATTGCATCGTACCGCATTCATCTCATTGCACCGCATACTGACTATTGTGTGTATTGTGTTGTGTTTTATGTATGCGGTATGTCTACTATGTCGTGGATATATCTCAGTTTTCCTATATATTTCTGGCTCGTATTTTGGGTTGAGGGGATCGAGTTGCACGCCGCAGCGACATAAATATATGGATCGGGTTGCACGCCGCAACGGTATAAATATATGGATCGGGTTGCACGCCGCAACGATATAAATATATGGATCGGGTTGCACGCCGCAACGGTATGAATATATATGGATCGGGTTGCACGCCGCAACAGGATAATTATGTGGATCGGGTTGCACGCCGCAACATGATGTATTTTATATTGTTGATATGTTCGGGATACCTATATGTTCTGGCTATCTTACGTTACTGGTTGTTAATGAGTTTGTGATTCCATACGTATTTCTAGTTATTATCTGGCTCTGCCTTTTCATAATTTAAATAAGAGGAATTTAGTTTATCTGTTTCTTTTCTCCCTGGCTAGCTATCCTATTCCTTGAGGTGGCTAGTGTGCCCCACTTATTGAGTCCTTTTGACTCACCCTTGTTTGTTGTTTGTTTTTGTCTATCTATTTCGTTTCGGCAGGTTCGCTCCAGGATTGAGTTCACCACGTTGTGAAGGAGGGAAGACGACTTTAGCTGTTAGGGTGAGCCAGATTTTATTTCGGATGGCCACCAGTTTATTATTTAATATTTTAGTTGCATTTTGCTCCCTTCAGGAGGTATTTGTCTTATTCTGCACTCTTAGGAGTCGTTTGGTAGAGAAATGAGTTATACGTGGATTAACAATACATGGATTAGTAATGCAGGGATTAGTAATGCAGGGATTAATAATACATGGATTGTTTTAAGTCATGTGTTTGGTTCATTGTATTAAAACTGAGATAAACATTGTATAACTTAAACTTGTGTTTAGTGTAAAAGTGCATAAAGTTTTATTTCCAATTATACCCCTGAATTCTTATCCATGTATTAAAAACAAGGGTTTGAGGGTAGGTATTTTAGTCATTTTATTTTTTATCCATGTATTAGTAAACATGGTATTACTAATACCATGGTGAGCTAGGTATTAGATAGTACTTGAATTGGCGTATTAATTAATACATGTATTAGTTATCCCAACTTAAAAAAAACCTACCAAACAATGGATGACATTGAAAAAAGTGCTAATACATGTATTAACTAAGCCATACACCATACCAAATGACCCCTTAGATTTCTAGTCTGGATAGCCCTAAATCTAGTATGTTGGATAGTCAGCTGTAATTTTTTTTTGTACAGCTTAGAGTTATCAGTACGTCTGTGCATTTTCTAAGTCTTGTTCTTAGTCAGAATAAGCTGGGCAATGACGTTATGATATTATCCAGATATGTTTAATTCCAAGAGTTCGGTGTGCATGTTATAATTCTGATTCAGTAATCATGAGATAATGTCTATGGCGTAGTTTATGAAGGTTGTGCAAGTTCCCTTGTTATCTGCGTGAATCTTGCTTTAGACTTAGGCTCGTTCGAGGACGAATGAGTGTCTAAATGGAGGAGAATGAAATGACCTTAGGTAATCGTTTCGGGAGTTAGGACTCCGATTGGCGTGCCGATAATTTTAAAATATTTGTAATGTCCATTGGGACTTATCTGTAAAAAATTTAAGCTAAATCATACCTCGTTTGGAAGGCATCAGAAGAAGGTTTCAGTTGTTATTGTCGATAAATATTAAAAAGAGATTTTCGAGCTCAATTTTGACGAATGAACTCTGATTCGAAATCCGAAAGCGCCGTTGGGTTCGTATGATTATTTATGGCTCTTGTGAACTTTTAAAAGTGAATTTCGAGGTTGTTCGGCTAGTTTCCGCTAAACTGCCGAAAGTTAAATGATTTGACTTTTTTTTCCATTTAATTTGCATATTGAGTTTCGGGAGTTCGATTTGAGATCCGCCTTAGCAAGTGTGTTACATATATTTTGTATAACTTGTATGTACAAGTTGGAATTATTTCAAGTATCATAGGGTACCGTTTTAATTTTCGAAAAGAAAGAAAATTATAAAAGAAAATAAAAGAAATGAATAAAAAAAGGGAAAAGGATAAAGAATTTAAATGGAATTGTGGTGGGCATCCAAGGAATTTTGATTAAATCCCTTTGAACAGAAACATAAACGAGAAAGCTACAGAGAAACGCATAAGAGAAAAATACCAGAAAATGAGAAAAAAGTCGGAGAAAAGTAGAAATTTCACCCCGAAACATTCAGGTAATGATCTTAATATATTATTTGATTTTATTACGCGTGTTTGAATATATTTTGACGGTAAAAATTGGGATATTAGACATCGTTTTAATAAGTTCAACTGATAGTTTAAAGGGTCAATTGGACCCCGATAATAGAATTAATTGTATATTCGTACTCAGTGAGTTATAGGCAACATATAAATGTAATTTATTTAGGGTTTGGTTATGTGACCGTAAACCCTTTACATAGGCCTGGCCTGCGTATTGCGTATGCGAATAGGGTATCAGGTTCCTAAACGGATTACCCTAAGATGTGGGGAATGAAGTCTTTAGCTTTATGTGATATATTTTTCTGCTTATTGAATACAGCAGGATCGTTTGGTAGTGAATCCAAAAGATAAAGCGGTTGTTGAGTAACTGTGCTAACTTTGTAACAAGGTAAGTGTTTGTATCCATTTCTTTAGAGGCCCTTGACCTTGTGGATAATCTACCACATGTTCCTTACGTGTGTAGCTGCCGATAGGCGTACTCATTACGCCCTAGCTTTGAATTTACATTGCATATTATATGTTATGCCATGTTGTTGGTATTGCATTGAGCATATGAGCATTGTACTCTGGTTTTGAGCATTGCATATACTTCCCGGTAATCGATGAGAATCCCGAGCCGGCGAAGGGTCATTATTGCATATACTTCCCGGTTGGCGATGAGAGTCCCGCACTGGTGAAGGGTCATTATTACATATACTTCCCGGTAATCGATGAGAGTCCCGAGACGGTGAAGGGTCATTATTGCATATACTTTCCAGTTGGCAATGAGAGTCCCGCACCGGTGAAGGGTCTTTATTGCATATACTTCCCGGTTGGCGATGAGAGTCCCTCACCGATGAAGGGTCATCATTGTATATACTTTCCGGTAATCGATGAGAGTCTCGAGCCGGTGAAGGGTCATCATTACATATACATATATTTTCCGGTAATCGATGAGAGTCCTGAGCCGGTGAAGGGTCATTATTGCATATATCTCCTGGTAGACAATGATAGTCCCGCGCCGGAGATAGGTATCGGGCATGTGACTGCATTGCATCGCACCGCATTCATCCCATATCATTGCACCGCATACTGACTATTGTGTGTATTGTATTGTGTTTTATGTATGCGGTATGTATACTATGTCGTGGACATATCTCAGTTTGCCTATATATTTCTGGCTCGTATTCTGGGTTATGGGGATCGTGTTGCACGCCGCAACGGTATAAATATATGGATGGAGTTGCACGCCGCATCGGTATAAATATATGGACCGGGTTGCACGCCACAACAGGATAATTATATGGATCGGGTTGCACGCCGCAACAGGATGTATTTCTGATTGTTGAAATGTTCGGGATACCTATATGTTCTTGCTATCTTACGTTACTGGTTGTTAATGAGTTTGTGATTCCATACGTGTTTCTAGTTATTATCTGGCTCTGTCTTTTCATAATTTAAATAAGAGGAATTTAGTTTATCTTGTTTCTTTTCTCCCTGGCTAGCTATCATATTCCTTGAGGTGGCTAGTTTACCCCACTTATTGAGTCCTTTTGACTCACGCTTGTTTGTTGTTTATTTTTGTCTATCTATTCCATTTCGGCAGGTTCGCTCCAGGATTGAGTTCACTACGTTGTGAAAGAGCAAAGACGACTTCAGCCGTCAGGGTGAGCCAGATTTTATTCCGGATGGCCACCAGTTTATTGTTTATTATTTCAGTTGCATTTTGCTCCCTTCAGGAGGTATTTGTCTTCTTTTGTACTCTTAGATGTCTAGTCTGGATAGCCCTAAACATAGTATGTTGGATAGTCAACTGTAATTCCTTTTGTACAGCTTAGAGGTATCAGTACGTTTGTGCGTTTTTTAAGTCTTGTTCTTATTTATGAATTGAATTATATTTATTTTCCTAATTTAATTGGTAAGGGTTCGTCCGACGGGTATAGGGGAGGATGTCGGGTGCCCGCACAGCCTAACCGGATTTCGGGTCGTGTCATAAACCTGCGCCAAAAAGCACTCTATTAAAAATTTGAATTACGAATTACAACATATACAACAATGATAGAGAGATCAACCCAAAATATTTGTACTAAATTTATTAGAGATGGTTGATTGCAAAGAACATGTGTTAACAAAAAAATACTTCATCAATTTCAACATCTTGAATAAGAAGTTGCACATTAACTTAGTAAACAATTACACTATAAATTAACAAATCCTTTACCTTAGTTAAATTATGGAATATAAATTAAGTTGGTAAGCAATTTAAAGAACTATAAATGAATAAAATGAAATATAGAAATAGTAAAACTTTTTTAGGAGAAAACCTCTGTATATTTCCCAAATATAATAATTTCATTTTTGATGGAATCAAAGAACACAGATGCTTTTGTGATGGAGTTGGCTATGGATTCACGGTTCCTCCGTGCCCAATTCCATGTTTTATATCTTCAAGGAATTCACACAAATAAGTAGAAACTACAATACAAAATAAAAGAAACTGTCAAACACAATCAAAAGAAAAAGGAGCAAAAAGTAACTACCTTATGGAACAATGGTCCTAGAGAAGCCATTAAATCTTGCAATATATAATAAACAAAACTCGATCCCAAATTTTATCTTCCCATTTAAATTCAAATTTTATGTTTATCTTTAAAAGATACTTATCCATTAAAATTTATTTAAAATTTTATTTTTAATTAATTATCATATTCTAAGATGACTAAGTAAAACTTGGGAGGGACTTGACTCGTTATTGGTTTAGAAGAGGACGTTTGGATTTGTTATTTTCTGATGAAACAATTTGAATTTTTTCATTCCTTATCTTTCAACTAAAAATATTTTATCTTTCAAGTCAAAATTATCATCTTTCAAAGTATCTGTTTATCTTTTTATTCAAATTCAAAAAATTTATCTATAGATTCAAGTCTTGGTTATCTTAATTATCTGGGATCGAATTTGGATCAAAGATAGAATGCGCTTATTCTAATCTATCCCTAGATTACTTTCAATTTATTATAGTCAGTAATAGTGTGATCATAATGTAGAACTTGAGTCTGATTTTTATCTTTTTAATTAGTTTAAGATAGGATAGTTTTTATATTTCAAAAAATAATCCTTTCCATCTAATTTAAAACAAAAACTTATCTTTCTATTTAAATTTGAATTTGAATCAAATATCATTACCATTGTTGTCCTAATGCCCAATTCTACATTTTGTCCTAAGTGTTCTTTCTTTTTAATAATATACTAGTATAGCACCCGCGCGATGCGCGGTTAATAACAATTGAAATTGATTACTAAACACTAATTTTTTATTTGAGCCATTAAATCTTAAAATTTTAACAAATTCGATCTGAATTATCACTTTTTCAGGATTAGATTTGAAATGTCATTCTCAAATGTATTCGAGAATAAAATTTTATGAATTTAAAGAGAATAAACATAGTCAAATAGCTCTTGAATGACACAAAAGAATTTGAAAATTAATTTTATTTTTTAGATTGTGGAGTAGATAAATAGAAGTTGTTATTCACCTTAACTCCAATAATTTAAACTGCAAATTGAATTATATTTTTATTATTAGCACATTACTTTTTTAAAAAATTTAAAACATTCTTCTTATTTTAGCTAGAATCGCCTACAATATTAGTTTTGTTAGAGAACGCTGTAAAACTTTTACTAAGGAAAATCCTTAATCATTAACTCAAATATACAACAAAGTAATTTTTTTAAAGAATAAGTTTAAACGAAATTATCCAAAGAAATATAGATCTTGTTGAATACAGATAGTGAAGAATTGTTTTGCCTCATCTATAAGACTTTAGACTTCAGTTACGCGTCATTGTTTTGATTTTAGCATGTCGAGATCGGGCGTAGCATCTAGAAGATACATAGCATAGCATCCGCGCGATGCACAGTATATACTAAAGAAAACTAATCATATCATCCAATGAATAAGCGTTCAGTTCTAACTTAACTTGTCATTCCGTTCAATTGATTTGGTAATAAATGGTTCCCTTGATTAGATTTAGTACGATCGAAATTGTCATGTCAAGTTTTAAAAATTGGATACAACTCAAAAAGTACGTTTTCATAAAAAATTATCTTGTGCTTCTATTTCTAGTTTTGGCCAAATATTTAAAATTTTCAAATACATTTGGTTTTAAATATAATAATATATATTGAATTTTTTCACTTTCTGATACGACCCGGGATCCGGCTAAGCCGTGCGGGTACCCGACATCCTCCCCTAGACCCATCGGAAGAACCCTTACCAATTAAATTAGGAAAATAAATATAATTCAGTTCATAAATAAGAACAAGACTTAGAAAAGAAGCACAGACATACTGATACCTCTAAGCTGTACAAAAGAAATTACAGCTGACTACCCAGTATACTAGGTTTAGGGCTATCCAGACTAGACACCTAAGAGTACAAAAAAAGACAGATACCTACTGAAGGGAGCAAACTGCAACTGAAATAAGAACCAATAAACTGGTGTCCGTCCAGAATAAAAGTTGGCGCACCCTGACAGCTGAAGTCGTCTTCGCTCCTGAACAACATGGCGAACTCAATCCTGTAGCGAATCTACCGAAACAAAATAGATAGACAAGAAACAAACAACAAACAAGGGTGAGTCAAAAGGACTCAATAAGTGGGGGCAGACTAGCCACCTCAAAGGATACGATAGCTAGACAGGGGGAAAAGAAACAGATAAACCAAATTCTTCTTATTTAAATTATAAAAAAGCAGAGCCTGATAATAACAAGAAACACGTATGGAATGACAAACTCATCAACAACCAGGAACGTAAGATAGCCGAAACATATAGGTATCCCGAACACATCAACAGTCAGAAATACATCCTGTTGCGGCGTGCAACCCGATCCATATATTCATCCTGTTGCGGCGTGCAACCCAATCCATATATTTATAACGTTGCAACGTGCAGACGTGCAATCCGATCCATATATTTATACCGTTGAGGCGTGCAACCCGATCCATATATTTATACCAGTGCTGCGTGCAACCCGATCCATATATTTATACCGTTGCGGCGTGCAACTCCATCCATATATTTATACCGTTGTGGCGTGCAACACGATCCCCAGAACCCAGAATACGAGCCAGAAATATATAGGCAAACTGAGATATGTCCTTGACATAGTATACATACCGCATACATAACACACAACACAATACACACAATAGTCAGTATGCGGTGCAATGAGATGGGATTAATGTGGTACGATGCAATGCAGTCACATATGCCTGATACCTATCTCCGGCGCGGGAGCTCATCGTCTACCAGGAGATATATGCAATAATGATCCTTCACCGGTGCGGGACTCTCATCGCCAACCGGAAAGTATATGCAATGCTCAAAACCAGAGTGCAATGCTCATATGCTCAATGAAATTCCAACAACAGGACATAGCATATAATATACAATGTAAATTCAAAGCTAAGGCGTAATGAGTACGCCTATCGGCAGCTACACACCTAAGGAACACGTGGTAGAATATCCACAAGGCCGAGGGCCTCCAAAGAAATGGATATAAAAACTTACCTTGTCACAAAGTTAGCACAACCACTCAATAACCGCTTTGTCCTTTGGATTCATAGCCAAATGATCCCACTGTGTTCAATAAGCAGAAAAATATATCACATAAGGCTAAAGGTTTCATTCCTTACGTCTTAGGGCAATCCAGTTAGGAACCTGATATCCTATTCGCATACGCGATACGCAGGCCAGGCCTATGTTCAGGGTTCAAAGTCACAGAACCAAACTCTAAATAAATTATATTTATATGTTGCTCATAATTCACTGAGTACGAATATATAATCAATTTCATTATCGGGGTCCAGTTGACCCTTTAAACTATCAGTTGAACTTATTAAAACAATGTCTAATATCCTAATTTTTACTGTTAAAATATATTCAAACATGCGTAATAAACTCAAATAATGAATTAACACATTACCTGAATGTTTCGGGGGGGGTGAAAATACAATTTTTCTCCGGCGCTTTTCGCATTTTTTGGTATTTTTCTCTTCTGTGAACTGACTGTCCTTCAGTGATGGTAGGTGGTGCACTCATGATTCAGATCCTTCTCAAGGTGTTAACCTTTCACAAGAACACCTGCTCTGATACCACTTGTTATTATCTAAGCACCTCATAAGGACACTAGAAGAGGGGGTTGAATAGTGTCTACCAATTTTCGTTACTAGAACCTGGTTCTTCTAACGTAGAACCTAGTTCTTGTCTTATCTCTTATACTGCTTCAAACACTGCAACTCACCACAACACACACACAGAAGACACAAGGATTATACGTGGAAAACTCCTTGCTCAAGGGAGAAAAACCACGACCCACACTCTGGGATTTTAGAACTGAATCCACTAACACAAGCGCAAAGTTTCTGATTACAAACTCTGTAACCAAGGGGCTACACTCTAGACCCTAAACACTACTCAAAGCTACACTCTAGCTTTCCAGTAATTACACAATATTTCACCTAATACATACGCTTCTGAATAAGCCAATAGGTAAAACTATGAATGCTCAAACGACAACAACTTACAAATCAATGAACCTAGACAAAATATCTAGACTCAATACACTGCATGCACTCAAGTTGTCTTCTCCAGGTTACTCACGTAGAAAGTTGGTAGATCGCCTTTGTATTCTCTCAACTCTCCGTTTTTGAATAGCTTCTTTACGACTGTCTCTACTACTTGTATTTATACGGGTCTTGAAACCCTAGTTGAGTTCTACACGGAATCATTTTAATTATGGTAAGTCAGGATTCCTATTAAGTCTTTTCCTTGTTGAAGTCCAACTCCTTTTCACACTTCGAAAACACAGCCTGGGCACCGCCTCTTTTAGTCTGACTAGGATGCATATTCATACGCGCCACTACTCCTAGTTCCGCAGGGATTTGCAACCCGTAATTCCTTTCAATCAAGCGTGCCTTTCATTCCAAAAACTAGGTCCTTTGTGAGAACCTCTGAGTCCTTTTCGTTTGTCATACTTCAAAACCAGCTCTCAACAAATTCCCCCTTTTTGATGATGACAAACAAATGTTGCCCAAGAACTTGAGTAGACATACACCAAAAACACAAAACAAAAAGTAACAAGTTCAAGAAAACTAAACAGATGAATTAGGTCACAAACACCCCAACATTTCCTTCTTCCCCCTTTTAGCATCATCGAAAAGAATTCAAAGACCTGCATGAACCTGTCAATACTGTCTAGTCTAAAGCACATGGAAACAAGTCAGTAATAAAAGCAAACACAAGCAAAAATAAGGGCCCAATCAAGAACCAATTACTTAAACAAGAAACAGTCATAAGCATAAGAAAATGAAAATCATCATCCAGGTTGTGATATCAACACAACCCCAGTATTAAGTACACAACTAAAAAAACAAATTGTTTTAAACAACCAGCACATGCAATCAGGAGAGAATGGGAGGGGATAGACAACAGGTAGAAAGAGGAGGACAGGACAGGAGGACTCAAAGCTGAATGTTGAAGTGTTTGACAAGCGCCTCAAGTTGCTTCGTATTCTTGGCCCTTTCCATCACTAGCTCGGCGTCATACTTGTGGCAGTCTATCTTCAAACGATCAATTTCTTGATCCTTCAACTTCAGCTGTCTGTGGAGCTCTATATTTTCTATATTAACCTCAAGGACATGAGTCTCCAGCTCCTTCACAGCATCAATGGCCTCTTAAGGTCCATAGTCCTCACTTTCCTCTTCTTGCTCTTGCTTGGCCTGCATTGGTCTCTTAGAAGCCCTGCTTTCCTTGAAGAAGTCACAATTTTTAAGCACATTGTGCCCAAACATTTGATGAATGGTTGGCTTCTTCCCAGCTTCCAGGGGGACCCCAAAGTGTTCAAGTACCTGCAGGAGGATGTAGGAATGCACAAGGGAATGTGGCTTCTGTTCTGTGTCAGCAGTCCTCTTTATATGTCTAATTATCAGCCCAGGCAAATTAATCTTTACCCCCCTGTCCAGCAGGTCCATGTATGTCAGGTTCAAAGCACTAGCTTCGCAGTTCCTCTCTTCTCTAGGCAGAAAAAACCTGTGCACAAACTCAAATAACAACTGGTGTGCAGGTTCCATCTCCTTCTTATCTACCTTCCTCTCCTTCCTCAGCTTGGGTTTTCCTGAGAACTTCTTGACAACATCCAGAGAAGGGACTCCATCAGTCCTCTTTGGCCATTTCAGCTTTATATACCTGCAATAACCTTCAGCAGGTATGTCAAGAATCACTCCAAGCTCAGGTCTCCAAAACTCTATCTCTATTCCCCTCACCGTGGTGAACACTCTCCTAGCATTAACTCTGTAATTTGTGTAGAACTCTCTGATCTCATCAACATACAACTTCCTTTCTTTGTTGGCAAACAAACCTAACCATCCCTAGTTAGCAATCATTCTGAGCAGTGGCTTCATGTGAAATTCCTTCTCATCATGCAAGATGCTGCCAGGCAACACCTGATGCTTAGAGAAGAAAGCCACCATGTCAGCTTCATCCTTACTACCTCTCCTCTTTTTTCTGGTCGCAGCTTCACATCTGTATCAGATTCACTTGGCTCTGCATAACTCCCAGCATCATCACTTTCTTCCTGTGCTTCCCCAGCTCTTCTTTCTTCTTCTTCCCTCTTCTTTGCCTCTCTATCTCTTACATTTGTCACTGTTCTTTCCAATTTACCAACTTTCTCCAGTTGTTGCTTCAATGCAGACCTTGTGCCAACCCTCCTGACAACAGGCTCATCAACAGTCTTTTCATCACTTTCCCCACTAGCTTCATCAACCAGTCTTGTTTTTAGCACTGGCTTTCCCCCTTTCACTAGTCTCCTTCTTTTCCCAGGTTCCACTATGTTTTCTTTCACAAACACAACTTCCTCTTCTTATTCCTCACCTGTCATTCTCTCATCCTCTTCACCAAACTTCCTTTTTCTCTTTGGTTCTTCAACTTTCTTGACAATCTCTTTCTGTTCAGCCTTTTCTAAAACCCTCTCCTCATTCCCTTCTTCCTCAGAATCTGTCCAATTTAAATCTGCATCATCAGCCTCAGTGGAATTTGGACAAGCAACAGGCTCTTGAACCAAATTCTCTGAGGCTTCAGCAAGACCAAGTCCTCCAACTGCTGGACTTTCTGGCACAGATTCTTTCTCATTCTTCTCAGTACTATCAACTTCTTTACAAGGTTCCACTTCACTTCCTCTAAGGGTTTCAACACGATCTTGTTCCCTAAATTGTTCTTTCACTCTTTCTGCAATATTCAACTCTACACAAGACTTACCAACCACAAGCACCTGTAAATCTTTCCTAAGTTCATCATGTACACTGTCTTGCTCTGCTTCACATGAGTTCCCCCTATCTATTATGGTATCATGCTCAACACCTATTATTTTTTCTAGTCCTGTAACTAGGGTTTCAGTTTCTGTAGTTCCAGCGCTGTTTATGTCTACTGAAACGACAGGCGTAGATGAAATAGGATCAGGGATTACCTCATGCGGTGATTGTGATGAACTTTGTGCAATGGGTGTTGTAGGAACTGCTCTTGACCTCATCTTCTTTACCAATTTCTTGTCCCCTTTTTGAAGAAATTTTGTACGGGCCCTCGCGATTCGTTGTGCGAAAGTGGATGGGGGTGGTCTTTCAGACATTGTGAAGAATTTGTGAATAGTTTCTGAGGTTTCTAGAGAATTTTCTGTTTTTAGGGCTTGAGAGAGAATTTTGGTGTAGTAGAGAAGAAGTGGTTGAATGGAGGGGGAGTCTGGGTGTATCGACAAAAGGGAAGGGGTTTTGTGATTTGACAACTTCTAGGGAAGGCAAAGCAGTAATGATGGGAAATAGAGAAGCAGCTTTTTGAACTTTTTGAGAACCGGGAAGAGTTAAAGATTTGACGGTTATGGAATTTTTTTTTTATATACCCTTTTTAAGTAGTGGGGTCCAACGAGTCAAATGGAATTCTACCCGAAAAAGGAGCGTGTTCCTATAATTTAGGACAGTTATAAGAACATGGAGGATCTCCCTTGACACATGTATGATTGACAATTTAATTTCAGTTATGACTTCTATCATGCAGGGTAGTGTGAATGTACCTGGACATGATTCCTCGTGCTTTACTTGGTTCCTTCTTAGTACATAGTAGGTTCTTCATGAGATCACATTATTCTCACCTGGTGCTCAAAAACTGAACGAGTGTACTTATTCAAGTACAGGGTTAGACTGGACATTTATGACAAAATTCAAACATGAACAATTGAATACTTAACTAACCAATCATAAAAAGATTACCTGCTGGGTCATCCGTGTATTTTGGTCATCCCTAATTCCAACCTATTCCTCTCGAACTGTACCTTGTTCAATGCTTTGGTAAATATGTCAGCAATTTGATCTTCAGTCCTGCATGAATTCATAGTAATCAGACCCTTTTCCACATTATCTCTCAGGAAATGGTGTCTAATATCAATGTGCTTGGTTCTTTTCTGTTGGACTGGGTTCTTGGCAATATTCACTGCACTAGTGTTATCACAGAAAATTGGCACTGCACCATACTTGATACCAAAGTCCTCCAGTTGTTGTTTGATCCACAGCAATTGTGAACAGTATGATGCAGCTGCCACATACTCAGCTTCAGCAGTTGATAAGGCAACTGAGTTTTGCTTCTTTATAGCCCAAAAGACCAAACAAGGACCTAGAAAGTGTGCCATTCCTGAAGTGCTTTTTCTGTCCACCAAATGACCTGCATAATCTGCATCAGCAAAACCAATTAGTTCAAAAGTACCTCTTCTTGGGTACCAGAGACAAAGGTCCTGAGTTCCTTTCAAGTATCTCAGGATCCTCTTCACAGCTGTCAAATGTGACTCCTTGGACTTGGACTGAAATCTAGCACACAGTCCTACACTGTATACTATGTCAGGCCGACTGGCTGTGAGATAAAGAAGTGAACATATGATTCCTCTATATTTTGTCTCGTTTGTTGAAGGACCTAGTTCATCCAAATCCAGCTTCATCCCAGGTGCAATGGGAGTGGTCATTTCTTTCGCTCCTTCCATGTCAAATTTCTTCAGTAGTTCCTTGACATATTTTTGCTGGTGAATCATAGTTCCTTCAGGCATTTGCTTTATCTGCAATCCAAGGAAGAAATTTAGTTCTCCCATCATGCTCATTTCAAATTCACTTCCCATCAGATCAGCAAATCCTTTGCATAGCCCCTCATCAGTGGTTCCAAAAATGATATCATCGATATACACTTGAACCACCAATAGATCTTTTCCTTTCTTTTTGAGGAACAATGTGTCGTCAATCTTTCCTCTTGAGAAACCATTCTTCAGTAGAAATCCTGAGAGTCTTTCATACCATGCTCTAGGGGCTTGCTTCAATCCATAAAGAGCCTTGTCCAGTTTGTAAACATGATCAGGGAATTCATTGTTTACAAAACCTGATGGCTGTATCACATAGACTTCTTCATTCAGGTAGCCATTCAAGAAAGCACTCTTTACATCCATATGATATAGTGTAAACTCCATGTATGTAGCAAAAGCAATTAGCATCCTGATGGCCTCCATCCTTGCCACTGGTGCAAAGGTTTCATCATAGTCTATTCCTTCTTCCTGACTATAACCTTGAACTACTAACCTTGCTTTGTTTCTCGTCACTATACCATGCTCATCTAGTTTGTTCCTGAATACCCATTTTGTTCCAATTATTGATCTGTCCTTTGGCTTAGGAACTAGGTGCCACACTTTGCTTCTTTCGAATTGATGTAGTTCCTCTTGCATGGCTAGAATCCAATCTGGGTCTTCTAGAGCTTCTTTTACGTTCTTTGGTTCCAGAGATGAGAGGAAGGCAAAGAAAGCACAGAAGTTCTTCAAGGCTGACCTGGTCATGATTCCTGTATCCAATTCCGATAGAACATTTTCCAAGGGATGAGATCTTTGATGTTTCCATGGCCTGAGTTGAATATGACTGGAAGAACCTGCAGCATTATCCTGGAGGGTTTCTTCCAGACTTGCTGGATCATCAGCTTCATCAGAGGTTCCCCCTGTCAAGTTGACTCCTTGTACCAATATGCTTGGATCTTCACCTGATGTCTCCTTGTCTTCTGAGTCTTCCAGTTCATTCACACCTTCTTCCCTGCTAAGACCAATCACTTGATCTTCTGTCTCATTTTCCTCCAGTGCCTTGTCTGATTCATTAAAGACAACATGCATACTTTCTTCCACTGTTTGTGTCCTTTTGTTGAACACTTTGTATACTTTGCTTTGGGTAGAATAACCAAGAAATATTGCCTCGTCACTCCTAGCATCGAATTTTCCCAAGGGTTCCTTGTCATTGTTGTGAACAAAGCATTTACAACCAAAGGGTCTTAGTGAGCAATATTTGGTTTTCTACTTCTGAGTAGCTAATATGGGGTCTTGTCAAGAATTGCTCTGATGGAACATCTGTTCAGCAAGTAACATGCAGTATTTATAGCTTCAGCCCAGAAGTTTCTTGCAAGCCCACTTGACAACAGCATAGTCCTGGCCATATCCTCCAGAGACCTGTTCTTCCTCTCAACCACTCCATTTTGTTGGGGAGTTCTTGGAGCGGAGAAGTTATGATCTATGCTGTTCTTTGCACAATACTCAGAGAATTTTGAGTTCTCAAACTCAGTTCCGTGATCAGATCTGATACTGATGAGTTCAAGGCTTAACCTTTTCTGAACTATACCAGCCCAGTCTTTAAAGCTATCAAAAGCTTCATCTTTAGTAGCCAAGAACAGCGTCCATGTGTATCTAGAGTAGTCATCAACAATCACAAACACGAATCTCTTCCCTCCTCTACTCCTGACTCTCATAGGTCCACACAGATCCATATGCAAGAGTTCCAGTGGTTTTGATGTGCTTACCACCTTCTTGGACTTAAAGGATGATCTCACATGCTTTCCCTTTACACATGCATCACACATTTTTATGTTTTCAAATCTCTTACTTGGCAGTCCACGAACCAGCTCCTTTGATACAAGCTTATTCAGTTGTGAGAGACTTGCATGACCCATTCTTTTGTGCCACAGCTGAGAGTCACTTTCT
The DNA here is from genome assembly GCA_029990175.1 of Petunia secreta. Classification (NCBI taxonomy): domain Eukaryota; kingdom Viridiplantae; phylum Streptophyta; class Magnoliopsida; order Solanales; family Solanaceae; genus Petunia; species Petunia secreta. Next base: position 29,052,698 of record JARKIP010000003.1, read on the forward strand.
TGTACATTCAAGCATGATAGGTTATTTTCAGGTAATGACTTCAGCGATGCTTTGTATACACTATTCACCCTCTTTCCTTCCATTACAATTTCTCCACTCTGTAGGTTCTTCACAATGCATCCTACAGACGAGAACCTCACTTCATTTCTTCTATCACATAGTTGGGAGATGCTCAACAGATTGTGTCTAAGACCATCAACACAATAAACATTCTCAATAGCATGATCCAGAGTTCTCCCAATTTTTCCAATTCCAACTATTGACCACTTTTTCCTCCTCCGAAGGCCACACTGCCTCCTTGAAATGCTGCGAGTGAGAAATTTTCTTCTATCTCCTGTCATGTGCCTCGAACAACCACTATCAAGAATCCAGCTTGGGTTTTTCTCCCTCACTCCAGCCTGCAAAACAAATTAGAGGTTAGCCTTAGGAACCCAGACAAGCTTGGGTCCCTTCTTACTAGAAAATGGGTAAATCAAATCCAGTCTAGCCCATTTAGGTAAAACACTTCTTTTGTTCTTGGCCTTTGCCTTGCTGACATGTATGCACTTTTGTTTGACATGTCCTGTTTCACCACAAAAAGTACATAACATGTTGTAAGGTAATGCCACATACTTGCTCTTAGGGTTATATGGTAAATCCTAATCCTTGCTTTCCTTTATTTTGATTTTCAAGAACCCAGTTCATTGCCTTTGATGATTTATTCCATTTAGTTAATCTGGTAAGCTGAAATTTTGATTTTTCAACCTTTTGACTTAACACCTTGTTCTTCTCAGTTTCCTGATACAGAATTTCGTTTGCTCTTCTCAATTCATTTTCCAAAAAGATTTGAACTTCACTTATTACTTGCTTACCATTTGCACTTTTTCTTAACTGATTGCATTCCAGTTCTAGCTCAGTGATCTTAGAGTTTGACACAATAGTCTGTCCTTTCAAGGTGGCATTGACTTCTTCAAGTTCAATGTTCTGTTCTATGAGACTCTTGTGCTTAGTTCTAAGACTACTTAGTTCTTCAGTTATTTTATCTTTTTCAAGCTTCTCCTTTTCATAACCCTCGATCAAGGTGGCAGTAATTAAAATCAAGTTTTCAGAAGAGTATGTATGCAAAGTTTCCTTTAGTTCAGATAGACATACCTCTGCTGAGTGAGCATCTTCAGTTCCATCAGTTGCCATGAGAGCAGAGTCCTTCTTTTGACGTCATCTGAGTACATCTCCTTCATCCTTTCCTAGATTTCCTTGGCCAACTTGCATTCAGATGTTTTAGCAAGTACATCGTAGGTAAGTCCTCTTTTCAGGTACCATTCAGCTTTGGAGTTTACCTGTAACCAGTCTAGGTCCTGAGGATCCAGTTCTTCTACCTTCTTTGGCACTAGGACACCATTTGCAGCTCTCTTTACAGGAACATGGGGTCCTCTCTTCACAATCAGCCATAGACTATAGTCTGCTACTTGCAAGAAGATCTTTATCTGTTTCTTCCAGTTCTTGTGGTGAGTCCCATTGAACACAGGTGGCCTTGACAGATCTCTTCCTCCTCTAAACTCTCGAGGGTGTTCTTCATCAGAACTGTTTTCTGACATACCCATTAGTGCCAGTGGCGGGTCATCTTCAGAATCCTTTTCATGATCGGATTCACTATCAGTTGGTCCCCATGTAGCATAGAAAGCTTCCTTCTTCTTTCTCCTTTCTGCTCTGAAGTTTGGAGGTCGTCTTGACTTCTTCTTATCTTTGTCAATATCCTTTGGCGACTCATTCTCCTTTTCCTTGGATGCTCTATTTTTCATCCATTCTATTTCCCACATAGGACAGTCCACTACAGCATGATCCTTTTTGAAGCATTTAAAGCATCCTGAATAATCAGAACTGTCAACTATGTTCTTCCTGCTAGAACTCTCCTTGCCACTTCTTTTGAATCCTTTGAACCTTCCCAGATTAAGCTTCTGTCTTAAGGCACTTACCATTGCTGCTTCAACTGATTGAAGATCAACATATTCGTCAGTTTCTTCTGTTGCTTCAAGGGCAAGGGTCTTGTCATTCTTTACAGCTGGTTTAGCTTTTGAGTCCTTCATCATCTCATGAGTTTTCGAACTCCCAGCCATTTCTTCAAGTTTGATGGATCTCAGAGATTTGGATTCAATGATGGCAGTCATCTTTGGTTCCCATGCTTCAGGAAGCACATTCAGGATTTTATCAACCATCTCTATTTCAGGCAATTCCATATCTAGAGATCTCATTTCATTTGTGATGATGGTCAACCTGGTCATCATATCCTGAATTATCATATCCTGAATTGATTCTTTCTCACCCATGGTGAAAAGTTCAAATTGTCTCTTCACCATTCTCTTTTTTGAGTCCTTTACTTCTGTGGTTCCTTCATGCGCAACCTGCAAGGCATCCCATATTTCCTTAGCCGTCTTATAAGATGATACTCTATTGAACTCCTCAGGACCAAGACCACATATGACCAACCGTTTGGCTTTGTGATTCTTTTCAATCATCTTATAATCCGTCTCGTTGAACCCTTCTTTCAGTTTAGGTTCTTGCTTGGCAGTGACTCCTTCACCAACTATTTTAGTGGGGATCAGGTTTTCTTCAGAGACTATCAGCCACAGTTGATAGTCTTCAGCACATATGTAATTCTCCATCCTGTTCTTCCACCATGCATAGTATTGCCCATTAAACTGTGGGGGTCTCTGAACTGACTGTCCTTCAGTGATGGTAGGTGGTGCACTCATGATTCAGATCCTTCTCAAGGTATTAACCTTTCACAAGAAGACCTGCTCTGATACCACTTGTTATTATCTAAGCACCTCCTAAGGATACTAGAAGGGGGGTTGAATAGTGTCTACCAATTTTCGTTACTAGAACCTGGTTCTTCTGATGTAGAACCTAGTTCTTGTCTTATCTCTTATACTGCTTGAAACACTGCAACTCACCACAACACACACACAGAAGATACAAGGATTTTACGTGGAAAACTCCTTGCTCAAGGGAGAAAAACCACGACCCACACTCTGGGATTTTAGAACTGAATCCACTAACACAAGAGCAAAGTTTCTGATTACAAACTCTGTAACCAAGGGGCTACACTCTAGACCCTAAACGCTACTCAAAGCTAAACTCTAGCTTTCTAATAATTACACAAGAGTTCACCTAATACATACGCTTCTGAATAAGCCAATAGGTAAAACTATGAATGCTCAAACGACGACAACTTACAACTCAATGAACCTAGACAGAATATCTAGACTCAATACACTGCATGCACTCAAGTTGTCTTCTCCAGGTTACTCACGTAGAAAGTTGCTAGATCGCCTTTGTATGCTCTCAACTCTCCGTTTGTGAATAGCTGCTTTACGGCTGTCTCTACTACTTGTATTTATACGGTCTTGAAACCCTAGTTGAGTTCTACAAGGAATCCTTTTAATTATGGTAAGTCAGGATTCCTAGTAACTCTTTTCCTTGTTGAAGTCCAGCTCCTTTTCACACTTCGAAGACACAGCCTAGGCACCACCTCTTTTAGTCTGACTAGGATGCATATTCATTCACGCGCCACTACTCCTAGTTCCGCAGGGATTTGCAACCCGTAATTCTTTTCAATAAAGCGTGCCCTTCATTCCAAGGACTAGGTCCTTTGTGAGAACCTCTGAGTCCTTTTCATTTGTCATACTTCAAAACCAGCTCTCAACATTTATATTAGCCCCCACAGCCTTAAATTCTATTTTGTCCTTTTCTTTTTTTTTTTCCTTTTTCCTTTAAGATTCGCTGTTACGGTAAAAATTAAAAGGTACCCTACGATATTCGAAATAATTCTAAATTTTGCATACAAGTTATACAAAATATATGTAACATATTCGCGAAGGCGGATCTCAAATCAGACTCCCGAAACTCAAGATGCGAATTTAAATGAAAAAAGTCAAATTATTTAACTTTCGGTATTTGATGTTTGGCATTTTATGCCAATATTTCCTTAATATTTCCTCACGTTTTAGTACCTTATTCGCTCGTTTTATAGCTTGTGACTGTGGTTTTACACTGATTTTATGCCGTGGGTATGTAGGTTGTTACGCAATGTAATTGGAGCTTTAAAGAGCGTGATTAAGCAAGAAAAGATTGGATTTTGATTGAGGATTGGATCGAGCACACGAAGGCACGACACGAGCGAGCAAAGGAGCGAGAAAACACGAAAATTGGCCTGGCGCTGTAGGGCATGCCCCGCGGGCCCCACCGCGCCCAGTGTCCCTGCGCGTTTTCTTGTGCGACGCAGCCCAAAAGCGTGAGACTTTCGACGTCTTCTGCCTAGTGTTGCGCGATCGGAGGCGCGGGGCGCCCGTTATGGCACCCCTGGAGCGAATTTTGACTTCCTATTTCGTCTAGGCTTGGGTCTAACTTATTACTAGGTGTTTGTAAACACTATAAATACTCTTTTACTTAGTTTTTCATAGGGGGGGAGACTTTGGAGCAATTGGAGAGCTCATAACATCAAGACAAGGGTTTTTCTTCCTTTCATTAATCTATTACATCATTATTTCATTATTACATCAATTCCTTGTGTTGTTATTATGAGTATGCGTAGCTAAATCTATCGTTCTAGGGTTAGAGTATTTCATGAAGGTTGATATTTCTAGGGTTAGAGTATTTCATGAAGGTTGATGTTTGAAGATTGATTTCCATTAATTGAATCTCATTACGGGTTACTTATTCTTTCTTGATTTCACTTGTGTAATTGTCAGGGCCCGATTATTACGCATTATCTATGGTTTTTAGATTGAACTCGAAAGAGGGAATTTAATTACGTAATAAGAAAGAGTAGGACTAGTTTGTGAACCCGGGCATCGGGGAACCAATTTGTGAGTAGGATAGACATATACTTGCTCGCCTAGTTTAACTAATTACAGAATTCGTTAATGCGTGCACGTGATTCAACCCATAGACATATAGGGATTGGAGTAGCCTGCATAGACCGTGAAGAATCGAAAGGTTTTCACGGGTACATTTAATCTGTCAGTTAGTAACCCGGGATTTGAGAAGTGGAGTCAATTGGAAAACTCAACTGGATTGTTCGTAACTCTGACCCTGGATCGTCTCCTTATTACTGATAACAACCAAGTCTTGCTCCATTGTTTGAATTCACTTCTACCATTTAATTACTGTTCTTTAGTTAACAAAATCCTCAATATTGGAAAAAGATCCCTGAATAGTTTAAGTAAATTGTTTGCTAGAATTCAGTCTGAATAGTCCTTGTGGGAACGATACTCATCTTATCACTTTATTACTTGTCGACCACGTATACTTGCGTGTGCGTTTGGGAGCAACAAGTTTTTGGCGCCGTTGCCGGGGACTAATTATTGACTGATTTCTTTTTGAACAGTTTATTAATTTCTATTCAGGTTTAATTTTTGTTTTGAGTTTGTGCTGTTTCAGGTATTAGGTCCTGCTTGATCTTTACCTACAGGAATGGCAGAAGACCAAGCTTTAGCTGTGCGAGATGTTGCTCTCCCCAGCCTGGAGGGAGTAGCATCAAGCATAGTTAAGCCCGCTATCACCGGGGGATTTGAGATTAAGTCCGGCATGATTCAGTTGCTGCATGTGACTGGACAATATGGTGGATTACTTCATGAGGATCCGCAGCAACACATTCAGAACTTTCTGGAGATCAGTGATACTTATACACCAGCGGGTGTTCCTACTGATTATGTTCGCTTGACGTTGTTCCTGTTTTCACTGATTGGGGCAGCAAAGAAGTGGTTAAAGGCTGAAAAGTCTGGGTCTATCACTACTTGGGAGGATTTGGCTAAGAAGTTCTTGGCTAAATTTTATCCGTCTGCCAAGACAGCCCGACTGAGGAGCGAAATTATGTCCTTCAGACAGTTAGAAGGAGAATCCTTGTATTCAGCCTGGGAGCGATTCAAAGCTCTATTGAGAGATTGTCCACACCACAACCAATCCAATGAGGTTGTTGCACACACTTTTGTTGAGGGGTTGAACCAACATACTAAGATCGTGGTTGATGCTGCTGCTGGAGGTCAAGTACTGGCCTTAAATTTTGATCAAATTTATGATTTACTTGACAAGTTTTCGCAGAGCAATCCTGATTGGCAGGGAGATGGTAGAGCTATTACGCAGAAACCTGCAAGGGTACTTCAGTTAGATGCAGTTTCAGAGCTAAGGGAGAGGATGGATGCTATTTCCAATCAAATTAGCAAGTTAGCTCTGCAAAAGGCTCAGCAACCAGTGGCTCCAGTGCAACAACTCCAGAGCTTTTGTGAGGTTTGTGGTCAAGACCATGCTACAGAGGTTTGCTCTTCTAATCCAGAGTCAGTTTATTACGTGGGTAATCAAAACAGGCTGCAGGGTCAAAACCAGTTTGGTAATGGGTATTATCAAAGCAATACGAGAGCCCCGAATAATTACCACCCAATTCCAGCTCCACCACAGCAGGTTAGCAGTTCAGTTGAAGATATGCTAAAGCAAATAATGGCAGGCCAGCAGAGAATGATAGCTGACACTGCAGCCCATGCACAAGCCATACATGATCTTGCCAATGCTCAAAAGAACTTGGAGCACCAGTTGGGACAGTTGGTGGGAGAAAGAAGCACTGTTAAAAAAGAGCCTGAACAATGTCTTGCAGTGACCTTAATTGAAGGTGGAGAGCTGATGGCCAAGTCTGAAGAGAGAGCTGAAATAGAAAAAGTTGAAAAAGTGGAGAAGGTAAAGAAGAAAGAAGAGAGAAAGGAGGCACCTCTGCCACCTCCACCATTCCCGCAGAGACTATTACCATCGAAGGATCTGGCCCAGTACCAAAAATTTGTGAATATGCTAAAAGAACTTCATGTTAATATTCTTTTGACTGATGTGTTTGAATTGATGCCATCCTTTGTGAAGTTCTTAAAAGAAATTTAGTCAAGAAGAAGAAGCCTAAAGAGATAGATACAGTTGAGTTAGTTGAGGAGTGTAGCACAATCTTGAGCAAGCTACCTCCAAAACTTCAAGATCCTGGGAGGTTTACTATTCCTTGTACCATTGGAGGGCATAATATCACTGGTGCCTTGTGTGATTTGGGTGCGAGCATAAATCTCATGCCTCTGTCTGTTTGCAAAAGGTTAGGGCTAGGAGCAATCAAGCCCTCTTCAGTTACTCTTAAGATGGCAGATGGATCTCTCACTCACCCTGATGGTAGGTTGGAGGATGTGTTGCTAAAAGTTGGTAAGTTTACATTCTCTGCTGATTTTGTAGTCCTAGATTATGAAGAGGACCGAGAAGCTCCAATCATTTTGGGGAGACCATTCTTAATCACCTCGAAGGCAATTATTGACATGGAGCTGGGTGAGATGACTGTTAGAGCGCATGGAGAAAAGGTTACTTTCAAGGTTTATAATGGGAAGGAGCACATAGCTAAGGTTGAAGAGTGCTCTATGATTGAATGTGTCAAACAAGAACATGGAAGTAAACCACATGTGAAGTTGAAGAGGGGTTCTCTAAAGGAAGGGAAGAAAGTAAAAGTTCGGCGTAAGAAGAGAAGACATAAAGGCTGGAAGTGAGCTAAAAGTGTCGTCGTGCCACGACGTTAACTAAGGCGCTTCTCGGGAGGCAACCCGAGTTTGTACTTGTATTATTTTATTTATAGTGTCACGTAGTTGTTGTTGTTCCTTGGATTGCAGGCTCATGTAATGTCGAGGCTAAGTGTGGGGTGTCCTCACCCTTGCCTAATGTTGATGATCTGTTGGGGGAAGTCTGAGTACCTCATACTATATGGAAGCTTGGAGGATGCTAGCACCAAGGACTAGAATCTTCAGGGAAGTTTTCTTTACCTTGCACTTGCTTATTTTTAGCACTGAGGATAGTGCTTAGTTTAAGTGTGGGGTGGGAAACTACCCTTTATTTATTTTTGAGGTTAGGGATGCATGTACCATAGGATTTTTCTTTTGTCACTTGACTTTATTTTTATTTGTTTCTTGCTTTAATATATGAAAAAAAAAATTAGAAAACCAATGAAAATTCCAAAAAGATTTTCCTTTTAGTTTTATTAGTGGTACATGTCATCCACCCCGTGGTTTTTCTTATGGCCTCGGTTCTTTTCCACGGGAAGGCCTTTGAACCGGGTAGTTTTTATTTTTAGGATTAGGATAGTTAGTTATAGGTGGACCTAGACGAAGGAAAAGGTAGAATGCTAGGTGCCTTTGATTTGTTTGATACCGGTGGACTTGAAGTGATTGCATGTGCTATTTGTGGTGTCCTTGGGTTTTAATTTGATGCATGCCTAGAGAGAAAAAAATGGAACAACCCCCTTGAGATGCTTGAGTCCACTTGCTTGACTTGATTGTGAACCTTTGTGCATTAGTGCTTAAATTTCCACAAGTTGCAGTCTAGATGCTTGATTGAGAGTTGTTGATGGAACCTTTTTGTGTGTATCATGTGCAATGTGTGTTGTGAGGCATGTTCTTATTACTCCATGTGCATGTTAATGTCTAGAACTTGCCCCGTGTGTGTGCAAAGCGAAATCCTACGTTTGCTCTAGTCGGGAAATGATACAAGGTCTTCTTTTGATTTGCCTACCCTTACATATATACCTTGAAAAAAAAATTTGTTGTTGTGATTTCTTTGATCCTTTCTATTGGTACCCACACCCCGAGCCTACCCATTTGTTCTAACTTGACTCTTTTGGCCCTTTACTCCTTAAGCACTTTATTGATATTTTGTTGTTGATTGGAGTTGTGGTTGGAATTGGGAGGTTTTTGAGTGGAACTAATAAAGGGGAATAATTGTTAAAATTTTGAAGTAGTGAAAAACATTGGCAAGGTTGGAAGATAATGAAATTGAAAAAAAAAGAAAAGAAAAAATAGCAAAGTTGAAAAGAAAAGAAAAGAATTGTGAAAAAGAAATAAAGAGAAAAAGATATCCATTCCTTGCTAGTGTGTGTTTAAAAGAAATATGCTACTTGTTGAGAAGGTGTATGTGTAGAAGAGTTGATTGGGTGGCTTGATGAGAATTGTGCTTGAAATAATTGTGATGTATTAAAGTGCTTAGGGAGGTAGTCACTATTACCATATGTATCCTACCCGCCCCTTAGCCTACATTACGACCTTTCTAAAAGTCCTAGTTAATCCCGATTGGAGTGAGCCTACATTAGTGGAGTCCTACACTACGGGCAAGCCTATGGTACGTTGTGTGTGACATGTGAGCCTTTCATGAGAGTGAGTGAATTCATTTGTTATTGCCCCCGTTCTATTCATGATAATTGTTGTTGTGTGTGATCTTTTTGGGGGGGAGCACTCTTTTGCTTCATATTGGTGAGGGCACGTGGTTTGCATGAAGTAGGTGAAGTTGGTGGCTTCTTGGTTGAGTAGATAGGTGTGATTGTGTGGGAGCATGGTTGCATTAAGTTGAGTTTGTGCATTTGAGCTATTTTGGGGTGGTTGTTCTCGTATTTTTGGTTTTGGTAAATTGTTGGCATGTTGTGGATCCATAGTAGTCATGTGTGCATTGGTTCAATGGTCGGTATCAACCATAGTCATAGGCAGACCTGTTTTACCTAGGTTGGGAAGTTAGTTGTGACTTGCTCGAGGGCGAGCAAGGGTTCAAGTGTGGGGTGGTGATGTTTGGCATTTTATGCCAATATTTCCTTAATATTTCCTCACGTTTTAGTACCTTATTCGCTCGTTTTATAGCTTGTGACTGTGGTTTTACACTGATTTTATGCCGTGTGTATGTAGGTTGTTACGCAATGTAATTGGAGCTTTAAAGAGCATGATTAAGCAAGAAAAGATTGGATTTTGATTGAGGATTGGATCGAGCACACGAAGGTACGACACGAGCGAGCAACGGAGCGAGAAAACACGAAAATTGGCCTGGCGCTGTAGGGCATGCCCCGCGGGCCCCACCGCACCCAGTGTCCCTGCGCGTTTTCTTGTGCGACGCAGCCCAAAAGCGTGAGACTTTCGACGTCTTCTACCTAGTGTTGCGCGATCGGAGGCGCGGGGCGCCCGTTATGGCGCCCCTGGAGCGAATTTTGACTTCCTATTTCGTCTAGGCTTGGGTCTAACTTATTACTAGGTGTTTGTAAACACTATAAATACTCTTTTACTTAGTTTTTCATAGGGGGGAGACTTTGGAGCAATTGGAGAGCTCATAACATCAAGACAAGGGTTTTTCTTCCTTTCATTAATCTATTACATCATTATTTCATTATTACATCAATTCCTTGTGTTGTTATTATGAGTATGCGTAGCTAAATCTATCGTTCTAGGGTTAGAGTATTTCATGAAGGTTGATGTTTGAAGATTGATTCCCATTAATTGAATCCCATTACGGGTTACTTATTCTTTCTTGATTTCACTTGTGTAATTGTCAGGGCCCGATTATTACGCATTATCTATGGTTTTTAGATTGAACTCGAAAGAGGGAATTTAATTACGTAATAAGAAAGAGTAGGACTAGTTTGTGAACCCGGGCATCGGGGAACCAATTTGTGAGTAGGATAGACATATACTTGCTCGCCTAGTTTAACTAATTACAGAATTCGTTAATGCGTGCACGTGATTCAACCCATAGACATATAGGGATTGGAGTAGCCTGCATAGACCGTGAAGAATCGAAAGGTTTTCACGGGTACATTTAATCTGTCAGTTAGTAACCCGGGATTTGAGAAAAGGAGTCAATTGGAAAACTCAACTGGATTGTTCATAACTCTGACCCTGGATCGTCTCCTTATTACTGATAACAACCAAGTCTTGCTCCATTGTTTGAATTCACTTCTACCATTTAATTACTGTTCTTTAGTTAACAAAATCCTCAATATTGGAAAAAGATCCCTGAATAGTTTAAGTAAATTGTTTGCTAGAATTCAGTCTGAATAGTCCTCGTGGGAACGATACTCATCTTATCACTTTATTACTTGTCGACCACGTATACTTGCGTGTGCGTTTGGGAGCAACAGTATTTTAGCGGAAACTAGCCGAACAACATCGAAATTTACTTTCGAAAGTTCACAAAAGTCACAAATAATCATACAAACCTAACGGCGCTTTCGGATTTCTAATAGGAGTTCGTTCGCCAAAACCGAGGTCGAAAATCTCTTTTTAATATTTATCGACAATAAAAACTGAAACCTTCGTCCGATGCCTACCAAACGAGGTCTGATTTAGTTCAAATTTTATAGACAAATCCTAATGGACATTACGAATATTTTAAAATTATCGGCACGCCAATCGGAATCCTAACTTCCAAAACGACTGACCGAGGTCGTTTTACATTCATATAACATTTCTTTTGTTTTCTACTTCTATGTGTTACGTTGCTTCAAATTTATTCATTGCTTAAATTAGTTAGGAATTTTTAAGCCTTAAAAAGGTCGGCAGGCGTTTCCGGACATAGGATTAGAAAATATTGTTTGTTTGTACATTTTGACTTGGAAAAATTCTAGGTAGCTTACACAACCAATTACATTATAATTTTATGTATAGTTTTGAAATATGATTGAAAAGTAACATACCTATTCAAGTCTCGCCAAATTATCTCGTGTCTTGTACAACCATTTCAAATAAATTCAATTGAAATACATGTTTGGAGTTTATTTAAGTACATGTATTGTACATGTCATAAACTAAAAATAATCATAAGATTCATTCTTGTCTTATTACTTTTAATATCTCTTCTAGATCAACACCATCTTTATTCCTTGGTGTTGAGTATGTTGAATACAAAGCGCGCACTTTAACACTATATAATCGATGTTACTTATATCTTTGAGTAATGCGGCAAATTGCGGCTCATGCTTGATTGCATTATTGTAACTCTTTATAAAAGCAACACACGAAGTGCTGAAACTAATTGTCATTTCACTTTTTCTTTTATACATATATATATATATATATATATATATATATACTTTTTTATTTGAATAATTATCTCTACACATATTTAAAAATGTATTCTTTAGAATTATTTACAACTATTAAGAAAAGTTCCTTAATTATGATACAGATAGACCCGATACTTTTTTGGTAGCATAAAAAAATAATATTATCTCATATTTTGCATGGACAAATATCTCTTGTCATCTAGATCAACACCATATTTATTCCTTGGTATTGACTATATTGAATACAAAGCGCGCACTTAAGCACTATATAATCTAACAGAATATATCTTTGAGGTAATGCGGCAAATTGCAGATCACGCTTGATTGCATTATTGTAACTCTATATAGAAGCAACACAGGAAGTGCTGAAATCAATTGTCATTTCACATTTTCTTTTATACATATATATTTATTTTTTTTACTTGAATAATTATCTCTACCCATATTTAAAAATGTATTCTTTAGAACTATTTACAACTATTTAGAAAAGTTCCTTAATTATGATACAGATAGATCCGATACTTTTTTGGTAGCATGAAAGAATAATATAATCTCATATTTTGCATGGACAACAAATACATATTGATTCAATATCTCATTAAATTCAAACAACAAAGTTCATGAATCTCTTTCCTCTAATTTTTGGGTCCAGGTTAAGCATTGCCATTTGACTTCCTAGACCAAAATATTAAAAAATAATCATGACGTAGTATGCTTTTATGTTTACCTTGTATGTATGTATGTATGTATGTATGTATGTATGTATGTATGTATGTATGTATGTATGCCTCAAAACATGCTTCGCAATTGATAAATTCGGGAGAATGAATCAAATAAGTAGAAGATGGTATATATAATAGGTAAAGAAGTTGGAACTTATATCAACTAAGGTTCCATTTATATTTCGAAGCTAATATCCAAAAGATTAACAAAAAGAAAAAGCAGCAAGAAATAATTGATCAAGTTTCTTGGGATGTGCATTTACATTCGGAAGCTAACATCCAAAAGACTAAAAAATAATCGTAAAGGAGTCAACTTGTTTTGCACATTTATATTTGAATATGTGTTATAAATCCAAGAAGTGATTTCTGGTTTTGTTATCTAAATTGTTCATAAATCTCAACAATCTTTATTAAAATTTTATGCTTCTAATATAATTTGTTTTTCTGCACATTTAAATAAAATAAATTGAACTAAAAATAAATAGAGAAAATGGGGAGTGTCCAATGAGAATAAATTTTTATTGAACTAAGATTACTCATAAATTTTAAGAGTAAGCTCCTTAGTTCTTATATGCCCTTGAAAATAATTATTTTGAGAACCTGATACATGATGGCCCTAATTATTCTTATGGTGTGATGCACAGATCTGATAATAGAGATATCTCTCAAAAAGAAAATAAATACAATAGTATATGTATCAAATTCATAGCAAGCGACTATATTATGTTTTTAATTTCTACAATCAAATATGTTTATGAAACTTTTCTAATATAAAAGATAAAATGTAATTGAATATATATGTTGCACAAAATAACTTTACAGAGACATCAATAAAGAAGATTAGGAATTAATATAGAAGGGGATAACAATTCACTTTATGGAACATGAATTGTTTGTGGGTAAATCGTGGTTATGCATCAATGAAAATAGAAAATCTAGAAAAAGTTAAATAAGAATGGCAATTTTTTGATTTCACAAAACCAAATAGAATGAAAATATTTATGCAATGCTGAAACTTACTGATTATAAGCACCATACAAATTTGATTTTCAAGCCTTCCCTGTAAACAAAATTTTATCTAATAACTTATACTCCAAACATTACAAAAATATATAGATAATATGTTGAGAACAAAAACCGTATGAAAATGACAAAAGATATAGATTAATATGTGCAAGGCACATTGCTCCTCAAAAAATGGTGATGGAATGAGTATATATAAGAGATTAAGAAGTTGAAATTGTATTTTCGTTCAAAATTTGTTTAAATTCAAATTATACAACAACAAATGGAATGAGTTTGGGGTTAAATTCAAATTATAAAACAAAAACTACCAAAACGTGCCTTGCAGTGTGTTGTAATATATATAAACTGAAATCTTGATAAACATTAAGTTGCCTCTTTATCAGTATACATGTTTGCCTCAAGACCCATTTCAAAGCATTGTATCTCCATTTTTCGTCCCTGCAACAAATTAACATAACTTTTTTTCTTAAAAATCATCAAAGCTAACCTCAAAAACCATTGAAAGCAATAAATATGTTATGTCTAACCGTAAAAATATTGCCCGAGCATCATAAAAAGTACTCATTATGTTTTACATTTCCTAAATGCATGTATATATAATGAATTGATAACATCAAAAAGAAATAAGCTTTTCCTGGAGCAAATAATGCTCATATCCTCCCTTAATTGACACAATTTATATAAGGGACTCTCTGCAATCTTATCTTTTATTTCTTACTAGTATAGCACCCGCGCGATGCGCGGTAAATATAAGAATCAATTCATCATAGTAATTATATATATAAAATTTGTAATTGTGTAATCTAATCATGCTTGAACCTTCAAACTTAATTATGTGTCTACCTAATATGTGTTCAATTATTCAGTTTTTTATATCTACATAGGGGTGTCAATGATTTTTAAAAAACCGATCTAACCAACCGAACCGTATCGAACCGAACTGATTCTTAGGTTATTTTTTTCAAAACCGATGGTTTGAATATAACTCTGTAACCGTACCAAATAACTAGGGTAGATTTTTTTATAAAATAAAAAAATCAAAAAAATACCGAACCGAATATATTTACACACACAATAATAAATATTTTATCTATTAAGTCTAAAAATAAATATACGCAATCTTGAGGTGATGGAAACACAATGTTGCATATCCTAATTAGCACCGAAAGTGCAAACTACAAAACTCATTTGCACTCATATAACCCTGTTGAAACTAAATCAATTGGTACAACTAATAAACTTGAGCATATATCAAGCTACTAAGTGACCAAGATATCAAATATTTTTCTATCCATTTAAATTTCTCTTAGCATATAATTAATATTTTATTATTCTAGTTCTTAGTTATACTTAATCAATATCTTTCAACTCGTGTTATTTAGAATTCTTTTATCTTTGCTTCATTGATTTTATAATATCACAATATAATAATGTTCTTTTGATTAATTTCCTCATAAATAACTTGTAGCTCGATACTGGAGAACAAAAATATGTCGAGTACATAAATATTAGTTACGACTATTGACGAGTCATTATTTATTCAGATATTATCTTAAATCGTACTTTATGTGTTATATGAAATTTATATGTATTTTACATAAAAATGTTACATTCTAATATTGGTACGACTCTACCACAGAGTTTTAAAAAGATTTACCGAAAATTAACCAAACCGAACTGAAACCGAAGAAAAATCGACATGAATGGGACGATTTTAAAAAGTTTTATTTTGATTATGCACAATAGAGTAACCGAAAAATTGGTATGGTATAAATTTCATGAAAAAATCGACCGAACCGAACCGTTGACACCTCTATTCTTTTAAAGTTGCAAATTATATTAACTCATCATTTGCCCTTATTCTTCTACTACCTTCGTTACTTTTTCTTTTGATCTTTTTAAGAATATACTTGTTATTCTTCTTTCCTTTCCATTTATTTTTCTCTTCTTCTACTACTAAATTTTTTTTACAATTTTATTGGAATTGCTTGGAACTTCTTCATAGTTCCAATTTATGACTACATATATGTACAATATTATAGTAATATCTAATTAATTATTCATAGTTAATTCAAAGTAAAAATAAACACTTACACAGTCTTTCTTTACTCTTTATACTTATTTTTTATGCAATTTAGTAAAGAAATACTCTCTTGGCATTAATCTTCACGGGATAATTGCAAGGATGTGCGAAAATCAGCATAAATTAAAATCATATTTCAAAGACAAAACGTAGATACAAATACAAAACGATAATTTTACGTGATAGAAAGCAACAATATATATCCCGCATATGCAACAATATGAACAAAGAGAAAGACGATCTTACCACCATAATCCCTAATTGCAGGAAGGACAACAGGACATTATAACAATTTTTAAATAATGATAGCCCGAGACATTTAGTGAATGACGAAGTAATATTAGGATTCTTTTATATTTGTCCTCCTCCCTATTCTATATGTACATAAATTGTTTACCAAGATATTTTTCTCTTGCAACAAAGAAATTAAGTCAAGAAAGCTTAAAAATAAAGCTTCAATACACTCAATTAATTAGTTCTCAACTTCACATATGTAGAACATTAATGAGCTAAAAGGATTTTATCATGCCCTTAAATATTACAATACCATGCATAAATCTGGACATGGCGTAATCAAATACAACGTGTTTAAATATATCAATTATTCAACTTGATTGGCTTCTTATTTTGATATTTCAACAACATAGTTAGATATGAATATGAGCAACATCGGGTATTGTTGCAAATACTTCACGACTTAATATTTCTATCATGTTTTTAAAGAATGGTAGCCTCATTATTCCTACTGCTGCATACATATTGAGAGCTTGTTGCCGTATGAAAGTAATATTTTGTATAAGTTGTACATAATCTCTTTTAACATATATCTTCATTAAGATAATCGGGAGATTACTGTCAATTTCACAATATACACCTGTAAATAAATTACTATTTGTCTGTGATGGAGAAACTAAATAGATATATTATTAATTTTCTAATGTAGATGCATCATATTTCTATCTCCTTATAATGTATTTCCAATCATGATGTTTATTCATATAAAATCCTATATAAGTATTCTTTAGTGACAAACACACCACAAAATGAAGAAATAAATCCAGAGATAAGACAATTCATAATAATTTTTTAAAGAAAATTTCACGCAATGAACACTCGGTCGGCATGTGAGTTTCTAATGGATTGTATTCTTACCATGGTTAAATTCCAACTAATTACAGAATCAATCTTTTCAGTCCCACCTCCATGACAAATAAGATGGAGCAATAGCACGGAATAATATAACTTTTGTATTTGAAGGATTAAATGAATATTTTTTTTAAAATATATAACTAATATTATTTTATACTCACAACTCACAGTATTAATTCATAAAGCATTTTGAATAAAGAACTAATAAAGAATTCAATCCAATCATTACATGAAAATTGTGCATGTCCTAATTCCATCGTAACATCAATCTTCCTCAAATCCTTCCCTCTGTTCCAAAAGCAGAAGTATGCAAAGGTAATCTTTTGTTCTTTTTATTCCTCATATAAGAAAATGAAATATACAGCAACAACTTTTAACACATCTCTATAAGTATTGTTTGTATATTTGGGGCAAAATAAGACTATAAAAAAATAAGCAACACTAATAAATGAATAAAAGAGGAAGCTTGACTTACATAATATCCACTCGTGTTAATCAATGTAAATGAAAAAATTGTGCTTTTATAGCAATGATTAAAAAAATTCATAATGAGACAAACTGTTAAATATTGATGAACATTCTCAAAACTATTTTATATTATTATTTTAAATTAAATATTAGATAAGTATTAAGTTGATTTGGTTTAAAATTCATGTGTGAGATAAAAGATTTATTTTTAAATATCTTTTATTTTCCACACATTTTTCACCATAAACAAACAGACAGCTTTATGGCCTCAACGTATTCACAATGACTTTAGTATGTACAGAATACATAACTTACATCATAATCAATTTAACAAATTGCAACTATCATTTTTTCCGTAATATTTTTAAAACAATTAACAGATCATCTGAACTTAGTTTTTGTTACATTACATAAAGGAGGAAAGTCTTCATTTTCCATACCTACTCCTCTGCCATTTGCTTTAACATTTATTATATGCTACGCCTCTTTAAGTATCGTAGTAAAAGATTATTTAATAGAGACATTTTGCTTAACACAATCTTAATTTACTTTTAAAGATTAAAATAATACTAAATCTATAAATCAGTTCCTCTATTTAAACATACATATATAAGAGAATATTTTAAAATATTTCAGTTTATTCTATATTTTTCTAATAGAAAGCATGATATATGATATTAGTGAACAACCTCTCTATAGTATTCTCTGGATACTATGCTACTATAATATTCCGGAATATACAATGTTCCATCCATGTGTGAATTCATTTGTCATTATCCTCTATTAATATCCCATAATAATTCCATGCTTTGACAATACTTACCGCTTCTCTCTTTCGTATTTGTTGTGAGACAATGGAGTCTAATAGGTCATCTTATATCATTTATATTCTCAAGTTAACATACCCTTGGAAGCTAGAATTGATATCATGTTTATAGGTTTCTCTTTCAATCTTATCCTGTTTTATTTCTTAACATGTGTTGTAATTTACAACAAACTCTCTCTATCGAAAAGCAAGTAGACAAACTTAATTATTAATTTAAGTTTAAAAATCATACCAATCATTAGTAATTAGTTTTTTCTTAAAAAAATAATGCATATTAAAAATTGGATTAGATATAGATTGTTGTAGAAAGATATTGCCACTTAAAAAATTTGTGCATATTAGCTAGGATATCTTGTTTGGATCAATTCAAATTAAAACTACTTTATCCCTTCATTCAGCAATTTTTTATTTTTATGTGGGAGCCATATTTTGAAGATCTTTTGGAAGTAATAGATCTTTCTTGCAATCCTGTAGTTGTTCAAAAATCTCAAAATTCATTTACACTCACATTTCCTAATTATAAGAATACATTAATCTAGATAGATTGAACAAAATTTTTGCGACTTCAACTTCATACTCCTTTTCAAACTTGATAGTGATATTTTGATATAAGAAAAGGCATTATCAAATCAATAAAAGTAATTATCAAATTAACCTTGACATTTTTCATATAAGAGGTTGGTGATAATTGATCTACTACTTACACAACAACACAAAAAAAAAAAAAAAAAAAAAAACACTGTTCACAATCTAATCAAATGAAAAGAAAAAACAAAGATTCAAAATAACTACACATGAAACTATCAGTATAAGTATTATGTATACCTTTTCAACTAAATAAGAGATACCTATAGCTATAATAGATAAATAGAATGCTCGACTTATGGATGTGGCCAAATAATACAAAATTGGTCGAACCTCTTACATCATAGATCTGTCTATATGATTAATCTCATCCTTAGAAACAAATCTCGTCCTATAAGAAAAATGAAAATGAGCCTTAATACATTTAAAATATAGGCATAATTTATCAGCCATTAAATGAATACCAAGATGTCTCCAATGCTGTTAATCTTGAGTATGTTAGCAAAAATATAGTTTTTTTTACCTTACTAATGGTTCTTCTCCTTACAATTTCGTCATATTCGTTCATGTTGTGACGAAATTGATTGGCATCCAACTACATGATTTTTTGATAGAAATGATGGATTTTGAAGCGTCAGCATATCTGCATACACGTAAAAAATAATGTAATAAATATTAATCCAAAGTTTACAAATATATGAATATGGCATGGGAATCAAAGAAAACAATTAAGAAACAATTGAGCTTTGAGAATGTATGACTCCCACATCGTGTTTAAGGGAATTAAATAGGGAAAGAGAGGAGGAAAATGATAACTTTACATTTAAATTTAAAATAAATGTTATTATCTTTAGTTTCAAATTCAAAAATTTTATCTTTTAATTTAAAATTTATATGCCTTTAGGACTGTAGAAGAAGTTTCATTTTCTTTTAAATGGTCATCCTTATCCTAATCTTTTTTGGTTAAACATAGATGTTGCCCAACATTGCTAATTTAAATTTGAATAAACCCAATAGGACTTTATCTGCAACTATGCCCTTATCTAATATTAATTTGATCCTTTTTGCACATTAAGGTGATAATCCTTTGTGATGGGGAATATATTTTAAGAAGATATTCCTTATCCTTTGACAGAGAAAAAAATATTTATCTTATATACAAATTTTAGAAGATAAACACATCTTTTAATTTGAATTTAAATCAAATATCATTACAATTGTTGTCCTAATATCCTATTCTACATTTTCTCCTAAGCGTTCTTTTTTTTATATATATATAATTTCAAAATATCCACCCACACTTTTTTATCTTTGCAGTGCAATTCAAATTTTAAATATTGTTGATAAATTTATCCAATCTAACCACATATTTTATTTAAAAGAACGTGCAGATTTAGCCTTATCTTGATTTTGTTAAGATAGAGTAATATAAATTCAAATTCAAAAAGATATATTTCTATTCAAAAAGTTTTTCTAGTAACCAAACGGACTGCCAGTATGTTGTTTTACTCCATTTCCGTATTGACATTCCGAACTATTCGAAATAACATTCAAACCAACTCATTCTATTTTAATTGTTATCCATTTAGGTAAAATGGTAATCATTGTATTGGTTCAAAATATATTAGTATATATCTGCAGATATAATTTTTATTGAGATAAAATAGTAACTTTTATCTTTTAAAAAGTGTTTATCATCTTTCAATTCAAATTTTAAACAAAAGTCTTATCTTAGTTTTGTCCTTACAATTGTTGTCCTAATGTCTTATCCTAAATTTTGTCCTAAGCGTTCTTTATTTTTATATATACTAGTATAGCACCCGCGCGATGCGCTGAGAGTGTCAAAAGAAACTAATCATACTAAAATTTATATATCAAAAGTAGAAAATGTTAAAATTTTGAGTATTGAGTCTTAAAACTATGCTCCATATATGCTTTATATATTGCGTCACATTCATCAGGTTTTAAGAATAACAAAAAAAAAAAAAAAAAAAAAAAATTTAATCTGAATTTAAATTGAGTCCAAAAGTAGGTTTTTTTTTTTTTTTTTTTTTTGAATTTTAATCTGAAACACTTTGAGTTTTCTCCTAACGGAACATAATTTTTCCTCAAAACTAATGTTGTTTCCCTAATACATACATGAACCCAAAATTATGACTACAAAATATTTGAGAAACTACCTAAATTACAATGAAATATTATCTGAAATATCTCGAGCAATGGAACAGTAGAGTATTATATTGCGTAATAGAAGTGACTAACTTTTTATTATTAACTAATGTCATATCGTTTAATTTAGTGCTAAATGTCAAAGAGCTTCAGGTTAGTTCTAATGAATTTGAAATTGTTCTCATACTTTTTCAGTCTGGATATAGTCAATGGCGGAACCAGGATTTTCACTAAGGGGTATCAAAATTTAACTAATTAAACATATAAATAAAATTAAGGGTACTCAATTTATGATATATCTACATAAAAATAATTTTTTTTACCTACTTGTACGATATAATTTCCGGTGAAGGAATATCAATTGATACCTCAGAGCACTACCTAGGTCCGCCCATAAATATAGTTGAGTTATTAGTTGTTGAAATGTTAGTCTTTTTAAAATAAAGTTAAAAAATATGTTAAGTTTCAATCTAACATTTGACCGACATGAAAAAATAAAATAAATGCTAAGTATCAATCTAACATTTGACCAACATGAAAAAATAAAATAACCATATAGTTTGTGACGTAACAATTTAAATGTATAGACTAAAAATTACATAATAAATATAAGATGAAAAATAAATACGATAACATTTTAAATTAGAACACGAAAAACTTATTTATACAATACATTTTTTTTATTTGTTATTTTTTTCATCATTTATTATGTTATGTTATCCACTACTTCGTATTATTACATTGCTGTCATGACTTTTTATTAGTCGTTTATCACTTGGCTTAATATTTTTGTCAACAATAAAGCTTTTTTATTTCATTTCAAATTCAAAAAGCCACCTTATTGAGTTCAAAATTTTAATCCTTATCTTTCTAATTAGTAATATAAGGGAAAAAATTTTATTTTTCAAAAAAATACTTATTTCTTAATTGAAATTCCAAAAACTATATTTTTGTCTAAAACAAATTTGTATCGACAACTTAGCCATTTAGCAAAATTTGGATAAGAGACAAATAAAGAGTGTAGATGACATTTTCAGTCTAATGGTTGAAGTTGTCAAGTTGGTACGGTAGAGTTTCGGTTTCAACTTAAAGCTAACAAATTTAAATTATGAAACTTCATCTTTGAAACAAAATTAATTTGTGTTTTCCAGCACAACGACTAATTCATATAAGCCGCTTCTTAGCCAACACATACATGATTAATGCCATGTAAAGAATAATTACTCGTCACCATCTCAGCTTGACGAATGCTTATAGTGGAATTAGCATTAAGTAGTTGTCACCTTTTTATTTATAACAAAACTTAGGAGTTTTTTTAAACAAAGAAGCGCTATGAAATTATTTAAATAAGTATGTCATTTATCTATATTATTTGTTTGTAAATGAAAAATACTTTTGCAATATAATTTTGTCAAGTGATAATATAATACAAAAACGATTAGAGCTTATTAGTTCTCAGCCACAAACCTAAAACTAACTTATTTTCTCCTAGCCACAAAACTCATAGCAACTAACTACATTGATTTTGCGTAAATCTCATCATGTTATGAATGCTACTAATTGTTGAAATATAATTTATTCATATTCGCTTAACATTAGAATCAAACAAATATAAATTATGATAACTTGATTTCATATACTTTTTAACTTATATCGAAAAGGAAGGTCAATAACATATCAAATCTTAAATTAGGGAACAAAAATAAATCTCAATTTAAGGAAGGACAATGTGGCACTGTAATTCTTTGTAGTACTAAATTTTAATCCTCACAATTATGTTTAAAGCTGGTAAATAACAATATATAACAATATTTTTTCCTCCGTTGATCCTTTCATTTGGTGCTATTTGAAACCAAAAAAGTTTTAGTCCAGTGTACAAATTAAACCAAACAGCATTGACAGGCCATGACAGTTGGAGACCTTCTTTCTATTTGTGCTTCTCATTGTATGATGTATATATTTCCTTTACCAACTGCCTTGATGTTCTTCTGTTACATCAATAGTTTAACAGTAAAGAAACTACAATAAATGGTTGAAACATTAAATTGGACGTACATGTCGGAATAATTTCACATTAAAGAATCTATTGACTATTCATGCATTTAGAGCTAATTCTAAAAGGAATTCAAATATATAAACGTAGAAGAAAATAATAACGGGATTGTAGCATACCTTTTCATTCTGCACATGCAAATCAAAAGGATTATATTGAAGAAAACTTTCAAAGGATTATATGATAACTTTTCATCCTGCAAGTGCAAGAGCAATTTATATAGATACATGTAAAACTCTAAAATGATTAAATATTACCCTTTTCATATTTAAGAATTATTCAAGCAAGAACGACCAATAGTCTTATTCCTCTTTGTAGCCATATTTGCAGTAACTGTTTGATCCAATTTTTGTACTGAATAATCTGCAAGATATTGTGTAGAGAAGAAGAGCCATCTATATGTTTATCAGCAGTGATACGCTAATAACGAAGTAGTAAGAATCACAATGATGAAGAAAAAAAAGATACTATTCCTATTCAAATTAAGTTCATATAAGATTTATGGAACAACTCAAATTCAAAATCTAAGTTTATGTAGAGCTAGTTGATATGCTTTGTCCTCCACTCTCACTCGTACAATAATTAATTTGATCTTTATGATGGATATGCAGCATCTATAATAATGGATAAGCAGCAAAATCATAATATCCATTCAAATCAATTTGCAAGGATATAAGTCTCCCACAAAATCTACGAAAAATAAAAGGCAATACACAAAGCAGGTAAAGAACCAAAAAAAAAAAAAAAAAAAAAAAAAATCAGTTCAAATCTATGAAATTGCACTGATGGATGAGTGAGGCGCCACACAAACGTTTGGCATGCCTGTGTGACTGCAGAGTGCAAAGAAACAATTTAAATAGAAAATATAAAGGTGATTCTCAAGTAGGTGGATATGCTATCAACAAAAATAGAAAGATTGGATAAGTTACAACAAAAAATTTAAAATAAGGCGTTATCTACTGATCATCTCTAATTTACACACTTAATTGGATAATCTGATTTAAATTTAAATATATATTTTCTTAAATCTCTTATCCTTATCTTAATGTTCTCTAATTTAACAACGAAGGTCGCCTAAATCTTGACAATTCAAATATGAAACGGTGACATATAGTTCAATAAGAATTCTCTGTTCAAATCGGATTTGCCTCAACAATATTTCCTAGATCTCAATAGCTTATCAACAATAATCTGTTAGTTAAGATTAGGTTTATCTTTCAATTTTTTTTACTATATCTCCATTAAAATTCAAATAAAGATTTATCTTTAAATTTGAATTTGAATTTAATGTCATTACAATTGTTGTCCTAATGTCCTATTCTATATTTTGTCCGGAAAAGGGCCAAAACTGCCCTTAACGTATACGAAAAGGATTAAAATTGCCCTCGCCGTTAGTTTTTTGGTTTTTTTGCCCGCACCGTTAACGCAGTGGCTCAACTTTGCCCTCCGCACTAACGGAATTAATTTATTTTTGCTTTTCTTTCTCTTTTAATTACGTGGCTGCCTAATATTTTGCCACGTCACTTAATTTAACCCACCCAAACCAATTAACCCACTCCCTTAGTTAACCCACCCCAAACTAAATTAACCCGACCCATATCCCAAATAACCCGCCACCCCATTTCTTCTACATAAAACATTTCTTCCCCATTCAAACATCCACTTCTTCTTATTGGGTTCTATCAAACTTTTTTCAATATTTTTTTGTGTTTCATTCATTTTACGAAAAAATCTCAATCTTTAGTTGGTCACACGATGAAACTTAAGATTGAGACATTTTTTCGTAAAATGAATGAAACACAAAAAGATATTGAAAAAAGTTTGATAGAACCCAATAAGAAGAAGTGGGTGTTTGAATGGGGAAGAAATATTTTATGTAGAAGAAATGGGGTGGCGGGTTATTTGGGATATGGGTCGGGTTAATTTAGTTTGGGATGGGTTAACTAAGGGAGTGGGTTAATTGGTTTGGGTGGGTTAAATTAAGTGACGTGGCAAAATATTAGGCAGCCACGTAATTAAAAGAGAAAGAAAAGCAAAAATAAATTAATTCCGTTAGTGGGGAGGGCAAAGTTGAGCCACTGCGTTAACGGTGCGGGCAAAAAAACCAAAAAACTAACGGCGAGGGCAATTTTAATCCTTTTCGTATACGTTAAGGGCAGTTTTGGCCATTTTCCGTATTTTGTCTTAAGCGTTCTTTGTTTTTATATATATATATATATATATATATATATATATATATATATATATATATATATATATATATATATATATATATATATATATATATATATAGACTAATATAGCACCCCGCGCGATGTGCGGAGAATATAAAAAAATTCATTATACATAATTTTATAAGTTAAAATAGCAAGTACGTAAAAGTTTTATTATTTACTGTAAAACTCAACTATTCACTTGCACTAATGGTTTCATAAACTCTATAAAACGCTTTATATATTGTGTCATGTAGTGGTCAATTTTTAAGTGGTACATCAAAAAGAAAATTCTTCTTGAAAAATCATGTCCTTGTTGAATTTTGACATGGGAATACTTTAAAATTGTCTCCTAAGCAAATCATTTTTCTTTCCTCCTGGATAAATCATTCTCATATATCTGAGTGCAATCAGTTGCTCATAAATAAAATGTATTTCCTATAGTGACAAAAAAATAACTTTTTAATATATCATTTGAACAACATGAACACAAAAAAAAAATATTATATTTTAAAAGATTCTAACTTATTAATATATCATAAGTTCTGATACGCCTTAGAATGTTTACTCACTCTCCTTATTCTGGCAAATAATGAGATTAATTCCCTTTATACATCATATATGTTCAGTTTTTTCTCAATCAGTAGCTTAGAATGTTTAGGAAAAAAATATAAGAAATTCATGTTATATCTTTCACATGCTTGAAAGTATTAGTTTTTATATCTAATGGTTACATCTTTCATATTATACTCAACATGTCACTTTTAACCTATTGATAAGTATTATTGCTTCAGTAGTAATATGAGATGATTAGCTTATGATACTGGACGAAAATCCATTTTTAAGGAGTTACAAATAAAGATACAAACTACTTTTAAGGCTAAAATATAAACATTGTTACAAAAATAAATGCAAATGGTAAATGATATGTACTTGTTTGAACATTTCATTAAAAAATTTGTGTGTAAAAAAAATAGTCATTATTAATACAAAGGGAATTCATATTCTTCAAATGCTTTGGTACTTTGAAACGGATTTTAAGAGGACTTTTAAGCAAAAAATATAGATACGACTCCAAAATATTGCCAACTATATGTCAAATTAAAGTGTACATCCACTAATAGATAAATGAATATCAAAAAAACACTATATAAATTTACTACTCCTTTTCAAGATGAAAAGACTATAGAATTTTGCTTTGCCCATGAGCTTCATGCCAACATTTCTTCAACTTCTCTTTGATCCCTACCAGTTCCTCCTCTTTGGTAGTAATACACAAACATGAATGTGTGTATATAATAACATCAAAAAGAAATCTTGTGGTAATATATTTATCGCTTGAGTATATAAGTTTGCTCGAAATATTTGAGTCAGTAGTTTCTGGTTCTTTTGCAGTAAAAAGATCATGAATGTCTTAATTGTTGATTTCCTACAACAGACTAATAATAACTTTCTATTTAATTCACTATAAAACATGAATTAATGTAAGTTAAAATAGGTAGCTACATTTGTAAAACGTCATTTAATTGGAAATCAAATTTAGAGAATACATGTTAGATAAACTTAAAAATAACTACTCTATTGTTAACGTAATATAATACAATATTGAAATAAGTTAGAGACTATACAAGTGATAATTTCTTGACGATACTAAGTACTAATGAAATGATATTTGGTAGTCATTTCGGAAGCTATGACTCTGATTGCATGCCGACAGTTTCAAAATCTTCGTAAGATCCATTAAGACTTGTCTGTAAAATTTGAGCTAAATCGGACCTCATTTGGTAGGTATCGGAAGAAGGTTTTTGTTTCTATTGTCGATAAATCTTAAAAGAGGTTTTCGAGCTCGATTTTGGCGAATGAGCTCTGATTCGAAATTCGAAAGGGTCGTTAGATTCATATGATTATTTGTAACCTGTGTGAACTTTCAGAAATAAATTCCGAGGTAGTCCGGATTGTTTCCGCTAAAATGCCGAAAGTTAAAGAATTTGAACTTTTCTGTTTAATTCGCATCTTGAGTTTCGGGAATCCGATTCAAGATCCGTCTTAGCGAGTACGTCACAAAATTTTTGTATAACTAGCTTGAGAAATTTGGGATCATTCTGAATTTCGTAGGATTCCGTTCTAATTTTAGTCGCAACAGCAAATTTTCAAAGAAAAAGATAAACTATGGGCGGTGGCTAAGGGATAAATATCCCTCAGCTTAATATTCCAAAGCAAAAACTATCAGGAACAAATGAACAGAAACGAGGAAGCAAAAACGAAACTGAAACTAGAAAGCTGAGAGAGAGCGAACACAGAGAAAATAAATCAGAAAAGAGGGAAAGGAAAGGAAAAAGAGTTAGAATCTTCGCCCCAAAACCTCCAGGATCGTTTGACAGTGAATTTAAAGAACAAAGCAGTTGTTGAGTAGCAGTGCTAGCTTTGGAATAAGGTTCCGCTCTAGGACCGAGTTCGTCGATCGATTGTGGAGCGGAGGCGATTTCAACTGTCAGGGTGAGCCAACTCTTATTCAGACCAGCCACCAGTGCTAGTTTTATTTTAGTAATCTAGTTTTGCTCCCTTCAGGATGCGTATGTATTCTTTTGTACTCTTAGATGTCTAGTGTGGATATCCCTAAACCTAGTGTGTTGGGTAGTCAGCTGTTATTTCTTTTGTACAGTTTAGAGGTATCAATATGTCTGTGCTTTTTCTAAGTCTTGTTCTTATTTATGAGTTAGATTTATATTTATTTTCCTAATTTAGTTGTTAAGGGTTCGCCCGATAGGTCTAGGGGAGGATGTCGGGTGCCTGCATGACTTACCTAGAAATCCGGGTCGTGTCAGTTGGTATGGAGAGCCCGATTTAGAGTCTATCCATACTAAGACAGTGTCTAGTAGAGTCTCGTTGATGGGTACATAGACGTCCGTACTAATCTAAGAGAGGATATGATGGCATTTATGAAGTTTTTCTTCTTTCTTATCTAATCGTGCGTCGGTCTGGGATGCAAAAAAGTTTTCGTTAATTCCTTTGTAGTAATAGTGTTATTATATTATCCAGATATGTTTCATTCTAAAAGTTCGGTGTGCGTACTATAATTATAATTCTTTAATCATGAGATAATTTATGTGGAATAGTGAAGATCATGCAAGTTCTCTTGTTATGTGTGTGAATTTTGCTTTAGACTCAAGCTCGTTCGAGGACAAACGATAGTCTAAGTGGAGGAGAATGAAACGACCTTAGGTAGTCGTTTCGGGAGCTAGGACTCTGATTGCATGCCGACAGTTTCAAAATCTTCATAAAGGTCCATTAGGACTTGTCTATAAAATTTGAGCTAAATCGGACCTCGTTTGGTAGGTATCGGAAGAATGTTTTTGTATCTATTGTCGGTAAATCTTAAAAGAGGTTTTCGAGCTCGATTTTAGAATGAGATCTGGTTTGAATTTCGAAAGCGTCGTTAGGTTCGTATGATTATTTTTGACCTGTGTGAACTTTCGGAAGTAAATTCCGAGGTAGTTCGGATAGTTTCCGCAAAAATATCGAAAGTTAAAGAATTTGAATTTTTCTGTTTATTTCGCATCCTGAGTTTCGGGAATCTGATTCGAGATCCGTCTTAACGAGTACATCATACAAATTTTATATAACTAGTTTGAAAAATTTGGAATCATTTCGAATTTCGTAGGATTCCGTTCTAATTTTAGTCACATGAGCAAATTTTCAAAGGAAAAGAAAAAAATTAAAAAAAAAGGAAAAGATAAACTATGGGCGGTGGCTAAGAGATAAATATCCCTTAGCTTAACATTCCAAAGCAAAAACTATCAGGAACAAATGAACAGAAATGAGGAAGCAAAAACGAAACAAAAACTAGAAAGCTGAGCGAGAGCAAACGCAGAGGAAAAAATCAGAAAAGAGAGAAAGGTAAAGGAAAAAGAGTTAGAATTTTCACCCCGAAACCTCCAGGATTGTTTGGCAGTGAATCCAAAGAACAAAGCAGTTGTTGAGCAGCAGTGCTAACTTTAGAATAAGGTTCCGAGTTCGTCGATCGATTGTGGAGCGGAGGCGATTTCAGCTGTCAGGGTGAGCCAACTCTTATCCAGACCAGCCACCAGTGATAGTTCTATTTTAGTAATCTAGTTTTGGCGTATGTATTCTTTTGTACTCTTAGATGTCTAGTCTGGATAGCCCTAAACCTAGTGTATTAGGTAGTTACATGTTATTTCTTTTGTACAGCTTAGAGGTATCAGTCTGTCTGTGCATTTTCTAAGTCTTGTTCTTATTTATGAGTTGGATTTATATTTATTTTCCTAATTTAATTGGTAAGGGTTCGCCTGACGGGTCTAGGAGAGGATGTCGGGTGCCCGCACGGCCTAGCTAGAAATCCGGGTCGTGTCAACTAATCATAGCCAAAGTTTTACTTAATTTGCTAAATTAAAATTAGAATATTTGTTGAACACCAAAAAATAACCTTTCTTTTAAAAAGATAATTTTCGGGTATATTTCAACAAAATGGGATTCCAAAGGGTTTCTTTGGAGTCGTCACCTAATTTAGTAAAATTAGGAACCATTATTAAATAAATGAGTGCATTTCTTTCTTATTTAAAAGTAAATAAATTTCAGAGATTCTTAGGTAAGTGGTTCTTTTATTTTCGAAAGAAGGTCTTTTTTTATTAGAGCACTTTCGAAAATCCACCAAAGGGTGGTTAATCTGGCAGTTCTCACGAATTGAAATAAAATAAATAACTTAGAGATTTTAAAGAAAATATAGGATAAATGAATAAAAGAATAAATAGTAAGTAAATAAATCGGTAAGTAAATAAATAAGTAAATAAGTAAATAATAAATAAATATAAAATAATAAATAATTAAGTAACTATTATTTAAAGGTAAATCATGATTTAATAGAAATAAAATTTAATTATATTTTATTGCACGCATTATTTAATAATGGTTCTTAAAATCATAAATTAATTGGCAAATTCTAAAGAAAAAGAATAAGTAATCACAAAGCAGCTTTAATAATAAATTCTATCATACAAAACTCCTAGTCCGGTCTACGGGAATCCTAAACATGGATTCTAAAAGAGCGGGGAGAGATAGAGTGAGAAGGATAGAACCCGGAAGTGAACCTCATAAACGAGCCTTCAAAGCAATGCGGTTTAACTTGAGACCCTAACTTGACCCCAAACGGCTCCAATGCCAGTTGGGCGATCCCAATTTGTGAGTTTCACCAACTCGTCCCAAGGTTGATACATCATGAAAAAGAGGAGATGATAAGGATCAGACATACTCAAACCATACTAGCCAGTTTTTGCACAATTTCAACAAAGATTAATCAGACAAGCTCAATTATAAACTTATTCACAACTACTGAACAGAGAACTTCATTAAACCATTCGGATGAACTCAAACATAGGCTGGGATTGATATCATAAAGCTGCTGCAAGCATACACAATTAGAAAACAGTTCAAGTTTAAAGAGATCATCTATACCTCAGAGACATCAAACTCAGAACCTATAGAACTAAAACAAACGGAAACAAGGAGAAATGACACATGAATTACAACGTGAACTAGAACCTAAAGCACTGCATTAGTGCAGCTAATACGTCTGCTAAGAACTAGATAGGAAACCCCTTAAAGAAATTAGACTTCTACTGCACAAACAGAACACCAAAATGATCTCTTTTAATTTCTTTCTTTGACATTTTCATCACTCTTTATTGCTGCTTCAGACAGCTAAGGAAACTAAACTTACCAGAACAATAAAGGAAACTAGAAACTTACACCAGAGGATATTGGGAAGTAAATTCAGGCCAAAAGGAAGTGAAACAAGAGAAAGAAATAATGCTTAAGATGGATCTTAACTTTTGGAATACTTATCAACTTGAAACAATAACTTCCTCACACACTTCTGAAACAAGAATTCTCTCACAGAAACAAGACTTAAAACTAAGCTCAACCAAGACCTGCAACCCCTTTACACACCTCTTATAAACCTGGCACACACTCAACTACAGAAAACAACTCTAATAACCACCTATATGCCCTGAAGCAGACATAACAGACTGTTAACAGGTAAATAAAGACAGCAGTTCATATCATTAATACAAGTATTATTATCTCATTTTACTAACTGAGCAGCCAAGTCGATAGAACATTTATAGATACAGTTATATTGCAGCTTCCGGCTCTAAACAATGACGGTAAGCAAGACTTTTAATGATAGCTTCAACTAGAACTAGAAAATAATATTGACGCTAGCACCTCAGAGTTCTAAATTCAAGCAATATGCAAGAACAATAAAGAATAGACAAGATAACAACTTCCCTGATTTATATCCAGTAATTGATGGCATTCAACTAGTTATTTATATTAAGCTGAATAAATATAAGCTAAAGGAACATGCTTTAACACACAGGAGACCTGGAAGATACTTTCATCACTACTTCTAGAAAAGAAACAACTTAATCTCCTCTACACATGCATATCCAGACCTCTTTACAACCTGAAACAACCACCATAACTCTCCTATAACAACCTATACACCAACTACTTCAAGAACCTCCAAACAAGCTCTCCAGAAAGCAAGAATTAATCTCCTGCCTGCAAGCTTACAACCTACACCACCTGGACAATCTGAACGACCACCCAGATAACCAGTACTCTCTTCTAAGGAATTGCGGACACCTAAACTCCTTTTACAAACTCCCTCAGACACCCTGAATACCCTCTCTTAACCTGCACCTACACCAAACCTCCATAGACACCCCTGCTAACTTCCTTAGCTACTGCAACATCATTTACATACTCCTTCATACTACCTGTACACCTCCAGGAGCACCTATAACAACCATATTGGAAACAGAACCCATGCTCAAACAGGTTTTACAAAACTCCTAAGCAAACTAAATTGTCCCCTTCATTTCTTTGAGAGATGCACAACCAAACAAACTACAAAAATGCAGTTTCATACCAAATTAGATTTGATTTATGCAAGCACAGAGATGTAACTTGTACAGATTCACTAAACCTTAACAGAAGTTCATTAATCAATGATTACCAAGCTTATAGCTTCTATGAACAGAGTTCCAAGCCAAAAATCAACAAAGTTCCAATCTTTATGCTCACATCCCTTAAAAACAGTTTCATGACATTCATACATATACAGTTCACATTTTACACAGAAAAAAGAATTAAAACAAGCTTATTACCTGTTGCAATGCAATGAACTAGGAGCGAGGGATCCGAGAAGAAGCGACTCGAATAAGATTGTCGACTCGAGCAACGATGAAGCGACTCGACTAACAAAAAGCGACAAAAAGCCAAATATGACAGTAGAACTACCTTTTGAGCTATAAAAAAGTAAAGAAAAGTTTAAAGTGTATATGGTGCCATTTTCTATGTATTTTCTGCCTTTTTTTTAATATTTCTAACCTCCTTCTATTCCACCCGAACCCTAAAACTTGAGAAAAATGAGACTATAAATACCTGGAAATGCTAGGGTTTTAGGATTTCCCCCCAAAATTTGAATCCATGCCCAACTTTGCAATTTTCTTATCAGATAAGGGTTAAAATTATCTCACCTCATAAAGGTGGTATAAATTTAATCCTTATCCATACAAAATGCCCGTTGGGATTTAAACATCCACGGCTTGGATCAAAGTGGCTTCGAAATAGATGGATGAGATCGGAACAACTAAGTTTTGCTGCTGAATTCTCTTAATTCAATTTTCTTCACCAATCTCGCTTTTCAATTTGTTCACAAGTTACGCTTAAAAATTGTAAGTAATCTACGTTTCAATTTTACGTCATCCTGTATTAGGACTGACTTTGAACTAAGTTCAATCCATGTGAACTGAATTTCAGAGAAATTCGTTTAAAATTTAGTAGTTTTAATACCTCGATGTGACGTTGATGAATGAACTTCAGTATCGCCATTTTCATGTAAAGTATCAGCACACTAGCACTGAAGTTTGAACTAAAATTCAGTTCAGTATGACTGAACTTGAGTGCTTAAGGACTGAAAGTTCATTTATAAACTGAAAAAAGCAACCTCAGGACTTGGCGATTACATATCGCCATTGTCGTGTTAGCTATCAGCAAACTAGCACTAAAGTTTGAACTAATTCAGTTCATTAAGACTGAACTTCAGTGCTTAAGGACTGAAAGTTTATTTACAAACTGAAAAAAGCAACCTTAGGACTTGGCGATTGCTTATTACCATTGTCGTGTTAAGTATTAGCACACTAGCACTGAAGTTTGAACTAAATTCAGTTCATTAAGACTGTACTTCATTACTTAAGTCCTAAAAAGTTCTTTTATAAACTAAATTTAGAAAGAGAGCTTTCAACACAGGGCCATATAGATAGAACTTAGTTCAATCCTTATAGATAGAACTTAAGTCCACATAAACTGAACTTCAATCCACAAGGGTGGAGCTTTCAACGGTCTTATGGATATAACTTACTCCAATTCTTATGGATAGAACTTAAGTCCATATGGACTGAACTTCAAATCCATAGGGGCAGAGTTTTCAAACAGCATTACAGATAGAAGTTCAACGCCATATAGATAGAACTTAGTTCAATCCTTATGGATAGAACTTAAGTCCATTAAGATTGAACTTCAGTGCATAAGGACTGAAAGTTCATTTATAAACTGAAAGAAGCAACCTCAGTGCTTGGTGATTACTTATCGCCATTGTCATTCAGACTAAACTTCATACTAACATAATTCTTTCTCTGGTTTACTTATTCAATGCAGAATGGCTACAGTTTGTTTGGTTATTGCTTTCAATGGCAATTGGACAAAAGATTAAAAGTACTTGGATAATGAAACAAAACTTATACTTGTTAATGAAATGATCGAACTCAGAACTTTTGTGGACAAGATTTACGATGCAACACATGTCAATGAAGCTCTGAATATATGGTTTGACATTAGAATGGATTCGAGCAAAGGAATGTTTGTAACTA
This sequence comes from Petunia secreta, assembly GCA_029990175.1. NCBI lineage: Eukaryota > Viridiplantae > Streptophyta > Magnoliopsida > Solanales > Solanaceae > Petunia > Petunia secreta. The sequence continues at coordinate 29,086,800 of JARKIP010000003.1, forward strand.
CAGAAGAAGAACTCAGGAAATATATGCATTTGTTGAAGAATGATCCGTCTTTCAAGAATAGCCGTTTTGTGATTGACAAGCTACATAATCAAACTACATGCACAGAGGTTCCAGACAAGGAGGGGAACCTGAAAATGCAGATAGACGGTAATCAAGCAATTGAAGAGAATCATACTCCATGCACAGAGCTTCCATAACAAGAGGGGGACTTGATAATGCAGATCGACTGCAATCTAGCAATTGAAACACCTGGCATTGTTGAGACATTGCAAACAAATAATACTCAATATCAGTCACCAGTGCCAACAGTTGAATGCCATCGTAGCACCTCATCTGCCAAGAGCAAACGGAAAAGGTCCAGGGTAAAACAGAAACAATCTCCAGCAATGATATTAACAGGAGATGTATCATCGAAAAAATGTAGCAGCAATGATACAACAAGTGAACCATGATGAAGTGTTTTTTCAAGATGGCAATCAAGGAGCATTTTGAGTTCAACGTTATTAGATCAAATAGAAAGAGATATGAACTGAAATGCATTGATCCTAACTGTAATTGGAACATTCATGCCAGAAGGATAAAAGATTCCACACTGTTTAAGGTAATTAAGTTATAGAATATACATAAATGCTCCATTGACATTAAGAAGGCTGATAAAAAACATGCCACGCCAGCATTGATAAGTGAATACTTTCTTGAAAACATCCAAGACAACAGAACTGAAGTTAGACCAACACATATTTTCAATGAAATGAGAAGAATACATGGGGTTGAAATAGGATATCACAACGCATGGCGTTCAATTCAAGCAGCAAACGCATTGATTAGGGGACGGCCTGATGAGCATTATCATCTCCTCCCTTCATACTTGCATGTGCTGAAACGGAGAAATCCAGACGTGCGTACTAACATAAAGATAGACAGTCTTAATCAATAAGCATTTTTTTAAAAAGAATTCGATGCTTATACGAAATTCAAAGCTTTCTAATAATTAACTTTGTCCTATGTTAAAACGTTTCAGGTTTATGTATATGTTTGTTGCTTTCAAGCCATCAATAGACGGTTGGAGGTATTGTCGACCAGTCATAGCAGTAGACGCAACATTTCTGAAGGCAAAATGTCTAGGTGTTCTCTCATTGCTATAGCAAAAGATGGAAATAATCAACTCTTCCCTCTAGCTTATGGGATTGTAGACTCTAAAAATAATGAAGCTTACACTTGGTTCTTCACTAAGCTGCGAAAGACAATAGGCACTCGTCCTGAACTGGTGTTTCTGTCAGACAGAGTCAAATCAATCACGCATGGAATTGCATAAGTTTATCCTGAAAGCCACCATGGTATATGCATCTACCAATTTGAAAAGAATCTAAACCAAAAGAACGTGAGAACCACAGTGATTAGTCTGTTTCAAACTGCTGCAAAAGCTTATAAGCGTGAAGACTTTCATTATTTCATGTCCCAATTAGAGGGAATGGATAGAAACACATTTAACTATATAATAGAAGAACCACCTGAAAGATGGGCTAGATCTTACTCACCGAGGCGACGATATGATATGCTTACAACAAATATGGTTGAGTCGATGAATTCTGCATTACTTGAAGCAAGAGAGTTGCCCATTTTAAGTCTTTTGGATTTAATCATAGTTAAGAAGCAGAAATGGTTTTGTGAAAGAAGAACTACTGCTCAAGAGACTTTTCATAGCTTATCAAGGTGGGCAGAAGATGAAATGAGCAAGAAGATTCAGCTGGCCTTCACAATAAATGTAAGTATAGAGCACTAGACTCGCGCCAAAATTCACTGAAAAATTGACTCTAAGTAGACTGAAATATGCAATCCTATTAGTGTCTATAAATACAGACAAAGAAGGGTTGAGATCAGTCTACGTAGACTGAAAATTCAGAACTTGTTCTTCCTCCTTGCATTACTTATATATCCTATTTATGTCTGTGGATAGAACTTCAGATCGTATGGGTGGAGGAGTTCAATCCCTGTGAATAGAGAACTTCATATCATAAGGAGGTAGGAGGGGAGTTCAATCCCTGTGGATAGAACTTCAGATCATATGGGGGTAGGGGAGTTCAATCACTGTGGATAGAATTTAAGTAAAAAAAGGGAGAGGGGGTTCAACCTTTGAGGATAGAACTTCCGTACATAAGGCACGGGGGGGGGGGGGGGGGGTGGTTCAATACTTGTTAATAGAAATCCAGTCCATAACAGTAGGGAAGTTCAAGTAGGGGATTTCAATGGGATTGAACTTTAGTCCATATGATTTGAACTTCAATAAACTGTACTCATGAACTCTTGCTCTGAGTTAGTAATAGCCGATTTAAATACCATCTGTACTGACTTATAAAAGTTATTAATTTTTATTTCAAATAGGTATTCCCAATAGTTACAACAACATTCAATGTGCAAGGAGAAGGAAAAAACTTCAATGCCGACTTAAAGAATAGGACATGTGACTATCTTAAATTCCAGACTGATGAACTCCCATGTGTACATGCAATTGCATGCATTGAGAAGAGATGCCTAGTGAAATCTAAGTTCTGCTCAAAATGCTATTCACGAGACTTTTGGTTAAACGCATGTCAAGGTGAGGTGAATATGATAAGGCACAAAAGCTCTTGGAATGTACAAGATACCATGAAAAGCCAAAGGATAGAAACTCCTAATGTCAAAATACAACGATGGAGAAGAAAAACAAAGAGATACATCTCGATTGCTGAGGCTGTACGAGTCAAATCAAACAAATGTAGTCGATGCAAAATCAGAGGACATGATAGAACCTCATGCACAAATACTCTAGTACTCCGACCCTATTCAAGGATATATAGGTACTGCTACTTCCTTCATTATCCATAAACATTTTTTTTACTAAATATTTCCCTCCTACTAATTTGATTTCTTCTTTTTGTTGCATGAAACACTTGGTGGTGAATGATGGTGCAGAAATAAATCAAGACAAATCAAAAACTGCTGACAATTTCTTATCAACATTCAAGATATGAACTCAAAACTTTGATTGCATTTTATTATAATTTGTTTGGATGGTTTTTCATGTTCTTTAACTATTTTTTAATAAGTTTAATATTAGTATTTGAAATAAACTACTTGTAGTTGAAGTACTTTCAGTCAATTAGAAATTGAGTTGGAAGGAAATTCAGTCAAACAAGACTGACTTGAAATAAATTCAGTTGAACAAGACTTAATTTGAAGTAGTTTCAGTCTATTTAAGACAGAATTTATAGTAAATTCACTCTATCAAAACTGAAAATCTCAATTCTTATGAATGGAACTTCACATTAAGGACTGAAGTTGTACTTTTTAAATAAAAAAACTTCAATATGAGCATAAGAAAACTTCAACCCTTAAAAGACTGAAGTTGCATTTTTTAAACCTTTTAATTAAATTTCAATCCTTATGGAGAGAAGTTCAACTCTTCAATCCATAGGGATTGAACTTCATACCTTATGACTTTTAAAGTTCATTTCCTGTGTGTGACCTAAAGTTCAATCCGTAGGGGATTGAACTTAAAAAACTTAGAGCCAATAAAGTTTAGTCCACGGGGATTGAACTTTTCTCAATAAGGAATGAAGTTAAGTCCATAGAAAATTCAATATAAGCATATGAAAAACTTCGATTCTTAAAAGACTGAAGTTGCATTTTTTAACCTTTTAATTAAACTTCAATACTTATGAAGAGTGGTTCATCCTTTAACTATGAAAACTTCAACTCTTAAACATTGAAGTTGCATTTTTTGAAGTTTAGTATACACGGATAGAACTAATTAACCAGAATTAAAGGAAATGCAAACATGAAACATATATTCCATTGCTTAGAAATTGTCATTTCCAAAATAAAAACATCTAATTAGTTAAAAAAAATATAGCATCATACACAAAACAATAAAATACTGAAATTAAGAACAGACCAACAGGGATTTAACCTACTATAACTAATATTGCAACTTCTAGATTAATCAATAATAACTGGATCACTAGTAGTTCCTGCACATGGGGGATTGCTGGAACTTCCTTCATCATCTCTTCCTTTATCATCTCAACAACAAGAATGACAAGATCCACATGAGGGATCAAAATCACTGGAGTCAAAACCAGTGACAATAAACTTCACAGAGTCAACACTACTTTCAACAAGCTTAAAGTTAACATAATCGCCTGTTTTCAGATTGTTTTCTGTTACAAATTTTACCCACTCCTTGTTTAACATATCTTTTCCACCTATAAGGTTAATAACCCATTCCTTCCCATTACACTCTAGAATGACAGTTTTCACCTTAAAATAGAACTTATTACATTAACTTCTGTCATCAATGGTTGAAGTTAAATTTCAACTTCAATCCTTTAGGATAGAAGTTAATATTGGCCTATAAAAATTTCATTCCTTGAGCGTAGAAGTTAATTTTATCCTATAAAAACTTCAATGCTTGGAGGCTGATATATAGTTTTTGCACATTACCACAAGTTAGGAACTCATTTTCCATCCATAAAAAGACAGAAGTTCAATCCTTCTGTGTAGATCAGTCTCATAATTTATAAAACTTTCATACTTAAATACAGAAGTTTAATTCTTATGGGCAGAAGTTCAAACTCAAAATATATAAAATTAAACCCTCAAATACTGGGAAAAAAAGTTTAATCATTATTAAATTATTTGGATATGCACAGAAACTTCAATCCATATGGGTAGAGGTTCATAATCCTTATGGATGGAACTTTAGTCCATATGCATTGAAGTCCAATGCTCATTGACTGAACTCAGTCCTTATGGATAAAATACATTCATGCTAAAAAAAAAATCACTGCAACAAGATGGCACTTACATAAATCTGTGCATAATAATCTGTTCATCTGTATATAATATCCGTTTCACCATATATTACCAAAAAACTTTACACAATACTAATAGAAATTCTGAAGGTAAAAATAAAAACATCTATAACTGACGCATGTCTTCATTATGTTGTCCATAATCATGGTCAACAAATTCAGGTGGAGTCTCAAATCCATTCCTAGCCTTTGCGCGGCCATGAGCCCAAAGCTGACAACCAAACTGAGCCCTGTAATTATGAATTTGATCTGGTTGAATATCTTGAACATCTTTACCCCTGGGCAGTAGATCAGCATATCATATTATAAAAGAGTAAAACATATAAGGAGACAGGGGGTTATAAATTCAGTCAATTACATCTAATTTGCCCTAAAACTTTCACAAAAATGACAAAACTTACCCATCTAGTTGATTTGGTGATAGTACCCACTCAGTTCGATAGGCCCTATTGAACTTATCATCTTTAAACGAATCATGTAGCTCACCAAATTCCAGATACTTGAAAAGATGTGGGAGCACAACAACATAACCCTTAATGTGGTCAAATTGATGGCTTCTTTGTGGTGACCATCGAATCATATACACGTATTTTCTTCCCATGCATATCCAAGACTGCCAAAAAGTAATGTGTCACTGTTTCACCAGGTGCTGCTTGCAATTGGCATGGAAAATAGACTTTATCAACTCCACTCCATGGAATTGAAAACCTCCGTTCCAGGCCATGAAGGTAATTGCACATACACAATCCAAAACCATCATGCCAGATTTCATTACCTGGTCTTTTCTTTTTGCCTTTAAAATTTAACTGATAAGCAGAGCACATATAACTATCAAAATCTATATCAGTAATCGATAGTGTATGAGAAAACTGGAACAAATGGTAACATGCCCTCTTTATGAGATAATACATAGCAATATCGACATGCTGCAAAAAAAAAAAAAAAAAGGAACCTGTTTAGTCAGCACACAGAAAAATAATAATGACCACAGAACAAACCAAAAACAGAATATGCACTAACATTATCAGTCAGAGGGTAGACAATATTTACAAACTCCACAAACCACTGCTTGTCTGGCTTGATTGTTTTCAACTGATATGGATCACTGTCGTAATCATTATCAGGTATATAAGCAGCACGGTTGTCCCTAATTATAAAGATACAAGATACAAAAACGTGTTACTTTTCCATAAGGAATGAACTTAACAATATCACAGGCAATGAAGTTCAGTCCGTTGGAATTGAACTTCATCGCTTTTTGAAAACTTTGATGTTCATCCCCATTGGACTGAACTTTCGAACACTTTTTCTCCCCCCTGTATATGGACTGAAGTTCACTGCATAAGGGAAGGGACTTGAGAAACTCATAAGATATTAAGTTCAACATCCTGAGGATTGAAGTTCAGTCTTTATAGATGGAATTAAGTCAATATACACAGAACTTTAATCCTGTATGGACAGAACTTTCCACATCCTTATGGACAGAAGTTCATGGCCATTTGATTGAAGTTCAATTCTTGTAGATAGAACTTAAGTCCATATACATAGGACTTAAATCAATAGAGATAGAAGTTCATGGCAATAAGATTGAAGTTCAGTCCTTATAGATAGAAGTTAACTCAATATGCACAAAACTTCAATTCTATAGGGACAAAACTTTCCATATCCTTGTGGACATAAATCCAGGGCCATTATTATTGAACTTTAATTCTTATAGATAGAACTTAAGTCCATATGCACAAAAATTCAATCTATAGGGGCATAACTCATAGGCTAAGAAGTTCAGTCCATAGGGTAATGAATTATAAGTTTTCAAATTCATCCCCTATGCACTGAACTTAAAAAACTACATATAAGCAATCATAAAAATACAAATAGACTTACTGTTCAAGTTCAGTGTCATTTCTTTGAAATAGCAACCAAGTTGCAAACTCTTCCAACACTGTTGGATCAATCTTCAAGTAGTGGAATAGACAACTATGTCTATAATTATCCTTCCAGTCAGTTATCTTCTTTTTCGTCTTTCCACCAAAATATGGAGATAGCAACCACTGACTGGGCTTTCGGTCCCTTTTCCCTTAAAGATGATGCTGCTCCGACTTCTTCTCGCCTTGGATCAACCGTTCTATCCCTGCTGGATGACTTGCCTCAGCATTTACCTTATTACTTTCAAGAGCTTGTTCTTGTTTAGTCTCTTCTCTTCCTGCTTGCTCACTTGCCTCGACATTCTCCATAACAATCTAAAAAGGCCTCTCCTGTTCATTTGACATCGCCTCTTCTTTGCCCACTTTGTCGACTGACTGACCTTTTCCCACAAGACTTCCAAGAGCCTATTGTTCTTTATTAAGGTCCCCTTCTCTTCGTGCTTACTTACTTGCCTCGACACTCTCCATAACAATCTGAACATGCCTCTCATGTTCCTGTGTCATTACTTCTTCTTTGCCGGCTTTGTCGACTGACTGCCGTTTGTCCATAAGACTTTCAAAAGTCTGTTGTTGTTCAGTCAAATCAGCTTCTCTTCATGCTTGCTCACTTTCCTCGGCATTCTCCATAACGATCTGAAGAGGCATCTCCTGTTCCTGTGTCATCACCTCTTCTTTGCCCCCTTCATCAATTGACTGACGTTTTCCCACAAGACTTTCAATAGCCTGTTGTTCTTCAGTCATGTCCCATTCTCTTTCTGCTTCCTTACTTGCCTCAGCATTCTCAATAATAACGTCAAGAGACATCTCCTTTTCCTGCGTCATTACTTCTTCTTTGCCTACTTGGTCGATTAACTGTCCTTTGTCCAAGAGAATTTCAACAGCCTGTCCTTGTTCAGTCAACTGCTCTTCTCCACCTGCTTGATAACTTGCCTCAACGTTCTCCATTACAATGTCATGAGTCCTCTCCTATTCCTGAGTTATGCCTTGTTCTTTCCCCCGTTCATTCTCAATACATTGCTGCTGAGTTTTTGACATATCAAGCTGAATTCCTTCAGCCCTTGGTGTATCTTCAGCATCACATGAACCCTTACTACAACTTTCTTGACTCGATGGCAGTATCTTAAATATAGGCCTATCATCGAAACGTTGTTTCTTCAATTTCTTCTTTTTCCTTTGATATGTTTTTGCTTGGACGGGTGTAGAAACTGCATTTGATGACAACTCAATAGCAGGACGAGTCATCGCACCTCCTTTCACCACACTCTTAACCTCAGGACTGACACCAACTGCTTCCAGATCAAGCTCTCCGCTAACAAGTTGCAAGGAAATTTCAAGCACTTCTTTCTCTGCCACAGTCAACTCACCATACATGTCCAATTCACCTTCTGCATGCAATTGTGCAGGTGTTTTGCTCGATAACTCTCCTTCCGATTGTCCAAGCAATTGTGTAGCTGATTTTTGACCTATACTGCCATCACTGCCTTCTTTTCTTACATATGAATGAGATTTTGATTTCCTAACTATACTGCCATCACTGCCTTCTTCTTGTCTAACATTTGAAGGAGATTGTGATTTTGATTTTCTGAATGAAGCAGACTTCCTTTTCCCCAATTGACAATCACCAACTCCAGCGTTAACATCCCCGCCACTATACACACAGATATCCCTCCTTCCAATGCTATCATTTCCTCCATGTGAATACAAGTTTAAGGAATGGCCATAGCTGCTAGATTGTTGCTTGTCCCTTCTTACACTTCCACCTTTCCGCCCATTTTCATCCTGTTCCTCAAATTTTTTACTCAACTTCTTCATAAAATCAAGAACAGAGTCAACTTTGTTCGCTAGACCACCAATATACCCCCTTATGCGGCGTCGCTGGCTGCGTAACCTCTTCCGAACTTTCATATTCACCTTTTACAAAAAATAAACCAATGAAACTCATAAAAATATTCAATTAAAACAAAAACACAAAAAGATGAATGTACATGATCCTTCAAAAACTCACTTTAACAATTGCATCAACTAAATCTTGATCAAGCCGCACACCGTGAGAAGTATCCTGCCTCTCATCACCAGTACCCTGACTCTCATAACCAGTATCCTGACCCTCATGACTATTATCCTCACTCTCAGAACCACTATCCTTACTCTCAAAACCACTATCCTCACTCTTTTCAACACGATTAGCAACTTCTTTTCCTTTTCTTTGTTTAAATGCAACAATAGGAGTTGCTTCTGTCATATTTAATTTCACCGACCTTTTTTCTTCCTCAGAAAGTACAATTTGAACCATCTCAAATTTATCAAACCTCTATTAAAAAATAAACCATAAAAAATATATTAGCACTTCATTAAAATAAGAATAAAACTTCTATATGCAGAGATCCTTATGCATAAAACTTCAATCCATAAGGGGAGAGCTTTATGGATAGAAGTTTCAGGGCAATAAAATATAGAAGTTCCATCCTTATGGATAGAACTGCAGAACATAGAATGTGCAGAGATAGAACTTGAGTAAATAGGAAATGGAAAGTAAATACATATGCATTGAAATTTAATCCATAAGAGGATAACTTTTATGGATAGAAGTTCATGGCCATAAAGATGCATGTTCAATCCTTATGAATAGAACTTCAATCCATAAGGGGAGACCTCTATGGATAGTTCTTCAGGGACATATAGATAAAAGTTCAATCCTTATAGACAGAAGTTCTATCCATAGTAGGAGAATTTCAACAGGCTTAAGGATTAAAAAGTTCAAGAACATATAGATAGAATTTCAATGCTTATGGATAGAACTTAAGTATTATATAAGACTTCAATCCATGTGTACAACACATTATGGATAGAACTTCAATACTATATAGATTGAAGTTCAAATCCTTATTGACTTATACATATAGGAACTTACATTAACATTATGAAAATACTTCTTAATCAAACTGTTATACTGAGGATTATTGAACTTAATAAACCTCAACATTCTTGGAAAGACATCACTGTGAAACGTACAGAACTTAGAACCAACTTTTGGAAATAATTCAACGAACCAGGCGCACAACACCAAGGGGAATCCAAGCACAGTATAGTATGCATTTTTTCCTGAACTTGCAACACTCTCAAGGGGGGTCTTCACGGACTTAACAAGTGTTTCAAAACCCTGACTCCCCCACGGATAAGCTGCACAAATATCCTCATTGTCAATGATATCCAGATAATGAACTTCCACCAAACTAGTTTTTTTCTTACAAGACAAAATACTTGACTGGAGAATATAAAACTCTGCAATCTTTACTACATCGTCTTCATTGACCAGAGATGACGTGCTCCTTGATACCAAAAATGCACGAATATCCGACAATTGAAGATTTCTTTTACCACCAAAGTACTGCTTGAGGAGCCTCCTATCCATATTCATAGAAGGCCTGTCAAACAAATACCCACGATTTGGAGAAAATCTCAAACCAGTGTAAAAATAGTATTCTTCAGGACCAAAATGAATTACACGACCAAAAATATTGAAGCTTAATCTGTTTGGATCACTGCTCACAATACGAGACAATAGTAAACAATGCAGTAGCTTCACAGAAGTTGTATAAGACTGCAACTCACAAAGCTACCAAACACACCCTTTGAAAGCTTCTTAAACTGTGCTACACTAAACCTTGAAATTAATTCATCCAAGTTGTACTCCCCCTGCCAATATGGATTCAAGTTGAACCAGTTTTCAAACGGACACACTAGATTCCCTGCCGTTCCAGCATCCATATTGCAAAAAGCTAACAATAAAAACAAACTATCTGTTGCACATACAAAATAAACAAATGCAGCAAACTTCAAACCAAAAACCTCAAATTGAGTATACAAAATAAAGTATAAAGCCACACACAAATTGAATAAAATAATATGACTAAGTATAAAACTGAACTTCAGCAGATATGAATAGAACTTCAGTACATAGGGTTAGGGGGTATCAATCCCTTGTGGACAGAACTTCAGATAAGAGATAGGGAAGTTCATTCCTTGGGGACAGAACTTCAGTACATAAGGGTCGGGGGAGGATTTCAACCCTTTGCGATAGAACTTCAGTAGACAAGGGTATGGGAGTTCAACCCTTTCAGATAGAACATCAATCAGTACCATTTCAAACTACAGTACAGTAATGGGACTGTACTTTAATACACGCTAGTCTTATGCATACATTCACTATTACACGGACACACATGCATACAGACGTAAGGAAGTTGCATGGCAGAGGGAGAGAGGAGTTCAACTCTATGGGATAGAACTTTAGTACATAAGGGTAGGGGGAGTTCAATCCCTGTGGGATAGAACATCAATCAGTACTATTTTAGAACTTCAATCCAGTAATTTGACTGCGCTTTAATACACCCTAGACTCCCATATACATTCACTCAGGCCCACAGACACACACACACACACACATATATATAGGGTAAAGAAGTTCATTCCATGAGGATAGAACTTCAGTACATGATAGTAAAGTAGTTCAGTCCATGAGGATAGAACTTCAGTCCATGATACTAAAGAAGTTCAATCCATGTGGATAGAACATCAATCAGTACTATTTCAGAACTTCAATCAACTAATTGGACTGCACTTTAATACACCCCAGACACCCACATACATTCACTCGTACACACAGACACACAGACAGACAGACACACACACACACACACATATAGGGTAAGGAAGTTCAGTCCATGAGGATAGAACTTTAGTCCATGAGAGTAAAAGAAGTTCAATCCAATTGGATAGAACTTCAGTCAATGTGATTTGAACTTCAATCAGTAGCATTTCAAAACTTAATTCCAGTAATCAGATTAAACTTTAATACACCCCCAATCAAAACTTCATTCCAGTAACAGTCTAAATTTTACCCCAATCACAAACATACAAAATATGAAAAGTAACCACTAATTATCAAACATACAAATTTATACTCAAATAACGTTAAGTAGTTTAATACACACAAATTTAACACATATGTTTTAAAAAAATACGAAAGAAAAACATCATACCTGCGTATACAAATTTCAGACTGATTGTACAATCATAATATTGTCGTGTTAACTGGTCTTAATGCAAAGGCCACTAATACCAAAATATTTACTTTGTGGCCACTTACAGTACACCCACCATAAATAGAAAAAGCAAAAAGACTAAATTATCCCTCAGTTCATATATAAACAACCAGTTCGTTATTTCTCTGTTCCCGTCTGCTGCTGCTGAATTCTCTTAATTCAATTTTCTTCACCAATCTCGCTTTTCAATTTTCCTCACAAGTTTCGCTTAAAAATTGTAAGTATTCTACGTTTCAATTTTACATTATGCTGCATTAGGACTGGATTTGAACTAAGTTCAATCTATGTGAACTGAATTTAAGAGAAATTCGTTTAAAATTTAGTAGTTTTAATACCTCGATGTGACGTTGATGACTGAACTTCAGTATTGCCATTGTCGTGCTAAGTATCAGCACACTAGCACTGAAGTTTGAACTAAAATAGTTCATTATGACTGAACTTCAGTGCTTAAAGACTAAAAGTTCATTTATGAACTGAAAAAAGCAACCCCAGGACTTGGCGATTACTTATCGCCATTGTCGTGTTAAGTATCAGCACACTAGCACTGAAGTTTGAACTAAATTCAGTTCATTAAGACCGAACTTCAGTGCTTAAGGACTGAAAGTTCATTTATAAACTGAAAAAAGCAACCTTAGGACTTGGAGATTGCTTATCGCCATTCTCGTGTTAAGTATCAACACACTAGCACTGAAGTTTGAACTAAATTCAGTTCTTTAAGACTGAACTTCATTACTTAAGTCTTGAAAAGTTCATTTATGAACTAAATTTAGGAAGAGCGAGCTTTCAACGCAGGGCCATATAGATAGAATTTAGTTCTATCCTTATGGATAGAACTTAAGTCCACATGAACTTAACTTCAATCCACAGGGGGTGGAGCTTTCAATGATCTTATGAATAGAACTTACTCCAATTCTTATGCATAGAACTTCAGTCCATATGGACTGAACTTCAAATCCATAGGGGGAGAGTTTTCAAACAGACTTACAGATAGAAGTTTAGCGCCATATAGATAGAACTTAGTTACATCCTTATGGATAGAACTTAAGTCCATTAAGACTGAACTTCAGTGCTTAAGGACTGAAAGTTCATTTCATAAACTGAAAGAAGCAACCTAAAGATTTGGTGATTACTTATCGCCATTGTCATTCAGACTGAACGTCATACTAACACAATTCTTTCTCTGGTTTACTTATTCAATGCAGAATGGCTACAGTTTGTTTGGTTATTGATTTCAATGGCAATTGGACAAAAGATTACAAGTACTTGGATCATGAAACAAAACTTCTACTTTTTAATGAAATGATCGAACTCAGAACTTTTGTGGACAAAATTTACGAAGCAACACATTTCACTAAAGCTCTGAATATATGGTTTGGTATTAGAATAGATTCGAGCAAAGGAATGCTTGTAACTACAGAAAAATAACTCAGGACATGTATGCACTTGTTGAAGAATAATCCATCTTTCAAGAATAGTCATTTCGTGATTGACAAGCTACAGAATCAAACTCCATGCACAGAGGTTCCACAGAAAGAGGGGAACCTGATAATGCAGATCGACGGTAATCAAGCAATTTAAGAAAATCATACTCATGCACAGAGCTTCCACAACAAGAGGGGGACTTGATAATGCAGATCGACTGCAATCTAGCAATTGAAACACCTGGCATTGTTGAGACACTGCAAACAAATAATACTCAATATCAGTCACCAGCACCAACAGTTAAATGCCCTCGTAGCACCTCATCTGCCAAGAGCAAACGGAAAAGGTCCAGGGTAAAACAGAAATAATCTCCAGCAATGGTATTAACAGGAGATGTATCATCAAAAGATGTAGCATCATACTCAACATTTGACAACAAGGAAACCATGATGAAGTTTTTTGTCAAGATGGAAATTAAGGAGCATTTTGAGTTCAAGGTTATTAGATCAAATAGAATGAGATATGAACTGAAATGTATCGATCCTAACTGTGATTGGAACATTCGTGCCAGAAGGATAAAAGATTCCACACTATTTAAGGTAATTAAGTTACAGAATATACATAAATGCTCCGTTGACATTAAGAAGGCTGATAAAAAACATGCCACGTCAACATTGATAAGTGAATATGAAAACATCTGAGACAACAGAACTGAAGTTAGACCAACATTTATTGTTAATGAAATGAGAAGAATACATGGGGTTTTTTAACTAAATATCTCCCTCCTGCTAATTTGATTTCTTCTTTATATTGCATGAAACGCTTGGTGGTGAATGATGGTGCAGAAATAAATGAAGACAAATAAAAAATTGATGATAATTTCTTATCAACATTCAAGATATGAACTCAAAACTTTGATTGCAGTTTATTATAATTTGTTTGGATGGTTTTTCATGTTCTTTAACTATTTATTAATAAGTTTAATACTAGTATTTGACATAAACTACTTGTAGTTGAAGTACTTTCAGTCAATTAGAAATTGAGTTTGAAGGAAATTCAGTCAAACAAGACTGACTTGAAATAAATTCAGTTGAACAAGACTTAATTTGAAGTAGTTTCAGTTTATTTAAGAATAAATTTGTAATAAATTCACTCTATCAAAACTGAAAATCTCAATCTTTATGAATGGATCTTCACATTAAGGACTGAAGTTGTACTTTTTAAATAAAAAAACTTCAATATGAGCATATGAAAAACTTCAACCCTTAAAATATTGAAGTTGCATTTTTTAAACCTTTTAATTAAATTTCAATCCTTATGGAGAGAAGTTCAACCCTTCAGTCCATAGGGATTGAACTTCATACCTTATGACTTTTAAAGTTCATTCCCTGTGTGTGGCCTAAAGTTCAATCCGTAGGGGACTGAACTTAAGAAACTCAGAGCCAATAAAGTTCAGTCCACGGGGATTGAACTTCTCTCCGTAAGGATTGAAGTTTAGTCCATAGAAAATTTAATATAAGTATATGAAAAACTTCGATTCTTAAATGACTGAAATTGTATTTTTTAACCTTTTAATTAAACTTCAATCCTTATGGAGAGTAGTTCATACTTTAACTATGAAAATTTCAACTCTTAAACATTAAAGTTACTTAGAAAATGTCATTTCAAAATACAAACATCTAATTAATCAAAATACATAGCATCATATACAAAACAACAAATACTAAAATTAAGAACAAAGTAACAGGGATTTAACCTACAACAACTAATATTGCAACTTCTAGATTAATCAATAATAACTGGATCACTAGCAGTTCCTGCACATGGGGATTGCTGGAACTTCCTTCATCATCTCGGCAACAAGAATGAAAAGATCCACATGGGGGATCAAAATCACTGGAGTCAAAACCAATGACAACAAACTACTACTTTCAAGAAGCTTAAAGTTAACATAATCGCCTATCTTCAGATTGTTTTCTGTTACAAATTTTACCCACCCCTTGTTTAACATATCTCTTCAACCCATAAGGTTAATGACCCATTCATTCCCATTACACTCTAGAATGGCAGTTTTCGCCTCAGGAGGAAGACATCCAGGGATATCTAATGGAAGAATCTGCGAAAAAACTAATCTATACATTCAAATGACAATAAGTTAAAAATTTATTCTAAAATAAAATATAAAATTTGAAAGGGCAAGGTTAACTACAAAATCTGTGAGGCTAACACAGAAAAGGATCATCATGGCCAAAATAAGGAGTTGAAGAAAATTAGAAAGGCTAAAGAAGGAAGAAGAATAGACAAAAGTTAGGCGGCTAATAGAAAATAGAAGGGTAATGTTATAGGGTTAAAAAGAGGAGAAGTTGCAGTCAAAATTTTGTCTATTCTTCTTCCTTCTTTAAAAATAGAAGGATTTTACATTAAGTTCTATCCTCAGCGATAGAAGTTAAAGTTAAACTTCAATCCTTGAGGATAGAAGTTAAAATTGGCCCTGTGTATGAACTAAAGTTCAATCCACAGAGGAATGAACTTAAGGCACTCAGAGGCAATGAAGTTCACTCCTATATGGATCGAACTTCATACTTATGAGTTTTAAAGTTCTTTCCACATGAAATAGGGGAATGAACTTAAGACACTCAGAGGCAATGAAGTTCAGTCCATAGGGATTGAACTTCATAGCTTGTGAGTTTTAAAGTTCATTCCACATGGAACGAAGTTCAATCCATAAGGGAATGAACTTAAGGCACTCATAGTCAATGAAGTTTAGTCCCATATGGATTGAACTTCATACTTTATGAGTTTTAAAGTTCATTCCACATGGAATGAAGTTCAATCCATAAGGGAATGAACTTAACGCACTCAGAGGCAATAAAGTTCAGTCCATAGGGATTGAACTTCATAGCTTGTGAGTTTTAAAGTTCATTCACTGTGTATGGACTAAAGTTCAATCCATAGGGGAATGAAATTAAGGCACTTAGAGGCAATGATGTTCAATCCATAGGGGAATGAACTTCATAGCTTGTGAGTTTTAAAGTTCATTCCACATGGAATGAAGTTCAATCCATAGGGGAATGAACTTAAGAAACTCAAAGCCAGTGAAGTTCAGTCCATACGGATTGAACTTCATACCTTATGAATTTTAAAGTTCATTCCACATGAAACGAAGTTCAATTCATTGGGGAAATGAACTTAAGGCACTCAGAGACAAATATAGATACAACTTCAGTCTTTATAGATTCAGCTTCAAGACTGCAATAATTTAAAATGCTTGCTTAAACTAAATAAACATATAAGGAAATGCAACACATGAACATATATTCCATTTCTTAGGAAATGTCATTTCCAAAATAAAAATATCTAATTAATTAAAGACATACGACCATATACACACCAACAAAATACTGAAAATTAAGCATTTAAACACAAAATACAAACATAAATTTAAAATCCTATTACAAAAAGATATTTAAACTCCTAATACAGACTAACAGGGGGATTCAAACTCCTACAACTGATATTTCATCTCCTCCATTAATCAATCATGACTGGATCACTAGAAGTTCCTGCACTATTTAACGAATCATCACTAGATTCCCCTTTACTTCCTTCATTGTAACCATAAAATTCACATTCAGAATCACAATCATCTTCAGGGCCGGGGGGAATCAAAAACTGTAACAACAAACTTCATATACTCAACAGTACTTTCAACAAGTTTAAAGTTCACATAATCGCCCGTCTTCAGACCATTTGCCTTTACACATTCTGCCCAACCCTTGTTCAACCTTCGGTGACCGTTTTTTCCACTCAAAAGCTTCATTGACCATTGCTTCCCATTACACTCTACAATGGCAGTTTCCGCCTCAGGAGGAAGATATCCATGGATATCCACTGGAAGAATCTGCAAAAAAATAGAAGTACACATTAAAATGACAATTATTTAAATATATACTCTAAAGAAAATATAAAATTTCAAACGGCAGGGTTAATTACAAAATCGTCTCTCAAAGTGTATGAATCAGTCAGAATAATTTCAAACGTTGGGATGCCGTTTGAAATGTAGAACATGATCATATTTTTTTATCATTTTCTGGTTTTCATGGTGGAAGAACAATAGACAAACTAAAATAAGAAAGAAGAATAGACAGAGGTTATGGATGCGGCTAAAGAAAATGAAATACAAAGGTAATCATTAGGATTAAAAAAAGGAGAAAATCATGGGACCCAGTCTGATTAAATAAAATTGGATGGCTCAGATTAAACTGGGTATGTTGTTGTTTGTGTTGGATGGCTCAAATTATAATAGAAGTTATTATATTAAATTCTGTCCTCAAGGGTTGAACTTAAAGTTCAACTTCAATCCTTGAGCATAGATGTTAATTTTATCCTATAAAAACTTCAATGCTTGGAGGCTGATATATAGTTTTTGCACATTACCACAAGTTTGGAACTCATTTTCCATCCTTAAAAAGACAGAAGTTCAATCCTTCTGTGTAGATCAGTCTCATAATTTATAAAACTTCCATACTTAAATATAGAAGTTCAATTCTTATGGGCAGAAGTTCAAACTCAAAATATATAAAATTAAACCCTCAAATACTGGGAAAAAAGTTTAATCATTATTAAATTATTTGTATATGCACAGAACTTCAATCCATATGGGTAGAGGTTCATAATCCTTATGGATGGAACTTCAGTCCATATGCATTGAAGTCCAATGCTCATTGACTGAACTCAGTCCTTATGGATAAAATACATTCATGCTAAGAAAATATCACTGCAACAACATGGTACTTACATAAATCTGTGCATAATAATCTATTCATCTGTATATAATATCTGTTTCACCATATATTACCAAAAAACTTTACACAATACTACTAGGAATTCTGAAGGTAAAAAAAAAAACATCTATAACTGACACATGTCTTCATTATGTTGTCCATAATCATGGTCAACAAATTCAGGTGGAGTCTCAAATCCATTCCTAGCCTTTGCACGGCCATGAGCCCAAAGCTTACAACCAAACTGCGCCCTGTAATTATGAATTTGATCTGGTTGAATATCTTGAACATCTTTACCTCTGGTTATTAGATCAGCATACCATATTACAAAAACGCCACGACTAGTCCTAAAAAAAACCAAAATAAAGAGTAAGAGATATAAGTAGACAGGGGTTATAATTTTAGTCAATTATATCTAATTTGCACTAAAACTTGCACAAAATGACAAGACTTACCCATCTTGTTGATTTGGTGATGGTACCCACTCAGTTCTATAGGCCCTGTTGAACTTTTCATCTTTAAACGAATCATGTAGCTCACTAAATTTGACATACTTGAAAAGATGTGGGAGCACAACAGCATAACCCTTCATTTGGTCAATTTTTTTATCTGATGGCTTCTTTGTGGTGACCATCGAATCATATACACGTATTTTCTTCTCATGCATATCCAAGACTGCCAAAAAGTAATGTGTCACTATTTCACCTGGTGCTGCTTGCAATCGGCATGGAGAATAGACTTTATCAACTCCACTCCATGGAATTGAACACCTCCGTTCCAGGCCATGAAGGTAATTGCACATACACAATCCAAAACCATCAAGCCAGATTTCATTACCTGTTTTTTTTTTTTTTTTTTTTTTTTTTTTTTTTTTTTTTTTTTTTTTTTTTGCCTTTGAAATTTAACTGTTAAACAGAGCACATATAACTATTAAATCTATATCAATAATCGATAGTGTATGAGGAAACTGGAACAAATGGTAGCATGCCCTCTTTCTGTGATAATACATAGCAATATCGACATGTTGCAAAAAAAAATAAAGAACATGTTTAGTCAACACACAGAAAAAGTAATAACGAACACAGAACAAACAAAAAACAGAATATGCACTAACATTATCAGTTAGAGGGTAGACAACATTTACAGACTCCAAAAACCACTGCTTGTCTGGTTTGATTGTTTCCAACTGATATGGATCACTGTCGTACTCATTATCCTGTATATAAGCAGCACGGTTGTCCCTAATTAAAAAGATACAGGATACAAAAACATGTTACTTTTCCATAATGAATGAACTTAACAATACCATAGGCAATGAAGTTCAGTCTATTGGAATTGAACTTCATCGCTTTTGGAAAACTTTGAAGTTCATCCCTATTGGACTGTACTTTCAAACTCTTTTTCTCCCCCCGTATATGGACTGAAGTTCACTGCATAAGACTAGGGACTTGAGAAACTCATAAAATATTAAGTTCAACATCCTGAGGATTGAAGTTCAGTTCTTATAGATGGAACTTAAGTCAATATACACAGAACTTCAATCCTATAGGGACAGAACTTTCCACATCCTTGTGGACAGAAGTCCATGGCCATTTGATTGAAGTTCAATTCTTATAGATAAAACTTATGTCCATATGCATACGACTTAAATCAATAGAGATAGAAATTCATGGCAATAAGATTGAAGTTCCGTCCTTATAGATGGAAGTTAACTCAATATGCACAGAACTTCAATCCTATAGGGACAAAAATTTCCATATCCTTGTGGACACAAGTCCAAGGCCATTATTATTGAACTTCAATTCTTATAGATAGAACATAAGTCCATATGTACAAAACTTCAATCCATAGAGGCGGAACTCATAGGCTAAGAAATTCATTCCATAGGGTGTTGAACTATAAGTTTTCAAATTCATCCCCTATGCACTGAACTTAAAAAACTACAGATAAGAAATCATAAAAATACAAATAGACTTACTGTTCAAGTTTAGTGTCATTTCTTTGAAATAGCAACCAAGTTGCAAACTCTTCCAACACTACTGGATCAATCTTCAAGTAGTGGAATGGACAACTACGTCTATAATTATCCTTCCAGTTAGTGTCTTCTTTTTCGTCTTTCCACCAAAATATGGAGAAAGCAACCACTGACTGGGCTTTCGGTCCCTTTTCCCTAGAAGATGATGCTGCTCCGACTGCTTCTCGCCTTGGATCAACCGTTCTATCCATGTTGGATAACTTTCCTCAGCATCAACCTTATTACTTTCAAGAGCTTGTTCTTGTTTGGTCTCTTCTCTTCCTGCTTGCTCACTTGCCTCGGCATTCTCCATAACAATCTGAAGAGGCCTCTCCTGTTATTGTGACATCGCCTCTTCTTACTTTTTCGACTGACTGACCTTTTCCCACAAGACTTCCAAGAGCCTGTTGTTCTTCACTAAGGTCCCCTTCTCTTCCTGCTTGCTTACTTGCCTTGACACTCTCCATAACAATCTGAACAGGCCTCTCCTATTCCTATGTCATTACTTCTTCTTTGCCCACTTCGTCGACTGACTGCCGTTTGTCCATACGACTTTCAAAAGTGTGTTGTTGTTAAGTCAAATCACCTTCTCTTCCTGCTTGCTCACTTTCCTCGACATTCTCCATAACAATCTGAAGAGGCCTCTCTTATTTCTGTGTCATCACCTTTTCTTTGCCCGCTTCATCAATCGACTGACCTTGGCCCACAAGACTTCTAAGAGCCTGCTGTTCTTCAGTTATGTCCCCTTCTCTTTCTGCTTCCTTACTTGCCTCAACATTCTCCATAGCAACGTCAAGAGACGTCTCCTTTTCCTTCGTCATCACTTCTTCTTTACCTACTTGGTCGATTGACTGCCCTTTGTGCAAGAGAATTTCAAGAGCCTGTCCTTGTTAAGCCAACTCCTCAGCATCACATGAACCCTCACTACCACTTTCTTGAGTTGATGGCAGTATCTTAAATGTAGGCCTATCATCAAAACGTTGTTTCTTCAATTTCTTCTTTTTTCCTTTGATATGTTTTGCTTGGACGGGTGTAGAAACTACATTTGATGAAAACTCAATAGAAGGACGAGTCGTTGCACCTCCTTTCACCACACTCATAACCTCAGGACTGACACCAACTGCTTCCAGATCAAGCTCTCCGCTAACAAGATGCAAGGAAATTTCAAGCACTTCTTTCTCTGCCACAGTCAACTCACCATACATGTCCAATTCACCTTCTGCATGCAATTGTGCAGGTGTTTTGCTCGATAACTCTCCTTCCGATTGTCCAAGTAATTGTGTAGCTGATTTTTGACCTATACTGCCATCACTGCCTTCTTTTCTTACATATGAATGAGATTTCGATTTCCTAACTATACTGCCATCACTGCCTTCTTCTTGTCTAACATCTGAAGGAGATTGTGAGTTTGATTTTCTGAATGAAGCAGACTTCCTTTTCCCCAATTGACAATCACCAACTCCAGCGTTAACATCCCCGCCACTATACACACAGATATCCCTCCTTCCAATGCAAGCATTTCCTCCATGTGAATACAAGTTTAAGGAATGGCCATAGCTGCTAGATTGTTCCTTGTCCCTTCTTACACTTCCACCTTTCCGCCCATTTTCATCCCGTTCCTCAAATTTTTTACTCAACTTCTTCAAAAAATCAAGAACAGAGTCAACTTTGTTCGCTAGACCACCAATATACCCCCTTATGCGGCGTCGCTGGCTGCGTAACCTCTTCCGAACTTTCATACACCTTCTGCAAAAAATAAACCAATGAAACTCATAAAAATATTCAATTAAAACAAAAACAAAAAAAAAGATGAATGTACATGATCCTTCAAAAACTCACTTTAACAATTGCATCAACTAAATCTTGATCAAGCTGCACACCGTGAGAAGTATCCTACCTCTCATCACCAGTAGCCTGGCTCTTATAACCAGTATCCTGACCCTCATGACCATTATCCTCACTCTCAGAACCACTATCCTTACTCTCAAAACCACTATCCTCACTCTTTTCAACACGATTAACAACTTCTTTTCCTTTTCTTTGTTTAAATGCAACAATAGGAGTTGCTTCTGTCATATTAAATTTCACCGACCTTTTTTCTTCCTCAGAAAGTACAATTGGAACCATAAAAAATATATTAGCACTTAGTAAAATAAGAATAAAACTTGTATATGCAGAGATCCTTATGCATAAAACTTCAATCCATAAGGGGAGAGCTTTATGGATAGAAGTTTCAGGGCAATAAAATATAGAAGTTCCATCCTTATGGACAGAACTGCAGAACATAGAATGTGCAGAGATAGAACTTTAGTAAATAGGAAATGGAAAGTAAATACTTATGCATAGAAATTTAATCCATAAGAGGATAACTTTTATGGATAGAAGTTCATGGCCATAAAGATGCATGTTCAATCCTTATGAATAGAACTTCAATCCATAAGGGGAGACCTCTATGGGTAGTACCTCATGGCCATATAGATAAAAGTTCAATCTTTATAGACAGAAGTTCTATCCATAGTAGGAGAATTTCAACAGGCTTAAGGATAAAAAAGTTCAAGAACATATAGATAAAAGTTCAATGCTTATGGATAGAACTTAAGTATTATATAAACAGAACTTCAATCCATGTGTACAACACATTATGGATAGAACTTCAAGACCATATAGATTGAAGTTCAAATCCTTATTGACTTACAGATATAGAAACTTATATTAACATTATGAAAATACTTTTCAACCAAACTGTTACACTGAGGATTATTGAACTTAATAAACCTCAACATCCTTGGAAAGCCATCACTGTGAAATGTACAGAAATTAGAACCAACTTTTGGAAATAATTCAACGAACCAGGTGCACAACACCAAGGGGGATTCCAAGCACAGTATAGTATGCATCTTTTCCTGAACTTGCAACACTTTTAAGGGGGGTCGTCACAGACTTAACAAGTGTTTCAAAACCCAGAATCCCCTACGGATAAGCTGCACAAAGATCCTCGTTGTCAATGATATCCAAATAATGAACTTCCACCAAACTATTTTTTTCTTACAACACAAAATAATTGATTGGGGTATATAAAACTCTGCAATCTTTACTGCATCGTCTTCATTGACCAGAGATGACGTGCTCATTGATACCAAAAATGCACGAACGTCCGACAGTTGAAGATTTCTTTTACCACCAAAGCACTGCTTGAGGAGCCTCCTATCCATATTCATAGACTGCCTATCAAACAAATACCCACGATTTGGAGAAAATCTCAAACCAGTGTAAAGATAGTATTCTTCAGGACCGAAATGAATTACGCGACCAAAAAATTTGAAGCTTAATCTGTTTGGATCACTGCTCACAATACGAGACAATATTAAACAATGCAGTAACCTCATAGAAGTTCTGTATGACTGCAACTTCACAAAGTTCCAAAGACACCCTCTGGAGGCTTCTTAAATTGTGCTACACTGAACCTTGAAATTAATTCATCCAAGTTGTGCTCCCCAATACTAATGTGGATTCAAGTTGAACCAGTTTTCAAATGGATACACTAGATTCTCTGCCGTTCCAGCATCCATATTGCAAAAAGCTAACGATAAAAACAAACTATCAGTCGCACATACAAAATAAACAAATGCAGCAAACTTCAAAACAAAAACCTCAAATTGAGTATACAAAATAAAGTATAAAGCCACACACAAATTGAATAAAATAATATGAATAAGTATAAAACTGAACTTCAGCAGATATGAATAGAACTTCAGCACGTAGGGTTGGGGGTATCAATCCCATTATGGACAGAACTTCAGATAAGAGATAGGAAAGTTCAACCCTTAGGGACAGAACTTCAGCACAAAAGGGCAGGGGGAGTTCAACCCTTTGGGATAGAACTTTAGTACACAAGGGTAGGGGAGTTCAACCCTTTCGGATCAAACATCAACCAGTACCATTTCCAACTACAGTACAGTAATGGTACTGCACTTTAATACACCATAGTCTTATGCATACATTCACCAGTACACGGACACACATGCACACAGACGTAAACAAGTTGCATGGAAAAGGGAGAGAGGAGTTCAACTCTTTGGGATAGAACTTGAGTACATAAGTGACATGACCCAAATTTTCGGCTACGCAGTGCGGGCACCCGACATCCTGCCCTAGACCTGTCGGCCGAACCCTTAACATCTAAATTAGGAAAATGAATATAAATCCAACTCATAAATAGGAACAAGACTTAGAAAAAGCACAGATATACTGATACCTCTAAGCTGTACAAAGAAATTACAGCTAACTACCCAACATACTAGGTTTAGGGCTATCCAGACTAGACATCTAAGTGTACGAAAGAAGACAGATACCTCCTGAAGGGAGCAAAATGCAACTGAAATAATAAACAATAAACTGGTGGCCATCCGGAATAAAAGCTGGCTCACACTGACAGCTGAAGTCATCTTCGATCCTGAACAATGTGGCGAACTCAATCCTGGAGCGAACCTACCTAAATGAATAAATAGACAAGAAACAAACAACGAACAAGGGTGAGTCAAAAGGACTCAATAAGTGGGGCAGACTAGCCACCTCAAAGAGTAGGATAGCTAGCCAAGGAGAAAAGAAACAGATAAACCAAATTCCTCTTATTTAAATTATGAAAAGGCAGAGCCAGATAGTAACTAGAAACACTTACGGAATCACAAACTCATTAACAACCAGGAACGTAAGATACCCAGAACATATAGGTATCCCAGAAATATCAACAATCAGAAATACATCCTGTTGCAGCGTGCAACCCGATCTATATATTCATCCTGTTGCGGCGTGCAACCAAATCCATATATTCATACTGTCGCGGCGTGAAACCCGATCCATATATTTAAACCGTTGTGACGTGCAGACGTGCAATACGATTCATATATTTATATCGTTGCGGCGTGCAACCCAGAATACGAGCCAGAAATATATAGGCAAACTGAGATATGTCCACGGCATAGTATACATACTGCATATATAAAACACAACATAATACACATAATAGTCAGTATGCGGTGCAATGAGATTGGATGAATGCGGTACAATGCAATGCAGTCACATATGAATGAGATGGGATGAATGCGGTACGATGCAATGCAGTCACATATGCTTGATACCTATCTCCGGCACGGGACTCTCATTGTGTACCAGGATATATATGAAATATTGATCCTTCACCGGCTCGGGACTCTCATCGATTACCGGGAAGTATATGCAATAATGACCCTTCACCGGTCTGGACAATCATCGATTACCGGGAAGTATATGCAATGATGACCCTTCACCGGCTCGGGACTCTCATCGATTACCGGGAAGTATATGCAATGATTACCCTTCACCGGCTCGGGACTCTCATCGACTACCGGAAAGTATATGCAATACTGACCCTTCACTGGTGCGGGACTCTCATCGCCAACCGAGAAGTATATGCAATAATAATCCTTCACCGGCTCGGGACTCTCATCGATTACCAGAAAGTAGATGCAATGATGACCCTTCACCGGGTCGGGATTCTCATCGATTACCAGGAAGTATATGCAATGATGACCCTCACCGGCTCGGGACTCTCATCGATTACCAGAAAATATATGCAATGATGACCCTTCATCGGTGCGGGACTCTCATCGCCAACCGGGAAGTATATGCAATGCTCAAAACCAGAGTACAATGCTCATATGCTCAATGTAATACCAACAACAGGGCATAACATAAAATATACAATGTAAATTCAAAACTAAGGCGTAATGAGTACGCCTATCGGCAGCTACACACGCAAGGAACACGTGGTAGAATATCCACAAGGCCAAGGGCCTCCAAAGAAATGCATACAAATACTTGCCTTGATACAAAGTTAGCACAGTTACTCAATAACCGCGTTATCCTTTTGATTCACTGCCAAACGATCCTGCTGTATTCAATAAGCAGAAAACTATATCAAATAAGGCTAAAGGCTTCATTCCCCACATCATAGAGTAATTCGGTTAGGAACCTGATACCCTATTCGCGTATACAATACGCAGGCCAGGCCTATGTACAGGGTTTAAGGTCACATAACCAAACCCTAAATAAATTATATTTATATATTGCCCATAACTCACTGAGTACGAATATATAATTAATTCTACTATCGGGGTACAATTAACCCTTTAAAATATTGATTGAACGTATTAAAACGATGTCTAATATTCCAAGTTTTATCGTTAAAATATATTCAAACACACGTAGTAAACTCAAATAATATATTAAGATCATTACCGGAATGGTTTGGGGTAAAAATTCACTTTTTCCCCGCTACTTTTCCTTTTTTTCCTCATTTTCTGGTATTTTCTTTTACTGCGTTTCATTTCCCCGTTTTGTTCTGTTTCTCGTTCTCTTTTTGTTTGACTCTTTTAAAGTGAAGGCCACCGCCCTTCCTTTCATTCTTTCTCTTTATCCATTCTTTTGCTTTTATTTTATTTTTCCTTTCTTTAATATTTTTTTTCACTTGCTAAGGCGGATCTCAAATCGGACTCTCGAAACTCAATATGCGCATTTAAATGGAAAAAGATCAAATTATTTAACTTTCGAAATTTTAGCGGAAACTAGCCGAACAACATCAAAATTCACTTTCGCAAAATTATAAAAGTCACAAATAATCATACGAACCCAACGACGCTTTCAGATTTCGAATCGGAGCTCGTTCGCCAAAACCAAACTCGAAAATCTCTTTTTAGTATTTATCGATAATAAAAACTGAAACCTTCTTCCGATGCCTACCAAACGAGATCTGATTTATCTCAAATTTTACAGACAGGTCCTAATGGATATTACGAATATTTTAAAATTATCGGCACGCCAATCGGAGTCCTAATTTTCGAAACAACTAACCGAGGTCGTTTCATTCTCCTCCACTTAAACTCTCGTTCGTCCTCGAACGAGCCAAAGTCTAAAGAAAAATTGGCACAGATAACAAAAGAACTTGCATGACCTTCATAAGCTACTCCACAGACATTATCTCATGATTGTAGAATCAGAATTATAACACGAATACCGAATTCTTGGAATAAAACATATCTGGATAATATGATAACACCATTGCCCGGATTATTCTGACTAAGATGATCCTTCCTCGATCACGAGAGGAGAGTTCTAACTTTTTGAAACAAAGATACACAGAACTTTGGATGGATTAACATGATTAAGCCGATAGTCACCTCTTTGATATACCTTTCGATATAGAACAGGTCAATGGAACTAAGAATTAGCTCATGCTTGATGCAATAGGGGAGATTTATAAGTACCTTGTCACACTATAGAAGATTTGATGCAAGCTATATTATTTTTACGAACGCACTATGCAACATCTCAGTTGATGTTAGTGTTGTTTCGCAAGCTCCTAGTGGGAATGTAGTTACTCATATCCTAATGTATGTCAAAGGTTCATTTGAACATGTCTATCTTATAAGGATAAGGATCATGCCAATACTACTAGATAGTATGATGCAGACCAGAAATGATCTTCAGACTGAACATCTACTTCAGGATATTGTCTTTGAATTTGAAATATTATGACTTGAAAAAGTGAAAATAAAAGAGACATGTAGTTGGACCATGAGCTGAGGCAGAATACCAGCAACAAAGTTGATTACATTTGCACTTATAACACTAAAGTAACTTCTCAAAGAGTTGAAGTGTGAAGGAGATATGTCAATGATGGATGGACGATAAGCTGCACTAGACCTTTAACTCTAAATTTTCAATGAAGTAAAACAGCGTCAGTATGAAGATCCAGTTCTAGTTGAATACAGAAAGATAGCCAGAAGAAAAATGGAGTCACCATACAGGGTTACTATTGACGGTGTTCCCATTTATAAAGATAGACTTTGTATTCCTGATGTTGCAGATTTACGTGGACAGATTAATGTTGCTCCCAACGCACACGCAAGTATACGTGGTCGATAAGTAATAAAGTGATAAGTAGAGTATCGTTCCCACGAGGACTATTCAAACTGGACTCCTAACAAACAATTGCTTAAAACTACTCAGGGATCTTTTTCCAATAGTGAGGGTTTTATTAACTAAAAAGAAATAATTAAAATGGTAGAAGTGAATTCAAACAATAGAGCAAAACTTGGTTGTGATCAGTAATAAGGAGACGGTCCAGGGTCAGAGTTACGAACAATCCAGTTGAGTTTTCCAATTGATTCCACTTCTTCAATCCCAGATTACTGATAAGAATCAAAATGCGGAAAGTAAAGATAAGAGGAACGAGACGCGTTCCGAACTCCCTACAAGGTAACCACGGAGAACTTGTTCCGTGATACCCCCGTATCGGTGTCGAAAAGAGCCTACGCTATGCAACTACCCTTGAGCCACACTTGGGACTCGCAAATAGAATGATCGGGTTTTCGGTTCAAGACTCAACTAGGTTCCACTAGTGAATTCAAGCAACCAAGGAAGGGTTTCTTCATAAAAAGAGATAAACTCTATTCATCATTCATAAGATTCAAAGGTAAGCTAATGTTTGAGGAGGCTAAGTGAAGTATTTATAGGCTTCACTTAGTCATACTAAAAGGTCTAAAATACCCCCCAAAGTGGGTTAAAACAAATAAGGCCACGCAGGGCTAAAGTTGGAAGTCCAAGACAAAAGTAGTAAAATATCCCGCAGCTCGTCACAGGGGGAGGCGGTCCGCCTAGGGTGGGTAGGCGGTCCGCCTAGCAGCCTTCCACTCTCTGGACTTTTCCTGAGGCGCTCCGCCTCCTGACTTCCTGCTCTCTGGATTTTGGGAGGCGCCCCGCCTCAGCTGGGAGGCGCTCCGCCTTGTTCTGGAGCCCCTTGGGGTGTCTCATTTTGGGTCTCTTGAGCCTCTCCAAGTGTCCTAGAGGATCCTCCATCCACGGCACACCAAAGCATGGTCTTCAAGTTGCTCTCGGGGCCTTCTTCCATACTCTTCCATATCAAGTGAAGATGGGTATCTTGGATCAACTTGGCTTGACTCCGAGTGAATGGTCTTGAGGGGGTTTGGGTCTTATCATCCTCCCCTTCTTGAGAAGATTTCATCCTCGAAATCGAAGTGTCATTTACGACCTCTTCATCATCATGCACGACCCCTTCATTACCTACATTCAAAGGAACCAAGTCACAAACATTGAAAGTATTAGAAACTTGATACTCACTTGGCAAGTCGACCACATAGGCATTGTTGTTTATCTTCGAGAGCACTTGGAATGGGCCATCTCCCCGGGGCGCCAACTTCCCTTTCCTAAGGTTTGGAAACCTTTCTCTCCGGAAGTGCACCCACACATAGTCACCCTTCTTGAGTTCCACCTTCTTGCGGCCTTTGTTTTTCTTGGAGGCAACCTTAGCATAAGCTTCCTCCAAGTTCTTGTTTGCCTTTGCATGGACTTCAACCAAAGCCTTGGCTCTAGCTTTACCTTCAAAATTAACAACCATTTCCCTTGGCAAAGGGGTTAGATCAAGGGGAATCAAGGGGTTAAATCCATAAACACACTCGAATGGAGTCATGCCTATCATGCTATGCAATGTGCGATTACAGGCAAACTCCATAAGAGGTAGACGATCAATCCAAGTCCCGGCCTTCCCTCGGGTCATGGCTCTAAGAAGAGCTCCCAAGGTTCGGTTTACCACTTCCGTTTGCCCATCGGTTTGGGGGTGGTGGGACGTGGAGAACAAGAGCTTGGTGCCTAAAGCACCCCATAAACACCTCCAAAAATGACTTAGGAACTTAGTGTCCCTATCACTCACTATGGTTTGAGGCACACCATGCAACTTCAAGACATTTTCAATAAACAAAGTTGCCACATGTTGTGCATCATCACATTTCTTGCACGGAATGAAATGAGCCATTTTGGAGAACCTATCCACAACAACATAAATGCTATCATGGCCCCCCCTAGTCCTTGGTAATCCCATCACGAAATCCATTGAGATATCCAACCATGGACTAGTAGGTACGGGGAGAGGGGTATACAACCCATGAGGGTGGGCTTTAGATTTGGCACGCTTGCACTCAAGGCAATTAGTGCAAAACTTTTCCACATGCACCCTCATCTTTGGCCAATAGAATTGTTCTTGAAGAATGGCTAAGGTCTTTCTTGTGCCAAAATGTCCCATGAGTCCCCCGCAATGTGCCTCATGCACAAGCAACTCCCTCCAAGAGGACTCCGGTATGCACACCCTACCATTTTTGAAGATATAACCATCAACCCATTGGTATTTGTCAACTCTCCCCGCTTTCTCTAGAGTGTCATGGACACTCTTTAGCTTTGGGTCATGAGCATACATCAATTTAATGCTCTCAAAACCCATGAGCTTCGAGGTGAGAGTGGTGGCTAGAGCAAACTTTCTCGAAAGCGCATCCGCCACAACATTGTCCTTCCCTTTCTTGTATTGGATCACATAGGGAAAGGACTCAATGAATTCAAACCACTTGGCATGTCTCTTATTGAGCTTCTCTTGGCCTCTCAAATGCTTGAGTGACTCATGGTCACTCTTGATTACAAACTCACGAGGCCAAAGGTAGTGTTGCCAATGGGCAAGGGCTCTCACAAGGGCATACAACTCCTTGTCATATGTAGAATAATTCAAGGAGGCCCCTTTCAACTTCTCACTAAAGTAGGCGATAGGTTTGCTATCTTGCATTAAGACACCACCAATTCCCACCCCCGAGGCATCACACTCAACCTCAAATGCCTTTCCGAAGTCGGGCAATTGCAATAGCGGGGCGGTACTCAACCTACTTTTCAACTCAAGGAAGGCCTTCTCTTGAGGCTCTCCCCAAACAAACGGTTGGTCCTTCTTCACCAATTCGGTGAGTGGAGCGGCAATTGAGCTAAAGTCCTTCACAAATCGCCTATAAAAGCTTGCGAGACCATGAAAGCTCCTCACTTGAGTCACGGTAGTAGGAGTAGGCCAATCACGTATGGCCTCTACCTTAGACTCATCCACCTCCACTCCTTGGGCACTCACAACAAACCCAAGGAAGACCACCTTCTCAACACCAAAGGCACACTTTTTAAAATTAGCATAGAGCTTTTCGGCTCTCAACTTTTCAAGCACTAGCCTAAGGTGTTCAACATGGTCGCCTATTGATTTGCTATAGATCAATATATCGTAAAAATAGACGACCACAAACTTGTTGATGAATGGCTTTAGAACATGGTTCATTAGCCTCATGAAAGTACTAGGTGCATTGGAGAGCCCAAAGGGCATCACCAACCATTCATAGAGACCAAACTTTGTCTTGAATGCGGTTTTCCATTCATCACCCGGTTTCATCCGGATTTGATGGTAGCCGGACCTAAGGTCAACTTTGCTAAACACACATGAACCACTTAATTCATCTAACATATCATCAAGTCGGGGAATAGGATGACGGTACTTTACCGTTATTTTGTTCACGGCCCGACAATCAACACACATTCTCCAAGTGCCGTCCTTTTTGGGAACAAGGATCACGGGCACGGCACAAGGACTCAAGCTTTCCCTCACCAAGCCTTTAGTGAGCAATTCATCAACTTTCCTTTGCAACTCCCTTGTATCCTCCGGGTTGCTCCTATAGGCCGGTTTGTTCAGGATTTGGGATCCCGGGACAAAGTCTATTTGATGCTCAATGCCCCTCAAAGGAGGCAATCCATCCGGCATTTCATCCGGGAACATGTCACCAAAATCCTTCAAAACATTCTCAAACACACTAGGCAAAGGGTTAGAAGAAAAATCACAATTAGAGTTTAGAACCATACCTTTGTGCACTAGGCATATGAGAAGCTTGTTGCCATCATTTCCCTTTAGGATCTCGCCCGGTTGCATCATGGCACATATGCCACCGGTAGAAGTAGGTGGGATTGCCACCAAGCTTTTGGACAAAGGACTAGTCTCAACAACCGACTTAGCCTTTGCCACTTCTCTCAACTCCCGCATCCGTTTGTAATCATCGCTCACTTGTTTGGGAGTCATAGGTTGGAGCACAAACTTTTTCCCCTCATGCGTCACCGTATAGGTGTTGGCATGACCATTATGAACCACACGTCGATCAAATTGCCAAGGCCTACCAAAGAGTAGATGGCATGCTTGCATATGTACGACATCGAACATGTGCTCATCCACATAGTTCCCAATCTTGAACTTGATCAAACATTGCTTAACCACCCTCAATTCACCACACTCACTAAGCCATTGTAGCCTATAAGGATTTGGGTGTTTTAAGGTAGGTATTTTCAATTGGGCAACTAGTGTTTGGCTAATGACATTAGCACAACTTCCCGAATCAATGATCATAGAGCAAATGAGACCCATGACTCGGCATTTGTAATGAAAAAGGTTCTCTCGTTGTAAGGTCTAAACATCCTCCACACACATGGCCCCTAGACTCCTCCTCACAACAAGGAAGGCATGGGAGTCATCATCTTCGATCATAGTAATCTCCCCTTCATCTCCCTCGTCCTCACCCTCTACTCCCTCTTCTTCCTCGGGTTCACTATCTTGCTCATAGACCAAGTCACCAACAAGAACCATAGTCTTCCGGGTGGGGCAATCTTTAGAGAGATGACCATATTCCTTACACTTAAAGCATTGAGTAGAAGAAGATATTGGATTACTCAATTGAGTTCTAGAGTTACCTCCCACGGGTTGTGTAGACCTTTCAAACGGCCTTTTCACATCTTTGCTAGCACTTGGACCACTTGCACTTGGGAATTTGGCATTAGTTGTAGGAGATTTCCAATCCTTTGGCTTGTTCATTGGAGTAGTAGCACTACTCTTGTAACGAAAGGATTTCTCCTCTTTGAGCCACTTCTCGGCTTCAACCGCATCTTCATATAGCTTGTAGTGGTCATTGTACTTGTGAAACTTCAAGAGCGAAGCTATGTCTCGGTTTAAGCCCCCTTTGAAACGGATCATGGCCGTCTCATTGTCTTCCTCATCCAAGTCTAGAGTCATCCGGACTTGTTCAAACTCATTGAAGTACTCTCCGACCGACTTGGAACCTTGTTTCAATTCATAGAGACGCTTTTGTTGTTCCACTCGGTATTGGTTAGTCAATTACTTTTCATCCATCGCACGGATCAACTCATCCCAAGTAAGATTAAGAACCATCCCCATCCTCCTTCGATTCCTCTTCACCGACTCCCACCATGTAGAAGCAAAGGACTCAAAGGTAGAGATAGCATACTTGGTCTTCTTCACTTCGGGCATATCGTTGGTGTCAAATATACGTTCCATGGACAACTTCCAATCAAGGTACTCCACCGGATCACTACTCCCTTTGAAAGGAGGAATAGTGATCTTCACACTATTAAGATTGTTGTTGTTGTCACGACCCCCACGGAATGGCTCCGGTTGGCCCCCATAGTGATCTTCATTCACACCATACTCCCTTCTCGCATTCCCTCAAACATATCCCATAGGTGGCCCTCGACCTCGGCCCCTACCACGATCCACATTTCGACCCCAATTCATACCTCATCTCGGTTGAAAGTGATCATCAAACCCATACATATCATCAACATAATCGGCTTCCTCCCCTTCTTGAGCCTCATCGACTTGCTCAAGGGGTTGCACGTTTCGGATGGGTCTTGGTAATGGAATGTTTCTTGGGGGATTATCCAAGATACGGGGAATGCCCGTTCGTTCAATTCTCCCTCGATCTTCCTTTACCCGTTGTTGATTGAGCAATTCAACAACTTGCTCCGGAGTAAAGGTAGGGCTACTCGAGCCTTCACCGGCCTCAATTTGGACACTCGAGGTCCCCTTTTCAATTGGGACACTCGGGGTCCCTTGGTCACCTTGAGTACTTGAGGCACCCTTTTCAAGTGACTCAATCCTTTGAGTCATGACATCCATCTTGGCAAGAAGGCTAGCCAAGGCCTCCTTGATGAAATCTTGACCTTCGTTGGCCATTGTACCTACAAAGAAAAGAAACAAGAGTTAGTCAAAACACCTCACTCACTCCCTCACTTGTGTTCACTCGGATCACTCGTTTGGTGGTGATGGCTTTTTCACTCTTGCTTGAACTCAAAGTTTCACGAAGTTGAATAGTAAACCTAAACTTAATCACTCGACTCAAAAGCCCAATGCACTCCGGGGTTAGTGGAGTTAATAGGACTCGATTGGATCGCTAAGCACTTTGAGTGAGGACTTGAGTCAAAAGATACTACAGATCTTCTTTGAATTCTAGTCTCCTTTCTAAGGCACGATGATCCTAATTAGCTCGAAGTAATTAGTAGTAATCAAGTAGGATTATACTCTAATACTACCAATTAGAAGCAATGCAAACAACAAAACACGAGAACCTAGAAGAAACTACCCAATTCCCAACGTTCAGGAAGTAGGCGCCCCGCCTCAGCTAGTGGGCGGTCCGCCCAGGGTAAAGTTCCAGGTGGAGGCGCTCCGCCTCAGAAGGGAGGCGCTCCGCCTCAGCAATTTCCAGAGAGGTCACAGATTTGAGGCGCTCCGCCTCAGAATATAGGCGCTCCGCCTCTGCAACCTTCAGCACAGTTCAACAACGTGTTTTCTTGGTTTTTCACCCAACAATCCAACTAATCAAACGTTGTTTTAGCAATTCAAAGGTACCCAAATGTTGTATTAGTCACAAAGATCAAACCCCAACAAGTTTTATCAAACCCCAATCAAAAACAAACAATCCACCATGATCATCTTCTTCAAAGCTAGGGTTTTAAAATTTTCAAATTTCCATAGGGTTTCAAATTCTCAATTCATGTAATACAACTCCAAATTGGGTGTTTAAGGTACCAAAATAATGGGAATCACACAAGGACCAAACCCCAATATCAAGTTCTCAATCCCACTTCAATCCAACCCAAGAATCAATCAAAAATCATCAAGAACAAGTTCATCAAGGGTTTTAAGGGGTTTTGGGGTTTTGATTTTCAATCTTCACCAATCCAAGTATTTTTGGTATCCAGACGACGGGATTTCAACCACGATCAAGAATCTATAACACCCATATCATGAATCATTCAAACCAACAAGTTACACCAAATTTTTAGATTTTTCAATTTTTTTGTAGTTTTCTTCTTTTAATAACAACAAACAAGAACCTAAGATAGAAACTAACCTAGGCACGAAGAATCAAGGGTCGGGGGTTTGTAGAAACAAAACCCGAGCATTGCTCTGATACCAAGATGATAAGAATCAAAATGCGGAAAGTAAAGATAAGAGGAACGAGACGCGTTCCGAACTCCCTACAAGGTAACCACGGAGAACTTGTTCCGTGATACCCCCGTATCGGTGTCGAAAAGAGCCTACGCTATGCAACTACCCTTGAGCCACACTTGGGACTCGCAAATAGAATGATCGGGTTTTCGGTTCAAGACTCAACTAGGTTCCACTAGTGAATTCAAGCAACCAAGGAAGGGTTTCTTCATAAAAAGAGATAAACTCTATTCATCATTCATAAGATTCAAAGGTAAGCTAATGTTTGAGGAGGCTAAGTGAAGTATTTATAGGCTTCACTTAGTCATACTAAAAGGTCTAAAATACCCCCCCAAAGTGGGTTAAAACAAATAAGGCCACGCAGGGCTAAAGTTGGAAGTCCAAGACAAAAGTAGTAAAATATCCCGCAGCTCGTCACAGGGGGAGGCGGTCCGCCTAGGGTGGGTAGGCGGTCCGCCTAGCAGCCTTCCACTCTCTGGACTTTTCCTGAGGCGCTCCGCCTCTTGTCTGAGGCGCTCCGCCTCCTGACTTCCTGCTCTCTGGATTTTGGGAGGCGCCCCGCCTCAGCTGGGAGGCGCTCCGCTTTGTTCTGGAGCCCCTTGGGGTGTCTCATTTTGGGTCTCTTGAGCCTCTCCAAGTGTCCTAGAGGATCCTCCATCCACGGCACACCAAAGCATGGTCTTCAAGTTGCTCTCGGGGCCTTCTTCCATACCCTTCCATATCAAGTGAAGATGGGTATCTTGGATCAACTTGGCTTGACTCCGAGTGAATGG
Organism: Petunia secreta; assembly: GCA_029990175.1. NCBI lineage: Eukaryota > Viridiplantae > Streptophyta > Magnoliopsida > Solanales > Solanaceae > Petunia > Petunia secreta. The sequence continues at coordinate 29,122,869 of JARKIP010000003.1, forward strand.
TCTTGAGGGGGTTTGGGTCTTATCAATTACTAACTAACAGATTAAATGTACCCGTGAAAACCTTTCGATTCTTCACGGTCTATGCAGGCTACTCCAATCCCTATATGTCTATGGGTTGAATCACGTGCATGCATTAACGAATTCTGTAATTAGTTAAGCTAGGTGAGCAAGTATATGTCTATACTACTCACAAATTGGTTCCCCGATGCCCGGGTTCACAATCTAGCCCTACTCTTTCTTATTGCGTTCACAAATTCCCTCTTTCGAGTTCAATCTAAAAACCATAGATAATGCATAATAATCGGGCCCTGACAATTACACAAGTGAAATCAAGAAAGAATAAGTAACCCGTTATGGGATTCAATAATGGAAATCAATCTTTAAACATCAACTTTCATGAAATACTCTAACCCTAGATCATGCCTTCGTGTGGTCGATCCAATCCTCAATCAAACTCCAATCTTTTCTTGCTCGATCATGCTCTTTAAAGCTCCAATTGCACTTCATAACAACCTACAATCATACGATATAAAATAAGTGCAAAATCACATTCATTAACTAGAAAACGGGCGAATAAAGTATCCAAATGCGAGGAAATATTAACGAAATATAGGCATAAAATGCCAAACATCACAACCCCACACTTGACCCTTTGCTCGCCCTCGAGCAATCACAAATAACTTCCCAGCCTAGGTAGAACAGGTCTGCCTATGACTATGGTTGATACTGACCATTGAACGAGTGCACACATAACTACTATGGGTCCAACAAACATGCCAACAATTTACCAAACACCAAAACATGAGAAAAACCACCCCAAGATAGCTCAAATTCACAAACTCAACTCATTGCAACCATGCTCCCACAAAATCACACCTATCTACTCAACCAAGAAGCCACAACTTCACCTATCTCATGCAAACCATGTGCCCTCACCAAAATGAAGCAAGAGAGTGTCCCCCAAATATCACACCCAACAATGAATATCAAGAATAGAACGGGGACAATAGCATAGAAAGAATTCACTCACTCTCATGACAATCTCACATGTCACACACGATGTACCATAGGCTTGCCCGTAGTATAGGACTCCACTAATGTAAGCTCACTCCAATAGGGATTAACTAGGACTTTAAAAAGGTTGTTATGTAGGCTAAGGGGATGGTAGGATACATATGGGTAATAGTGACTACCTCCCTAAGCAATTTAATACATCACAATACAAATTAAGCACAAGTCTCATCAAAGCCACCCAATCAACCAAACCAACAAATTTAACACACAACTTTTTCAACAAGTAGCAATTTTTCTTTTAAGCACAACACTAGCAAGGACGGATATTCTTTTCTTTTCTCTTTATTTCTTTTCCATAATTTTTTTTCTTCTTTTTCTTTTCAATTCACTCCAAACCTTGCTAATCGTCTTTTTCTACTTCACAATTTATCAAATATTCCCCTCATTGGTTCCACTCAAAAACCTCCCAATATTTCAACCACAACTCACAATAAGACAACATTATCAATTAAAGTGCTCAAGGAGTAAAGGGCCAAAAGAAAGCAATTTAGAACAAGTGGGTAGGCTTGGGGTGTGGGTGCCAACAGAAAGGTCAAAGAAATCACAACAATCAAGTCCAAGGTGTATATGTAAGGGTAGGCAAATAAAAAGAAGGCCTGTATCATTTCCCGACTAGAGCAAACCTAGGATTTCACTTTGCACACACACGGGGCAAGTTCTAGACGTCAATATGCAAACATGGAGCAAACAAGAATATGCCTCACAACACACATTGCACACAATCCACACAAAATGGGTCCATCACAACTCTCAATCAAGCAAATAGGGTGCAACTTGTGGATAATTAAGCACTAATGCACAAAGGTTCACAACAAAGTCAAGCGAGTGGAGTCAAGCATCTCAAGGGGGTCATTCCATTTTTTTTCTAGGCATGCATCACAAATTAAAACCAAAAGACACCACAATTAGCACATGCAATAAGTTCAAGTCCACCGATATCAAACAAATCAAAGACACCTAGCATTCTACCTATTTCCTTCGTCTAGGGTCACCTATACTAACTATTCTAATCCTAATAAAAATAAAAATTACCCGGTTCAAAGGCCTCCCCGTGGAAAAGAACCGAGGCTATAAGAAAAACCATGGGGTAGATGACATGTACCACTAATAAAGACTAAAAAGAAAATCTTTTTGAAATTTTTTTTCATTGGTTTTCTATTTTTTTCATTTTTTTTTCATATGTTAAAGCAAGAAACAAATCAAAATAAAGTCAAGTGACAAAAGAAAATCCTACGGTACATGCATCCCTAACCTCATAAATAAAGGGGAGTTCCCCACCCCACACTAAAAACTAAGCAATGTCCTCAGTGCTAAAGATAAAGTACAAGAGGTAAAAGAACTTCCCTGAAGGCCGAAAGGTCTAGCCTTTGGCGCTAGCAGTGACGCCATCCCTATCACGAACCAACCAAGTGTCCGTATAACATGAGGTACTCAGACATCCCCCAACAGGTCATCAATATTAGGCAGGGGTGAGGACACCCCACACTTAAGCTCGACATTACATGAACCTGCAGTCCAAAGAAAAACTAAAACTACGTGACACTATAAATAAAATAATACAAGTACAAACTCGGGTTGCCTCCCGAGAAGCGCCTTAGTTAACTTCGTGGCACGACGACACTTTTAGCTCACTTCCAGCATTTACGTCTTCTCTTCTTACGACGAACTTTTGCTTTCTTCCTTTCTTTGAGAGAACCCAACTTCAACTTCACATGCGATGCGTCACTGTTATTTTGTTCAACATTCTGCTCACACAGGTCATTTGGTTTACTTCCATGTTCTTGTTTGACACATTCAATCATAGAGCACTCTTCAACCTTAGTTATGTGCTCCTTCTCATTATAAACCTTGAAAGTAACCTTTTCTCCATGCACTCTAACAGTCATCTCTCCCAGCTCCATGTCAATAATTTCCTTCGAGGTGACTAAGAATGGTCTCCCCAAAATGGTTGGAGCTTCTCGGTCCTCTTCATAATCTAGGACTATAAAATCAGTAGAGAATATAAACTTACCAACTTTAAGCAGCACATCCTCCAACTTACCATTGGGGTGAGTGAGTGATCCATCCACCATCTTAAGAGTAACTGAAGAGGGTTTGATTACTCCTAGCCCTAACCTTTTGCAAACAGAGAGAGGCATGGGATTTATGCTCGCACCCAAATCACACAAGGCACCAGTGATATTATGCCCTCCAACGGTACAAGGAATAGTAAACCTCCCAGGATCTTGTAGTTTTGGAGGTAGCTTGCTCAAGATTGTGCTACACTCCTCAACTAACTCAACTGTATCTATCTCTTGAGGCTTATACTTCTTGACTAAAATCTCTTTTAAGAACTTCACAAAAGATGGCATCAATTCAAACACATCAGTCAAAGGAATATTAACTTGAAGTTCTTTCAACATACTCACAAATTTTTGATACTAGGCCAGATCCTTCGATGGTATAAGTCTCTGTGGGAATGGTGGAGGCGGCAGACGTGCCTCCTTTTTCTCTTCTTTCTTCTTTACCTTCTCCACTCTTTCTACTTTTTCTATTTCAGCTCTCTCCTAAGACTTAGCCATTAGCTCTCCACCTTCAATGTCACTGCAAGACATTGCTCAGGCTCTTTTTTAACAGTACTTATTTCTCCCACCAACTGCCCAAACTGGTGCTCCAGGTTCTTTTGAGCATTGGCAAGATCTTGTATGGCCTGTGCATGGGCTGCAGTGTCAGCTATCATTCTCTGCTGGCCCGCCATTATCTGCTGTAGCATATCTTCAACTGAATTGCTAACCTGCTGTGGTGGAGCTGGAAGTGGGTGGTAATTATTCAAGGCTCTCGTATTGCCTTGATAATAAGCATTACCAAATTGATTTTTGACCCTGCAGCCTGTTTTGATTACCCACGTAATAAACTGACTCTGGATTAGAGGAGCAAACCTCCGTAGCATGATCTTGACCACAAACCTCACAAAAGCTCTGGAGTTGTTGCACTGGAGCCACTGGTTGCTGAGTCTTTGGCAGAGCTAGCTTGATAATTTGATTGGAAATAGCATCCATCCTTGCCCTTAGCTCTGAAATTGCATCTAACTGAAGTACTCCAGCAGATTTCTGCGTAATAGCTCTACCATCTCCCTGCCAATCAGGATTGCTCTGCAAAAACTTATCTAGTAAATCATAGATCTGGTCAAAATTTAAGGCCAACACTTGGCCTCCAGCAGCAGCATCTACCACGATCTTAGTATGCGCATTCAACCCCTTAACAAAAGTATGTGCAATAACCTCATTGGATTGGTTATGGTGTGGACAATTTCTCAATAAAACTTTAAATCGCTCCCAGACTGAATACAAAGACTCTCCTTCTATCTGTCTGAAGGACATAATTTCACTCCTCAGCCGGGCTATCTTGGCAGATGGATAAAAGTTAGCCAAGAACTTCTTAGCCAAATCCTCCCAAGTAGTGATAGACCCAGACTTTTCAGCCTTTACCCACTTCCTTGCTGCCCCAATCAGTGAAAACGGGAACAACGTCAAACGAACATAATTAGTGGGAACTCCCGTTGGTGTATAAGTATCACTAATCTCCAGAAAATTCTGAATGTGTTGCTGCGGATCTTCATGAAGTAATCCAGCATATTGCCCAGTCACATGCAGCAACTGAATCATGCCGGACTTAATCTAAAAGTGCCCGGTGATAGCGGGCTTAACTATGCTAGCAGCTACCCCCTCCAGACTGGGGAGAGCAACATCTCGCACAGTTAAAGCTTGTTCTGCTGCCATTCCTGTAGGTAAAGATCAAGCAGGGCCTAATACCTGAAATAACACAAAACTCAAGACAAAAATTAAACCTGAATAGAAAATAATAAATCATCTGAAAAGAAAACAGTCAATTGTTTAGTTCCCGGCAACGGCGCCAAAAACTTGTTGCTCCCGACGCACACGCAAGTATACATGGTCAACAAGTAATAAAGTGATAAGTAGAGTATCGTTCCCACGAGGACTATTCAGACTGGACTCCTAACAAATAATTTTTTAACAACTACTCAGGGATCTTTTTCTAATAGTGAGGGTTTTATTAACTAAAAAGCAATAATTAAAATGGTAGAAGTGAATTCAAACAATGGAGAAAAACTTGGTTGTGATCAGTAATAAGGAGACGGTCCAGGGTCAGAGTTACGAACAATCCAGTTGAGTTTTCCAATTGATTCCACTTCTTCAATCCCGGATTACTAACTAACAGATTAAATGTACCCGTGAAAACCTTTCGATTCTTCACGGTCTATGCAAGCTACTCCAATCCCTATATGTCTATGGGTTGAATCACGTGCATGCATTAACGAGTTCTGTAATTAGTTAAGCTAGGTGAGCAAGTATATGTCTATCCTACTCACAAATTGGTTCCCCGATGCCCGGGTTCACAATCTAGCACTACTCTTTCTTATTGCGTTCATAAATTCCCTCTTTCGAATTCAATCTAAAAACCATAGATAATGCATAATAATCGGGTCCTGACAATTACACAAGTGAAATCAAGAAAGAATAAGTAACCCGTTATGGGATTCAATTAATGGAAATCAATCTTTAAACATCAACTTTCATGAAATACTCTAACCCTAGAACGATAGATTTAGCCAAGCATACTCATAATAACAACACAAGGATTTGATGAAATAATGAAATAATGATGTAATAGATTAATGGAAGGAAGAAAAACCCTTGTTCAAGATGCTATGAGCTCTCCAATTTGCTCCAAAGTCTGAACTCCCATCAAAAACTAAGTAAAAGAGTATTTATAGGGTTTACAAAGGCCTAGTAATAAGTTCCACCTAAGCCTAAATGAAATAGGAAGTCCGAAAATGCTCCAGGGGTGCTGTAGTTGGCGCCCCGCGCCCCCGAACGCGCCAAGACAAGCAGAACCCGTCGAAATCTACATGCTTCTGCCACGCGCCGCGCAGCCAAACGCGCGAGAAGGCTGGGCGCTTTTCCTGGCGCGGCGCGCCACCTGGGGCGCCAGGCCAAATCCTGCTCCTCCTTGCTGCGGCTCGCTTCGTGTCATGCCTTCGTGTGCTCGATCCAATCCTCAATCAAACTCCAATCTTTTCTTGCTCGATCATGCTCTTTAAAGCTCCAATTGCACTTCATAACAACCTACAATCATACGACATAAAATCAATGCAAAATCACATTCATTAACTAGAAAACGGGCGAATAAAGTATCCATACGTGAGGAAATATTAAGGAAATATGGGCACAAAATTCCAAACATCAATTAACATAGAGGCACATTATTCCAAATACATTGTTCATCCAGGTTCGACTAAAATGTACCATTATCTTAAGTAGATTTATTGGTGGGACGGAATGAAGTGTGACACAGCAGAATTTTTGGATCAGTGTTCTAATTGCCAGTAAGTTAAAGTCGTGTCATCTTTCCAGACTTTATGCTTTAAGCAGATAGGTACGTATATATGATCAGGTTGCCAGCTTATCTCTATTATTAATAGATTATTAGTGGGTTTATGACACGACCTGGAATCCGGTTAGGCCGTGCGGGCACCCGACATCCTCCCCTAGACCCATCGGGCGAACCCTTACCAATTAAATTAGGAAAATAAATATAACAGTTCATAAATAAGGACATGACTTCTAAAAAAAACACAGACATACTGACACCTCTAAGCTGTACGAAAGAAATTACAGCTGACTACCCAACATACAAGGTTTAGGGCTATCCAGACTAGACATCTAAGATTACAAAAGAAGACAGATACCTCCTGAAGGGAGCAAAATGCAACTGAAATGATAACCAATAAAATGGTGGCAATCCGGAATAAAAGCTGGCTCACCCTGACACCTGAAGTCGTCTTCGCTCCTTCACAACGTGGCGAACACAATCCTGGAGCGAACCTGCCGAAACGAAATAGATAGACAAGAAACAAACAACAAACAAGGGTGAGTCAAAAGGACTCAATAAGTGGGGCAGACTAGCCACCTCAAAGAATAGGATAGCTAGCCAGGGAGAAAAGAAACAAATAAACCAGATTCCTCTTATTTAAATTATGAAAAGGCAGAGCCAGATAATAACTAGAAACACGTATGGAATCGCAAACTATTCAACAACCAGGAACATAAGACAGCCAGAACATATAGGTATCCCGAACACATCAACAACCAAAAATACATCCAGTTGCGGCGTGCAACCTGATCCATATATTCATCCTGTTTCGGTGTGCAACCCGATCCATATAGTCATACCGCTGCGACGTGCAACCCGATCCATATATTTATACCGTTTCGGCGTGCAACCCGATCCCCGCAACTCAGAATACGAGCCAAAAATATATAGGCAAACTGTAATATGTCCACAACATGGTGTACATACCGCATCCATAAAACACAATATAATACACACAATAGTCAGTATGCGGTGCAATGAGATGGGATGAATGCGACAAGATGCAATGCAGTCACATACGCTTGATATCTATCTCCGGCGCGGGACTCTCATCGTCTACCAGGAGATATATGCAATAATGACCCTTCACCGGCTCGGGACTCTCACCGATTACCGGGAAGTATATGCAATAATGACCCTTCGCCGGTGCGGGACTCTCATCGCCAACCGGGAAGTATATGCAATAATGACCCTTCGCCGGTGCGGGACTCTCATCGCCAACCGGGAAGTATATGCAATAATGACCCTTCGACGGTGCGGGACTCTCATCGCCAACCAGGAAGTATATGCAATAATGACCCTTCGCCGGCGCGGGACTCTCATCGCCAACCGGGAAGTATATGCAATAATGATCCTTCGCTGGTGCGGGACTCTCATCGCCAACCGGGAAGTATATGCAATGCTCAAAACAAGAGTGCAATGCTCATATGTTCAATGCAATACCAACAACAGGGCATAACATATAATATACAATGTAAATTCAAAGCTAAGGCGTAATGAGTATGCCTATCGGCAGCTACACACGTAAGGAAAGACGTGGTAGAAAATCCACGAGGCCAAGTGCCTCCAAAGAAATGGATATAAACACTTACCTCTCCCAAAGTTAGTACAGCCACTCAATAACCGCTTTGTCCTTTGGATTCATTGCCAAACGATCCCACTCTATTCAATAAGCAGAATAATATATCAAATTAGGCTATAGGCTTCATTCCTCACATCATAGGGCAATCCGGTTAGGAACCTGATACTCACACGACCGGACTGTGTGTCCAATGTCAGCCTCTATGGGGGACTCCAAATCACACATAACATGATCAAAATATAAGTATAAGCATGTATGAGGCATAAAACATGTGGCAACAGTAGATATGGACTAAAAGGAATGAGAGGAAAACTCTGGATAGAAATATAGACACAACCTAGAACTCAGAATTTGTCACTCTCTTTGAATTTCTATAAAAATTTCGATAGAGTTTCCCCTGAAACTAGATGATCCGCAAAAGAGAACCAGCACTATACTATACACGGGAATGGATACCCGGATAAACTAATAACATAAACATGTTAAACGGATAACAAGATGAGACAATTGATGACACAACAAATCCGCAGATAGAATGTCTGGACAGCACCACTGTCCTGATTTTCAACCAAATTTACGGAGTGTAGATCAAAGTTATAGACTTCATGGTCTCATGAAAGTTTTAGATATATGTCTTAGGATTCTGGGGATTCCTAAAGCATCTTAATATCAATTTTTTACAAATAGTTATGATCAATATACTAACAACTGTCAAAAGATCAAAATGATTTTCCAGATTTTGATACGTTTTGTCTTACTGATTCGGATGTCTTTCACCTTGGATTTTTGTACCAAATTAAGTATATACAAGGTTTCCTTGATACCATACCAGTTTCTCACAAGAAACACTAAATTTAGAACTAAGAAAAGCTTCAAAAGCTAACAGATACATGCCTTGCCGAAAGAAAGGTTTAGCCTTACATACCTTTGATGTTTCTTGTTTCTAAACCTTGTTTCCTTTGAATTCCACACCTTCTAAAGCTTGAACAAACTATAATACAACATTTAGGTACTTTACTTAGCCATGAATTAATTCTAAAACTCAAGCTATAGACGAAATTGAACGTAGCATAACGTTACCTTAATCGCGTAGAGCATTTTGACGCAATCTGGTTTCGATTTCGAGTTAAGATTGACGTCCATCCTTCAAAACCATATTAGTGGCTTGAATACTCAAGAACACACTGTTACTCTTTTTATTCTTCTGTAAGTGACGAGATATGGGGGAAATTTTCTTTTTATACTTGAAACATTTTAGTTTTAGTCCTCTTTTGCGCTTATGTCCCTTTTTCTGGATTGACTTCTGACGCTCATATCTTTTTATCCAAATATTGTATGAACAAACCGTCAAAAGTTTTAGAAACTAAACTCCAAGACCTTCAATTTGGTATATGATATGTCCCCAAAAGACCTCATATAACACACGAAATTAACTGCCGAAAAAGCTCTGTTACAAGGCAATTCCTTAGTCGGTTTTTCCGCAACTTAAATCCGACTTTTCTCAAACATTATATTCAATATATAAACATCTTCTATGGTAATATTATATCTTTAAACTCACTTAAATCATTCTTAACATGTCATTAGAATGATATACATCACTTTAGACATACGGGGTGTAACAATCTTCCCCCGTTAGAAACATTCGTCCTCAAATGTTAAATGAAGTATGTAGAAGCATTAAGCACTGATCTGTTACATACTTGTAGTAGTGAAGAGATGTAAAAGGTCAAATTATTTAAATTTTGGCATTTTAGCGGAAGCTAGCCGAACAACCTCCAAATTCATTTTCGAAAAAGCACAAAAGTCACAAATAATCATACGAATCTAACGGCGCTTTCGGATTTTGAATCGGAGCTCGTTCAGCAAAACCGAGCTCGAAAATCTCTTTTTTGTATTTATCGACAATAAAAACTGAAACCTTCTTCCGATGCCTACCAAATGAGGTCTGATTTAGCTCAAAATTTACAAACAGGTCCTAATGGATATTACGAAGTTTTTTTTTAAAATTATCGGCACGCCAATCGGAGTCCTAACTTCCAGAACGACTAACTGAGGTCGTTTCATTCTCCTCGACTTAAACTCTCGTTCGTCCTCGAACGAGCCTATGTTTAAAGAAAATCCCGCACATATAACAAAAGAACTTCCACGACCTTCATAAGCTACACCACAAACATTATCTTATGATTTCAGAATCAGAATTATAACACGAACACCGAACTCTAGGAATAAAATATATCTGGATACTATGATAACATCATTGCCCAACTTATTCGGACTAAGCTGATCTTTTATCGATCATGAGAGAAGAGTTCTATATTTTGGAAATGAAGATACACACAACTCTTGATGGGATAACATGATTCCACCAACGAATCACCTCGTCGATATACTTTCGATATAGAACAGGTCGATGAAACAAAAAATTAGCTTACGCTTCAGCAACGCCTTAGAGATTCAATATTATGATTCGGCATCAATTGGAGGAAGACTCCTCCACTTAGAGCATAAACTCATACAAATAATTTGAATAGAAATATTCATCCTCGCACAACCTGCTGGACTAAAGAAGATTTAGCAAAAAGCTGAACGTAGGCAGACCTAAGCACACCAGTGCCGAATAAAGAAGAGATGGCAACGGACTGAAGATAGAAATAATTAGAGCTTTAGGAAGCTCTTCTTCTTAATTATTTGGCTACCAGAGCTAGACTACTTACGAGTCGGCCTAACCGAAGAATAGAAATTAAAGAAATAAACATTAAATGAGCTTTATGGAACAACATCTATGCCAATTTAATCTCCCAATAAGAAGGAAACTCTGACAATTACCAGGAAACCCTTTTATAACCCAGATAAGCTCATGGGATAACATGACTGTACTAGCATCTTGAACCAAGAGGAGACACATAGATCGAATATTACTTACAAGTCACTTTACACCAGAAGAAACGATACACTTGCTGATGGTGAAGAATTAGGATCCCATTATCCTACCAACACGAAATTCCGAGAAGAGAGGTAAACTGATTTTAAATAATAACAGAAGGTGGAACAACAAGATGCCAGGTAGACAATACCGACACTTACTGCCAAATCTTTCATATTTAGACTAGAAAAATTAGTAAGGTCTCACAAATGCCAGGAATAAATCATACCAGAAGCTCACCCCTCTACCACAATCGATTCTTAATAGAAACAATATCCAAGGAAACCATTGAAACATGATAAGACACACCATTTCCAGATCAATCAATAGAATCAAATCTTACTCACATTTAAGAGAAGAAGAAATACATGGGTGTACTACATCAAATACCTCAACATCCTGCCAGACTGGTAGTTCTTAGAGCTGCCTCTGCGGCTGAGCCGAGCCGCTACTCTGATAATTACTTCTAGAAGAACCACTACCACCACTCTCTCGGCCTCTATCGAATGAGGGCATATCTCTGGTTAATTAAGATCTAAATGAAATTCCCTGAGACTGTGCAGGTGCCTGATGACAGTAGAAAGGACGACTGCCTACTTACCTGAGTAAGGAAACCTCCTCAAAAGATAACCAGACTCACGATAATGATACCACCTTTTTGACTAAAAATGGAAGCTGGAAAGACTATTGATAGCTGTAAAGAGAAGACTGACTCTGATCTTGACGAGTTACTGGCGCACTCTAAGAATCACGTGACATAAGCTGAGATAACCTGGAAGGTGACCTCCCAAAATAACTAGAACTCTTACCTCCAAATGAGGTACCACGGTTGCCCACTAGGGCCACGGGATCTCTTGCTCTCCCGCTCTAACTCTTCCCGCTCTAACTTAGGGTATGCCTCGTACCCTCCGAGAAATATCAATAACGACATCAAATAAAGTCCCAACCTCAATTTTTCGAGCCATCTGGGATCTCAAGGAAGGAGAAAGGTCACCAATAAATCTTTGAATCTCTCGAGAGGCTCATGGACTAGTTCTGATGCATATTCAGCCATTCTATAGAATTCAATCTCGTATTCTGAAACACCAACAGGCTAACCGACAGGCTATCCTGTCCAATCCACTCAAACTGGAAACACTTTCATCTCGTTCGCTACTCGAAAGGAACTTTTCCACGAATCTAGAAGAAAAACCGAACTAATTTAGCTAACAAGAGAGCGGCCCACCAATTCAAGGCTGGACCCTGAAACTGGAAGAAGAGTAATCAACACCATACCGCTCGCTATAATCAAGAACCTGAAGGATACGCTAGCATTATTTTATTTTAAAAAAATCACGAGGTTTATCCGATGCATTGCTTAAGAATATCGGAAGGTTCAATTGGGTAAAATAATGCACCCTTTTCAGATACTCGGACCGAGCCATTACTCGAGCTAGCTAACCAGCCAGAACAACTAGAGGCACAATACATGCTGCTTCTGGAACATAATTTACTGCAGCAATATTAAGAACCGGAATAGGAGCTCCCTGAGACCGAACATCTGCATCTGCGGCAACCTGATAGGCTGCCTAGCGAATAATAGACTCGTGCGGTATCTGCGTCGCCAAGATTCTCGTAAAAGCATCATAGAGAGCCGAGGGAACCATAAGGTCCTGCTCCCTTGCCCATCGCGAGCTCGTACAGCTGGGACCTCCGTAACTAGATCGTCAGCATGAGAAAAAACTCTCAGGGCTTCGTCAGTACTAGCCTCAGGCTAGACTGCTTCGTCTTAAACTCATACTGTTTGCTGATTTGTCGCATGAGGGTGCACAATTACCACGAAGGAATTAACGAAAATACTTTTGCATCCTAGACCAACGCATGATCAGAAAAAAAGGAAGTGAAACTTATTAAATACCATCATAACCTCTCGTAGATAAGTACGGACGTCTACGTACATATCAGCGAGACTCTACAAGACACTGTCTTAGTCTGGATAGACTCTAAACCGGGCTCTGATACCAACTGACACGACCCGGAATATGGTTAGGCCGTGCGGGCACCCGACATCCTCCCCTAGACCCGTCGGGCGAACCCTTACCAATTAAATTAGGAAAATAAATATAACAGTTCATAAATAAGGACAGGACATCTAAAAAAAACACAGACATACTAACACCTCTAATCTGTACGAAAGAAATTACAGCTGACTACCCAACATACTAGGTTTAGGGCTATCCAGACTAGACATCTAAGAGTACAAAAGAAGACAGATACCTCCTGAAGGGAGAAAAATGCAACTGAAATGATAACCAATAAACTGGTGGCCATCCGGAATAAAAGCTGGCTCACCCTGACAGCTGAAGTCGTCTTCGCTCCTTCACAACTTGGCGAACTCAATCCTGGAGCGAACCTGCCGAAACGAAATAGATAGACAAGAAACAAACAACAAACAAGGGTGAGTCAAAAGGACTCAATAAGTGGGGCAGACTAGCAACCTCAAAGAATTGGATAGCTAGCCAGGGAGAAAAGAAACAAATAAACCAGATTCCTCTTATTTAAATTATGAAAAGGCAGAGCCAGATAATAACTAGAAATAAGTATGGAATCACAAAGTATTCAACAACCAGGAACATAAGACAGCCAGAACATATAGGTATCCCGAACACATCAACAACCAGAAATACTTCCTGTTGCGGCGTGCAACCCGATCCATAGATTCATCCTATTGCGGCGTGCAACCCGATCCATATATTCATACCGCTGCGATGTGCAACCCGATCCATATATTTATACCGTTGCGGCGTACAACCCGATCCCCGCAACTCAGAATACGAGCCAGAAATATATAGGAAAACTGTAATATTTCCACAACATGGTGTACATACCGCATACATAAAACACAACATATTACACACAATAGTCAGTATGCGGTGCAATGAGATGGGATGAATGCGGCATAATGCAATGCAGTCACATACGCTTGATACCTATTGAAACGACCTCGGTCAGTCGTTTCGGAAGTTAGGACTCCGATTGGCATGCCGATAATTTTAAAATATTCGTAATGTCCATTAGGACATGTCTGCAAAATTTGAGCTAAATTAGACCTCGTTTGGTAGGCATCGGAAGAAGGTTTCAGTTTTTATTGGCGATTAATATTAAAAGGAGATTTTCGAGCTCGGTTTTTGCCGAATGAGCTCCGATTCGAAATCCGAAAGCGCCGTTGGGTTCGTATGATTATTTATGACTTTTGTGAACTTTCGAAAGTGAATTTCGATGTTGTTCGGCTAGTTTCCGCTAGAATGCCGAAAGTTAAATAATTTGACTTCTTTTCATTTAAATTCGCATCTTGAGTTTCGGGAGTCCAATTTTAGATCCGCCTTCGCGAGTATGTTACATATATTTTGTATAACTTGTATGCAAAAGTTGGAATTATTTCGAATATCGTAGGATACTATTTTAATTTTCGTTAAGAAAAGAAAATATAATAAAAGAAAATAAAAAAAAAAAATTAAAAAGTAATTATGTATGTCGGTCAAGCTAAGGGATTTAATCCCTTAGCTTAGCAGTAGCAATACGCATAGGAGCATTTGAGCAAAAATAGCAGAGACGCGAAACAAAAAAATACGCAGTGGAAAAATGCCAGAAAATAAGAAAAGGGGCCGGGAAAAAGTAGAATTTTCACCCTGAAACATTCAGGTAATGATCCTAATATAGTATTTGAGTTTATTACGTGTGTTTAAATATATTTTTGCGGTAAAAATAGGAATATTAGACACCGCCCTAATGACGTAAATTGATAGTTTAAAGGGTCAAATGGACCCCGATAATAAAATTGATTATGTATTCGTGCTCAGTGAGTTATGGGCAACTTATAAATATAATTTATTTGGGATTTGGTTATGTGGCCTTAAACCCTGTATATAGGCCTGGCCTGCGTATTGCGTATGCGAATAGGGTATCAGGTTCCTACCTGGATTGCCCTACGATGTGAGGGATGAAGCCTTTAGCCTAATGTGATATATTTTTCTGCTTATTGATCACAGTGGGTTCGTTTGGAAATGCATTCAAAAATAACGCGGTTGTTGGTCGCAATGCTAACTTTTGAGAGAGGTAAGTGTTTATATCCGTTTCTTTGGAGGCACCTGGCCTCGTGGATTTTCTACCACGTATTCCTTACGTGTGTAGCTGCCGATAGGCGTACTCATTACGCCTTAGCTTTGGATTTACATTGTATATTATATGTTATGTCCTATTGTTGGTATTGCAATGAGGATCTGAGCATTGTTCCCTGGCTGTAAGTTGGCATCTACTTCCCGGCTGTCGATGAGAGTCCCGCACCGGTGAAGGGTTATTATTGCATCACATTGCATTCATATGCATTATATGTCATTCATATGCATTACATTGCATATCATATTGGGTGCAGGAGTATTCCGCCCCAGGAGCAGGAGTATTCTGCTCCATTGTATCATATTGAGGGTAGGAGTATCCCGCCCCAGGAGCAGGAGGATTCCGCTCCATTGTATCATATTGAGGGTAGGAGGATTCCGCCCCAAGAGCAGAAGTATTCCGCTCTTATGTCAGATATTGAGTGCAGGAGTATTCCGCATCTGATTTATATTATATCGGGTGCAGGAGTATTCCGCCCCAGGAGCAGGAGTATTCCGCTCCAGTTGGTTATCAGATTGGATTCCCCTCGAATGCAGGAGTATTCCGCTTCGGGATGGGATTACGGGCACATGTGACCCTTTGCATCATTTCATTTCATCTCATTTCATACCATTGTGTAGACTTGTGGTACATAACTACTGTTCTGCTTATATGTGCATTGCTTATTTGTCTATATATTTCTGGCTCGTATTCTGGGTTGCGGGGATCGGGTTGTGTGCCGCAACGGTATAATATATGGACCGGGTTGCACGTCGCAGCGGTATAAATATATGGACCGGGTTGCACGTCGCAGCAGTATAAATTTATGGACCGGGTTGCACGCCGCAACAGGATGTATTTCTGATTGTTGATGTGTTCGGGATACCTATATGTTCTGGCTGTATTACGTTCCTGGTTATTGAATAGTTTGCGATTCCATACGTGTTTCTAACTATTATCTGGCTCCGCCTTTTCATAATTTAAATAAGAGGAATTTGGTTTATCTGTTTCTTTTCTCCCTGGCTAGCTATCCTATTCTCTGAGGTGGCTAGTCTGCCCCACTAATTGAGTCCTTTTGACTCACCCTTGTTTGTTGTTTGTTTCTTGTCTATCTATTTCGTTTCGGCAGGTTCGCTCCAGGATTGAGTTCGCCACGTTGTGAAGGAGCGAAGACGACTTCAGCTGTCAGGGTGAGCCACCTTTTATTCCGGATGGCCACCAGCTTGTTGGTTATTATTTCAGTTGCATTTTGCTCCCTTCAGGAGGTACTTGTCATCTTTTGTACTCTTAGATGTCTGGTCTGGATAGCCCTAAACCTAGCATGTTGGGTAGTCAGCTGTAATTTCTTTTGTACAGCTTAGAGGTATCAGTATGTCTGTGTTTTATTTTAAAGTCTTGTCCTTATTTGTAAATTGTTATATTTATTTTCCTAATTTAATTGGTAAGGGTTCGCCCGACGGGTCTAGGGGAAGCTGTCGGGTGCCCGCACGGCCTAACCGGATTTCGGGTCGTGTCAGTTGGTATCAGAGCCCAGTTTAGTGTCTATCCAGACTAAGACAGTGTCTAGTAGAGTCTCGCTGATGGGTACGTAGACGTCCGTACTTATCTACGAGGGGCTATGATGGCATTTAGGAAGTTTCACTTCCTTCTTTTCTGATCTTCCGTCGGTCTAAGATGCAAAAGTATTTTCGCTAATTCCTTCATGGTAATTGTGAACCCTCGTGCGATGAATCAGCAAACGGAAGGAGTTCAGGACGAAGCAGTCTAGCCTGGGGCTAGCACTGACGAAGCCCTGAGAGTTTTGATCGTGCTGACGATCTAGTTACAGAGATCCCAGCTGTACGAGCTCGCGATGGGCAAGGAAGCAGGGCCTTGTGGTTCCCTTGGCTCTCTATGATGCTTTTATGAGAATCTTGGCGATGCAGATACCGCAAGAACCTATTATTCGCTAGGCAGCTTATCAGGTTGCCGCAGATATAGATGTTCGGTCTCAGGGAGCTCCTATTCTAGTTCTTAATATTGCTGCAGTGAATTATGTTCTAGAAGCAGCATGTGTTGCGCCACCAAGTGTTCCGGCTGGTTAGCCAGCCGAGGTAATGGTTAGATTTGAGTGCCGAAAGAGGTTCCATTATTTTAAGCAATGCATAAGATAAACCCCGTGATTCTTTTTAAAATAAAATGATGTCAGCATATCTTTCAGGCTCTTTTTCTATCGAGCGGTATAGTGTTGATTATCCTGCTTTCCAGTTTCAAGGTCCAGCCTTGAATTGATGGGTCTCTCTCTCTTATTAGCTAACTTGGTTCGGTGTTCTTCTAGATTCGTGGAAAAGTTCCTTTCGAGTAGCGAACAAGATGAAAAATGTTGTCAGTTCAAGTGGATTGGACAGGGTAGTCTGTCAGTTAGCCTGTTGGTGTTTCAGAATATAAGATTGAATTCCATAAAATGGCCGAATATGCATTTGAACTAGTTCATGAGCCTTTCGAGAGATTCAAAGATTTATTGATGACCTTTCTTTTTCCTTGAGATCCCAGATGGCTCGAGAGATTGAGGTCGGGATCTCATTTGATATTGTTGTTGATATTGCTCGAAGGCTCGAGGCATACCGTAAGTTAGAGCGGGAGAGCAAGAGATCCCGTGGCCCTGGTGGGCAACCATGGTACCTCATTTGGAGGTAAGAGTTTTGATTATTTTGGGAGGTCACCTTCCAGGTTATCTCAGCTTGTAGAACGTGATTCTCAAAGTGTGCAAGTAGTTCATCAAGATTAGACCCAATTTTTCTCTTTATAGCTATCGACAATCTTTCCAGCTACCATTTTCAGGGAAAAGGGTGTTATCACTGTCATGAGTCTGGTTATCCTTTGAGGAGTTTTTCCTTACTCCAGCAAGTAGACAATCGTCCTTCTTCTTGCCCTCAGGCACCTGCATAGTCGCAGGAATTTCATGTAAATTTTAATTAATCAGAGAAATGCCACCATCCAGTAGAGGTCGAGAGCGCAGTGGTAGTGGTTCTTCTAGAAGTAATTATCAGTGTAGCGGCTTAGTTCAGCCGCAAAGGCAGTTTTATGAACTGCCAGTCTGGCAGGATGCTGAGGCATCCGATGTAGTAGGCCCTTGTGTTTCTTCTTCCCTTATCTGTAAGTAAGATTTATCTTTCCGATCGATCTGGAAATGGTGTGTCTTATCATGTTTCGACGGTTTCCTTGGATATTGTCGTAATTAAGAATTGGTTGCGGTAGAGGGGTGAGTTTCTGATACGATTTATTCCTGGCATTTATGAGACCCTACTAGTTTATCTAATCTAAATATGAGAGATTTGACAGTGAGTGTCGCTATTGTTTGCTTGGCATCCTGTTGTGCCACCTTCTGTTATAATGTCAAGTCAGTCTACCTCTCTTTGGAACTCAGTGCTGGTAGGATGATGGGATTCTTATTTATCACCATCAGGAAGTGTCATTGTTTCTTCTGGTGTAAAGTTATCAATAAGTAATACTCGATTTATGTGTCTCCTCTTGGTTCGAGATTCTAGTAGAGTCATGTTATTCTATAAGCTTGTCTTAGTTATAAAAGGGTATTCTGGTAAATTGTTAGAGTTTCCTTCTTATTGGGAGGTTAAATTGGTATGGATGTTTTTCCATAAAGCTTATTTAATGTCTATCTCTTCAATTGCGATTTTTTGGCTCACCTGACGCGGAAGTAGTCTAGCTTTGGTAGTCAAGCAAATAAGAAGATGAACTTCGTGAAGCTCTAATTATTTCTATCCTCGATCTATTTCCATTTCTTCTTCGTCCGGCACTAGTGAGCTTGGGCGATTGGTAGCCGCTTGTGACGTTCCCTGTGTCGAGCATGAGTACGTGTTATAGTGGCCGGGTAAGAATATAATTGTTTTGGAAGCATATTATTGTTTTGGTCCAGTTGTCTCATCTTGTTATCCGTTTAGCATGTTTATATTATCAGTTTATCCGGGTATCCATTCCCATATATAGTATAGTGCTGGTTCTGTTTTCGCGGATCATCCAGTTTCAGGGGAAACTCTGCCGAAATTTCTATATAGAAGTACCATACATCGGGTGGTGGTGTTTACGGCAAAGGTATGGAGTTGTGAACTCGAGAGTTGCAGCTAGTTGGCAACTCGAAAGGGTAGTTTGGTAGTTTAGGTCTGCCTATGTTCAGCTTTTAGCTAGGTCTTCTCTAATCCAGCAGGTTGTGCGAGGATGACTATTTCTACTCAAATTAGTTGTATGAGTTTATGCTTTAAGTGGAGGAGTCTTCCTCCAATTGATACCGAATCATAATATTAAATCTCTAAGGCGTTGCTGAAGCGTAAGCTAATTCTTAGTTCCATCGACCTGTTCTATATCGAAAGGTATATCGAAGAGGTAATTATCGGCTGAATCATGTTAACCCATTCAAAGTTTTGTGTATCTTTGTTTCGAAAATATAAAAATCCTCTCTCATGATTGAGAAAGGGTCGGCTTAGTCCGAATAAGTTGGGCAATGATGTTATCATATTATCCAAATATGTTTTATTCAAGAGTTTGATGTGCGTTTCATAATTCTAATTCTGTAATCATGAGATAATATCCGTGGAATAATTTATGAAAGTTGTGTAAGTTCTCTTGCTATCTGCGTGAATCTTGCTTTAGACTTAGGCTCGTTCGAGGACGAACGAGAGTTTAAGTGGAGGAGAATGAAACGACCTCGGTCAGTCGTTTCGGAAGTTAGGACTCCGATTGGCATGCCGATAATTTTAAAATATTCGTAATGTCCATTAGGAATTGTCTGCAAAATTTGAGCTAAATTAGACCTCGTTTGGTAGGCATCGGAAGAAGGTTTCAGTTTTTATTGGCGATTAATATTAAAAGGAGATTTTCGAGCTCGGTTTTTGCCGAATGAGCTCCGATTCGAAATCCGAAAGCGCCGTTGGGTTCGTATGATTATTTATGACTTTTGTGAACTTTGGAAAGTGAATTTCGATGTTGTTCGGCTAGTTTCGGCTAGAATGCCGAAAGTTAAATAATTTGACTTCTTTTCATTTAAATTCGCATCTTGAGTTTCGGGAGTCCAATTTGAGATCCGCCTTCGCGAGTATGTTACATATATTTTGTATAACTTGTATGCAAAAGTTGGAATTATTTCGAATATCGTAGGGTACTATTTTAATTTTCGTTAAGAAAAGAAAATATAATAAAAGAAAACAAAAAAAAAAAAATAATTAAAAAGTAATTATGTATGTCGGTCAAGCTAAGGGATTTAATCCCTTAGCTTAGCAGTAGCAATACGCACAGGAGCATTTGAGCAAAAATAGCAGAGACGCGAAACTAAAAAATACGCAGTGGAAAAATGCCAGAAAATAAGAAAAGGGGCCGGAAAAAAGTAGAATTTTCACCCTGAAACATTCAGGTAATGATCCTAACATAGTATTTGAGTTTATTACGTGTGTTTAAATATATTTTTGCGGTAAAAATAGGAATATTAGACACCGCCCTAATGACGTAAATTGATAGTTTAAAGGGTCAAATGGACCCCGATAATGAAATTGATTATGTATTCGTGCTCAGTGAGTTATGGGCAACTTATAAATATAATTTATTTGGGATTTGGTTATGTGGCCTTAAACCCTGTATATAGGCCTGGCCTGCGTATTGCGTATGCGAATAGGGTATCAGGTTCCTACCTGGATTGCCCTACGATGTGAGGGATGAAGCCTTTAGCCTAATGTGATATATTTTTCTGCTTATTGATCACAGTGGGATCGTTTGGCAATGCATTCAAAAATAACGCGGTTGTTGGTCGCAATGCTAACTTTTGAGAGAGGTAAGTGTTTATATCCGTTTCTTTGGAGGCACCTGGCCTCGTGGATTTTCTACCACGTATTCCTTGCGTGTGTAGCTGCCGATAGGCGTACTCATTACGCCTTAGCTTTGGATTTACATTGTATATTATATGTTATGTCCTATTGTTGGTATTGCAATGAGGATCTGAGCATTGTACCCTGGCTGTAAGTTGGCATCTACTTCCCGGCTGTCGATGAGAGTCCCGCACCGGTGAAGGGTTATTATTGCATCACATTGCATTCATATGCATTATATGTCATTCATATGCATTACATTGCATATCATATTGGGTGCAGGAGTATTCCGCCCCAGGAGCAGGAGTATTCTGCTCCATTGTATCATATTGAGGGTAGGAGTATCCCGCCCCAGGAGCAGGAGGATTCCGCTCCATTGTATCATATTGAGGGTAGGAGGATTCCGCCCCAAGAGCAGAAGTATTCCGCTCTTATGTCAGATATTGAGTGCAGGAGTATTCCGCCTCTGGTTTATATTATATCGGGTGCAGGAGTATTCCGCCCCAGGAGCAGGAGTATTCCGCTCCAGTTGGTTATCAGATTGGATTCCCCTCGAATGCAGGAGTATTCCGCTTCGGGATGGGATTACGGGCACATGTGACCCTTTGCATCATTTCATTTCATCTCATTTCATACCATTGTGTAGACTTGTGGTACATAACTACTGTTCTGCTTATATGTGCATTGCTTATTTGTCTATATATTTCTGGCTCGTATTCTGGGTTGCGGGGATCGGGTTGTGTGCCGCAACGGTATAAATATATGGACCGGGTTGCACGTCGCAGCGGTATAAATATATGGACCGGGTTGCACGTCGCAGCAGTATAAATTTATGGACCGGGTTGCACGCCGCAACAGGGTGTATTTCTGATTGTTGATGTGTTCGGGATACCTATATGTTCTGGCTGTATTACGTTCCTGGTTATTGAATAGTTTGCGATTCCATACGTGTTTCTAACTATTATCTGGCTCCGCCTTTTCATAATTTAAATAAGAGGAATTTGGTTTATCTGTTTCTTTTCTCCCTGGCTAGCTATCCTATTCTCTGAGGTTGCTAGTCTGCCCCACTTATTGAGTCCTTTTGACTCACCCTTGTTTGTTGTTTGTTTCTTGTCTATCTATTTCGTTTCGGCAGGTTCGCTCCAGGATTGAGTTCGCCACGTTGTGAAGGAGCGAAGACGACTTCAGCTGTCAGGGTGAGCCACCTTTTATTCCGGATGGCCACCAGCTTGTTGGTTATTATTTCAGTTGCATTTTGCTCCCTTCAGGAGGTACTTGTCATCTTTTGTACTCTTAGATGTCTGGTCTGGATAGCCCTAAACCTAGCATGTTGGGTAGTCAGCTGTAATTTCTTTTGTACAGCTTAGAGGTATCAGTATGTCTGTGTTTTATTTTAAAGTCTTGTCCTTATTTATGAATCATTATATTTATTTTCCTAATTTAATTGGTAAGGGTTCGCCCGACGGGTCTAGGGGAAGCTGTCGGGTGCCCGCACGGCCTAACCGGATTTCGGGTCGTGTCACCTATCTCCGGCGTGGGACTCTCATCGTCTACCAGGAGATATATGAAAAAATGACCCTTCACCGGCTCGGGACTCTCATCGATTACCGGGAAGTATATGTAATGATGATCCTTCACCAGTGCGGGACTATCATCGACAACCGAGAAGTATATGCATTAAAGACCCTTCGCCGGTGCGGGACTCTCATCTCCAACCAGGAAGTATATGCAATAATGACCCTTCGCCGGTATGGGACTCTCATCACCAACCGGGAAGTATATGCAATAATGATCCTTCGCCGGTGCGGGACTCTCATCGCCAACCGGGAAGTATATGCAATGTTCTAAACCAGAGTGCAATGCTCATATGTTCAATGCAATACAACCAACAGGGCATAACATATAATATACAATGTAAATTCAAAGCTAAGGCGTAATGAGTACGCCTATCGGCAGCAGAAAATCCATGAGGCCAAGTGTCTCCAAAGAAATGGATATAAACACTTACCTCTCCCAAAGTTACTACAGCCACTCAATAACCGCTTTGTCCTTTGGATTCATTGCCAGACGATCCCACTATCAATAAGCAGAAAATATATCAAATTACGCTAAAGGCTTCATTCCTCACATCTTAGGGCAATCCGGTTAGGAACCTGATACTCACACGACCGGACTGTGTGTCCAATCTCCAGCCTCTATGGGGACTCCAGATCACACATAACATGATTACAAATAAGTATAAGCATGTATGAGGCATAAAACATGTGGCAACAGTAGATATGGACTCAAAGGAATGAGAGGAAAACTTTGGATAGAATTATAGACACAACCTAGAATTCAGAATTTGTCACTCTCTTGAATTTCTATAAAAATTTCGAAAGAGTTTCCCCTGAAACTGGATGATTCGCAAAACAGAACCAGCACTATACTATACACGGGAATGGATACCCGGATAAACTGATAACATAAACATGTTAAATGGACAACAAGATGAGACAACTGGATGACATAACAAATCCGCAGGTAGAATGTCTTGATAGTACCACTGTCCTGATTTTCAACAAAATTTACAGAGTGTAGATCAAAGTTATAGTCTTTATAGTCTTCATGAAAGTTTTAGATATATGTCTTAGGATTCTGGGGATTGTTAAATCATCCTAATATCAATTTTGTACAAATAGTTATGATCAATATACTAACAACTGTCCAAAGATCAAACTGATTTTTCAGATTTTCAAACGTTTTGTCTTGCTGATTCGTATGTCTTTCACCTTGGATTTTTGTACCAAATTAAGTATATACAAGGTTTCCTTTATACCATACCAGTTTCTCACAAGAAACACTAAATTTAGAAGTAAGAAAAGCTTCAAAAGCTAACAGATACATGCCTTGCGAAAAGAAAGGTTTAGCCTTACATACCTTTGATGTTTCTTGCTTCTAAACCTTGTTTTCTTTGAATTCCACACCTTCTAAAGCTTAAACAAGCTATAATACAGCATTTAGGTACTTTACTTAGCCATGAAGTAATTCTAAAACTCAAGCTATAGACGAAATTGAAGGTAGCAGCATTACGTTACCTTAATCGCGTAGAGCATTTTGAAGCAATCTGTCTTCGATTTCGAGTTAAGATTGACGTCCATCCTTCAAAATCATATTAGTGGCTTCAATACTCAAGAACACACTGTTACTCTCTTTATTTTTCTGTAAGTGACGAGATATGGGGGAAATTTTCTTTTTATACTTGACACATTTCATTTTAGTCCTCTTTTGCGCTTATGCCCCTCTTTCTGGCCTGATTTCTGACGCTCATATCTTTTTATCCAAATATTTTATGAACAAACCGTCAAAATTTTTAGAAACTACACTCCAAGACCTTCAATTTGGTATATGATATGTCCTCAAAAGACCTCATATAACACACGAAATTAACTGCCGAAAAAGATCTGTTACAAGGCAATTCCTTAGTCGGTTTTTCCGCAACTTAAATCCGACTTTTCCCAAACTTTATATTCAATATATAAACATATTCTATGGTAATATTATGTCTTTAAACTCACTTAAATCATTCTTAACATGTCATTAGAATGATATACGTTACTTTAGTCATACTGGGTGTAACAATCTTCCCCCGTTAGGAACATTCGTCCTTGAATGTTAAATGAAGTACGTAGAAGCATTAAGCACTGATCTGTTACATACTTGTAGTAGTGAAGAGATGTGAAAGGTCAAATTATTTAAATGTCGGTATTTTAGCCGAAGCTAGCCGTACAACCTCCAAATTCACTTTCGAAAAAGCACAAAAGTCACAAATAATCATACGAACCTAACGGCGCTTTCGGATTTTGAATCGGAGCTCGTTCACCAAAACCGAGCTCGAAAATCTCTTTTTTGTATTTATCGACAATAAAAACTGAAACTTTCCTCCGATACCTACCAAATGAGGTCTGATTTAGCTCAAAATTTACAGACGGGTCCTAATGGATATTACGAAGTTTTTTTTTTTTTTAAATTATCGGCACGCCAATTGGAGTCCTAACTTGCGAAACGACTAACCGAGGTCGTTTCAGTTTAGCAATGATCGACACTCATTGTAGGTTTCTATCGTGGCCCTAGGTTGGGTCGTGACAAAAGTGGCATCAACGCCTTAGAGATTTAGTATTAGCATTCAGTATTTAGAGGAAGACTCCTCCACTTAAAGCATAAACTCATACAACTAATTTGAATAGAAATAGTCATCCTCGCACAACCTGCTGGATTAAGGAAGACTTAGCTAAATAGAGAACGCGGCTCAGACCTGAGCTACCAAATTACTCTCTCGAGTTTCCAAACAGCTGCAACTCTCGAGTTCACAGCTGCATACATTTTCTATAAGCACCACCGCCTGATGGATCAAATCAAACGTCAAATGACGCCTCTCATTACCCTTAGTAGCCTTGAAAAACAACAATGTGCATACCCGGCTACCATCATAAGACGCTACTGACCGCCTAAGCTCACCAGTGCCGAACAAAGAAGAGATGGCAATGGACAGAGGACAGAAATAATTAGAGCTTCAGGAAGCTCATTTTTTTATTTGCTTGGCTCCCAGTGCTACACTACTTCCGAGTCAGGCTAACCAAAGAATCGCAATTGAAGAGATAGACATTAAATAAGCTTTATGGGATGACATCTATAAACTGAGACAGCTCATAGAATAACATGGCTCTACTAGCGTCTCAAACCAAGAGGAGAAATATAGATCGAGTATCACTTGCTAACCACTTTACACCGGAAGAAACAATGACACTTTTTGATTGTGACGAATAAGAATCCCATCATCCTACCGACACTGAGTTCCAAAGAGAGGTAGACTGACTTGACATTATAACAGAATGAGGCACAACAAGATGCCAAGCAAACAATACCGATATTCACTCACAAATCTCTCACATTTAAACCAGATAAACTAGTACGGTCATCATAAATGCCAGGAATAAATCATATCAGGAGCTCACCCCTCTACTGCAACTGATTCTTAATAGAAACAATATCCAAAGAAGCCATGGAAACATGGTAAAATAAACGAAGTCCAGACCGATTAGAATAATGAAATCTTACTCACATATAATGGAAGAAGAAATACATGGATGTACTACATTGGATACCTCAACATCCTGCCAGACTAGCAGTTCATAGAACTTCCTCTACCGCTGAGCTAAGCCACTACTCTGATAATCACCTTCTGAAGAACCACTACCACCACGCTCTCAACCTCTATTGGATGGTGGCATTTTTCTGGCTGATTGAAATCTAAATGAAATCCCCTGCAACCGTGCAGGTGCCTGATGACGAGAGAAAAAATGACTGCCTACTTTCCAGAGTAATGAAAAACTCCTCAAAGGATAACTAGACTCACGACAATGATAACACCTTTTCACTGAAAATGGAAACTAGACAGATTATTGATAGCTACAAAAAGAAAACTGAGTCTTTCTTGATGAACTAGTAGTTCACTTTGAGAATTACGCTCTACAAGCTGAGATAACTTGGCAGGTGACTTCCCAAAATAACCAGAACTCTTACCTCCAAATGAGGTACCATGGTTGTCCACTAGGGCCACGGGATCTCTTGCTCTCCCGCTCTAACTCTTCCCGCTCTAACTTATGGTATGCCTCGTACCTCCGAACAATATCAACAACAACATCAAATGAAATCCCGATCTCAATCTCTCGAAAGGCTCATGGCATAATTCTGATACATATTCAGCCATTCTATAGAATTCAATCTCATATTCTGAAATACCAACAGGCTAACCGATAGGCTATCCTATCCAATCCACTCAAAATGGCCACACTTTTCATCTCCCTCGCTACTTGAAAGGAACTTTTCCACGAATATAGAAGAAAAATCAAGCCAAGTTAGAATATCGGGAGGTTCAATTGGGTAAAATAATGCAGCCTTTTCAGATACTCGGACCGAGCCATTACTCGGGCTAGCTAACCAGCCAGAATAACTAGAGGCACAACACATGCTGCCTCCGAAACATACTTTACTGCGACAATATTAAAAACTGGAATAGGAGCTCCCTGTGACCGAACATGATGCAATGTAAAATGCGCAAGCTAAAACATATGATAATCGAGCGGAAGCAAATAAAGGATAACAAGAAATCAAGATTGGGAAGGCAAGAAATTAGAAGAAAGAATCGAATTCAACTCACATATGTTGATTGAATTCAAAAGGGAGAAAGGGAAACTTGAACCTTACAATGGACTCAACTAGGTGTCGATCCCCATAGGTTCCAAGTTGAGACATACACGAAGCCTCGGACTTCAACAAGAAGGGCTCGGCCTCTTCAATGTTCTTTCTTCACTCTATTCAATATCCAAAACTAGCTAATGAATGAAATGACTAAGGGGTGTATTTATAGTGTTTCCTAACCCCTTGAGAAATGATTAAAAGGCCCCTAAAATGGGCTAAGACATAAAAGACCACGTAGGGTCAAAATAGGAAATTTACACAAAATCCCATCAAGGAAACTCAGGGGTAGGTGCCCGCCTCAGTGAGCTTCAGTGAGGGGCAGTCCGCCTAGGTGTTGGGGGCGGCCGCCTCATGCTGATCCAGTCTCTGGACTTTGTTGGGCGGTCCGCCTAGTATTGTGGGCGGTCCGCCTAGTATTGTGGGCGGTCCGCCTCTTCCTGGGAGGTATGGATACGGCTCAAAATGGACTCTAAGTGTTCCTCCTTGGTCCGTAGCAGGTCTTCCCTCAAGTGTGCTCAAGTCCATGGCTTCAAATCACTCTCGAACCCTCCTCCGAAGTCCTTGACTTGTACTCCTTTTGCTCTTCAAGCTTGGTTCTTGATGGTTGTCGTTTAGGCCAATTTATATTGCATCAACCTCCCCTTCTTGGAAGGATTTCGTCCTCGAAATCAAACCATTAAAAACTACATACAAAACAAGCAAAACCAAAGTTTCCTACTTCACAAGTAGGTTAGCTTAACGAGAATAAGCGCAAGTAGTCTGGAAAACACACTCTTATGATTGAGCCAAGCATCAATACCAATTAAAAAGCCTATGTTCCCAAAGAAAACAATAAATTCTTGGCTCACAAGAACAAGCAGTCATCATCAAAACAAGCAAAGAGATCAAAGTCATGCAACATGTAGCAATCAAATGTCCTATGACCCCTAAGCTTACTATCAACACACCAAGCCTTCAAATCAATTTTATCACAATGTGACACATTGGCTTTGGTATGCCCAATACTCAAGGTGTGCTCATCATGTGGGATGGAGTAAGTAAAATAGTTCAATTCACAACTAATATCGACTACTCCACTCCCCTTCTTAAAAGCATTCTTACACACACCGAGAGGTACCTCCTCACCTCCAAAGTCACCTCCAAGACAATCTTCCTCACTAGACAAACTCCAAAGGAAGGTCTCCATAATAGGTTCTTCATCATTATAGTCCACACAACGAAGGCTAGGACTACTAGAAGATAGGTCAACACGACCACTATCAAGACCACTCTCCTCACTTGGAGTTCTAAACAATGGATCATCCATAGAGCCTAACTTGATAAACCATGGAGGTTCGATTTTACCACCAACCCTAGTCCGATACAATTCACCACCACAAACGAGATTGCCTTCAAACAATAGAAATGTAAAAGCATGCACCTCAAATTCATGGTAACACAAAAGCATAGTACCAAGACTAGGTCCTTTACTCTCACTCGAGAAGTCATCAAAAACAAATCGATCCATCTCACACTCTAGAGACTCCTCAAGGTCACAACCATCCTCACTACGACACAAGGAACCACCATGCAACTCATCTTCTCCTTTATCAAATACGGGTGGGGTGTCATAACAAGGTTCACAAACAAGGTCAACTACAACATCTTGACTAAAGAGAGGTTCAATGAAAACCGAGCTCACATCATGATGTGGCTTTTCAACCCTCTCAACTAGTGGTGCATTTTCACACACAAGTTGACCCAAAGGCTCTACACTAGTTGCAAACACAATGTAATCATACAAATCATCAACTAGCATAGTGTTTTCACAAACATCAACACAAGACAAGAAAGTATCATGCTCAAGGGAGGAAGAACTAACACACACCTTTGAGTGGCCATTTTGCTCACACAATGCATTTGAAGTGTCAAGAATGTCTCCACCTTGTAGCTCACATTTGGCATCACCTTCATCTTGTCTTTCCATCTTGGAACATGGTTGAGGCTCCATTGGTTGGACTCCAAGAATACCTACACAAGTACTCACACAAGTATAACAAAAAAATAAAGGGTTAATGTTAGAATAAGGGGTGTCCTCGCTTTCAATTTTTCTTTTTCCCTCTTTCTTTTCCCTCATTTTTCTTTCAAGTCCGGGTGTAGATTCGGGTGGTGACAACCCACTCACATCACTCAACACAACCTCTCCTTTTTCCACTCGAGAGTTGTCAACGGTCGCTCCCTTACTCCTCTCTATCTTTTGTCTCTCAAATTCGGGTGAGTTGGGACGAGGCCCAAGAATACCCATAGCCGGAGTAGGTGGACTTTTCACATCAACCCGGAATCTAGGACTTGGAGACTCATCACTTGATGTCTCCTTTTTCTTTGTTGGTGAACCACTTGGTTTTGAAACTTGTGGCTTCGGATTCACCTTGTTGATAATTGCCAACTCTTGTCTTGCACTAGTCCCACCATTGCTTGTGTTTGTAGGACTTCTTGTTTGCACCCTTTGAATCATGGAATGAGGTTCTTGCTCCTTTCCCTTTTGTATAGGCCTAGAAGATATACTAGGAGATGACTTGATCTTTGCTCCAAGAGGCTCAAGGTCATAATTCCTTTGGCCCTTGTTCATATAATACCTATCATTCTCAAGAACATAACGCACCTTCTTGCCTTGCAACCATGGCTTACCTAACCACACATCACAATTTTGCATGGGGTACACATCACACCACATATAACCCAATAGCTCCTATGAGATATGCAAACTCGAACTTGCTTGGAAACCCACACTCCGTGGTACTCATAAGGATGCTCTAGGGCGTAGCAAGGTAGACTTAACTCATCAACCACCGAGGTACTAATGCAATTGGCATCGGTGTTACCAATCTTGAGCAAGTACCCTCCATTACCTTCCACCTCAACAAGGAACCTCCTTAGACCCAAGTTTCGTATAGGATCATCCAAGTAAGAACTTGGAAGTTTAATAAAAACATCACCCTCAAGTTGAGTCTTCCTCATCCCTCCTCCCTTAGCAACACCACTAGGATAACTTCCACTTCCCATCACTATTCCAACATTAGAAGTGTTGTTGAAAGTCCAGGAAGGATTACCACTATGGAACCCATACATGCCTCTCGCCTTGGCTCCATAGCCCATAGCACTACTCCTACCACTACTATTAGAGCAATGCACCCCAATCATAGTAAGAGCAACACTATTTCTCAATCCACCCTTCACATGGGAATAAGGAGTACTAGGTTGTTTAGCACCACTAGAAGATGCAAAACTCCCGCAGCCCATGGAACAACCACCACCTCCTCCCATACTAATGGAAGGACCTCTACTACTCCCTTGCACACCAGTAGCAACACCAAGAGAAGATGCATATGCACAATTCGTATAATCAACCTCATCATCCATTCTATCTATGTCACTATCATCATGCACAAATTCATCACAAGAAGAGTAAGTAGGATCATCATACCTTGAAGCATCACCATCTTCATGTTCTTGAGTAGAAACATAAGGATCAACAAATTCATCTTCATGAGCTTCATAGTGTTCATCAACCTCACGATCATCATAGTGAACCGCTTCATCCTCATAGGAGCATGGTTTCCATCTTCATAGTAATGGCCATCATCCTCACCATAGGAACCATAGTCTCTATCATCACCATACGAGCCATAGCAACTCGCATCATCCCCACAGGAGTCATAATCTCCACAGTCAACATCCGACATTGTTGCAACACCAAAGAACAAAACCTCCCAAAAGTCAGTCCCTCACGTGTATCACTCAATTTATGAACACTCGAGAGCGAGGCCTTCACAACTTGGGAACCAAGGTGATCACAACTAGTATGTCCAAGTTAAAGTTCGGAATGGAGTTAATGAGACTCAATGGACGGACGGTTATTTAAAGTGCGCACTTGAGGCCAAAGAAAGTTCTACGACTCTTCTTTGAATTCTAATCTCCTCTACGCACGAGTGTCCTAATAGGCTAAAGGATTAGTGTCTTTCAAGTAGGCCAATTACCTTAGAAACACTAATCAAGAAGCCCGTGGGCAATTAACAATGGAAACCTTGGCAAAAAACTACCCGGGAACCCCCTTCAGCAAAGAGGCGCTCCGCCTCAGACCATGGGCGGTCTGCCCCAAAAAGTCAAGAGAGCTGATCAGGAGGAGGCGGTCCGCCTCACCAGAGTAGGTGGTCCGCCTACTACTGCTTCTTGCTGCTGTGCAAAACGTGTTTTTGCATCATTTTTCACTCAAAATCCAACGTTTTCGACTTGTTTTCGATTCTTATGATACCCAAAGATGTATATGATGACTCTAAACATTCCCCAATAGGTTTTAACCCCAAAAAAACAATAATGAATCGATTTTAATTCTTGAGCAAAATTCTAGGGTTCTTTGAAAATTTGGAAATTTGATTTCTTCAAATTTTGAAATACACCACCGAATCTTGTAATTTTGGTACCAAAAGAACGGGAATCACACAAGGAACAAACCCCAATGACTTTTAATTAATAGGTGTTCCAATCCAACAAGTTCAACCAAATTTTGTGAAATTTTCAAGTTTTTCAATTTTTTTTATTTTTCTCCAAATTTTCAAGAACAAACACAACAACAACAAAGATAAGGATACTACGAACAAAGAACGAGGGTTTGTAAGAACAACACCCGATCCGTGCTCTGATACCAACTAATGTAATGTAAAATGCGGCAGCTAAAACATACGATAATTGAGCAGAAGAAAATAAAGGATAACAAGAAATCAAGATTAGAAAGGCAAGAAATTAGAAGAAAGAATCGAATTTAACTCACATACATTGATTGAATTCAAAAGGGAGAAAGGGAAACTTGAACCTTACAATGGACTCAACTAGGTGTCGATCCCCATAGGTTCCAAGTTGAGACATACATGAAGCCTCGGGCTTCAACAATAAGGGCTCGGCCTCTTCAATGTTCTTTCTTCACTCTATTCAATATCCAAAACTAGCTAATGAATGAAATGGCTAAGGGGTGTATTTAAAGTGTTTCCTAACCCCCTGCAAAATGACTAAAAGGCCCCCAAATGGGCTAAGACATAAAAGACCACGTAGGGTCAACACAGGAAATTTACACAAAATCCCGTCAAGGAAACTCAGGGGCAGGCGCCCGCCTCAATAGGGGAGGCGCTCCGCCTCAGTGAGCTTTAGTGAGGGGTAGCCCGCCTAGGTGTTGGGGGCGGCTGCCTCATGCTGATCTAGTCTCTTGACTTTGTTGGGCGGTCCGCCTAGTATTGTGGGCGGTCCGCCTCTTCCTGGGAGGTATGGATACGGCTCAAAATGGACTCTAAGTGTTCCTCCTTGGTCCATAGTTGGTCCTCCCTCAAGTGTGCTCAAGTCCATGGCTTCAAATCACTCTCCAACTCTCCTCTGAAGTCCTTGACTTGTACTCCTTGTGCTCTTCAAGCTTGGTTCTTGATGGTTGTTGTTTAGGCCAATTTATATTGCATCAGAACATATGGCTACTTGATAAGCTGCCTAGCGAATAATAGGTTTTTGCGGTATCTGCATCACCAAGATTCTCGTAAAAGCATCGTAGAGAGCCAAGGGAACCACAAGGCCCTCCTCCCTTACCCATCGCGAGCTGGTACAGCTGGGACCTCCGTAACTAGGTCGCCAGCACGATCACAAACTCTCGGGGCTTCGTCGGTGCTAGCCCCAGGCTAGACTGCTTCGTCTTGAACTCATACTGTTTGCTGATTTGCCGCACGAGGTTTCACAATTGCCATGAAGGAATTAACAAAAATACTTTTGCATCCTAGACTGAAGCACGATCAGAAAAGAAGGAAGTGAAACTTCCTAAATGCCATCATAGCCTCTCGTAGATAAGTACGGACGTCTACGTACCCATCAGCGAGACTCTACTAGACACTATCTTAGTCTGGATAGACTCTATACCGGGCTCTAATACCAGCTGACACGACCCGAATTTTTGGCTAGGCTGTGCGGGCACCCGACATCCTCCCCTAGACCCGTCGGGCGAACCCTTATGACACGACCTGAATTTTCGGCTAGGCCATGCGCGCACCCAACCATCTACCCTAGACCTGTTGGGCGGACCCTATTGACTAAATCAATATAAACGGCGCAAAATTACCTTGAAAATAAAATTAAAAATAACTTTAACAACATAAAATAACTCCCAAGGATAGACATATATACAAACTGTCTAGACAATACCACTAACTACCCAGAATACACAGGTTTAAAGGTTTCTAGATCAGACATCTAAGAAGGCCAAAAGATATACACACCTCCCAAAGAGAGAAAAATTAAGGAGAACTATGATATCTAAAGTAGGTGGCCGCAATGAACAAGATGGCTCACCGTAGACATCTGAAAACTTACTACTCCTCAATCACGATGCGGCTGGCTAGGTCCTGGAGCAGAATCTGCCGAACGAAAAGAAAACACAAGAAAAAGTAGGGGGTGAGTCATAAGGACTTAATAACTGAGGAAAAAACTAGCAACCTCGAAAAATAGATACGCTAGTTGAGGGAAGCAGAAGCCACAGCAGTCAACCAGATAAATTATTCACAGATAATTAATGCAATAAATCTATACAGCTAAAAAAGATGCATATAAAGATACGCAATGATGTATCTTGATGCAATGAGGTCACATGTGCCCGAAACCTATCTCCGGCACGGGACTCTCATCGTCTACCAGGAGATATATATAATAATGACCTTTCATCAGCGCGGGACTCTCATCGACTACCGAGAAGTATATACGATAATGATCCTTCACCGTCTCGGGACTCTCATCGATTACCGGGAAGTATATGCAATAATGAAAACCAGAATACAATGCTCAGATACTCAATGCAATACCAGCAACAGGACATAACATATAATATACAACGTAAATTTAAAGATAAGGCATAATGAGTACTACACACGTAAAAGAACAAGTGGTTGAAAATCCACGAGGCCAAATTCCTCCAAAGAAATGGATATAATCACTTACCGTATTCCAAAGCTAGTCCTGCTGCTCAACAACTTCCTTTTTCCCTTGGATTAACTGCCAAACGATCCCGCTTTATTCAATAAGCAGAAAAATTATATCAAATAAAGCTAAAGGCTTCATTCCTTATGTCTTAGTGAAATCCAGTCAGGAACCTGATACCCTATTCGCATACGCAATACGCAGGCCAGGCCTATGTACAGGGTTCAAAGTCCCATAACCAAACCCTAAATAAATTACATTTATATGTTGTCCATAATTCACTGAGTACGAATATATAATCATTTCCATCATCGGGGGCCAATTGACCCTTTAAACTATCAATTTAAGTCATTAGGACGATGTCTAATATCTCTATTTTTACCGTAAAAATATATTCAAACACACGTAATAAGCTAAGATAATGAGTTAACATCATTAACTGGAGATTTGGGGTAGAAATTCCACTATTATTCCACCTCTTTTTCCCTTTTTCCCTCTTTCTTTTCTAAACTTTCTTTTCTCTGTTTTGTTCGTATGTTTCTGTTTGCATATCTTAACTACTGCTGCTAAGGCATTAAATCCCTTAGCTAACCGACTTTGCAATTTTTTTTAAATAAATTCGCTACGATGATTAAAATTAAAATGGAACCTTAGAGAAGTCGAAATGATCCCAAATTTTTCAAGTAAGTTATACAAAATATATGTAACATACTCGCCAAGGCAAATCTTAAATCGAACTTCCGAAACTCCAGATACTAATTAAAAGGAAAAAGGACCAAATTATTAATTCTTTCGGAACTTTAGTCGAGATCAACCGAACAACCTCGAAACTCACTCCAAAAATTCACATATGTCATAAATGACCATACGAACCTAGCGACGCTTTCATATTTTGAATCGGAGCTCATTCGCCAAAATCGAGCTCGAAAACCTCTTTTTTACGATTTATCGTTAATGAAAACTGAAACCTTCTTCTGATACCTACCAAACGAGGTCTAATTTAGCTTAAATTTTACAGACAAGTCCGGTTGGTCCTTACGAAGCTTTTAAAATTTACGGCATGTCAATCGGGGTCTTAATTCCCGAAATGAATACTTAAGGTCGTTTCATTCTCCTCCACTTAGACTCTCGTTCGTCCTCGAAGTTCAAGCGTCTAAAATAGATTTCACTTCTCTAATGAGAATGCTTACACTAATTTTCAATGACATTTACTACGAAACCAAAATCATATACAATGATAAGAACTTTTAGGCTTTAAAGATCAAGATCGAACCTGATTTATCGAAGAGGTAAGGATACCACTCACGCATAATGGACTCAAGCTCCCAACTGTCCTTCTCACGAGGACGATTATTCCATCGCACTCGAACCATCAAAATCTTCTTCGAGTGAAGCTTCCGGACATCATGCGCAACTATAGCAACTGGGAACTCCTCGTAAGCCAGATTCACATCTAGCTGAGCAGGGTCAATTCGATCACTTCAGAAGGATCTCGGATACACTTTCGGAGCATAGATACATGGAAAACTGGGTGAATTGGCATAGAATTTGGCAAGTCGAGCCGATTAGCTACCTTACCAATACGCTTCTCGATACGGAAAGGGCCAATGAACCTGGGACTAAGCTTTCATTTCCTACCAAATCTCTTTACACCTCGCATCGGTGAGACTTTCAGAAATACCATGTCCCCGACCTCGAACTCTAATGCTCAGCTCCTTCGGTTCGAGTATGAAATCTGCCTACTCTAGGCGGTCCGTAAACGATCCTGAATAACACGCACAACATCAAGAGTTTGACGAACCATATCTGAACTCATCACCTCGGCATATCGAGACTCAAACCAGCCAATAGGAGAACGTCATCGACGACCATATAAGGCCTCAAAAGGAGCCATCTGAATGGAAGACTGGTAGCTATTATTATAAGAGAACTCTGCTAATGCCAAATGATCATCCCAGTAACCCCCGAAGTCCAGTGCACAAGCTCTCAGCATGTCCTCTAAAATTTGAATAACCCGCTCGGTCTGACCGTCAGTCTGAGGATGGAATGTTGTGCTAAGCTGCACCTAGGTCCCCAACTCTCTCTGAAAAGACTGCCAGAACTGAGAAGTGAACTGGGAACCACGATCTAAGATAATAGATACAGGAGTACCATGCAATCTAACCACCTGCTCAATGAAAATCCGAGCCAGTCTCTGAGCTGAATTAGTAGTCTTTACAGGGATAAAATGAGCTGATTTAGCCAGTCTGTCAACAATGACCCAGACTGAATCATTGCGCCGCAGGGTCTTTGGCAGACCAACTATAAAATCCATCGTGATGTGCTCCCACTTCTACTCGGGAATGGGCAGTGCCAGAGCTAACCGTGCTGGTCTCCGGTGCTCGAACTTAACCTGCTGACAGTTCAAGCAACGAGATACATAATCAAATACATCTATCTTCATCTCCTTCCACCAGTATAGCTCTCGGAGGTCCTGATACATTTTAGCAATACCAGGATGAATGGAATAACGCGAGCTATGAGCTTCACGGAGCACTGACTGCCTCAAATCCCCAACATCAAGAACACAGAGTCGACCATTAAACTGAAGAATTCCATCTGCATCAAGCTCAAAGGAGAGAACTCCTCCACTTAGGACGCGACCACGCAACTCCTGCAGATGAGGATTCTCGAACTGTCTTCCCTTAATCTGACTGACTAAGGAAGACTGAGCTGCAATACATGCTAAGACTCAACTGGAGTCTGGGAGAAGAAATCTCACGCCAAAGTCGCCAAGGGACTGCAATTCTCTGGCCAATGGTCTCATGTCAGCATAAAGAAAAGCTATGCTGCCCACGGACTTCCTGCTCAAAGCATTTGCTACCACGTTCGCCTTCCCAGGATGATAGCGGATAGTGAGATCATAATATTTAATCAATTCAAGCCATCTCCGCTGCCGGCCATTAAGATCCTTCTGAGAGTGAAGATACTGTAGACTCTTATGATCCGTATACACCTCACAAGGCTCGACATAAAGATAATGCCTCCATATCTTCAAAGAAAATACCACAGCTGCTAATTCTAAATAGTAAGTCAGATAATTCTTCTCATTCGGCTTCAACTATCTGGAAGCAAAAGCAATTACCTTCCCGTGCTGCATGAGAACACAACCCAAGCCCACACGAGATGCATCATAATAGACTATAAATCCACCGGTGCCAGAAGGAAGGGAAAGTACTGGAGCTGAAGTCAATAAGGCCTTAAGCTTCTGGAAGCTTGCCTCACACTCATCGAACCGTCGAAACTGAACCGCCTTCTGCGTCAGGCGAGTCAGGGGAGCTGCAATAGTAGAGATCTTCTCCACAAACATCCAATAATAACCTGCCAATCCAAGGAAGCTGCGAATCTCCGTCGGAGTGGTAGGACGAGGCCATTTCTGCACTGCTTCAATCTTCTTCGGATCAACCTTGATACCCTCACTAGATACCGCGTGACCTAAAAATGCCACAGAATCAAGCCAAAACTCACATTTCGAGAACTTGGCATACAACTTACGATCACGGAGGGTCTGAAGAACCACCCTCAGATAATAATCATGCTCCTCGCGGCTACGAGAATAAATAAGAATATCATCAATGAAGACAATGACAAAGGAATCAGGGAATGGCTTAAACACCCAGTTCATGAGATCCATAAAGGCTGCAAGGGCATTTGTCAGCCCAAAAGACATAGCTAGGAACTCATAATGGCCGTAACGAGTCCTAAAAGCAGTCTTCGAGATATCTGACTCACAAATCTTTAGCTGATGATAACCAGATCGCAGATCGATCTTAGAAAAGAATTTGGCACCCTGCAGCTGATCAAACAAATCATCAATGTGAGGCAAAGGTTACTTGTTCTTGATGGTGACCTTATTTAGCTAACGATAATCAATACACATCCGCATAGTCCTATATTTCTTTTTCACGAATAGAACAGGAGCACCATATGGAGAAATACTCGGCCTAATGAACCCCTTATCAAGCAAATCCTGCAACTGCTCCTTCAGCTCCTTTAACTCTGATAGAGCCATGCGATAAGGAGGAATAGAAATAGGCTGAGTCTCTGGTATTATATCAATGCCAAACTTAATCTCTCGATCAGGAGGAAGTCCTGGCAAATCATCTGGAAAGACACCAGGGAACTCCCTAACGACAGGAACGGAATCGAGAGATGGAATCTCCACAGTGGTATCTCGAACCATGGCAAGATACGCTGAACACCCTTTATCCATCATCCGGATTGCCTTCAGGTGGCAAAAAAGAGCCTTGCCATACCACCGGTTTTAAACAAGGAAGAGACAACTGAAGAGACTTGGCATGACAATCTAATGTGGCATGACACGACGCCAACCAATCCATGCCAATAATAACATCAAAATCAACCATATCTAGGATTAGAAGATCTACCAGTGTCTCACGACCACCAAAAGATGGTACAAGCTGGATAAACTCGATCCACAATGATAAATTCTCCAATAGGAGTAGAAACACATAATGGATCACGAAGGCACATATAATCAACATGAAAACCCAATACAAAATAAGGAGATACATATGAATATGTAGATCCTGGATCCACAAAAGAATATGCATCTCGACCATAAATAGATAAAATACCTGTAACAACAGCTTGGGGATGGCTCGGCATCCTGCCTGGCCGGCAGTGTATATAGCTGTCTCTGTGGCTGAGCTAATCCACCACCCTGAGATAAGGGATCACCTGAACCACGACCCCGACCTCTACCAGATGGTGGTGCACCTCTAGCTGGCTGAGACTCTGAAGGGGCACCCTGAGGCTGCTGCTGCATAGGCGCTGGAGGGCGAGGGAAAGAACTGCTACTACCCTGCTGATAAAGATAAGGGCAATCTTTCTTATGATGCCCTGGCTCACGACAAAGGAAACACCCTGGGCTATACTGGCACTGCACGAACTGCTGATGACTACTAGGAGGAAGCTGGGAATGACCCCATCGAGGTCCTGGCGCGTCCTAAAAACCACGCGCTGGAAACTGAGCTGGTCTGACAGGAGGCCTACTCTGCTGCTGATAACTCCTACTTCTATACGAGGTACTAGAATGCCCTGGACCACGAGATCTCTTACTCTCACGCTCTAACTCCTCCATCTCCAAACTATGATAGGCCTCATACCTCCTAGCAATATCAACAGCGACATCAAATAGAGTACCAGCCTCAATCTTACGAGCCATCTGGGACCGCAAATGAGGAGAAAGCTCATCAATAAAATGTCTGACCCTCTCGGAGGGCTCCTGCACGAGATCTGGAGCATAGCTGGACATCTCTGAAAACAACAGCTCATACTCTGAGACTGACAGGTTACTCTGTCCAATCCTCTCAAACTGCCTCCTCTTCTCATCCTGCTGATTGCGAGGGAGAAACTTCTCCAGAATCGATGAGAGAACTCACTCCAGGTCAGCTTAGGCAAGCCCTGCCTAGCTGATCAAAGTGCAGTCCACCAAGCTAATGCCAAACTCTCAAACTGGAAGGCAGTATACTCAACTCCATACTGCTGAAGATACCCAAGGGCCTCTAAGATACGCTGACAACGATCAAGAAACTCACGGGACTTAAGCTTATCTGATGTACGACCAGAGAATTTCGGAGGATCAAGTCGGGTAAAATAATGCAACCTTGCCGGATCATCAACCTGACCTGCTACCTGGACTGGCTGACCAGCCTGAACAACCGGAGGTACAACACCCGCTACCTCCTGAACATGACCACCTGGAACATGAACTGCCGGGGTTACATGTGGAGCTGGAATGGGGGCTTCCTGAACCTGAGAACCAATATCTACCAAAGCCTGAGGAGCTGCCTGAGGGATAGGAGCATCTACAGCAGCCTGAGGAATAGGAGCATCTACGGCAGCCTGAGGAATAAGAGGTCTCTGGGGCATCTACGTCGATAAAGCTGCGGGGGAACGAATAAGCCCTGCTCCCCCTACCCAGCAAAAGCTGGCACTACCAGAACCTCTGCAGCATGATCAACATGATCCACCATCCTCGCGGCCTGGCCAACT
The DNA here is from genome assembly GCA_029990175.1 of Petunia secreta. Taxonomy (NCBI): domain Eukaryota; kingdom Viridiplantae; phylum Streptophyta; class Magnoliopsida; order Solanales; family Solanaceae; genus Petunia; species Petunia secreta. The sequence goes on from JARKIP010000003.1 coordinate 29,163,142, forward strand.
CTATATCTGCCTCGGCCACGACCTCTACTGCGGCCAACACCACCACCTCGCGGAGTGGCAGGCATATGGGCGACTGCTGGCTCCTCCGCCTCTCGCTGAACATTCACGCGCGTTCTCACCATTTACTGCGGAAAATTAAAAATATTTAACTTCAGATTAGAAGACTCACGCATGATAGGGAAAGAAAGAAAGGAAACTGCCTAAATGCTACCATAGCCTCTCGTAGATAGGTACGGACGTCTCCGCCCGATCAGCGAGACTCTATTAGACACTGTCATGATCTGGAAAGAATCTAAACCTCACTCTGATACCAACAGATAGGGACCCGCCTTTTCGGCTAGGCCGTGCGGGCACCCGACCACCTACCCTAGACCTGTCGGGTGGACCCTATTCACTGAATCAATATAAACAGCGCAAAATTACCTTGAAAATAAAATTAAACATGACCTTAACAACATAAAATAACTCTCAAGGATAGACATATATACAAACTGTCTGGACAATACAATTAACTACCCAGAATACACAAGTTTAAAGGTTTCCAGATAAGACATCTAAGAAGGCCAAAAGATATACACACCTACCAAAGAGAGCAAAATTAAGGAGAACTATAATATCTAAAGTTGGTGGCCGCAATGAACAAGATAGCTCACCGTAGACAGCTGAAAACGTACTACTCCTCAATCACGATGCGGCTGACTGGGTCCTGGAGCAGAATCTGCCGAATGAAAAGAAAATACAAGAACAAGTAGGGGGTGAGTCATAAGGACTCAATAAGTGAGGACAAAATAGCAACCTTGAAAAATAGATATGCTAGTCCGGGAAACAGAAGCCATAGCAGTCAACCAGATAAATCATTCACAGATAATTAATGCAATAAATCTATACAGCTAAAAAAGATGCATATAGAGATACGCAATGATGTATCATGATGCAATGGGGTCAGATGTGCCCGAAACCTATCTCCGGCGCAGGACTCTCGTCGTCTACAAGGAGATATATACAATAATGACCTTTCACAGGCGCGAGACTGTCATCGACTACTGGGAAGTATATGCGATAATGATACTTCACCGGGTCGGGACTCTCATCGGTTACCGGGAAGTATATGCAATAATGACAGCTAGAATACAATGCTCAGATACTCAATACAATACCAGCAACAGGACATAACATATAATATACAACGTAAATTCAAAGCTAAGGCGTAATGAGTACGCCTATCGACAGCTACAAAAGTAAAAAATACGTGGTAGAAAATCCACGAGGCCAAATGCCTCCAAAGAAATGGATATAATCACTTACCGTATTCCAAAGCTAGCCCTACTACTCAACAACTTCCTTTTTCCCTTGGATTAACTGCCAAATGATCCCGCTTTATTCAATAAGCAGAAAAATTATATCAAATAAAGCTAAAGGCTTCATTCCTTATGTCTTAGGGAAATCCAGTAAGGAACCTGATACCCTATTCACATACGATTTACGCATGCCAGGCCTATATACAGGGTTCAAAGTCCCATAACCAAACCCTAAATAAATTACATTTATATGTTGCCCATAATTTACTCAGTACGAATATATAATCAATTCCATCATCAGTGGCCAATTGACCCTTTAAACTATCAATTTAAGTCATTAGGGCGATGTCTAATATCCCTTTTTTACCGTAAAAATATATTCAAACACACGTAATAAGCTAAGATAAGGAGTTAACATCATTATATGGAGATTTGGGGTAGAAATTTCACTATTTTTCCACCTCTTTTTCCCTTTTTTTCCACTTTCTTTTCTCTGTTTTGTTCGTATGTTTTTATTTGCATATCTTAGCTGCTGCTGCTAAGGGATTAAATCCCTTAGCTAACCGACTTTGAATTTTTTTTTTTAAATTTGCTACGACGATTAAAATTGAAATGGATCCCTAGAGAAGTCGAAATGATCCCAAATTTTTCAAGTAAGTTATACAAAATATATGTAACATACTCACTAAGGCAAATCTCAAATCGGACTCCTGAAACTCCAGATACGAATTAAAAGGAAAAAGGACCAAATTATTAATTCTTTTGGAACTTTAGCCGAAATCAACCGAACAACCTCGAAACTCACTCCGAAAATTCACATATGTCATAAATGCCCATACGAACCTAACGATGCTTTCAGATTTTTAATCGGAGCTCATTCGCCAAAATCGAACTCGAAAACCTCTTTTTTACGATTTATCGTTAATGAAAACTGAAACCTTCTTCCGATGCCTACCAAACAAGGTCTAATTTAGCTCAAATTTTACAGACAAGTCGGGATGGTCGTTACGGAGCTTTTAAAATTGACGGCACATCAATCGGGGTCCTAATTCCCGAAATCACTACTTATGGTCGTTTCACCTTAACATCTGAATTAGGAAAATGAATATAAATCCAACTCATAAATAAGAACAAGACTTAGAAAACGCACAGATATACGCCTCTAACCTGTACAAAGAAATTACAGCTAACTACTCAACATACAATGTTTAGGGCTATCCAGACTAGACATCTAAGAGTACGAAAGAAGACAGATACCTCCTGAAGGGAGCAAAATGCAACTGAATTAATAAACAATAAACTGGTGGCCATCCGGAATAAAAGCTGGCTCACACTGAAGACTTAAGTCGTCTTCGCTCCTGAACAATGTGGCGAACTCAATCCTAGAGCGAACCTACCGAAATGAAATAAATAGACAAGAAAATAAAAACAAACAAGGGTGAGTCAAAAGGACTCAATAAGTGGGGCAGACTAGCCACCTCAAAGAATGGGATAGCTAGCCAGGGAGAAAAGAAACAGATAAACGAAATTCCTCTTATTTAAATTATTAAAAGGCAGAGCCAGATAATAACTAGAAACACGTATGGAATCACAAACTCATTACAACCAGGAACGTAAGATAGCCAGAATATATAGGTATCTCGAAAATATCAACAATCAGAAATACATCCTGTAGCGGCGTGCAACACGATCCATATATTCATCCTGTTGCGGCGTGCAACCCGATCCATATATTCATACTGTCGCGGCGTGCAACCCGATCCATATATTTATACCGTTGTGACGTGCAAACGTGCAACACGATTCATATATTTATATCGTTGCTGCATGCAACCCGATCCCTGCAACCCAGAATATGAGCCAAAAATATATAGGCAAACTGAGATATGTCCACGATATAGTATACATACCGCATACATAAAACACAACACGATACAATACACAAAATAGTCAGTATGCGGTGCAATGAAATGAGATGAATGCGGTACAATGCAATGCAAACACATATGAATGAGATGAGATGAATGCGGTACGATGCAATGCAGTCACATATGCTTGATACCTATCTCCGGCGCGGGACTCTCATCGTCTACCAGGAGATATATGCAATAATTATCCTTCACCGTCTCGGGACTCTCATCGATTACCGGGAAGTATATGCAATGATGACCCTTCACCGGCTCGGGACTCTCATCGATTACCGGGAAGTATATGCACTGATTACCCTTCACCAGCTCGGGACTCTCATCAATAACCGAGAAGTATATGCAATGATGACCCTTCACTGGCTCGGGACTCTCATCGATTACCGGGAAGTATATGCAATAATGACCCTTCACCGGTGCGGGACTCTCATCACCAACCGAGAAGTATAAGCAATAATGATCCTTCACCGGCTCGGGACTCTCATCGATTACCGGGAAGTATATGAAATGATGACCCTTCACCGGCTCGGGACTCTCATCGATTACCGGAAAGTATATGCAATGATGACCCTTCACCGGCTCGGGACTCTCATCGATTACCGGTATGTATATGCAATGATGACCCTTCACCGGTTCGGGACTCTCATCACCAACCGGGAAGTATATGCAATGCTCAAAGCCAGAGTACAATGTTCATATGCTCAATGTAATACTAACAACAAGGCATAACATATAATATATAATGTAAATTCAAAGCTAAAGCATAATGAGTACGCCTATCGGCAGCTACACACGTAAGGACATGTGGTAGAATATCCACAAGGCCAAGGGCCTCCAAAGAAATGGATACAAACACTTTCCTTGATACAAAGTTAGCACAGTTACGCAATAACCGCTTTATCATTTGGATTCACTGCAAAACGATCCTGCTGTATTCAATAAGTAGAAAACTATATCAAATAAGGCTAAAGGCTTCATTCCCCACATCTTAGGGTAATCCGCTTAGGAACCTGATACCCTATTCGCATACGCAATACGCAGGCCAGGCCTATATACAGGGTTTAAGGTCACATAACCAAACCCTAAATAAATTACATTTATATGTTGCCCATAACTCACTGAGTACGACTATATAATTAATTCCACTATCGGAGTCCAATTAACCCTTTAAACTATTAATTGAACTTATTAAAACGATGTCTAATATTCCAAGTTTTACCGTTAAAATATATTCAAACACACGTAATAAACTCAAATAATATATTAAGATCATTACCTGAATGTTTTGGGGGTAAAAATTCTACTTGTTCCTCGCTCCTTTTCCTTTTTTTTCTCATTTTCTGGTATTTTCTTTTACTGCATTTCATTTTCCCGTTTTGTTCTGTTTCTCGTTCTCAGATAGTTTGACACTTTTAAAGTGAGGGTCACCGCCCTTCCTTTGATTCTTTCTCTTTATCCATTCTTTATCTTTTATTTTATTTTACCTTTTCTTTAATATTTTCTTTTCTTTTCAAAAAATTAAGATTGTACCCTATGATACTCGAAATAATTCCAACTTTTGTATACAGGTTGTACAAAATATATGTAAAATACTTGCTAAGGCGGATCTCAAATCAAACTCCCGAAACTCAATATGCGAATTTAAATGGAAAAAGATAAAATTATTTAACTTTCGGCATTTTAGCCGAAACTAGCCGAACAACATCGAAATTCACTTTCGAAAAATCACAAAAGTCACAAATAATCATACGAACCCAACGGTACTTTTGGATTTCGAATCGGAGCTCGTTCGCCAAAACCGAGCTCGAAAATCTCTTTTTAATATGTATTGATAATAAAAAATGAAACCTTCTTCCGATGCCTACCAAACGAGGTCTGATTTAGCTCAAATGTTACAGACAGGTCCTAAAAGAAATTATGAATATTTTAAAATTATCAGCACGCCAATCGGAGTCCTAACTTCCGAAACGACTAACCGAGGTCGTTTCAATAAGGGTAGGGGGAGTTCAATCCCTGTGGGATAGAACATCCATCAGTACCATTTCAGAACTTCAATCCAGTAATTGGACTACACTTTAATACACCCCACGCTCTCATATACATTCACTCAGGCACACAGACACACACACACACATATATAGGGTAAAGAAGTTCAGTCCATGAGGATAGAACTTCAGTCCATGATAGTAAAGAAGTTCAGTCCATGAGGATAGAACTTCAGTCCATAATAGTAAAGAACTTCAATCCATGTGGATAGAACATCAATCAGTACCATTTCAGAACTTCAATCAATTAATTGGACTGCACTTTAATACACCCCAGACTCCCACATACATTCACTCGTACACACAGACACACAGGATGACATACACACACACATAGGGTAAGGAAGTTCAGTCCATGAGGATAGAACTTCAGTCCATGAGAGTAAAAAAAGTTCAATCCAATTGGATAGAACTTCAGTCAATGTGATTTGAACTTCAATCAGTAGCATTTCAAAACTTCATTTCAGTAATCATATTCAACTTTAATACACCCCCAATCAGAACTTCATTCCAGTAAAAGTCTAAATTTTACCCCAATCACAAACATATAAAATATGAAAAGTAACTACTAACTATCAAACATATAATTTTAAATTTAAATAACGTTAAGTAACTTAATACGCACAATTTAACACATATGTTTTAAAAAAATATGAAAGAAAAAGGTCATACTTGCTTATACAAATTTTAGACTGATTGTACAATCGAAATATGTTATTTCATTTTACGTAGTACAGTTAACACGAGAAAAAAACAATGGGTATGCAAAGAAACGGGACAAAAATCGAAGAGGAATATGAAAACTGAAGTAAATTATAGTTTTTTGCATGAAGCACAGTGAAAAATAATGACAGTTTTTTGCATGAATTCGGTTTTTCATTGTGAGAAACGGTTTTGACAAAACCCTGTAAATTCGGACACACTGAGGGGTAATTTAGTCTTTTCAGCTAGGTGTGTCTAATGAGTAAAGAGCCAAAAGTGACCTCAAGTGTAAGACCAAGGAAAATAGTGGCCTCAAAGCAAATACCGGTATCAAAAGTGGCCACTAGGCAAAAATTTTACTATATTTTAGACTAGCGGAACGAAATTAGCCCCTTTTATAGAATAAATTGGGGAAGCAGGGGGGTTACACGGGGTAGGCTAGGATTTAGGCTGCATTTTACACATTTAGCCTTTTTCTTTGAATTTGCTCAATTACTTTTAACTTTTCAAAATTGATTTTAATTTTAAAATAATTATACTTTAATTGAAATTTTCGGGACAAAATTGAGTGTCAAAATGAAACGACCTCGGCCATTCGTTTTGGAAGTTAGGACTCCGATTGGCGTGCCGATAATTTTAAAACATTCGTAATGTCCATTAGAACCTGTTTGTAAAATTTGAGCTAAATCAGACCTCGTTTGGTAGGCATCGGAAGAAGGTTTCAGTTTTTATTGGCGATAAATATTAAAAAGAGATTTTCGAGCTCGCTTTTTGCCGAACGAACTCCGATTCGAAATCCGAAAGCGCCGTTAGGTTCGTATGATTATTTGTAACTTTTATGAGCTTTCGAAAGTGAATTTAGATGTTGTTCGGCTAGTTTCCGCTAAAATGCCGAAAGTTAAATAATTTGACTTCTTTTCATTTAAATTCGCATCTTGAGTTTCGGGAGTCTGATTTGAGATCTGCCTTCGTGAGTATGTTACATATTTTTTGTACAACTTGTACGCAAAAATTGGAATTATTTCGAATATCGTAGAGTACCGTTTTAATTTTTGTCACGAAAAGAAAAAAAATAAAAGAAAAGAAAAAGGAAAAGACAAAAGGAAAGATAAATGGATAAAATAAATGATAGAAAGAGAATATCGTCGGTTGGTGAGCTTATTAAGCTCATATTGAACAGATTAGAAACAACGAGAAGCAGAAACGAAGCAAAACGCAGTGCAGTAAAAAAATGCCAGAAAATGAAAAAAGAGCGGGGAAAATAGTAGAATTTTTACCTTGAAACATTCAGGTAATGATCCTAATATATTATTTGAGTTTATTATGTGTGTTTGAATATGTTTTAACGGTAAAACTTGGAATATTATACATCATTTTAATAAGTTCAATTAATAGTTTAAAGGGTCAAATGGACCCCGATAATAAAATTGATTATATATTCGTACTCAGTGAGTTATGGGCAACTTATAAATGTAATTTATTTAGGGTTTGGTTATGTGACCATAAACCCTGTACATAGGCCTGGCCTCCGTATTGCGTATGCGAATAGGGTATCAGGTTCCTAACCGGATTGCCCTAAAATGTGAGGAATGAAGCCTTTAGCCTAATGTGATATATTTTTCTGCTTATTGAATAGAGCTGGATCGTTTGGCAATGAAACCAAAGGATAAAGCGGTTGTTGATTAGCAATGCAAACTTTTGGAAGAGCTAAGTGTTTATATCCATTTCTTTGGAGGCACCTAGCCTCGTGGGTTTTCTACCACGTGTTCCTTACATGTGTAGCTGCCGATAGGCGTACTCCTTACGCCTTAGCTTTGGATTTACATTGTATATTATATATTATCTCCTATTGCTGGTATTTCATTGAGGATCTGAGCATTGTACCCTGGCTGTAAGTTGGCATCTACTTCCCGGCTGTCAATGAGAGTCCCGCGCCGGTGAAGGGTTATTATTGCATCACATTACATTCATATGCATTATATGTCATTCATATGCATTACATTGCATATCATATTAGGTGCAGGAGTATTCCGCCCTAGGAGCAGGAGGATTCCGCTCCATTGTATCTTATTGAGGGTAGGAGGATTCCGCCCCAAGAGCAGGAGTATTCCGCTCTTATGTCAGATATTGAGTCCATGAGAATTCCGCCTCAGCTTTACATTATATCGGGTGCAGGAGTATTCTGCCCCCAGGAGAGTGCAGGAGCATTCCGCCTCTGGTTTATATTATATCGGGTGCAGGAGTATTCCGCCCCAGGAGCAGGAGTATTCCGCTCCATTTGGTATCAGATTGGATTCCCCTCGAATGCAGGAGTATTCCCGCTTCGAGATGGGATTACGGGCACATGTGACCCTTTGCATCACATTTCATTTCATTTCATCTCAATTCATACCATTGTGTAGACTTGCGGCACATGACTACTGTTCTGCTTATATGTGCATCGCTTATTTGTTGATATGTTTCTGCCACGCATCCTTGGTTGAGTTTATAAGTTTCTTACGTGTTTCCGATTGTTATCCGGCTCTGCCTTTTTATAATTTAAATAAAAAGAATTTGGTCTATCTATTTTTTTTCTCCCTGGCTAGCTATCCTATTCTTTGAGGTGGCTAGTCTGCCCCACTTATTGAGTCCTTTTGACTCACCCTTGTTTGTTGTTTGTTTTTTGTCTATCTATTTCGTTTCGGCAGGTTCGCTCTAGGATTGAGTTCGCCACGTTTTTCAGGAGGGAAGACGACTTCAGCTGTCAGGGTGAGCCAGCTTTTATTCCGGATGGCCTCCAGTTTATCGGTTATCATTTCAGTTGCATTTTGCTCCCTTCAGGAGGTATCCGTTTTATTTGTACTCTTAGATGTCTAGTCTGGATAGCCCTAAACCTAGTATATTGGGTAGTCAGCTGTAATTTCTTTTGTACAGCTTAGAGGTATCAGTATGTCTGTGCTTTTTCTAAGTCTGTGCTTTTTCTAAGTCTTGTTTTTATTTATGAATTGGATTATATTTATTTTCCTAATTTAATTGGTAAGGGTTCGCCCGACGGGTCTAGGGGAGGATGTCGGGTGCCCGCACGGCCTAGCCGGATTCTGGGTCGTGTCAGTTGGTATCAAAGCCCGGTTTAGAGTCTATCCAGACAAAGACAGTGTCTAGTAGAGTCTCGCTGATGGGTACGTAGACGTCCGTACTTATCTACGAGAGGCTATGATGGAATTTAGGAAGTTTCACTTCCTTTATTTCTGATCGTGCATCAGTCTAGGATTCAAACGTATTTTCGTTAATTCCTTCGTGGTAATTGTGAAGCCCTCGTGCGACGATTCAGCAAACGATACGAGTTCAAGACGAAGCAGTCTAGCCTGGGGCTAGCACTGACGAAGCCCCAAGAGTTTTTGATCGTGCTTACGATCTAGTTACGGAGGTCCCAATTGTACGAGCTCGCGATGGGCAAGGGAGCAGGGCCTTGTAGTTCCCTTGGCTCTCTACGATGCTTTACGAGAATCTTGGCAACACAGATACCACAAGAATCTATTGCTCGCTCGGCTGCTTTTCAGTTTGCCGCATATGCAGATGTTCAGACTTAGAGAGTTCCTATTCCAGTTCTTAATATTGCCATCGTAAATTATGTTCCTGAAGCAGCATGTGTTGTGCCTCCAGTTGTTCTGGCTGGTTAGGTAACTGAGGTAATTATTTGGTACGAGTACTCAAAGAGGTTGCATTATTTTACGCGGTTGAACATCTCGGTATTCCCAAGCAATGCATTTGATAATCCCTGTGTAATTTTTTTTTAGAAAAATAAAAATTAAAATGATGTCAGCGTATCCTTCAGGCTCTTGATTATATCAAGCGTTATGGTGTTGATTATTTTTCTTTCCAGTTTCAGGGTCCAGGCTTGAATTGGTGGGCCGCTCTCTTATTAGCCAACTTGGTTCGGGTTTCTTCTAGATTGGTGGAAAGTTCCTTTCGAGTAGCGAGCGAGATGAAAAGTGTTTCCAGTTTGAGTGGATTGGACAGGGTAGCCTATCGGTTAGCCTGTTGGTGTTTCAGAATATGAGATCGAATTCTTTAGGATGGCTGGATAAGCACGAGAACTAGTCCATGAGCCTTTCGAGAGATTCAAAGATTTATTGATGACCTCTCTTTTTCCTTGAGATCCTAGATGGCTCGAGAGATTGAGGTCGGGATTTCATTAGATGTCGTTGTTGATATTTCACAGAGGTATTGCGCATACCATAAGTTAGAGAGGAAAGAGTTAGAGTGGGAGAGCAAAAGATCCCACGTCCCTTGTGGGCACCATGGTACCTCATTTTGGGGTAAGAGTTCTGATTATTTTTTGAGGTTACCTTCCAGGATATCTTAGCTTGTGTCATGTGATTATTAAAATTCGCCAGTAGTGTGTCAACATCAGAATCAGTTTTTCTCTTTACAGCTATCAACAATATTTCCAGCTTCTATTTTTAGTTGAAAAGGTGTTATCATTGTCGTGAGTCTGGTTATCCTTTGAGGAGTTTTTCCTTATTCCGGCAAGTAGGTCGTCGTCCTTTCTCTCGACCTCAGGCACCTGCTCAGTCGCAGGGAATTTTATTTAGATCTCAATCCTCCAGAGAAATGCCACCATCCAGTAGAGGTTGAGATTATGGTGGCAGTGGTTCTCCAGTAAGTGCTTGTCAGGGTAGTAGATCAGCTCAGCTGCAGAGGCAGTTCTATGAACTGCTAGTCTGGCAGGATGCTGAGGCATCCGATGTAGTAGACCCGTGTATTTCTTCTTCCCTTATCTGTAAGTAAGATTTATCTTTCCGATCGATCTGGAAATGGTGTGTCTTATCATGTTTCGAATATTATCGTAATTAAGAATCGGTTGCGGTAGTGGGGTGACTTTCTGATATGATTTATTCCTGGCATTTATGATGACTCTACTAGTTTATCTGATCTAAATATGAGAGATTTGACGGTGAGTATTGCTATTGACTGCTTGGCATCCTGTTATGCCACCTTGTGTTATTATGTCAAGTCATTTTACCTCTCTCCTCGGAAATCCGTGTTGGTAGGATGATGGGATTCTTATTCGTCACCATAAGAGAGTATCATGGTTTCTTCCAGCGTAAAGTTGTTAGTAAGTAATATTCGATCTACGTGTCTCCTCTTGGTTCGAGATATTAGTAAAGTCACGCTATTCCCTGAGCTTATCTGGATTATAAAAGGGTTTCTGGTAAATTGTTAGAGTTTCCTTCTTATTGGGAGGTTAAATTGATATGGTGTTGCTCCATAGAGCTCATTTAATGTCTATTTCTTCAATTGCGATTCTTTGGTTAGCCTGAGTCGTAAGTAGTCTAGCTCTGGTAGCCAAATAAATAAGGAGATGAGCTTCCTGAAGCTCTGATTATTTCTATCCTCGGTCCATTTCCATTTCTTCTTTGTTCGGCACCGGTAAGCTTGGGCAGTTGGTAGCCGCTTGTGACATTCCCTGTGTTGAGCCAGAGTACGTGTTATTGTAGCCGGGTAAGCATATTATTGTTTTGGATATCAGTTTATCCGGGTACCCATTCCTATGTATGGTATAGTGCTGGTCCTGTTTCTGCGGATCATCCAGTTTCAGGGGAAACTCTACCGAAATTTTTATATAGAAGTACCATCCATAAGGCGGTGGTGTTTACGGCAAAGATATAGAGTTGTGAACTTGGGAGTTGCAGCTGTTTGGCAACTCGAAAGGGTAGTTGGTAGCTTAGGTCTGCCTATGTTCAGCTTTTAGCTAAATCTTCTTTAGTCCGGCAGACTGTGTGAGGATGGTTATTCCTATTCAAATGGCTGCATGAGTTTGTGCTTTAAGTGGAGGAGTCTTCCTCCAAATACTGAATGGTAATATTAAATCTTTGAGGTGTTGATACCACTTTTCTCAGGACCCAAAGTAAGGCCACGACAGAAATCTATAATGAGTGTCGATCATTGCTAAACCCACTAATAATCTATTAATGATAGAGATAAGCTGGCAACCTGATCATATATACGTACCTATCGGCTGAAAGTATAAAGTCTAGAAAGATGTCACGACTGTAACTTGCTGGCAATTAGAACACTGAGCCACAAATTCTGCTATGTCACACTTCAATTCATTACATCCCACTAATAAATCTGCTTAAGATCATGGTACATTTTATTCGAACCTGGGTGAACAGTGTATTTGGAATAATATGTCTCTATCATAATCTGTCCACGTAAATCTGCAACATCAGGAACACAAGGTCAATCTTTATACATGAGAACCCCATCAGTAGTAACCCTGTATGGTGACTTCGGTTTTCTTCTGGCTATCTATCTGTATTCAACTAGAACTGGATCCTCATACTGACGCTGTTTTACTTCATGAAAATTTAGAGTTAAAGGTCTAATGTAGCTTATCGTCCATCCATCATTGGCAAATCTCCTTCACACCTCAACTCTTTGAGAAGTTGCTTTAGCGTTGTAAGTGCTCATGTAATCAACTTTGTTGCTGGTATTCTGCCTCAGCTCATGGTCCAACTACATGCCTCTTTTATTTTCATTTTTTTCAAGATATAATATTTTCAATTTAAAGACAATACCCTGAGGTAAATGTTCAGTCTGAAGATCATTCCTGGTCTGGATCATACTATCCTGTAGTATTTACATGATCCTTATCTTTCTATGATAGACCCTGTTTAGATGAACCTTTGACAAACATTAGGATATGAGTAACTACATTCCCACAAGGAGCTTGCGGAACAACATTAAAATCAACTGAGATGTTGCATAGTGCTTTCGTAAAAATAATATAGCTTGCATCAAATCTTCTATAGCGTGCAGTGACAAGGTACTTTAAAAGCTCTTCCTATTGCATCAAGCGTGAGCTAATTCTTAGTTCCATCGACCTATTCTATATCGAAAGGTATATCAAAGAGGTGATTATCCCCTGAATCATGTTAACCTATTTAAAGTTTCATGTATCTTTGTTTCAAAAATGTAGAACTCTCTTCTCGTGATCGAGGAAGGATCAGCTTAGTCAAAATAAGTTGGGCAACGATGTTATGATACTATCCAGATATGTTTTATCCCAAGAATTCGATATGCGTCTTATAATTCTGATCCTGTAATAAGAAGATAATGCCTGTGGAGTAGTTTATGAAGGTCGTGCAATTTCTTTGTTATCTGCATGAATCGTGCTTTAAGACTTAGGCTCGTTCGAGGACGAACGAGAGTATAAGTGGAGGAGAATGAAACGACCTCAGCCAGTCGTTACGGAAGTTAGGACTCCGATTGGCGTGCCGATAATTTTAAAATATTCGTAATATCCATTAGAACCTGTTTGTAAAATTTGAGCTAAATCAGACCTCGTTTGGTAGGCATCGGAAGAAGGTTTCAGTTTTTATTGGCGATAAATATTAAAAAGAGATTTTCGAGCTCGCTTTTTGCCGAACGAAATCCGATTCAAAATCCGAAAGCGCCGTTAGGTTCGTATGATTATTTGTAACTTTTATGAACTTTCCAAAGTGAATTTCGATGTTGTTCGGCTAGTTTCCGCTAAAATGCCGAAAGTTAAATAATTTGACTTCTTTTCATTTAAATTCGTATCTTGAGTTTCGGGAGTCTGATTTGAGATCCGCCTTCGCGAGTATGTTACATATTTTTTGTACAACTTGTACGCAAAAATTGGAATTATTTCGAATATTGTAGGGTACCGTTTTAATTTTTGTCACGAAAAGAAAAAAAATAAAAGAAAAGAAAAAGGAAAAGACAAAAGCAAAGATAAATGGATAAAATAAATGATAGAAAGAGAATATTGTCGGTTGGTGAGCTTATTAAGCTCATATTGAACAGATTAGAAACAACGAGAAGCAGAAACGAAGCAAAACGCAGTATAGTAAAAAAATGCCAGAAAATGAGAAAAGAACGGGGAAAATAGTAGAATTTTTACCTTGAAACATTCAGGTAATGATCCTAATATATTATTTGAGTTTATTATGTATGTTTGAATATGTTTTAACGGTAAAACTTGGAATATTATACATCGTTTTAATAAGTTCAATTAATAGTTTAAAGGGTCAAATGGACCCCGATAATGAAATTAATTATATATTCGTACTCAGTGAGTTATGGGCAACTTATAAATATAATTTATTTAGGGTTTGGTTATGTGACCATAAACCCTGTACATAGGCCTGGCCTGCGTATTGCCTATGCGAATAGGGTATCAGGTTCCTAACCGGATTGCCCTAAAATGTGAGGAATGAAGCATTTAGCCTAATGTTATATATTTTTCTGCTTATTGAATAGAGCTGGATCGTTTGGCAATGAAACCAAAGGATAAAGCGGTTGTTGATTAGCAATGCCAACTTTTGGAAGAGGTAAGTGTTTATATCCATTTCTTTGGAGGCACCTGGCCTCGTGGGTTTTCTACCACGTGTTCCTTACATGTGTAGCTGCCGATAGGCGTACTCCTTACGCCTTAGCTTTGGATTTACATTGTATATTATATGTTATGTCCTATTGCTGGTATTGCATTGAGGATCTGAGCATTGTACCCTGGCTGTAAGTTGGCATCTACTTCCCGGCTGTCGATGAGAATCCCGCGCCGGTGAAGGGTTATTATTGCATCACATTACATTCATATGCATTATATGTCATTCATATGCATTACATTGCATATCATATTAGGTGCAGGAGTATTCCGCCCCAGGAGCAGGATGATTCCGCTCCATTGTATCATATTGAGGGGATTCCGCCCAAAGAGCAGGAGTATTCCGCTCTTATGTCAGATATTGAGTGCAGGAGTATTCCGCCTCAGCTTTACATTATATCGGGTGCAGGAGTATTTCGCCCCAGGAGAGTGCAGGAGTATTCCGCCTCTGGTTTATATTATATCGGGAGCAGGAGTATTCCGCTCCAGTTGGTTATCAGATTGGATTTCCCTCGAATGCAGGAGTATTCCGCTTCGAGATGGGATTACGAGCACATGTGACCCTTTGCGTCACATTTCATTTCATTTCATCTCAATTCATACCATTGTGTAGACTTGCGGCACATGACTACTGTTCTGCTTATATGTGCATCGCTTATTTGTTGATATGTTTCTGCCACGCATCCTTGGTTGAGTTTATAAGTTTCTTACGTGTTTCTGATTGTTATCTGGCTCTGCCTTTTTATAATTTAAATAAAAAGAATTTGGTCTATCTATTTTTTTCTCCCTGGCTAGCTATCCTATTCTTTGAGGTGGCTAGTCTGCCCCACTTATTGAGTCCTTTTGACTCACCCTTGTTTGTTGTTTGTTTTTTGTCTATCTATTTCGTTTCGGCAGGTTCGCTCTAGGATTGAGTTCGCCACGCTGTTCAGGAGCGAAGACGACTTCAGCTGTCAGGGTGAGCCAGCTTTTATTCCGGATGGCCACCAGTTTATCGGTTATCATTTCAGTTGCATTTTGCTCCCTTCAGGAGGTATCTGTTTTATTTGTACTCTTAGATGTCTAGTCTGGATAGCCCTAAACCTAGTATATTGGGTAGTCAGCTGTAATTTCTTTTGTACAGCTTAGAGGTATTAGTATGTCTGTTCTTTTTGTAAGTCTTATTTTTATTTATGAATTGGATTATATTTATTTTCCTAATTTAATTGGTAAGGGTTCGCCCGACGGGTCTAGGGGAGGATGTGGGGTGCCCGCACGGCCTAGCCGGATTCCGGGTCGTGTCACAAAAATATTTACACTGTCAAATATTAATAACATTTCCACCAAACTATTGCATCTCCAACACACTGGACCTAGCTGTTCTCAAGAAGGGAGTTAGACACTTCTAGCCTGAAGAGTCATGCATGAATTTACGGAGTTGGCTTCTTCTAATCAGAGTCAAAGTTTCACTACATTGACCAAATTAAAATAAAAATATTTACATGGTTAAAGTTAACGTGCGGACCAAACTATGCTGCATCTCCTAACACACTGGACCTAGCTGTTTTCAAGAGGGAAAATAGATACTTCTAGCCTGAAGAGTCATGTGAATTCATGGAGTTGGCTTCTTCGGTACCTCAGGTTGGGATCTTCCCTGGATGGAATAGTAAAGATATCCTTCGACCACCATATCTCATGACTTGCATAAAATATATTCCGGCTATCTTTTCACAACAACCAAAAAGAGTTATGAAAAGCTTGTTACCATAGGATTCGTGGAATCATCTTATATGGATAACAAATTTATATTATCCTTCAAAGTCATCAGTATGGTTTTGGTAGGGAAAGAAATAGAAAGAGAATATATAACATGAATAAAATTCCTAAGGAAAAATTACACAGACTATAACTTTATGTACTTTTCTTACAAAATATATAAATATTTTCAAATCTTACAAAAATTAGCGACTGATATTTCCCACGATGCACCACTTTACTGTTTTAAGGACCAGTTCCCTAAAATGTGTTCCTTTACTAAACTATATGTGGAATTAAAACTATAAGTAAATGAACACCAGATATTACCGTGGAAAAATCCCTTGACTCGGGATCAAAAAACCACGACCTACTTCTCAAGTAGGATTTCAACTTCACTATGTAAAGAAACCCACTTGGTTACAACACTCCTTCTTACTAACCTATGACTAACTCTAATCCTTTAGTGATCTTTCTCACGATCAGTGAAGTTGGGTCGAGTCCACGACTTGAACCAGAAAAGATACAACTCGATTATACTTACTACAGTTGAACTAAGACTTGAACTTTTACAAGATTCAATCTAAGGAACAGGTTCTAACTTAGTTCCACTGTAGCTAACTGATTACACAAATAAGCTACTGACTCTTTTAAGCTTTGCTCGATGCTCTCTGTATTTGTGCATACTTCAATGGCTGATATGCTCCACGTTTTATAGCTCCAGCAGCCAAGAAGTCTTGAACAATTAGAACTCCAAAGCTACCATGAGTTTGAGTCCTAATTGGATTCTTTACTTTAGTTATTCGGATCTTCTATCCTTTATCCTTTATTTATGAAATCTTTTCGTATCCGTTTAGACCTGCATAATTGTCAAGATAAACATTAGGTTTAGGATAATTAATAATTTCTCAACATAAATGATTTTGCATGAATTATCTATCTAGCTGCAGTAATTCAAAGGAACAGGTCCTTTGAATCCGTTCCTTAATCATCAGTCAAAACTCCAAGCTTATCCAAGCTAACATTTTCCCCCTTTTTGATGATGACAAATTCATAAGTATAGCTGCAAGTCCTTAATGTCTTGAAGTGCAACTCAAGCTCAAAAAATAATCAGTGGAGACAATGATATAAGTTTTTCATTTAAGGAACAGTTTTTCAATAAGGAACAGATTTTCAATTAAGTATAAGTTCACGCAAAATCAGACTTACTCTTCCCCCTTTTGGCATCATTGAAAAGGTTGCATAAAAAAATATAACTCAAGTATTAGAATTAATCAGCACATGGCCATTGAGGCAACTCAAAATGCAAACATAAATCAGATTAAAGCAACTACAAAACAATGATATTAGCCATCAAAGACAACTCATCATTAATCAAAAGGTGAAACCAGGGGATACAAGCAAGTACTACAGAATTTTTCAAAGACTAGAGAAGGAAAAGACTAAGGCACTAGACTAGGCTAAATCCCACTGGACAAAAGACGGCTTAAGGCTAAGGTGGTCAGGATGTGGAAGGACTAGGTCCCTTAGAGTTGTTAAGCAACTCAAACATCTGCTTGAGCATTCCCTCATTGGTCTCCTTTGCCTATGTTGCCTCTGCTTTCCAGTAATTTTTCTCCTATTTCAACCTTGCTATTTCAGCAGCCTGGATAGCAACCTGTTGCCTCAGTGCCCTTACCTTATTGTTCAAAGGCTGCCTCCCAACACCAGCTTGTATAGGATCAGCCTGAACAGGCAAATCACAACTAATCAATGTGGCACAGCCAAACTTTTCCTTCTTAGTAGCCTTCACTACCCCTTCCAAGGGAACCTTCAATTTTGCAAACATATCAGTTAAGATGAAGCCAAACGGCAAGGAATGCTTCCTCTTCCCAGCTATCACCCTTTTTATCAGGTGGATCATAAAACTGGGACAGTTGATCTGCTTTTCAGTGTCCAACAGTTCCATAACGACCAGGTCCATGAAACTGGCAATTCCCCTTTTCTCCTGCCTTGGCATCACAATCTTGTTCACAAACTCGAACAACACTTGGTGCTGTGGGTGCATCTCACTTTTCTGCACAGCCCTGGGTTTTTCTTCCCCTTCATTCTCAGCAAACTTCCTAGTAATCTCCAAATCAGTAGGCAAGTTTGTCAAGTCAGGCCATACTTTCTTGACATAATTGTCGTACCCAATAAAAGGAATCCCCAACAGCTCACCAAGTTCTCGGGTGTCAAACATAATCACATTATCATTAACAGAGGTAGTAATCCTGTCATCTTTGATGGAACAGTTCTTGTGGAACTCTTGCACCATCCCTTTTGCACCTCTGCCAGAAATCTGAAGGACCGTGTCCCTCTAGCCCTGAGCATGCAATTTTTGCAGCAACCATAGCATTCCTTCTTCTTGTACATCAGATAATACTCTTCCCTTCAACACTTTCCTAGTAAGCATGTCATCATGAACACAATGTACATCATCTTCTCCCTCAGCTTCACTCTCACTTTCATCCCCAGCAAAGGACTCATCACTATCACTAGCAGAACTTTCATCCACAACAGTTCTTTTAGAGGACCTAGTCCTCTTAGCAGACTTTTCTGCAGCCTTCACAGAACTTATTGTTACTCGTCTTTGAGCAAATTTTCTTTTCTTCGACTGAGGCACAACCTCTTCAGCATCTGCCATCTCATCATCTTCACCAACATCATCAACTTCTATCTCCTCCACTTCTTCCTCTTCAATAGGGTCAACAACCTGTTTTCCTTTCCCTTTTCTGCTGCTTTAGAAAGCAGCAGCTAAGTGTTCATCAGCAGCTTTAGCAGCATTTCTTGTCCTCCTAACCCCAGAAACAGGAGTTGAGACAGACGGAACAAGTCCTTTTGCCTTGGAGGAACTTTCACCTTTCTTCATAATTCCGGACTTATAACTATCACTAATTTTCTTCAACTTAGCAGCAATTTCAGCAGTCACTTGGTCATCAATGGGTCCCTTTCTAGCTAATTTTCTTTTCAAACTCCTAATGTTGATCACATCAACAAGAGGACTATCACTATCACTATCACTTATAGCGTCATCAATATCTATAACATCCTCCATGGGTGCTCTAAAAGCAACCTCTGGAGACCCCGATGACCCATGCATGGGTGCTTCCAACCTCTTAACTGTTTCTTCTTCCCCCTCAAGAACAGCCTCAGACCCCTCTCCCTTTTCCTCCTCATCTATCACAATCATTTAAAGGATAGGTAAAATTTACCTGATATTGATACAGAACCATAGCTCATGACAAATCCTCAACCTGCTCAATAATTGATTCAGCCGTGGGAACTGGTCCTTCCCCCTGAATTTCAGTTTCAGGTACTTCTGGGATTATTTCAGGAATTTCAGGGTTTAGGTCAGTGGTATCCATGGGTGAAGGAGGGTTGAGATTTTGTGGTTGTTCAGTAGTGCGTGCAGTTGAAGAATTTTCAGGAGAAAGAGACATTCTAGCAATTCGATTTAAGAGATAATTGATTATTCTTTCTAAAATTTTGAGAATTCAGTTTATGAACAAAGTAAAAGAATAATGGGGGAGAAGGAGTGTATTTGTAGAATGAATTAGGTAGTAGAGATACAGTATGAAACGATCACAATTACCTAAGCAAGACATGCAGCCGTTATGGACTCTTGGGAGTCTCCCGAAGAAATAGAGCCGTTGGATTATTAAGTCTCCTTTTCAGAGTGGGAACTGTACCTCCGATGGGACTCTTATGCAGTTTGGATATGGTTAGGAAACTTAGTGGGATTTATCCTAATTACAAGTTACCTATAGCCTTTGCACTTCTAAATTAACTGAATAATAACGAGTACATACCTGATTTTAACACGAAAATTCAGTGTCCTTCCAATTTGCAACTTTTTGATCAATCTGAAATTCTGAGAGCATAAGAGTAACATCATTCAATTTTAGCAACTCTAAATAAGAAGTATGACATAAGAGTATACATTTAAGTATTAAGCTGGACTGAATCACTCATAATGACTTGAATAAAATTCATTTTAAGTGCAATTTTCTAGCCAATTATGAAGTAAAGCATTGATGATTTTATGTGAATTTAATCATCCCTAATTCCAACCTAATTCTTTCAAAATCATCTCTACCTAGAGCTTTTGTAAAGATATCAGCAATTTGCTTTTCAGTGGGACAAAATGCTATGGTAATCAAACCTTTTTCATAGTTGTCTCTTAGGAAATGATGTCCTATATCAATGTGTTTAGTCCTTTTGTGATGCACTGGATTTTTTGTCATGTTAATAACACTAGTGTTATCACAATAGATAGGCACAGTTCCTACATCAATACCAGAATCCTGTAATTATTGTTTGATCCATAACAACTGTGAACAACATGAAGCAGCTGCCACATATTTAGCCTCAGCAGTGGAAAGTGCCACTGAATTTTGTTTCTTGGTTCCCCAAGAAACCAAACACTCACCAAGAAAATGTGCCATACTTGAGGTACTTTTTCTATCAACAAGGAAACCTGCATAGTCAGCATCAGTATATCCAACAAGTTTAAAACTACCACCTTTTGGATACCAAAGTCCCAAGGTACCTGTTCCTTTCAGATACCTAAATATTCTTTTAACAGCTTTCAAATGAGATTCCTTAGGATGTGATTGAAACCTAGCACACAAACCAACACTGAACACAATATCAGGTCTACTAGCAGTTAGATAGAGTAGATAACCAATCATACCTCTATACAATTTTTGATCAACTGATATTCCATGTTCATCAAGATCCAATTTTGTGGCAGTGGCAATAGGTGTGTCAATTTCCTTAGCGTTATCCATATCAAATCTTTTAAGTAATTCCTTAACATACTTTTATTGATGGATCATAGTTCCATTTGAGGTTTGCTTAATTTGTAAACCCAAAAAGAAATTGAGTTCACCCATCATGCTCATCTCAAACTCACTCCTCATCAAGTTTGCAAATTCCTTACTTAAATTTTCACAAGTAGCACCAAAGATTATATCATCTACATATATTTGAACAATTAAGAGATGCTTACCTTTTTCTTTCAAAAACAATGTACTAACAATTTTACCTCTCTTGTATCCATGCTGGAGTAGAAATTTTGATAGCCTTTCATACCATGCTCTTGGTGCCTGCTTGAGCCTATACAAGGCCTTATCCAACTTGTACACATATTCAGGGAACTGTTCATTTTCAAAACCTGGAGGTTGATTGACATACACTTCTTCTTTCAAGTAACCATTCAGAAATGCACTCTTAACATCCATTTGATGTAGAGTAAATTCCATGTATGCAGCAAAGGCTATAAAAAGTCTTATTTCTTCCAGTCTTGCAACTGGAGCAAAAGTCTCATCATAGTCGATGCCCTTCTCTTGACTATATCCCTGAACAACTAGCCTGGCCTTATTTCTTGTTACCATGCCATCCTCATCAAGTTTTTTTCTGAAAACCCATTTTATTCCAATTATGGACCTGTTCCTTGGCTTGGGTTCCAGATGCCAAACTTGACTCCTTTGGAATTGATTCAATTCCTCCTGCATAGCATTAATCCAATCTGCATCCTTCAGTGCTTCTTTCATATTTTTGGGTTCAACAAGAGATAGGAAAGCACTAAAAGCGCACATATTGTGATTTTTAACTGCTGATCTAGTTTGAATCCCAGCAGTCTTATCCGAGATTATTTGATCCACAGGATGTGACCCTTGATACTTGTAAGGCTTGGGTGTCAATCCATTGTCAGAAGTCCTCTGCTGAGGAATAGTTCCTGATAGAGTAGCACTACCAGTTTGTGAGGTGGAACCAACATTTGTTCCCCCTGTTTCAGTGCCACTCTTCTCAGTTCTGTCCTGAGGAACAGTTCCTTGCAGTTCACTTCTCATATCCAGAGTCTACATTTGTGGATTGAGTTCATAATCTTTCAGCATTCCAATTTCTTCATCCTCCTGTACCTGTTCTTGAGTGAGACTGTCAGTTTCATCAAATTCAACATGCATGCTTTTTTCAATTTTCAATGTTTTCTTGTTAAACACCCTATAAGATTTACTATTTAAAGAATAACAAACAAATATTCCCTCATCAGTTCTAGGATCAAATTTTCCTAAGGCATCTTTCCCATTGTTGTGTATAAAACATTTGCAACCAAAAGTCCTAAGATGAGAAATATTTGGCTTTCTTCCCTTAAGCAATTCATATGGGGTTTTCTATATTAATGGCCTTGTCATACATCTATTTATTATGTAGCATGCAGTATTAATAGCCTCAGCCCAAAAGTTTTGTGGAAGATTTCCAGATATTAACATAGTCCTTGCCATTTCCTCTAGAGTCCTATTTTTCTTTTCCACTATACCATTTTGTTGTGGAGTTCTAGGTGAAGAAAAATTATCATTACAGAAATTGAAAAACATATGATTTTAAAATTCAGTTCCATGATCCGACCTAATGGCGACAATATGATTATCTAGAGTTCTTTGAGCTTTCTTTGCAAAAATTGAAAATGCAATAAATGCTTCTTCTTTAAATGCAAGAAATATAGTCCATGTAAATCTGGAGTAATCATCCACCAATACCATAACATACTTCTTACCTCCACGACTTATTGTTCTCAGTTGGACCACATAAATCCATATGGACCAGTTCCAAAGGTTTAGTGGTACTTACATGTTTCTTCGGTTTGAAGGAGGATTTTACCTGCTTCCCCCTGGCACATGCTTCACATACTTTTTCATCATTAAACTTGATGTTAGGAAGACCTATCACTAAGTCCTTGGACACAAGTTTGTTCAATTGTGAAAGACTAGCATGTCCTAGTCTTTTGTGCCATAGGAGGGGATCATTTTGCACCACACTTAAGCAACTCAAGCTTCCATCAGATAGTGTCAGCAAGTCTACTTTGTAGATATTTCCATGCCTATTTTCCTGCAAAATAATCTCTCCAGAAATTTTGTTAGTCACAGTGCATCCAGTAGATGAGAAATTAACATTATTACCCTTGTCACACAATTGAGATATACTCAATAAGTAATGCTTCAGCCCATCTACTAGAAACACATTGTCTATACTATGTGAATCAGACCTACCTACCTTTCCAATGCCTATGATTTCCCCTTTCTTACCATTACCGAAGGAAACACTTCCTCCTTGAAAGGTTGAGAGTGAAAGGAACAGTTCCTTATGTCCTGTCATGTGCCTTGAGCAACCACTGTCCATGTACCATTTGTGGTTTATCTCCTTCACTCTAGCCTGAAAAAGAAAACTAGGGGTTAATTTTAAGAACCCAAACTCTTTTATAAAAAGGATGAATCATATATCTCCTAGCCCAGAATGGTAATGGTTTCTTTGTGTGAACAGTTTTCTTTCTTACAGAATGTTGAACAGGTTTATAGGACCTATTCTTCTGTCTCACAGAATTTTGAACAGGTTTGTAGGACCAGGTCCTCTGGGCAGCCCTTTTTAAAGATTGACAATTTTCTTTCCGGTGACCAGTGTTCCCACAATGAGTGCATAGCCAGTTTTCAGGAAGTAATAAGTACTTACTCTTTGGATCCCATTTGGATGAAGACTGTGCTTTCATGAATCCAATACCCTTCCTATTACTACTATGATTTTCTTGTAGCCATTCTAGTGCTTCAGAAGACTTGTTCCCTTCTACAGTTTTTCTTAGCTCCATTCTTGTTTTAACCAAGTCTTCTTCCAAAGATCTTATCTTCTCATCTTTTTTGCAAAGTTCATCAACTGTGACTTTCAATTTCTCTTCAGCAATGATATGATGAGAATTAGCAATACCTTTACCTTTTTCAACTGTTTTAACATTTTTTAATTCCTGAACAGTTGATTCAGGTGTGAGGACCTGTTCCTCAAGCATGCTAATCTTTCTTTTCAGAAAATCATTTTTAATTATTTCCTCTTTGCATTCTGCTTCTAAACAATCAATTTCATCATGAAGTTGATGATTGCCATCCCTTAGAGATTTAAATTCATTTAGCACAGTATGAAATACTTTAACCAATTTTTCTCTAGACTTGCTTTTTACATCTTGTTTAAGTTTAGAAACAAATACCTCAGCATCTTCTTCATTTTCTGAATCTCCAAGAGCCATTAGAGCAAGATCCTCATCCAGATCATCATCAGTTATTTCATCTTCACTGTCTTGCCATCCTGCAACCATTGCTTTGGGATTTCCACTTTTCTTATGGACCTGTTCCCTACCCTTTTTCCTTTCCTCAATAAATCTCTTCCTCCATTCTCCTTCCATAATTGGACATTTGCTGATGTAGTGCTCCGTGCTTCCACATTTGTGGCACTCTCCAGCCTGTTTCATGTTAGAAGACCTACCCTGTCCACTAATCGCCTTTTTCTTAATCAAATATTTCTGAACACTTTTAGCGATAAGGACCAGTTCCTTATCATCAATAATCTTATCAGCAGCAGTCAAGGCTAGGTTAGGTTCCGTTTTAACTGGTACTCCTATGTTTTTAACCTTTTTCCTTAGTTCATAAGTCTTTAAATTGCCTATGATAGCACAAGCTTTGATCTCCCAAGAATCTGGAAGAACCCTTGTTAGAATCTTTTCTACTCTATCTTCCACAGTTAAAACCCTTCCCAAAGAAATAAGTTCAGAAGCAATGGCATTAAATCTAGTATACATTTCAGAGATTGACTCTTCTTCTTTCATTTTAAAACTTTCATATTCAGCATAAAGAAGTGTACCTCTAGACCTTTTTACCTAACTTGTTCCTTCGTGTGCAACTTGTAGAGCATCCCAGATCTCCTTTGCAGTGGTATACCCTCTGATTCTAGTGCATTCGTCAGGACTAAGTCCACCAACAAGCCACTTCCTAGATTTTGCATTCTTTTCCCATTGCTTTATGTCTTCAGTATTGCATTCTTTCCTGGTTTTGGGAACATTGTTTCCCTCAGCATCCTTCTTCATTGGGATCATGGGACCTTCAGTTACTATGTCCCATAATTCATAGTCCTCTGCTTGAAGATGATCACGCATCCTTTCCTTCCACCATGAATAGTATTTCCCATTGAAAAGAGGAGCTCTAACCATTGACTGACCCTTACTGTTCTCTCGTGATGTACTCATCTAATCCTAGGTGTTAGCCTTTTCAAGGATAACCCGCTCTGATACCAATTGATATTTCCCACGATACACCACTTTACTGTTTTAAGGACTAGTTCCTTAAAATGTGTTCCTTTACTAAAATATATGCGGAATTAAAACTGTAAGTAAATGAACACCAGATATTAGCGTGGAAAAACCCCTTGGCTCGGGATCAAAAAACCACGACCTACTTCTCAAGTAGGATTTCAACTTCACTGTGTAAAAAGACCCACTTGGTTACAAGACTCCTTCTTACTAACCTAGGACTAACTCTAATCCTTTAGTGATCTTTCTCATGATCAGTGAAGTTGTGTCAAGTCCACGACTTGAACCAGAAAAGATACAACTCGATTATACTTACTACAGTTGAACTAAGATTGTAGCTAACTGATTACACAAATAAGCTAATGACTCTTTTAAGCTTTGCTCGATGCTCTCTGTATTTGTGCATACTTCAATGGCTGGTATGCTACACGTTTTATAGCTCCAGCAGCCAAGAATTCTTAAAGAATTAGAACTCCAAAGCTCCCATGAGTTTGAGTCCTAATTGGATTCTTCTCTTTAGTTATTCGGATCTTCTATCCTTTATCCTTTATTTATGCAATCTTTTCGTATCCGTTTAGACCTGCATAATTATTAAGATAAACATTAGGTTTGGATAATTAATAATATCTCAACTTAAACGATTTTGCATGAATTATCTATTTAGCTGCAGTGATTCAAAGGAACATGTCCTTTGAATCCGTTCCTTAATCATCAGTCAAAACTCCAAGCTTATCCAAGCTAACAGCGACATTCTTAGTGTTTGCTACAAAAAATAGCAAAATGTATTTTAAAAGAAAATAAAATAAAATTTAAAAATAGATAAATCTAATCCTATATTTATGCCCGTAAATCACGTTAGATAGAGTTAAATCTTTTACCATTTAAGACCATCTTCTCCCATTTTCTCTCTCCCTTCAAAAAATTACAGGGTTCTTCATATCTCTTCCTATAATTGTGGTGTTTAAAAACTGTAATTTGACCTTTTTAACTCAATTGATTTCTCTCATAAAATAGTCATCTTTTGCACGATTTTATGGGATTTCTTACTGTCTTCTTCCCTCTATTCACTGTGTTTCATTATTCAATTTTTCTTAATTAAACCAAACTTCACAAATGGGAAAGGGAAAATCGCTTGATAAATCTTCTTCTGAAAGGGATATTAGGTAGAAAGTGCAACAGGATAGGGGTTTAGGTATGGATGATAATCAACCAAAAAGTATTTTAAAGGTGAGTGTAACCCCTGTAAAAAATATGGCTCAACTAGTTGAAACCAACAATAGAAAATCTAGGAGTTGTAATGTAGTTGACATGAAATTTAAAGGAAAACGTGTCATTGATGACGATTTCGTCGATGAAGGCAATGGAGAAGATAACCACCAGAAATTATGTTTGGGTGGCAACAAGAATGTTTTTGAGATACTTTATAAGTTTATCGACTGTATGGCTGTTGTATGTGTGTTGTATGGCTCTTGTGTGTGTATCGTATGACTATTGTATGTGTATTGTGTGGTTGTTGTAGTTGTATTCATATTGTATGGCTATTGCTTCTTACAGGGGTATGCCTATTGTATCTCTATACTTTGGTACTTGTACAATTTAACAAAGTAGCTACATTGCACCTTTTCCCCCATAAACAATGCATATTCAGTGTTAATTGACTAGTGTAATTGTCAATGAATATATTTTTTTGTGGCACTACACTTGTAGCTTTATGGCAGCTGAAATTGGAAAGCCTTAACTACTAATTACTGTATTTCAGATGCACTGGGTTCTGTCTGCAATATCATTTTTTCACCACAAGTATTCTGCTCTTTTCCGTTCTTTTGTTATACATGCATCAATAATATGGCGCTGTATATCTATTGTATGGCTGCTGTTTCTTTTGTATCCTTATTCTATATCTATTATTTTCTTGTATATTGTATGTTCGCCTTGCGTTTTTTCTGATATTATTGTCTGGTTTTACATGAAGGTGGAGACCTTTTATATATCGAAGGACATTGTTTTTACAAAGCTTCTACGTTTTACAAAATTCACCGAACAAGACATTGGGCTGCAGTTAAAAAAATTCCTGTCAGATGTCCAGTTGAACATGTTCAGAAAGACATGTTTTGGTCATTTTATTGATCTTCCCCATATATATCTTCAAAACCAGTTGATTAGGCATTTAATGTTGAGGGAGATTCCATCTGACAAACCTGATACCTTTACAATTATGATTAATGATACACGGCTGGAGTTTGGTATGCGAGAATTTTCAGTTATTTCTGATTTAAAGTGCTACGGGGATGAAACATGTGATTATGATCCTAAGACACCTAACAGACTCATGTCTAGTTATTTTCCTAATCGGAGTAAGGTGAAAAAGCAGGCGTTGATTAATGTTTTTGAAGGCCGGAGGTAGCTTGATGATAATGATGTTGTGAAGATTTTTGTACTGTATGTTATATATTCATTCATTTTATCAGGGGGAGATCCTAAAAAATCTTCTGTTGATCGGCGACACTTTGAATTGGTGGAGCCTGGGGCATTTGAAAGATATCCTTGGGGTAAAGTCTCGTTCAAAGAATTGTATAAAACTGTGAGCCAAAAGTTGAGGGCAACAGTTGGTTATTACAAATTGGGTGGTTTGCCTCTCGTTTTGCAAGTCTGGTTCTACGAATGTTGCTCCAAAGTTGATCCCACTCTTGCTATTCCTGTTGCCACTACCAAATTGCCTAGGATCCTTAAATGGAAAGTATTGCGTGAAGATCCTTTATTTGAAGATTTTAAAGAATGCATGTTTAAAGGCAGTGGTAATAAGGTATATTTTTGTTTATTTTAATTTTTTACTAGTTAAAGGTTGTTAGTTGTATGTGTATTTTATTTAATCAATCCATGAAATTTATTGAAGATGTTATGAAATAAACAGATTTGCCCCCTCTTATAAATAAACTTTACAACTTTATAAAGAGTACAATTTTCATTTCTAGAATTTGCAATTACTTCATTTATTAGTCTTTCTTATCGAATTTTTCTTTTCTTTATGGTATTTTATAGTGTATTATTTTCTTATTTGCCAAATCAAATGACTCTATCGTTGAAGTTTTCCTCGGTCTGCTTTAACTTTATTCATATAGTTGTATGGGTTATGTATGATCATTGAATTGATATTGTATGGCAAGTGTTTGCTGTCTGTGTACCATGTTAAAATATTTCTCAGTTATTGGTTGCTTTTACTAATATACACTCTAATTATATATGTAGGTGGTGTTTAGTAATTTTAATGCCACGGCCGCTGAGATTGCAAGTATTCAGTTGCCTAACAGCCTAACATCGATGACTCCATTGAAGGGGATGTGCCTACTTCCCATATTCAAGCCTCTGGATTGTCAAGTGACGATTTTCTGTCCACTCATTTTAACTCACGCCAGCAGCAGCAACCATCAAATGAGGAGAACCCGGGAAGAAAGGTTGATTACAGACTGGAAATCAACAAATTAAAGAGAGATGTTGCTGCGGTATGTTTATTTATACATTATAGATTTTTATTTCATTGTACACACTAGATAAGTACTGATTTTGTTGTCTGTATGTATGTTAGATATCAAGTGATCTCGGGACTTTTAAGACCAAGGTACGTAAATTTTCATTCACTAAAAAGTTATATTTTAGTTAATCCATTTTAATGGTGGTTAATACTTGTTGTTGTGCATCTTGTATAGGTGGATGATGACTTCAAAGATCTTAGGATGTTTGTTACTGGAACAATGAATAAAGTAATTGATTAAGTGAATGCGATGAGTCTGCCGAAGATACTACACATTCTTTTATTGTTGTACTTTTTTGTTACCTTTATCAAAAAAACAAAAGAACTAGGGCTGACTATGGAGCGTACAAGCTGAAGTTATACCTGTGGCATCACATAATGTGGTTACTGTAAAAGATACTTTATTCTGCTATTTACATTAAAAAGATGTGGTTTATAATAAATCAATGTTTTATTATTTGCTGTAGAATTCATTTTATGTATAATATCTTTTCGACAGGTACAGAGGTGGTTGGGGTCGACAATCTTCAATTTCAGAATGTTGATAAAGAGACTGATCTTCATGAGGTTCCTTCACCTCAAACATGTGCTCCGGTTAATACAACAGGTCCTAGTTTTAGTTTGGGATTGACTCAACAGTTTCAATCCCATAATCATCAATCGCATGACGCAATTTCCGTGTAGTGTATGGTCTATGTTGCCTGTTAATGGCTTGTATACACATTGTCTGTGCTTTTTGGGTCCGTTGTAATTATTTTAAATTGAGAACCATAATTTAGGATGCCGAAGGTGCAACAGTAAATGTGAAAGCAAATGAGTCTATCGTAGCTAGTCCGGAGTGATGCTGATATTGAATATTTGAAGGGATCTGGAAGTCTCAAAGTCAATGTGTTTGAGATGCGAAGAGGTTGCAATATTTATTTTAATTTAAAAAATTTTAATTCATCTCATCATATTTTTACCTTGGTGTTTTTATGTAGCTGAAGAAAACTCATCTGATGTTGACGACTTTGAAGATGAAGAGAATGGTCGCAATGGTGGCATTCCTGTAGTACAGCTATCCCAGCTTGTGCATATTGAAAGTGACAATGAAAATGAGACACCAAAACAAAGAAAAAAACGATTGAGGCTTCCAGGAAGGTATAAGAAGTCCCCATTTCTTCCCAATTTGAGTTCGGGAGAAACAAATATGGATCCACAACGCATATTTGAGATAAAATATCCATTTATGACTTCAATTGGCATTGAGGTTAACCCATATTTGCAAAGTGCATATGTCAGCTGGGTTGATGAAGGATCTACTCCGGACAAACGAAGGTATGATGATCATTTGTGTTTGCTAGCTCTTGTTAATATTCATATATTTTTTGGTTATTGAATGACTTTGCATATTTAGGAAGGGAATATATAGGTTGGCTGCCAAAAAGATTGATCCTGTGTTTAAACTGGGAGTTTGTGAAGTTGAACAAAAGGAGTGGTTTCACATTTTGCAACACGGTCTCAAGCCGCTGTGTGATGAGGTATGATCCCCTACTGTTTTCTATTATTTTGACTAGCAACTAAATTACTAGTGTTGCTACATTGTATCCTATTTTGTGTTACGCATAAAGCCTTAAGCTCTACATAAACACTTAATCTTTTTTTTTCCTTACTATTCCAAACAATGAAACCAGTGTTGCGAAAAAATAAAACCAAACTTGCTTTTACTGTATGGCTGGTGTTTGGCTTGTGTATGTAAAGTCTGGAATGTGTGGAAATACTGTATTGTTAGTGTATGGCTACTGAATTTTCACTTTTAGCACTCGATTATATAAACTGATTTATTTTTTAAATTTTATTTTTACAGCACATTGATGTTGTTTTCTTCTACCTAAGGAAGAAAGGAAAGTTTGGATCAGATAATCCCGTCAAGTTCACTACGACATACTGTCTATTCAAAGTTGAGATTCAACTATAGGTTATTTACAGATTGTGGTAATCACATGACTATAGTCCGTAAAGGTTATCGGATTGGAGAATACATTCTTGGTTTTGCGGTGCCAGCAAGTACCCCACGGTTTATGGTCGACTATGTTCTACTTCCAATAAACATAGCAGGAAAATGTCACTGGGTGTTGGCTGTATTGAACATC
Organism: Petunia secreta; assembly: GCA_029990175.1. NCBI lineage: Eukaryota > Viridiplantae > Streptophyta > Magnoliopsida > Solanales > Solanaceae > Petunia > Petunia secreta. The sequence goes on from JARKIP010000003.1 coordinate 29,194,050, forward strand.
AAAGGGAGATGCATATCTGTTTATGATTCTCTAAAAGGTTCAGCACTTCATGATGTTAAATTTCGTGACGTGATTAACTGATTTGCCATAATGTTGCCTCTTTATTTTTCTGTCACTGGTTTATATGACAAGAGGGATAATCTACATCCAAACGTGAACCAAGCGTACTCTGGCAAAGTTTTTACCGATCCCGTCAAAGTTGTTTATATGGTGAATGTGCCTCAACAAATGGAGGGATCTCTGTATGTTTTTGTCTCAATTAACATACAGTTATATGTCTATTAAATTTATCAAATATATTTGTTTTTTAATCCCTTTTATTGTTGCAGTAATTGTGGTATCTTCGTTGCTGCATATGCCGAATATTTTTGTTGCGGATACAATGTACCACCACTTGACTTTGATGTTGTCATTTACTGCACAAGGTTGAGAACTATGCTTTGGGATTATGCGCGAAGAAAGTAGGAGGAGCGTGCAATTATCGAGCCTGAGGACAATGTACAGCAAGTCCGTAAGAAAGGACGTCCAAAGCGCAAGAAGTTCACTGAAGTGTAGATGGCTGATTCAACTGTTTAAATGTTTAGCTTATTGGGTTCTTTATCTGAATTGTAACTTACAATTTTTTGGTTTCTTTTTTAATCTGGTTGTTTTCTTAGAAACCTATGTTTAACAATCAGATAATTTGTTAGTTATAACTTTGTTGGATATAAGTATGATCTTTGAACTTTCTCTAATTTCAATATCTGTTATTAAAATTTTCTACTCTTATGTTTAATAATCATCTTTTTTCTATATTTCTGTTGTTTATACTATGTATGTATTTTGTATATATACAGTTTATATACAATATCTTTATGGGTGACATACTGTTATACATAGATAATGATTATATACAATAGTTATACGATATATAAACGACTTCTTAACAACATCTATACACCTACTCCACAGCAGCTACATACACTACTTTGTTTTACCTGTGCAAATTTTGAATTTTAATTTGCAAGTTTTTACAACTATTATTAATGATTGTAACAATTTTTAAGTCTAATAAACAAAATGAGATACCACTGAATCTGGAATACATTCGATAATCTTGCGCATAGACCACAGATATACGACATCTATACAACTGCGCAACATCATCTACACTCCTGTTCTGCACCAGCTACATACATTACTCTGTTATACCTGTGTGAATCTTGAATATCAATTGGTAAGGGATTACAAAAATTATTAATGATTATAACAAATTTGCAGTCTACTGAACATATGAAATGTTTAGTGATTCTTGACTACATTGATAAGCCTCTGTGTAGAATGATTAAATCATTGTCAAACGACTATCAATTTTTGAAAGTCCATTATTTGCCGGAATCAAAGTTGACATACGCACACAAATGAGTATCCTAGAGTTATAACAGATTTTTATTGTCCTGTTGTATACCAATATAGCAGTGCTGAAACAGTGTTTAGTTTCAAAATTGCTCTGTAAATTCAACTAAAACTGTGAAATCATCCATTACGAAAACATCTACAAATTCAAATAAAACAATTAAAACATCCATAAATATACAAGACGAAAACTAATGAATAAGTGCTGATAAAATAACTTAAACTGTTAGCGCAACAAGCTAAAAATTAAAAAAGACATGATCCTTCCCAATTGTCCGCAATTTTTTCTAACATTGTTTCATTAATTACTAAATTAACTAACTGCATCTACACTATTCCTGGTACATTCTTGCAAGTTTTCTTGTTGTGTCCCACTCTTCCACACGCTCTACATGTAATCTTTGACTTTTTAACGAATCTTTCCAAAGCTGGCTTGAATCTTGTCTTTTTCGGTCTGCCAGGGGGGTTTCTTCCAATTAGGGGCAACACAACTTGTTGGGAGACATATGCTGGAACATCCCATGTGCATACATCAGGGAGTGGAAACACTGGAGCTTCATATGTTTTGACTAAGTACTCCCTTGTATAGTATGGTGAGCAAAATGTTTCTAGATCAATATTGATGAACTGTAGTGCAGCAACTGCATGTTGACACGGCATTTCATCCATTTGAAGTCTACTGCAATAGCATGTCCTCTCTTTTAGGTCAAAGAGGAATTTAATTTGTCCATTTGGCACTGGTTCAATAATAGAAAAGTAGTATCCTATAGCTTTCATCACCTGAATAGTTGAATAAATAATTAGTCTCGCAAATAGATGAAAGTGGCTTCAAACTTTGAATTGAAACACACTACACTCAATGAATAAGGTATTGTATACACATGCCATACAACTTACAAACATATATACAAGTCTCGATTCAATTTAAAATAAAAGAATAAGGTATTAATATACTCGATACCTTCAACCGGAGTGCAGCGACTCTTCTGGCATCAAGCAGGTCGTTGTTTTTTTTTAAAGATGTACGGATGACACATTTGTGCTTTCCCTATGGTTATTACTCCAAGTTTCGACTAATGTCCTCATGTATTCCATAAATAGGAGTACAGGAATATCCCTTGCGTCTTTGTTGACTGACTTCACAGTTTCTGAAATATTCGATGTTATTGTCCAAACTCTATTGGCAGTGGAATGAGCTCTTGCCCATTTATTGTAGCAAATATTGTATAAATAATCTTTGACAAGTAGATCAATTTCTACCACTTTTTTCATGAGACTATCAAACTCTCAGACTGTGTATGCCTTAGCCAGGGCAAAGAATAAATCATGTAGATTTTCAGCAGCCTTCTTGAACTTTGCCCTAATGTTGTTCCACAAATGCCAAATGCATGCGTAATGTGGGACTTCAGGATACACTATTGAGCTTGCCTTCCAGATGCTATCGCTGCGGTCCGATACTATGTACATATCTTCCCGTATGCCATAAGCTTCTCTTAGGCACTAGAAAAACCACTCCCATGATACATCATTTTCAGAATCAACTACTCCAAATGCAAGCGGAAGGGTGCTGCCTATTCATATAATTTAAGATATAAGTCAAAGTATAACTAAAATAGGTTATTCAGCAAATAAACTTTGAATTTACAGCAAACTTACCAGCAGCATCCAATGTATTTGATGATAAGAAAGTGCCCTTGTGTCCTTTCTTTAAGAAGCTGCCATCAACAACCTTTATCGGCCTGCAATATTCCCATCCGTTGACAGAGGCATTTAATGCAAAAAATACATAAATAAAGCGTCCTTCATCTGATACTTGCAACCCAACCACAGAACCTGGGTTTGTATTACACAGCATGTACAAGTAGCTTGGCAAGTGTTGGTACGACTCACTCGGATTACCCCTTATCATTTAAAGTGCCATCTCCTTTGCGCGCCATGCCTTCATGTGTGGAAGTTCTAGACCATATTCTTTCTTCATATCTGTTATTACATACTTAGGCCTGTAAGGTGCTTTAGGGTCATCAAGTCGGTCTCTTATAATACTCCCAATTATTCGTATTGTTGCTTGCCGTTGGGAAGATAGTCTCTCTTTTAATAGGCATGTGTGAACATCATTGAATTTTCTAATCTTGAACACACTTGACGCATTCAAACTTGAAGCCCGAAATTTTCATGTGCAATTTTCGCCAGTGCATTCAAGACAATAGCTAGATAACATTGAAAAATTTTAGGGAATGATGTCAATATTATTACAACTTAAATTCAATACTAATTTATAACTAGTACACACCAGAATTTATATACAATAGGAAAACAACTTCTTCACATTCATGCGACAAGTTCTATAAAATCGGGTAACATATTATATATAAGTGCTGCTACATAACATCAACTTCTTACAAATTAACATGTAATCAGGGTAACAACAACCGTACTACAGCTAATGAAGTGATATTCAACTCCTGCATTATAGATAACAGATCCCACAACATACACACAAATAGAAAACAATGGATATACAGCGAGGATACATGTAGGAAACAATGCCAAAACAACATCTATACATCTGCTCCACACAAGTTGGAAACAATCCCCATATATATGACAATTTCCACACAAGTAGGAAACAATGCCCATACAACAGTCATATATATGTGTAATTTGATTCATGTCTAGTTCTACTTGACCTGTCTACTTTGAATTGAAACTTTTCTCTCACAACGAAATGCTTCATTGTACTGACAAGTGTCGCTTTGTCCTGATAAATCTATCCTTCTGCTACATCTTTATGCTAAGGATTGTTTATTAATAAAGCATCTTCAGTATCATCTCCCTCAGAGTTGCCCATCCCGATCAGACTGTATTGCATATGTTTCACCATTGTTTACTTCATTCATATTGCTACTACCTTCATGATTTTTTGAACAAACCACAGAATCTTCAAGAGGTACATAAAGGTCGACCATGGCTTCCTTAATGAATATACATAATGGATACATTCCTGCATCCTTGATATCCATCTTCTATTGAAAATAAAATCGTACTCCCATGTCATTGTAAATCTCCATTGGCGGTGATCTTTCGTTCAATTTATACTTGATTTCAATGTGTTTCTCTGCAGTATCAACCCTTAGTTGTTGTGCAATTGCAGCAGATAGCTCTTCAAAATATAAACCAGAACTTACAAGAATTCCATCTACACAGAATTCAACATATTTTTCATTTCTATCCCAATGTCCATTGTATTGCAGGACTATCGAGATTGTAGACATCAGATCCAAACCAAAAACCTAGTTTGATATGAATTTCAAGCGATAATCAGTACAATATATAATATAGAATTAGTATTTAATTTTGAAACAGTAAATATTTTTACTTTTATAACTTTCGCAACCTTGTACTTCAATTGGGACTCTTGTATCGCGGAGAGACGTTTTGGATGCACTGATGTTTTTGGAGAAGATATAATACAGTAAAATAGAAAATTTGTAATTGGGTAGTTGCATCCCAAAAAAGTAGGAACAGACGTGCCTATAATTCCACGCATTTTTGGTGCAGGGGAAATCTTCAGTTTCTTGAGTAATTCTCTTTTTTTTTAAAAAACTTGTATATATAATGTTAAGAAAGTATTGTTATTTTTGAAAAGTGACATAATGTTGCTATTTTTTTGTAAACCTGCTAATATGTTTGTATATTTGTAAAATTTTGTCTTAAATCTTTTACCATTAAAGACCATTTTCTCCCACTTTCTCTCTCCCTTCAAAAAATTACAGAGTTCTTCATATCTCTTCCTATAATTGTAATGTTTAAAAACTGTAATTTTACCTATTTAACTTAATTGATTCCTCTCATAAAATAGTCATCTTTTGCACGATTTTATGGGATTTCTTACTGTCTTCTTCCCTCTATTCACTGTGTTTCATTATTCAATTTTTCTTAATTAAACCAAACTTTACAAATGGGAAAGAAAAATCGCTTGATAAATCTTCTTCTGAAAGGGAGATTAGGTCGAAAAGACGACATGATAGGGGTTCGGCTATGGATGATAATCAACCAAAAAACTATTTCAAAGGTGAGTGTAATGTAGTTGACATCAAATCTAAAGGAAAACGTATCGTTGATGACGATTTCGTCGATGAAGGCAATGGCGAAGATAACCACCAGAAATTATGTCTGGGTGGCAACAAGAATATTTCTGAGGTACTTTATAAGTTTATCGACTGTATGGCTGTTGTATGTGTATTGTATGGCTCTTGTGTGTATATTGTATGACTATTGTATGTGTATTGTGTGGCTGTTGTATTCGTATTGTATGGTTATTGCTTCTTATAGGGGGTATGCCTATGGTATCTCTATATTTTGGTACTTGTACAATTTAACAGAGTAGCTACATTGCACCTTTTCCCCCATAAATCATGCATATTCGGTGTTAATTGACTAGTGTAATTGTTAAAGACTACAGTTCTTTCTTTGGTGGCACTGTGCTTGTAGCTTTATAGAAGACTTGTTCCCTTCCACCATTAAATTACTAATTAGAAAGACCTATCACTAAGTCCTTGGACACAAGTTTGTTCAATTGTGAAAGTCTAGCATGTCCTAGTCTTTTGTGCCATAGGAGGGGATCATTTTGCACCACACTTAAGCAACTCAAGCTTCCATCAGATAGTGTCAGCAAGTCTACTTTGTAGATATTTCCATGCCTATTTTCCTGCAAAATAATCTCTCCAGAAATTTTGTTAGTCACAGTGCATCCAGTAGATGAGAAATTAACATTATTACCCTTGTCACACAATTGAGATATACTCAATAAGTAATGCTTCAGCCCATCTACTAGAAACACATTGTCTATACTATGTGAATCAGACCTACCTACCTTTCCAATGCCTATGATTTCCCCTTTCTTACCATTACCGAAGGAAACACTTCCTCCTTGAAAGGTTGAGAGTGAAAGGAACAGTTCCTTATGTTCTGTCATGTGCCTTGAGCAACCACTGTCCATGTACCATTTGTGGTTTATCTCCTTCACTCTAGCCTGAAAAAGAAAACTAGGGGTTAATTTTAAGAACCCAAACTCTTTTATAAAAAGGATGAATCATATATCTCCTAGCCCAGAATGGTAATGGTTTCTTTGTGTGAACAGTTTTATTTCTTACAGAATGTTGAACAGGTTTATAGGACCTATTCTTCTGTCTCACAGAATTTTGAACAGGTTTTTAGGACCAGGTCCTCTGGGCAGCCCTTTTTAAAGATTGACAATTTTCTTTCCGGTGACCAGTGTTCCCACAATGAGTGCATAGCCAGTTTTCAGGAAGTGATAAGTACTTACTCTTTGGATCCCATTTGGATGAAGACTGTGCTTTCATGAATCCAATACCCTTCCTATTACTACCATGATTTTCTTGTAGCCATTCTAGTGCTTCAGAAGACTTGTTCCCTTCTACAGTTTTTCTTAGCTCCATTCTTGTTTTAACCAAGTCTTCTTCCAAAGATCTTATCTTCTCATCTTTTTTGCAAAGTTCATCAACTGTGACTTTCAATTTCTCTTCAGCAATGATATGATGAGAATTAGCAATACCTTTACCTTTTTCAACTGTTTTAACATTTTTTAATTCCTGAACAGTTGATTCAGGTGTGAGGACCTGTTCCTCAAGCATGCTAATCTTTCTTTTCAGAAAATCATTTTTAATTATTTCCTCTTTGCATTCTGCTTCTAAACAATCAATTTCATCATGAAGTTGATGATTGCCATCCCTTAGAGATTTAAATTCATTTAGCACAGTATGAAATACTTTAACCAATTTTTCTCTAGACTTGCTTTTTACATCTTGTTTAAGTTTAGAAACAAATACCTCAGCATCTTCTTCATTTTCTGAATCTCCAAGAGCCATTAGAGCAAGATCCTCATCCAGATCATCATCAGTTATTTCATCTTCACTGTCTTGCCATCCTGCAACCATTGCTTTGGGATTTCCACTTTTCTTATGGACCTGTTCCCTACCCTTTTTCCTTTCCTCAATAAATCTCTTCCTCCATTCTCCTTCCATAATTGGACATTTGCTGATGTAGTGCTCCGTGCTTCCACATTTGTGGCACTCTCCAGCCTGTTTCATGTTAGAAGACCTACCCTGTCCACTAATCGCCTTTTTCTTAATCAAATATTTCTGAACACTTTTAGCGATAAGGACCAGTTCCTTATCATCAATAATCTTATCAGCAGCAGTCAAGGCTAGGTTAGGTTCCGTTTTAACTGGTACTCCTATGTTTTTAACCTTTTTCCTTAGTTCATAAGTCTTTAAATTGCCTATGATAGCACAAGCTTTGATCTCCCAAGAATCTGGAAGAACCCTTGTTAGAATCTTTTCTACTCTATCTTCCACAGTTAAAACCCTTCCCAAAGAAATAAGTTCAGAAGCAATGGCATTAAATCTAGTATACATTTCAGAGATTGACTCTTCTTCTTTCATTTTAAAACTTTCATATTCAGCATAAAGAAGTGTACCTCTAGACCTTTTTACCTGACTTGTTCCTTCGTGTGCAACTTGTAGAGCATCCCAGATCTCCTTTGCAGTGGTATACCCTCTGATTCTAGTGCATTCGTCAGGACTAAGTCCACCAACAACCCACTTCCTAGATTTTGCATTCTTTTCCCATTGCTTTATGTCTTCAGTATTGCATTCTTTCCTGGTTTTGGGAACATTGTTTCCCTCAGCATCCTTCTTCATTGGGATCATGGGACCTTCAGTTACTATGTCCCATAATTCATAGTCCTCTGCTTGAAGATGATCACGCATCCTTTCCTTCCACCATGAATAGTATTTCCCATTGAAAAGAGGAGCTCTAACCATTGACTGACCCTTACTGTTCTCTCGTGATGTACTCATCTAATCCTAGGTGTTAGCCTTTTCAAGGATAACCCGCTCTGATACCAATTGATATTTCCCACGATACACCACTTTACTGTTTTAAGGACTAGTTCCTTAAAATGTGTTCCTTTACTAAACTATATGCGGAATTAAAACTGTAAGTAAATGAACACCAGATATTAGCGTGGAAAAACCCCTTGGTTCGGGATCAAAAAACCACGACCTACTTCTCAAGTAGGATTTCAACTTCACTATGTAAAAAGACCCACTTGGTTACAAGACTCCTTCTTACTAACCTAGGACTAACTCTAATCCTTTAGTGATCTTTCTCATGATCAGTGAAGTTGTGTCAAGTCCACGACTTGAACCAAAAAAGATACAACTCGATTATACTTACTACAGTTGAACTAAGACTTGAAATTTTACAAGATTCAATCTAAGGAATAGGTTCTAACTTAGTTCCACTGTAGCTAACTGATTACACAAATAAGCTAATGACTCTTTTAAGCTTTGCTCGATGCTCTCTGTATTTGTGCATACTTCAATGGCTGGTATGCTCCACGTTTTATAGCTCCAGCAGCAAGAAGTCTTAAAGAATTAGAACTCCAAAGCTCCCATGAGTTTGAGTCCTAATTGGATTCTTCTCTTTAGTTATTCGGATCTTCTATCCTTTATCCTTTATTTATGCAATCTTTTCGTATCCGTTTAGACCTGCATAATTATTAAGATAAACATTAGGTTTAGGATAATTAATAATATCTCAACTTAAACGATTTTGCATGAATTATCTATTTAGCTGCAGTGATTCAAAGGAACATGTCCTTTGAATCCGTTCCTTAATCATCAGTCAAAACTCCAAGCTTATCCAAGCTAACAGCAACATTCTTAGTGTTTGCTACAAAAAATAGCAAAATGTATTTTAAAAGAAAATAAAATAAAATTTAAAAATAGATAAATCTAATCCTATATTTATGCCCGTAAATCACGTTAGATAGAGTTAAATCTTTTACCATTTAAGACCATCTTCTCCCATTTTCTCTCTCCCTTCAAAAAATTACAGGGTTCTTCATATCTCTTCCTATAATTGTGGTGTTTAAAAACTGTAATTTGACCTTTTTAACTCAATTGATTTCTCTCATAAAATAGTCATCTTTTGCACGATTTTATGGGATTTCTTACTGTCTTCTTCCCTCTATTCACTGTGTTTCATTATTCAATTTTTCTTAATTAAACCAAACTTCACAAATGGGAAAGGGAAAATCGCTTGATAAATCTTCTTCTGAAAGGGAGATTAGGTAGAAAGTGCAACACGATAGGGGTTTAGCTATGGATGATAATCAACCAAAAAGTATTTTAAAGGTGAGTGTAACCCCTGTAAAAAATATGGCTCAACTAGTTGAAACCAACAATAGAAAATCTAGGAGTTGTAATGTAGTTGACATGAAATTTAAAGGAAAACGTGTCATTGATGACGATTTCGTCGATGAAGGCAATGGAGAAGATAACCACCAGAAATTATGTTTGGGTGGCAACAAGAATGTTTTTGAGATACTTTGTAAGTTTATCGACTGTATGGCTGTTGTATGTGTGTTGTATGGCTGTTGTGTGTGTATCGTATGACTATTGTATGTGTATTGTGTGGTTGTTGTAGTTGTATTCATATTGTATGGCTATTGCTTCTTACAGGGGTATGCCTATTGTATCTCTATACTTTGGTACTTGTACAATTTAACAAAGTAGCTACATTGCACCTTTTCCCCCATAAACCATGCATATTCAGTGTTAATTGACTAGTGTAATTGTCAATGAATATATTTTTTCGTGGCACTACACTTGTAGCTTTATGGCAGCTGAAATTGGAAAGCCTTAACTACTAATTACTGTATTTCAGATGCACTGGGTTCTGTCTGCAATATCATTTTTTCACCACAAGTATTATGCTCTTTTCCGTTCTTTTGTTATACATGCATCGATAATATGGCGCTGTATATCTATTGTATGGCTGCTGTTTCTTTTGTATTCTTATTCTATATCTATTATTTTCTTGTATATTGTATGTTCGCCTTGCGTTTTTCCTGATATTATTGTCTGGTTTTACATGAAGGTGGAGACCTTTTATATATCGAAGGACATTGTTTTTACAAAGCTTCTGCGTTTTACAAAATTCACCGAACAAGACATTGGGCTGCAGTTAAAAAAATTCCTGTCAGATGTCCAGTTGAACATGTTCAGAAAGACATGTTTTGGTCATTTTATTGATCTTCCCCATATATATCTTCCAAACCAGTTGATTAGGCATTTAATGTTGAGGGAGATTCCATCTGACAAACCTGATACCTTTACAATTATGATTAATGATACACGGCTGGAGTTTGGTATGCGAGAATTTTCAGTTATTTCTGATTTAAAGTGCTACGGGGATGAAACATGTGATTATGATCCTAAGACACCTAACAGACTCATGTCTAGTTATTTTCCTAATCGGAGTAAGGTGAAAAAGCAGGCGTTGATTAATGTTTTTGAAGGCCGGAGGTAGCTTGATGATAATGATGTTGTGAAGATTTTTGTACTGTATGTTATATATTCATTCATTTTATCAGGGGGAGATCCTAAAAAATCTTCTGTTGATCGGCGACACTTTGAATTGGTGGAGCCTGGGGCATTTGAAAGATATCCTTGGGGTAAAGTCTCGTTCAAAGAATTGTATAAAACTGTGAGCCAAAAGTTGAGGGCAACAGTTGGTTATTACAAATTGGGTGGTTTGCCTCTCGTTTTGCAAGTCTGGTTCTACGAATGTTGCTCCAAAGTTGATCCCACTCTTGCTATTCCTGTTGCCACTACCAAATTGCCTAGGATCCTTAAATGGAAAGTATTGCGTGAAGATCCTTTATTTGATGATTTTAAAGAATGCATGTTTAAAGGCAGTGGTAATAAGGTATATTTTTGTTTATTTTAATTTTTTACTAGTTAAAGGTTGTTAGTTGTATGTGTATTTTATTTAATCAATCCATGAAATTTATTGAAGATGTTATGAAATAAACAGATTTGCCCCCTCTTATAAATAAACTTTACAACTTTATAAAGAGTACAATTTTCATTTCTAGAATTTGCAATTACTTCATTTATTAGTCTTTCTTATCGAATTTTTCTTTTCTTTATGGTATTTTATAGTGTATTATTTTCTTATTTGCCAAATCAAATGACTCTATCGTTGAAGTTTTCCTCGGTCTGCTTTAACTTTATTCATATAGTTGTATGGGTTATGTATGATCATTGAATTGATATTGTATGGCAAGTGTTTGCTGTCTGTGTACCATGTTAAAATATTTCTCAGTTATTGGTTGCTTTTACTAATATACACTCTAATTATATATGTAGGTGGTGTTTAGTAATTTTAATGCCACGGCCGCTGAGATTGCAAGTATTCAGTTGCCTAACAGCCTAACATCGATGACTCCATTGAAGGGGATGTGCCTACTTCCCATATTCAAGCCTCTGGATTGTCAAGTGACGATTTTTTGTTGTACTTTTTTGTTACCTTTATCAAAAAAACAAAAGAACTAGGGCTGACTATGGAGCGTACAAGCTGAAGTTATACCTGTGGCATCACATAATGTGGTTACTGTAAAAGATACTTTATTCTGCTATTTACATTAAAAAGATGTGGTTTATAATAAATCAATGTTTTATTATTTGCTGTAGAATTCATTTTATGTATAATATCTTTTCGACAGGTACAGAGGTGGTTGGGGTCGACAATCTTCAATTTCAGAATGTTGATAAAGAGACTGATCTTCATGAGGTTCCTTCACCTCAAACATGTGCTCCGGTTAATACAACAGGTCCTAGTTTTAGTTTGGGATTGACTCAACAGTTTCAATCCCATAATCATCAATCGCATGACGCAATTTCCGTGTAGTGTATGGTCTATGTTGCCTGTTAATGGCTTGTATACACATTGTCTGTGCTTTTTGGGTCCGTTGTAATTATTTTAAATTGAGAACCATAATTTAGGATGCCGAAGGTGCAACAGTAAATGTGAAAGCAAATGAGTCTATCGTTCCTGGATCGAGCAAGGGGGTCACCTTAGATGATTATGATTTCCCTTACAATAACTCCCAGCTAGTCCGGAGTGATGCTGATATTGAATATTTGAAGGGATCTAGAAGTCTCAAAGTCAATGTGTTTGAGATGCGAAGAGGTTGCAATATTTATTTTAATTTAAAAAATTTTAATTCATCTCATCATATTTTTGCCTTGGTGTTTTTATGTAGCTGAAGAAAACTCATCTGATGTTGACGACTTTGAAGATGAAGAGAATGGTCGCAATGGTGGTATTCCTGTAGTACAGCTATCCCAGCTTGTGCATATTGAAAGTGACAATGAAAATGAGACACCAAAACAAAGAAAAAAACGATTGAGGCTTCCAGGAAGGTATAAGAAGTCCCCATTTCTTCCCAATTTGAGTTCGGGAGAAACAAGTATGGATCCACAGCGCATATTTGAGATAAAATATCCATTTATGACTTCAATTGGCATTGAGGTTAACCCATATTTGCAAAGTGCATATGTCAGCTGGGTTGATGAAGGATCTACTCCGGACAAACGAAGGTATGATGATCATTTGTGTTTGCTAGCTCTTGTTAATATTCATATATTTTTTGGTTATTGAATGACTTTGCATATTTAGGAAGGGAACATATAGGTTGGCTGCCAAAAAGATTGATCCTGTGTTTAAACTGGGAGTTTGTGAAGTTGAACAAAAGGAGTGGTTTCCCATTTTGCAACACGGTCTCAAGCCGCTGTGTGATGAGGTATGATCCCCTACTGTTTTCTATTATTTTGACTAGCAACTAAATTGCTAGTGTTGCTACATTGTATCCTATTTTGTGTTACGCATAAAGCCTTAAGCTCTACATAAACACTTAATCTTTTTTTTTCCTTACTATTCAAAACAATGAAACCAGTGTTGCGAAAAAATAAAACTAAACTTGCTTTTACTGTATGGCTGGCGTTTGGCTTGTGTATGTAAAGTCTGGAATGTGTGGAAATACTGTATTGTTAGTGTATGGCTACTGAATTTTCACTTTTAGCACTCGATTATATAAACTGATTTATTTTTTAAATTTCATTTTTACAGCACATTGATGTTGTTTTCTTCTACCTAAGGAAGAAAGGAAAGTTTGGATCAGATAATCCCGTCAAGTTCACTACGACATACTGTCTATTCAAAGTTGAGATTCAACTATAGGTTATTTACAGATTGTGGTAATCACATGACTATAGTCCGTAAAGGTTATCGGATTGGAGAATACATTCTTGGTTTTACGGTGCCAGCAAGTACCCCACGGTTTATGGTCGACTATGTTCTACTTCCAATAAACATAGCAGGAAAATGTCATTGGGTGTTGGCTGTATTGAACATCAAAGGGAGATGCATATCTGTTTGTGATTCTCTAAAAGGTTCAGCACTTCATGATGTTAAACTTCGTGACGTGATTAACTGATTTGCCATAATGTTGCCTCTTTATTTTTCTGTCACTGGTTTATATGACAAGAGGGATGATCTACATCTAAACGTGAACCAAGCGTACTCTGGCAAAGTTTTTACCGATCCCGTCAAAGTTGTTTATATGGTGAATGTGCCTCAACAAATGGAGGGATCTCTGTATGTTTTTGTCTCAATTAACATACAGTTATATGTCTATTCAATTTATCAAATATATTTGTTTTTTAATCCCTTTAATTGTTGCAGTAATTGTGGTATCTTCGTTGCTGCATATGCCGAATATTTTTGTTGCGGATACAATGTACCACCACTTGACTTTGATGTTGTCATTTACTGCACAAGGTTGAGAACTATGCTTTGGGACTATGCGCGAAGAAAGCAGGAGGAGCGTGCAATTATCGAGCCTGAGGACAATGTACAGCAAGTCCGTAAGAAAGGACGTCCAAAGCGCAAGAAGTTCACTGAAGTGTAGATGGCTGATTCAACTGTTTAAATGTTTAGCTTATTGGGTTCTTTATCTGAATTGTAACTTACAATTTTTTGGTTTCTTTTTTAATCTGGTTGTTTTCTTAGAAACCTATGTTTAACAATCGGATAATTTGTTAGTTATAACTTTGTTGGATATAAGTATGATCTTTGAACTTTCTCTAATTTCAATATCTGTTATTAAAATTTTCTATTCTTATGTTTAATAATCATCTTTTTTCTATATTTCTGTTGTTTATACTATGTATGTATTTTGTATATACAGTTTATATACAATATCTTTATGGTTGACATACTGTTATACATAGATAATGATTATATACAATAGTTATACGATATATAAACGACTTCTCAACAACATCTATACACCTACTCCACAGCAGCTACATACACTACTATGTTTTACCTGTGCAAATTTTGAATTTCAATTTGCAAGTTTGTACAACTATTATTAATGATTGTAACAATTTTTAAGTCTAATAAACAAAATGAGATACCACTGAATCTGGAATACATTCGATAATCTTGCGCATAGACCACAGATATACGACATCTATACAACTGCGCAACATCATCTACACTCCTGTTCTGCACCAGCTACATACATTACTCTGTTATACCTGTGTGAATCTTGAATATCAATTGGTAAGGGATTACAAAAATTATTAATGATTATAACAAATTTGCAGTCTACTGAACATATGAAATGTTTAGTGATTCTTGACTACATTGATAAGCCTCTGAGTAGAATGATTAAATCATTGTCAAACGACTATCAATATTTGAAAGTCCATTATTTGCCGGAATCAAAGTTGACATACGCACACAAATGAGTATCCTAGAGTTATAACAGATTTTTATTGTCCTGTTGTATACCAATATAGCAGTGCTGAAACAGTGTTTAGTTTCAAAATTGCTCTGTAAATTCAACTAAAACTGTGAAATCATCCATTACGAAAACATCTACAAATTCAAATAAAACAATTAAAACATCCATAGATATACAAGACGAAAACTAATGAATAAGTGCTGATAAAATAACTTAAACTGTTAGCGCAACAAGCTAAAAATTAAAAAAGACATGATCCTTCCCAATTGTCCGCAATTTTTTCTAACATTGTTTCATTAATTACTAAATTAACTAACTGCATCTACACTATTCCTGGTACATTCTTGCAAGTTTTCTTGTTGTGTCCCACTCTTCCACACGCTCTACATGTAATCTTTGACTTTTTAACGAATCTTTCCAAAGCTGGCTCTAATCTTGTCTTTTTCGGTCTGCCAGGGGGGTTTCTTCCAATTAGGGGCAACACAACTTGTTGGGAGACATATGCTGGAACATCCCATGTGCATACATCAGGGAGTGGAAACACTGGAGCTTCATATGTTTTGACTAAGTACTCCCTTGTATAGTATGGTGAGCAAAATGTTTCTAGATCAATATTGATGAACTGTAGTGCAGCAACTGCATGTTGACACGACATTTCATCCATTTGAAGTCTACTGCAATAGCATGTCCTCTCTTTTAGGTCAAAGAGGAATTTAATTTGTCCATTTGGCACTGGTTCAATAATAGAAAAGTAGTATCCTGTAGCTTTCATCACCTGAATAGTTGAATAAATAATTAGTCTCGCAAATAGATGAAAGTGGCTTCAAACTTTGAATTGAAACACACTACACTCAATGAATAAGGTATTGTATACACATGCCATACAACTTACAAACATATATACAAGTCTCGATTCAATTTAAAATAAAAGAATAAGGTATTAATATACTCGATACCTTCAACCGGAGTGCAGCGACTCTTCTGGCATCAAGCAGGTCGTTGTTTTTTTTAAAGATGTACGGATGACACATTTGTGCTTTCCCTATGGTTATTACTCCAAGTTTCGACTAATGTCCTCATGTATTCCATAAATAGGAGTACAGGCATATCCCTTGCGTCTTTGTTGACTGACTTCACAGTTTCTGAAATATTCGATGTTATTGTCCAAACTCTATTGGCAGTGGAATGAGCTCTTGCCCATTTATTGTAGCAAATATTGTATAAATAATCTTTGACAAGTGGATCAATTTCTACCACTTTTTTCATGAGACTATCAAACTCTCAGACTGTGTATGCCTTAGCCAGGGCAAAGAATAAATCATGTAGATTTTCAGCAGCCTTCTTGAACTTTGCCCTAATGTTGTTCCACAAATGCCAAATGCATGCGTAATGTGGGACTTCAGGATACACTATTGAGCTTGCCTTCCAGATGCTGTCGCTGCGGTCCGATACTATGTACATATCTTCCCGTATGCCATAAGCTTCTCTTAGGCACTAGAAAAACCACTCCCATGATGCATCATTTTCAGAATCAACTACTCCAAATGCAAGCGGAAGGATGCTGCCTATTCATATAATTTAAGATATAAGTCAAAGTATAACTAAAATAGGTTATTCAGCAAATAAACTTTGAATTTACAGCAAACTTACCAGCAGCATCCAATGTATTTGATGATAAGAAAGTGCCCTTGTGTCCTTTCTTTAAGAAGCTGCCATCAACAACCTTTATCGGCCTGCAATATTCCCATCCGTTGACAGAGGCATTTAATGCAAAAAATACATAAATAAAGCGTCCTTCATCTGATACTTGCAACCCAACCACAGAACCTGGGTTTGTATTACACAGCATGTACAAGTAGCTTGGCAAGTGTTGGTACGACTCACTCGGATTACCCCTTATCATTTAAAGTGCCATCTCCTTTGCGCGCCATGCCTTCATGTGTGGAAGTTCTAGACCATATTCTTTCTTCATATCTGTTATTACATACTTAGGCCTGTAAGGTGCTTTAGGGTCATCAAGTCGGTCTCTTATAATACTCCCAATTATTCGTATTGTTGCTTGCCGTTGGGAAGATAGTCTCTCTTTTAATAGGCATGTGTGAACATCATTGAATTTTCTAATCTTGAACACACTTGACGCATTCAAACTTGAAGCCCGAAATTTTTATGTGCAATTTTCGCCAGTGCATTCAAGACAACAGCTAGATAACATTGAAAAATTTTAGGGAATGATGTCAATATTATTACAACTTAAATTCAATACTAATTTATAACTAGTACACACCAGAATTTATATACAATAGGAAAACAACTTCTTCACAATCATGCGACAAGCTCTATAAAATCGGGTAACATATTATATATAAGTGCTGCTACATAACATCAACTTCATACAAATTAACATGTAATCAGGGTAACAACAACCGTACTACAGCTAATGAAGTGATATTCAACTCCTGCATTATAGATAACAGATCCCACAACATACACACAAATAGAAAAAAATGGATATACAGCGAGGAAACATGCAGGAAACAATGCCAAAACAACATCTATACATCTGCTCCACACAAGTTGGAAACAATCCCCATATATATGACAATTTCCACACAAGTAGGAAACAATGCCCATACAACAGTCATATATATGTGTAATTTGATTCATGCCTAGTTCTACTTGACCTGTCCACTTAGAATTGAAACTTTTCTCTCACAACGAAATGCTTCATTGTACTGACAATTGTCGCTTTGTCCTGATAAATCTATCCCTCTGCTACATCTTTATGCTAAGGATTGTTTATTAATATAGCATCTTCAGTATCATCTCCCTCAGAGTTGCCCATCCCGATCAGACTGTATTGCATATGTTTCACAATTGTTTACTTCATTCATATTGCTACTACCTTCATGATTTTTTGAACAAACCACGGAATCTTCAAGAGGTACATAAAGGTCGACCATGGCTTCCTTAATGAATATACATAATGGATACATTCCTGCATCCTTGATATCCATCTTCTATTGAAAATAAAATCGTACTCCCATGTCATTGTAAATCTCCATTGGCGGTGATCTTTCGTTCAATTTGTACTTGATTTCAATGTGTTTCTCTGCAGTATCAACCCTTAGTTGTTGTGCAATTGCAGCAGATAGCTCTTCAAAATATAAACCAGAACTTACAAGAATTCCATCTACACAGAATTCAACATATTTTTCATTTCTATCCCAATGTCCATTGTATTGCAGGACTATCGAGATTGTAGCCATCAGATCCAAACCAAAAACCTAGTTTGATATGAATTTCAAGCGATAATCAGTACAATATATAATATAGAATTAGTATTTAATTTTGAAACAGTAAATATTTTTACCTTTATAACTTTCGCAACCTTGTACTTCAATTGGGACTCTTGTATCGCGGAGAGACGTTTTGGATGCACTGATGTTTTTGGAGAAGATATAATACAGTAAAATGGAAAATTTGTAATTGGGTAGTTGCATCCCAAAAAAGTAAGAACAGACGTGCCTATAATTCCACGCGTTTTTGGTGCAGGGGAAATCTTCAGTTTCTTGAGTAATTCTCTTTTTTTTTAAAAAACTTGTATATATAATGTTAAGAAAGTATTGTTATTTTTGAAAAGTGACATAATGTTGCTATTTTTTTGTAAACCTGCTAATATGTTTGTATATTTGTAAAATTTTGTCTTAAATTTTTTACCATTAAAGACCATTTTCTCCCACTTTCTCTCTCCCTTCAAAAAATTACAGAGTTCTTCATATCTCTTCCTATAATTGTAATGTTTAAAAACTGTAATTTTACCTATTTAACTTAATTAATTCCTCTCATAAAATAGTCATCTTTTGCACGATTTTATGGGACTTCTTACTGTCTTCTTCCCTCTATTCACTTTATTTCATTATTCAATTTTTCTTAATTAAACCAAACTTTACAAATGGGAAAGAAAAATCGCTTGATAAATCTTCTTCTGAAAGGGAGATTAGGTCGAAAAGACGACATGATAGGGGTTCGGCTATGGATGATAATCAACCAAAAAACTATTTCAAAGGTGAGTGTAATGTAGTTGACATCAAATCTAAAGGAAAACGTATCGTTGATGACGATTTCATCGATGAAGGCAATGGAGAAGATAACCACCAGAAATTATGTCTGGGTGGCAACAAGAATGTTTCTGAGGTACTTTATAAGTTTATCGACTGTATGGCTGTTGTATGTGTATTGTATGGCTCTTGTGTGTATATTGTATGACTATTGTATGTGTATTGTGTGGCTGTTGTATTCGTATTGTATGGTTATTGCTTCTTATAGGGGGGTATGCCTATTGTATCTCTATATTTTGGTACTTGTAAAATTTAACAGAGTAGCTACATTGCACCTTTTCCCCCATAAATCATGCATATTCGGTGTTAATTGACTAGTGTAATTGTTAAAAACTACATTTTTTTGGTGGCACTGTGCTTGTAGCTTTATAGAAGCTGCAATTGAAAAGCCTTAACTACTAATTACTGTATTTCAGATTCACTGGGTTCTGTCTGCAATATAATATTTTCACCACAAGTATTCTGCTCTTTTCCGTTCTTTTGTTATACATGCATCGATTGTATGGCGTTGTATATCTATTGTGTGGCTGCTGTTTCTTTTGTATCCTTATTGTATATCTGTTATTTTCTTATATACTGTACGTTCGCCTTGCGTTTTTCCTGATATTATTGTCTGATTTTACACGAAGGTCGAGGCCTTTTTTATACCGAAGGACATTGTTTTTACAGAGCCTCTGCGTTTTACAAAATTCACCGTACACGATATTGGGCTGCAGTTAAAAAAAGTTCCTGTCAAAAGTCCAGTTGAACATGTTCAGAAAGACCTGTTTTGGTCATTTTATTGATCTTCCCCATATATATCTTCAAAACAAGTTGATTAGACATTTAATGTTGAGGGAGATTCCATCTGCCAAACCTGAATACCTCTACAATTCTGATTAATGATACACGGCTGGAGTTTTTGGTATGCGAGAATTTTCAATTATTTCTGATTTAAAGTGCTACGGGGATGAAACATGTGATTATGATCCTAACCTAACAGACTTATGTCTAGTTATTTTCCTAATCAGAATAAGGTGAAAAAGCAGGCATTGATTGATGTTTTTGAAGGCCGGATGTGGCTTGATGATAATGATGCTGTGAAGATTTCTGTACTGTATGTTATATATACATTCATTTTATCAGGGGGAGATCCTAAAATATCTTCTGTTGATCGGCGACACTTTGAATGGGTAGAGTCTGGGGCATTTGAAAGATATCGTTGGGGTAAAGATTCGTTCAAAGAACTGTATAAAACTGTGAGCCAAAAGTTGAGGGCAACAGTTGGTTATTACAAGTTGGGTAGTTTGCCTCTCGTGTTGCAAGTCTGGTTCTACGAATGTTGCTCCAAAGTTGATCCCACTATTGCTATTCATGTTGCCACTACCAAATTTCCTAGGATCCTTAAATGAAAAGTATTGCGCGAAGATCCTTTCTTTGAAGATTTGAAAGCAGGCATGTTTAAAGGTAGTGGTAATGAAGTATATCTTTGTTTATTTTAAAGTTGTTAGTTGTATGTGTATTTCATTTAATCAATCCATGAAATTTATTGAAGATATGATGAAACAAACAGATTTGCCTCCTCTTATGAATACTCTTTACAACTTTATAAAGAGTACAATTTTCATTTCTAGAATTTGTAATTACTTCATTTATTGGTCTTTCTTATCGAATTTTACTTTTCTTTATGGTATTTTATAGTGTATTATTTTCTTATTTGCCAAATCAAATGACTCTATCGTTGAAGTTTTCCTCGATCTGCTTTTACTTTATTCATATAGTTGTATGGGTTACGTATGATCATTGAATTGATATTGTATGGCAAGTGTTTGCTGGTTGTCTGTGTACTGTATGTATATTAAAATATTTCTCAGTAAGTGGTTGCTTTTACTAACATACACTCTAATTATATATGTAGGCGGTGTTTAGTAATTCTAATGCCACGGCCGCTGAGATTGCAGGTATTCACTTGCCTAACATAGATGACTCCATTGAAGGGGATGTGCCTACTTCCCATATTCAAGCCTCTGGATTGTCAAGTGACGATTTTCTGTCCACGCATTTTAACTCAAGCCAGTAGCAGCAACCATCAAATGAGGAGAAACAGGGAAGAAAGGTTGATTATATTCTGGAAATCAACAAATTAAAGAGCGATGTTGCTGCGGTATTTTTATTTATACATTATAGATTTTTATTTCATCGTACACACTAGATAAGTACTGATTTTTTTGTCTGTATGTATGTTAGATGTCAAGTGATCTCGAGACTTTTAAGACCAAGGTACGTAAATTTTCATTTAGTAAAAAGTTATATTTTAGTTAATCCATTTTAATGGTAGTTAATACTTGTTGTTGTGCATCTTGTGTAGGTGGATGATGACTTCAAAGATCTTAGGATGTTTGTTACTGAAAACAATGAATAAAGTAATTGATCAAGTGAATGCGATGAGTCTGTCGAAGGTACTACACATTCTTTTGTTGCTGTACTTTTTTGTTACCTTTATCAAAAAGAAAAAAGAACTAGGGCTGATTATGGAACGTACAAGCTGAAGTTATACATGTGGCATCACATAATATGGTTACTGTAAAAGCTACTTTATTCTGCTATTTACATTGAAGAGATGTGGTTTATAATTAATCAATGTTTCATTATTTACAGAAGAATTCATTTTATGTATAATATCTTTTCGACAGGCTACAGAGGTGGTTGGGGTCGACAATCTTCAATTTCAGAATGTTGATAAAGTGACTGATCTTCATGAGGTTCCTTCACCTCAAACATGTGTTCCGGTTGATACAATAGCTCCTAGTTTTAGTTTGGGATTGACTCAACAGTTTCAATCTCATAATCGTCAATCGCATGACGCAATTTCCGATAAGGTATACATTGTAAATGTTATTTTTTTCTTTTTGTTCGTAATACAAAGATTTTACGTGTAATGTATGGTCTATGTCGCCTATTAGTGGCTAGTATGCACATTGTCTGTGCATTGTATAATGTGTGTTTTTGGGTCCGTTGTAATTATCTTAAACTGACAGCCATAATTTAGGATGCCGAAGGTGCAGTAGTGAATATGAAAATAAATGAGTCTATCATTCCTGGATCGAGCAAGGGGGTTACCTTAGATTATTATCACTTCCCTTATAATAACTCTCAGCTAGTCCGGATTGCTGATATTGCAAATTTGAAGGGATCTGGAAGTCCCAAAGTCAATGTGTTTGAGATGCGAAGAGGTTGCAATCTTTATTTTAATTTGAAAAATTTTAATTCATCTCATCATATTTTTACCTTGGTGTTTTTATGTAGCTGATGAAAACTCATATGATATTGATGACTCTGAAGATGAAGAGAGTGGTCACAATGGTGGCATTCCTATAGTACAGCGATCCCAGCTTGTGCATATTGAAAGTGACAATGAAAATGAGACACCACAACAAAGGAAAAAACGATTGAGGCTTACAGGAAGGTATAAGAAGTCCCCATTTCATCCCAATTTGAGTTCTGGAGCAACAAGTATGGATCCACAACGCATATTTGAGATAAAATATCCGTTTATGACTCCAATTGGCATTGAGGTTAATCCATATTTGCAAAGTGCATATGTCAGCTGGGTTGATGAAGGATCTACTCCGGACAAACGAAGGTATGATGATCATTTGTGTTTGCTAGCTCTTCTTAATATTCATATTTTTTTGGTTATTGAATGACTTTGCATATTTAGGAAGGGGACATATAGGTTGGCTGCCAAAAAGGTTGATCCTGCATTTAAACAGGGAGTTTGTAAAGTTGAACAAAAGGAGTGGTTTCACATTTTGCACCACGGTCTCAAGCCCCTGTGTGATGAGGTATGATCCCTACTGTTTTCCATTATTTTGACTAGCAACTAAATGGCTAGTGTTGCTACATTGTATCCTATTTTGTGTTACGCATAAAGCCTTAAGCTCTACATAAACATTTAATCTTTGTTTTTTTCTTTACTATGCGAAACAATGAAACCAGTGTTGCGAACGAATAAAACCAAACTTGCTTTTATTGTATGGCTGGTGTTTGGCTTGTGTATGTAAAGTCTAGAATGTGTGGAAATACTATATTGTTAGTATATGGCTACTGAATTTGCACTCGATTATATAAACTGATTTATTTTGTAAATTTTATTTTTACAGCACATTGATGTTGTTTTCTACTACCTAAGGAAGAAAGGAAAGTTTGGATCAGATAATCCCGTCAAGTTCACTATGACAGAATGTCTATTCAAAGTTGAGATTCAACGTATAGGTCATTTAGAGATAGTGGTAATGACATGACTATAGTCCGTAAAGGTGATTGGATTGGAGAATACATTCTTGGTTTTGCGGAGCCAGCAAGTACCCCACGGTTTATGGTCGACTATGTTCTAGTTCCAATAAACATGGCAGGAAAATATCACTGGGTGTTGGCTGTATTGAACATCAAAGGGAGATGCATATCTGTTTATGATTCTCTAAAAGATTCAGCACTTCATGATGTTGAACTTCGCGACGTGATTAACTGGTTTGCCATAATGTTGCCTCTTTATTTTTCTGTCACTAGTTTATATGACAAGAGGGATGATCTACATCCAAACGTGAACCAAGCGTACTCTAGCAAAGTTTTTACCGATCCCGTCGAAGTTGTTTATATAGAGAATGTGCCTCAACAAATGGAGGGATCTCTGTATGTTTTTGTCTCATTTAACATACAGTTATATGTCTATTAAATTTATCAAATATATTTGTTTTTTCAATCCCTTTTATTGTTGCAGTAATTGTGGTATCTTCGTTGCTACATATGCCGAATATTTTTGTTGCGGATACAATGTACCACCACTTGACTTTGATGTTGTCATTTACTGCACAAGGTTGAGAACTATGCTTTGGGACTATGCGCGAAGAAAGCAGGAGGAGCGTGAAATTAGGGAGCCTGAGGACAATGTACAACAAGTCCGTAAGAAAGGACGTCCAAAGCGCAAGAAGTTCACTGAAGTGTAGATGGCTGATTCAACTGTTTAAATTTTTAGCTTATTGGGTTCTTTATCTGAATTGCAACTTACAATTTTTTGGTTTATTTTTTAATCTGGTTGTTTTCTTAGAAACCTATGTTTAACAATCAGATAATTTGTTGGTTATAACTTTGTTGGATATAAGTATGATCTTTGAACTTTCTCTAATTTCAATATTTGTTATTAAGATTTTCTACTCTTATGTTTAATAATCATCTTTCTTCTATATTTTTGTTGTTTATACTATGTATGTATTTTGTACATACAGTTTATATACAATATCTTTATGGGTGACATGCTGTTATACATAGATAATGATTATATACACAAGTTATACGACATATAAACAACTTCTCAACAACATCTATACACCTACTCCACAGCAGCTACATACACTATTTTTACCTGTGCGAATTTTGAATTTCAATTTGCAAGTTTGTACAACTATTATTAATGATTATAACAATTTTGCAGTCTAATAAACAAAATGAAATACCACTGAATCTGGATTACATTCGATAATCTTGTGTGCAGACTACAGATATACGAC
Organism: Petunia secreta; assembly: GCA_029990175.1. NCBI lineage: Eukaryota > Viridiplantae > Streptophyta > Magnoliopsida > Solanales > Solanaceae > Petunia > Petunia secreta. Next base: position 29,218,796 of record JARKIP010000003.1, read on the forward strand.
ATCTATACAACTGCGCAACATCATGTACACACCTGTTCTACACCAGCTACATACATTACTCTGTTATACCTGTGTGAATCTTGAATATCAATTGGTAAGGGAGTACAAAAATTATTAGTGATTATAACAAATTTGCAGTCTACTAAACATATGAAATGTTAGTGAATCTGGACTACATTGATAAGCCTCTGTGTAGAATGATTAAATCGTTGTCAAGCGACCATCAAGTTTGGAAAGTCCATTATTTGCCTGAATCAAAGTTGACATACACACACAAATGAGTATCCTAGAGTTATAACAGGTTTTTATTGTCCTGTTGTATACCAACATAGTAGTGCTGAAACAGTGTTTAGTTTCAAAATTGCTCTGTAAAATCAACTAAAACTGTGAAATCATCCATTAGGAAAACATCTATAAATTCAACTAAAACAATTAAAACATCCATAAATATACAAGATGAAAACTAATGAATAAGTGCTGATAAAATAACTTAATCTGTTAGCGCAACAAGCTAAAAATTAAAAAAGACATGATCCTTCTCAATTGTCCGCAATTTTTTCTAACATTGTTTCACTAATTACTAAATTAACTAACTGCATCTACACTATTCCTGGTACATTCTTGCAAGTTTTCTTGTTGTGTCCCACTCATCCACACACTCCACATGTAATCTTTGATTTTTTAGAGTATCTCTCCAAAGCTGGCTTGAATCTTGTCGTTTTCGGTCTGCCAGGGGGTTTTCTTCCAATTGGGGGCAACACAACTTGTTGGGGGACGTATGCAGGAACATCCCATGTGCATACATCAGGGAGTGGAAACACTGGAGCTTCGTATGTTTTGGCTAGGTACTCCCTTGTATAGTATGGTGAGCAAAATGTTTCTGGATCAATGTTGATGAACTATAGTGCAACAATTGCATGTTGACACGACATTTCATCCATTTGAAATCTTCTTGAACAGAATGTCCTCTCTTTTAGGTCAACGAGGAATTTAATTTGTCCATTTGGCACTGGTTCAATAATATAAAAGTAGTATCCATTAGCTTTCATCACCTGAATAGTTGAACAAATAATTAGTCTCGCAAATAGATGAAAGTGGCTTCAAACTTTGAATTGAAACACACTACACTCAATGAATAAGGTATTGTATACACATGCCATACAACTTACAAACATATATACAAGTCTCGATTCAATTTAAAATAAAAGAATAAGGTATTAATATACTCGGTACCTTCAACCGGAGTGCAGCGACTCTTCTGGCATCAAGCAGGTCGTTATATATATTTTTTTAAGATGTACGGATGACACATTTGTGCTTTCCCTATGGTTATTACTCCAAGTTTCGACTAATGTCCTCATGTATTCCATACATGGTAGTACAGGCATATCCCTTGCGTCTCTGTTGACTGAATTCACTGTTTCTACAATATTTGTGAAACGACCCCGGTTAGTTGTTTCGGAAGTTAGGACTCCGATTGGCGTGCCGATAATTTTAAAATATTCATAATATCCATTGGGACTTATATGTAAAATTTAAGCTAAATCAGGCCTCGTTTGGTAGGCATCGGAAGAAGGTTTCAGTTTTTATTGGCGATAAATATTAAAAAGAGATTTTCAAGCTCGGTTTTTGCCGAATGAGCTCCGATTCGAAATCCGAAAGCGCCGTTAGGTTCGTATGATTATTTGTGATTTTTGTAAACTTTCGAAAGTGAATTTTGATGTTGTTCAGCTAGTTTCCGCTAAAATGCCGAACGTTAAATAATTTGACTTTTTCTATTTAAATTCGCATCTTGAGTTTCGAGAGTCCAATTTGAGATTCGCCTTTGCGAGTATGTTACATATATTTTGTATAAGTGGTATGCAAAAGTTGGAATTATTTCGAATATCGTAGGGTACTTTTTTAATTTTTACCGTAGCAGCGAATTTTAAAGGAAAAGAAAAAAAAAATAAAGGAAACGACAAAAAAAATTGGCCAAGTGGCGGTGGTCTAATAGGGATACTAATCCCTTAGCAAACCCAGTAGAACACAACAAGAACAGAAACAGGAGAAACCAAAATAAAACGATTCAGAACATAAATTGAAAAAAATGCCAAAAAAGGAAAAAAGAGGCCGGAGAAAACTAGAATTTTCACCCTGAAACATTCAGGTAATGATCCTAATATAGTATATGAGTTTATTACGTGTGTTTAAACATATTTTTGCGGTAAAAATAGGAATATCAGACATCGCCCTAATGACGTAAATTGATAGTTTAAAGGGTCAAATGGACCCCGATAATGAAATTGATTATGTATTCGTGCTCAGTGAGTTATGGACCACTTATAAATATAATTTATTTGGGATTTGGTTATGTGGCCTTAAACCCGGTATATAGGCCTGGCCTGCGTATTGCGTATGCGAATAGGGTATCAGGCTCCTAACTGGATTGTCCTAAAACATAAGGAATGAAACCTTTAGCTTTATTTGATATAATTTTTCTGCTTATTGAATAGAAAGAGATCGTTTGGCAACTAATACAAAGAAAAAAGAAGTGGCTGAGTAACAGAACTAGCTTTGGAATACGGTAAGTGTTTATATCCATTTCTTTGGAGGCACCTAGCATCGTGGATTTCCTACCACGTGTTCCTTACGTGTGTAGCTGCCGATAGGCGTACTCATTACGCCTTAGCTTTGGATTTACATTCTATATTATATATTATGTTCTGTTGTTGGTATTGCATTGAGGATATGAGCATTGTACTCTGGTTGTGAGTTGACATATACTTCCCGGCAGTCGATGAGAGTCCCGCACCGGTGAAGGGTTATCATCGCATCATATTGAGGGCAGGAGGATTCCGCCCTCGGAGCAGGAGGATTCCGCTCCATTGCATCATATTGAGGGTAGGAGGATTCCGCCCTCGGAGCAGAAGGATTCCGCTCCATTGCATCATATTGAGGGTAGGAGGATTCCGCCCTCGGAGCAGGAGGATTCCGCTCCATTCATTTGGCACATGTGACCCATTTCATTTCATTTCATTTCATTTCATCTCATTTCATATCATTTCATTTCATCTCATTCCATTTCATTTCATACTATTGTGTAGATTTTCTGTATATGACTACTGTCCTGCTTATAAGCACATTGTTATTTTTCAAGGCGACTAACGGTAATGAGAGGCGTCATTTGACCTTTGATTTGATCCATCAGGCGGTGGTGCTTATAGAAAATGTATGGAGTTGTGAACTCGAGAGTGGCAGCTGCTTGGCAACTCAAGAGAGTAATTTGGTAGCTCAGGTCTGACCCGCATAATCTATTTAGTGAAGTCTTCCTTAATCCAGCAGGTTGTGCGAGGATGACTATTTTTATTCAACTTAGCTGTATGAGCTGAAGCTCTAAGTTGAGGAGTCTTCCTCCAATAGTGAATATAAACATTAAATCTCTAAGGCGTTGTGAGAGCGTGAGCTAATTCTTAGTTCCATCGACCTATTCTATATCGAAAAGTATATCGAAGAGGTGATTATCGGCTGAATCATGTTAACCCATTCAAAGTTCCATGTATCTTTGCTTCGAAAAAGTAGAACTCTCTTCTCGTAATCGAGGAAGGATCAGCTTAGTCAGAATAAGCTGTGTAATGGTATTATCATATTATCCAGATATATATTATTCCAAAAGTTCGGTATGCGTGTTATAATTCTGATCCTGTAATCAAGAAATAATACCCGTGGAGTAGTTTATGAAGGTCATGCAAGTTCTCTTGCTATCTATATGAATTTTTCTTTAGACTTAGGCTCGTTCGAGGACGAACGAGAGTTTAAGTGGAGGAGAATGAAACGACCCCGGTTAGTCGTTTCAGAAGTTAGGACTCCGATTGGTGTGCCGATAATTTTAAAATGTTTATAATATCCATTGGGACTTATATGTAAAATTTGAGCTAAATCAGGCCTCGTTTGGTAGGCATCGGAAGAAGGTTTCAGTTTTTATTGGCGATAAATATTAAAAAGAGATTTTCGAGCTCGGTTTTTGCCAAATGAGCTCCGATTCGAAATCCGAAAGTGCCGTTAGGTTCGTATGATTATTTGTGATTTTTGTAAACTTTCGAAAGTGAATTTCGATGTTGTTCGGCTAGTTTCCGCTAAAATGCCGAACGTTAAATAATTTGACTTTTTCTATTTAAATTCGCATCTTGAGGTTCGGGAGTCCAATTTGAGATTCACCTTTGCGAATATGTTACATATATTTTGTATAAGTGGTATGCAAAAGTTGGAATTATTTCGAATATCGTAGGGTACTGTTTTAATTTTTACCGTAGCAGCGAATTTTAAAGGAAAAAGAAAAAAAAAAAGGAAACGACAAAAAAATTGGCCAAGTGGCGGTGGTCTAATAGGGATACTAATCCCTTAGCAAAACTAGTAGAACACAACAAGAACAGAAATAGGAGAAACCAAAATAAAACGATTCAGAAGATAAATAGAAAAAAATGCCAGAAAATGAAAAAAGAGGCCGGAGAAAAGTAGAATTTTCACCCTGAAACATTCAGGAAATGATCCTAATATAGTATTTGAGTTTATTACGTGTGTTTAAATATATTTTTGCGGTAAAAATAGGAATATTAGACATCGCCCTAATGACGTAAATTGATATTTTAAAGGATCAAATGGACCCCGATAATGAAATTGATTATGTATTCGTGCTCAGTGAGTTATGGGCAACTTATAAATATAATTTATTTGGGATTTGGTTATGTGGCCTTAAACCTGGTATATAGGCCGGGCCTGCGTATTGCGTATTCAAATAGGGTATCAGGCTCCTAACTGGATTGTCCTAAAACATAAGGAATGAATCCTTTAGCTTTATTTCATATAATTTTTCTGCTTATTTAATAGAAAGAGATCGTTTGGAAACTAATACAAAGAAAAAAGAAGTGGCTGAGTAACAGAACTAGCTTTGGAATACGGTAAGTGTTTATATCCATTTCTTTGGAGGCACCTAGCCTCGTGGATTTCCTACCACGTGTTCCTTACGTGTGTAGCTGCCGATAGGCGTACTCATTACGCCTTAGCTTTGGATTTACATTCTATATTATATATTATGTTATGTTGTTGGTATTGCATTGAGGATCTGAGCATTGTTCTCTGGTTGTGAGTTGACATATACTTCCCGGCAGTCGATGAGAGTCCCGCGCCGGTGAAGGGTTATCATCGCATCATATTGAGGGTAGGAGGATTCCGCCCTCGGAGCAGGAGGATTCCGCCCTCGGAGCAGGAGGATTCCGCTCCATTGCATCATATTGAGGGTAGGAGGATTCCGCCCTCGGAGCAGGAGGATTCCGCTCCATTGCATCATATTGAGGGTAGGAGGATTCCGCCCTCGGAGCAGGAGGATTCCGCTCCATTCATTTGGCACATGTGACCCATTTCATTTCATTTCATTTCATCTCATTTCATTTCATCTCATTCCATTTCATTTCATACTATTGTGTAGATTTTCTGTATATGACTACTGTCCTGCTTATAAGCACATTGTTATTTTTCAAGGCTACTAACGGTAATGAGAGGCGTCATTCGACCTTGGATTTGATCCATCAAGCGGTGGTGCTTATAGAAAATGTATGGAGTTGTGAACTCGAGAGTGGCAGCTGCTTGGCAACTCGAGAGAGTAATTTGGTAGCTCAGGTCTGACCCGCGTTCTCTATTTAGGGAAGTCTTCCTTAATCCAGCAGGTTGTGCGAGGATGACTATTTTTATTCAACTTAGCTGTATGAGCTGAAGCTCTAAGTGGAGTAGTCTTCCTCCAATAGTGAATATAAATATTAAATCTCTAAGGCGTTGTGAGAGCGTGAGCTAATTCTTAGTTCCATCGACCTATTCTATATCGAAAAGTATATCGAAGAGGTGATTATCGGCTGAATCATGTTAACCCATTCAAAGTTCCATGTATCTTTGCTTCGAAAAAGTAGAACTCTCTTCTCGTAATCGAGGAAGGATCAGCTTAGTCAGAATAAGCTGTGTAATGGTATTATCATATTATCCAGATATATATTATTCCAAAAGTTCGGTATGCGTGTTATAATTCTGATCCTATAATCAAGAAATAATGCCCGTGGAGTAGTTTATGAAGGTCATGCAAGTTCTCTTGCTATCTATATGAATTTTTCTTTAGACTTAGGCTCGTTCGAGGACGAACGAGAGTTTAAGTTGAGGAGAATGAAACGCCCCCGGTTAGTCGTTTCGGAACTTAGGACTCCGATTGGCGTGCCGATAATTTTAAAATATTAATAATATCCATTGGGACTTATATGTAAAATTGGAGCTAAATCAGGCCTCGTTTGGTAGGCATCGGAAGAAGGTTTCAGTTTTTATTGGCGATAAATATTAAAAAGAGATTTTCGAGCTCGGTTTTTGCCGAATGAGCTCCGATTCGAAATCCGAAAGCGCCGTTAGGTTCGTATGATTATTTGTGATTTTTGTAAACTTTCGAAAGTGAATTTCGATGTTGTTCGGCTAGTTTCCGCTAAAATGCCGAACGTTAAATAATTTGACTTTTTCTATTTAAATTCGCATGTTGAGTTTCGGGAGTCCAATTTGAGATTCGCCTTTGCGAGTATGTTACATATATTTTGTATAAGTGGTATGCAAAAGTTGGAATTATTTGGAATATCGTAGGGTACTGTTTTAATTTTTACCGTAGCAGCGAATTTTAAAGGAAAAAGAAAAAAAAAAAGGAAACGACAAAAAAATTGGCCAAGTGGCGGTGGTCTAATAGGGATACTAATCCCTTAGCAAAACCAGTAGAACACAACAAGAACAGAAACAGGAGAAACCAAAATAAAACGATTCAGAAGATAAATTGGAAAAAATGCCAGAAAATGAAAAAAGAGGCCGGAGAAAAGTAGAATTTTCACCTTGAAACATTCAGGTAATGATCCTAATATAGTATTTGAGTTTATTACGTGTGTTTAAATATATTTTTGCGGTAAAAGTAGGAATATTAGACATCGCCCTAATGACGTAAATTGATAGTTTAAAGGGTCAAATGGACCCCGATAATGAAATTGATTATGTATTCGTGCTCAGTGAGTTATGGGCAACTTATAAATATAATTTATTTGGGATTTGGTTATGTGGCCTTAAACCCTGTATATAGGCCTGGCCTGCGTATTGCGTATGCGAATCGGGTATCAGGTTCCTAACTGGATTGTCCTAAAACATAAGGAATGAAGCCTTTAGCTTTATTTGATATAATTTTTCTGCTTATTGAATAGAAAGAGATCGTTTGGCAACTAATACAAAGGAAAAAGCAGTGGCTGAGTAACAGAACTAGCTTTGGAATACGGTAAGTGTTTATATCCATTTCTTTGGAGGCACCTAGCCTCGTGGATTTCCTACCACGTGTTCCTTACGTGTGTAGCTTCCGATAGGCGTACTCAGTATGCCTTAGCTTTGGATTTACATTCTATATTATATATTATGTTCTGTTGTTGGTATTGCATTGAGGATCTGAGCATTGTACTCTGGTTGTGAGTTGACATATACTTCCCGGCAGTCGATGAGAGTCCCGCGCCGGTGAAGGGTTATCATCGCATCATATTGAGGGTAGGAGGATTCCGCCCTTGGAGCAGGAGGATTCCGCCCTCGGAGCAGGAGGATTCCGCTCCATTCATTTGGCACATGTGACCCATTTCATTTCATTTCATTTCATTTCATTTCATTTCATCTCATTTCATATCATTTCATTTCATCTCATTCCGTTTCATTTCATACTATTTTGTAGATTTTCTATATATGACTACTGTTCTGCTTATAAGCACATTGCTTATTTGTTGATTGTTTTCTGCTTCCATTTCCCTGACTAGCGTATCTATTTTTCGAGGTTGCTAGTTTGTTCGCACTTATTGAGTCCTCATGGCTCACCCCCTATTTGTCCTTGTGTTTTCTTTTCGTTCGGCAGATTCTGCACCAGGACCCAGCCAGTCGCGCCGTGATTAAGGAGTAGTACGTTCTCAGTTGTCTACGGTGAGCCATCCTGTTCATTGCGGCCACCAACTTCAGATATTACAGTTTTCCTTACTTTTGCTCCGTTTGGGAGATGTGTATAGCTTTTGGCCTTCTTAGATGTCTGATCTGGAAACCTTTAAAATTGTGTATTCTGGGTAGTTAGTTGTATTGTCCAGACAGTTTGTATATATGTCTATCCTTGAGAGTTATTTTATGTTGTTAAGGTCATGTTTAATTTTTTTTTCAAGGTAATTTTGTGCCGTTTTTATCGATTTTGTCTATAGGGTTCGCCCGACAGGTCTAGGAAAAGTGGTCGGGTGCCCGCACGGCCTAGCTGAAAATGCGGGTCGTGTCAGTTGGGTTATGGGCCCACCAATTCAAGCCTGGACCCCTGAAACTGGAAAGAATAATAATCAACAGCATACCGCTTGATATAATCAAGAGCCTGAAGGATATGCTGACATCATTTCATTTTTTTTTAAAAAAAAAAACTTTCACCGGTGAAGGGTCATTATTGCATATACTTCCCGGTTGGCGATGAGAGTCCCCACCGGTGAAGGGTCATTATTGTATATACTTCCCGGTAATCGATGAGAGTCCCGAGCCGGTGAAGGGTCATTATTGCATATATCTCCTGGTAGACGATGAGAGTCCCGGTAATCGATGAGAGTCCCTTCACCAGAGTGCAATGCTCATATGCTCAATGCATATATCTCATCGCCAACCGGGAAGTATATGCAATGCTCAAAACCAGAGTGCAATGCTCATATGCTCAATGGAATACCAACAACAGGGCATAACATATAATATACAATGTAAATTCAGAGCTAAGGCGTAATAAGTACGCCTATCGGCAGCTACACACTTAAGGAACACGTGGTAGAATATCCACAAGGCCAAGGGCCTCCAAAGAAATGGATACAAATACTTACCTTGTTACAAAGTTAGCACAATTACTCAACGACCGCTTTGTCCTTTGAATTCATTGCCAACCGATACCACTCTATTCAATAAGCAGAAAAATATATCAAGTTAGGCTAAAAGCTTCATTCCTCACATCTTAAGGCAATCCAGGTAAGAATCTGATACACTATTCGCATACGCAATACGCAGGCCAGGCCTATATACAGGGTTTAAGGTCACATAACCAAACCCTAAATAAATTACATTTATATGTTGCGCATAACTCACTGAGTATGAATATATAATCAATTCCATTATCGGGGTCCATTTGACCCTTTAAACTATTAATTGAACTTATTAAAACGATGTCTAATATTCCAAGTTTTACCGTTAAAACATATTCAAACACACTTAATAAACTCAAATAATATATTAGGATCATTACCTGAATGTTTCAAAGTGAAAGTTCTACTTTTCTCCGGCTCCTTTTCTTATTTTCTGGCATTTTTTTACCTCACTGCCCTTTTTTCTTCTCTGTTCTCGCTTCTTTGTTTTTTTTTTTTTTGCTTCTGTTTCATTTCAGTGCTTATGTTTGTCCTTAGCCTTACTAAGGACCATTCCCCACCGCCATTTCATTTAATTTTTGTCATTTCCCCCTTCTTTTTTTCTTTTCGCGACGAAAATTAAAACGGAACACCTACGATATTCGAAATAATTCCCACTTTTGCATCCAAGTTATACAAAATATATGTAACATACTCGCAAAGGCGGATCTCAAATTGGACTCCCGAAACTCAAGATGCGAATTTAAATGGAAAAAGGTCAAATTATTTAACTTTCGGCATTTTAGCGGAAACTAGCCGAACAACATCGAAATTCACTTCCGAAAGTTTACAAAAGTCAAAAATAATTATACAAATCTAACGATGCTTTCGGATTTCGAATCGGAGCTCATTCGCCAAAACCGAGCTCGAAAATCTCTTTTTAATATTTATCGACAATAAAAACTGAAACCTTCTTCCGATACCTACAAAACGAGGTCTGATTTAGCTCAAATTTTACAGACAGGTCCTAATGGACATTACGAATATTTTAAAATTATCGGTACGCCAATCGGAGTCCTAACTTCCGAAACGACTGACCGAGGTCGTTTCATTCTCCTCCACTTATACTCTCGTTCGTCCTCGAACAAGCCTAAGTCTAAAGCAAAATTCACGCAAATAACAAAAGAACTTGCACGACCTTCATGAGCCACGGGCATATTTCCTGATTACAGGATCAAAATTATAACACGCATATCGAACTCTTGGATAAAAACATAGATGGATAATATCATAACGCTATTGTCCAGCTTATTTTGACTACACTTATCCTTCCTCGATCACGAGAGGAGAGCTCTACATTTTCGAAACAAAGATACACGAAACTTTGAATGGGTTAACATGATTCAGCCGACAATTACCTCATCGATATACCTTTCGATATAGAACAGGTCGATGGAACTAAGAATTAGCTCACGCTTGATGCAATAGGGGGAGCTTTTGAAGTACCTTGTCACTAAACACTATAAAAAATTTGATGCAAGCTATATTGTTTTTACAAACGCACTATGCAACACCTCAGTTGATGTTAGTGTTGTTCCGCAAGCTCCTTGTGGGAATGTAGTTACTCATATCCTAATGTATGTCAAAGGTTCATCTGAACAGGGTCTATCATATAAGGATAAGGATCATGCAAATACTACTGGATAGTATGATGCAGACCAGGAATGATCTTCAGTCTGAACATCCACTTCAGGCTATTGTCTTTGAATTGGAAATATATTGACTTGAAAAAGTAAAAATAAAAGAGACATGTAGTTGGACCATGAGCAGAGGCAGAATACCATCAACAAAGTAGATTACATGTGCATTTATAACGCTAGAGTAACTTCTCAAAGAGTTGAGGTATGAAGGAGATATGCCAATAATTGATGCACAATAAGCTGCACTAGACCTTTAACTCTACATTTTCATGAAGTAAACCAGCGTCAGTATGAGGATCTAGTTCTAGTTGAATACATACAGATAGGTACGTATATATGATCAGGTTGCCAGCTTATCTCTAGCATTAATAGATTATGAGTGGGTTTAGCAATGATCGAGACTCATTGTAGGTTTCTGTCGTGGCCCTAGGTTGGGTCGTGACAAAAGTGGTATCAACGCCTTAGAGATTTAGTATTACCATTCAGTATTTGGAGGAAGACTCCTCAACTTAAAGCACAAACCGCAACTATTTGAATAGGAATACCCATCCCCGCACAGTTTGCTGGAATAAAGAAGATTTAGCTAAAAGCTTAACGTAGGCAGACCTAAGCTACCAACTACCCTTTCGAGTTGCTAAACAGCTGCAACTCTTGAGTCACAACTCCATATATTTTCTATAAGAACCACAGCCTGATGAATCAAATCAAAGGTCAAATGACGCCTCTCATTACCCTTAGTAGCCTTGAAAAATGACAATGTGCTTACCCGGCTACCTTGGCACGCACTCTGGCTCAACACAAGGAATATCAAAAGCGGCTATTAATCGCCCAAACTCACTATTTCCGGATGAGGAAGAAATGGTAATAGACCGAGGATAGAAATAATTAAAACTTCAGGAAGCTCATCTTCTTATTGCTTGGCTACCAGAGCTAGTCTACTTCCGAGTCAGGCTAGCCAAAGAATCGCAATTGAAGAAATAGATATTAAATTAGCTTTATGGAATATCTATGCCAATTTAATCTCCTAATAAGAATGAAACTCTAACAATTTACCAGAAAACCCTTTTATAATCCAGACAAGCTCATATGATAACATGACTTTACTAGCGTCTTGAACCAAGAGGAGATACGTAGATCGAATATTACTTACTAATCAATTTACACCGGAAGAAATGATACACTTGCTGATGGTGAAGAATTAGGATCCCATTATCCTACCAACACGAAATTCCGAGAAGAGAGGTAAACTGATTTGACATAATAATAGAAGGTGGCACGATAAGATGTCAAGCAGACACTACCGACACTCACTGTCAAATCTCTCATATTTAAACCAGATAACTAGTAAGGTCTCACAAATGCCCTGAATAAATCATACCAGAAGCTCGCCCCTCAACCACAACCGATTCTTGATAGAAACAATATTCAAGGAATCCATGAAAACATGGTAAGATAAACAAAGTCCAGACAGATCGGAAGAATCAAATCTTAGTCACATATAAGGGAAGAAGAAATACATGGTTCTACTACATCGGATGCCTCAGCATCCTGCCAGACTGGCAGTTCTTAGAACTGCCTCTGCAGCTGAACTAAGCCGTTATACTAATAATTACCTTCTGAAGAAAAATTGCCACCACGCTCTCAACCTTTACTGGATCGTGGCATTTCTTTAGCTGATTGAGATCTAAATGAAATCCCTGCGACTGGGCAGGTGCCTGAGGGCAAGAAGAAGGACAACTACCTACTTGCCGGAGTAAGGGAAAACTCCTCAAAGGATAACTAGGCTCACGACAATGATAACACCTTTTCGCTGAAATGGAAGCTAGACCGATTGTTGAAAGCAACAAAGAGAAAGTTGAGTCTAATCTTGATGAACTACCCGTGCACTCTAAGAATCATGTGACACAAACTGAGATAACCTAGAAGGTGACCTACCAAAATATTCAAAACTCTTACCTCCAAATGAGGTACCATGGCTGCTCACTAGGGCCACGGGATCTCTTGCTCTCCCGCTCTAACTCTTCCCGCTCTAACTTATGGTATGCCTCGTACCTTCGGGCAATATCAACAACAATATCAAATGAAATCCCGACCTCAATCTCTCGAGCCATCTGGGATCTCAAGGAAAAAAGAAAGGTCATCAATAAATCTTTGAATCTCTCGAAAGGCTCATGGACTAGTTCTAATGCATATTCAGCCATTCTATAAGATTCAATCTCATATTCTGAAACACCAACAGGCTAAGCGACAGGCTACCCTGTCCCATCAACTCAAACTGGCAACACTTTTCATCTCACTCGCTACTCAAAAGGAACTTTTCCACGAATCTAGAAGAAAAACTGAACCAAGATAGTTAATAAAAGAGCGGTCGACCAATCCAAGGCTGGACCCCTGAAACTAGAAAGAAAAATAATCAACACCATACCGCTCGATACAATCAAGAGCCTGAAGGATACGCTGACATCATTTTATTTTAAAAAGAATCGTGAGGTTTATCTGGTGCATTGCTTAAGAATGCCAGAAGGTTCAACCGCGTAAAATAATGCAATCTCTTTGGGCACTCGGACCAAACTGTTACATTGGCTGGCTAACTAGACAGAACAATTAGTGGCGCAGCACATGCTGCCTGTGGAACATATTTTACTGGGGCAACATCAAGAACTGGAACAAGAGCTCTCTAAGTCCGAACATCTGCATTTGCGGCAACCTGATAAGCTGCCTAGCGAATAATAGGTTCTCGTGGTATCTGTGTCGCTGAGATTCCCATAAAAGCATCGTAGAGAGCCAAGGGAACCACAAGGCCCTTCTCCCTGGCCCATCGCGAGCTCGTACAGCTGGGACCTCTTTAACTAGATCCTCAGCACAATCAAAACACTCGGGGCTTCGTCAGTACTAACCCCAGGCCAGACTGCTTCGTGTTGAACTCATACCATTTGCTGATTTGCCACATGAGGATTCACAATTACCTCGAAGGAATTAACGAATATACTTTTGACTCCTAGACCGACGCACGATCAGAAAAGAAAGAAATGGAACTTCCTAAATGCCATCATAACCTCTCGTAGATAAGTACGGACGTCTACGTACCCATCAACGAGACTCTACTAGACACTGTCTTAGTCTGGATAGATTCTAAACTGGGCTCTGATACCAACTAACACGACCCGAAATCCGGTTAGGCTGTTCGGGCATCCGACATCCTCCCCTAGACCCGTCGGGCGAACCCTTACCAATTAAATTAGGAAAATAAATATAACAATTCATAAATAAAGATAGGACTAAAAAAAACATACAGACATATTGAAAACTCTAAGCTGTACGAAAGAAAATTACAGCTGACTACCCAACATACTAGGTCTAGGGCTATCCAGACTAGACATTTAAGAGTACAAAAGAAGACAGATACCTCCTGAAGGGAGCAAAATGCAATTGAAATAATAAGCAATAAGCTGGTGGCCATCCAGAATAAAAGCTGGCTCACCCTGACAGCTGAAGTCGTCTTCGCTCCTTCACAACGTGGCCAACTCAATCCTGGAGCGAACCTGCCGAAACGAAATAGATAGGCAAGAAACAAACAACAAACAAAGGTGAGTCAAAAGGACTCAATAAGTGGGCTAGACTAGCCACCTCAAAGAATAGGATAGCTAGCCAGAGGGAGAAACAGATAAACAAAATTCCTCTTATTTAAATTATGGCAAAATGGCTAAAGTACACCCTGAACTATGTCTTTTTTACCAACTTGACACCTTAACTCTGCGGGGGTCCTAGTACCCCCTTGAACCCATTCAAAGTGTAATAAATAGACCACCGCGACCGTTTCTTGGAGCAGGCCATAAGTAAAGTTCTGCGCGTGTGTTGCACTCTCACATTATATTTTTTATAAAAAACTTTAACCTCCCACATTAATATCTAATAACCCTTTTCATTTAACTCCAATTTTAATACCCCTATTTCCTTTCTCCTTCCAGCTGATGAAATCTAGTCAAATGGGTGCCTTAATTACACTGGACATACTGGTGAGTCTTTATCTTTTATTCGCGTAACTTGAAAGACGGTTAGATCGCAAGAAGCAACTATCATATAGAAATGTCTATCAATGTTTTGTTTTTGGGCCAAAGGAGGTTGGAAAATCAGCATTACTGAATTCATTTATTGGAAGGATTCACTTCTAAATCTCTTGCTCATCAGCTTGTTCAGAAAATTTAGATGAATTTTTTTTATTTGAATGGTCCGTAATCTGTTGTGTTTATTGAATTAACATTGTTATTAATATAATTCCTAACGTAGGTCGTTCTCAGAGGAGCACGTTTCAGCTACTTGATCAATATGCAGTAAATGTTGTTGATGTTAGAGATTTTATCATTTTGGTTGTTTGAAAGCTCACTTATCATGTCAATACTTCCATAAAACAAGGTACAAAGAACTTTTTTTACCTATTCAAAATTACCTGCAATGGTGGAAGGATGTTAGAGCTTTAATGGCAGATTGAAATATTTGGGAAGAAGGTTCTTTGGTAATATGTAATGAAGACAAGGCTAGGTGGCATTTTTTAATTGGTTTAGGGCTGTAATTTAAAGCTTCACGCGCTCCTTCAACGTGCAAACACTGCTGGTCCAAACAATGGTTGCGGTGGTGTATTTATCACACTTCTAATGAATTCAAGGGGGTACTAGGACCCCCGCAAAGTTAAGGTGTCAAGTTGAAAAAAAAGACATAGTTCAGGGTGTACTTTAGCCATTTTGCCTTTAAATTATAAAAGGCAGAGCCAGATAATAACTAGAAACAGGCATGGAATGACAAACTCATCAACAACCAAGAACGTAAGATAACCAAAACATATAGGTATCCCGAACACATCAACAATCAGAAATACATCCTGTTTCGGCGTGCAACCCGATCCATATATTCATCCTGTTGCGGCGTGTAACCCGATCCATATATTCATACCGTTGCAGTGTGCAACGCAATCCCCGCAACCCAGAATACGAGCAAGAAATATAAAGGACAACTGAGATATGTCTACGACATAGTATCCATACCGCATACATAAAACACAACACAATACACACAATAGTCAGTATGCGGTGCAATGAGATAGGATGAATGTGGTACGATGCCATGCAGTCACATATGAATGAGATAGGATGAATGCGGTACGATGCTATGAAGTCACATATGCCTGATACCTATCTCCGGCTCGGGACTCTCATCGATTACCGGGAAGTATATGCAATGATGACCCTTCACCGGCTCGGGACTCTCATCGATTACCGGGAAGTATATGCAATGATGACCCTTCACCGGCTCGGGACTCTCATCGATTACCGGGAAGTAGATGCAATGATGACCCTTCACCGGCTCGGGATCACATTGATTACTGGGAAGTGTATGCAATAATGACCCTTCACCGGCTCGGGGCTCTCATCGATTACCGGGAAGTATAATAATGACCCTTCACCGGTGTGGGACTCTCATCACCAACCGGGAAGTATATGCAATAATGACCCTTCACCGGTGCGGGACTCTCATCGCCAACCGGGAAGTATATACAATAATGACTTTTCACCGGTGCGGGACTCTCATCACCAACCGAAAAGTATATGCAATAATGACCCTTCACCGGTGCGGGACTCTCATCGCCAACCGGGAAAAATATGCAATGCTCAAAACCAGAGTGCAATGCTCATATGCTCAATGGAATACCAACAACAGGGCATAACATATAATATACAATGTAAATTCAGAGCTAAGGCGTAATGAGTACGCCTATCGGCAGCTACACACGTAAGGAACACGTGGTAGAATATCCACAAGTCCAAGGGCCTCTAAAGAAATGGATACAAACACTTACCTTGTTACAAAGTTAGCACAATTACTCAACAACCGCTTTGTCCTTTGAATTCATTTCCAAACGATCCTACTCTATTCAATAAGCAGAAAAATATATCAAGTTAGGCTAAAGGCTTCATTCCTCACATCTTAGGGCAATCCAGGTAAGAACCTGATATCCTATTCGCATACGCAATACGCAGACCAGGCCTATATACAGGGTTTAAGGTCACATAACGAAACCCTAAATAAATAACATTTATATGTTCTGCATAACTCACTGAGTACGAATATATAATCAATTCCATTATCAGGGTCCATTTGACCCTTTAAACTATTAATTGAACTTATTAAAACGATGTCTAATATTCCACGTTTTACCGTTTAAACATATTCAAACACACGTAATAAACTCAAATAATATATTAGGATCATTACCTGAATGTTTTAGGGTGAAAGTTCCACTTTTCTCCGGCCCCTTTTCTTGTTTTCTGGCATTTTTTTACCTCACTGCGCTTTTTTCTTCTCTATTCTCTCTTCTCTATTTTGTTTTTTCCTTCTGTTTCATTTCAGTACTTATGTTCTTCCTTAGCCTTGCTAAGGACCATTCCCCACCGCCATTTCATTTATTTTTTGTCATTTTTCCCCCTTTTTTCTTTTCGCAACGAAAATTAAAACGGAACCCCTACGATATTCGAAATAATTTCAACTTTTGCATACAAGTTATACAAAATATATGTAACATACTAGCGAAGGCGGATCTCAAATTGGACTCCCGAAACTCAAGATGCGAATTTAAATGGAAAAAGGTCAAATTATTTAACTTTCGGCATTTTAGCGGAAACTAGCCGAACAACATCGAAATTCACTTCCGAAAGCTTACAAAAGTCAAAAATAATTATACGAACCTAACGGCGCTTTCAGATTTCGAAGCGGAGCGCTTTCACCAAAACCGAGCTCGAAAATCTCTTTTTAATATTTATCGACAATAAAAACTGAAACCTTCTTCCGATGCCTATCAAATGAGGTCTGATTTAGCTCAAATTTTATAGACAGGTCGTAATGGACATTACGGATATTTTAAAATTATCGGTACGCCAATCGGAGTCCTAACTTCCGAAACGACTGACCGAGGTCGTTTCACGTACCAATTAAATTAGGAAAATAAATATAACAATTCATAAATAAAGACAAGATTTAAAAAAACTACACACAGACATACTGATACCTTTAAGCTGTATAAAAGAAATTACAGCTGACTACCCAACATGCTAGGTTTAGGCTATCCATACTAGACATCTAAGAGTACAGAAGAAGACAAATTTCTCCTGAAGGGAGCATAATGAAACTAAAATAATAAACATAAAACTGGTAGCCATCCAGAATAAAAGCTGGCTCACCCTGACAGCTAAAGTCGTCTTCGCTCCTGAACAATGTGGCGAACTCAATCCTGGAGCGAACATGCCGAAACGAAATTAATAGACAAGAAACAAACAACAAACAAGGGCGAGTCAAAAGGACTCAATAAGTGGGGTAGAGTAGCCACCTCAAAGAACAGGACAGCTAGCCAGGGAGAAAAGAAACAGATAAACCAACTGTCTCTTATTTAAATTATGAAAAGGTAGAGCCAGATAATAACTGGAAACACATATGGAATCACAAACTCATTAACAACCAGGAACGTAAGATAGCCAGAACATATAGGTATCCCGAACATATCAAAAATCAAAAATACATCATACCATCGCGGTGTTCAACTCGATCCATATATTTATACCGTTGTGGCGTGCAACCCGATCCATATATTTATACTGTTGCGGCGTGCAACCCAATCCATATATTTATACCGTTGCGGCGTGCAATCCGATCCATATATTTATACCATTGTGGCGTGCAACCCGATCCCCGCAACCCAGAATACGAGCCATAAATGTATAGGCAAACTGAGATATGTCTACGACATAGTATACATACCGCATATATAAAACACAACACACACAATAGTCAGTATGCGGTCCAATAAGATGGGATGAATACGGTACGATGCAATGCAGTCACATATGAATGAGATGAGATGAATGCGGTACGATGCAATGCAGTCACATATGCCTGATACCTATCTCCGGTGAAGGACTCTCATCGTCTACTAGGATATATATGCAATAATGATCCTTCAGCGGCTCGGGACTCTCATCGATTACCGGGAAGTATATGCAATGATGACTCTTCACCGGCTCGGGACTCTCATCAATTACCGGAAAGTAGATGCAATGATGACCCTTCACCGGCTCGGGACTCTCATCGATTACCGGGAAGTATATGCAATGATTGCCCTTCAGCGGTGCGGGACTCTCATCGCCAACCAGGAAGTATATGCAATGATCAAAACCAGAGTGCAATGCTCATATGCTCAATGCAATACCAACAACAAGGCATAAGATATAATATACAATGTAAATTCAAAGCTATGGCGTAATGAGTACGCCTATCGGCAGCTACACACGCAAGGAACACGTGGTAGAATATCCACAAGGCCAAGTGCCTCCATAGAAATGGATATAAGCACTTACCTTATTTCAAATTGCTACTCAACAACCGTTTTAACCTTTGAATTCACCGCCAAATGATCCTGCTTATTCAATAAGCAGAAAATATATCAAATTAGGCTAAAGGCTTCATTCCCCACGTCTTAGGGCAATCCGGTTAGGAACCTGATACCCTATTTCCATACGCAATACGCAGGACAGGCCTATATACAGGGTTTAAGGTCACATAACCAAACCCTAAATAAATTACATTTATATGTTGCCCATAACTCACTGATGACGAATATATAATCAATTTCATTATTGGGATCCATTTGGCCCTTTAAACTATTAATTGAACTTATTAAAATGATGTGTAATATTCCAAGTTTTACCGTTAAAATATATTTGAACACACGTAATAAACTCAAATAATGCATTAACATCATTACCTGAATGTTCCGGGGTGAAAATTCTATCTTTTTCCAGCTCTTTTCTCATTTTCTGGCATTTTTCTGTTCTGCATTTTTTCTGTTTTGTTTCTCTGTTTCTCGTTCATGTTCCTTTCTCTGTTTATCGTTCTTAGCTTATAAACTAAGAAACACAGCCAATTTATATTTCTTTCTTTCCTTTATTATTTTGTCTTTTTCTTTTTTTCTTTTATTTTATTTTCTTTTCGCGACGAAAATTAAAATGGAAATCTACGAAATTCGAAAATTTATACAAAATATATGTAACACACTTGCTAAGGCGGATCTCAAATCGGACTCCTGAAACTCAATATGCAAATTAAATGGAAAAAAATCAAATTATTTAACATTCGGCATTTTAGCAGAAACTAGCCGAACAACCTCGAAATTCACTTTCGAAAGTTCACAAAAGTCATAAATAATACAAACCTAATGGCACTTTTGGATTTTGAATTGGAGCTCATTCGCTAAAACCGAGCTCGAAAATATCTTTTTAATATTTATCGATAATAATAACTAAAACCTTCTTCCGATACGTACCAAACAAGGTCTGATTTAACCCAAATTTTGCATACAGGTCCTAATGGATCCTACGGAAATTTTATAATTATCGGAACACCAATCGGAGCCCTAACTTCCGAAACGACCGACCGAGGTCGTTTCATTTTCCTCCACTTATACTCTCATTCGTCCTAGAACGAGCCTAAGTCTAAAGAAAAATTCGCACAGAAAACAAGAAAACTTGCATGGCCTTCATGAGCTACTCCATGGGCATTATTTTCGGATTACAGGATCAGAATTACAACACGCATATCGAACTTTTGGAATACAATATATCTGGATAATATGATGATACCATTGCACAACATATTCTGACTAAGCTGATCCTTTCTCGATCACGAGAGGAGAGTTCTACATTTTCAAAACAAAGATACACGAAACTCTGGATGGATTAACATGATTCCGCCGACAAATCACCTCGTCAATATTTTTTACGATATAGAACAAGTCGATGGAACTAAGAATTAGGTCACTCTTGAACAACGCCTTAGGGATTTAATATTATTTTCGATATCTATTGGAGGAAGACTCCTCCACTTACATCATAAACTCATACAACTAATTTGAATAGAAATAGTCATCCTCGCACAACTTGCTGGATTAAGGAAGGCTTAGCTAAATAGAGAACACGGCTCAGACCTGAGCTACCAAATTACTCTCTTGAGTTGCCAAACAGCTGCAACTCTCGAGTTCACAGCACCATACATTTTCTATAAGCACCATCGCCTGATGGATCTAATCAAACGTCAAATGACGCCTCTCATTACCCTTAGTAGCCTTGAAAAACAACAATGTGCATACCCGGCTATCTTGACACGCACTCTGGCTACACATAGGGAACATCATAAGAGGCTACTGACCGCCTAAGCTCACCAGTGCTGAACAAAGAAGAGATGGCAATGGACTGAGGATAGAAATAATTAGAGCTTCAGGAAGCTCATCTTCTTATTGCTCAGCTACCAGAGCTAGACTACTTCCGAGTCAAGCTAGCCAAAGAATCGTAATTGAATAAATAGACATTAAATGAGCTTTATGGAACAACATCTATGCCAATTTAATCTCTCTACCGCAGCCTGAGGAGCTGCCTGAAGGATTGGAGCATCTACGACAGCCTGAGGAATAGGAGCATCTACAGCAGCCTGAGGAATAGGAGGTCCCTGGGGCATCTGCATCGCTAAGAATCTCATAAAAGCGTCATGAAGTGCGGGGGGGGACGAATAAGCCCTGCTCCCCCTGCCCAGCAAAAGCTAGCACTACCGGAACCTCTGCAACAGGATTAACATGATCCACCATCCTCGCGGCCTGGGCAACTCTACCTCTGCCTCTACCACGACCACTACCGCGGCCAACACCGCCAATCCGCGGAGCAGCAGGCACAGGAGCGACCGCTGGCTCCTCAGCCTCTCGCTGGACATTGACGCGCGTTCTCACCATTTACTGTGAAAAATAAAAAAATATTTAACTTCAGATAAGAAGACTCACGCACGACGGAGAATGAAAGAAAGGAAGCTGCCTAAATGCCACCATAGCCTCTCGTAGATAGGTATAAATGTCTCCGCCCGATCAGCGAGACTCTATTAGACACTGTCATGATCTGGAAAGACTCTAAACCGGGCTCTGATACCAACTGACACCACCCAAATTCTCGGTTAGGCCGTGCGGGCACTCGACCATCTCCTCTAAACCTAATGGCAGCTTTGAATTTACATTGTATTTTATATATTATGCCCTGTTGTTGGTATTGCATTGAGCATATGAGCATTGCACTCTGGTTTTGAGCATTGCATATACTTCTCGGTTGGCGATGAGAGTCCCGCATCGGTGAAGGGTCATTATTGCATTTACTTCCCGGTTGGCGATGAGAGTCCCGCACCATTGAAGGGTCATTATTGCATATACTTCTTGGTAATTGATGAGAGTCCCGAGCCGGTGAAGGATCATTATTGAATATACTTCCTGGTAATCAATGAGAGTCTCGAGCTGGTGAAGGGTCATTATTGCATATACTTCCCGGTAATCGATGAGAGTCCCGAGCCGGTGAAGGGTCATCATTGCATATACTTCCCGGTAATTGATGAGAGTCCCGAGCCGGTGAAGGATCATTATTGGATATATCTCCTGGTAGACGATGAGAGTCCCGCGCCGGAGATAGGTATCAGGCATATGTGACTACATTGCTGTACCACATTCATCCCATCTCATTTATATGTGACTGCATTGCATCGTACCGCATTCATCCCATCTCATTGCACCGCATACTGACTATTGTGTGTATTGTATTGCATTTTATGTATGCGGTATGTATACTATGTCGTGGACATATCCCAGTTTGTCTGTATATTTCTGGCTCGTATTCTGGTTTGTGGGGATCGGGTTGCACGCCGCAACGGTACAAATATATGGATCGGGTTGCACGCCGCAACGGTATGAATATATGGATCGGGTTGCACGCCGCAACGGTATAAATATATGGATCGGGTTGCACGCCGCGACGGTATGAAAATATGGATCGGGTTGCATGCCGCAACAGGATAATTATATGGATCGGTTGCACGCCGCAACAGGATGTATTCCTGGATACCTATATGTTCTGGCTATCTTACGTTACTGGCTGTTAATGAGTTTGTGATTCCATACGTGTTTCTAGTTATTATCTGGCTCAGACTTTTCATAAGTTAAATAAGAGGAATTTAGCTTATCTGTTTCTTTTCTCCCTAGCTAGCTATCCTATTCTTTGAGGTGGCTAGTCTGCCCCACTTATTGAGTCCTTTTGACTCGCCCTTGTTTTTTGTTTGTTTTATTCTATCTATTTCTTTTCAGCAGGTTCGCTCCAGGATTGAGTTCACCACGTTGTGAAGGAGCGAAGACGACTTCAGCTTTCACGGTGAGCAAGATTTTATTTCGGATGGCCACCAGTTTACTGTTTATTATTTCAGTTGCATTTTGCTCCCTTCAGGAGGTATTTGTCTTCTTCTGTACTCTTTGATGTCTAGTCTGGATAGCCCTAAACCTAGTATGTTGGACAGTCAGCTGTAATTTCTTTTGTACAGCTTAGAGGTATCAGTACGTCTGTGCGTTTTCTAAGTCTTGTTCTTATTTATGAATTGAATTATATTTATTTTCATAATATAATTGGTAAGGGTTCGCCCGATGGGTCTAGGGGAGGATGTCGGGTGCCCGCACAGTCTAGCCGAATTCCGGGTCGTGTCAGTTGGTATCAGAGCCTGGTTTAGAGTCTATCCAGACTAAGACAGTGTCTAGTAGAGTCTCGCTGATGGGTACGTAGACGTCCATACTTATCTATGAGAGGCTATGATGGCATTTAGGAAGTTTCACTTCTCTCTTTTCTGATCATGCGTCGGTCTAGGATGCAAAAGTTTTTTTCGTTAATTCCTTCGTGGTAATTGTGAACCCTCGTGCGACAAATCAGCAAACGGTAGGAGTTCAGGACGAAGCAGTCTAGCCTAGGGCTAGCACTGATGAAGCCCCGAGAGTTGTGGATCATGCTGACGATCTAGTTTTACAGGCCAAGCTGTACGAGCTCGTGATGGGCAAGAGAGTAGGGCCTTTAGGTTCCCTTGGCTCTCTACGATGCTTTTACGAGAATCTTGGCGACACAAATATCGCAAGAACCTATTATTCACTAGGCAGCTTATCAGGTTCCCACAGATGGAGACGTTCGGTCTTAGGGAGCCACTGTTCCAGTCCCTAATATTGCCCCAATAAATTATGTTCCCGAAGCAGCATGTGTTGTGCCTTTAATTATTCTGGCTGGATAGCTAACCCGAATAATGGCTCGGTCTGAGTGTCTAAAGAGGCTGCATTATTCTACCCAATTGAACCTTCTGACGTTCTTAGGCCATGCATCAAATGATGTCAGCGTATCCTTCAGGCTCTTGATTATATCGAGCGGTATGGTGTTGATTATTCCGCTTTCCAGTTTCAAAGGTCCAGCCTTGAATTTGTGGACCGCTCTCTTATTAACTAACTTTGTTCGATTTTTCTTCTAGATTCGTGGAAAATCTCCTTTCGAGTAGCGAGCGAGATGAAGAGTGTCACCAGTTTGAGTGGATTAGACCGGGTAGCCCGTCAGTTAGCCTGTTGGTTTCAGAATATTAAATTGAATTCTATAGAATGGATGAATATGCATTAGAACTAGTCCATGAGACTTTCGAGAGATTCAAAGATTTATTGATGACCTTTCTTCTTCCTTGAGATCCCAGATGGCTCGAAAAAAATTGAGGTTGTGACTTTATTTGATGTCGTTGTTGATATTACTCAAAGGTATTAGGCATACCATAGGTTAGAGGGGGAAGAGTTAGAGCAGGAGAGCAAGAAATTCTGTGGCCCTGGTGGGCAACCATGGTACCTCATTTAGAGGTAAAAGTTCTGATTATTTTTGGAGGTCATCTTCCTAGTTATCTCAGCTTGTATCGCGTGATTCTTAGAGTGTGCCAGTAGCTCGTCAAGATCAGATTCAGTCTTTTCTTTACAGCTATCAACAATCTTTCCAGCTTCCATTTTTCAGCGAAAAGGTGGTATCATTATCGTGAGTCTGGCTATCCTTTGAGGAGTTTTCCCTTACTCTGATAAGTAGGCAGTCGTCTTTTCTTTCGTCATCAGGCACCTGCACAGTCGGAGGAGATTTCATTTAGATCTCAATCAGCAAAACTAATTCCACTATTCAGTAGAGGTTGAGAGTGTGGTGGCAGTGGTTCTTCAAAAGGTGATTATCAGGATAGTGGCTCAGCTCAGCTGACGAGGTAGTTCTATGAACTGCTAGTCTGGCAGGATGCTTGTTGACACCCAATTTTGTCCGGAAATTTTCAATTTACGTCTAATTATGCTTAAAATAAGGTTAATTTTTAGAATAAATTAAGTTCATAATTTTAACGGAAAAAGGGCTATAATTGTTCTCCATTTTGAGTCCTGACCTATTTACGCAACACACAATTTTCTTCTAGCCCAATTTTGGAATCCTAAAACCCTAGCCTCTTACCCTGACTATTCATCATCATCTTCACTCCATTACAACAAAAATCAGATCCCCTTTACATACAAAAACACAAAAAATACAAATAGGAAAGGGCAATCGGGACACGCAGAGAGCAGTGTTGAATTTAGATCCATCACCGGTGACCCCGCTCTCATTTTCTCCTCCGACTTTGTTGATCGGTGACTGCAACTGAAAAGGGAGTGGTGGAGTCGTAGCGGCGCCACTAAGGCAGTCGCTCCTCCGCCCCCATCTATTTGCTCTTTTTCGTTTGGTCTGTTCGCCCACTGCCGTGTCAATTGCTGATCTCCGTTATTAAAACTGAAAAGGGAGAAGGGAGTAGTAGCGACACCGTTAAATAGACGTTGCTCCTCTTTGCTCCGTCTGATTTTTGCTTCGATTCTGTTACCGCTGCTCCGCTTATTTGCTTCACCGAAAAATCTCAATGCCGATCGCTATTTTTTTGGGATTCACTGGTGTCTTTTTGGCCAGCGATATTGACTATTGCTTAGTTTAATTGATTTGTTATTTGTTTTTAAAATCATGACTTGTTATGCTAATCCTTTGCCAAGTTTTGCAAATCTAATGATTCCTTTATTGTTGAGGCACACTGGTTTAAGTTGTTAATGCTATGGCTCAGCGGGTCATTAATGCTACTCGCCTCTTGATTCAGTGATACTAATTTTCATTGATTCTGCAGATCTGTCGAAAATCTTGAAATTGCTCTGAATTTGACTCGTTTTCCTGACCTTGTTTGACCGATCTTTTGTCAACAAGTTATGATCTGCCGTTTTTTAGTGGCTCGTTGTTCTTACTGTTAATCTGCAAAGGAGTTTATTGGCTAATGGTTCAAGTTTCGGTGGTTACAATATAGGTGATGGTGTGTTGATATTGCCAATTCCATTACTGCTATGGTTTTAGTTTGGATGAAATCGTCTACTGGATTCGTCCCGCAATTGGTTACTGCTTTAACAGTTATTACAATTAATTTGGCCAAAGAAAAAATATATTTACGTATATTGAGACTGACTGATATTGAACTGATACTACATCGGCCCGTGACGTTTGGAGGCCAACGAATCGATCCCGTTGCGTATAAAAACTCCCTTACGTGCCCCTTAAGAAAATAAAATAGGTTGTGATGAATGTATGAATTTAATGCAAAACAAGTCGAATAGAGTGGTGGGTTTGGTACTTGGTATGGCAACCGGCCCGAACTCCGTGTTTGCAGCCGTACCAATACCCCGAGCCTGAAACGACCTCGGTCAGTCGTTTCGGAAGTTAGGACTCCAATTGGCGTGCCGATAATTTTAAAATATTCGTAATATCCATTAGGACCTGTCTGTAAAATTTCAGCTAAATCAGACCTCGTTTGGTAGGCATCGGAAGAAGGTTTCAGTGTTTATTGGCGATAAATATTAAAAAGAGATTTTTGAGATCGGTTTTGCCGAATGAGCTCCGATTCGAAATCCGAAAGCGCCGTTAGGTTCGTATGATTATTTGAGATTTTTGTAAACTTTCGAAAGTGAATTTCGGTGTTGTTCGGCTAGTTTCCGCTAAAATGCCGAAAGTTAAATAATTTGACTTCTTTTTTATTTAAATTCGCATCTTGAGTTTTGGGAGTCCAATTTGAGATCCACCTTCGCGAGTATGTTAAATATATTTTGCATAACTTGTATGCAAAAGTTGGAATTATTTCGAATACCGTAGGGCACCGTTTTAATTTTCGTTAAGAAAAGAAAAGAAAATAAATAAAATAAAATGAGAAAAAGACAAAAAAGTTAAATGAATGGCGGTTGTGAAGATGAGCTTCTTTAATTGAAGTAGCAAAAAAAAAATGCAACATTAACAGAGAAAAGGAAAAAATGCAGAGAGGGAAAAAATGCCAGAAAATGAAAAAAGGGGCCGGGGAAAAGTAGAATTTTCACCCTAAAACATTCAGGTAATGATCCTAATATATTATTTGAGTTTATTACGTGTGTTTGAATATGTTTTAACGGTAAAATTTGGAATATTAGACATCGTTTTAATAAGTTCAATTAATAGTTTAATGGGTCAAATGGACCCCGATAATGGAATTGATTATATATTCGTACTTAGTGAGTTATGAGCAACTTATAAATGTAAATTATTTGGGGTTTGGCTATGTGACCTTAAACCCTGTATATAGGCCTGGCCTGCGTATTGCAAATGCGAATAGGGTATCAGGTTCCTAACCGGATTACCCTAAGATGTGAGGAATGAAGCCTTTAGCCTTATGTGATATATTTTTCTGCTTATTGAACACAGTGGGATCGTTTGGCAATGAATCCAAAGGACAAAGAGGTTATTGAGTTGCTGTGCTAACTTTGTAACAAGGTAAGTATTTATATCCATTTCTTTGGAGGCACCTGGCCTCGTGGATTTTCTACCACGTATTCCTTACGTGTGTAGCTGCCGATAGACGTACTCATTACGCCTTAGCTTTGGATTTACATTGTATATTATATGTTATGTCCTATTGGTGGTATTGCATTAAGGATTTGAGCATTGTACCCTCGCTGTGAGTTGGCATCTACTTCCCGGCTGTCGATGAGAGTCCCGCGCCGGTGAGGGGTTATTATTGTATCACATTGCATTCACATGCATTATATGTCGTTCATATGCATTACATTGCATATCATATTGGGTGCAGGAGTATTCCGCCCCAGGAGCAGGAGGATTCCGCTCCATTGTATCATATTGAGGGTATGAGTATTCCGCCCCAGGAGCAGGAGTATTCCGCTCCATTGTATCATATTGAGGGTAGGAGGATTCCGCCCCAGGAGAGTGCAGGAGTATTCCGCCTCAGCTTTACATTATATCGGGTGCATGAGTATTCCGCCCCAAGAGAGTGCAGGATTATTCCGCCTCTGGTTTATATTATATCGGGTGCAGGAGTATTCCGCCCCAGGAGCAGGAGTATTCCGCTCCAGTTGGTTATCAGATTGGATTCCCCTCGAATGCAGGAGTATTCCACTTCGAGATGGGATGACGGGCACATGTGACCCTTTGCATCAGATTTTATTTCATCCCATTTCATTTCAATTATTTCAGACCATTGTATAGACTTATGGTACATAACTACTGCTCTGCTTATACGTGCATTGTTTATTTGTTGATATATTTATGGCTCGTATTCCTGGTTGAGTTTATGGTTTCATACGTGTTTCCGGTTAATATCTAGCTCTTCCTTTTTATAATTTAAATAAGAGGAATTTGGTCTATCTGTTTCTTTTCTCCCTGGCTAGCTATCCTATTCTTTGAGGTGGCTAGTCTGCCCCACTTATTGAGTCCTTTTGACTCACCCTTGTTTGTTGTTTGTTTCTTGTCTATCTATTTCGTTGCGGCAGGTTCGCTCCAGGATTGAGTTCGCCACGTTGTGAAGGAGCGAAGACGACTTCAGCTGTCAGGGTGAGCTAGCTTTTATTCCGGATGGCCACCAGTTTATTGGTTATATTTTCAGTTGTATTTTTCTCCCTTCAGGAGGTATTTGTCTTCTATTGCACTCTTATATGTCTAGTCTGAATAGCCCTAAACCTAGTATATTAGGTAGTCAGCTGTAATTTCTTTTGTACAGCTTAGAGGTATCAGTATATCTGTGCTTTTTTTAAAGTTTTGTCCTTATTTATGAATTATTATATTTATTTTCCTAATTTAATTGGTAAGGGTTCGCCCGACGGGTCTAAGGGAGGATGTCGGGTGCCCGCACGGCCTAACCGGATTCCGGGTCGTGTCAGTTGGTATCAGAGCCCAGTTTAGTGTATATCCAGACTAAGACAGTGTCTTGTAGAGTCTCGCTGATGGGTACGTGGACGTCCGTACTTATCTACGAGAGGCTATGATGGCATTTAGGATGTTTCACTTCCTTCATTTCTGATCGTGCGTCGGTCTAGGATTCAAAAGTATTTTTATTAATTCCTTCGTGGTAATTGTTAACCCTCGTACGACAAATGAGCAAACGGTATGAGTTCAAGACGAAGCAGTCTAGCCTGGGGCTGGCACTGACGAAGCCCCGAGTGTTTTGATTGTGCTGACGATCTAGTAACGGAGGTTCCAGCTGTACGAGCTCGCGATGGGCAAGGGAGCAGGGCCTTGTGGTTCCATTGGCTCTCTACGATGCTTTTACGAGAATTTTGGCGACGCAGATACCGCAAGAACCTATTATGGTAGCCTATCAGGTTGCCGCAGATGGAGACGTTCGGTCTCAGGGACCTCCTGTTCCAGTCCATGATGTTGCACCGGTAAATTATGTTCTAGAAGCAGCATGTGTTGCGCCACCAATTGTTCTGACAGGTTAGGCAGCCAAGGTAACCGTTCGATCTGAGTGCCCAAAGAGGCTGCATTATTTTATCTGGTTGAACCTTCCGATATTCTCAAGCCATGTATTAGATAATCCCTGTGTAAGTTTTTTTTTTAAATAAACTGATGTCAGCGTATCCTTCAGGTTCTTGATTATATCGAGCGGTATGGTGTTGATTATTCTTCTTTCCAGTTTCAGGGGTCCAGCCTTGAATTTGTGGCCGCTCTCTTATTAGCTAACTCGTTCGGTTTTTCTTCTAGATTCGTGGGAAAAATTCCTTTCGAGTAGTGAGGGAGATGAAAAGTGTTGCCAGTTTAATGGATTAGACAGGGTAGCCTGTCGGTTAGCCTGTTGGTTTCAGAATATGAGATTGAATTCTAAAAAATGGCTGAATATGCATTTGAACTAGTCTATGAGCCTTTCGAGAGATTCAAAGATTTATTGATGACCTTTCTTTTCTTGAGATCCCAGATGGCCCGAGAGATGGAGGTCGGGACTTTATTTGATGTCGTTGTTGATATTGTTTGAAGGTACGAGGCATACCATAATTTAGACCAGGAAAAGTTAGAGCGGGAGAGCAAGTGATCCCGTGGCCCTAGTGGGCAACCATGGTACCTTCCAGGTTATCTCAACATGTGTCACGCGACTCTTAGAGTGCGCCAGTAATTCATCAATATCAGACCCAGTTTTTCTCTTTGTAGCTATCAACAATCTGTCCAGCTTCCATTTTCACTGAAAATGTATTATCATTGTCGCGAGCATGTCATCTTTGGTGGAGTTCTCCTTACTCCGGCAAGTAGGCAGTCGTCCTCTCTCATGTCATCATGCACTTGCACCTTCGCAGGCGATTTTATTTAGATCTCAATCAGCCGGAGAAATACCACCATCCAGTAGAGGCAGTTTTATGAACTGCCAGTCTGGCAGGATGCTGAGGCATCTGATGTAGTAGACCCGAGCATTTCTTCTTCTCTTAAAATGTGAGTAAGATTTGATTCTTCTGGTCAATCTGGAAATGGTTTGTCATATTATGTTTCCATGGTTTCCTTGGATATTGTTTCTATTAAGAACCAGTTGCGGTAGAGGGGTGAGCTTCTGGTATGATTTATTCAGGGAATTTGTGATGATCCTATTAGTTTATCTGGTCTAAAGGTGAGAGATTTTGAGTGAATATCGGTATGGTCTGCTTGGCATCTTGTTATGCCACCTTCTATTATTATATCAAATTAGTATACATCTCTTCTCAAAATTCCGTGTTGATAGGATAATGAGATCCTAATTGGTCACCATCAGAAAGTATTATCATTTATTCCGGTGTAAAGTGGTTAGTAAGTAATATTCGATCTACGTATCTCCTCTTGGTTCAAAATGCTAGTAAAGTCATATTATCCCATGAGCTTATCTCGATTATAAAAGGATTTTCTAGTAAATTATCAGAGTTTCCTTCTTATAGGGAGGTTAAATTGGCATAGATGTCATTCCATAAAGCTTATTTAATGTCTATTTCTTCAATTGTGATTCTTTGGTTAGCCTGTTCGGAAGTAGTGTAGCTCTGGGAGCCAAGCCAAGAAAAGGATGAGCTTCCTGAAGCTCTAATTATTTCTATCCTCGGTCCATTTCCATTTCTTCTTCGTCCGGCACTAGTGAGCTTGGGCGATTGGTAGCCACTTGTGACGTTCCCTGTGTTGAGCCAGAGTACGCGTTATTGTAGCCGGGTAAGCATATTATTGTTTTGGATATCAGTTTATCAGGGTATCCATTCCCATGTATAGTATAGTGCTGGTTCTGTTTTTGCGGATCATCCAGTTTCAGGGGAAACTCTGCCGAAATTTTTATATAGAAGTACCATCCATCAAGCGGTGGTGTTTACGGCAAAGGTATGGAGTTGTGAACTTGAGAGTTGCAGCTGTTTGGAAACTCGAAAGGGTAGTTGGTAGCTTAGGTCTGCCTATGTTCAGCTTTTAGCTAAATCTTCTTTAGTCCAGCAGACTGTGCGAGGATGGTTATTCCTATTCTAATGGCTGCATGAGTTTGTGCTTTAAGTGGAGGATTCTTCCTCCAAATACTGAATGGTAATACTAAATCAATTGAGATGTTGTATAGTGCATTCGTAAAAATAATATAGCTTGCATCAAATCTTCTATAGTGTGTAGTAACAAGGTACTTCAAAAGCTTCCCCTATTGTATCAAGCGTGAGCTAATTCTTAATTCCATCGACCTGTTCTATATCGAAAGCTATATCGAAGAGGTAATTGTGGGCTGAATCATGTTAACCCATTCAAAGTTCCGTGTATCATTGCTTTGAAAATGTAGAACTCTCTTCTCGTGATCGAGGAAGGATCAGCTTAGTTAGAATAAGCTGTGCAATGGTGTTATCATATTATTCAGATATATTTTATTCCAAACGTTCGATATGCGTGTTATAATTCTGATCCTGTAATCAGGAAATAATATCTGTGAGGTAGCTTATGAAAGTCGTGCAAGTTTTTTGTTATCTGTGCGAATTTTTCTTTCGACTTAGGATTGTTCGAGGACGAACGAGAGTTTAAGTGGAGGAGAATGAAACGACCTCGGTCAGTCGTTTCGGAAGTTAGGACTCCAATTGGCGTGCCGATAATATTAAAATATTCGTAATATCCATTAGGACCTGACTGTAAAATTTGAGCAAAATCAGACCTCGTTTGGTAGGCATCAGAAGAAGGTTTCAGTTTTTATTGGCGATAAATATTAAAAAGAGATTTTCCAACTCAATTTTGCCGAATGAGCTCCGATTTGAAATCCGAAAGCGCCGTTAGGTTCGTATGATAATTTGTGATTTTTGTAAACTTTCGAAAGTGAATTTTGGTGTTGTTCGGCTAGTTTCCGCTAAAATGCCGAAAGTTAAATAATTTGACTTCTTTTCCATTTAAATTCGCATCTTGAGTTTCGGGAGTCCAAGTTGAGATCTGCCTTCTCGAGTATGTTACATATATTTTGTATAACTTGTATGCAAAAGTTGGAATTATTTCGAATATCCTAGGGCACCGTTTTAATTTTCGTTAAGAAAATAAAATAAAAGAAAATAAATAAAATAAAATGAGAAAAAGACAAAAAAGTTAAATGAATGGCGGTTGTGAAGTCTCATCTTCTTTAATTGAAGCAGCAAAAAAACGCAACATTAACAGAGAAAAGGAAAAAATGCAGTGAGGAAAAAAATGCCAGAAAATGAAAAAAGAGGCCGGGGAAAAGTAGAATTTTCACCCTGAAACAGTCAGGTAATGATCCTAATATATTATATGAGTTTATAACGTGTGTTTGAATATGTTTTAACGATAAAATTTGGAATATTAGACATCATTTTAATAAGTTCAATTAATAGTTTAAAGGGTCAAATGGACCCCGATAATGGAATTGATTATATATTCGTACTCAGTGAGTTATGAGCAACTTATAAATGTAAATTATTTGGGGTTTGTTTATTACCTTAAACCCTATATATTGGCCTGGCCTGCGTATTGCGAATGCGAATAGGGTATCAGGTTCCTAACCGGATTACCCTAAGATGTGATGAATGAAGCCTTTAGCCTTATGTGATATATTTTTCTGCTTATTGAACACAGTGGGATCGTTTGGCAATGAATCCAAAGGACAAAGCGGTTATTGAGTTGCTATGCTAACTTTGTAACAAGGTAAGTGTTTATATCCATTTCTTTAGAGGCACCTGGCCTCGTGGATTTTCTACCACGTATTCCTTACGTGTGTAGCTGCCGATAGGCGTACTCATTACGCCTTAGCTTTGGATTTACATTGTATATTATATGTTATGTCCTACTGTTGGTATTGCATTGACGATTTGAGCATTGTACCCTGGCTGTGAGTTGGCATCTACTTCCCGGCTGTCGATGAGAGTCCCGCGCCGGTGAGGGGTTATTATTTTATCACATTGCCTTCACATGTATTATATGTCATTCATATGCATTACATTGCATCTCATATTGGGTGCAGGAGTATTCCGCCCCAGGAGCAAGAGGATTCCGCTCCATTGTATCATATTGAGGGTATGAGTATTCCGCCCCAGGAGCAGGAGTATTCCGCTCCATTGTATCATATTGAGGGTAAGAGGATTCCGCCCCAGGAGAGTGCAGGAGTATTCCGCCTCAGCTTTACATTATATCGGGTGCAGGAGTATTCCGCCCCAAGAGAGTGTAGGAGTATTCCGCCTCTAGTTTATATTATATCGGGTGCAGGAGTATTCCGCCCCAGGAGTAGGAGTATTCCGCTCCAGTTGGTTATCAGATTGGATTCCCCTCGAATGCAGGAGTATTCCGCTTCGAGATGGGATGACGGGCACATGTGACCATTTGCATCAGATTTCATTTCATCTCATTTTATTTCAATTATTTCATACCATTGTATAGACTTATGGTACATAACTACTGCTCTGCTTATACGTGCATTGTTTATTTGTTGATATATTTATGGCTCGTATTCCTGGTTGAGTTTATGGTTTCATACGTGTTTCCGGTTATTATCTGGCTCTTCCTTTTTATAATTTAAATAAGAGGAATTTGGTCTATCTGTTTCTTTTCTCCCTGGCTAGCTATCCTATTCTTTGAGGTGGCTAGTCTGCCCCACTTATTGAGTCCTTTTGACTCACCCTTGTTTGTTGTTTGTTTCTTGTCTATCTATTTCGTTGCGGCAGGTTCGCTACAGTATTGAGTTCACCACGTTGTGAAGGAGCGAAGACGACTTCAGCTGTCAGGGTGAGCCAGCTTTTATTCCGGATAGCCACCAGTTTATTGGTTATATTTTCAGTTGTATTTTTCTCCCTTCAGGAGGTATTTGTCTTCTTTTGTACTCTTATATATCTAATCTGGATAGCCCTAAACCTAGTATATTGGGTAGTCAGCTGTAATTTCTTTTGTACAGCTTAGAGGTATCAGTATCTCTGTGTTTTTTTTAAAGTCTTGTCCTTATTTATGAATTATTATATTTATTATCCTAATTTAATTGGTAAGGGTTCGCCCGACGGGTCTAGGGGAGGATGTCGGGTGCCCGCACGGCCTAACCGGATTCCGGGTCGTGTCAAAGCCTCTACTCGACACGCCATACAAATCTGAGCCTAAATTTTACAAAACAAAACCCCATTATTATTATTATTATTATTATTATTATTATTATTATTATTATTATTATTATTATTATTATTATTATTCCTATTACTATTATTATTATTATTATTATTATTATTATTGTATATTTTATTATTATTATTATTATTATTTTATTATTATTACTTTTATTATTATTATTATTTTATTTTCATTAGTTGTTACACTTTATTATCGTACTAATCCAATTTCATTTGTTTTTTTTTGCGAGGTACATTGGGCATGAATATTTGGGATCGAATTGGCTAAACTCACCAATTGAGACGGTTTGCATTGGCTTGGAGTCACGTCGGGATCAAGGTCGGGTTCAAGTTTTCAATACCATTTGGAAATTCTAGAAATTCAAGACTCCCGCGAGTTTGTCAAATTCGCGGGTTCTATCATTTAAACTCGATTACTTATTTTAATAAATGCATCATTTGTATTTAGATATTTCATGTGTGGAATATTCAATTTATATTAATATTATTTGATTACTTGAGCTATTGTGTTACTTCATGTTCATTACCTTTATTTTGAAGTCATTATTTAATTTATAGCAAATGGGGGCCATCTTAGCAAATGCGTGCAAGTAAAAAAAGAAATATTTTGCAAATAAGCTTTTATTCGATAAATTGTTATTATTATTATTATTATTATTATTATTATTACTATTATTATTTATTACTATTTTTTTTTAATAATTCTTTCGCAAGAAAAACGCACTTTTAAATATTTGGAAACCTGTCGGATTAACCGTTGTTAACGGAATTTCGAAAGTGCCTTAAAAACCTTCTTTCGAAATTAACAAAACCTCTTACCTTTAGAATTTCTGAAAGAATGACTGCCTTTTTATAAAAACGGAATTTTTGCACGCATTTGCTAATTTTGTTCCCTATTTCCTTAAATTGGGTGGCGACTCCAAAAACTCCAAAAGAGTTAGTCCATTCAGTTGATATTCCGGAATTTATTATTTTCGGGGTAATTTTGGGGGTTCAACAGCATGGCGACTCCGCTGGGGAAGAATAAAGGTTTTGACCATAAAGGTTTCCAATTACTTGCAACTAGCATGCTTAATTTATTTTGCTTTATTATATCTGTTTTTTTGTGTGCCAAGGAAAGCATGTCACTACACCCTTATTTGTGCTTATATATAAACTGGCATTCCGTTCATATTTCCCCCACTCCTGGGAACCTCTTGCATTCTCACTCAAATATCCGCGAGGTGCGCCCATGCGCACCAGCACCTTCTTCCACTAAAGAACCCTATGACGAGTTGGTACACCGGCGGCCATCGTAGGAGTAATTCGACTGTGAGACCGCTTGTCATCACCTGTTAGCCTCAACCGTTAACCCACTCTTAGACGGAGCTTTTACGAGCATGCATGCACTTACACCTTAGTCTGGACCCGGTCCTTGGAACCGCCTCCATAGTTAGGAAACCACCCTTATGTCAACGAGTTTTTGAAACCCAACGACAATGCATATTATGTGCTCCTAACCATGTTTTGAGCAGAATCAGATTTAGAATTTTGTCTCCTATATTATCTTTTCGGTTAGAAAATGGAATAATTTAGCAGAATCTTTGTGGTCGTAGCAGTCCACGGAGAATTTGACATCATAGTGCAGAATTTTGTGAAGAAGACAGAATTGTAGTCTAGGGAAAATTAGGCAGATTTGGTTGGTTTGTGTTTTAGAGATGGCCTGGTGTAGTGAGATCTAACAGGCGAAGCCCCTGGTGTCTTTAAAAGGATAAGTGGGATCCCTCTCGTGAATGGCTTTGCGTGTGTGCAAGCCTGTGTTGACTGTCCAGCTGCATTCATGATAATTGAGGTATGCTTGTCCCATACTAGGATAGGGAAGCCCCTATGTCTATAAACGACCAATGGGGTCCCTCCTTGAAGACCAGTGCGGTCTTTGTTACCTACGAAACTGAGAGGCTTGATCAAAGCCGTGGACCAGTGAGGAGCCCTATGAACAAGGTCTGTGAGCCTTGCAAAACCTAGGAAGCTAAGAGGCTTGTCCAAAGCCAAGGACCAGTTAGGTTTTATTTGTAAAAGGTCAATTGGAACCTTTTATATTTGCAGTCTGGTATTGTGAAGGCAGTTGGAAATTTGACCATTGGATATTGTAAAATAATTGGGACTTGTGCTTGGAGGAGTGTGGATGTGTTCCAAAAGGTGTATGGGGGATTGTTTCAGGTTTTAGGCATTTGGGTTTAGAATTTGGTGCAAATGTTGTGGAGAGCCCGAGCTGTGTTAGAATTTCAAGTTGATACCAACTTTTGGAAGTTAGTCGGGATAACGGAATTGCAGTGCTAAGGCGAAGAGATGATTGTTATCAATTATTATTATTATTTATTGCCTACTCTAAATCTGAATTGCTCAGAACTGGCATGAACTATTTTTCCTTACCACTTGTTTGCGCGATTAGGCGTACCTCTTGAACAAAGAGTACCTTACAGGGTATGATGTGTTTGCATATTTATTTACACTCAACTACTTGTGATTGTCACATGTTAATTGTTTGTCTTGCTTTATTTGCTCAAAATGCGTTAAAAACTAGGTGTTGTTTGCTTGTGTGCAATCTTACGAATGATATGCAAACTAACATAGTTACCTTTTGAGGTTTCTTTTCTTTTGTTTATTTCTCTAGCATAAGTTTTAATCGTAAAGTGATTGACCATTCACATCCCACAAGACTCAAGATCTTATTGATGACCAATGCTCCAGCTTGTGAACGATGCAGCACCAGAAGCTAATGGCATTGTTTAAAAGAACTTGGCGATTGAACTTAGTAGCATTATTTTCAATTTTAATTCCGATTGAGGCCCTGAATTGCATTGTACTTTAAAGCTTATGTTAATCTGAATCAACTCATTTTTTGAATTTATGAAAGTTGAAATAAAATGCATCGCATTCTTATTATATTATTTACGCTTGCATTTGTTTCTGTTTCAAAATTAAAATTGATAAACCTACCAAAGCTTTGCTTGTGACGTATGGCAAAGCAACTGAACAGTTTGAAAACGACACACTGAAAAGTTATTGTCTATATCGCACTACTGTTAGAACTTCAACTGGGGTAGCTTTTATTTGTTAGTATATGGCATTGAAGCAGTGATGCAGAACTACGCACGGTCTGATTCCCAAGGAGGGATACGTAGGCTCCCCCATCGGGCTCGACCCTTTAGCATTTAAATTTTCATTTTTCACCAAGAAGGACAATTGGGGCAATTTTTGCAAAACGAGTTGGAGATGCGAAAGATAATAACTGAGGCAAATTTTGCAAGAAGCAGCATTGGTTATAAGAGGCAGAATCGGCAAGAATTTTGAAATTGGTTAAGCAAACAGTGCAAACTCTAAGACAAAGGACGTTCAGTTTGTTTTAAAATATGTTACAAGTTTAAGTCAAGGCAAAATTTTCAAAATGCATCTTTGACTTCATTTGCATGCTTATTTCACTCACTATATTGCATTAAAATATTTTATCTTGCCTCTACTTTTCAAAATCTATGCTATTTGAGTTCATGAGCCAAGTTTCTGAAAGCAATTCGTAAATCCAAGTCCAATGAAGACGAGGAAGCAGCAAGATCAGGATGAAGACAAATCAAACGCTTCCCCATCCCTCTCAAAAACTAACAATTTTTTTTTTAGAGCAGGAACATGAACAATTTTTTGAACGCGCATTCAAAGTTGCCTTGCAGATTGCGTTGCATTGCCTTTTCATGACTTAGAGCATTATACTTTGCCATGAGCTATTGGCGAACAGGCGGTATTTCTACCTCTACGATTTTTATACCCAAATAAGCAATGAAGCCGAGGCATGCGTTATGTTTTTAAATCACGCCAAAATAGGCATTGTCTTATTTTTAATTGATAATCTGCCAGAGGCCATCATTGCCCGATTGTCTCGCTAATTAATTTATCAAATGGCTATTGCACTTATTACATTTCTGCATTGCTTTGCTTTGCACTTGCTTTAATTTATGACTTTGTATTTGCTTTAAATTAATGATTTGCTTTACTTTTTTAGGTCAACCATCAGTTTCTCGGAGATTATTCACCTTGTCGCATATGCACCGCAAATCTATTTCTTTCTTTTTCATTACAACCTTTGCTTTATTATTCACTCGTTTTCAAAAACATTTACTTTAAATTTGCAGGAATTGAACATCAGATTCAATATGAACTGAAGGCAGCATTCAACGCTTTGCAACACTATCAATACAAGCAACATGACCCTGCTTTGCTTGTTTGTTTTGCATTATTTCCTTAATTAATCCACCTTGCAACTTTATTTCGCAGGCTGCTATCAAAATTAGGCTCGTTCACCTTATAATCGAATGTTTTGGGCTCGTTCGCCTTATAAATGAATGTTTTGGGCCCGTTCGCCTTATAAATGAACAATTCGGGTTCATCCACCTGTTAAATAGGATATGCAAGTTTATTTCAAGATGCGTTGAGACATTGGATGCGTCAAGACTGGATGTCTCATTTGTTTTGTCATGTGATTGAAGCATAGTACAGGATTGCAATGTAACCTGCCTCTTCTTGAATAAAAGCATTATGCTTATCATGGTTTGTTGCCGAACAGGTGGCATTTCTATCTTTATGATCCTTATTTCAAAATAAATATTATTTTGAAACTAGAATAGATGATAGAGATAGATAAGTCGGCTGAAGCACCACTTTTGGAGTGTTTCGCGATGTCGGTTGTCTTGCAATATTGGCATGTTATATTTAAAGTAGATTGATAGTCTAAGACAAGTTGACTGAAGCACCACTTTCAGAGTGTTTCGCGATGTCGGTTGTCTTACATTTGGCATGTTATATTTAAAGTAGATTGATAGTCTAAGACAAGTCGGCTGAAGCACCACTTTCTGAGTGTTTCGTGATGTTGGTTGTCTTGCAATATTGGCATGTTATATTTAAAGTAGATTGATAGTCTAAGACAAGTAGGCTGAAGCACCACTTTCGGAGTATTTCGCGATGTCAGTTGTCTTGCATTTGGCATGTTATATTTAAAGTAGATTGATAGTCTAAGACAAGTCGGCTGAAGGACCACTTTCGGAGTGTTTCACGATGTCGGTTGTCTTGCAATATTGGCATGTTTTATTTAAAGTAGATTGATAGTCTAAGACAAGTCGGCTGAAGCACCAGTTTCGGAGTGTTTCCCGATGTCGGTTCTCTTGCAATATTGGCATGTTATATTTAAAGTAGCTTGATATTCTAAGACAAGTCGGCCTGAGACATTATGTCTCGTTGGTCAACTTATCTTATGAAAGCCTTGAATTTTACGATTCGTTCTCACTTTACTTAATATGTTGCTTTACTGTTTCAGAATAAGGATCAGCCTAGAGGTTCCCCGGGCGGAACGCCTCGTCAGTTGATCGAAAGAAGAACTTATTGATGATATCACAACCCGCATTTACAATTTTATGTTATCACTTTATCTATTTCTTATCCAATTATTACAGTTTCTTAGCAGTTGCTCGCTTACCCTTTGTTGAGATTATTACAGGATTTTTAGCAGCACTGCAGCACCATTTGGAGCATAACATGGAACTTTCTTAATGGTGAACTGGGGCAATCGTTCAGATGAGCTAGACTCGTCAATGAAGACCTGAAGAATCGCACCCGCATAAGTCGTCAACCCTAGAGGTAAGTCTCTTCTTAACCTTATAGTCTAGAGGTTTGAGATTCAAGACAAGATGGCTTGGTTATCGAGGTGTAGTGGAAGCTATGTCCGTGTAAACCCCTCTTTATGGGTGTGTCGTCGACCACATTTTCATAACTTGGGTGATTACAAGCCTCTTTTCCTGCGATTGAGTAGTCGTTACTATCTCGTCTTTGATTTCCAAACTGCGTCGAACTACATATGGCTTGATTCTCTTTCAGCCCGAGATATTTAGGCAACTCGGAAACCGGAGCTCGGCCATGTCCATAAGCCTCGCATTTTGATCCCAGGAATCAGAGTCTTGGCTTTACCGTGATAAAATTGGTTTTCACGTCAACTTTCTTTACCCTGAAAATTCTTTTATCCTTTTCGGATAAAGAGGGGCAGCTGTTAACACCCAATTTTGTCCCAAAATTTTCAATTAACGTCTAATTATGCTTAAAATAAGGTTAATTTTTAGAATAAATTAAGTTCATAATTTT
The DNA here is from genome assembly GCA_029990175.1 of Petunia secreta. Taxonomy (NCBI): domain Eukaryota; kingdom Viridiplantae; phylum Streptophyta; class Magnoliopsida; order Solanales; family Solanaceae; genus Petunia; species Petunia secreta. The sequence continues at coordinate 29,259,406 of JARKIP010000003.1, forward strand.
AACGGCAAAAGGGTCATAATTGTTCTCTATTTTGAGTCCTGACCTATTTATGCAACACACAATTTTCTTCTAGCCCAATTTTGGAAATCCCTAACCCTCACCCCTATAATCCTAAAACCCTAGCCTCTTACCCTGACTATTCATCATCATCTTCACTCCATTACAACAAAAATCAGATCTCCTTTACATACAAAAACACAAAAAATACAAATAGGAAAGGGGAATCGGGAAACGCAGAGAGCAGTGTTGAATTTAGATCCATCGCCGGTGACCCCGCTCTCGTTTTCTCCTCTGCCTTTGTTGATCGGTGACTGCAACTGAAAAGGGAGTGGTGGAGTCGCAGCGGCGCCGCTAAGGCAGTCGCTCCTCCGCCCCCATCTGTTTACTCTAGTTGGTTTGGTCTGTTCACCCACTGCCGTGTCGATTTCTGATCTCCATTATTAAAACTGAAAAGGGAGAAGGAAGTGGTAGCGACACCGTTAAACGAAAGTTGCTCCTCTTTGCTCCGTCTGATTTTTGCTCCGATTTTGTTACCGCTGCTCCGCTTGTTTGCTTCACCAGAAAATCTCAACCGCGATCGCAATTTTTTGGGATTCACTGATGTCTCTTTGGCCACTGATATTGACTATTGCTTAGTTTAATTGATTCATTATTTGTTTTTAAAATCATGACTTCTTATGCTAATCCTTTGCTGAGTTTTGCAAATCTAATGATTCCTTTATTGTTGAGGCACACTAGTTTAAGTTGTTAATGCTCTGGCTCAGCGAGTCATTAATGCTGCTCGCCTCTTGATTAAGTGATACTAATTTTCGTTGATTCTGCAGATCTGTTGCAAATCTTGATATTGCTCTGAGTTTGACTCGTTTTCGTAACCTTATTCTGACCGATCTTTTGTCAACAAGTTATGATCTGCAGTTTTAAGTGTGACACGGCCCAGAATCCGGTTAGGCTGTGCGGGCATCCGACATCCTCCCCTAGACCCGTCGGGCGAACCCTTACCAACAAAATTAGGAAAATAAATATAATAATTCATAAATAAGGACAAGACTAAAATAAAATACAGACATACTGATACCTCTAAGCTGTACAAAAGAAATTACAGCTGACTACCCAACATACTAGGTTTAGGGCTATCCAGACAAGACATCTAAGAGTACAAAAGAAGACAGATACCTCCTGAAGGGAGCAAAATGCAACTGAAATAATAACTAATAAACTGGTGGCCATCTGGAATAAAAGCTGGCTCACCCTGACAGCTGACGTCGTCTTCGCTCCTTCACAACGTGGCGAACTCCATCCCGGAGCGAACCTGCCGGAACGAAATAGATAGACAAGAAGCAAAGAACAAACAAGGGTGAGTCAAAAGGACTCAATAAGTTGGGCAGACTAGCCACCTCAAAGAATAGGATAGCTAGCCAGGGAGAAGAAATAGATAAACCAAATTCCTTTTATTTAAATTATAAAAAGGCAGAGCCAGATAGCAACCGGAAACACGTAAGAAACTTCTAAACTCAACCAAGGGTGCGTGCCAGAAACATATCAACAAATAAGCAATGCACATATAAGCAGGACAGTAGTCATGTATCGTAAGTCTACACAATGGTATGAAATGAGACGAAATGACATGAAATGAAATGCACAGGGTCACATGTGCCCATAATCCCATCCCGAAGCAGAATACTCCTGCATTCGGGGGGAATCAAATCTGATAACCAACTGGAGCGGAATACTCCTGCTCCTGGGACGGAATACTCCTACACCCGATATAATATAAACCAGAGGCGGAATACTCCTGCACTCTCTTGGAGCGGAATACTCCTGCACCCGATATAATGTAAAGCTGAGGCGGAATACTCATGCACTCTCCTGGGGCGGAATCCTCCTACCTTCAATATGATACAATGGAGCAGAATACTCCTGCTCTTGGGGCGGAATACTCCTACCCTCAATATGATACAATGGAGCGGAATACTCCTGCTCCTGGGGCGGAATACTCCTGCACCCAATATGATATGCCATGGAATGCATATGAATGACATATAATGCATATGAATGACATATAATGCATATGAATGCAATGTGATGCAATAATAACCCTTCACCGGCGCGGGACTCTCATCGACAGCCAGGAAGTAGATGCCAACTCACAGCCAGAGTACAATGCTCAGATCCTCAATGCAATACCAACAACAGGACATAATATATAATATACAAGGTAAATCCAAAGCTAAGGCGTAAGGAGTACGCCTATCGGCAGTTACACACGTAAGGAACACGTGGTAGAAAATCCACGAGGCCAGGTGCCTCCAAAGAAATGGATATAAACACTTACCTCGTTCCGAAGTTAACGCTGCTACCCAACAACCGCTTTATTCTCTGAATTCATTGCCAAACGATCCTACTATGTTCAATAAGCAGAAAAATATATCACATTAGGCTAAAGGCTTCATTCCTCACATCTTAGGGCAATCCAGGTAGGAACCTGATACCCTATTCGCATACGCAATACGCAGGCCAGGCCTATGTACAGGGTTTAAAGTCGCATAACCAAACCCCAAATAATTTACATTTATATGTTGCCCATAACTCACTGAGTACGAATATATAATCAATTTCGTTATCGGGGTCCATTTGACCCTTTAACTATTAATTGAACTTATTAAAACGGTGTCTAATATTCCAAATTTTACCGTTAGAACAGAATCAAACACACGTAATAAACTCAAATAATATATTAGGATCATTACCTGAATATTTCATGGTAAAAATTCTACTTTTCTCCGGCCCCTTTTCTTATTTTCTGGCATTTTTCCACTGCGTGTTTTCCATTTTCTCTGTTTCTCGTTCCTTGCTCAAAGTTTTTGTTCAATTTTTTGTATGCTGCTTAAGGCTTGATTAGGGATTATATAATCCCAACACCCACCGCCTGCCTAATTTGTTTTATTCTCTTTCTCTTTTTTTTTTAATCTTTTCCTTTTATCTCTTTTACTTTTCTTTTCGCGACAAAAATTAAATTAGTACCCTACGATATTCGAAATAATTCCAACTTTTGCATACAAGTTATACAAAATATATGTAACATACTCGCGAAGGTGGATCTCAAATCAGGTTCCCGAAACTCAAGATGCGAATTCACATAGAAAAAAGTCAAATTATTTAACTTTCGACATTTTAGCGGAAACTAGCCGAACAACATCGAAATTCACTTTCGAAAGTTTACAAAAATTACAAATAATCATACGAACCTAACGGCACTTTCGGATTTCGAATCGGAGCTCATTCGGCAAAACCGAGCTCGAAAATCTCTTTTTAATATTTATCGCCAATAAAAACTGAAACCTTCTTCCGATGCCTACCAAACGAGGTCTGATTTAGCTCAAATTTTACAGACAAGTTCTAATGGACATTATGAATATTTTAAAATTATCGGCATGCCTATCGGAGTCCTAACTTTCGAAACGACTGACCGAGGTCGTTTCATTCTCCTCCACTTAAACTCTCGTTCGTCCTCGAACGAGCCTAAATCTAAAGCATGATTTACGCAGATAACAAGAGAACTTGCACAACCTTCATAAACTACTCCACGGACATTATCTCATAATTACAGAATCAGAGTTATAACACGCACATCAAACTCTTGGATAAAAACATAGCTTGATAATATGATAACGTCATTGCCCAGCTTATTCTGACTAAGCTGATCCTTCCTCGATCACGTGAGGAGAGTTCTATATGTTCGAAACAAAGATACAAGAAACTTTGAATGGGTTAACATGATTCATCCGACAATTACCTCTTCGATATACCTTTCGATATAGAATAGGTCGATGGAATTAAGAATTAGCTCACGCTTGATACAATAGAGGAAGCTTTTGAAGTACCTTGTCACTACTCACTATAGACGATTTGATGCAAGCTATATTATTTTTACGAATGCACTATGTAACATCTCAGTTGATTTTAGTGTTGTTCCGCAAGCTCCTTGTGGGAATGTAGATACTCATATCCTAATGTAAGTCAAAGGTTCATCTGAACAGGGTCTATCGTATAAGGATAAGGATCATGCAACTACTACTGGATAATATGACGTAGACCATGAATGATCTTCAGACTGAACATCTCTCTCAGGGTATTGTCTTTGAATTGGAATTATTATGACTTGAAAAAGTAAATATAAAAGAGACATGTAGTTGGACCTTCAGCTGAGGCAGAATACCAGCAACAAAGTTTATTACATGCGCACTTATAACGCTAAAGTAAATTCTCAAAGAGTGGAGGTGTGAAGGAGATATGCCAATGATCGATGGACGACAAGCTGCACTAGACCTTTAACTCTAAATTTTCTAAAGTAAAACAGTGTCTGTATGAGGATCCAGTTCTATTTGAACACGGACAGATAGCCAAAAGAACGCCGGAGTCACCATACAGGGTTACTACTGACGGTGTTCTCATGCATAAAGATAGACTTTGTGTTCCTGATGTTGTAGATTTACGTGGATAGATTATGATAGAGGCACATTATTCCAAATATACTGTTCATCCAGGTTCGACTAAGATGTTCCATGATCTTAAGCAGATTTATTGGTAGGACGGAATGAAGTGTGACGTAGCAGAATTTGTGGCTCAGTGTTCTAATTTCCAGCAAGTTAAAGTCGTGTCATCTTTCCAGACTTTATGCTTTCAGCAGATAGGTACGTATATATGATCAGGTTGCCAGCTTATCTCTATCATTGATAGATTAATAGTGGGTTTAGCAATAATCGACACTCATTGTAGGTTTCTGTCGTGGCCTTAGGTTGGGTCATGACAAAAGTGGTATCAACGCTTTAAAGATTTAGTATTACCATTCAATATTTGGAGGAAGACTCCTCCACTTAAAGCACAAACTCAGGCAGCTATTTGAATAGGAATAACCATCCCCACACAGTCTGCTGGACTAAAGAAGATTTAGTTAAAAGCTGAACGTAGGAAGACCTAAGCTACCAACTACTTTTTTGAGTTTCCAAACAGCTGCAACTCTCGAGTCACAACTCCATACATTTTCTATAAGCACCACCGCCTGATGGATCAACTCAGGGGTCAAATGACGCCTCTCATTACCCTTAGTAGCGTTGAAAAACGACAATGTGCTTACTCGGCTACCTTGGCACGCACTCTGGCTCAAAGCAGGGAACATCACAATAGGTTATTGACCGCCTAAGCTCACCAGTTCCGAACAAAGAAGAGATGGCAACGGACTGAGGATAGAAATAATTAGAGCTTCAGGAAGCTCATCTTTTTATTTGCTTGGCTCCCAGAGCTACACTACTTCCAAGTCAGGGTAACCAAAGAATCGCAATTGAAGAGATAGACATTAAATAAGCTTTATGGAACAACATCTATGTCAATTTAACGTTCTTATAAGAAGGAAACTCTGACAATTTGCCAGAAACCCTTTTATAATCCAGATAAGCCCAGGGGATAACGTGACTTTACTAATATCTCGAACCAATAGGAGACACGTAGATCGAATATTACTTACTAACCACTTTACGCCGGAAGAAACAATGACACTTTCTGATGGTGACGAATAAGAATCCCATCATCCTACTTACACGAAATTTCGAGAAGAGAGGTAGACAGACTTGATATAATAAGAGAAAGTGGTACAACAGGATGCCAAGCAGACAATACTGATACTCACTCACAAATCTCTCACATTTAAATTAGATAAACTAGTAGGGTCATCATAAATACAAAGAATAAATCATATCAGAAGCTCACCCCTCTACCGCAACCGATTCTTAATAGAAATGACATCCAAAGAAACCACCGAAGAATGATACGACACACCATTTCCAGATCGATGGAAAGAATCAAATCTTATTCACATTTAAGAGAAGAAAAAATCTCAGGGTTTACTATATCGGACACCTCAGAATCCCGCCAGACAAGCAGTTCATAAAACTGCCTCTACGGCTGAACTAAGCAACTACTCTGATAATCACCTTCTGAAGAACCACTGCCACCACACTCTCAACCTCTACCGGATGGTGGCATTTCTTTTGCTGATTGAGGTCTAAATAAAATCCCATGAGACTGCACAGATACCTGATGATGAGAGAAAAGACGACTGCTAACTTGTCGGAGTAAGGGAAAACTCCTCAAAGGATGGCCAGACTCACAACAATGATAACAGAAAAACTCTTCAAAAGATAATCAGACTCACGAAAATGATAACACCCTTTCGCTAAATATAGGAACTGGGCAGATTGTTGATAGTTGTAAAGAAAAGACTGAATCTGATCTTGACGAGCTACTGGCGCACTCTAAGAATTACGTGACATAAGCTGAGATAACTTGGAAGGTGACCTCCCATAATAATCAAAACTCTTACCTCCAAATGAGTTACCATGGTTGCCCACCAGGGCCACGGGATCTCTTACTTTCCCGCTCTAACTTATGGTATGCCTCGAACCTTCGGGCAATATTAACAACAACATCAAATAAAATCCAGACCTCAATTTCTCGAGCCATCTGGGATTTCAGGAAAAAATAAAGGTCATCAATAAATCTCTGAATATCTTGAAAGGCTCATGGACTAGTTCTAATGCATATTCAGCCATTCTATAGAATTCAATCTCATATTTTGAAACCCCAACAGGCTAACCGACAGGCTACCCTGTCCAATCCACTCAAACTGGCAACACTCTCCATTTCGCTCGCTACTCGAAAGGAATTTTTTTTCCACGAATCTAGAAGAAAACCGAACCAGGTTAGCTAATAAGAGAGCGGTCCACCAATTCAAGGCTGGACACTGAAACCAAAAAGCAAAATAATCAACACCATACCGCTCGATATAATCAAGAGCCTGAAGGATACGCTGACATCATTTTATTTTTTTTTAAAAAAAAAACTTACACAGGGATTATCTAATGCATTGCTTGGGAATATCGGGATGTTCAACCGCGTAAAATAATGCAACCTCTTTGAGCACTTGGACCCAATAATTACATCAGTTACCTACCCAGCCAGAGTAACTGGAGGCACACCACATGCTGCCTCCGGAACATACTTTACGGCGGCAATATTAAGAACTAGAACAAGAGCCCTCTAAGTCCAAACATCTGCATCTGTGGTAACCTGATAAGCTGCCTAGCAAATAATAGGTTATTGTGGTATCTGCGTTGCCAAGATTCTCGTAAAAGCATTGTAGAGCCAAGGGAACCACAAGGCCCTGCTCCCTTGCCCATCGCGAGCTCGTACAGCTGGGACCTCCATAACTAGATCCTCAGCACGATAAGAAAAACTCTCGGGGCTTCGTCAGTGCTAGCCCCTGGCTAGACTGCTTCGTCTTGAACTCCTACCGTTTGCTGATTTGTCGCACGAGGGTTTCACAATTACCGCGAAGGAATTAAAAAATTAACGAAAATACTTTTGAATCCTTGACAGATGCACGATCAGAAAAGAAGGAAGTAAAACTTCCTAAATACCATCATAGCCTCTCGTAGATAAGTACGGACGTCTACGTACCCATCAGCGAGACTCTACTAGACACTATCTTCGTCTGGATAGACTCTAAACCGGGCTCTGATACCAACTGACACGACTCAGAATCCGGTTAGGCCGTGCGGGCACCCGACATCCTCCCTTAGACCCGTCGGGCGAACCCTTACAAACAAAATTAGGAATAAATATAATAATTCATAAATAAGGACAAGACTAAAATAAATACAGACATACTGATACCTCTAAGCTGTAATTTCTTTTGTACCGCTTAGAGGTATCAGTATGTCTGTATTTTTTTTAAGTCTTGTCCTTATTTATGCATTATTATATTTATTTTCCTAATTTTATTGGTAAGGGTTCGCCCGACGGGTCTAGGGGAGGATGTCGGGTGCCCGCACGGCCTAACCGGATTCTGGGTCGTGTCATAGTGGCTCGTTGTTCTTACTGTTAATCTGCAAAGGAGTTTACTGGCTAATGGTTCAAGTTTCGGTGGTTGCAATATAGGCAATGGTCTTTTGATATTGCTAATTCCATTACTGCTATGGTTTTTGTTTGGATGAAATCGTCTACTGCATTTGTCCCGCAACTGGTTACTGCTTTGACAGTTATTACAGTTAATTTGGCCAAAGAAAAAATATATTTACGTATATTGAGACTATGAACTGATATTAAACTGATACTACATCGGCCCGTGACGTTTGGAGGCCAACGAGTCCCATCCCGTTGAGTATAAAAAGTCCCTTACGTGCCCCTTACGAAAATAAAATAGGCGGTGATGAATCTAAGAATTTAATGCTAAGCAAGTCGAATAGAGTGGTGGGTTTGGTACTTGGCATGGCAACCGGACCGGGCTCTGTGTTTGCAGCCGTACCAACACCCCGAGCCTCTACTAGACACGCTATACAAATCTGAGCCTAAATTTTACAAAACAAAACCCCATTATTATTATTATTCCTATTACTATTATTATTATTATTATTTTAAATTTTATCATTATTATTATTATTTTATTATTATTACTTTATTATTATTATTATTATTATTTTATTTTCATTAGTTGTTACGCTTTATTATCGTACTAATCCAATTTCATTTGTTTTTTTTTTTGCGAGGTACATTGGGAATGAATATGTGGGATCGAGTTGGCTAAACTCACCAATCGGGACGGTTTGTATTGGCTTGGAGTCACGTCGGGATCAAGGTCAGGTTCAAGTTTTCAATACCCTTTGGAAATTCTAGAAATTCAAGGCTCCCGCGAGTTTGTCAAATTCCCGGGTTTCTATCATTTTGACTCGATTACTCATTTTAATAAATGCATCATTTGTATTTAGACATTTCATGTGTGGAATATTCAATTTATATTAATATTATTTGATTACTTGAGCTATTGTGTTACTTCATGTTCATTATCTTTATTTTGAAGTCGTTATTTAATTTATAGCAAACTGGGGCCATCTTAGCAAATGCATGCAAGTAAAAAAATGAAATATTTTGCAAATAAGCTTTTATTCGATAAATTATTATTATTATTATTATTACTATTATTATTTATTACTATTTTTTTAAATAATTCTTTCGCAAGAAAAACACACTTGTAGATATTTGGAAACCTGTCGGATTAACCGTTGTTAACGGAATTTCGAAAGTGCCTTAAAAACCTTATTTCGAAATTAACAAAACCTCTTACCTTTAGAATCTCTGAAAGAAAGACTGCCTTTTTATAAAAATGGAGTTTTTGCACGCATTTCCTAATTTGGTTCCCTGTTTTTCTTAAATTGGGTGGCGATTCCAAAAATTCCAAAAGAATTAGTCCATTCAGTTGATATTCCGGAATTTATCATTTTCGGGGTAATTTTGGGGGTTCAAAAATGCTGAGGTATCCGATGTAGTAGACCTTGGGATTTCTTCTTCTCTTAAATGCGAGTAAGATTTGATTCTTTCGATCGATCTGAAAATGGTATGTCTTATCATGTTTTGATAGTTTCCTTGGATGTCGTTTTTATTAAGAATCGGTTCCGGTAAAGGGGTGAGCTTCTGATATGATTTATTCCTGGCATTTGTGATGACCCTACTAGTTTATCCGGTTTAAATGTGAGAGATTTCTGAGTGAGTATCGGTATTGCTTGCTTGGCATCTTGTATTACCTCATTCTATTGTAAAGTGATTAGTAAGTAATATTCGATCTACGCATCTCCTCTTGGTTCAAGACGCTAGCGACGTTATGTTATCCTATGAGCTTATCTGGATTGTAAAAGGGTTTTCTGGTAAATTGTCAGAGTTTCCTTCTTATTGGGAGGTTAAATTGGCATAGATGTCATTCCATAAAGCTTATTTAATGTCTATCTCTTCAATTGTGATTCTTTGGTTAGCCTGACTCGGAAGTAGTGTTGCTCTGGGAGCCAAGCAAGTAAAAAGATGAGCTTCTTGAATCTCTAATTATTTCTATCCTCAGTCCATTGCCATCTCTTCTTTGTTCGGCACTATTGAGGTTAGACGGTCAGTAGCCTCTTATGATGTTCCCTGTGTGGAGCCAGAGTGCGTGTCAAGGTAGCCGGGTATGCACATTGTTGTTTTTCAAGGCTACTAACGGTAATGAGAGGCGTCATTTGACGTTTGATTTGATCCATCAGGCGGTGGTGCTTATAGAAAATTTATGGAGCTGTGAACTCGAGAGTTGCAGCTGTTTGGCAACTCGAGAGAGTAATTTGGTAGCTCAGGTCTGAGCCGCGTTCTCTATTTAGCTAAGTCTTCCTTAATCCCGTAGGTTGTGCGAGGATGACTATTTCTATTCAAATTAGTTATATGAGTTTATGCTCTAAGTGGGGGAGTCTTCCTCCAATTGATACCGAATCATATATTAAATCTCTAAGGCGTTGCTGAAGCGTAAGCTAATTCTTTGTTTCATCGACTTGTTCTATATCGAAAAGTATATCGACGAGGTGATTCACCAGCAGAATCATGTTAATTCATCCAGAGTTCCGTGTATCTTTGTTTCGAAAATGTAGATTTCTCTTCCCGTGATCGAGGAAGGATCAGCTTAGTCAGAATAAGCTGGGCAATAATGTTATGATATTATCCAAATATGTTTATTTCCAAGAGTTTGGTGTGCATGTTATAATTCTGATTTTGTAATCATGAGATAATGTCTATGGCGTAGTTTATGAAGGTTGTGCAAGTTCTCTTGTTATCTGCGTGAATCTTGCTTTAGACTTAGGCTCGTTCGAGGACAAACGAGAGTGTAAGTGGAGGAGAATGAAACGACCTTAGGTAGTCGTTTCGGGAGTTAGGACTCCGATTAGCGTACCGATAATTTTAAAATATTTGTAATGTCCATTGGACTTATCTGTAAAATTTGAGCTAAATCAGACCTCGTTGGGTAGGCATCGGAAGAAGGTTTCAGCTATTATTGTCGATAAATATTAAAAAGAGATTTTCGTGCTCAATTTTGGTGAATGAACTCTGATTCGAAATTCGAAAGCGCCGTTGGGTTGATATGATTATTTATGACTCTTGTGAACTTTCGAAAGTGAATTTCGAGGCTGTACGGCTAGTTTCCGCTAAACTGCCGAAAGTTAAATAATTTGACTTTTTTATCATTTAATTTGCATATTGTGTTTCGATAATCCGATTTGTGATCCGCCTTAGCAATTGTGTTACATATATTTTTTATAACTTGTATGCAAAAGTTGGAATTATTTTCAGTATCATAGGGTACCGTTTTAATTTTTGAAAAGAAAGGAAATGAGAGTCCCGCGCCGGAGATAGTTATCAGACATATGTGACTGCATTGCATTGTACCGCATTCATCCCATCCCATCTCATTCATATGTAACTGCATTGCATCGTACCGTATTCATCCCATCTCATTGCACCGCATACTGACTATTGTGTGTATTGTGTTGCATTTTATGTATGCGGTATGTATACTATGTCGTGGACATATCTCAGTTTGCCTATATATTTCTGGCTCGTATTCTGGAATGTGGGGACCCGGTTACACGCCGCAACGGTATGAATATATGGATCGGGTTGCACGCTGCAACGGTTTAAATATATGGATCGGGTTGCACGCCGCAACGGTATAAATATATGGATCGGGTTGGACGCCGCAATGGTATAAATATATGGACCGGGTTGTACGCCGCGGCGGTATGAATATATGGATCGGGTTGCACGCCGCAACAGGATAATTATATGGATCGGGTTGCACGCTGCAAGAGGATGTATTTCTTATTGTTGATATGTTCGGGATACCTATATGTTCTGGCTATCTTACGTTACTGGTTGTTAATGAGTTTGTGATTCCATACGTGTTTCTAGTTATTATCTGGCTCTGCCTTTTCATAATTTAAATAAGAGGAATTTTGTGTATCTGTTTCTTTTCTCCCTAGCTAGATATCCTATTCCTTGAGGTAGCTAGTCTGCCCCACTTATTGAGTCCTTTTGACTCACCCTTGTTTGTTGTTTGTTTTTGTCTATCTATTTCGTTTCGGCAGGTTCGCTCCAGGATTGAGTTCACCACGTTGTGAAGGAGCGAAGACGACTTTAGCTGTCTGGGTGAGCCAAATTTTATTCCGGATGACTACCAGTTTATTGTTTATTATTTCAGTTGCATTTTGCTCCCTTCAAGAGGTATTTGTCTTCTTCTGTACTCTTAGATGTCTGTTCTAGATAGTCCTAAACCTAGTATGTTGGATTGTCAGCTGTAATTTTTTTTGTATAGCTTAGAGGTATCACTACGTCTGTGCGTTGTCTAAGTCTTGTTCTTATTTATGAATTAAATTATATTTATTTTCCTAATTTAATTGGTAAGGGTTCGCCCGACGGGTCTAAGGGAGGATGTCGGGTACCTGCACTGCCTAGCCGGATTTCGGGTCGTGTCATTTGACCTTAGACCCTATGATGAATTGATTAATGGGCTTGATGTTGATGACACTGAACTTTTTGGTAATTATTCCTTCTCATTTTGAATTCGTTATGTATAATTATCAAATTTCCTATACTAATTTTGTTTTTTAAGTTGTGATAGATATAATTGGAGAGGTTACAAGCTATGGTGATGTACAAACACATACGAGTTCTAGGAGAACAAATATGTTTATAGATATTGAACTTCATGATCACGAGTATGTTTTACGACCTTACTATTAATTTATCATTTAATTAAATTTGACTACTCTTCTGATGAATTTGTTTTTGTGAAAATAGGTAGGCAAAACAAAATTAAAGCTACTTTCTGGGGAGATTTTGTTGAGCAGATCGTGCCACACTTAGCCGGATCTACCAATCAGCATGTAATTGTAGTTGTGCAGCTTGTGAGAGCTCATAAATTTCAAGGTAACTAAAAATATCTCTTAATAAATATTCAAATTGAACGTACTCCATATGCTGATAAAAAATTGAAACGGAAGTAGCTATATGTTTATCGCTAATGTATTTTATATACACAACAAAATGTGTTTAATTCGGCACAACTTAACTATATTTTCTCCTCAAGTTTTAATTTAGCGCAAATTCATACCATGAAAATAACATATTCGAACATTTTTATAAACCTTATTTAATTAGCTTTTCAGTAGATGAATTTAAATTGAAACAAATATACAATCTAGAAGTAATGTATAGTATCAACATATCAAAGCGGAAAAGACTGAAATAATAATTATTGGCAAAAACATCAGCAAATGATGGAGTTTGAATTGAGATCGTTCATTACATATCTTAAATCTGCTTATCTGTGCAGGGTAATATTCTGTTCGCAATACTTGGGATGCCTCTAAGCTTTTTATCAATGCAGAATTCCCTCAAGTTGCCGAGTTCAAATCCAGGTTTTCAATACAATATATTATATTTATATGTTTAAGATTATAAATAAATAAATATTTGTTCTTATAGATTGAACTATATGCAGATTGATTGATGTCCGTGGAGATACCCTTATTGCGATTAGTCAAGTTTCTTCTTAACAAAGTTTGGGTGCTTCCGATGAGTTGGCTTCTGGGAATGTAGCCTTATAAAATATCTGCCAATTGGTTGCGTGTCACCATGTCAGTATATTATCTTAGAATTTTTTTAATTTGATATTGGTTTTTTTAGGTAACTTAATCGTTTCTTTTTCTATATTTTCTTCCTAATTATCAGGAAGAAAGTGTTTGGATTTTGGGGACCATTATGATCATTGAAATTAAACAAAAGTGGTCATATCTGGGATGCAAAAGGTGCTCTAAAAATATTGATAAAATGGTGGCAAATTTTATTTCTCCAAATGCGATCGCCTCGATCATTCTGCCGTCGGACTATAACCTATACTTCCTCAAAGACTTATTAATATGCAACTTTAAACGTTCTAATCATGATTCACTTTTAGGTATAGACTTTCAGTGCGTGTAATGGATGGCACTGGCTTTATTAGTTTGTTGCTTTTTGATCATGAAGCTGCTAAGCTTATCGGGAAGTCATGAAACGATCTACAAGAAGGTTTAGTGGAGGTATGTAGTTTATCTTTATATTATTTTGAGGTTTTTATGATACTGATATATTCAAATATTTACGAACTTCTTATGATGCCAATGCATCTACATATCCAATGGATATTGATGTTATTCTTGAGAAAAAGGTCAAGGTATTCATTCAAAGCAAAAACATTAACGAAGAGAATGACATTTATAATGTCAAGGCTCTTTGTGATGATGAAGATATTCTGAAACAATGCAACCATTCTTAAGTGAAGACACATTCACTATAAGTTCTAATACCAACACCTATTAATATTTTTTTTACTCTTTCATTGTTTATAGTGTTTGAATTTTGTTTATCCTGAATATAATATGACAATATTAGTATTATTTTTTAATAGGATCCAGATTTCACAAATGGTCAAGTTGCAGATGGAGAGAATGATTTAATGGTGATTTCTGTGGTGATTTTTTTTCTTTTAATAAGCTAATAGATTCAATTGTTTAAACATGTGCTTAGATATAATTTTATACCTTCGTTACCTTCTCATCATACCGTTCATATTTATGTTTTGTAGGATTCCGTAGCTGATAATGACACCAGTTTCTCCTACAAAGACCCCTGCCATGAGATGTGGATCAGAGAATGAACTCGATGTAATAGAAGTTGATGATCTTAATGAACCACTCTCAAGAAACAAGGCCAAGCCAGTGGTGGTTAAAAAGGAGAAGAAATAAAGAATGTCGATTTGTAAGGAAGACATAGTCTCCTGGAAGTTTCTATCGTTTTGAATATCCTTGTCATGTCCTTTTTTGCTGCTTTATTTCCGTAGAAGTACTTGTTTGTTTTTAGAGTACAATTGCAATAAATTTTTTTGGTGACAGTTCTTTTATTGACGTGCGAATTGCGACATACTCTTTCATGATCAAGTTTTTCTTTTTTCAAACTACATCTGTCGCACGTACTAATCTGTTGTGTATTCAATCTTCCCAATTCAGATAATATATTGTTAATTTGATCTTATATCTTTCCGCAACTTGGAGTCCTCATCTACATATGTTTAAGTTTTGGTCTTACCCTCAAAATGTAAAGCTCCAATATGCCGAACAATTTGTTCATTAAAGATTTAATATAAAAGTTCAAGTTTTGTATTACAACGGATTTTCTCTAATGTTAGATTGCAAAAGCACCTTATCAAGAATTCATCCTTCTTAAACATTAACTCCGACTAATTAATGATGTTAAACGAATCCAGAGACTACAGCTACAGATGAACTGTCAATATGAAAATGCCGAGTTTTTATCAAGCCCAAAGAATCAAAAGTTAGAAACAAGAAAACCATAACTTGGATTGGATACTAAGATTCAGTCAGATTGCAGAACAATTAAAGGAAGAACTAGATGACAAGGTCGTCTTATTTCTTATAATAGTCTGTTTGGAAGTACTGATCTCTTCTTATGTTAGAGTGTGCAATAATTGCAGTGGAAAGTTAATTCACGTTAGAACACTAAGAATTTCTTTGTGAAGCCACTGTCCAGTCCATTCCGCAAGAAAAAATTGGAAGACATTGGAGGGTATGCATCGTTAAGAACACAGCCTCCAGAACTTAGCTCAGTCGATTGAACATTGTCTGTGTACTCAAAGCGAGATGCTAATGATGAGACTTTTACTTTCAGTGTTGGAGCAAGAAACTTGAATCTTCAGGCATAATCACATACAGACTTTCACTTTGTTGTACATAGATAAAATATGCTCAATCAGTTATGTTGAAGTCCAAATTACTAGAACAAAATTTATTTAACATCTAGCTCTAAACATATAATGTACCTTTTAAGGAAGTTTCCGAGAACCAACTCCACCAGACTTACCAAATCACAAATAGTACATGAAAAATCAATAAATATTTAAACCATAACGGAATGAATCTGATGACTTATATAGTCAGTGAACGACTACATAAATCCTCTATTGCAATTCCTTGCTATTCTCCCTGAATCAATCCGCATAATGAAATATAATCATTTGGAATGTGATTGGCGCAGCAAAGCTAGAGATTCTGTAGCTTCCTCAATGATCGCAAAAAGAAAGTTTCACAGAATATGCTAAAAGACTCTTAGTAATTTCCAGTAATATATAAGGGTAAAAACAATAACAAATATGTAATTTCAACCAAGAGTATCGCATAATGTCAGTGTTAATTCCATGTCTGTATAGATTAGTTAAATGAAATATTGCTTTTAAGTGAGATATGAAGTTACATGATATAAATATTAGTGTTAATTTTTTACAATTTAAAAAATAGGACTCCCGATTGGTAGAATTATAAAGTAATGCTGAAAATAACAATATACTCAAAACTTGAATATGAGGGTTTTTTCTTTTTACGAAACTAAAAGTCAAATACTGAAAATACTTTCCAGTACCTCATGTAAAATATGCTCGCTCTCTCTCTCTCCACTTGCGCTTTCTTCAGAAGACTATCCAACTCCTCATATGAAATCAGCTTCACAACAAATTTGCAATGGAAAATCAAATGAAGAAAATAGTGACGATAAAGGATATATGCAGACAAAATAAAAAAAGGACTAAATATTC
This sequence comes from Petunia secreta, assembly GCA_029990175.1. Taxonomy (NCBI): domain Eukaryota; kingdom Viridiplantae; phylum Streptophyta; class Magnoliopsida; order Solanales; family Solanaceae; genus Petunia; species Petunia secreta. Next base: position 29,275,946 of record JARKIP010000003.1, read on the forward strand.
TTTTGATAGTAATGGTATGAACTATGATTACCAAACTACAAATTTCATTGATTTATCCTTATTTGGGATTTTTTTTCCAGCGGTCTTATTGATTAATATGTAATAGAAATATCTTAGTGCACTTATTAGCTTTGATTACATCCCTATTTTCAATGTTGTTGTTTTCATAGATATATTGATAAGCAAGACGGTGAATTCAATTCTATTTATCAATGGATAGAAATTTTCAAAATTCTGGGTAGCTACAATTTTGTTTCTTTTGTTTGAGATTAGGCATTGAATACTTCTTTCTATGCTAGTCTATTGAATATTTTAACTTTATGAATATATAAAAAATTACTGAGCAGACCTCTGCTAGGTCCGGTGTACAAAATATTTTCAAGTACTACCTTTGCACTGTACATTAAGATTCGGCAAGAAGTTTTAGCCAATATTATTACTCTTGAGTTGCAAGAATTTGATTAAAGAAGTTTGTGAATAAAGTGATCAGTTCTTTATTTTCTATTTCCTCTCGAACAACAATACGTTGCCAAATATTGTTCAGTTCCGATTAAATACCAATTATAAAAAATAATACAATCTTGTTTCTGATCTGTGTCAAATAAGTTGCAGTCTAATTTTACTGTCCTACCATATAATATACATGCATGACTATTAACACATTTTCTAGGCTATGTGTACTATCATAGTTTTCTTAGATTATTTTTTCTTTATGTAACTTATTTTTAAACAATGTGACTCATTCTACAGAGAATGTTGATCTCACAAATGGCAGAGGGACAAATATCAGCAATCAAGAAATAGTTCATCCTTTGTCTGATATAACAAATGGTCAGTTCTAATCCTTAATCTCTTTACTGTGATTGAACCTAAATAGCTAATCTTTATTGATTATGTTCCTGAATAGTTCCCCATTCAAGCAGAAAAGGCATTTCCAAGATGATGACATCAGTGAAATTAGGAAACAAAAGAATGTGATGACCTCCACCGTGTCGTCACATAAAACTATATGCCATGGAACATTTGAAAATTCTTCAGGTCAATCAAAATTTTATGAAACTGATTTCTTTGGAATTGAAACCCTATATAGTGAAAAACTAAATACACATGTTCATGATCCAAAAATGGTGTATCGAAATTCCACACCACCAATTAGTTTACCAATAACAAGTCTGGGAGAAGATTCGTCATCACAACATCTTGCACATAATTCAAAGTTCCTTCCACTATGTGATTTGAGAAATGGTTAGTTTTATTATATTCATGTTTCTTCATATGTATCTCAAATTATCAAGGATATTTAACGGTTTTGGTTTTTTAAATTTTTGTCAATGATAGAGTTTGAAAACTGTTTCTCTACAAATACAAATCATAAGAAGAGGAATGAATACGAACTGCCTGATTTAAATGATGATCAAAGTTCTAATAATGAACATGAACAACCTCAATTGACTGCCAATCCAAGAAATGAAGGTAAAATTTCATTCTCTTTACACTTATACTCTCTATATCTATACATACCCAGAGAGAGAGGATACAATAAATGTTGTAGTAACAAATGGTATTACTGGTTTTATAATGCACAATATTTGTGAAACGAACTCGGTCAGTCGTTTCGGAAGTTAGAACTCCGATTGGCGTGCCGATATTTTAAAATATTCGTAATGTCCATTAGAACCTGTCTGTAAAATTTGAGCTAAATCAGACCTCGTTTGGTACGTATCGGAAGAAGATTTCAGTTTTTATTATCGATAAATATTAAAAAGAGATTTTCGAGCTCGGTTTTGGCGCGAGCTCCGATTCGAAATCCGAAAGCGCTGTTAGGTTCGTATGATTATTTTTTACTTTTGTGATTTTTCGAAAGTGAATTTCGAGGTTGTTCGGCTAGTTTCCGCTAAAATGCTGAAAGTTAAATAATTTGACTTTTTCCATTTAAATTCACATCTTGAGTTTTGGAAACCCGATTTGAGATCCGTTTTAGCGAGTATGTTACATATATTTTGTATAACTTGTATGCGAAATTTGGGATTATTTCAAATATCATAGAGTACCGTTTTAATTTTCGTCATGAAAAGAAAAGAAATTATAAAAGAAAAAATTAAAGAAAGAAAAGAAAAGGAAAACGAAAATGGAAAGGAACTGAAGTCGGTCTTAGCTAAGTATACATTTCCACAGCAAAAGACGAAACAGAGAAGCGAGAACAGAGAAGAGAAAAACGCAGTGAGGTAAAAATTGCCAGAAATTGAGAAAATAGCCGGAGAAAAGATAGAATTTTCACCCCAAAACATTCAAGTAATGATGTTAATGTATTATTTTAGTTTATTACATGTGTTTGAATATATTTTAACGGTAAAAATTGGGATATTAGACATTGTTTTAATAAGTTCAATTAATAGTTTAAAGGGTCAATTGGACTCCGATAATGGAATTGATTATATACCCGTACTCAGTGAGTTATGGGCAACATATAAATGTAATTTATTTAGGGTTTGGTTATTTGACCTTAAACCCTGTACATAGGCCTGGCCTGCGTTTTGCGTATGTAAATAGGGTATCAGGTTCCTAACCAGATTTCCCTTAGATGTGAGGAATGAAGCCTTTAGCCTACTTTGATATATTTTTCTGGTTATTAAACACAGCGGGATCGTTTGGCAATGAATTCTAAGGACAAAGCGGTTATTGAGTGTCTGTACTAACTTTGTAACAAGGTAAATGTTTATATCATTTCTTTGGAGGAACCTGGCCTCGTGAATAATCTACCACGTGTTCCTTACGTGTGTAGCTGCTGATAGGCGTACTCATTAAGCCTTAGCTCTGAATTTACATTGTATTATATGTTATGCCATGTTGTTGGTATTGCATTGAGCATATGAGCATTGCACTCTGGTTTTGAGCATTGCATATACTTCTCGGCTGGCGATAAGAGTCCCGCACCGGTGAAAGGTCATTATTACATATACTTCCCGGTAATCGATGGGAGTCCCCATCCGGTGAAGGGTCATTATTGCATATACTTCTCGGTAATCGATGAGAGTCCCGAGATGATGAAGGGTCATTATTGCATATACTTTCCGGTTTGCGATGAGAGTCCCGCACCGGTGAACGGTCATTATTGCATATACTTCCCGGTTGGTGATGCGAGTCCCGCACCGGTGAAGGGTCATTATTGCATATACTTCCCGGTTGACGATGAGAGTCCCGCACCGGTGAAGGGTCATTATTGCATATACTTCATGGTAATCGATGAGAGTCCCGAGCCGATGAAGGGTCATCATTTCATACTTCCCGGTAATCGATGAGAGTCCCGAGCTGGTGAAGGTATCAGGCACATGTGACTGCATTGCATCATACCGTATTCTTCCCATCTCATTGCACCACATACTGATTATTGTGTGTATTGTGTTGTGTTTTATGTGTGCGGTATGTATACTATGTTGTGGACATATCTCAGTTTGCCTGTATATTTCTGGCCCGTGTCCTGGGTTGCACGCCGCAACAGTATAATATGTGGATTGGGTTGCACGCCACGATAGTATAAATATGTGGATTGTGTTGCACGCTGCGACAGTATGAATATGAGGATCGGGTTGCACGGCACGACAGTATTATGTTCGGGATACATAAAAACCTATATGTTCTGTCTATCTTATGTCCCTCGTTGTTTATGAGTTTATGGTTCCATGCGCGTTTCCAGTTATTATATGGCTCTGCCTTTTTGTAATTTAAATAAGAGGAAATTGGTTTATCTGTTTCTTCTCCCTGGCTAGCTATCCTATTTTTTGAGGTGGCTAGTCTGCCCCACTTATTGAGTCCTTTTGACTCACCCTTATTTGTTGTTTGTTTTTGTCTATCTATTTCTTTTCGGCAGGTTCGCTCCAGGATTGAGTTCACCACGTTGTGAAGGAGCGAAGACGACTTCAGCTTTCAGGGTGAGCCAGATTTTATTCCGGATGGCCATCAGTTTACTGTTTATTATTTCAGTTGCATTTTGCTCCCTTCAGGAGGTATTTGTCTTCTTCTGTACTCTTAGATGTCTAGTCTGGATAGCCCTAAACCTAGTATGTTGGACAGTCAGCTGTAATTTCTTTTGTACAGCTTAGAGGTATCAGTACGTCTGTGTGTTTTCTAAGTCTTGTTCTTATTTATGAATTGAATTATATTTATTTTCTTAATTTAATTAGTAAGGGTTTGCCCGACGGGTCTAGGGGAGGATGTCGGGTGCCCGCATGGTCTAGCCGAATTCTGGGTCGTGTCAGTTAGTATCAGAGCCCAGTTTAGAGTATATCCAGACTAAGACAGTGTCTAGTACAGTCTCGCTGATGGGTACGTAGATGTCCGTAATTATCTACGAGAGGCTATGATGGCATTTAGGAAGTTTCAATTTCTTCTTTCATGATCGTGCGTCGGTCTAGGATTCAAAAGTATTTTTGTTAATTCTTTCGTGGTAATTGTGAACCCTCGTGCAACAAATCAGCAAACAGTATGAGTTCAAGACGAAGCATTCTAGTGTGGGGCTAGCACAGACGAAGCCCGAGAGTTTTTGATCGTGCTGACGATCTAGTTACGGAGGTCCCAGCTGTACGAGCTCCCGATAGGCAAGTGAGCAGGGCCTTGTGGTTCCCTTGGCTCTCTATGATGCTTTTACAAGAATCTTGGCGACGCAGATACCACAATAACCCATTATTCGCTAGGCAGCTTCGGACTTAGAGAGCTCTTGTTCCAGTCCTTGATGATGCCCCGATAATTTATGTTCCAAAAGCAGCATGTGTTGTGCCTCTAGTTATTCTGGCTGGTTAACTAGCCTAGGTAACAGTTCGGCCGAGTGCCTAAAGAGGCTGCGCTATTTTACTCAATTGAACCTTTTGATATTCTTAAGCCATGCATCAGGTAATCCCTGTGTAAATTTTTAATACAAAATGATGTCAACGTATCCTTCAGGCTTTTGAATATATCGAGCGGTATGGTGTTGATTATTCTGCTTTCGAGTTTCAGGGGTCAAGCCTTGAATTGGTGGACCGCTCTCTTATTAACTAACTTGGTTCGGTTTTTTTTTCTAGATTCGTGGAAATGTTCCTTTCGAGTAGCGAGCGAGATGAAAAGTGTTTCCAGTTTGAGTGGATTGGACAGGGTTGCCTGTCGGTTAGCCTGTTAGTTCGTCAGAATATGAGATAGAATTCTACAGAATGACTGAATATGCATTAGAACTAATCCATGAGCCTTTCGAGAGATTCAAAGATTTATTGGTGACGTTTCTCCTTCTTTGAGATCCCAGAGGGCTCGAGAAATAGAGGTTGGGACTTCATTCGATGTTGTTATTGATATTGCTCAGAGGTATTAGGCATACCATAAGCTAGAGCAGGAAGAGTTAGAGCGGGAGATCAAGAGATCCCGTGGCCCTTGTTGGTAACCATAGTACCTTATTTAGATGTAAGAGTTCTGACTATTTTGGGAGGTCACCTTCCAGGTTATCTCAGCTTGTGTCACGTGATTCTTAGAGTACGCCAGTAGCTCGTCAAGATCAGATTCAGTCTTTTTTTTACAGCTATCAACAATTTTTCCAGCTTCCATTTTTCAACGAAAGGGTGGTATCATTGCCGTGAATCTGGTTATCCTTTGAGGAGTTTTCCCTTACTCCGTCAAGTAGGCGGTCGTCCTTTCTCCTGTCATCAGGCACCTGCACAGTCGCAGCGGATTTCATTTAGATTTCAATCAGCCATCAAAATGCCACCATCCAATAGAGGTCGAGAGCGTGGTGGCAGTGGTTCTTCAGAAGGTGATTATCAGTGTAGCGGCTTAGTTCAGCCGCAGAGGCAGTATTATGAACTGCCAGTCTGGCAGGATGTTGAGGTATCCAATGTAGTACATCCATGTATTTCTTCTTGCATTATATGTGAGTAAGATTTCATTCTTCCGATCGGTCTAGACTTTGTTTATTTTACCATGTTTCCATGGCTTCTTTGGATATTGTTTCTATTAAGAATCGGCTGCGGTAGAGGGGCGAGCTTCTGGTATGATTTATTCCTGGCATTTGTGAGACTCTACTAATTTATCTTGTCTAAATATGAGAGATTCGACAGTGAGTGTCGCTATTGTCTACCTGGCACCTTGTCGTGCTAGCTTATATTATTATATCAAATTAGTTTACCTCTCTTTTCGTAATTCCGTGTTGGTTGGATGATGGGATTCTTATTCGTCACCATCAGAAAGTGTCATTGTTTCTTCCGGTGTAAAGTGGTTAGTAAGTAATACTCGATCTATATGTCTCTTCTTGGTTCGAGACGCTAGTAAAGTCATGTTATCCTATGAGATTATCTGGGTTATAAAAGGGTTTTCGGGTAAATTGTCAGAGTTTCCTTCTTATTGGGAGGTTAAATTGGCATACATGTCATTCCATAAAGCTCATTTAATGTCTATCTCTTCGATTACGATTCTTTTGTTAACCTGACTCGAAAGTAGTGTAGCTCTTGGAGCCAAGAAAATAAAAAGATAAGCTTCTGAAGCTCTAATTATTTCTATCCTCAATCCATTGCCATATCTTCTTTGTTCTGCACTAGTGAGCTTAGGCGGTCAGTAGCCTCTTATGATGTTCTCTGTGTTGAGCCAGAGTGCGTGTCAAGGTGGCCGGGTAAGCACAGTGTTGTTTTTCAAGGCTACTAAGGGTAATGAGAGGCATCATTTGGCCTTTGACTTGATCCATCAGGCGGTGATGCTTATGGCAAAGGTATGGAGTTGTGAACTGAAGGTTGCAGCTGTTTGGCAACTCGAGAGAGTAATTTGGTAGCTCAGGTCTGAGCCGCATTCTCTATTTAGCTAAGTCTTCCTTAATCCAGCAGGTTGTGCGAGGATGACTATTTTTTATTCAACTTAATTGTACGAGCTGAAGCTCTAAGTGGAGGAGTCTTCCTCTAATAATTAATATAAATATTAAATCTCTAAGGCGTTACGAGAGCGTAAGCTAATTCTTAGTTTCATTAACCTATTCTATATCGGAAAAGCATATCGACGAGGTGATTCGTCAATAGAATCATGTTAACCCATTCAAAGCTCCATGTATCTTTGCCTCGAAAATGTAGAAATCTCCTCTCGTGATCGAGGAAGGATCAGCTTAGTCAGAATAAGCTGTGCAATGGTATTATCCTATTATTCAGATATATTTTATTCCAAAAGTACGATGTGCGTAGTATAATTTTGATCCTGTAATTAAGAGATAATGCCCGTGGCGTAGCTTATGAAGATTTTGCAAGTTCTCTTATTATCAACGTGAATTTTGCTTTAGACTTAGGCTCGTTCGAGGACGAAGGAGAGTATAAGTGGAGGAGAATGAAACGACCTCGGTCAGTCGTTTCGGAAGTTAGGACTCTGATTGGCGTGCCGATAATTTTAAAATATTCGTAATGTCTATTAGGACTTGTCTGTAAAATTTGAGCTAAATCAGACATCGTTTGGTACGTATCGGAAGAAGATTTCAGTATTTATTATCGATAAATATTAAAAAGAGATTTTCGAGCTCGGTTTTGGCGAGCGAGCTCCGATTCGAAATCTAAAAGCGCCGTTAGGTTCGTATAATTATTTGTGACTTTTTTAATTTTTCGAAAGTGAATTTCGAGGTTGTTCGGCTAGTTTCCGCTAAAATGCCGCAAGTTAAATAATTTGACCTTTTTCCATTTAAATTCGCATCTTCAGTTTCGGGAACCTGATTTGAGATCCGCCTTAGCGAGTATGTTACATATATTTTGTATAACTTGTATGCGAAATTTGGGATAATTTCGAATATCGTAGAGTACCGTTTTAATTTTCGTCACAAAAAGAAAAGAAATTATTAAAGAAAAGATTAAAGAAAGAAAAGAAAAGACAAACGAAAATGGAAAGGAACTGAAGTCGGTCTTATCAAAGTATACATTTACAAAGCAAAAGACGAAACAGAGAAGCGAGAACAGAGAAGAGAAAAACGTAGTGAGGTAAAAAATACCAGAAAATCAGAAAATAGCTGGAGAAAAGATAGAATTTTCACCCCAAAACATTCAAGTAATGATGTTAATGTATTATTTGAGTTTATTACGTGTGTTTGAATATATTTTAACGGTAAAAATTGAGATATTAGACATCATTTTAAAAAGTTCAATTAATAGTTTAAAGGGTCAATTGGACCCCGATAATGGAATTGATTATATATATCCGTACTCAGTGAGTTATGGGAAATATATATATGTAATTTATTTAGGGTTTGGTTATGTGACCTTAAACCCTGTACATAGGCCTGGCCTGCGTATTGCGTATGCGAATAGGGTATCAGATTCCAAACCGAATTTCCCTAAGATGTGAGGAATGAAGCCTTTAGCCTACTTTGATATATTTTTCGAGTTATTGAACACATCGGGATCGCTTGGCAATGAATCCAAAGGACAAAGCTGAAACGACCTCGGTTAGTCTTTTCGGAAGTTAGGGCTCCGATTAGTGTGCTGGTAATTTTAAAATATTCGTAATATCCATTAGGGCCTGTTTGTAAAATTTGAGCTAAATCAGACCCCGTTTGCTAGGCATCGGAAGAAGGTTTCTGTTTTTATTGTCGATAAATATTAAAAAGAGATTTTCTAGCTCGGTTTTGGCGAATAAGCTCCGATTCGAAATCCGAAAGCGCCGTTAGGTTCGTATGATTATTTGTGACTTTTGTGAACTTTCGAAAGTAAATTTCGATGGTGTTCGGCTAGTTTCCGCTAAAATGCCGAAAGTTAAATAATTTGACTTTTTCTATTTAAATTCGCATCTTGAGTTTCGGGAGTCCAATTTGAGATCCGCCTTCGTGAGTATGTTACATATATTTTGTATAACTTGTATGCAAAAGTTGGAATTATTTCGAATATCGTAGGGTACCGTTTCAATTTTTGTCAAGAAAAGAAAAGAGAATAAAAGAAAATGAAAAAGGAAAACAGAGAATGACAAAAAAAAAATGAAAGAAAGAGAAAGGGGCTATGTCGGCCATGCTAAGGATTATATACATGATTTACAATTCCTGGAAACGAAACAGAAACAGAAACCGAAAACCAAAAGAGAATATGCAGAAAAAATGCCAGAAAATAAGAAAAGAGCCGGAGAAAAGATAGAATTTGCACCCCGAAACATACAGGTAATGATCTTAATGAATTATTTGAGTTTATTATGTGTGTTTGAATATGTTTTAACGGTAAAATTTGGAATATTAGACAACATTTTAGTAAGTTCAATTAATAGTTTAAAGGGTCAAATGGACCCCGATAATGGAATTGATTATATATTCGTACTCAGTGAATTATGGGCAACATATAAATGTAATTTATTTGGGGTTTGGTTATGTGACCTTAAACCCTGTACATAGGCCTGGCCTGCGTATTGCATATGCGGATAGGGTATCAGGTTCCTAACTGGATTACCCTAAGATGTGGGGAATGAAGCCTTTAGCCTTATTTGATATCGTTTCCTGCTTATTGAATACAGGAGGATCGTTTGGCAGTGAATCCAAAGGATAAAGCGATTGTTGAGTAACTGAGCTAACTTTGTAACAAGGTAAGTGTTTATATCCATTTCTTTGGAGGCACCTGGCCTCGTGGATTTTCTACCACGTGTTCCTTACATGTGTAGCTGCCGATAGGCGTACTCATTACGCCTTAGCTTTGGATTTATATTCTATATTATATGTTATGTCCTGTTATTGATATTGCATTGAGAATCTGAGTATTGTACTTTGGCTGTGAGTTGGCATCTCTTTCCCGATTGTCGATGAGACTCCCGAGCCGATGATGGGTTATTATTGAATCATATTGTATTCATATGCATTCCGCCCTCGGAGCAGGAGGATTCCGCTCCATTGCATTATATTGAGGGTAGGAGGATTCTGCCCTCGGAGCAGGAAGATTCCGCTCCATTGAATCATATTGAGGGTAGGAGGATTCCGCCCTTGGAGCAGGAGGAATGCGCTCCATTGCATCATATTGAGGGTAGGAGGATTCCGCCCTCGGAGCAGAAGGATTCCGCTCCATTGCATTATACTGACGGTAGGAGGATTCTGCCGTCGGAGCAGGAGGATTCCGCTCCATTGCATTATATTGAAGGTAGGAGGATTTCGGCCTCGGAGCAGGAGGATTCCGCTCCATTGCATTATATTGACAGTAGGAGGATTCCACCCCCGGAGCAGGAGGATTCCGCTCCATTCATTTGGCACACGTGACCCTTTGCATCAGATTTCATTTCATTTCATTTCATCTTATTTCATTTCATTTAATTTCATACCATTGTGTAAACTTGTGGTACATAACTACTGTCCTGCTTATATGTGCATTGCTCATTTGTTGATATATTTCTGGCTCGTATCTCTAGTTGAGTCTAGTTGAGTTTATGATTTCATTTGTGTTTCCGGTTGTTATCTGGCTCTGCCTTTTTATAATTTAAATAAGAGAAATTTGGTTTATCTGTTTCTTCTCCCTGGCTAGCTATCCTATTCTTTGAGGTGGCTAGTTTGCCCTACTTATTGAGTCCTTTTGACTCACCCTTGTTTGTTGTTTGTTTCTTGTCTATCTATTTCATTTCGGCAGATTCGCTCCATGATTGACTTCGCCACGTTGTGAAGGAGCGAAGACGACTTCAGCTGTCAGGGTGAGCCAGCTTTTATTCCGGATGGCCACCAGTTTATTGTTTATTATTTCAGTTGCATTTTGCTCCCCTCAGAAGGTATCGATGAGGGATCATTATTACATATACTTCCCGATAATCGATGAGAGTCCCGAGCCGGTGAAGGGTCATTATTGCATATACTTCCCGGTAATCGATGAGAATCCCAAGCCGGTGAAGGGTCATTATTGCATATACTTCCCGGTTGGCGATGAGAGTCCCGCACCAATGAAGGGTCATTATTGCATATACTTCCCGGCTGGCGATGAGAGTCCCGCACGGGTGAATGGTCATTATTGCATATGCTTTCCGGATGACAATGAGAGTCCTGAACCGGTGAAGGGTCATTATTGCATATACTTCCCGGTAATCGATGAGAGTCCCGAGCCGTTGAAGGGTCATCATTGCATACTTCCCGGTAATCAATGAGAGTGCCGAGCCGGTGAAGGTATCAGGCACATGTGCCTGCATTGCATCATGCCGCATTCATCCTATCTCATTGCACCGCATACTGACTATTGTGTGTATTGTGTTGTGTTTTATGTGTGGGGTATGTATACTATGTTGTGGACATATCTCACTTTGCCTATATATTTCTGGCTCGTATCCTGGGTTACACGCCGCGGCAGTATGAATATGTGGATTGGGTTGCACGTCGCGGCAGTATGAATATGTGGATCGGGTTGCACGTCGCGACAGTATTATGTTTGGGATACATAAAAACCTATATGTTTTGTCTATCTTATGTCCCTAGTTGTTTATGAGTTTATGATTCCATGCACGTTTCCAGTTATTATCTGGCTCTGCCTTTTTGTAATTTAAATAAGAGGAATTTTGTTTATTTGTTTCTTCTCCCTGGCTAGCTATCCTATTCTTTGAGGTGGCTAGTCTGGCCCACTTATTGAGTCCTTTTGACTCACCCTTATTTGTTGTTTGTTTCTTGTCTATCTATTTCGTTTCGGTAGGTTCGCTCCAGGATCTAGTTCGCCACGTTGTGAAGGAGTGAAGACGACTTCAGCTGTTAGGGTGAGCCAGCTTTTGGCTACTAATTTTATGTTTATTATTTCAGTTGCATTTTACTCCCTTCAGGAGGTATTTGTCTTCTTTCCTACTCTTAGATGTCTAGTCTGGATAACCCTAAACCTAGTATTTTGGGTAGTCAGCTGTAATTTTTTTTGTACAACTTAGAGGTATCAGTATGTCTGTACTTTTTCTAAGTCTTGTTCTTATTTATGAATTGAATTATAATTATTTTTCTAATTTAATTGGTAAGAGTTCGTCCGACGGGTCTAGGGGAGGATGTCAGGTGCCCGCACGGTCTAACTAGATTCCGGGTCGTGTCAATTTGTAGCCCATTGCTGTCAATTTGGAGATGACTAATTAAATTTCCTACCTGAAGCGATCACTTAGCAGTAGTCAAATTTAATAGTTTTTTTTGCCTCAAAATACAGAGCTTGGCTTCGTGTGTTTTTGTACTGAGCAGGTGACTTAACAGTTGTGTGTTTAGAGAAACTTTTAGTAGATCAATCACCTGCGCGTGTGGTTTTATATTCATAGATTTGTATACCAAGTGTGTTGCTTACTTTAGATCTGCTTGCTGCAAAAACTCATCGAAAATAGATGATGAATTATCTATACATCTGTATATCTACAATTGTATAAATATTCATGAGTCTATATTTATATATAGTACCCGAAAATAGTTTAAGTGTCAGGTCTTTTGGGACAAACACAACAATCATTGTAAGAGAATGAGTTAAATTGATTTTGGATAAATCATTACACTAAATTTATCTTAGTAAAACATTACTTTGACATTGGCTTACATTGAATCAACTTATTATAGGTATCGAAATTCATTCCCAAGATATGCAAACACATCCTATTCTGCCCGATTTAAATATTCATCCAGTATTGACTAGTTTCTACTTGAATTGTCTTATAATTTCACATTTGGATTGTTAGTACTGTGGAAATCTACATCAATTAATGATTTAAGACTTATTATTAGAGTTTTAAGCTTTAATTATTGAGTGTGAAGTCACAGTATGATGTGGTGCTGCATGCTAATATAAATCTATCTTATTTGAACATTACTCTGACCAAGATTTATATTAACTAATCTTCTTGTAGGTCATCAAAGTAATCCTCAGATATGGGCTCACATCCTATTCTGCCAGATTTAAATGATCCTCTTGTATTGCAAGTTTGGTACTTGCATTGTCTCTTACTTTCATATTTCGGTGACGAGTAGTGTGGAAATTTACAACAATTAATGATGAAAAAAGTTATTAGTTAGAAATGAAAGTGTCTCTCACCTTGATTTATATTAATTATTCTTATCATAGGTCATCAAAGTCATTCCTCAGATATGAACTCATATCCAATTCTGCCCGATTGAAATGGTTCTCCAATATTTCCAGGTTGGTACTTGATTGATCTTATAATTTCACATTTGGATGGTAAGTGCGGAAATATACATCATTTAATGATTTGGAGTTCTTAGTATAATTCCAAGCTTAAAATATTGAGAGTGTAGCTACAACAGATATTTATAAAATTCGGTATTTCATACATATAGCAGCAGATGACATGCAACCAAGCCTAGAAGATGAAGATAAATATGAATATGAATGCGAAGGTAAGTGAATAGTCATTCAAAATAAATAACTGTCTAACACCTAATTTATACTCATAATTATAGATGTATTATAATTTTTCACTTAATTTATCATTAATATTTTCAGATGACGACGTTAATGTTAAGGACATTATCAATGAAGGTATGTTTAACCTTTTTGCTTTCATATATATATCTATATATATGTATATGGTGATTTTAATATAAAATAAAGTCTATATTTTTCATTAATAGAGTATTGGGATATTGGAGATCCTTTTTATGAATGTGATAAATGTGGGACATATTTTTGGTACGAAGAAAGAATCGGCAAGCATCGTAAGTCTAAAACACTGGAATTCTCCTTATGTTGTTGTCATGGGAAGATAAAGCTTCCTGATCCAAAGGAGCCTCCTCAAATTTTACAGCAATTGTTGATTGGATCAGGTCAGATGGAACACATTTTTGTCATCTATTCTTATATGATTTTCAATTCATATGCATGTTTATCACTTTCCAATTCTTATTTTACGCAGGCCCAAAGAATGATCATTTCTGAGAGAATATTTGGAGTTATAATTCTATGTTCTCATTTAAATCAATGGAGGGAAAAGTTGATGTCTCTGTAAACCAGACCGGGGGACCAAGAACATTCAAATTGCTTGGTCAAAATTATCATCAAATTGGAAGTATATTGCCTCCTGAGGGATACACCCCAAAGTTTGCTCAATTATATATATATGACACAGAACATGAAGTGGAAAATAGAATTCGCGCTGTGAGGTTAGTATTATACCATTCGTAAAAACAATAATTACATGTAATCAATATTCCAGAAAACAACACAATTTTAATAATTCAATATAATTATTATCTGCAGTCGTGGTCAAAATGTTAACAAACTTCATGCTGAGATTGTTGCTGACCTGAAGCAAATGCTTAATGACCATAATGTTCTGGCTAAGTCATTTAGAATGGTACGAGATAAATTTAAAGAAGATGCAAGTCCCAATGTTAGACTCAGATTGATAGGGAAAAGAGACACTGATGGGAGAAGATACAACTTACCGACTGTTTCAGAGATTGCTGCTTTAGTGGTTGGAGATTTTGACGTGGACAGAGGTGATACAGATATCATTGTTGAAACACAATCTGGACAGTTGCAGAGGATAAATAAATTGAATGCTGCCTATTTGGGTCTGCAATTCCTTTACTCTTTCCATATGGTGAAGATGGATACAGGGAAGATATTTCTTTTAATTCAGATGGTGAATCAACTAGAGGAAGAAAATCTGTAAGCATGCGAGAGTATTTTGCTTACAAAGTTCAAGACAGAAAAGATGAAACTCCAACAATTGTGTCTTCTAGAAGATTATTTAAGCAATTCTTAGTTGATACATATACAATGATCGAAGCTGCTCGATTAAAATTTATTAAGTTAGTCAAAAACAATTTAGAGCCGATGTGTATAAAGTGCTAGCAGATGCTATTTTGCGTGGAGATACTAATCCTTCTTCTCTAGGGCAGAGAACAATTCTACTGTCTAGCTTCAATGGCGGTGCCAGATACATGATTCAAAATTATCAAGATGCTATAGCAATATGCAAATGGGCTGGGTACCCTGATTTTTTTATCATGTTCACTTGCAATCCGATGTGGCCTGAGATTCGTATATTTGTTAAGGATAGGGGCTTAAGTCCCGAGGATCGTCCATACATTTTATGTAGGATTTTCAAGATCAAATTGGATCGCTTAATAAAGGATTAGCGAGACAATCATGTTTTTGGAGAAGTAAGAGCAGGTAGCTATCACAACTTCTGAAAATAATAGTTTATCCAAAACTATTATTTGGAATAACGAAAAAAAATTAATATACATAAAAATTATTTCTTTATCTGACAAGTTCTTTTTGATTTTCTATGCAGTAATTTATATAATTGAGTTCAAAAAATGAAGGTTGCCTCGTGCTCATGTCTTGCTCTTTCTTCATGAGGGTAGTAAGTTTCCGACTGCTGCAGATATTGATCGAAAATTTCAGCGAAAATACCGGACGAATATGATGATCCACATTATTACAGGGCTTGAAAAGTTTCATGATGCATGGCCCATGTAGTTCGGCAAGAAAATCTTCACCATGCATGCAGAATGAGAGATATTCAAAACACTTTCCAAAACGATTTGTTGATTTAACTACAATCAATGAAGATGGTTATCCTGTTTATGGAAGAAGGGACAATGGCAGAACTATCACTAAGAGTAGTATTGACTTGGATAACAGGTATGTGGTGCCGCACAATCGATTCTTATTATTAAAGTATGGAGCTCATATTACGTCGAATGGTGCAATCAATCACGATCCATTAAATACTTATTTAAGTATGTTAATAAAGGACATGATCGTGTCACCGCTGCATTTTCTCAAAGCGTGCATGAGGAAGGTTTATCAAATGTCGAAGAAATCAACATGTATTATGATTTTCGATATTTATCACCTTGTGAAGCTGCTTGGAGAATATTCAAATTTCCAATTCATCATAGAGAACCTTTTGTGGAAAGACTATCATTTCATCTTGAAAATGAACAACGTGTCGTATTCAATGACAAATACCCTATTGATGATGTTGCCAGTAGACCAACTGTAAAGGAATCAATGTTTTTAAGTTGATTTAAGGCTAATAAAGATGATCCTGAAGCAAGAGAATTGACTTATGCAGAATTCCCTCTTAAGTATGTATGGAAACAGGATTTGAAACCATGGAAGAAAAGAAAAAAACTATGTGGTTTCTATTGGAAGAATTTTCTTTGTTCCGCCTGGAACTGGTGAGTTATATTATCTCAGGCTACTGTTGAATATCGTGAAAGGTCCAACATGTCATAAGGTTCTTAGAACAGTTGACAATTATGTCCATCCAACTTTTAGAGATGCGTGTTATGCACTTGGTTTATTGGACGACAACGAACACGTGGATGCCATAAAGGAGGCAAGTAGTTGGGGACTGCCATCATGTCTTCGACAATTATTTACTATGCTCCTGTTATCCAATTCATTGTCACGACCAGAAAAGATTTGGCAAGCAACATGGGAATTATTGTTGGAAGATATCCTTCATGAAGAAAGAATGGTGTTGGACAATCCAAGTACCCAAACAAACCTTCTACTTTCACGTTATGACATGATTTTCTCTTATATAGATTTTAGTGTGGCTGTTAAGATATAAATTAGAATTCATAGTGCATGATGTTGCAAGTTCTATTATCATACACCACCAATTTCCTTTCTCCATTGGCATAATATAAACTCAAAGCTTTAAATATTCATTAGTAAAATCTTAGGAAAAGTAATGGTCTAAATAATCATTCTGTATCACATGTAGTAGCAAGTATAGTTCCACCTTGCACTAATGAATTCAACATGCTCCAATAGAAAGTTAAGAGAAGTAAACCAAAATTCTTTCATATTCAATCAGAACAGAGGAATATGACTGTTTGTGTCTAAGTTATAAGGTAGTACAAAATTGGAGAAAAAAAAGAAGAAGTTGAAAATAAGAACAATAATGAACAACTTAACGACATAAAAATATACACAAGATTCAGCTAAATTAAACAAAGAAAATTAAAAGGCGCAAATTATTAACTTAAGAAACTTACTTTTAGAAAACAAGAAATCAAATCAAAGTGACCGTCTTAGAAGTATCAGTAAGTAGAGCTCTTATTAAGTAGCTAATGGTAGAAACAAGTCAGAAGTATGATTTAAAAAGATAGTGACATAATAATATTAGTGTGCCAGCGGTGGTATCGCTACAGGCCACTGGGTAATATGACATGGTTAGCACCAAACATAGCTAATAAATTATCACTTCGGTCCCATTTTCATCTTCGTTGAAACTTGATGTGCTTTACTTAAGCCGGACATTACATCCTATTTATAAGCTCTGTGTTGTCCAATGACATAACAAAATTAGCTAGCATAACTGATAGTCTCAAGGTTAAACTAAAATAATTTCTTTACATGCAATCAGGTAGCCAATGACAGACATATAGTAATTATATTGGGTGAAAAATCACTGGGGTCTCGAGTAAGACCTCGGAGTGCAATACGAAGACTGCGCCACGAGACAAGCTTCCGAAGGAAATATTGCATGGTCACTCGCCTCGGAGATCACCTTAGGAAACGATGGGAGACAAGCTCGAAGTGCTGAGCTCGGAGAAAATCCCCTGCAACCCCAAGCGGATAACACACCTCAGGAGACGAGGGCCAACCTTTGTAACTATCGACCGTTGCTTCGACATTTAATAGGATAGATTATAAGTCAATTATGTATAGAATAATGGGCATAAAAGTACCATTATGACATTTACAACGTCATTCTTTCTCTTGATTATAAATAGGGTCCATTTGTAAACAACAGGACACGATCAACAGAATACAGAATCGTACTTTTATTTATTGCCTCGTTATCTTATTTCCTGCCTCGTTACTTTTTCAAGTTTTCATTTAGTCCAAATCCTATTTAGCTCAAACTTCACTTCGATACAAGAAAAGTACCAGTTAAACCCGATATAAATTTGATTTGTTGTCCTATCCTGATTTAGGCCAACATAAATTGGCGCGTTCTGTGGGGATCCTGCTAATAACGTTTGTTCCGAAGACCGTAATTTTGACATTCTAAGAAAAACAAAATGTCAGACACTGTCAACGACAATATATTCATTCAATTGCCCGATCAGACAGTGGGCATCACCGAGACAAATGGTGGAATCCCATTACAACCAACTGGCTCGACACCGGCCGTTAGCCCCATCCCGACAAACACCTCAGCTACACTGCTTGGGTTGACGCCCCCAAGTGGGTCAACTCCACCGATTGGTCCAATATCTCCCGTAGGAGCATTTACCACCGAACCAACATCCTAAAATTCGGGTGACCCCTTCAAAAAATTTATGGTAAACTCACTACAGTAAATGCGAGAGCAGGCTACTGCTCAAGCAGCCGCGCAAGCTCAATTTAACAAGCAGTTTCTGAGTTCTTTACAAGCCCTCGCTGGGAATGAGAGAGTTCATTCTTCCTTGGCGATATCCCCTACATGATGTTCAATGAATGGAACAACCCCACTACTCCTGTTGGAATATGTGTAGGAGGACTACTAAATGGGACCTCGTCTGGGGTTTCAGGGACTGTAGCTCCCACAGCGCCTCAAACGAGCGTCACGTCTGATTTCAAAAAATGGAAGAAGGAGTTCGAGGCTAGCATGGAGAAATGACTCGGGAACGTGCTAGGGGTCCGCAAACCCCAACGAGCACTGGACATTGAAAGATGTCGCTAATTACCCGTCAAGCCCAAAGCTACTCTAGCGCCTGTTCCAAAATACTTCAAATTACAAATCCTGAAGAAGTACGACAGGACAACGGACCCAGTTGACCATATCACAGAATACATGACCATGGTCAAAAGCAACGACCTTACCCCAATTGAAAAAGAATCCATATTCTTAAACAAAATTCACCGACACCCTGGAAAAAGGAGCGTTGCGTTGGTACATGCTCTTCCCCTCTGTATCCATTTCCAGCTTCGATGAATTGGCAGACATGTTCATTAAGGCTCACACTGGTGTCCAAAATATCCTTAAATGAAAGCATGACATCTTTGACATAAAACAAGGATACCTCGAGCCCATCAAGGACTTCCTCGAGCTCTTTCAGGCCGAGAGGATGGATCTACCAAAAATGGATGACAGCCTGGCGGTCATGGTTTTTGAAAAGAACCTCAATATGAGCAATTCATAGGCCGCGATGGACTTGAAGAAAGAACTCCATCAGCGGCAGGCTCGAACCTGGGACGAGTTACATGACCAAGCCACGACAAAGATTAGGCTCGAGGAAGCAGAGTGGAGAAGAACGGGGCGAGGCCATTCCTACCGAGGGCGGTCCGAATCCTCTTGATGCACCGATGTGCCATGAGGGAATTGAAAAAATCGATATGATCCATACAATGGAGCCCAAAAGAAACATGTGAGTCAACGCCTCGGAGGACAGAAATATGTGAGTCAAAGACTCGGGGGAAAAGTTGGATCACCCTCCAACCAAAAATCCTCGGGCCCTTACTTGGTACCCAAGGAAAAGGAGTTGCCTCAAATTTCCGAGTATAACTTCAGTATATCCACTCTCGAGCTGGTAAATGCATCAAGGGAATGACTGATCAAGGAGTTAGGCTACCCAAACACATGAGAACTCCACCGAGAAAAAGAGACCAAACCCAACACTGTGAATTTCACATGGATTACGGGCATGCAACTGAAGACTGTAAGGCATTGCGTGTCGAGGTGGCCCATTAGCTCAAGAAGGGGGTGCTAACAGAATACCTGACCGACAAAGGGAAGCACAATTACTCGAAGAACAGAAGGGAGGAGCAACCACCTTGAGCACAGTCGCTAAAAAGGGTAGTGAATGTCATCACCGGGGGCTCGGAGGTGAACGGAGTAAGCTTTGCTGCTGCGAAGAAAGTGGCAAAATCGTCCATTACAACAGAGAAAAGAGTAAGAGCTGGTGAGTCGAGCAGGGAAGTGGTATTCAGCAAAGAAGATTGCGATGGGATGATGTTTTCCCATCACGACGAACTAGTGATCATGCTCAGGATCAACGACTGTGATGTCAAACAAGCTTTAGTTGATCTAAGCAGCTTGGTGAACATCATCAACTATGGTGCAATCAAGATGATGTGGCTAAAGGACCTAGTCGTCCCAAAGGCGACCATACTGACGGGGTTCAACAACTCCACCGAGAAGAGTTTGGGAGAAATAACCCTCACGACTATTGCAGGGTGAGTGAACAAGCAAGCTACCTTCCAAGTTATGGCCGAGGACATAGCCTACAACGTCATTCTTGGAAGGCCTGGATCCACGAGGTGGAAGCTGTGCCATCCACCTTGCATCAAGTGATCAAGTTCCCAACTCCATGGGGAGTAAGAGCTATCCAAGGAGAACAACGAATAGAACCAGAGTGTTATTCAGTCGCAATGAAGAATACGGTCGTTCCGTATGGGCCAATAAAATAGCAACGAGCAAAGACTCAACAACTGGTGACTTTGCCAGGCAAAAGCCCTCGAAGTACAATCGATTGCCTCACCGAAGGGTCACCCTTGGAACTTGCTCGAATAAATTTATGCTATCCTAGTTCTTTTCTTCTAAGACCTGTTAGAGCCAGACATCTATTATAATAAAGACATACAAATTTGATCAGTGGAATAAACTCCGGTTCATCATCTTTTTATTCTCACTTGAACATGCATAGCTAGTCATAAGTTAAGCCTACGGCTCGAGGGCGAGACGTCGTCCTAAGCTAGCTTAAAACAAAGAAAAGTCTTGCAAGCAAATTCATAAAAAGAATTTCCATTAATAAAAAGGCTCGAAGGCTCCAAATATTTACAAGGCAAACGACACAAAAGCCTTGAACAAAAATAAACACAAGCCCTACTCTAGGCCTCCACTTCGGAGTCATCATCCCCCCTCGTCTGAGCTCTCACTGCTTGAGGGGGAGATTTTCCATCAGCCTCTGGGCCACAGCAGCGTCATTCCCGACTTTGGTGATCTCAGCATTAAGGCCAAGCCCGCCGCGGCACTCTTTCAGAGTCTTTAGCCTCGTCTGAAACGGCCCAATTCTTATCAGCGTTGGCCCGAGTCCTCCTAACCCTCTGCCTCGAGGAGAAAGATTCAGCCTTGCCTCTCAGGAACTTGACCTCGCTCTCGAGCTGACTCTTTTCCTTTGCCAACTGCTCTTTCTCCGCGGCCATTTCATTCATCTTAAGCATTTTTTTCTTTAAGTCGTCATGAAACTTTTTGGCCCTTTCACTAATAGCTGACTGAGCCCTGTTTCTTACCCTCTTCAACTTAGCATTACAGAGCTCCTTCAAACGGGACATCTTCCCCTCGATGTCAGATTTAGCCTCGATGGCCTTGGTCATCTCGAGGTCAGATTTATTAGCAGCATCTTTAGCCCGCTTTAGCTCGAGCCTTGCATTCACTAGTTCTCTCTCGAGACCACTCATCTGGGCCTCAAGACCCGCTCGCTCTCACCTACATCCAGCCCTTAATTGACGCAGCTTTTCATCCCGGCTACACTTTATCTTGACGGCCCTGACAAAATTGATGTAGCACTACAAAAAGGAACTCTAAAAATCAGAGAAGGAAGTGAAACGGCAAATTGAAAAAAGGCAATTAGAGAAAACATACATGAATAGTTTGCTGAGTAGCATCAGCCATCGAATCAGAGATGGGAGACTCCTTAAGATGATCACGTTCCTTAGGACTTAAGAGTCCACGGAGGCTAATCGGGACTTGGATGTCGCCATCAAGAAGACAAAGCTCAGAGGGAATTTCAATGTAGCAAAATTTCCTCCAAGAAGACGCGTCAGGAGCAGGCTCAGAGGCAGCTCGAGGAGCCTTGTCCCCCCACTCGAGATGGCCCAGCCTCGTCCTCCTTCACCGAAGAAAGAGGATGAATACTCCCTACGTCTTTATCAGAACCCTGAACTGGTTCAGGCTCATAAGTAGGAAGAACCACAACTTTCATCCTGCCATAACTCAGCCTCGCCAACAGGAGTAAGCTTAGGAAATGGGACAGGCTCCAATCTAGCCCACTTTGCCTCCGGAGCTTTCTCTGAGGACAACTCTTTCTTCCTCAGAACTAAAAGAAGGAAGGACAAAGATGATGAACGTAACAAACAAAACAAAAGATGGAAACGATATGAGGAACACTAAACCTGTCTTTGCCCCAGGGTCCGGTGACCCCTCGGAAGCCGCTTTCCTCTTTTTTTTTCCCCTTTTCACCCTTTTCCCTCGAAAGGTTCCCAATCAAATCCTCGAGGGCATTCAAGGCATCCTCAACCTCGGGGAACTCCTCTTTATTGTCTTTCTTTCGTTTTTTCTCCTTCGGCGCGGTGATCGCCCTCTTAGGGAGCCCTACAACAGAGAAACGATAGTGAGGCCACGAAGCATAGGACCTCAGTAAAACTGGGAAGGTTGAATGAAGGATAACTCACCATGACGTTTACAAGCCCATTGGTTCTCACTCAAAGCGGCCAAAACCATCCACGACCTCTCTGGCCTAGGTTTGGCATCAATAATGGCTTGGACCCACTGAACCAGATTCTTTAGGCGAGAAATTGGGGCCGCCTCGGCTAAAGGAATAAGAGCAAGGAGTCGAAAAAAGGGAAAAGGTAAAATAAAAATTAACGAAGGAGGAAACACTTACGGGCTCGATTCCACCGCTCAAGAAAATTAGGCTTCAAGAAGATACGATCAGTGGGCAAGAAGAAGAAGCGCTCGTTCCACCCACGGTCCTCGAGATACTAGCTTTTTGTGATCAGCGAGTAAGAGCCCCGTTTGTTGAGTTGGACGACCCTGTCCTTGTGAAGGGTGGGAGAAAACAGATCCAAAATATGATCGAGGTGAAAGGCACCCCCGCTAGTTTACTAAAAAATTCGAGACATTGGACGTGCCTCAATACCCCGGTCCGATATGAGCTATGCACACTTGAAAAGTTCGACAAAAATTATCCAATGCCACAGGGATAGGAAGGGAAAAACCAATCATGAAAGGATAAGTAAAAACGAAGGAACGCCCCTCGACTGGACCACACACTCGGCTCTCGGGGGCAGGAATACCAACTCTCACCTCGGAGCCCTAGTTGCAATCAGAACAAACTAGATGAATGTTCGCCTGGGTAATCAAGCTCGGTGTATCCCCCATGGGAATGTTCCTCCTTCTCCTAGCCTCTGATTCGGTCTGAGGCTGCATAACAAAGTGCTTCGAGAAATTGATCTTCGAAGGAATGGCGTGGTAGGGTTTAAGTTCCAAATCGTCATAAAGAAATTCCTCGTCGACCACATCCTTCGTGGCGACTTCCTCCTCCTCCGTCGTAGCTACTCCAGCGATCCTAGCCATAGAATGGGCGGAGCTCTTGATCCACACCGGTGGGGCGAACAAGATCCTCCATATTTAAGTCAGGAGGAACAACATCATTCAACGGCTCAGGGACATTAACCAGTTCCCCATCAACAACCATGGTGTCAACGAGGAAAGGTAGAGAACGTGGTGAATCTTGTTGAGACATATCAATTTCGAAAATCTTTTGAGAGGATGGTGCAAAAGCTAAACTACATAGGTTGAGAGCTCCATGATTACAGCATCATGGGGAAGGCAAAACCAAAAATCACGCCCAATCAGCGATTGTCACGGATGATTGACAGGAATTCGAAGTGACAACCGCTATTTTCAAAATTCGCAGTGCAAAAAGAGCCACGTCAATCTCCCGCAAAAAATTCACTCCAGTCCTCGACAGATTTGGCAGCCTCTCGAAGAGTGGGGGGACTTCTTTATTGGGTGAAAAATCACCGGGGTCTCGAGCAAGACCTCGGAGTGCAACACGAATAGTGCGCCACGAGACAAGCTTCCGAAGGAAAGATTGCATAGTCACTCGCCCCGGAGATCACCTTAGGAAACGAGGGGAGACGAGCTTGAAGCACTGAGCTCGGAGAAGACCCCCTGCAACCCCGAGCGGATAACACACCTCATGAGATGAGGGCCAACCTTGTAACTATCGACCGTTGCTTCGACATTTAATAGGATAGATTATAAGTCAATTATGTACAGAATGATGGCCATAAAGACACCATTATGACATTTACAACTTCATTCTTTCCCTTGATTATAAATAGGGCCCATTTATAAACAACAGGACACGAT
The DNA here is from genome assembly GCA_029990175.1 of Petunia secreta. Lineage (NCBI taxonomy): Eukaryota > Viridiplantae > Streptophyta > Magnoliopsida > Solanales > Solanaceae > Petunia > Petunia secreta. The sequence continues at coordinate 29,299,946 of JARKIP010000003.1, forward strand.
CAATAGAATACAGAATCCTACTTTTATTTGTTGCCTCGTTATCTTATTTCCTACCTCGTTACTTTTTCAAGTTTTCATTTAGTCCAAATCTGATTTAGCTCAAACTTCACTCCGATACAAGCAAATTACCAGTTAAACCCAATACAAATTCGATTTGTTGTCCTATCCCGATTTAGGCCAACACAGTAATCGTCACCAGCTTTTCAGAGTCCATGAAAGCTCTTTGTTAAAAGCAAGTTAAAAAGTTTACATTCCTCTGTTGACAGAACATATAGGCTTTTAAATATCCCGAACATAATACTGTCACGGCGTCCAACCCGATCTACATGTTCATACTATCGCGGCGTGCAACCCGATCCATATATTTATACTGTTGCGGCGTGCAACCCGATCCATATAGTTATAATGTTGCAGCGTGTAACCCGATCCATCTATACAGTAGCGGATCCAGGATTTGAAGGTCGTGGGTGCTCATTTCTCTTAACAAAAATTTGCTACCTTGTGAAATGTGTGTTTTTTATTCAAAAGGGTTTAGGTTTTTTTTTTTAAGGTAGATTTTGTTTATATATTTACACATAATAAATAAAGTAAAAAAAGAAAAGTAGTAGATAGTACTATTTAGGCGAAATTTTAGCTATATTATTCTCACAAATTAATGCTAGCTTCATTTAAGGAGGTCCACAAGTACACTCTCTTGTCAGAGGAAAAGATTGTTGCTGCTAGGTTTCGAACCCAAGAGCCTGAGGTTGTGAGCACCCAAGCTCGAGCACCCATTGCTCAATAAAGCACATGTAGGGCCTTTTGTTTAATGGGTGCTTCTTTTATATATATATATATATATGTATATATATTTTCTACATACTGTCTATGTACATTTCAATATTCCGTTTCGCGTTCAATGGGTGCTCGAGCACCGGACCAGACCATATAGTTATACTGTTGCAGCGTGCAACCCGATCCATATACTTATACTGTTGTGGCGTACAACTCGATCCATATATATTTATATTGTTGCGGCGTGCAACCCGATCAATTTACTTATATTGTTGCGGCGTGCAACTCAATCCATATAGATGTGCAACCCGGAATGCGAGCCAGAAACATAGAGGAAAAGTGAAATATGTCCACAACATAGTATACATACTGCATGCATAAAACACAGCACGATACACACAATAGTCAGCATGCTGTGCAATGAAATAGGATGAATGCGGTATGATGAAATGCAGTCAGATATGCCTGATACTTATCTCTGGCGCAGGACTCTCATCGTCTACCAAGAGATATATGAAATAATGACCCTTCACCGGCTCGGGACTCTCATCGATTACCAGGAAGTATATGCAATGATGACCTTTCACCAGCTTGGGACTCTCATCGATTACCGAAAAGTATATGCAATGATGACCCTTCAGCGGCTCGGGACTCTCACTGATTACCGGAAAGTATATGCAATGATGACCCTTCACCGGCTCGGGACTCTTATCAATTACGGGGAAGTATATGCAATGATGACCCTTCACCGGCTAGGGACTCTCATCGATTACCTGGAAGTATATGAAATGATAACCCTTCACCGGCTCGGGACTCTCATCAATTACTGGGAAGTATATGAAATGAAGACCTTTCACAGGCTCGGGACTCTTATCGATTACCGCGAAGTGTATGCAATAATGACAACCAGAGTACAATGCTCAGATACTCAATGCAATACCAACAACAGGGCATAACATATAATATACAATGTAAATCCAAAGCTAAGGCGTAATGAGTACGCCTATCGGCAGCTACACATGTAAAGAACACATGGTAGAATATCCACAAGGCCAAGGGCCTCCAAAGAAATGGATACAAGCACTTACCTTATTTCAAATTGCTACTCAACAACCGCTTTATCCTTTGGATTCACTGTCAAATGATCCTGCTTATTCAATAAGCAGAAAATACAAGTTAGGCTAAAGGCTTCATTCCTCACATCTTATGGTAATCCGATTAGGAACCTGATACCCTATTCGCATACGCAATACGCAGGCCAGGCCTATGTACAGGGTTCAAAGTCACATAACCAAACCCTAAATAAATTACATTTATATGTTGCCCATAACTCACTGATTACGAATATATAATCAATTCCATTATTTGGGTCCAAATAACCCTTTAAACTATCAATTGAACTTATTAAAATGATGTCTAATATCCCAATTTTTACTGTCAAAATATATTCAAACACACGTAATAAACTAAAATAATGCATTAAGGTCATTACCTGAATGTTTTGGGGTAAAAATTCTATCTTTCTCCGGCTCTTTTCTCATTTTCTGGCATTTTTCTCTTTCACTTCATCCTTTCTCTGTTTCGTTTTTTGCTTCTGTTTTGATTCCCTCTTGTTCGTCCTTAGCTAAGCTAAGAACTTTCCCCCACCGCCTTTTCATTTCTTTCTTTTCCTTTTCCTTTTTCTTTTCTTTTCTTTAATAATTTCCTTTCTTTTCGTTTTCGTGGCGACAATTAAAACGGAATCGTACGAAATTTGAAATAACCCCAAATTTTGCATACAAGTTATAAAAAATATATGTAACATAATCACTAAGGCGAATCTCAAATCGGATTCCGGAAATGCAAGATGCGAATTAAATGGAAAAAGATCCAATTATTAATTTTTGGAACTGTAGCCGAAATCAACCGAACAACCTCAAAAATTCACTTCAAAAATGCACACAGGTCATAAATAATCATACGAATCTAACGACACTTTCGGATTTCAAATCGGAGCTCATTCGCCAAAATTGCGCTCGAAAACCACTTTTTAATATTTATCGACAATAAAAATTGAAATCTTCTTCTCATACGTACCAAACGAGGTCTGATTTAGCTCAAATTTTACAGACAGATCCTGATAGACCTTACGAAAATTTTTAAATTATTGGCACACAAATCGGGGCCCTAATTCCCGAAACGACTACCTAAGGTCGTTTCATACCTTCATAGCATTGGGATTTCAGTTGATCAGACTTGTAAAGTCTGTGGTGCACTAGAAGAGAACATATATCATATTTTTCTTGAATGTCCTTACTCAATTGCTATTTGGAATGCATTCATATTCATATTAACAGGGACACAAATGATCATTGGCTTCTTAGTATTAGAGATTATGCTAAGTTCTATCACAATATCTTGAATTGGAGGGATATATTTCCTTTTATTATATGGCACATTTGGTTAAACAGGAACAACAATGTCTGGAACAATTCTAAAATTTACATCTCTTCAAAGAAAGTTCAGGAATCTGCTCTATAATTTAAATTGTTAGCATGAAAGGAAAAATACTCTGCTAAAAGAATTAGTGTTCCTATTAGTTGGAGGAAGCCACATGGTGGATGTTATAAACTAAATGTTGATGGAGCCTACAAAGAACACAATCATACAGGTGAAATTGGAGGATTGTTCAGAGACGAAAAGGGAGACTGGGTACTTGGCTTTATAAGTCGAGTGCATGCTCATTCTCCTCTCCATGAAGAACTCTTAACCTTGAAACAAGGCCTTCAGTTGGCTGTAGAGCACAACTTGCAACCCTCAGAAGTAGAAACAGATTCAATTGAACTATTCCGCATTATTCATGATGGTTATCCTACTTATACTTTCCTTTTATCTATATGCAGGCTGTTGCTATGCAGAATGGGGATCCAAACAATCAAGCATGAATTCAGACAGGCAAATGAAGCAGCTCATCTTTTGGCCAAACTAGCTTTCAGTTTTAGTAGCTATAATAATTTATCTAAGTTTTCTACTCCTCCTTTATCATTAGAAAAGCGCCTGGATTTAGACAAGGATGGAGTTTGTTTTGTTAAGACAATATCTTTTGATGCATGTACTAATGTTGCCAAACTTGGCAATGACAATGCACTGTCGAGCATCTCAAGTGGATGTATTTCTAATGATTAGTATTAATACATAAGTATCTATGTTACCAAATATATATATATATATATATATATATATATATATATATATATATATATACTCAAGTATTTTTTAAAAATTTAAATATCTACTCCATTAAAGAAGCCCAAAAATTTTTGACGCTACAGCAATTCAACTATTCCATCACCTTTCTCCGAGATTTAAGTAAAAATCATAATCGAGTATTCCGCCTAAAATAAAACAAGAAGGAAAAAGAAAGACGGATGAGTTAATCAACTGTTTTTTGTTTCAAGAAAATTGAACAAATTTTAGTACTGTGAAATATACCTCAAACGTCTATTTCTTGAATGATTCACATGCATATTCTCTCTTTTGGTGCTTTTCAAAGTAGTATTTCAAACCTCCATACACATTTTAAAGGACATGCATACACTTCATATTGATTGTTATCATTAGTTTGATTGATTTTTGTAACTACTTCGCAAACTTTAGTTAGTTACCCATCGACCGGTTGTATCAGCGATAATTTTTACTTTTTTTTTCACTCCAAACGACCATTCCATCTGCAAGAGACTCCAAAGCCTGTAAAATCACGTCACCTTTGTTCGCAACATCAACTATATCTTCCCTTCCTCAACGGTAAAATTTTAGATTGATGTTATCTGAAATCGAAATAAAGAAATTTAACAGTATTAGTGCACAAATATAAGTTGTGAAGAATATACACCAATAGCATCAACCGGAAATGTAATTTCAAATAACAAATATTCACCAGGATATCTGTTAACCATTAAAATTTCTGATATAGAATTCTGTTGTCGGATAATCTGTATATTGAACTCGTCAAACTCCTTTTATTTCGTTTGGTTACATCTTTAATATTTTGCATTTACGTACAACAGATAATGCAGATTAATTTCTGCCATTATTTTCTTTGATATCTTTTCGCTTTTCTCTTACCTGTAGTATGTTTTGACTACCGAACTTCTAATATCTATTATACAAAATAACTGCAACTTTATATTTCATTTCATTTGCTCTATCCATTGACTTTATAACCTATTCACTATGAAATGAAAACAAATCATTTTACTGATAAAGTCAATTTTCAGAAACACCTACGGAATCTGAGATCTATAGCCATTTTTCAACATATTTTTGAAATTTACGTTATTTGGATAAAAACAAACACAAATATGAATGAAGTTTAAACCATCACAAAGAAATATTGAGGGAACTTGTGAGTGTTGGTATTGGCCAAAATAAAAAAAGATCTCTTTGACCTCTCTGGCCTCAATATTGGTTCTTCTTCTAGCAGTTTCTCCATATTCAACTTGCTTGGCTTCATCCAGCAAATCTATAATTTATAACATCTGTAGGTAAATAAAAAATAATATAAATAATAAATATCAAGCATGCTAAATTCACAAAAATGACATGAGAATAAAAAAAATAAAGAAATAAGCTTTGTAAAGATTTGGCTCCCGCTTAGGGTTTGAGGAGATTAAATAGGAAAAAAAGAGAGGGAAAAAATATTATCTTTAATTTTTTTCAAAAAATATTATTATCTTTTAATTCAAATTCATTAGCTTATCCTCAATTTGAAATTTTGTTTTTAAACTGTGTTTGAATAGGGTTATAAGAGCTTTGTTTTCTAAAAATAAATAAAGTATCATCTTTATCCTATTGTTTATATCGGTTAATGGAGATATTATCCAACATTACTGACTTGAATTTAGAAAGGTGATAAACCCTATAATATTTCTTCGGCAGCGATGCTGTTCGGATTTCTCTAGCTGCTAATCTTCTCTATTTTGGCTCACTAATGGGATAACAATTTGTTATTATTTGGAATATCTCTTCAAAAGATAAGCTCCTTATCATCTAAATATCCCTAGCTCATGTTTAAATTCAAATTTGAACACTTTCATCACACGGATATTGCAGCCTACCCTTGCCAATATATAAGATCCAGATAATATTGGTAGATAGTATCTCCATCTTTATCTATATAATTAGTTAAGATATGAGCGTGATTAATTTATTAGATAAGATAATGCAGTAAATTTTTTCTTTCAAAATACATTTCTTACTATTTCTATTTACTTAAAAATAAAAATTATCTTTTAATTTGAATTTGAATTTAGTGTCATTACAACTGTTGTCCTAATATCCAATTCTACATTTTGTCCTAAGTGTTCTTTCCTTTTAATAATACTAATCTTAGTATCCGCGCGATGCGCGGTCAATTTCAAAGGAAATTAATCATAGTAAAGTTTATATATCAAAGTAGCAAATAATATATCAAAGTAAAAAATCCTAAATTATTATTGTTGTGTCTTAAAACATAACTATTTCACTTGCATGTCGCGTCTTTAAGAAAAATTATTTGACATGTCGCGTCTTTAAGAAAAATTATTTGATAGAGTGAATTATGTTAGCTTGATATAAAATTAGAATGCCATGGAAATATAAAATTACCCTATTATTTATGATTCAGACAATTTGAATTGATTGATTAACAACAAACATTACCAAATAATTAGATAAAAAATCGCAATACTATGTCCTTATGACTAATTTGAAAAATAACGTATAACTTGTTTATTTTTAATATATTTCCTTACATGTTGGGGTTATTTCTAAACAGATATATTATTGTGTTTGCCAAATGTCCTCTAATCTTTGATCCTACCTCGCAATATCACCATAGTCCAGATATATGTTGTTTGTGACCTATTATAGCGACACTCCTGTTCTGTGAATGGAGATATATAATGAGCTTACACTAACACTTGAATGTTGTCCATGCACAAATAGAAAATGATCCAATCATTCTCAATTTCTGAAACCAGTCCATACAAAATTTGTAAAAAGAATCCCTTAAATAGTGCATAGTTTAAATTGATTTCCTCCATCTGCACAAATCTATCTCAACTTCGATATGCCCCAAAATAATAGAGCTGAAAGGACATAAGCTTAGGAGTAGAACGATTGGGTCCATAATTGTACAAAATTTGTCATATCCAAGAGAATTGCATAACTTTCTCACTGTTAAGTACATGAAAGAATATTTAGAAGTTCTTTCACTATGTTGTTAACTATTAAAAGCAAATGCCGAACATATCAAACCAAGAACAACTTAAGGATTAGCTGCATATATATCCAACTGACCCTAAAAAATATAACAAAAACCCAAGTGTGATATACTAAAACGACGTAAACTGATGAATCCTCCCTATACCAAAAATATAGTTAGTTATCATAAATAACCACATTATATTTGCTAATAACCAAACCCCACCCATAATCCAACAGTTATAACGAAATCTCTACTTCATATTGCAATGTGCTTAATAATAATAAAAACTCATACAAACAAAAGAAAACAAATCATACAACAATCCATAGTCCAAATAATGTCATATTTTACTGTTTAACTTAACCGCAAGTGTTTCTGGGTGTTTACAATTTCCCATTTAGTTTTTTAAAGATCTATCCATATTCACATGTGAACTATTCCTAACCATTATCCTTCTACAATATGCAAAAGAATTCTTTTTATTGAAACTACAAGTTTTTTTTTTAATTTAATTTGTTGCCAACACAAAAGATTAGATAATCTTAGATTCTTTAAAGTTTGTCGTGCTTCTAAGAAAAAGAAATTTACTCTTTCACTGTTTAGCGCATATTTATTTACATACAACCAAATAACTAAGGCTAACCTTTGCTTTATATTGTGAATATTCAAAAGCTTGAATTGATATAGTAGAAAGGAAAGTGCAAGCAATAAATGAGTCGTAAGATTTAAAAAAACATGTATTGGCCTAAACTGATTTAGGATCACAAATCGAATTTGAGTTGTGAATACAAACAAATCTAAGTATCAAAGTCGAAATATGAACAACAAGAGATAGAAATATATGTAAAAGAACGAGATTTCAATATATGCCAACGAGTACAAGTTTTGCTAATGCTATTTATAGAAGAAATAAGCGTAGCCCGCGTTCTCCATAATCTGCCATCTTCAGGCCCACGTTCAACATGCTCGATAGTGGAGTTAGTGGGTTGAAGTGGTGGGCAATTATACCGTTGGAACCGGGGCATTCCACCGAGGTCCAGGTTCACAACCTCGGTGATGCAATCTTGCTGTTCGGCTGAGATGATTCTACACCGAGCCATAACTTAAGAATCGCCTTCGGTGATGGACCTCGACAATCAACTTCGGTGATTTTATCATTTCTTTCGATCTTTAGCCTTTGGAGCATCAGCTCGATCGACTTCAGTTTATGTTACCAAAGTGCTATCTGAGTATTTTTACCCAATACAGATAGTCTCCCCACTCCTCGGTTGAGTGGCAGAGTCACCGAGGGGTAGAATGATTTACGCGGAAAGACGACATGGCTCAACCCTATCTAAGAATTTCAAAACATTGCAAGTCTTTTCGAATTACTGTTCCGCATTACGTAGTGGCCGTTCATTGGCCACCGAAAGGTCACGCCGATATATTTGCCCTCCCAACGTTCTAAACCATCATTACTTCTCCATTTGCAGCCACATGTCACCTATAAATAGCCCATTTGGAGACCTTCTTCCACACTTAGTGATCATACTGTAGACAGTGAAGAAAGAAAGAAAAACCTCCATCACAAACAATTTCTTGACCCATTTTATCTTGAGTTTAATCCTTCTCTTTTGCAAGAAAACCTTTCTTCCAAATCCCATTGTTGAACCCCAAAAATTACCCCGAAAAGGATAAATTCCGGAATATCGACAGGATGGACTAACTCTTTTGGAGTTTTTGGAGTTGCCACCCAATTTAAGGAAAACAGGGAACCAAATTAGCGAATGCGTGCAAAAACTCCGTTTTATAAAAGACGGTCTTTTCAGAGATTCTAAGTAAGAGGTTTTATTAATTTCGGAAGAAGGTTTTTAAGGCACTTCCGAAATTCCGTAAAATACGGTTAATCCGACAGGTTTCCAAATATTTACAAGTTCGCTTTTCTTTCGGAAAGAATTATTTGAATAATAATAATAATAATAATAATAATAATAATAATAATAATAATAATAATAATAATAATAATAATAATAATAATAATCAATTAAATAAAAGGCTTATTTGCAAAATATATATTTTACTTGCACGCATTTGCTAAGATGGCCCCAATTTACAATAAATTAAATAACGACTTCACAATAAAGGGTAAATGCACATAAAGTAAAGCAATATACCAAGAAATGAAATATTATTGATAAATAAAATATTTTACACATTTATTTGCATAAATATCCAAGGAAAGTAATGCAAAGTTAAAGATAGAACCGGGAAATTGATCAACTCGCGGGAACCTTGAATTTCTAAAATTCCTAAGTCTTATTTCTTAATGCTCGGGTCCAAGTCAATATATATCCACCATTGTAGGTTAGCCAAACGCGTCCCCATGTTATTCGTGCCAAAATGTACCTCACAAAAAATATGAAAATTAAACTGGATTAGTACGATAATAAAGTGTAATAATTAATGAAAATAAAATACTAATAATAAAGTAATAAAGTAATAATAATAATAATAATAAGATATGTAATAATAATAATAATAATAATAATAATAATAATAATAGAATATATAATAATAATAATAATAATAGTAATAAAAATAATAATAATAATAATAATAGTAAAAGGGTTTTTGTTTTTGCAAAATTTAGGCTCAGATTTGTATGGCGCGTCATGTAGAGGCTCAGGATATTGATACGGTTGCAAACACGCCGGCCGGACGTGTTGCCATGCCAGATACCAATTCCGTTACTCTATTCGACTTGTTTTGCCTCAAATGCATACATTCATCATCGCCTTTTGCTTTAGGGACACGGGAACAGGACGGTTCAAGTGTAGTATCATGTTCAAATCGATCCCAAGGCCTCAATACGTGTATATGTATTTTTTTGTTGGCCTTTATGTCGTAGTGCTACGGAAGTTGTGATAGAGCCGGTGAAATAAGGTCGAAGTCGTACATCCTTCAAAAGAAAAGATTAGTAGTACTGTATTCCAAATCAGTAAAACCAAAAGAAGTATCATGATAATAGCATAATTGTCAGCTGCCGCAGAAAATTATCATTGACCCCTGCACAATCAATTTTCAATCTAGCAAAAGCAAGAAAACATTAGCAACACAGCCAATTTTCAAACGAGTAGCATGTGAAACAGAATACTAAGAAAAAGAAGCTAAATTCATGACTTTGTCACAGTGGGACCCAGTCAGAACACAACAACAATTGATCAAACCAAAGCAGGAGAAACCAAAGCAGAACCAATCAATTAGCCAATTCCAAATAATGGCTTTATCAGTGAAAGGAAACACGTAGAACCAACAAACAGCGGAGGGAAAGGACCGGCTGCCGGCGAGGAAACTCAACAGTGTCGCTGCCACCGTCCCCTATCCAGAGAAGCAATTACATGATGTAGTCACAGGTTCGATCTGGTGACGGAATCCAGAATTTCGCCGTCGCCGACAGCGTTGCTGCAACTTGTTAATTCCTCTGCCGTTCACAAATGATTTTTTGAGAATATGCATTTTTTATTGTCTACGATGGTAGCGTCTAGGTGTGGTTCAATTTAGGGGAGAAGATGGATTGTTATGTATGCCGTTGGTTCTCGTTTTGTACCACCGCCGGTGTCCCCTTATCCCCGTTCCTGTTTCAGATTTGAAAGCATATGTGTGTGTAGTAATTTTGTATGGTGCCTGGATAGTGGGGAAATAAGTGAGGATGGTTGGTATGTGTATGTACGGTGGATGTGAGATCAAGAAAATGACGAAGAGGGTATGATGTTGATGTATTTGTTTGCTGTCATTGGTATAGGTACTCTGTGTGCGGCGTGTATGTTCTTTGTGGGTATGGGGAGTATGGTGAGAAGATGTGGGTAGATGGGGGTGTAAAAAAATGGATCTGATTTTTTGTAATGTGTTTGGAGATGATTAATGAATTAAATTGAATGGGGGCTAGGGTTTTGGGATAAGTGTGTATATATAGGTAGAGGATTTGCACAAATAGGCTAGTGCTTAGGGGGGAGCGGATTTTGCCACAATTTTGGAATTAATTAAAAAAGTGAATAGGTTGCACGAGTGGGTTAAAATGGGTGGGATTTCGCAAATTTAGTACTTTTCCTTGAAACTTCAATTGATCATCTTTTATTGTCATTATTTTATTTAATTTTCAAATTAACCTCAATTATAAAATATTACCCTAATTTATTAAATTTGAAAAAATTCGGGACAAAATTGGGTGTCAACAGCTGCCCCTCTTTACCCGAAAAGGATGAAAGAGTTTTCAGGGTAAAGAAAGTTGACGTGAAAGCCAATTTTGTCACGGAAAAGCCAAGAATCTGATTCCTAGGATCAAAATGCGAGGCTTATGGACATGGCCGAGCTCCCGTTTCCGAGTTGCCTACATATCTCGGGCTGAAAGTGAATCAGGCCATATGTAGTTCGACGCGATTTGAAAATCAAAGACGAGATAGTAACGACTGCTTCAAACGCAGGAAAAGAGGCTTGTAATCACCCAAGTGATGAAAATGTGGTCGACGACACACCCATAAAGAGGGGTTCACACGGACATAGCTTCCACTGCACCTCGACAACCGAGCCATCTTGTCTTCAATCTCAAATCTCAGACTCAGGGTTAACAAGAGACTTACCTCTAGGGTGCATGACTTATGCGGGTGTGATTCTTCAGGTCTTAACGAGTCTAGCTCATATCAACGATTGCCCCGGTTCATTGCTAAGAAAAGCTCCATGTTATGCTCCAAATGCTGCTGCGGTGTTGCTAAAAATCCTATAATAATCTCAACAAGCGGTAAGCGTGCAACTGCTAATAAACTGTAATAATTGGAATAAGAAATAGATAAAGTGATAGAATTGTAAATGCGGGTAGTGATATCATCAAAAGCTCTTCCTTCAATCAACTGACGAGGCGCTCCGCCCGGAGAACCTCTAGGCTGATCCTTATTCTGAAATAGTAAAGTAAGACAATAAGTAAAGCGAGAACGAATTGTAAAATGCAAGGATTTCATAAGATAAGTCGACTAACGAGACATGATGTCCCAAGCCGACTTGTCTATCTATAACCTACGCAGGTAACATAACGTTCATTTATAAAGCGAACGAGCCCAAAACATTCAATTGTAAGGCGAATGAGCCTAAAACGTTCAATATAAGGTGAACGAACCTAAATTTGATAGCAGCCTGCAAAACAAAGTTGCAAATTGGATTAATTAAGGCAAGATAATGCAAAACAAATAAGCAAAACTGGGTCGTGTTGCTTGTATTAATAGTGCTGCAAAGCGTTGAATGCCTTCAGTTCTTATTGAATCTGATGTTCAATTTCTGCAAATTTAAAGTAAATGCGTTAGAAAATGAGTGAATAATAAAGCAAAAGCTATAATGAAAAAAAAAAAAGAAATAGATTTGCGCTGCATATGCGACAAAGCGAAATAATCTTTGAGAAACTGATGGTTGACGGTAGGAGCGATATCAAAAGGGCCTTCAATTGCCTATGATAGGCTTCATAATAATGCCTCCAATTGCTTATGGTAGGCTTCAAATGATAACGATGTCTTCGCTTGCTCACGATAGACTTGATAATAAGACCTCCGATTGCTTTCGGTAGGATCAATAACAAAAGAGCCTTCAATTGCCTATGATAGGCTTCAGAATAATGCCTCCAATTGCTTATGGTAGGCTTCAATGCTAATGAAGTCTTCGCTTGCTCACGATAGACTTGATAATAAGACCTCCGATTGCTTACGGTAGGATCAATAACAAAAGAACCTTCAATTGCCTATGATAGGCTTCAGAATAATGCCTCCAATTGCTTATGGTAGGCTTCAATGCTAATGAAGTCTTCGCTTGCTCACGATAGACTTGATAATAAGACCTCTGATTGCTTACGAGAGGATCAATAACAAAAGAGCCTTCAATTGCTTATGATAGGCTTTAGAATAAGGCCTCCAATTGCTTATGGTAGGCTTCAATGCTAATGAAGTCTTCGCTTGCTCACGATAGACTCATAATAAGGCCCCCGATTGCTTACGGTAGGCATGACGTAATTTGTAAGTGCAAGCTGCAATATCTCTGATAAATTGTCTTCCAATCAACTGGCGAAGAATTAAAGCAAGTGCGAAGGCATATTGCAAATCCTCTTCAACAATCATGACAAATCAACTGGCAAACCGGTCGGGCACGAAGCAAGGAGGGTCTTGGGGTTGATTGTCGAACAAATCAGCTGGCGAACCGGTCCGGCATGAAGCAAGGAGGGTCTCGGGACTGGCCTGTTAACCTGAAAAGTAAAACAAGACGTAATACAAAGAAAATGCGAAGGCATAATTTAAAGCAAGTGCAAAGCAATTTAACAATCTCGACAAATCAACTGGCAAGCTGGTCGGGCACGCAGCAAGGAGGGTCTTGGAATTTATTGTCTACAAATCAGCTGGTGATCCGATCCGGCACAAAGCAAGGAGGGTCTCAGGGCTGACCTGTTAACCTGTTAAACTAAAAGTAAAGCAAGTCATAATATAAAGCAAGTGCGAAGTCATAATTGAAAGCAAGTGCAAAGCAATTTAGCGTGAAATGTAAAGCAACACAAAAGCGATTTAGCAAATCAACAGGCGTGAAAGTCCAACAAAAGGGAAGCCCCGCCTGGTGGTCAACCTGAAAAACGTAAAGCAAGGCATCAATTTTAAAGCAAGTGCGACGACATAATTTTAAGCAAGTGCAAAGAAAAGCAGTGCGGGAATGTAGAGCAATGCAAGAGCCATTTGGCGAATCAATAGGCGAGATAGTCCAACAAAGAGAATCCTCGTAGCCGATGGTCAACTTTGCCAGGCAACTTTGGATGCGTGTTCAAATAATTGTTCATCTATAGTGAATGATCCTTTCATTGCAAGCTTTCATGTTCCTGCTCTCAAAGAAAAATTTGTTAGCTTTGGGGAGGGAGGAGGAAGAGTTTGATTTGTGCAGACTTCATCCTGATCTTGCTGCTTCTGCTGCTCCCTCGTCTTCACTGGACTTGGATTTGCGAATTGCTTTCAGAAACTTGGCTCATGAACTCAAATAGCATAGATTTTCGAAAAAATAGAGGCAAGATAAAATATTTTAATGCGCATGCAAAATGAAGTCAAAGATGCATTTTGAAAATTTTGCCTTGACTTAAACTTGTAATATATTTTAAAACAAACTGAATGTCCTTTGGCTTAGACTTTGCACCGTTTGCTTAACCAATTACAGAATTCTTGCCAACTCATCTTTAATAACCAACGCCGCTTCTTGCAAAATTCTGCCCCAGTTATTATCTTTCGCATCTCCAACTCGCATTGCGAAATCGCCCCAGTTGTCCTTCTTGGGGGAAAATAAAAATTTAAATGCTAAAGGGTCGTGCCCGATGTGGGAGCCTACGTATCCCTCCTTGGGAATCAGACCGTGCGTAGTTCTGCATCACTGCTTCAACGCCATATACCAACAAATAAAAGCTGCCCCAGTTGAAGTTCTAACAGATAGTGCGATATCCAAAGAGCGCAGACAATATCTTTTCCGTGCGTCGATTTAAATTGTTCAGTTGTTTTGCCATACGTTACAAGCAAAGCTTTGGCAGGTTTATCAATTTTAGTTTTGAAACAGAAACAAATGCAAGAGTAAATAATAAAATAAGAATGTGATGCATTTTATTTCAACTTTCATAAATTCAAAATGAGTTGATTCAGATTAACATAAGCTTTAAAGTACAATGCAATTCAGGGCCTCAAACTGAATTAAAATTGAAAATAATGCTACTAAGTTCAATTGCCAAGTTCTTTCAAACAATGCCATTAGTTTCTGGTGCTGCATCATTCACGAGCTAGAGCGTCTACCATCAATCAAATCTCAAATCCCTTGCATGGTGAATGGTCAGCCACTTTACAAATCAAACTTCTGCTAGAGAAATAAAAAAAACAAAGAAACCTCTCAAAGGGTAACTAAGATAGTTTGCATGTCATTCATAGGATTGCATACAAGTAAGCAACACCTAGTATTTAACGCGTTTTGAGCAAATAAAGCAAGGCAAAAAATTAACATGTTACAATCACAAGTTGTTGAGCGTAAATAAATATGCGAACGCGTCCTACCCTGTAAGGTGCCTCTTTGTGCTAGAGGTAAGCCTAATCGCGCAAACAAGTGGTAACGAAAAATAGTTCATGCCAGTTCTGAGCAATTCAGACTTAGAGTAAGCAATAAATAATAACAGTAATCGATAACAATCATCTCTCCGCCTTGACACTGCAATTCCGCTATCCCAACTAACTTTCAAAAGTTGGTGTCAACTCGAAATTTTAACACAGCTCATGCTCTCCACATCATCTGCACAAAATTCTAAACCCAAATGCCTAAAACCCGAAATAATCCTCCATAGCTTTTGCAAACATCCACGCTCCTCAAAGCACAACTCCCAATTGTTTTACAACATCCAGGGAGAAATTTCCAACTGCCTCCACAATACAAGACTGCAAATCACGAAAGGCGCCAATTGACCTTCCAAAATAAAACCTCATTGGTCCTCGACTCTAGACAAGCCTCTCAGCTTCCTAGGTTTTCAAGGCTCACAGACCTTGTTCATAGGGCTCCTCACTGGTCCTCGGCTATAATCAAGCCTCTCAGTTTTCTAGGTAGCCAAGACGCACTGGTCTTCAAGGAGGGGCCCTACTGGTCATTCAAAGACACAGGGGCTTCGCTCTCCTAGTATGCGACAAGCATACTTCAATTTTATAAAGTTGCAGCTGGATAATCAACATAGGCCTGCACACACGCAAAGCCATTTACGAGAGGGACCCCACTAATCCTTTTAAAGACACCAGGGGCTTCGCCTCTTAGATCTCACTACACCAGGCCATCTCCAAAACACAAACTAACCAAATCTGTCTAACTTTCCCCGGACTGCAATTCTATCCTTGATCTCAATTCTGCTAAATTATTCCATTTTCTGACGTAAAAGACAACATAGGAGACAAAATTCCAAATCTGATTTTGCTCAAAACATGGTTAGGACTGAGGATTCGTTATCACACAGTACATAATATGCATTATCGTTGGGTTTCAAGAACCCGTTGGCAAAAGGGCAGTTTCTTAATTCTTGGAAACACTATCAAGGACCGGGTCCAAACTAAGGTGTATATGCATGCATGACCTAATCTCCTTCTAAGAGTGGGCTAACGGTTGAGGCTGATTCGACCTATAGGATAGACCTGGCCTCACAACGCAGTAGAACTGGCCATGACAAAACCAGGCAATCTCAATATCCCGAACTAACTTGTGGTGACACGAAAGAAGTTTCAAAGAGTGAGGTAAGGGCAATGCCCTTCCTGCATAACTACCCGTCAAGCGGGTACCCCGTGATGAAATCGAGGAGGTGAAAGAGAATTGACAGGCTCCATGAGGGAGGAAATATGAACGGAATGCAGACTATGCACAAATAAATATAATACATGCTTTATAAGGCAAACCAAACAAACAGATATAATAAAGTAAATAAATTAGGCATGCTAGTTGCAAACAATTGGAAACCTTTATGGTCAAAACCTTTATTGCTCCCCAGCGGAGTCACCATGCTGTTGAACCCAAAAAATTACCCCGAAAAGGATAAA
Organism: Petunia secreta; assembly: GCA_029990175.1. Taxonomy (NCBI): domain Eukaryota; kingdom Viridiplantae; phylum Streptophyta; class Magnoliopsida; order Solanales; family Solanaceae; genus Petunia; species Petunia secreta. Next base: position 29,316,536 of record JARKIP010000003.1, read on the forward strand.
TTCCGTAATATCGACAGGATAGACTAACTCTTTTGGAGTTTTTGAGTCGCCACCCAATTTAAGGAAAACAGGGAACCAAATTAGCAAATACGTGCAGAAACTCCATTTTATAAAAGACTGTCTTTTCAGAGATTCTAAGTAAGAGGTTTTATTAATTTCGAAAAAAAGGTTTTTAAGGCACTTCCGAAATTCCGTAAAATACGGTTAATCCGACAGGTTTCCAAATATTTATAAGTGCGCTTTTCTTTTCGAAAGAATTATTTGAATAATAATAATAATAATAATAATAGTAATAATAATAATAATAATCAATTAAATAAAAGGCTTATTTGCAAAATATATATTTTACTTGCACGCATTTGCTAAGATGGCCCCAATTTGCAATAAATTAAATAACGACTTCACAATAAAGGGTAATGCACATTAAGTAAAGCAATATACCAAGCAATCAAATATAATTAATAAATAAAATATTTTAGACATTTATTTGCATAAATATCCAAGGAAAGTAATGCAAAGTTAAAGATAGAACCGGGAAATTGATCAACTCGCGGGAGCCTTGAATTTTCTAAAATTCCTAAGTCTTATTTCTTAATGCTCGGGTCCAAGTCAATGTATATCCACCTTTGTAGGTTAGCCAAACGCGTCCCCAAGTTGTTCGTGCCAAAATGTACCTCACAAAAAATATGAAAATTAAATTAGATTACTACGACAATAAAGTGTAATAATTAATGAAAATAAAATACAAATAATAAAGTAATAAAGTATAATAATAATAATAATAATAATAATAATAATAATAATAATAATAAGATATGTAATAATAATAATAATAGAATATATAATAATAATAATAATAATAATAATTGTAATAAAAATAATAATAGTAAAAGGGATTTTGTTTTTGCAAAATTTAGGCTCAGATTTGTATGGCGCGTCATGTAGTGGCTCGGGATATTGATACGGTTGCAAACACGCCGGCCGGACGTGTTGCCATGCCAGGTACCAATTTCGTTACTCTATTCGACTTGTTTTGCCTCAAATGCATACATTCATCATCGCCTTTTGCTTTAGGGACACGGGAACGGGACGGTTCAAGTGTAGTATCATCTTCAAATCGATCCCGAGGCCTCAATACGTGTATATGTATTTTTTCATTGGCCTTTATGTCGTAGTGCTACGCAAGTTGTGATAGAGCCGGTGAAATAAGGTCGAAGTCATGTACATCCTTCAAAAGAAAAGATTCGTAGTACTGTATTCAAAATCAGTAAAACCAAAAGAAGTATCATGATAATAGCATAATTGTCAGCTGCCGCAGAAAATTACCATTGACCCCTGCACAATCAATTTTCAATCTAGCAAAAGCAAGAAAACATTAGCAACACAGCCAATTTTCAAACGAGCAGCATGTGAAACAGAATACTAAGAAAAAGAAGCTAAATTCATGACTTTGTCAGCAGTGGGACCCAGTCAAAACACAACAACAATTGATCAAACCAAAGCAGGAGAAACCAAAGCAGAACCAATCAATTAGCCAATTCCAAACAATGGCTTTATCAGTGAAAGGAAACACGTAGAACCAACAAACAGCGGAGGGAAAGGACCGGCCGCCGGCGAGGGATCTCAACGGTGTTGCTGCCACCGTCCCCTATCCAGAGAAGCAATTACACGATGTAGTCACAGGTTCGATCTGGTGACGGAATCTAGAATTTCGCCGTCGCCGGCAGCGTTTCTGCAACCCGTTAATTCCTCTGCCGTTCACAAATGATTTTATGAGTATATGTATTTGTTATTGTCTGCGATGGTAGCGTCTAGGTGTGGTTCAATTTAGGGGAGAAGATGGATTGTTATGTATGCCGTTGGTTCTCGTTTTGTACCACCGCCGGTGTCCCCTTATCCCCGTTCCTGTTTTAGATCTGAAAGCATATGTGTGTGTAGTAATTTTGTATGGTGCCTGGATAGTGGGGAAATAAGTGAGGATGGTTGGTATGTGTATGTATGGTGGATATGAGATCAAGAAAATGACGAAGAGGGTATGATGTTGATGTATTTGCTTGCTGTCATTGGTATAGGTACTCTGTGTGCGGCGTGTATGTTCTTTGTGGGTATGGGGAGTATGGTGAAGAAGATGAGGGTAGATGGGGGTGTAAAAAAATGGATATGATTTTTTGTAATGTGTTTGGAGATGATCAATGAATTAAATTGAATGGGGGCAAGGGTTTTGGGATAAGTGTGTATATATAGGTAGAGGATTTGCACAAATAGGCTAGTGCTTAGGGGGGAGCGGATTTTGCCACAATTTTGGAATTAATTAAAAAAGTGAATGGGTTGCAAAAGTGGGTTAAAATTGGTGGGATTTTGCAAATTTAGCACTTTTCTTTGAAACTTCAATTGATCATCTTTTATTGTCATTATTTTATTTAATTTTCAAATTAACCTCAATTATAAAATATTACCATAATTTATTAAATTTGATAAAATTCAGGACAAAATTGGGTGTTAACAGTTGCCCCTCTTTGGTTAGCGTCGACGCTGACGTTGGTTAGTGTCGACGCTGACGTTGGTGGTGACGAACACGGTAACGATAAGGATGACGTCGAAGGTGACGACGTCATCAGTTCCAAAGAGGTAAGTGGCTAAGTGGGCGAAGCCGAGGCCAGCAAAGAGGGGTCCCAGACCGAAGCTGGTGCCTCGAAGAAGTCTAGGAAGACAATTCCTATCGATCTGGAGATAGACCCTCTGTTAGTCATCCCCTCGAACTTCAATAATGATAAGGACCTCAAGGTTCAAACTCAGTCTGATGCCCAAAGAGATTAGAAAAAGAACATACCGGTCCGTGTTACCCTGAGTGTGATAACTGAGGATATGATTGAGACTATTCGGGCAGACTGTCGTTGGGGTTTCGAGGTGGAGATAAGGGTTCCAGCCTCGGACGCGGCTGCTTCCACTCACGCTCCAGAGTACTCTTCAGTTTTAACATATCCCTTCACCTTAGGTTTTGGTTTGCCAGCTCACCCCATAATCGAAACGTTTTGTCGATCTTACAACTTATGTCTGGCTAAGTCTGGCCCTGGAGTTTGGAGGGTTGTGCAAGCCCTCGAGTACTTGATTAGATTAGCTGAGTTGCCTTTCACCTTCCAGCATTTGATTTCCCTCTACTATCCATATTTCCACAAAGCCGGGGTTGTGGCTCTCTTGCCCCATGGATCTTACACCATTTTGAGCAAGAGTGAAGATCACGGTGACTGAGGTTGGAATGACTGCCACGTGCTCATTCCAATGGGGCTATTATCAGCTGACCCCAGTTTTCCCGAAGAGTGGAATGCCCAATGTAAGTATTCTTACCCTTGTTGTTGTCTTTTGTCATCGCAACTCGTTCTCACCTATTTTCATGTTTGTGACATACAGCCAATAGGGTCCCAGTTAACCCACCGGGGGATTTACTCGAGTGGGTAACCAAAGTGATGAAACAGAAGTAGCGTCCTCTTCGGCAGTGGATGATCCTAGCTGCCTTGAAGGAGAACCAATGGTCATGCAAGAGGCATGGTGAGTTGTTCGCCAACACTTAAAATTTCCTAGTGTTTGCTTTGAATTATCTCTTCTCAACGTTTTCTTTTCCTTTTCCATTTAGATTTTCCCAACAAAGCTGTTAAGGACACCGAAGAAGAGGAAGAAGAAACCAATGAGAGGAGAGACAAAGAAGGAGATAAGAAATAGGAGAAGAAGAAAGGGAAGAAGGAGAAGAAAGTTCTTGACGCAAAAAATAGCGTCAGCCAAATGGCGAGTTTGGCGAGACAACTCGCCGAGGAGAGGAAGTCCAAGGGTTCGCCAGGCCAAGGGACTTCACAAGGTGATGATATCTTTTTGGGTCGGTTTACGTGTATTCAAAATTCTACTTTATCTCATATTTACGAGCTTGCTCCCCTGCCTTCCCTAGGCTCAAAGAGGAAAAGAGCTGTGCCGAAGAGGGCCACTAAGGCAAAAAGTCCTCGAATCGAAGAGAATGTCACCCCCGCTTCCGAGGCGGTAACTGAAAGGCACCGAGGTCTTGTTGATGAACCTAGTGACGAGGAGATCCGTGGAGCTTCTCCCGAGGTAGCTCCAGAACCAGTCTCCGAGGTCCCTAGGGAGACCGAGGTGATAAATGTTGAGGAGTCTGATCAGGAAGCCGCCAAGCAGAAAGGGAAAGGCAAGGCGAACGAAGGCTTGATTAAATGCATGGTCAAAGCTTCTCGAAGCTCGGCTAAAACTTCGGACGCTACCCCTCAGGCTTTAGAAATTGCTCCCAAAGCCAATCTATTGGATCTTACCAAAGAGGACATCGCCGCCATCGATGTTTTGCTTGGGTCCATGGTGCAAGCAAACCCGAAGGAAATGCTAAACACGAACGCGGAAGTAAATGACAATAAAATAAAAGATAGAAGCAAGACAAATCTTGCTTCGATTCAAAAGAACAGTGAGGAACCTGTCTCAAAGCTCGATTAAAGGGAAATTAAGATGCACCTATACTATGCAACAATCCTCAAGAAAGACCCGCTTCTTGCAAATTGAATGATCAAGAAGAAATTGTTCAAACGAATAACACCGGATGACACAAGTTCTTTAAAAGCCCACATCGGGGTTCGGCTCCATCGGAGACTCACAATAGCACTTGCTATGTTTTTCATATACTAAAAACTGGATGCTTTACAATGAAATGAAGTAAAGTATTTATAGGCTAAGCTAAGGACAAAATAGTAAATAGTCACAAGTGACTAATTAAAACAAGCCATGCAGGACTGAGCTAATTTGTGTGTTCGGCAGCCTTGACTTCGGTGCGTGGTTGCTTGCTCGAACTCATTGTCCTCGGATACTCACTTGTCTTCGAGCTCATTGTCCTCGGTCACTTTGCCTTCAGGCTCAAATCTAAAGATAGCGCCTTCGGTTCTTGAGCCCGGCCACTCAGCTTCGGAGCAATTGTTTTCCTTCGGCCAGGCTAAGTGAATGTGCACATCGTGCAGCAGCTTGGCTTGACTTCGTGTCATCGGTCTCCTCGGTGGGTCGAACACTTGATCAGCGCGTGTTTGGGCTGCATCATCCTCCCCTTCTTGAGAAGATTTCATTCTCGAAATCGAGCCCTCCTCGTCCTCCGAAGTTTGACCTACAACACAAGGAACTAAGTCAGCAACATTAAAGGTGTTGGACACGTTATACTCACCAGGGAGGTCGATCACGTAAGCATTGTTGTTGATCTTGGTCCACACTTGAAGTGGACCATCCCCTCGAGGAGCCAACTTTGCTTTCCTTTGGTTTGGGAAGCGTTCCTTTCGGAAGTGAACCCAAACCCAATCTCCCTTCTTTAATTCCAGCTTTTTACGCCCCTTGTTTTTCTTTAAGGCAACCTTTGCATAGGCTTCCTCGATGTTCTTCTTCACCTTTGCATGCAATTCGATCAAAGCAGCTGCTCGTCGAGTACCTTCAAAATCAAGAACAGAATCTCGAGGCAATAGGGTTAAATCAAGTGGAATCAAGGGATTAAACCCATACACACATTTAAACGGGGTCATATTGATCATTCAATGCACCGTTCGATTGTATGCAAACTCCATCATGGGCAAACGATCAGCCCAGTTCCCAACCTTGCCTTTGGTCATTGATCGAAGCAAAGATCCCAAGGTTCGGTTAACTACCTCGGTCTTTTCATCGGTCTGAGGATGGTGAGACATCGAGAATAGTCATTTGGTGCCGAGGGTACCCCACAAACACTTCCAAAAATGACTCAGGAATTTTGAGTCTCGATCACTCACAATAGTACGAGGTACACCATGCAATTTCAACACATTAGAAACAAACAATGTAGCTACATGCTGTGCATCATCACACTTTTTGCAAGGAATAAAGTGAGCCATTTTTGAAAAACGATCAACCACAACCAAGATGCTATCATGTCCTCCCCCCGACCTCGGTAACCCTAAGACAAAGTCCATGGATATATCAACCCAAGGTCGATCAGGCACAGGCAACGGGGTATACAAACCATGAGGGTTGGACTTCGATTTAGCTTTCTTGCAAACGAGACAGGCGTTGCAAAGCTTTTCCACATCTTGTCGCATTTTGGGCCAATGGAACTGCTCGGTCAAGATACCAAGAGTTTTGTCGACACCGAAGTGTCCCATCAGTCCTCCGGAGTGAGCTTCTCGAACTAAGAGCTCTCTCCACGATGACACTGGCACACAAACCCTCCCATTCTTAAAGAGGTAGCCATCATGCCACTGATATTTTTCAACCCTTCGGTTGCTCAAGATTGCGTCTCGAACGCATTTTAGCTTGGGATCGTCTTCGTATATCGACTTGATGCTTTCAAATCCCATGAGCCTAGAGGCGAGAGTGGTTGCTAAGGCAAATTTCCTTGATAGCGCATCGGCCACAACATTGTCTTTACCCTTTTTGTAATGAATTACATAGGGAGAGATTTCAATGAATTCAACCCACTTGGCATGTCTTCGGTTCAATTTCTCCTGTCCTCGGAGATGCTTCAAGGACTCATGATCACTTTTGATCACAAACTCTCGAGGCCACAAATAATGCTGCCAATGGGCGAGTGCTCGAACGAGGGCATACAATTCTTTGTCATACGTTGAGTAATTCAAAGTTTTACCCTTAAGTTTTCGCTAAAGTAAGTGATTGGCTTCGATTCTTGCATCAGCACTCCTCCGATCCCAACTCCAGACGCATCACACTCGACTTCGAATGCTTTGCCGAAGTCAGGGAGTTGCAACAACGGGGCAGAGCAAAGCCTCCGTTTCAACTCTTGGAAAGCCCTTTCTTGGGACTCTCCCCACACAAATGGATGATCTTTCTTAACCAGCTCGGTTAAAGGAGCTGCCACGGTGCTAAAGTCACGAACAAACCTTCGGTAAAAGTTTGCTAAGCCATGGAAGCTACGAACTTGTGATACCGAGGTTGGAGTTGGCCAATCTTTTATGGCTTCGACTTTTGACTCGTCGACTTCAACACCATTAGCACTGACAACGAATCCTATAAAAACTACACGCTCGACACAAAAGGCACATTTCTTGAAGTTAGCGTATAACTTCTCTTCTCTTAGCTTATCAAGCACTAGCCTTAGGTGTTCAACATGTTCATCTATAGATTTACTATAAACAAGTATGTCATCGAAGTAAAAGACAACAAACTTATTTATGAACGGTTTGAGCACATGGTTCATCAGTCGCATGAATATGCTCGGTGCATTGGATAAGCCAAAAGGCATCACCAACCATTCATAGAGACCGAACTTGGTCTTGAATGCGGTTTTCCACTCGTCTCCGGGTTTCATTCGGATTTGGTGGTAATCGGACCTGAGGTCTATCTTCGTAAAGCATGAAGAACCACTTAACCCGTCTAGCATGTCATCTAATCGAGGGATAGGATGACGATACTTTACCGTTATTTTGTTGACTGCTCGGCAATCAACACACATTCGCCACGTTCCATCTTTCTTTGGGACAAGTATAACTGGAACGGCGCAAGGACTCAAGCTCTCTCGAACAAGGCCCTTGTTCAACAACTCATCAACCTGCCTTTGGAGCTCTTTGGTGTCTTCGGGATTATACCGGTATGCAGGTTTGTTAGGGATTTGTGACCCCAGTACGAAGTCAATTTGGTGCTCGATTCCTCTCAATGGAGGTAATCCACCTGGCATTTCTTCAGGGAACATGTCTCCGAAGTCCTGCAAAACACTTTGTACAGCACTAGGCAAAGGGTTATCATTAGAAAAATCATCATTAGAGTTAAGAAAGATACCCTTGTGCAGGAGGCAAATCATCATCTGATCGTTGTCGTTGCCTCGTAGTAACTCACCTGGTTGCATGGTTGCACAGATTCTTTTCACTTCGGGCAGTGAGTTTGTCTCTTTGGCCCCCAATTTTGCTCCCATCGGAAGCTTAGGTTTGGCCGCTTCTTTCAATTCTTTCATCTGTTTATAGTCCTCGGTGACTTGTTTTGGAGACAAGGGTTTGAGTATGAAACTCTTCCCTTCGAGCTTAGCAGTGTAAGTGTTGGATCTCCCATTGTGAATGACCGACCGGTCATCCCAATAGCAAATGACAAGCTTGCATCGGCACCACATCGAATATCATTTCATCTTGATACTCTCCAATTCTTAACTTGATCCACACTTGCTTGAAACCTCTCAATTCTCCACACTCATTCAGCCATTGCAATTTGTAAGGGTGGGGATGCTTCAAAGTAGTTAGTCCCATTTGTGAAACAAAGGTTTGGCTCACTACATTTGCACAACTACCAGAATCAATGATCATCGAATACACCTTTCCCCTCACTCGACATCGGGCATGAAAGAGGTTTTCTCTTTGGTTGTCCTCTTCTTCAAGAGTCATGCAGCTCAAATTCCTTCGAACTACAAGAAACATTTCTGGATGATCAGCTTCGGTAGCTTCACGATCATCATCACCTTCAGCTCGGTCAATCTCCTCGATAAATTCCTCCTCGTTGTCACTCGCTTGCTCATGGACGGTTCTATCTTCGAGCAGAAGCATAACTTTGCGAGTTGGACACTCTTTTGCCATGTGACCATAACCCTTGCATTTGTGACACTGAATATTTGAAGCACTAGGAGTGTTGAGTTGAACTTTACCTCCCACTTCTCTTGATTGGTTAACAGTCACACCTCTTTCGAAGGGTCTCTTCGAATCTCGAACAGTGTTGGCACTAGTTTGGTTTGGACTCTTCCATTCTTTACCTCGGTTCGAAGGAGTAGAAGTAGTGACTCCTCGATACCGGTTTGCCTTATCGTCCTTCACCAATTTTTCCGCTTCGGTGGCAGCATCGAACAGATCTTCAAACGTGTGATACACGTGTAGCATCAATTGAGATGACACATCCCGAGCCAAGCCATTTTTGAATCAGACAATGGCTTGTTCTTCGTCTTCGGCCAGATCAAGATTAAATCGAACCTTTTCGAATTCATCATGATACTCTTGGACTGACTTGGACCCTTGCTTTAGCTCATAGAGCTTTTTCATTTGAGTTTGCCTGTACTTAGCACTCAAATACTTAGCATCCATTGCTCTCATCAACTGTGGCCAAGTATTGACTACGGGATAGGCATTCCTTCGTCTATGCCTTTTATCAGCTTCCCACCACGTATATGCATAAGCTTCGAACGAAGCAATGGCATGGGCAGCTTTTCTCTCCTCGGTCATCTCATTGGTTTTAAAGATGCGCTCCATCTTAAGCTTCCATTCAAGATATTCATCTGGATCAGTAGTTCTTTTAAAGGGTGGAATAGTGATCTTGACACTGCTCAACTTTGAGTCTCGAACACCACGAACCTGTTCGGGGTACTCATCATAACGATCTTCAGCCTCACGCTCAATATGTCGTTCAACATTTGCGCCTCGGCCTCGACCCCAGAAATTTCCACGACCTCCGTGAGCTTGCCTTCGTTGAGCGAATGGCGGCTCATTCTCATATTCGTCCTCGGGAAATTCTTCTTCATCAACCTCTTCGACAATGGCTCCAAGATCTCTTCGGGCCTTTGGAAGTGGTATCCTTTCTCTTCGGGGAATGCCCAAGTTTTGACAGCCAGTTTGGGGATTGCCCAAGTTAAGTTGTGCTTGGGGATTGCCCAAGTTGAGTTGTGCTTGGGGATTGCCCAAGTTGAGTTCTCTTCGAATTGCTTCAGTTGTCAACTGATGTTGTCAAACAAGCTCAGCATACAGCTCAGGTTTCATTGGAGTGGAGTGGCTAGTTCCAGCGCCGGACCCATTCATGGCCACGGACGCACTTCCTTGCTCGAGTTGAGCTACTCGAATACTCACTCCTCTTACTTCGGCATTGACGCCTTGTATCGCAGCCATGAGATCAGCTAACGACACTTCGGGCTTCTCAATGCCTTTGCCATCGCCTCCATTCCCAGCCATGGTACCTGCACAAATCAAAGACCAAACAAAATGTTAAGGTTAGAAATCACCTCACACACTCCCTCACCTTTGATGGGTGGCACTCGGGTCCACTCAATTTGTGGGTTCGGTTTTTGGTCACTCAAGAACTTATAGCCAATGGCTTCCTCGGTTGATCAACTTCTCTCAATTCCTTCGAATTCGACAAGCTACAATGTCTTACTTTGGGAAGAGTGAGTTGATTTGACTCGATCGGAACGGACAGCTATTTACTCTTGCGCTTCGGGAAGTCAAAAGAATTTCTACGAAGTTGGACTTCGGTCACCCACGCACAAGTTCCTATTAAGCTCAAATGAGTTAGTACGACCTCGAGTAGGAAAATTACTCAAAAGATCCACTAACTAGAATTTTCGGACAGAAGAAAGTGAAAACCTAGGAAAATCTACCCTTTGATTCCCCTTTGGAATCTTTTTCGAACACACAAACTCTTGTCCGTACAAGAGTGGTTCCTCCTTGGTACGGATAGGGTTTCACCTTATCCACTACCTCTTTTCAGCCGAAAAATTTTCACCTGGGGTTTTTGATCTTTACACTTTACCCCTTTCCTCTTCAATGGAACAGTGAAGTTTTAGCTCCGGTGTACGGACAATTTTTACTTCGTTCACTGACCACGAATAACAACAGAATCTGGGTTGCTTCTTTAGACACCGGTTCCAACAACAACAGAGGAAATCAGTTCAAGTTCTTCGAGCTAAGAACCAGCCCGTCCGTGTCGTACACTGTTACGATTTCGTAACAATTTTCCGGTGTACGGACAACGAATTCAACACAGAACTTGAAAATTTAAGCACAAACACACCCAAATCACTCAAGAACTACCAATCTTCATCGGTTTCAACCAAACACGATGGGTTCGAGTTCATCCACCATTAAAGCTCAAAACAGTTCAAAATTTCACCAAGAAACCCTAGTCACGAAAATTGTACATCGGGTACTTGTTGGAATCAGGATACAATGGTGAAAAAGAATCAATGGTTGTTTAATCCAAACAACCAACAATCAAACACAATTTTTGAATTTTTGTTTTTCTACTTTTTTTTTTTAAAAAAACGCTCAGCAACAACAATCAAACACACGGAAGAAAGCTGAAACTGAAGACAAAAGCACGATTTAAGTGAACAAGATTTGAGGTTGTAAGAACAAACTCAAACCTTGCTCTGATACCAAGATGGTGCAAGTAAACTCGAAGGAAATGCTAAACATGAACGCTGAAGTAAATGACAATAAAATAAAAGATAGAACCAACACAAATCTTGCTTCGATTCAAAAGAACAATGAGGAACCTGTCTCAAAGCTCGATTGAAGGGAAATCAAACTATACAACGATCCTCAAGAAAGACCCGCTTCTTGCAAACTGAATGATCAAGAAGAAATTTTTCAAACGAATAACACCGGTTGACACAAGTTCTTTAAAAGCCCACGTCGGGGTTCGGCTCCATCGGAGACTCACAATAACACTTGCTATATTTTTCATATACTAAAAACTGGATACTTTACAATGAAATGAAGTAAAGTATTTATAGGCTAAGCTAAGGGCAAAATAGTAAATAGTCACAAGTGACTAATAAAAACAAGCCACGCAGGGCTGAGATAATTTATGTGTTCGGCAGCCTTGACTTCGGTGCGTGGTTGCTTGCTCGAAGTCATTATCCTCGGACGCTCACTTGTCTTCGAGCTCATTGTCCTTGGTCACTTTGCCTTCGGGCTCAAATCTGAAGATAGCACCTTCGGTTCTTGAGCCCGGCCACTCAGCTTCGGAGCAATTATTTTCCTTCGGCCAGGCTAAGTGAATGTGCACATCGTGCAGCAGCTTGGCTTGACTTCGTGTCATCGGTCTCCACGGTGGGTCGAACACTTGATCAGCACGTGTTCGGGCTGCATCAGTCCACCGAGACTCATGCCATTTGCAATCTTAGCCCTATGAGCTTGATGGGCATTTCAGCCGCCTCTTCTCTTCGTGTAAGTTTTCCCCGCATTCTTGTTCGTGCAACTTACCATTTCCTCATTCTTGATGCTAAAAGTTTGGTCTTGTGCAGAGTTTGGTCCTCGTGTTGCAGGCTGTTCACTTTTAACATGACCGAGCTGAGCAAGTTCAAGCGGCGACCGCTCTCTGGGGAGAGCAAAAGAGAGGGTTTATAGATAGGATTGTCGAATTGAGGCTCGATTCGTTGCTTTGAACGAAGACTTGGGACGCGCTAATGAAGCTGCAGCTAAGGCCGAGGCTGACTTACAGGGGGTTTGGGAGTCTGCCGAGGCAAGGGTTCAAGCCTTGACAAACGAGTTAGTGAGCGAACGTTCGAGGTTGAGTTTGGAAGCTGAGCGGCTCGACGCTGAACTTCTCTGCGCCAAAGCCGAGGTGTTTGAGGTAGGTGAAAAGTACCGTGGCAAGTTAAAGGAATACAACGCCAAGCTTAGTGGGTTGCAAAGCCAAGTAGATCAAGTGCCTGCTATTGGGGCCAAAGTTTCAAAGCTTCAGGGAAAAATCGCCTACCTCAATCAACGAGCCGAAGTTAAAGCAATGAGGGCGAAGTTTAAAGAGGCCTGGGCTATTCTTAAGACTAGGCTTGCTACACTCGAACAAGTCAAAGCTGGGCAGATTGTGCTCGAAGAAGAGATAGTCAAGGCTAGGAGCAATGCTGCCGAGGCCCAAAAAATAGTGGATGAGCTTCTATCGAGTGAGGGCTCGGATGATGGTGAATCCAAGGACGATGTGGAAGGCGAGGGGAGCGCCGAAGAGGATTTTGAAGACGCTGAAGAGGGAAACCCTTAGGGGAAGATAGTTCCCAATGTTGATTTGTTCTTCATTCTTGTTTATCCTCTGTAGTTTTTGTTTTTGTTTAGGCCTTCGGGCCTTTTGATGTAAATAGCTTTATAGCCTTCGCGCTTTTCAATGAATGAATTTGTGTTTTATGTTCTAAGTGTTAGCTTTGTTTTGCCTTTTGAGGGTTTTGAGCCGAACACTTGAAGTAGCTTGCAAGACTCAGTCGTATAAAATCGATCTGAACTTAGAACGATGTCTCGTTCTCGAGTCAATGCATTCAAACTATAACTTCGGTCTGTAAGATCATAGAAACAAAGAGATATTGAATCAAATTTATTTCATTGATGATATCAATCGATTCCCAAAGGGACTTTACATAAGTCCTAGCTTAAACAAGGCTTAGGCGCAAAAACACATTCAGGAAGCGTCACTTCAGGACAAAAATACATGGCGCTAATCTATTCTTCGGATGCTAGTCCCCGAGTTCTGAATAGACAGGCTTTGGTAGGGGAGGTTCGGTGCCGACCTTGATTGCATCCCGCCTTTTACTCCCCCACAGTGTCCGGGTTTGAATCTTGATGAAGATCCGAGCACTGGAGATCGTCTTATCCGCTTCCTGAAAAGATCAAGCAAAATGAAACGAGGAGCAAGTTAGCATATTTCGACCAAAGCCTTAGGAGCATTTTTCGGCTCGAGGCTGTAGGTGAATTTTAAATGATCAAGGAATGCTTACCTTGATTTTATAAGTAGTACCGCTTCAAATTGGAGATGTTCCAATTCAAAGGTTCGGGTTTCCTTGTAAATCTTCGATCTGATAAGATCCCTTTCCAGCAATTGCTTTAACTCTATAAGGCCCTTCCAAGTTTGCAATGAGTTTTCCCCCATTATTTTCCTTTGTTGATTGATTCAAAGCCTTTAGCACATAATCACCAACTTTGAAATCCCTAAGTTTAGCCTTCCTATTGAGATATGCCTCGATTTGCCTTTTTTGTGCTGCTAACTGAACCAAAGCCAACTCTCTTTTCTCCTCGAGCAAATCCAACTGTATGCACATGGCTTGTTGATTGGCATCTTTGGTACTGTGGGCGTATCGAAAACTTGGTTCGCCCACTTCCACGGGGATAAGTGAATCCATGCCATAAGCAAGGGAAAATGAGGTTTCACAGGTGCTGTTTTTCTCCGTTGTTCGCATTGCCCACAACACCCCTAGTAACTCTTCGGGCCAAGGACCTTTTTTTATCAAGTCTTTTCTTGAGATTTTCAACTATCACTCCGTTTGAAGATTCGGCTTGCCCATTGGCACTTGGGTGGTAAGGAGTTGATGGTATTCTTTTATTCCCCACTGCTTAAGGAAATCAGTGATAGCTGCCCCCATGAACTGTGGACCGTTGTCACAAGTGATCTCTTTTAGGACACCGAACCTATAGGTGATGTTCTTCCTGATAAAATCGATCACCTCCTTCTGCCTAACTTTGGTGAAAGCTTCTGCTTCCACCCATTTTGTGAAGTAATCGGTTAAAACAAGAATAAACGAACACCTCCTTTTCCCTTCGGTAAGGGGCCAATAGTATCCATCCCCCACTTCATGAAGGGCCATGCTGACACGACCGAATGCAAAGGTTCGGCTTGCTGATTAATCATTCGAGCGTGGCGTTGACACATGTCACATTTTTTCACGAAGGTCTTTGCGTCTGCGCTGATAAAGGGACAATAGTACCCTGCTCGAAGTAATTTGCGCACTAAAGACTTTCCTCCCGAGTGGTTGCTGCACTCGCCTTCGTGTATTTCTGCCATCACATATCTAGCTTCATCCGGACCCAAGGATTTGGCCATCGGGCCGCTGTACAATCTCCTATATAACTTTCCCCAAATCATTGAGTACGAAGCCGCTTGAGTCCTTAACTTTTTGTTTCTTCTTTCTTATCCTGGGGGAGGGTCCCCGAGTCAAAGTAAGAGATAAACTTACTTCGCCAATCCCATTTGTGGTCGACCGAGTTGACTTCCAATTTCATTTCTCTCATTTGTGCGGAAAGCAACCGAACCACTGAATAAGTCCCTGAGTATTCTTTGTCCACCGCCGAACCCAAATTTTTTAGGGCGTCGGCTTCAGCATTTTCTTCCCGAGGTATTTGTTTGATTTGCCATTCTTGAAATTGAGCCAAGATTCTTTGCGCTCAGATCAAGAATTGCTGCATTCTGGGCTCATGAGTCGTATATTCACCGAGCACTTAGTTTACCAGTAGTTGTGAATAGCACCTTAACTCAACTCTTTCTACCCCCATCTCGTTTGCTAATTCCAAGCCTGCTAAGGCCGCTTCGTATTCGGCCTCATTGGTTGTCACATTTTTAATCCGAACTGAATGCATGGCTTTCTCCCCGGTGGGGTCTTTCAACACTATTCCTAATCCCAAACCCTTAGAATTGGTCGCCCCATCGGTGTAGAGTACCCAGAGTCCCGAAGTCGATCCCTTCGACATCGAGTTCTCTTTTTTAGCTTTGGGTAAGATCCCAACACTAATGTCAGCCACGAAGTCAGCCAAGACTTGAGATTTAATGGCTGTTCGGGGTTGGTAGGTGATATCATACTCGCTTAATTCTACTGCCCATTTAGATAACCTCCGCGACATCTCCGGTTTATGCGATATACTTCTTAGGAGGAAGGTGGTAACTACTGCTATTGGATGACACCGAAAATAGGGTCGTAGTTTCCGAGCAGTAACAATTAAAGCAAGTGCTAGTTTTTCCAAATGAGGGTACCTGGTCTCAGCATAGAGGAATGTCTTGCTCACATAGTAGATGGGTTGTTGCTTTCCATCTTCTTCCCGAACCAACACCACACTAACTGACACCTCAGATACCGCCAAGTAAACTAGCAAAGTTTCACCATATTTTGGCTTGGCGAGCAACGGCGCGTTAGCCAGATAGAGTTTCAATTCCCTTAGCGCTTGTTTACACTCTGGTGTCCACTCGAAGTGATTATTCTTCATCAATACTGAGAAGAATTTGTGGCATCGCTCTGAAGACCTTGAGATAAATCTACTCAAGGTAGCGACTCGGCCAGTCAATCGCTGAACTTCCTTCACCCCGATTAACTCCTCGGAGATTTCTTCAATGGCTTTGATCTTGTTTGGGTTGGCTTCGATTCCCCTTTCATAGACTATGAATCCTAAAAATTTGCCCGACCCCACACCGAAGGCACGCTTTTTATGATTCAACTTCATGTTTTATTGCCTCATAACAACAAAAAAAGCTTCTCTCAAATGGCTTAAGTGATCTTCCATCCGAATAGACTTGATCAGCATAACGTCTATGTAAACCGCCATGACTTTCCAATGTAATCTTTGAACATGCGACACACTAGTCTTTGGTATGCGCCCCTGCGTTCTTCAAGCCGAAGGGCATTACCTTGTAGCAGAAGGTGCCTTTGTCAATGATGAACGAGGTCTTTTCTTCGTCCTTCGAATCCATGAGAATTTGATTATACCCCGAATACGCATCTAAGAAGGTTAACAGTTTGTGTCCAGCCATGGAGTCTATTAGCCTGTCTATCTGTGGCAATAGGTAGGAGTCTTTGGGGCAAGCTTTGTTTAGATTGGTGTAATCTACACACATTCTCCACTTGCCATTCTTTTTGGGCAGAACGACGACATTAGCCAACCATTCGGGGTGCTTCACCTCTCTTATGAAGCCATTCTCTTGCAGCTTCATAGTTT
The DNA here is from genome assembly GCA_029990175.1 of Petunia secreta. Classification (NCBI taxonomy): domain Eukaryota; kingdom Viridiplantae; phylum Streptophyta; class Magnoliopsida; order Solanales; family Solanaceae; genus Petunia; species Petunia secreta. The sequence goes on from JARKIP010000003.1 coordinate 29,332,972, forward strand.
CATCCTCGATTGCTTTCTTTTTGAAACTAGCGTGCGGCCTCTTCTTTTGTTTTATCGGGGTAAAACGGGGATCCACATTCAATTTATAGGTCATGATCTCCGAATCGATACCGACCATATCTGAATGGGACCAAGCAAAGCAATCTTTGTTGAACTTCAAGACTTCGATGGTAGCTTTCTTCGACTCTAGGTCCAACTCCGAGCTGACAAACACTTTTCTCTCTGGAAAATCTTTCGATAACGTGAAAGATTCCAACTCTTCTATAGTTGAATCCTCGGCTTTTTGTTTCCGAGGTTCTTGAATGCATGCCGGGATCTTCTCTATTTCTCTTTGGGGGCCATCTTGGGAACTTGACCATCCCTCTTCATTTGACCCCGGTTGCATTAGTTTCTATTTCTTTTGTCCGGTCGGGATGACTCCGCTCTTCAGTGCAACCGAATAGCACTCTGTCGCTACTCGTTGTTCTCCTTTTATTGAACAAACTCCCCATGGGGTAGGGAATTTAATCGCTTGGTGAAGAGTGTATGGAACAGCCTCCTTGGAGTGAATCCATGGTCTACCAAGGATCACATTATATGCCATGTCCTCGGGTAGAACTTGAAATAGTGTTTCCTTGCAAAGTCCTTCGGTGAATGTTTTAAGTGTGATTTCACCTAATGTCTTCTCGGTGGAGTTGTTGAAGCAAGTCAACACAATTGCCTTAGGGATAACCTTTCCCTTCAACCACATCTTTTTTATGGTCCCGTAGCTGATTATGTTGACAGAGCTACCGAGGTCAATCAAGACTCGTTTGATATCTGAGTAATTTATCCTATTGACACCCAATTTTGTCCCTCCTATTTTGAAATCAACAATTTTCAAATTTTACACACGATTGCACATTTATTCTTGCCCCGTCCATTCTTTCAAATTATGTTCTCATAATAGCCTGACAATCGAGGTCATTTTCAAAAGAATCGTCTCAAACCATAGCCATTTTTACAAGATGCACGCTTCCATTTTAAGTTTTCGCACTTACCATTATTTTTGATAAAATTACCCAATTCATTTTTAAATTTGAAAATATATTTTTATATGCTTTCCTAACCATTTTATTGCTTTAAAATTAATCCCCTAATTTTTCTATATTTTATACCTATTTTATACCATTTCTACACCTATTTTATATCAAATTATGCCTAATATACATTATTTATATATTATATGTACGTTAAATACATATATATACATTACACCTCATATTTTATACACATCACACATATTTTTACACCTCAGCGTCGGCGTGGCCTCATCCTGGCCCTTCATTTCTTTGATCCAACGATCGAGATTAAAACTCCTACTCTCACCTACACAACCCCTAAACTCCCTCAGCCTTTCCATTTCTCTCCGCACCCCCCGATAATTACTCTCTCTCTCTCTCTCTCTTCGGTGAAATGACTGTCATGGCCTTTTCCGGTCGATTTGGCCGATGAAAATTGGGGAAAATGGTATCATTAGAATCCCCTTGTCATCCGCTACAAAACCTATATACTTTTGATGGCATTTGGACGAGGGAAAATCTCGACCCTTGTTGATTGAGTCACCACCGCCGAGAAACGCCTCCGGCAGGGTTCAGGTTATGTTGAAAGAAGCTATCGCTTAAAAAAGGGTAAGAAAACCATTATGCGGGGTCGACTCGCGACGGGTCGATGTGACCCAATCTTGATTTATGCAAACGGGTTATCTCTATTCCTTTTGTCTGATTGTTTGAATTTGTGTGATAACCTGCCTAAGTTTGCCTATTCCTTCCCATGTTAACACGACTAGTGGTTATTTAGCAATTGATTAGAGTAACACTTGTAAAATTATTAATCTTCATCCGTTTCATTAAGTTTGAATAATGATTATTTCCTGAGTTTGTTGTGAGCATGACTTATGTCCTGAAACACCTTGGCTAACATGCAAACTTGAAATTTAGGGCAGTCTAGTGGAATTTCCATGTTTATCCATGTTAGTTGTAGTGTATTTGGCCCCTTTTCTATGCCAGAATGCATAATTTTCATGACTACATATTTGTAATTTAAATGGGTAGCCTATCTTTCATAGTTAGGAGGATTTTAGGTTATTGGAGTCAGATTTTTGTTGATACTTGAAAGGGTAATATGTTGCTTGATTGGTCCGAGATTAGCTGGAATTATCAATTGATTTTAAGCCTAAAATAGCCTAACGGATTGATTTTGAACCTGGACCATGCTAATTGAAAGAAACGGAATTCTATTTTGTTTTAAATCCTGATTTATCTAAGAATTTAGGATTGATTGAACTATGTTTGGTAAGTACACATATTTGAATCTTTTAATTATGGAAGATATTACTTCCTTGCCTTTTGGTGTCCTGCCGTTTGAACCCACACCCTTCATCCTTCATACCTATAAATAGGGACTTATTTTTTACATCTTCAGGCAGTTCTGGACAACATACACATACAGAAAACACACAGCTCTTGCATAAAAAAAAGGTTGCATAACACTTTTCTGAAGCTTTATCTCCTTCTCTGACTGTATTCTTCTAGGAAACAATTGCTTAACTTAGTAGTTTGGCTTTGTCTCGCTAGTCCTGATCAACCTTCACACTGTTTCTCTTTTCTTTTACTATCAAGAGGTACTCTTTCTTTCTTCTGGACTACCTACTATATATGTTTCCCTAATCGTTTGTGCCTCGATAATCTACTTGCTCCACTCTATCTATGTTAGCTTAGACTGCCTATGTTTGAACATTCCATACCTAGACTCTTTGCTTATTAGTACATTGGAAATCTTGCCCAGCTATGATTAGGATAATCCAATAGGACCATGCCAGTTTTGCTAAAGTACAGGGGCATTGTTTGCACCTTATTAATAAGGTTCTCTGCAGTCCTTCTTAATTTAAGACAAAGCCTCAATCTCAGGCTTCCCTTTTCCCATTCCATGCTAATCTTATGTTTGCAACTTTGTTTGGATGGTCTCAGATGGACCCTTCTATGCTCATTGATTACAGGAGAACCCTAAAGTTTAATGGGATTAATGTTTAAACCCTCTAAGCTGGTTCTGATGGTTCTGGAATTATAAACCTTTGACTGTTATAATGGTACCTTTGGTCTTTAAGAAACAGGGCACTTTCCTTCGACCATTACCCTTCCCTTGTGCTTTTCCCCTTAGAAACTGTCCCCATTCTGTATATTTGTTAAGGCTTCTTGTCTGTACGCTTTAAAACAGGGGTACACAGTTATTATGCTGTGCATATAGCCATCCAGGGGCTCTTCTCTCGACCTTTCACTCCTATATGTTGCATTATCCAGAAAATCATGATATCTGCATAGCATTCTTTGTTTTAAAATTGAAAGTCCCATGTTATTTTCTAAAATTGCATGTTCTAGGTAGAATCTGAATGATAACACTGTCTTAATCACTCCACACAGGTGTTAGAATTAAAATATTATGAGAACATACTTTCTGAATTGGTTTGCAAAACTACCTATTAATAAATGGCCAATATTTCATTTTAAAAACAACACTCATTTAATTTTGGTCCAAATCTGAAATTGGTTTGCAAAACTGCCTATTTATGCAAAATTTTGTTAAATGTTAGAATTGCACACATTGGTTGAAATTGAACATTCTTGCATGTCTAAACTTTGCTTACGAATAGGCATTTATATTAGAGGCTATAAAATGCGATTAGGCTTATATATAGGCCGTGTATGAAATCTATTTGTATACGTATAAATTAAATTGCATAGACACGTTATTTTCTTGAACCAAATGCTAAAATGACCTTCCAAGTTAGTATTATATGATAGCATTCACCATTTTTATCCCAAAATATAGACTCGGATGGGAACCACCTTTCGTGGGACTCGGGGGAGTGCCTAACACCTTCTTCCCCGAGTCATTTGGACTTCTTACCCTTTCGAATCTCTGAAATAGACTAGTGTGACCAATAGACTTGACCCTAGACACTTGGTTGGCCTAATACACCCTAGAAGACTATATTAGGTGGCAACTCCAACACTCCAAACTCAAACGAGTTACCCAGTCAAATCCGAAACCCGACTCGCCTCGAGTTGAGTCCAAAATCGGGTATGATAGAATGGCGACTCCGCTGAAGAATACTCAAAGTCCTAACCACAACGAGTCTTTACTTTTGGAATTTATTTAATCATTATCTTGCTATTCATATTATTATTATCTTACTAACTTGGTTTTCTTTTTTGTTTTTCCTTTTTTCTTTTATTTATTCGTGATGAATTTGGAATTCGATGTAACATTTGGCATATTTCACTCATACTCCCCCACTTCTGGGAACGATACTTTGCGCATACACGGGCGGTTACATGGATCCCACGGTCGCCTTACCACCAAAACACCTTTTAGGAGGGACATTTTGGAATATAGTTGGTCCGTGGTACAACCAACAATTTCAAATGATCCCACTCCTTGGCCGTCTGCCCTGGGGAACCGTGTCTAGAATTACACCACTCTTCGAATGTAATGAACATGCATCATGCCGTAGGAAGGGCTCCCCGTGAGCCATCTAGTCTTCAACTTGTCCAAACTACCTAACGGGTTTCTAACCCCGAAGGGACGTTCAGACATGCTTATGTGCATTAGAGAGAAAAAGAAAAGAAAAAGAAAAAAACGAGTGAAAAGAAAGTGAGACGAGAATAAAAACGCATTTTGATTTGCCCAATTATTCTCAAAGGGATGGGGTTTTAATCCCTTATTTTTTTTCTTTAGGTCACAATGAGTCAAAAATTTCATCGTTTTGGAATGACTGTGGGCGCACCTCCTTTGTTAACTAGTTGGTGGAGTAACTTGTCACTAGGTGAGCAAACCGAAGTAAGTCAACACTTGGGTCATTTGGTTTCACTATTAAAAATGAAACTGTGTAGAGAGATGATTGAAGCATCAGTGTCTTTTTGGGATGAAGAATTGAATGTGTTTAGATTTGGGGATGTCAAATTAACACCTTTGTTGGAAGAAATAGGGGGATTCGTGTCACATTCGGGGTTAGAAAAACATCGTTAGCAAGGGGGCCGCATACTAGCATCCAGCATCGCTACAGCTGAAGAGTTTCGTAAAAGGTTAGGGATGGTAGCGAGCGTGGATGTAGAATTTCTACAACAAAAGAAGATACCCTTTTTCTACTTCTACACTCGGTTTGGGTATTTGAGTGCGTTCGACAACCATAAGAAAGCGTTCGAGTCCTACAGTGATTGGAAGAGAGCTAGACCATTTGTATTTGCTATTTATTTCTTAGGAGTGATGGTGTTCCCCGAGAGTTCAAATAACGACATATGTTCGAGGCTTGTCATGGTTTCCGATGCAGTGTTCAATGGAATTGATGGTTATCATTATACAATAGTTCCTATGATAGTAGCAAATATTTATCGGGCTTTAGGTTATTGCAAGAGGGGTGCAAGAGGGGAGAAAAATATTTCCAAGGTTGCAATCTTCTACTACAAGCATGGTTCAAAGAGCATTTGAGGAAAGTGAAGGGAGTACAAGAACTGTCTAAACCAACCGGTTCCAACTATTTGGTTGGGGAACGATATGGGGTTCCAAAATTTGGACAACCAAGCAGCACAGAGAAATGGGTACAATTATTTGAAAATATAACGGAGGACTCAATTCAGTGGATGTTCACTTAGTTTCCTTCATCAGATTTCATCATTAGCTATGAGAAGGCATCATTTGTGATACTTATGGGATTAAAAGGTCTCCAACCTTACCAACAGTTAAGAGTGATGAGGCAAGCAGGGAGTAAGCAAATCATACTATTGATACCAGACACGAAACACTATCAGTTTGATTACACTGGAGATGTTGTTCCGAGGGTCAAGAGCATTGTTCCGAGGGTCAAGAGTATTAGAAAATCCTGGGTAGGAAGACAAGTCGTGGGAGAAGCATCACTAGCACCCGATAGATACAACGCTGGATGCGAAACCAAACTACAAAAGCTGGTTACGCTCTAGTATAAAGGGAAATGTGGTAGTAGGGCCAAGACGAGGAAATGAAATAAAAGATCGTGAGGCAAAAGCTCAAATTCAATACCGAGAGTTCATGTTGAAAGCTGTCAAAATGGATAAGGAGAACAAAGAAGAGATCGAAGTGTGGAAGAAACGTACATTGGAGCTAGAGGAAAAGATAGACACGCGTTGGAGACAAAACTTGAACAATGGAACTCAGAGTGCGCAGAGATAGAAATTTTTCACTTGGTAGCGGCTAAGATACATAACCAAAACTATGGAAGAAGTTAAGGAGATTACACGAGAAGTAGGGAGAGCCATGCTGGAGGAGGAGCGTGCTGCCTAGTCAAAGTGTCATTTTCATTTTTCTTTCGTATTTTACTTTTTCAAAAGTTATCATGTACTGATTTTGGTGAATTTATGAGAATAATTGGCAACAAAATATATATTTATTTTCTTTGCATAATGACAAACTTAGGAAGGCTATACATCCTTGGTACGTAATAGTCCATTAGTAAGCCTACGTCCAAATGTAGAAAGGGTTTTTAACCCAAAAAATGGAAAATTGCATCTCTGCATGGATTCGAAGAAACGTTTGCACAAGACATTGATCGTCTGTTTAAACATGATCAAAACTATTAGAATATTTTGGTCTTTACCTTTTCTTGTTTTGTTTTTAGACTATGGCTGCAAAAGGTACACTCCAATTTGAGATCGTTTCCCGACCTCCTCACTTGATCAGACTGTGGTGGGAAGATTTGGCCATTGTCAGCAAAGCTCATGTTCAAAAGATGTTGGGAAAGTTGGTAGCTCTCAAAAACTACACTACCATGACTAGTTTGGTTGAAGCTGCTACACATTTCTGGGATTACAAGAGGGCTGTGTTTCATTTCAATGGTTTCGAGTTGGCACCAATGTTGGAAGAATTTGGAGGACTAGCAGGGTTAGAGCCTGGACCCGAGACCGTGATTTATCCCCGAGACATGGACCCTAAAGAGTTCATTGAACTGCTGGGAGCTCCTTATGATCCATATGCCGAGGGAGTGCATGATGGGAAAGTCACGTTGGAATATTTGCATTCTAGATTTGGAGATCCAACGCATAGACATGAATGGACTGGGGCGTGGGAAATTCAAGATTGGGAGTGGACCGAGTCCAATGCTTTCATCGTTGCTTTTCTGGGAAGCATGGTTTTCCCTAAAAAGGGAGGCAAGATCGACATAAGGCCTGGAAGAGTGGTAGGGGAGTTACGCAAAGGTGCTTTCAAGTGTCAAGTAAGCTTGGTTCCAATGATTTTGGGAAAAGTTTATAGGGCCTTAACCAAATGTAGGAGAGGAGGAGACTTCTTCGAGGGATACAACCTGTTGCTGCAAATACGGTTGATAGAGCATTTGCACAATGTCCCCGTCAGTCCGGTAGCACCAAAACCCTCTTAGACAGGAGGGATCCGTTCACATAGCACTCGTATGGCTGGAACATCAGCATGGGAAGATCCTGCAAACATGGAGGGATGGTACACAAAGTTTGAAGAGCTGCAAGAGGTACCATGGGTAATTGAAAGCTGTGTTGGCTTCGTTGTTTCCATACAAGGTCAAGACATCACTTTCTTGACATTGATTGGATTCCGAGGAACTATGTTCCTCTAAGAGTCCTCCGATAGGTGGGAATGACACAACAAACTCCGCAGTTGACCGAGGGAAGAAGCTTCAACGTTGATATAAAGGACATCGAGCATACGATGGTTGTCACTATATTGACAATGTGGGAAAAGAGGCTCACTATGCAGTTTTGTCGTGGTTGAGACAGTAGGGTGAGCCCCACCGCCACTCTAGCCTATCCTCAATGGCTCAGCGAAGATAAGGCAAGATTCCAATCCAAGACTACACTAAAAAGGAAAGCCAAAGCTCTAATTGCTGCTGAAAAATACAAAAACTTGAAACACGAGTTTGACCAAGGAAAGAAGGAGTTAAGGGCGACATAAGAGAGGGAGATGAGGAGACAATACAAGGATAAGATCAAAGGATACGAACTCAAGTACTGGACCGGCAAGGTCAAGACTGGAAGGCAAGCTACTGGGAACTTACAAGATTTGCTCAAGCGATGGGGAGAGTATTTTAAATCAGTACCACTAGAAGAGAAAGAAGCAAAGGGAATAGAAATTTGTGAGTTCTTCACAAAAGCTCTGGGTGACATGGAAGCTGGAAGGATTTGATGGAGACATTTACTGACCCTCCACTCATGAGTTTGGTTCACAAACCCAAGGAAGAAGCCAAAGAGGAGAAGGAAAAGGAAGATGCTGGAGCTGATGTTTGAATCTGGAGTCTCTTTGCTTGGCACCTAATCTAGTCATATCGAGTCGAGTCGTCTTGTCCCTTTTGTCGTTGTTTTGATCGAGTCATCATTTTAAATTAGTGGTTGTAATAAAGCCAAGCAAATTAAATAAAATTTTGTTATTTTGGGTTTTAGACTGGTGATGATTATGTTTATACAAATAGAATGATGTGTTTGGTGCAAACGTTACTTCGAGTCTGTGATAGGCCTACCTCTGGCACAAAAGAGGTCCCATGCATGATAGGACGCGATTTTATTAAACTAACGTATACTCACATTTTCTTTCTTTTTTTTTTTTTTGATGTATCAGTCCCCAAGTCCCTGATAGTTTGGTTTGTGCATTCTGGTCGCGTCGCAATACCGGTTGAGGTCCAGAGGATCAATTCCAACACCTCCTCCTTTACCTACAAGGACAAGGACGAGACTAAATATCATGGCGGAGTTCAACAAAGTCAGAAATGGAACTCCTGAGAAGCAAGGCGTGCTAGCCTATGAAAATTATGCTAAGTTGGAACAGAGGCTGCTCGAGTTGGAGAATAGGATCCCCCTCACCCATGCTGATGAGATCATTGAACCAAGCTAAACTACCTGCCCTCACAGCAAAGATCCACTCTACCCTGAAAAGGACATTCCTTACCCTACCTACACCGCACCACCAAAAGCACCGCAAAACAACTTACCTTCCTTCACCGTTAAAACAAAAACCATTGCCTCACCTACCAAAGATCATGAAATGTATGCATGGACCAAGGAAGACCTGGACAACACCAAAGAGAAAGTCTAATGGTTGGTAGAGAAGTTCAAGCAACTCCAAGACACCAAGGGAACCTGAGGGCTAGCTTATGAGGACCTCTTCTTGTATCCTGACTTAAAGCTGCCCGAAGGTTATAAGACGCCCAAGTTCAACATGTTCGACGGTAGTTGAGACCCAATGGCCCATTTAAGATCCTACTGTGACAAGTTGATTGGAGTTGGACATGATGGAAATATCTACATGCAGCTGTTCAACTGCAGTCTGATCGGAGATGCGCTAGTGTGGTACTCTAAACAACAAACAAAGAAATGGACGAGCTGGGAAGCAATGGCTGGGGACTTTATTAACAGCTTTGGGCACAACACCGATGCTATGCCCGATCGGTTCTACCTAGAGAAATTGAAGAAGAAGCCTACTGAGACTTTTAAAGAGTTTGCAACTAGATGGAGGGCTGAAGTCGCCAAAGTCCAACCTCCCATGGAAGACGCCGAGATAGTGGCAACCTTTATCTGCATACAAGAAGATGTCTATTTTGACAAAATGTTGAATCTGTAAGATAAGAAGTTTTGAGAGTTGATCAAGATTGAGGACATGGTCGAAGATGGACTGAAGACTGGAAGGATTGTTAGCTTGGCCGCATTACAAGCCGCTAACAAAGCCCTACAAGCTGGCAGTAGTATCACCTCAAGAAAGAAGAAGGATGATGTCTCCTTCGTGGCCGCATCACTTGACAACTCCCCTACCCATAACCACTACTACCAAACACCTCTTCTATCCTACCCATACATACTAGCCACATCCACCTACCCGGTCTACAACACTCAGCCCATGTACCAAAATCCACCACCACAAAGACCGACATAACCACAAAGTCCCAATTACCGAAACACTAATAACTATTCACCAAGGCCTCTCGCCAATAAAGCTCAAGACCAAAAAGAAACTACACCCCATTAGCTGAATCTCGCACTCAGTTGTTCGAGAGACTCAAAGCAACTGGCCAAGGCGTAGCACTTTTCAGTAGATAATAGGGGATAATAGGCGTAGCACTTTTCAGTAGATAATAGGCGTAGCACTTTTCAGGGGATTAGCCAGGGGATTGTTGTGAAGACTCCGAACGTGCACAACAATCCCCTGCCTAATCATGGAGATAATAGGGTGAACCTGATCGAGTTAGATGAGGAATGCAACTTGGAAGGGACCATTGTTAAGGCAAAAGAAAATATACCAGCATCCGCTTCAGTTGCTCAAGCCACCACAGATCCAGAGCCCATCGAGGTGGAATTAGCTCCCAAATTTTATGTCGATGTGGTTTCCCCATACAGCGACAAGGCGGTACCATGGGATTATGAAATGGAAAAAATGAACAAGGCAACCGCTGAGACTGTTGCTGCCCCGAGCATCTTGTTTAAGATAGATGAGGCATCAGCGACGATGAGTCCGAAGGGCTGTGAAAGAAGGTACAAGCAAAGGAATACTCTGTGGTCGAACACTTGGGAAAAACTCCATCACCAATCTCCATTTTGGCTCTACTCCTCAAATCGGAGAGCCACCGAAATGCTTTGATAAAAGTGTTGGACGAAGCACATGTTCTGGTGGACACCTCAGTTGAAAACCTGGCTAATATGGTTGGACAAGTCATGGAGACCGACCGAATTGCTTTTCATCAAGATGAGCTACCACCTAAAGGATTGAGTCACAACAAAGCTTTGTACGTCACAGTCAAATGCAAAGATTGGTACGTAGGAAGAGTTTTGATCGATGGAGGTTTTGGTCTAAACATATGCCCGTTCATCACTCTTAAAAGAATGGGAATTAACCAAAGCAAAATAAGGGAGAGCGACATGAAGGTGAAGGCGTTCGATGGGTCGCAAAGAAGTACCATTGGGGAGATTGACTTAACTATCATGGTCGGTCCTTTGGAGTTCACTACTGAATCTCATGTCATGGACATCTCTGCTTCCTATAATCTGTTACTGGGGAGGCCTTGGATCCATATGGCTGGTGCGATGCCTTTTACGTTGCTCCAAACAGTGAAGTTCGAGTGGGACCACAAAAAGGTGGCAGTGTTCGGTGAAGGGAACAACTCCATCTACAATGAGCAAACCATACCAGCAATCGAAGGGAATGCTCCTGATGGATAGACATTCTATACTGTAGAACTCATGGGAATAGTCAAGGAACTCGAGGAGAACGCCGCAAGAACTACAACTCGAGTTGGAACCCCACAGATACAATCCAAAGGGGGTAAACTACACATTTATCTCCCAAGTTGGTCAACAAACCACCTGGGGTAGAAGAGAGAGAGAGAAACTTCTACAGTGCCTACTGGGATGGTCGAGGCAAAGGCTATGAAGGGAGGAACTTAGTTTGGGAGCCCGTCATATCTGATTGGGGTGTGCCCTCACGTGAGTTCAGTGAGACTTTGCCGGCTAAGACCGAGAAACGACCAATGAACTCACCTAATGCTCGTTCCAACTGGAAGCGCATCTCTGAAGAATCAAAGAGAAGGCAAGTGTGGATACCTAAGGCACCTGAACCTATGCAGGTGATAATCGAAGAGCCATATGTGCTCCCACAACCTGTGAAATGGCCCGAAGACTGGGTCGTGGGCATCATGATTAAGCAATACTATGAACCTGGTAAAGGTTTGGGCAAGAACCTGGATGGTATGGTCGAGCCGATCAGAATTGTGTTGAGGCCTTACAATGAGAAAGCTGGCATAGGGTACATTGTGACCTACGAAAAGAGCATGGAGGAAACATCATTGGACTTCAATTTCTATAAGAAAAGCACCAAGACTCTCTTGCATATCTTCGTATCGTCTGGATACTTGAATGGCCGAAAAGGAGAGGTGTCCGCTGCACCAGGGGTGGAGCGGAAGATAGCTGATGCTGAAAAGGATCTACTGGCAGGAGTACAAAATCTATTCATATCTGATAAACTGATGTGTGATCCTGGAAGAACATGTTGAACCTCTTGGACAGACAAAGGCTGGATCTGGAGCGGCGTTGAACAACTGGATCAGCAGCCGGGCCCAAGCTTACCGTGGACTTTGGTAGAGCTGAGGGGATAAAATTTATTTTTATACTTTCTAAAATAAAACCCGACTTTGAGTCGTGGAATTGACATCTTTTCTTCTTTGTTGCACATGTCTCCCTACAAACTTTGTTTTGCAAGGATTCATAAATAAAATATCGCGCTATTTTCTGCTTAACTTTTGCTCTAATCTTTTAATTTTGCAATATTTTACTTTTTCAGCATTTAAACTAATTATCCCATTGAGTCCACAATCGCAAAGTGTAATGAAACAATGGAGCTTCAGGAAACTGGAGTTGATTATGACGATTTTGATGAAACCACACAATAAAAAATTAAGAGATTTGAAAACAAGCCTAAGCCAAACCTAGAGGAAACTGCGGTGATAAAACTTTTGAGATGAGGAAATTATGAAAGAGACAAGGATCAGTGTGCATCTCACAACCGAGGATAAAAATCTGTATACTGATTTTCTTAAAGAATATGAGGAGTCTGATGACATGAATGGCAAAAGCACGGATGTGGTAGCTCACAAATTACCTATCAATCCGGGCTTTCTGCCGGTCAAACAAAAGGCCCTAACTTTCAAGTCATCAGTTCTGTTGAAAATTGGTGAAGAGGTGACCAAGCAGCTCAACGCAGGAATCCTGAAAACAGTCAAATATCCAACTTGGATGGCTAACATTGTCCCACTGCCGAAGAAAGATGGGAAACTCCGAGTTTGCATGGATTATAGAGATCTGAATAGAGCAAGCTTGGAGGATGATTTTCCTCTGCCGAACATACACATCCTGATTGATAATTGCGTGAAACATGAGCTGCAATCCTTCGTGGACTGTTTTGCCGGTTATCATCAAGTGCTCATGGATGAGAAGGATGCCGAGAAGACAACTTTCACTACATCTTGGGGGACTTATTGCTATAAAGTTATGCCATTTGGGTTGAAGAATGCTGCGGCAACTTACATGAGAGCGATGACCGCTATGTTCCACGATCTGATGCATAAAGAGATTGAAGTCTATGTGGATGATGTGATCACCAAATCAAAGAAGAGTTCAAAGCACCTTGAAAACTTGCGCAAGTTTTTCAATCACTTGGGAAAGTACAATCTGAAGCTAAATTCAGCAAAGTGTGCTTTCGGTGTTCCAGCTGGGAAGCTTCTAGGTTTCATCATCAGTAGGAGGGGTATCGAGTTGGATTTATCCAAGATCAAGGCCATCAGAGAATTGCCGCCGCCAAAAAGCAAGAAAGAGATCATGAGCTTCCTGGGAAGGTTCAATTACAGCAGCCGGTTCATAGCACAATCCACCGTCATCTGTGAGCCAATCATCAAGTTGCTGAAGAAAGATGCAGCAATCTAGTGGACAGAGGACTGCCAAAAAGCATTTGATCAGATAAAGGAATACTCGTCTTGCCCGCCCGTGCTGGTTCCACCTGAGCCCGGGCGACTTTTGATCCTGTACCTGTCAGTAGTAGACTCGGCCTTTGGTTGTGTATTGGGACAACATGATTCAACTGGAAGGAAGGAGCAAGCAATATATTATCTGAGCAATAAGTTACTCCTTACGAGGCTAAATACACATTGCTGGAACGCACGTGCTGTGCGCTGACCTAGATAACACAGAAGTTGAGACACTACTTGATGTCTTACTCAACATTGCTGATATCAAGGATGGATCCCCTCAAGTACATCTTCCAAAAACCAATGCCTACTGGAAAGTTGGCTAAATGGCAAATGCTGCTCAGTGAATTTGACATCACTTTTGTCACTCAAAAGGTGGTGAAAGCTCAAGCCTTGTCTGATCAGATGGCCGAGAATCCGGTGGGAAACGACTATGAACCTTTTCACACCTATTTCCCCGACGAGGAAGTTATGTTCATAGGGGAAGATATCACCACAGAGTATGATGGTTAGAGACTATTCTTCAATGGAGCGGTAAATTTCAAAGGAGTGGGCATTGGAACGGTATTAGTTTCCGAGACTGGACAACACTATCCTGTCACGGCCAAACTGAGGTTTCCTTGCACCAACAACATGGCGGAATATGAAGCTTGCATCTTGGGTCTTAGGTTGGCGGTGGTCATGAACATACAAGAGCTGTTAGCAATCGGGGATTCTAACTTACTGATCCACCAAGTCCGAGGAGAATGGACATCGAAGAACTCCAAGGTATTACCGTACCTGGAGTGCATAAAGGAACTGAAGAAAAGGTTCACCAAGATAGAGTTACAGCATGTACCTAGGCTACAAAATGAGTTCGCTCATGCCTTGGCCACCATATCTTCCATGATCAAACATCTCGGCAAGAACTTCATTGACTCAATACCCGTGACAGTGAGGAAGCAGCCAGCATATTGTTATCATGTAGAAGAAGAATTGGACGGACAACGTTAGTTCTACGACATGAAAAGACTTCTCAAAGAAGGCATTTACCCAAAGGATGCAACAAGTCTCCAAACGAAGACACTGAGGAGACTAGCTAATGGTTTCTTTTTTAACGAAGAAGTTTTGTACAAAAGGACACCTGATTTGGGATTGCTGAGATGTGTGGACGCTAAGGAAGCCGCTAGATTTTTGGAAGAAATACACTCTGGGACGTGCGCCCCACATATGAACGGTTTCGTGCTCACAAAGAAGATTTTGAGAGCCGGCTATTTCTAGATAACAATGGAGCATGATTGCATAAAACACACAAACAAATGCCATCAATGCCAAGTCCACGGAGATATGATTCGAGGGCCTCCCAAGGAATTGAATATCGAAGGATCGCCTTGGCCTTTCGCCGCCTGGGGAATGGATGTCAGAAGACCTATCGAGCTAGCTGCTTCCAATGGACATCGTTTCATACTGGTAGCGATTGACTATTTTACCAAATGGGTAGAAGCTGCATCGTACAAGTCAGTAACAAAGAAGGTGGTTTCCAATTTTGTCTGTGATAAGATGATTTGTCGGTTTGGCATTCCTGAGTCCATAATCACCCACAATGGGTCCAATCTCAATAGTGACCTAATGAAAGAAACCTGTGAGGTTTTCAAGATCAAGCATCGCGATTCCACTGCATACAGGCCTCAAATGAACGGTGCGGTCGAGGCGGCCAATAAGAACATCAAGACGATATTGCGCAAGATGACAGACAATTCGAAGCAATGGCACGAGAACTTACCCTATGCTCTGTTAGGGTACCGCACCACAATGAGAACATCAACGGGGGCAACTCCTTATTGTTGGTGTATGGCACTGAGGCAGTGATACCCATAGAGGTCGAGATACCGTCTTTGAGAAGCATCTAAAAAACACAGTTGAAAGACGCTGGATTGATCAAAGGAAGAATGGAGCAATTAGCCCTCATCGACGGCAAGAGACTGAATGCGATATGTCATGAGCAATTATATCATACGAGAATGGCTAAAGCATTTAGCAAGAAAGTTCGAGAAAGACTCTTCGAACCTGGGCAAGTAGTACTAAAGAAGATATTTCCAAATCAAGAAAAAGAAAAAGGCAAGTTTGCACCAAACTGGCAAGGGCCGTACATGGTTCACCGAGTTCTGAATGGAGGAGAATTGATATTGGCAGAGATGGACAGAGAAGTTTGGCCGAAACCAATCAATTCAGACGCTGTCAAAAGATACTATGTATAAGAGCTTGTACTAATTAGTGATTTCCCCATTCTGTAATACATTATGTAATCTGAACTACGTCTTGACCTGATTCCCCAAGTGGGATACGTAGGCAGCCTGCTCAAGGTTCGGTCGCATAAATACAAAAATTTCATTTTTCCACAAAGCAGGACAGAATTTTTGAGGAACTCTTAAAAATTCCTAAAGGACAAACATAGTTGACACTGGGGCAGAAATTTTTTAGGATCTCTCAAAAATTTCAAATACAAACTGGGGAAGAATTTTGAGGTCGCCCTCAAAATTCACTTAATGGAGTTTGGAACAGCATGAAGAACGACAACTTTGGCTTTACACAACACGACTCGTGACTCAATGGGACAAAATATTTCGTTTCATTTCTTTCTTATCAAAGTTTTTTAAAATCATTTGCATTATGTACTACTTTATGCATATACCTATCAGCTCGGTCAAGATCCCGGCACTCATGGACAGCGAGAGCGAAGCAAGCCAGGATTGCAAAAACCACACCACCCCGCACAACGCACCAATCTTTCTTTTGATGCAGGCACAAAAGATACATAACTGGGCAACACACGACAGATGTATTTTAGCAAAGGTTTGTCATTTAAATTAGCAGATGGTACACAGCCCGAAGCGTCGGTTGAGGATACACAGCCCGATATCGATTTGCCATTTAAATTAGCTGAGTGTACACAGCCCGAAGCGTCGGTTGAGTGTACACAGCCCGATATTGATCTGTCATTTAAATTAGCTGAGGGTACACAACCCAAAGCGTCGGTTGAGGGTACATAGCCCGATATCGATTTTGTCATTTAAATTAGCTGAGGGTACACAGCCCGAGGCGTCGGTTGAGGGTACAAAGTCCGATATCAATTTGCATTTTAAATTAGCTGAGGGTACACAGCCCGAAGCGTCGGTTGAGGGTACACAGCCCGATATCGATTTGTATTTACATTAGTTGAGGGTACATAGCCCGAAGCGTCGGTTAAGGATACACAGCCCGATATCGATTTTGTCATTTCAATTAGCTGAGGTTACATAGCCCGAGGCATCGGTTGAGGGTACACAGCTCGATATCGATTTGCATTTTAAATTAGCTGAGGGTACACAGCCCGAAGCGTCGGTTTAGGGCACACATCTCGATATCGATTTGCATTTACATTAGCTGAGGGTACACAGCCCGAGGCATCGGTTGAGAGCACACAGCCCGATATCGATTTGTCATTTAAATTAGCTGAGGGTACACAGCCCGAGGCGTCGGTTGAGGGTACATAGCCTGATATCAATTTGCATTTTAAATTAGCTGAGGGTACACCGCTCGATATCGATTTGCATTTACATTAGCTGAGGGTACACAGCTCGAAGCATCGGTTGAGGGTACACAGCCCAATGCCGATTTGTCATTTTAATTCCTTGCGGAGGGTACACAGCCTAATGCATCGACTGAAGGTACACGGCCCGACGTCGAATCTAACACTTGACAGCAAAGGACACACAATCATGGCATAGCAGACACAACTATATACAACAAGAATCCTAAAAAGACAACCCAGCCCGGTGGTAAGGTACGTTTTTATATACATTATATTGCAGACTCATCTTTATTGCAGGGTACGCCCCAAGCGAAGCAAACATTACAACCTGACGCCCCGGCAACTCCCCTAAGTCTCAAACACTCCTCTAGAGTCATGACAAAATTGGCCGCACTGTCAACGTCTTTGCCCAAAGACTCTTTCATCATCCCCGGACAAAGAGGGGCAGCTGTTGACACCCAATTTTGTCCCTCCTATTTTTAAAATCATTAGTTTTTAAATTTTACACACGATTGCGCATTTATTCTTGCCCCGTCCATTCTTTCAAATTATCTTCTCATAATTGCCTGACAATCAAGGTCATTTTCAAAAGCATTGTCTCGAACCATAGCCATTTTTACAAGATGCACGCTTCCATTTTTTTTAAGCGAATATCACTAAGCTCATGGCCTAGTGACAAATTTTATTAATAATGAATAACCAAAACATAGTCTTTACAAGAAATAAATAAACAAGCGACATGTAAAGAATATATAAAGTATAACTAGTACCTCCCTATATACATGCCATTGAATTACCTCTCCCCAATTGGGTTGAGCATTAAAAATGCTAATACCACCAATATGAGGTTAAGTTCTTCAATAACAATGCATTTGACAAACAATGTGCTAGCTATGTCTAATAATAAGTAGCAAGATACATTAGAGCATAAAACTACTGCCCCTAATTGTGTGCATCGGCATGAGTAGCTACAATTAGTAGCTCCTTGAAATCGTTGGCACAGTATATCAAGCAAGAAGCTTTGAGCAAAGTATTCCACCAAGCAATCAAGGAACCTGCACCAAAGTAGAATACATAAACAAAGGCAGTGACGAGCAATGCGTCACCCCTAAGAACCTTGCACGCTATGCCAATCAAAATAGCACTTCCATACAACACACATAGCAATCCTCGTCAAACAGTGTCGAAAGGCATCAATCCACGCCAAACACTACAGGTACCTCGATTACAATGTATGAACACGTCTTGGCAAGAAATGAAGCACGAGCAGGTAGCTTCTCCAAAGTCATAATCAACTTGAAAGAAATAAATCCACTTCATGATAACAAAATATTGCAGGAGCCATAGAGTTGAGAAGGCACAAATGATGTAAATCAAAGCTTTGTAGGACCTCTTATAGAACGCAACAGCCCAAACAAAATTGAGGCTGCCTCCCAAAATCAAAAAGCAAGCTGAAACGACGACAAGCAAGAGGCCAGCCTTCGTCGCGTTGCCCCAAAAAAACTGGAACAAAACAGCTCCAAGCGCCTTTGACGTACAACACTGCGTTCAATTTGGAAATTATTCCTAGGCCAAACAATGTGCGATGTAATGCACATAATAATCCACAACGAACACTGTACATCATATTGCATAAAAAAGACGAGTTCCTGGGAAAAAATGAGACAAAAACAAGCTTCCTTCAACATGTATAACCTACAAAATGAATAAACAATATTAGTTAAAAACCAAAGCTCCTCCTCAACATGATCCAGCTGCACCATTTTTCATTAATTTTGCTCGATACGTAGGTAGATGCGCCTTGTCCCAATTCAAAATCTTCCTCCCATTGACACTCAAATTTGTGAAGCTAAAGAATTCAACAACATCCTCATCATACGCCAAATTAGCCAAGTAGTCTGCCAACCTATTCCCCTCATGAAACACATGAGCAAAAGTGAAATTGCCTCTACTTCTCATCTCCACAATATCATCAATTATTTCAGCTATGCTACAAGCGACATCCCAAACACCTTCAATAATGTTTTTGAGGAGCAGCGAATCAGTTTCAATAATAATAGGTGAAGCAACATTTTCTATGCAATACTTCATAGCCTCTCGAATAGCATAGGCCTCCACCCTCACATTCGAACCATCCCCAATCAATTGAGCCTTAGCATACACCAAATTTCCTTCATGGTTTCGCAAACAAAACCCAAAGGAACTCAATCCAGGATTACCTCTACTCGCTCCATCCGTATTACATTTAATAGAGCCCATGTCTGGATGCCTCCAATACACTTTGATATATTTAAAACGCGGCCTAAAATCTTCAAGAAACTTAACTAACAAGGGCCATTCTTGAGGAGCAGGCTGCATACCTGGAAAACGAACCAACAAAAATTTATGCAAGTTCCAATTTACCTCATGAATAACACGCTGAAATGATACTCGACCACCATGAGCCAATGTGTTGCGGCTCTTCCATAATTCCCAAACATCAAACACTGGAATAGCTTGACAAATTAACCTCAGCCTTGGACGATGTCTACACTGCCACCACTTGTTAATTACTTGACGAAATCTCCAATCTTGGATGACAAACCCCATTGCATTTGCATAGTACGACCACACGTGTTTTGCTATTGAACTCGTAATAAATACATGTTCACGAGTTTCTTCTTTAGGATGTAGACAACACCAACAACGCGATGGAATATTAAAACCAATACGCTTCAATTCGTCGTCCAACGGCAGCTTATGTTTCCACGCACGCCATAACACAAACGAGACCTTAAAGGGAATACCCTTCAACCACATGAGTTTGTATACATCTTTCACAGGACCCTTGCCTCTAATGTAATGAAACGCGCTGCTTACTGTAAATTGGCCATTGGAGTTAAATTCCCACGATGCCTTATCCCTTGGTAACAAGACATTCCCTGGCTGAATATTTTCAATAACATGTTGCGCCAATTCACTAGGTAGAGCCTCTAACAATAATTGCTGATTCCACCCATTTGCATTGTAGAAATCCTTCACCACATTCAATTCTTCCTTTATGTAAAACCTGGGAGGTACAACAAAATACAAAGCACCTAAACGCGACCAATTATCATACCAAAAATGCGAGGATCCTTGCTTTACATGCCAAATAATCGCATGATCAACCATTTCCCTAACAAGTAACATTTTTTGTCAAATAAGAGATCCGTCCGTGTACGGCACAATAGAGTAATGGATTTTTTTACAATACTTATTGGTCATAAAAGTACCCCAAAGAGAAGTCCTTGTCCTAAAGTTCCACCATAACTTTGCAAAAAGAGCATTTGCAACATCATACAAGGACTTAAATCCAACACCTCCCTCAGCTGGAGGTTTACACAAAGTATCCCAAGAAGCCCAATGCCTCCTTGAATGTTCCTCAGAATTGTTCCAGAAAAAATTAGCAAAAATTTTATGAAGTTGATCAATAACACTATCTGGAGGATTGACTGCAGACAAAAGATGAATAGGCATACTTTGAAGGACATGCATAATTAAAACAGCCCTACCTCCATAAGACAACATCTTTGCCTTCCAGGATTGCAACTTCTTCCTAATCTTTGACACCAGATCATCAAACTGAGCTTTATTTCTTCTTTTGTGTGTAACTGGACACCCTAAATAAGTAAAAGGAAAAGTACCTCTCTGAATTTGAGAAATTTGCTCCACCCTATCAACAATTTCTTGCTCCACCTGGTGATACAAATAAACAGCACTCTTTTCTTTGTTAATCTTCTGGCCACTTGCACCCTCATAAGCATCCAACACCCCCATAATCAGCCGCAGGGAGGTAGTATCTGCTGAAGAAAATAAAATAATATCATCTGCATATGCTAAGTGATTGATAGGAGGACTCCACTTAGGCATAGCAAATTCTTTGAACATAGCATTCTGATGCAAAGCATTTAGGGCCCTGCACAAAACCTCAGCTAAAATTATAAACAAAGTAGGAGACAAAGGATCCCCTTGCTTCAAACCCCTGGAAGAATTAAAGAAACCATGTGGTTGGCCATTAAACAGAATAGAGTACCAATTGTTAGACAAAAGACTCCAAACCATATCAATGCACCTCTCACCAAAATCCATTTTCCTAAGAACTTTTGTCAAGAACAACCAGGACACACGATCATAGGCCTTCATCATATCAACTTTAATGACAACATTGGTATCTTTGGCTCTTTTTCTAATATCATCAATGATCTCCTGAGCCAGCAGCACATTCTCAACAATACTCCTTCCCCTAGCAAAACCAGCCTGGCACGCTTCCATTTTATGTTTCCGCAATTACAGTTATTTTTGATTAAATTATCCAATTTATTTTAAAATTCTAAAATATATTTTTATACGCTTCCCTAACCATTTTATTGCTTTAAAATTAATCCCCTAATTTTCCTATACTTTATACCTATTTTATACTATTTCTATACCTATATTATATCAAATTATGCCTAATATACATTATATATATATATATATATATATATATATTACACCTCACATTTTATACACACCACATATATTTTTACACCTCAGTGTCGACGTGTCCTCATCCTGGCCCTTCATTTCTCTGATCCAACGGTCGAGATTAAAACTCCTACTCTCACCTACACAACCCCTAAACTCCCTCGGCCTTTCCATTTCTCTCCCCACCCCCGATAATTACTCTCTCTCTCTCTCTTCGACGAAATGAATGTCCACCACTATCATGGCCTTTCCCGGTCGATTTGGCCGGTGAAAATTGGGGAACATAGTATCATTAGACTCCCCTTGTGATCCGCTAAAAAAACATGTATACTTTTGATGGCATTTGGACGAGGGCAAATCTCGACCCTTTTTGACTGAGTCACCACCGCCGAGAAACGCCTCCGACGGGGTTCAGGTTATGTTGAACGATGCTATCGCTTGAAAAAGGTAAGAAAATCTTTATGCGAGGTCAAATCGCGACAGGTTGATGTGACCCGATCTTGATTTATGCAAACGGGTAATCCCTATTCCTTTTGTCTGATTGTTTGAATTTGTGTGATAACCTGCATAAATTTGCCTATTCCTTTCCATATTAACACGACTAGTAGTTATTTAGCAACTGATTAAATTAACACTTGTGAAATTATTAATCTTCATCCATTTTATTAAGTTTGAATAATGATTATTGCCTAAGTGTGTTGTGAGCATCACTTATGTCCTGAAACACCTTGGCTAACATGCAAACTTGAAATTTAGGGCAGTCTAGTGGAATTTCCATGTTCATCCATGTTAGTTGTAGTGTATTTGGCCCCTTTTCTATGTCAGAATGCATAATTTTCATGACTATAAGTTTGTAATTTGAATAGGTAGCCTATTTTGCATACTTAAGAGGATTTTAGGTGATTGGAGTCAGCTTTTTATTGATACTTGAAAGGGGTAATATGTTGCTTGATTGGGCCGAGATTAGCTGGAACTGTCAATTGATTTTAAGCCTAAAATAGGCCGAACGGATTGATTTTGAACCTGGACCATGCTAATTGAAAGAAAAGGAATTCTATTTTGTTTTAAATCCTGATTTACCTTAGAATTTGGGTGTCCTGCCGTTTGAACCCACATCCTTCACCCCTCATACCTGTAAAAAGGGACTTATTTTGACATCTTCAGACAGTTCTGGACAACATACACACAGAGAAAACACACAGCTCTTGCATAAAAACAAAAAGGCTGCATAACACTTTTTCTGAAGCTTTATCTCCTTTTCTGACTTTATTTTTCTAGGAAA
Organism: Petunia secreta; assembly: GCA_029990175.1. Classification (NCBI taxonomy): domain Eukaryota; kingdom Viridiplantae; phylum Streptophyta; class Magnoliopsida; order Solanales; family Solanaceae; genus Petunia; species Petunia secreta. The sequence continues at coordinate 29,355,805 of JARKIP010000003.1, forward strand.
CAATTGCTTCAATTAGTTGTTTGGCTTTGTCTCGAAAGTCCTGATCAATCTTCACACTGTTTCTCTTTTCTTTTACTATCAAGAGGTACTCTTTCTTTCTTCTGGACTATCTACTGTATATGTTTCCCTAATTGTTTGTGCCTAGATAATCTGCTTGCTCCACTCTATCTATGTTAGCTTAGACTGCCTATGTTTGAACATTGCATGCCTAGACTATTTTCTTGTTAGTACATTGGTAATCTTGCCCAGTTCTGATTAGGATGATCCAATGGGATCATGCCAGTTTTGCTAAATTACAGGGGCATTGTTTGCACCTTATTAATAAGGTTCTCTGCAGTCCTTCTTAATTTAAGACAAAGCCTCAATCTCAGGCTTCCCTTTCCCCATTCCCTGCTAATCTTATGTTTGCAGCTTTGTTTGGATGGTCTTAGATAGACCCTGCTATGATCATTGATTACTGGAGAATCCTAAAGTTTAATGGGGTCAATATTTAGACCCTCTAAGCTGGTTCTGATGGTTCTGGAATTATAAATCTTTACTGTAATAATGGTACCTTTGGTCTTTAAGAAACAGGGCACTTTCCTTCGACCATTACCCTTCCCTTGCGCTTTTCCCCTTAGAAATTGTCCCCAATCTGTATATTTGTTAAGGCTTCCTGTCTGTATGATTTAAAACAGGGGTACACAATTATTATTCTATGCATATAGCCATCCAGGGGCTCTTCTCTCGACCTTTCACTCCTATATGTTGCATTATCCAGAAAATCATGATATCTGCACAGCATTCTTTGTTTTAAAACTGAAAGTCCCATGTTATTTTCTAAAACTGCATGTTCTTGGTAGAATCTGAATGATAACACTGTCTTAATCACTCCACGCAGGTTTTAGAATTAAAATATTATAAGAACATACTTTCTGAATGTTAAAGTCTAAAATTTCGTTTGACAGGGGCTTAAATGTGTAATATTTGCATAATCTGAACGATTTTCGAAAAACTAAAGACTGCCCCTGTTTGCGCAAACGATCCAGGCACAGAGCTGTTTTAAAACGTGGCCTTTATATGTGTTCGAACTATTTTCATTACTCAAAATACTCCTATACACTAATCTAATAGTGTATAGGGGTGTATAAAGTATTTGGGGTCATTTATACGCTTATATGCATTTTCCTAAAGCTAAAATTATTACATGGTCATGTATTTGCATGCTTATACATATATGTGTATATTTTATGTGTGACAGCCCCTTTATTTGCATTTGCGTGCTTCTGTGATACCCGTTTTCAAAAACAGCTCTTTCGCCTATATATATTTCAAAAAACTGACCCCTAAACAAAAAGGCCATAAAGGTTAGGGCTCAATAATTAATGACGAGTCACACCGACCCTAAATGGCCAACATTTCATTTTAAAAACAACACCCATTTTATTTTGGTACAAATCTGAAATTAGTTTGCAAAACTGCCTATTTATGCAAAATCATTTCAAAAGTTAGAATTACACAAATAGGTTGAAATGAACATTCTTGCATGTCTAAACTATGCTTATGATTAGGCATTTATATTAGAGGCTATAAAATGCGATTAGGCTTATATATAGGCCGTGTATGAAATCTATTTGTATACGTGTATATTAAATTGCATAGACATGTTATTTTCTTGAACTAAATGATAAAATGACCTTCCAAGTTAGTATTATATGATAGCATTTACCATTTTTATCCAAAAATATAGAGTCGAACAAGAACCACCTTTCGTGGGACACGAGGGAGTGCCTAACACCTTCTTCCCCGAGTCATTTGGACTTCTTACCCTTTCGAATCTCTGAAATAGACTAGTGTGACCAATAGACTTGACCCTAGAATCTTCATCATAAAACACAATTTCTTTTCCCGAGCCTCTAACTCGAGTCCTTTTCTCCAAAGTAATCGACAGCTTTGCAAACTTTTTGGCGGCCGCAAAATTCACTCCATTCACCTCAGACCCACCGATGATCACATTCACAACTCTCTCATAGGGTGGTGCCCGACGTGGTTGTCCATCACCCCGATTCTTTGTGTAGTTTTCCTTCCCTTTATCAGTGAGGAGTTCAGCCAGCACGCCCTTCCTTAATAAGTGCGTCACCTCGAGGCACAAAGCTTTGCAGTCCTCGGTGCGGTGACCATAGTCTGCATGAAACTCGGAGTGTAGATTTTGATCCCTTTTGTCAGCAGGAGTTCTCATGTATTTTGGTATTCTCACCCCGGCTGTCCCCTTCACTATATTGACCAATTCCGAAGTCGATATGTTGAAGTTGTAATTGGGGATACGGGGTAACTCCCTATTCTTTGAGACCAAAACTGGGCTCGAGGAGTTCCTTTGGTTTGTGCTGGGATAAATCTTTCCACCGAGCCGTTGGCTCACATGCAAATTTCGAAGTGAATTCCCAATCCTTTGACTAACAGGCTGCCTCGGTGAGGTGTATGGTTTATACCTTCACTTCGAGTTTCCTCGCGGCGCCTCGGCGCGATACGAGGACTCGGTTCAATTCTTGTAGTTGTGATTTCGGCCATTATTTTTCCACTTAGTGTATGCCTTGTTGTGCAGATGATCCCACTTTAAGGTTTGATATTGCTGGAGCTCTTTTCGCAGTTCAACAGCGGCCTTAGAGTTTCGAATATTAATGCATTTTTTGAACGCCTTGATGGCCAAAGTATCATCCATGGGAGGCCACTCCATGCGTTCAGCGTGAAATTGCTTGAGGAAGTCTTTGAGTGGATCATCGGGCCGTTGTTTGACTTCGAATAAATCCTCCTTCCTTTGGTGGATTTTCTGTGCCACGGTATGAGCTTTAACAAATGCGTTAACCAGCTCCTTAAAAGTAGAAATTGACCCCGATGGCAGACGCATGTACCAGCGCAATGCTCCCTTCTCCTAAGATTCGCCGATTTTTTTCAAAAACATCGACTCCTTTTCTATCTTTATTAAGTCGTTACTCAACACCATTGACATGTATTCGATCACATGTTCAACGGGGTCAGTAGTCCCATCATACTTTTTTAGAAACAGAATCATGAAAATTATTGGAGTTGGTGCGGAGCAGCCTCGGGCTTAAACGACAATTGCTTATATTGGTCAATATCGAGAGCATCTTAGGTCTTAGTCACCCCGGGGATGCTTTTGAGTCGTTTTTCCACGCGCGCCTCGTCGCGAGACTCAACTCGGGCTTCGATCTCCTTCTCTTTCATTCGAATTCCAGTATTTATTTGACGATATGACTGATAATAGTAGAAATCCCGATGAACCTCAGTTGACTCCCGATGGACAGGCTAGCATTCAATCGAACCCGAACTCCAATGCACCTCTATTATCACCAGCAATAAACCCTTCATCCTCAGTTTCAATCGAAGCCTTTTAGGCCTACGTTGTTTCCACCCTAAAAGCTCTTCAAGAGCAGCAAGCCGAGCAGGCTAATATCAATGCTGAATTTCGTGCCTCGTCAAGGGCGAGGAACAACTCAACTTCGAATGGAGTCCCACCTGTGGTTCCAAGTGGAGGCATCCCGCTCTTCGTTCCTACAGGCACGATAACAGGGGGACGTCAAAATCGGGCCACATCTTGGGGTTCGGGCACATTACCGAGCACCATGCCACACTTCGGGACGATTCCCACCGTGGCAGAAACTACCTCCTCGGTGGATGTTGAAAAGCTAACCAAGGAGATCGAAGCCCGAGTTGAGGCTCGTATCGAGGCGCATGTGGAAAAATTACTTGAAAGCGCCCCCAGGGTGATTAAGTCCCAAGATGCTATCGATATTGACCAATATAGGCAGTTTCTGTTTAAGCTCGAGGCTTCTCTAGCATCAACTCCAAAAAATTTCAAGATTCTCTTTCTAAAAATGTATGGTGGGACTACTGACCCCGTTGAACATGTGACCGAATACATGTCAATGGTGTTGAGTAACGATTTAACAGAGATAGAAAAGGAGTCGATGTTTTTGAAAAAATTCGGGGAATCTTTGGAGAAGGGAGCATTACACTGGTACATGCGTCTGCTATCGGGGTCAATTTCTACTTTTAAAGAACTGGTTAACATATTTGTTAAATCTCATACTGGGGCACAAAAAATCCTCAAAAGGAAGGAGGATGTATTCGAAGTCAAACAACGGCTCGGCGAGCCACTCAAAGACTTCCCCGAGCGCTTTCACGCTGAACGCATGGAGTTGCCTCCCATGGATGATACTTTGGCCATCATGGCATTTGAAAAATGCATTAATGTTCGAAACTCTGAGGCCGCTGTTGAACTGCGAAAAGAGCTCCAGCAATATCAAACCTAAAAGTGGGATGATCAGCACAACAGGGCATACACCAAAATAAGGTTGGAGGAAGCTGAGTGTAAAAATAATGGCCGAAATCACAACTACAAGAATCGAACCGAGTCCTCGTATCGCGCCGAGGCGCCACGAGGAATCTCGAAGGTAAGGTATGAACCATACACCTCACTAAGGCAGCCTATTAGTCAAAGGCTTGGAAATTCGCTTGGAAATTCGCATGTGAGCCAACGGCTCGGTGGAAAGATTTATCCCAGCACAAAACAAAGGAATTCCTCGAGCCCAGCTCTAGTATAAATGAATAGGGAGTTACCCCGTATCCCCGATTACAACTTCAGCATATCGACCTCGGAATTGGTCAATATAGTGAAGGGGACAGCCGGGTTAAGAATACCAAAAGACATGAGAACTCCTGCTGACAAAAGGGATCAAAATCTACACTGCGAGTTTCATGCAGACTATGGTCACCGCACCGAGGACTGCAAAGCTTTGCGCCTCGAGGTACGCACTTTTTAAAGAAGGGCATGCTGGCTGAATTCCTCACTGATAAGGGGAAGGAAAACTATACAAAGAACCGGGGTGATGGACAACCACCTCGGGCACCACCCCCTGAGAGAGTTGTGAATGTGATCATCGGGGGGTCTGAGGTGAATGGATTGAATTTTGCGGCCGCTAAGAAGTTTGCAAAGCTGTCGATTACCATGGAGAAAAGGACTCGAGTTAGAGGCTCGGGAAAAGAAATTGTATTTTATGATGAAGATTGTGATGGGATGATGTTTCCCCATCATGACGCTTTGGTCATCATGCTAAAGATAAATGACTCAGATATCAAACGAGTCCTGATTGACCCCGGTAGCTCTGTCAACATAATCAGCAGATGTGGTTGAAAGGAGATGTTATCCCTAAGGCAATTGCGTTGACGGGCTTCAACAACTCCACCGAGAAGACATTGGGTGAAATCACACTCAAAACATTCGCCGAAGGACTTTGCAAGGAAACACTGTTTCAAGTTCCACCCGAGGACATGGCATATAGTGTGATCCTCAGTAAACCATGGATTCACTCCATGGAGGCTATTCCATCCACTCTTCACCAAATGATCAAATTCCCTACCCCATGGGGAGTTCATTCGATAAAAGGAGAACAACGAGTAGCAAGAGAGCGCTATTCGGTTGCACTGAAGAGTGGAGTCGTCCCGACCGGACCAAAGAAATAGCAAAATGCAACCGGGGTCAAACGAAGAGGGAGGGTCAAGTTCCCAAGATGGCCCCCGAGGAGAAATAGAGAAGATCCCAGCATGCATTCAAGAACCTCGGAAACAAAAAGCCGAAGACTCAACTATAGAAGAGTTGGAATCTTTCACGTTATCGAAAAATTTTCCAGAGAGGAAAGTGTTTGTCGGCTCGGAGTTGAACCCAAAGTCAAAGAAAGCTATCATCGAAGTCTTGAAGTCCAACAACGATTGCTTTGCTTGGTCCCATTCAGATATGGTCGGTATCCATCCGGAGATCATGACCCATAAATTGAATGTGGATCCCCGTTTTACCCCGGTAAAACAAAAAAATAGGCCGCACGCTGGTGTCAAAATGAAAGCAATCGAGGTTGAGACTATGAAGCTGCAAGAGAATGGCTTCTTAAGAGAGGTGAAGTACCTCGAATGGTTGGCTAATGTCGTCGTTGTGCCCAAAAAGAATGGCAAGTGGAGAATGTGTGTAGATTACACTGATCTAAACAAAGCTTGCCCCAAAGACTCCTACCCATTGCCATAGATAGACATGTTAATAGACTCCACGGCGGGACACAAACTATTAACCTTCTTAGATGTGTATTCGGGGTATAATCAAATTTTCATGTATCCAAAGGATGAAGAGAAGACCTCGTTCATCACTGACTGGGGCACCTTCTACTGTAAGGTAATGCCCTTCGGCTAGAAGAACGCTCGGGCAACAGACCAAAGACTAGTAGAGCAAGACTCCTGTCTTGATCATGCCAGATTACAACAAGAATTTTGTCATTGAGACTGATGCAAGTCATCAGGGAATTGGAGCAGTTCTTACACAAGATAACAGACCCATAGCCTACTTCAGCAAGGCATTGGCTCAAAGACATCTTGGAAAATCAGTGTATGAAAAAGAATATATGGCAGTGATAGCAGCCATAGACAGGTGGAGACATTAAGTACATGGAGGACATTTCATTATTAAGACTGACCATTTCAGTCTCTTCTACTTGATGGAACAAAAAGTCACTACTGGTATTCAACAGAAGGGTCTAACTAAGTTGCTTGGGTTAGATTATGAGACAATACAGAAAAGGAGTTGAAAATAGGGTAGCTGATGCCCTTTCAAGAGTGACAGAGGAACAAGGAGAAGTGAATGCTATATCAAGGGTTCAGCCTTCCGGGATGGGGGAGATAGAAAAGAGTTATGAAGGGAATGATGCAGCTCAACAACTCATTACAGCCTTATCAACAGACCCTACTTCTCACAGTGATTACTGTCTCTCTTCTGGGGTGCTGAGGTTCAGAGGTAAGGTGTATGTAGGAAAAGCTACAACACTGAGATAACAGATACTGTCCACTCTGCACTCTTCAGCAATAGGTGGTCACTCAGGACAACAAGGCACTCTCAAGAGAGTACAATGTATTTTTTCTGGCCGGGGATAAAAAAAAGAGGTACAAGAACTGGTTTCTGCTTGTGATACATGCCAGAGATGCAAGGATGAGACTGTCGCTCATCTAGGGTTATTGCAACCCTTGACAGTACCTACCCAAGCTTGGAGTGATATTGGTGCAAGCTAAACTGAAGGTAAAACTAAACAGGATGAAACGCGGAAACAACAAGAAATTAAAGATAGAAGCAAGATAAATCTTGCTTCGATTCAAAAGAACGTCGAGGAACTAGTCTTGGGTTCGATCGAATCGAAGGCAAAGAATCACCTATACTAAGCAACAATCCACAAGAAGTCATGCTTCTTGCAAATTGAATGATCAACGAAGAAGATTTTTCAAATGATTCAAAACCGAAGGACACAAGTTCTTAAAATCCCACATCGGGGTTTGGCTCCATCGGAGACACTCATTAGCCACAGCTATGTTTGATCATTCAACAAAAACTGATTAGTTACAATGAAAGGAAATGGGGTTTATATAGACTATTCTAAGGATAAAATAGTAAATGGTCACATGCGACTAATAGGAGTAAGCCACGCAGGGCTGAATAAACTGAGTGTTCGGTTGCTCCTTTAACCGAACACTTTGAATTTCGAACACTTGAGCTCGAGCTCTTGACTTCGGTACTCTGTTTCTCAGCTCGACATATTTGACATCGAACGCTCTTCCTTCGATTAATTGTTTGATTTACTTTGGCGTCAATGTTGAGTGTTTGGTTGGGGTTCGGTCACTCCATTCTTCGAGCTCAAGTTTATAAATGATGCCTTCGATTCTTGAGCTCGGCCAGTCAGCTTCGGAGTGGTTGCTTTCTCCCGACCAAGCCAAGTGAATGCGAACATCGTGCAACAACATGGCTTGGCTTCGTGTCATCGGCCTCGGAGGATCGAACACTTGATCAGCATGTGTTCGGGCTGCATCATCCTCCCCTTATTGAGAAGATTTCATCCTTGAAATGGAACCCTCTTCAGCCTCCGATGCTTGGCCTACAACATAAGGAGTTAAGTCAGCAACATTAAAGGTGTTGGATACATTATACTCACCAGGGAGATTAATCACATAAGCATTGCTATTGAACTTGCTTAGCACTTGAAACGGACCATCCCCTCGAGGAGCCAACTTTTCTTTCCTTAGGTTCGGAAATCATTCCTTTTCGGAAGTGAACCCATACCCAATCTCCCTTCTTTAATTCCAACTTTTTGCGCCCCCTGTTTTTCTTCGATGCAACTTTTGCATAAGCTTCCTCGAGGTTCTTCTTCACCTTTGCATGCAATTCGATCAAGGCAGTGGCTCGCCGAGTACTTTCAAAATCATTAATAGAATCTCGATGCAATGGGGTTAAATCATGTGGAACTAAAGGGTTAAAATCATACAAACATTCGAACAGAGTCATTCCAATCATTTGATGCACAGTTCGATTGTATGCAAATTCCAATCATTTGATGCACAGTTTCCGACCTTGCCTTTGGTCATTGCTAGAAGCAAAGATCCCAAGGTTCAGTTGACTACCTCGGTCTGTCCATCAGTCTGAGGATGGTGAGACGTCGAGAATAGTAATTTGGTGTCGAGGGCACCCCATAAACATTTCCAAAAATGACTCAAGAATTTTGAATCTCGATCACTTACAATAGTATGAGGCATACCATGCAATTTCAACACATTAGAAATAAACGAAGTAGCTACATGTTGTGCATCATCACATTTCTTACAAGGAATAAAGTGAGCCATTTTGGAAAAAAGTTCGACTACGACAAAGATGCTATCATGTCCAGCCCCCGACCTCGGTAACCCCATAACAAAATTCATGGATATATCAACCCACGATCGATTAGGAACAGGTAATGGAGTGTACAAACCATGAGGGTTGGACCTCGATTTAGCTTTCTTGCAATCTTTACAAGCATTTCTTTTCCACATCTCTTCATATTTTTGGCCAATGGAACTGCTCGGTCAAGATACTAAGAGTTTTGTCGAAACCGAAGTGTCCCATAAAGTCTCCAGAGTGAGCTTCTCGAACCAAAAGCTCTCTCCACGATGACACTGGCACACAAACCCTCCCATTCTTGAAGAGGTAGTCATCGTGCCACTGATATTTCTCAACCTTTCGGCAACTCAAGATCGCGTCACGAATGCATTTTAGCTTGGGATCATCTTCTTACATCGACTAGATGCTTTCGAATCCCTTGAGCCTTGAGGCAAGAGTGGTCGCTAAGGAAAATTTCCTTGATAGCGCATCGGCCACAACATTGTCTTTTCCCTTTTTGTAATGAATTACATAGGGAAAGCTCTCAATAAATTCCACCCACTTGGCATGCCTTCGATTTAATTTCTCCTGGCCTCGGAGATGTTTCAAAGACTCATGATCACTTTTAATCACAAACTCTCTCGGCCATAAATAATGCTGCCAATGGGCGAGTGCTCGAACGAGGGAATACAACTCCTTGTCATACGTTGAGTAATTTAAGGTTTCACCCTTAAGCTTTTCGCTAAAGTAAGTGATCGACTTCGATTCTTGCATAAGTACTCCTCCGATCCCAACTCCGGACGCATCACACTCGACCTCGAATGCTTTGCCGAAGTCAGGGAGTTGCAAAAACGGGGCAGAGCACAGCCTCCGTTTCAACTGTTGGAAAGCCCTCTCTTGGGACTCTCCCCACACAAACGGATGGTCTTTCTTTACCGGCTCGGTCAAAGGAGCTACCACGGTGCTAAAGTCACGAACAAACCTTCGGTAAAAACTAGCTAAACCATGGAAGCTACGAACTTGAGATACCGAGGTTGGAGTTGGCCAATCTTTGATAGCTTCGACTTTTGACTCATCGACTTCAACACCGTTAGCACTCACAACGAATCCTAGAAAGACTACACGCTCGACAAAAAAGGCGCATTTCTTGAAGTTAGCATATAACTTCTCTTCTCTAAGCTTATCAAGCACTAGCCTTAGGTGTTCGACATGGTCATCCACAGATTTACTATAAAATAAGTATGTCATCGAAGTACACGACAACAAACTTATTTATGAACGGTTTGAGCACGTGGTTCATCAGTCGCATGAATGTGCTCGGTGCGTTGGATCGACCAAAAAGCATCACCAATCATTCATAAAGACCGAATTTGGTCTTGAATGCAGTTTTTCACTAGTCTCCAAGTTTCATTCGGATTTAGTGGTAACCGGAGCTGAGGTCTATCTTCGAAAAGTATGAAGAACCACTTAACTCATCTACCATGTCATCTAATCGAGGAATAGGATGACGATACTTTACCATGATTTTTTTGACTGCTCAGCAATCAACGCACATTCGCCAAGTTCCATCTTTCTTTGGGACAAGGCTAACAGGAACGACGCAAGGACTCAAGCTCTCTCGAACAAGTCCCTTGTTCAGCAATTCATCAACCTGCCTTTGGAGCTTTTTGGTGTCTTCGGGATTACACCAGTATGCAGGCTTGTTGGGGATTTGAGACCCCGGTACGAAGTCAATTTGGTGCTCGTTTCCTCTCATCGGAGGCAATCCATCTGGCATTTCTTCGGAAAACATGTCTCCGAATTCCTGCAAAAAACACTTTGAACAGCACTAGGCAAAGGGTTATCATTAGAAAAATCATCATTAGAGTTTAGATAGATACCCTTGTGCACGAGGCAAATCATCAGTTAATCGTTGTCATAGCCTCGTAGATACTCACGCGGTTGCATGATTGCACAAATAATTTTTACCTCGGGCGGTGGGTTGTTGTCTTCAGCCACAATTTTTTGTCCCGACCGGAGACTTAGCTTTGGCTGCTTCTTTCAATTCCTTCATTCTTTTATAATCCTCGCAGACTTATTTCGGAGACAAGAGTTTGAGTATGAAACTCTTCCCTTCGAGCTTAGCAGTGTAAGTGTTGTATCGTCCGTTATGAATAACCGACCTGCCATGGTCGACCCAATAACAAATGACAAGCTTGTATCGGTTTCACATCGAACATCATCTCATCTTGATATTCTCCCACTTTTAATTTGATCTATACTTGCTTGACAACCCTCAATTCTCCACACTCATTCAACCAGTGCAATCTATAAGGGTGAGGGTGTTTTGAGGTAGGTAATCCTAATTCTGAAACCAAGGTTTGGCTCACCACACTCGCACAACTACCCGAATCAATAATCATCGAACAAAATTTCCCCCTTACTCGACATCTGGCATGGAAAAGATTGTCTCTTTGGTTGTCCTCTTCTTCGAGAGTCATGCAGCTCAAATTCCTTCGAACCACAAGAAACATTTTCGGATGATCAGCTTCGGCAGCTTCACGACCATCATCAACTTCAGCTCATTCAGTCTCCTCGAAATTTTCTTCCTCGGTGTCACTCGCTTGCTCTTGGACGGTTCCATCATCGAGCAATAGCATAACTTTGCAAGTTGGACACTCTTTCGCAATGTGACCATAACCTCTACATTTGTGACACTGAATACTTGCAGCACTGGGAGAATTAAGCTAAACTTCACCTCCTACTTCTATTGGTTGGTTAATGGTCACTCCCCTCTCGAAGGGTTTCTTCGGATCTCGAACAGTGTTAGCACTTGTTGGATTCGGACTCTTCCATTCTGTACTTCGGTTCAAAGGAGTTGAAGTAGGGACTCCTCGATACCTGTTTGCTTTATCGTCCTTGACCCATTTCTCAGCTTCGAGGGCAGCATGATACACATCTTCTAAAGCTTAATACACATGCAGCCTCAATTGAGATGAGACATCTCGAGCCAAGCCATTTTTGAATCGAACGATGGCTTGCTCTTCATTTTCCTCCCAGTCAAGGGCCAATTGAATTCATCGTGATATTATATAACCGATCTGGACCCTTGTTTCAATTCGAAGAGCTTTTGAAGTTGTTCCTGCCGATATCTGGTATTCAAATACTTAGCATCCATTGCTCTTTTCAATAACATCCATGTGGTGACTTCGGGATAAGCATTCCTTCATCTCAACCTTTTGTCAGCCTCCCACCATGTCGATGTGTATGCCTCGAATGAAGCAATAGCATGTGCAGCTTTTCTCTCTTCAGTCATCGCATTTGTTTCGAAAATTCGTTCCAATTGAAGCTTCCAATGAAGATATTGGTCTGGATCGCTAGTTCTTTTGACGGGTGGAATAGCGATCTTGACACTGTTCAAGTTTGAATCTCGAGCAACTCGGATCGGCTCCAGATACTCATCATAATAGTCATCAGCCTCACGCTAAATATATCGATGAACATTTGCGCCTTAGCCTCGGCCTCAGAAATTTCCACGACCTCATTGAACCTGCCTTCGTTGAACAAATGGTGGCTCATACTCATGTTCGCCTTCAGGAAATTCTCCGTCATCGGCCCCTTGATGACAACAACTTGTCTTTGGGCCATTGGAAGTGGCATTTTGTCACCTCGGGGAATGCCCAAGTTTTTATGATAAGCTTGAGGATTGCCCAAGTTTTGTTGTCCCACGTAGGGATTGACCAAGTGTTGATTAGCTCGGGGATTGCCCATAGCTTCATTTCGAAAAGCCTCGTCCTTCAACCGTTGTTGTCAAACGAGCTCAGCAAATTGCTCAGGTTTCATCGGAGTGGAGTTGCTAGTTCCAGCACCGGACCCATGCATGGCCATGGACACACTCCTTTGCTCGAGGTTAGCTACTCGAGCACTCATTCCTCTTACCTCGGGTCTGATGCCTTGTATTGCAGACATGAGATCGGCTAATGACACCTCGGGCTTCTCAATGCCCTTTCCATCGCCTCCATTCCCAGCCATGGTACTTGCACAAATCAAAGACCAATGAAAATGTTAAGGTTAGAAATCACCTCACACACTTCCTCACCTTTTATGGGTGGCGCTCGGGGTCCACTCAATTTATAGGTTCGGTTTTGGTCACTCAAGAACTTGTAGCCAATGGCTTCCTCGGTTGATCAACTTCTCTCAGTTCCTTTGAATTTGACAAGTTACACTGTCTTCTTGGGGAAGAGTGAATTGATATGACTCGATGGAACGGATACTATTTAACTGCGCTCAGGAAATTAAAGAATTTTTCTACGAAATTTTGACTTCGGTCAGCCCTCGCACGAGTTCCTTAAAGCTCAAATTCGATAGTACGACCTCGAGTAGAACACATTACTCCAGAGATCCACTATCGTGAATTATCGAACACAAGAAAATTGAAAACCTATGAGATTCTACCCTCCGATTCCTTCTTCAGAATCTTGCGATCACACCAACTCCTGTATCGGACAAAAGTGGTCCCTCCTTGGTATGGATAGGGTTTTACCTTATCCAATTTCCCTTTTCAAGCTGAAAAAAATTCTCCTGGGGTTTTGAATGCAACAATTTACCCCTTTCTTCAATGGAATAATAACAACAATTCCGATGTACGGACAAATTTCAACTTTGTTAACTGACCACGATTTAAACACTGATTCTGGGTAGCTTTTCACTCCAGTGACTTTCAATGTCGGAGGAAGATCAGTTCCAGAATTTTGAGCTAAGAACAAGCTTCCCTCGTCCGTACACTGTTATAATGCAACAATTTTCCGTCGTACGGACGGTGGTTGAAATGATGGAACTTTGATTTTTATGCTCAAAATACAACCCAAATCAAACAACAACCAGACTTCGACGATAAACACCAAATCACAACTGGGGTTCGATAACAGCCACCACCACGTCAAAACAGTCCAAATAACTTCGAGAACCCCTAGTCGTCAATCGTGTACGAAAGGTGCTCGTTGGAATCGTCGGACGATGGTGAAAAACAATCAATGGTTGTTTGATTCAAACAACCAACAATCAAACCAAATTTTTTTTGAATTTTTCTTTTCTACTTTTTTTTTGTAATAACAAACACAACAGTAACAACAACAGAGATTGAAGCTGAAACTGAAAGACACAAAAGCACGAGATAATCGAACAGGATTGGGGTTGTAAGAATAAGCCCAAACCTTACTCTGATACCAAGATGATGCAAGCTAAACCGAAGGTAAAGCTAAACACGATGAAACGTGAAAACAACAAGAAATTAAAGATAGAAGCAAGCCAAATCTTGCTTCGATTCAAAAGAACGTCGAGGAACTAGTCTCGGGTTCGATCGAATCGAAGGCAAAGAATCACCTATATTAAGCAACAATCCTCAAGAATTCATGCTTCGTGCAAATTGAATGACCAAAAAAGAAGATTATTCAAACGATCCAACACCGAATGACACAAGTTCTTAAAATCCCACATCGAGTTTCAGCTCCATCGGAGACACTCAATAGCCACAGCTATGTTTGATCATTCAACAAAACTAATTTGTTACAATGAAAAGAAATGGGGTTTATATAGACTATTCTAAGGAGAAAATAGTAAATGGTCACAGGCAACTAATGGGAGTAGGCCACGCAGGGCTGAGTAAACTGAGTGTTTGAATTTCGAACACTTAAGCTCGAGCTCTTGACTTCGGTACCCAGTTGCTCAACTTGGCACATTTGACATCGGACGGTCTTCCTTCGATTAATTGTTTGCTTTTCTTTGGCGTTGATGTTGAGTATTCGGTCACTCCCTTCTTCTAGCTCAAGTTTATAAATGATGTCTTCGATTCTTGAGCTCAGCCAGTCAGCTTTGGAGTGGTTGCTTTCTCCCGACCAAGCCAAGTGAATGTGAATATCGTGAAACAGCTTGGCTTGGCTTCGTGCCATCGGCCTCGGAGGATCGAACACTTGATCAGCACGTGTTTGGGCTGCATCAGATATCAGCTTAGATTTTATTGAAAGGTTGCTACAGTCACAAGGGAAGGATGTAATCTTAGTTGTGGTGGACAGATTCACAAAATATGGGCATTTTCTAACTCTCAAACACCCTTACACAGTTGTACAAGTGGCTGAATTATTTATGAAAGAAGTTTACAGGTTGCATGGGTTTCCTAATACCATGGTTTCCGATTGGGACAAAGTTTTCACTAGTATTTTTTGGCAACATTTGTTTAAAGCTGCTGGAACCACTTTTCGTATGAGTACTGCTTACCATCCCGAGGTAGATGGTCAAACTGAGAGGTTAAATAGATATTTAGAAGACTACTTGAGGGCAATGACCATGAGCAAACCCAAGCAATGGGCAAGCTGGCTTCATTTGGCTGAATGGTAGTACAGTACAAACTACCACTCTTTACTACAGAGCACTCCTTTTCATGCACTCTATTGTTATGATCCACCACAGTTATCCCTTGGACCACTGATGCAGACTCCAGTGCAATCAGTGCAAGATCTAATACAAGAAAGGATTCAGTTCCAGCAGGTACTCAAGGACCACCTCATTCAAGCTCAATCAAGTTTGAAATGGTATGCTGATAAGAGGAGGTCTGAAAGACAATTAACAGTGGGTGACTGGGTGTATTTGAAGTTACAACCTTACAGGCAAACCTCATTAGCTCTCAGGAGACAACTCAAGTTAAGTCCTAAATATTATGGACCCTATCAGATTGAGAAAAAGGTGGGTAATGTAGCTTATAAGCTCAAGCGTCCTTCCACAACCTTGATACACCCTATGTTCCTTGTCTCGTTGCTTAAGAAGAGGATTGGACCTGCAATTGTTCCACAACAACAATTGCCATTAGTAGGGGATAATGGGCAGATGTTGGTTAAGCCAATGTGTATGCTACAGAGGAGGGTAGTTAAAGTGAACAATGTTGTTGCCATTAAGGTGTTAATCCAGTGGGAAAACCTTTCTCCTGAGGAGGCTACGTAGAAAGATTGGTCTTTTACCAAGGCCCAGTTCCCTGACTTTTGTCAACAGTTGAATCAACATTCTTGAGGACAAGAATGTCTTCAAGAGGGGTGGAATGTAACGACCTAATCGTTATAGTAGAAATATTTTTTAAAAAGACGTGTAACGACGTCGTTTTGATAATGCAGTGATTAGCTAGCTTAGTTAATTAACAGCTAACTTGAAAGTTAGTTGGGGACAGGTGGAAGGCCGAGATTAAAAGGGACGAAGGGATCGGATCAAAGAATGTATACATTCCATTTCCGATGTGGGACGAGATATGAATTTTGGTATGTTATTCCCTCTCTTCCCTCGTGTTCTTCTCTCTCTATTCTATTACTCTTTTCCCTTCTCTCTCCCTATCTAAACTCTTTCTTCTTCTCACCTTATCACTTTCCCCAAACCCTTATCATATTATTACATTAGCAAGGCGAGTTAATCATTCTAAGAACTTTCTTTTGACATCCATTTTCAGGTATGTTGCTTGAAGATTGAGCTGTTGGTTCGTGCTTATGAGTTGATTCGTACTACTATTTGTCATAGCTTAGATTATTACCTAGATAGCATCATGTTTAGCTTCAGTTGGAACCATTGTAGTCATTGAGTTTTCACAATTAATTAGAAATTACTGTTGGATTGGTTATTTGGCGTTGATTTACATTTGATAAAGTGTTGAGAATATTATATTAATATATATCAAATATATTAATTATTGTATTTTGTCATATCAAAATGTCTTAATCTATATTGTATTAATGAAAAGTAGTGGGCAACAATACTTTTTATTTCAAGCGTGAAGCTAAAGAAAATAAGTAATAAGTAGTTGATATTGACAAAAATAAGAATCGGATGCATCTCTGGTTCTAAAAAGTTTATCTTGAAAGGTACCTCAGATATCCATAAGGAATTGAAAGCATAGGAGGCTAATTTTATTAGCAAGCCAGCTCCTATTGTTTTAGGCATGGATTATATAACAAATTCAGCCATAGATAATGTCTTGATTGGAAAGGTACAAATAACTTCTAAAACCATTTCTTGTGTTCTATTTGTGGTAATACTTATTTTATTAATTTGGAAATAGTTATTAGTGATTCTTTCCACCACATCTCTATTTTTAATGGTGCTCGAGTTTGTGGAGCTACACTATTCACATTTTTCAACATAACGTTTCTACAACATGGCTTTTGTTCTATCGACCATGTCCAAAAGTGAAGTGATAAACTATTCTCCTAGTGAAATTATTCTGAATTTGAATTTATCCAAATTATATTGATACAGTATATGGAATTGATTTACACCAAGTTAATCTTCAAAAGAAACGTGAAAAAGAGGGAGAAAACATAATATAAGTGTGAAGAGGGAGAGACCATAACCTACCGTTGAAGTAAGAAGTAGGTATATCAACAAACATTTATACAATAAAAGTTTGAGTTTCAATTTTAATAATTAAAATTTCCTACATGAATAATTTATTTATATATTTATATATTAAATGCGTTTCTTGAAATTTCTTTATTATTTAAATACACAGTGAGCATCCTAGAAAGCAGATTGATATTGCCTTGGGTATTGGTAGCATAAGAGAAACAATGCAACTACGACTTGAGTTATAATATTATAGTATTTTATTTGGTTATTTATTTACAATTATATTTAACATGTTGTTTGATTACTTTTTATTTTAGAGCGCAATTGGCAATACAATCAACGCTTCTTCTCTAGCTGTTTGTTAAATTTATTCTCGACTTTGATGCATCTTTTTGTTGGTTACAGATAAAAACTTGATATATATCTATATATTATATTGAAAAGATTACTCTCATTCGATGTGAGCCAAGCGGTGTGTTAATATTATCTCTTAATATATATCTTTGAAATCTTCATATTCACAATTGGTGGAAGCAATTGGCTTTGGAAGAGGAAAACGATTCCATTATATTTTATAGAGTGTGCATGCGATGTTAAGGAATCTAAATATAAAGAATGATGCCAAGTGAATGCACCGCAGCAAGTACTTGAGCTTATTTAGCATGGAGAAGATTTTGCAATGATAAAGTTAATGGAGTGGGGATCATTTGTATCGCAAACTTACTTAAAAGGAGTGCTATGAACAAAGATCATTGCATCATTCTCTATTTATCATGAATTGATTATCCAAATAGTATTGTATTTTATATATATATATATATATATATATATATATATATATATATATATATATATATATATATATATGTATGTATGTATTTATACTTTTCTACTATATATCATTAAAGACGATAACAAGTTGCATAGTTAGTAGCAAAGAAAATAGAGAAGAAACTATGTTATATTTGAAATTTCTATTATAAATAAAGAAGTAAACCTATATATATAGTAGCAATCTCAAATATAGCCGTATGGGACTTTTAAATGTACAGTTCATGAAGGATTCACTAGACATCCCAATTTGCTTTGTTAAACTTTGTGTTTAAGAGTATTTGTGAACATGTGACATATTGGTATTCAAGTTCAAATTTTAATAGAGGTTATAACATTTATTTGGATTTAAATTTATCCGATTAATAATTAAATTATTTTACATAGTAACTGTGCCGATAATTTATTAGTATTTGTTAATGTTATTTTAGGATCATAAAAAATTATTTAGTTAACGTATTCTTATTGTTTTAGTCATATTTTATTTTCAAGTAGTTGTATCACACATTGTCTTAAATGATAATATTTGATTACAATACTTTAATATTAAACTAGTCTATCTATATATATATAAAAATAAAGAACGCTTAAGAAAAAATGTAGATTAAGACACTAAGACAATATTTGTAATGACATTTGATTCAAACTAAAATTAGAAGATAATTTTTTTTAGTTGAAACTTAATGTTTTAAAATTTAAATTAAAAGCTTATATTGCTATTGATCAAATCGAAAAGTCTTTTGATGGCTTATGGAGTCCTGCTAATTATCTTTGTTAGTTAAATTGATAGTCTAAGGACTTTTGGATTGAGAATTCAAACTTTAAAATTTAAATGGAGAGTTATCTACTTCCGTATCCTAACTAATTATCAAGATAAAGCTTAATGTAACAATAATACTAATACCATTACTAATAATACTAATTCAAACTTTGATAGATAATATTAAGTTTTTAAAAGTTATTATGTTAATAATTGATAATGTTGTTATCCGGATGATATCATTCGAGTTGACATCATTTATCACGTAATAATGCTCCTTTTTTATAATTCTTTTTCAAATATGTCTTTGTTACTATTATTTTCTCTCTTATTGGATTAAAGATAGTTTTTGTTCCCTCCATCTTTCCTAAAATTAATTTTTTAAAATTTAAATTGAATATAAAAAAATTTGAATTTGAATTGAAAGATAAAATATTCGAATCAATATTATCTATCATCTTTCATATTCATTTCTCCCCCTATTTAATCATCCAAATCATTGTCAATCTACATTTCCTTGCTGTTGTATTTAGAACATCCACTTTTATATTTTTCAGTAAAGTTTATCACGTTTTCGATCTTAATATCACTTATTGCTTATCAATTTTTTATCTTTCAACTTCGGTTTCTGCCAACTTTGGCAGGTATATGATCTCGATTTTTTGTGATTATTAGAATTCTGATTATTCCTATATTTAGTTCTATTTTCCTTATTGTTGGGTATCTTTTAAGATTAGGTTTGAATCAATTTAATATAAATTTTTATCAGGTGGGTTTAATATGGTATTTATTAATTGCAGGTAATGGATTATTGAATCCATAAGCTCTGGAGCACAACAATTCCGTACGTTAAAAGCTCTCGAGCACAACAATTCTGTATGTTAATTGTCAGTGTTAAATGATTGGAGTTTTCTGAATAACATCTTCTACTTATCTACTCTACAATCTAAAAGATATATTATCAGAGATAAAATAATATTATCCTAAAGATAATCTAACATGATTTTTGAAGGATAAATTTATTTAAATTTTTGAACTTTACATTTGGATAAAACTAGAAGATCCACAATTTCATAAATAGGTCTCTATTTCCAAAAGACTCAACTTCTCTTTTTTAATCCGGCATCAATTTTAGCGGTATGTTTTCTATCTTCTTACTTGCTTTGTTTCATTTTTACGGTGAATATTTATGGTGTTTTCTTAATGTTGTTGAAGACTATGATTTTTGCTATGATCTTGATAAGAAATATGAGTATATGATATCTATTTTTTCCGGTTATTCTTTGAACGGGAGTAGCAAGTCTTAAATGAAAAAACTCGTAGAAAACACATAACCTGTCAATATGCATTTTGCTTAATTATGACATATATACTTATTTTGCATTTTATAGGGATAAAATTTATTAGTTTCTTCCGAGTTTTTCAGAAGTATGAGCAAATGTTGCATTACTAAAATTTTGTGATCCATTGGTAAGACTAAAATACTTTGATTTTTATATCCAATAGTTTGAAAGCTTTGGTGTTTGTTGGAACCTTTAGTAGCAGAACAGATGATGAGAAAGTTTGGTTTAGAGTGTATTCTTTCAGTGTTTTATTATTACTTCTCTTATTTCTATATTTTGGGTTAGCTCATTTTAATTTTTAACAAGTGGGCTATTGTCAAAGGCATGGAGAGGAGATGTCAAAAAATTAAATAATATAGAACACATGAATTTCTATCCGATGGATAAGATTTCATACATGTCAAATTCGCACCAAATTGAGTTCAATGATATTTCTGGTAAGGTAATATTATACAGGTGGATTATGTTTTGTTTGACTTTATTTACCATCGGTAGTTGATGATTTTCTTTGCATTTTCTTCTTTATGGTGTTGTATAATTCATATTTTGTGTAGTTCTTTTATACATAATTTTTGGGATGTCTTCATGTTAGATATTACTTCGAGCACTTCAAAGAATTCACATTGGAGCCATTAAATAGTCAAAATTATTTTGTCGTTTGTTGATATTTTTGTAAATGAGTATTTTGTAAATGTAGCCAATGTGTTTCATATGGCAAAAAAAAGTTGTGCTAGCCAATCAAGGAGTTTTTGTTAGACCTCGGATGTTCTAATTCACTTAAAATATTAAATAATGATGAGTAGATAGCCAACTTGAGAAGAGTTAAATACACCATAATGTAATATATATATATATATATATATATATATATATATATATATATATATATATATATATATATATATATATATATATATATATATTACATAGAAATAGGTAACAAATAGACCTATGGCGCTAGATAAAATTTTTTTATCGATATAAATCCAAGATGAGTTTTATCCACTCTACTTTTCTATTTTGAAGTTCTTATATTTTTGGATTGTGCTTTTTAAAAATTTATCAACTAAAAATATATAAGTAATTCATGATTTGTAAGTCAAACAATAAAGCGGTTGACGATAGTTAGGTTCTTGACAATATTCACAAATTAGGAGTCATATATATGCAGCAAAACCATCTATATATATATATATATATATATATATATATATATATATATATATATATATTAAAAGGTATGTAGTAGCCATTAATAATTAGCCAAGTGGAAATAAATTAAAAAGACACATAGCAATTTTAAGACAAAAGTTAGTTATTAGTTACAACATTTGAAATATAGTTAAAATTAGTTTAAATATTAACAAGTGGCACAATCCTAACTATTAATCTAAAATTTGTATTAAAAACTGAAAAATCTATATTATTATTATTATTATTATTATTATTATTATTATTATTATTATTATTATAGTATTAAAAGGAGGGTAGTAAACCTATGGAAAGTAGTCAAGTGTCAAAGTAGTAGGAAGCTACTTGGAAATTTTAGGTAAATATGTTATGTTTTAGTTAGGTGTAGGTATTTTAGTTATTTTTAAAATTTGAATTGAATTTTAAGAATAATTGTGAGAAAAAAGACAATACTACGTGTCTGTCGTGGGTTAGTTCTATTGAAAGAATTCCTATTAACTCTGTATATCACATTTTATAGTTATGCTAAATTAATTATCCTTTAGATAATAGGATACGAAAGTCAAATAAAAAAAAAAAGAATAACCAAATAATTTCTTAAAATATGTGTACTCTATTTCAAAAATAAAAATTGTAACTCATTATTTTAATTTTATAATTTATTTTCCTTTTGTGCAAAAAAAAGAAAGAAATGAAGCTAACAGAAAATAAAAGGATGAGTATTAACCCATTTAGATAAGACGAACGAACTGCCTCTTTAGAGGGAAGTTTATTTTTCTCCTAAATTTACGTTGGGGAAGTTTTCTCCACGTTGGAGAAGTTAACTCTTTTTCAGCACAGGTTTTTTTAGATTTAATTATTTCTAACTGCTTGACTCATATTTACTTCCTCATTCTTAGGTTTTCTCTTTTTCTTTATGCACCCTCCCTCTCTACCAAAAGGATTTTTCTCTCTCTCTCTCTCTGCATTTGTTAAGTTTTTTTCTTCTTTTTGTTATTTGTGTTAATGGTTCATTTGCTATAATGTGCATATAGTAATACATGTATGAGTATTTGCTTTTGAATACTTTCCTGCAGGTATTTTAAACTCCAGTAAATTAAAGTTTTGGAATTAAGAGATTCCAAGTAATATTCCTCCTCGAGTAAGTTCCCTTCATTTTTTTTTTCACACAAAAGGGGCCAATTAAACACCATCAACAAAAGAAAAAGATTGAAAACTACACTGCTGATAATGATATTTTTTAAATTTGTAGTGTTTTAACATTATCTTAAAGATCATGCAGCAATTATCTAAGGCAATTTAGATTAGATTATTGCCAAAAAGGAAAGGTCATTCTCTATTATATTGGTATGGCAGCCTCAAGTTGCACGTTAAAGCACACAAATTTTCAATTTAATAAAATTTTAAATTTTTTCACACGAGTTTTTAATTTAATAAAAGTTTAAATTTAAATAGAAATATTAAGATAAAACTTTATTGATGTGAATTAGATTTTTAAGGGAGACTCCAATAATAGTGGTTAATCCCAAGTTTAAAGAACCTACATAAGGTGAGTTTTAGTCTCAACTCACTTTGTCGCATAACAAAAATAGAGTTCAAGGAGGATGCATAATAAACAAACTGTACTCCACTAAGAAAGTAGAAGTACAAGGAAGGCGATCGTGCATCCGTGGATTAGTCATGACTGATTTCTAATTTTATCAAGCTTCTTTTATTTTCTTTCGTTTAGTCTTGTGTTTGTTTAAATTCTTTAATGATACTACTTATGTTTTGTTAGGTTTCAGATGTGCACATAAGAATATGTTGGAACGACTAAATGGAATTTTAATCCAGTGCACAGTTGGAGGAAAATGTTGATAGTATATGTTTATATTACTATATGCTCATACTTTTCAATTTTTTTAGAAGCTAATTAGATGTATCCACATTATTCACTCATAGATAATATATTTTTTTATCTTTACATATGAATTAGTATATTGAAAAGTATACTGCTAACTGCAAGCTATAAAATTGAAAAGAGCTTGACCATTCTTCCCAAAGGATCTTTGAATATCTTTTATTATTCATTCATTAAAATTGTCTTCTAACTAACAATTGATGACATAGCGAACTCTAAGTTTTTTGTGTTCTCCGTTGAGATAGTTAAGCATAGTTGCTAGGATTGTAGAAGAAATCACGAGAAAGGTGATTTGTAAGTAAGCCTTCATTTGTGGTTGTGGGAACAAGAGATGTAGCTTAATCCATTTGTTCCTGATAATTAAAGTGGATTAATCACTTCCTACTTTTGTTGGTCATCTAAAGAGATGTAGCCTTCAAAGCGTTTTATTATCTAAAGAAGAACTTTAAAAGAAAAGTTTTTACTTGGTGATAAAGCCTGGACAAAAGAGATATTCTTCCTTTGTTGAATTATATAAATTGAGAAATTAAATAGGATTTTGTAATTAACATTAAATTAACCTGAACTCAAAATTGGAAGTTAGTGTCATCCGAATTCCGAATTCATGTCAACAAAACTTGGTACTCCTATTATCTTTTACCGTGAAAATTAGAATTATTTTTCATGAAATTATTGTGTTAGGATTGAAGAAAATTGTAAATAAATATGAATAAGTCTTGAGCTCATTTTACCAGTATAAAGTTTGGCATCTCGAAGTGTGACAGATCTCCCGAAGAATTTCCAGAGTCACAAGCGTGCATGTGCTTTTCATTAGTCCTAATTTGTATATGGTGAGATATATTTTTGTTATTAAAATTTTTGCAGGTATACTAGACTTGGGATTTAGCTCTTCACCGTCGCACTGAACACTTGGCATTTGTTGTTGCAATATTTATACAGAAGGTAAGGTCCATTATCGTTAATTATTGTTTAAAAAATTTCTCACCTCTAAGAATTTAGATTAATAAATAATGAATTGATTTAGATTATATAGCCTAAATAATATAATAAAGTAGATGGCGGAGATCGATATATAATTTCAAAATTTAAAAAGGTGTATTGTTTTTGGGTACTCAGGACTTGGCACCCGTTCGCCTATCTAACAAAAGCAGTTTTAACTGCCAATTATATTTGAAAAGGAATATAAACCTTCACTTTACAATTAAAATTTATATTGGAGTCTTTAATTCTATTTATATAATAAAACTATTTCCTTATTTAAAAAAAAAATAGTGAGAATTGCATAATGGAATAGTTGGGAAGACGATTTGAATTCATTGCGATTTTGTAGGCCAAACAATGAAGTGTTTGATGACAATTCCTAGAGAATATTTCATACAGGGAGAGTAATATGCAATAACATATGGTTTCCCTGGGAATCACCATTGTTATTAAAATTGTTTATTCTTTAATTGTATATGTATGTATTTATTTTATTTGGTTCCAGTAGGGTACACTTTTTTGTGTAGTTCAATTCTTTGATGCCCTTCTACTCGACTTTTCATGTATTGCAGCCACATGCTCGTGATGGATTCAACCATGGTTAGGCGAGACTTTTATTCGGTTTTTGGAAGCGAAGGCCAACTGATACTATGATATTTCGGATCAACAATATAGTTTCAGTGCAAAATTAAGAAGTAGAGGATGATGTTAGCAAAACGATGTTGAAAATGGTTATAATACTTGCAAATCTACTTAATAGGCAGTAAGAAAATGTTATAAGTGGGTCCTCTATCTACTTTATCCTTATGGCTTCAAGTCATTTATATTTATTTGCGTCGTGATAACCATTGTGTTCGTAATATTGACATTGCAAAGGAAAAAAGCATGGAAATTTTGGCCAAATTTTTTTTGGCTTACTCAATAGGTAAGCTACTACATTGAGTATGAGGTTAAAGTGTAGCTTGCTGCGTACAAATTTACATTGACATAATAAAAAGAAAAGCCAAATAGAAGGATAAAAAAGGGGCACCAAGGTTATGGTTTCAATTAATGTCCTTTGGTCTCTAAGTATTTTTTCATGTACTTTGCTCCATGTGGTTCCTTTTTTCATCTCACCAACCACTTATACATAGTAGGGTTGATTTTGATATTTCAGTTAACTTTATTGCAATATTAGCTGCTAAAGTAGTGTTGTGGTTGCTGTAAGTTGAGTATGCGGGGTAGTAATAAAAGTTATTGTTGGCTAAGTTTTGAATCAATATGGTTTTAGATTTTGATTTAAATAAAAGATAAAGATTCGTAAATGGGTGATTCGTGAAGATTGATAGAATTAGAGTCTATTTGGGTAAGTTTAAAAGTAGCTTATAAGCATATGATAAGACCCAAACCCCCACAAGACCCTTCACTCGGAGCCAAGCTAAGGACATCTAAGGAGTACACCTACACTTGATGAGGAAGGGACTAGAAGAAGGAAGCGATTGGAAGCCGTTCCGAGTGCTCAAAGTGCAAGAGGAGCAGCCCAGTCATCCAGGCGCTCCGCCCAAGGATGCCTAGGCCTGGGCGCTCCGCCCAAACTCTGGGCGCCCCGCCTAGGCCACCCCACTGCTCAAAATGTTGGGCGCTCCGCCCAAATCGCTGAAGCACGTGATTCCTAGCTATGTTAAGACTATTTTGACCCTACGTGGTCCTTTATTCCTAAGCCTAAGTGTGGGCATTTTAGACTTTTCATATGGTGCCGAAAAACACCTATAAATAGCTAGATAGCTTGTTATTTTCATTAGCTTACCTTGATGATTAAAAATACACTTTGTGTTGAAGAGTTCTTATTGATATGAAACCTTGAATGGGACTTTTTCTTCCTCTAGCGGATCTAGATGAATTCCAATCCCCTCCGACCATTCTACTTGCGTGCTCACGTTAGCTCGAGGGTAGTTGCTTAGCGTAGGTGTTCTTGACCTTCTCTCGGGGTGTAACGGAACGGGTTCTCCGTTGCTACTTGAGATTTGTGATCGAGATACGTCTCGTTCCTATCTTTTTTTATTTTTCCGCGTTTGATTCTTATCAGTTTGGCATCAGAGCAAGGTTCGGGTATCGTTCCTACGAACCCCGACCCTTGATTCTTCGTGCTTAGGTTAGTTTGTTTAGATTTCTTGTTGTTGAAGTTATTGAAAGAAGAAAATTACAAAAAAAATTGAAAATTCAAAAATTGGTGTAACTTTTTGGTGTTTGTGATTCTTGAAGTGTGTGTTATAGATTCTTAATCCTTGTTGAAAACTTGACGATTGGGTACCAAAATTGTTTGGATTGGATTGAATTGAAAATTGAAAACCCCAAATATTGTTAAACCCTCCCAAACCCTTGTTCTTGATGAATTTGATTGATTTTGGGTTGTGTGATTGTGGGGTTTAGGAATTGATTGTTGGGGATAGATCTCTATTGAAAACCGAGCAAATTGAAACAAGAATCGTGTGATTCGGAGTTCGGTAACATAGTTTTTGAAGAATCAAAGCCCACCCTTGAACCTTGAAACCCATGTTGAAACCCCAAACTTGAAAACTTTGAATCTTGATTGAACATTATTTGTTGGTTGTTTGGGTGTGAAATTGATTGGGGATTGTAGGTTGTATCAAGGAGCAACTTTGGGTACCTTGGATTTGGCCAAAACACCTTGGAATCGGCCTAGAAATTGGATTGAAAACGAAGAACACGGAGTAGAAAACCCAGGTGTTCTTCGTCCAAGCGCTCCGCCTAGACCTTTGGGCGCTCCGCCTGAACTACCCTTGCTCCAGGCGCTCCGCCCAACATCTGGGGGCCCCGCCTGCCCAACCCCACTGCACATTTTTTCAGGCGCTCCGCCCCACTTCCTTGGGCGCTCAGCCTGAATCTCTGAAGGGTTGATTTGTGTAGTTTCTTCTAGGTTTACTTGTTCTTTGTTGCCTAACCTCTTATTCGTGCCTATCTAAGTAATCTTTCTACTTAATTAGCACTAATCTTTCATTGCTTTTAGGTTAATTCATGCATTAGTTGGAGAGTATAATTCCAAGAAGATTCCTAGATTCTTTTGATTCAAATCCTCACTTCAAAGTGCCTAGCTTTCATTGTGTCCCATCAACTCCACTCACCCCGGAGTGTATTTGACTCGTGAATAGTTTGGTTGAGTTGAGGAATTGCTACTCATCTACGTGAAGCTTTGGAACTACAAGTCGAGTGAAATATCCACCACCACTAAACGAGAGAACCGAGTGATCTCAAGTGAGGGAGTGTGTGAGGTTGTTTTGCTAACGTTTGTTACTTTTGTAGGTACAATGTCTACCGAAGGAGAAGATTTTGCTAAGAGTGCCCTTGCTGCTATCCTTGCCAAATTGGATAGTATGAACTTGAGGATTGAAAGCCTTGAGAGGGTGAACTCTAGTGCTCTAGTTGAGCAAGGGACTTCCAATGTCCAATTGGAGAAAGGGACCCCGAGTGTCCAAGTTGAGAAAGGGACCCCGAGTGTCAAAGTTGAAGTCTCAAGTAGTCCTAACTTTACCCCGGAGCAAGTTAGCCATGTTATTGAATTGCTCAATCAACAACGGGTAAAGGATGATCGAGAGAGAATTGATCAAGTGTTGGGCAATCCCCAACGAACGGGCATTCCCCGTATCTTGGATAACCCTCCAAGAAACATTCCACTACCAAGACCCATCCGAAATGTGCAACCTCTTGAGCAAGCCGATGAAGCTCAAGAAGGGGAGGAAGCCGATTATGGAGATGATATGTATGGGTTTGATGATCACTTTCAACCGAGACGAGGTATGAATTGGGGTCGAAATGTAGATAGAGGTAGGGGCCGAGGTCGAGGGCCACCTATGGGGTATGTTGGTGGGAATGCTAGAAGGGAGTATGGTGTGAATGAAGATCACTATGGGGGCCAACCGGAGCCTTTCCGTGGGGGTCGTGACAACACCAACCTCAATAGTGTGAAGCTTAATCTCCCAACTTTTAAAGGAAATTGTGATCCGGAGGCTTATATTGAATGGGTGCTACACATGGAGAGATTGTTTGACACAAATGAGATGACCGATGAGAAGAAAGGCACTTATGCTATTTCATCCTTTGAATCCTATGCATCTACTTGGTGGGAATCCGTCAAGAGATCAAGGAGAAGAGCGGGAGTCCCAGTGAATGTGGGATGGAATGACTTGAAGGGTATCATGAGTCTCAAGTACATCACTCCTAGATATCGTCAAGAGCAACTCAAGAAAATTTATGAGTTGAAGCAAGGTGTCAAGACGGTGCATGAATATTATGATGAGTTTGAAAGAACTCGAATGGCCTTGGATATGGACACCGAAGATGAGGAGGAAGCCGTGATCCGTTTCATGAATGGCTTGAGCTATGGTATAGCTTCACAATTGAGATTGCATGCTTATCTTTCACTTCAAGAAGTCCTTGATGCCGCTATTCAAGCCGAGCAATGGCTTGATAAAGAGAAGTCCAACCGTTACAAGAGCAACACTTCTACTTCCATGAACAAGCCAAAGGATTGGAAAAATCCTACTCCCAATGCAAGATTCACAAATGCAAGTGGCCCTAGTGGAGTAAGTGCTAGCAAAGATTTGAAGAAGCCGTTTGAGAAGTACACACCCAATGTTGGAGGTAATTCTAAAACCCAATTGAATACTCCTACTTCTTCTTCCATTCAATGTCACAAATGCAAGGGGTATGGACATTTTGCTAAGGAGTGTCCTACGAAAAGGACCATGGTTGTTGTTGGTGAAAATGCTTATGAACAAGAGAGTGAACCGGAGGAAGATGGGGGAGTAGAGGGAGATGAGGGAGTAGAGGATGATGATCATGATGAAGCGGTGGAGGATGACGAGCCTCATACTTTTCTAGTTGTAAGGAGGAGCTTAGGAGCTATGATAGTGGAGGATGGAGAAACCTTACAACGGGAAAACCTTTTTCATGCTAGATGCCGAGTCGCGGGTGTTGTATGCACTATGATCATTGACTCCGGAAGTTGTGCTAATGTTGTGAGTCAATCACTAATTACCCAACTCAAATTGCCTACCTTGAAACATCTCAAACCTTATCGCCTACAATGGCTTAGTGAATGTGGGGAGCTAAAGGTGGTGAAGCAAGCATTGATCAAGTTCAAAGTGGGTAATTATGTGGATGAACACTTGTTCGACGTGGTGCCTGTGCAAGCATGCCACCTTCTCTTTGGAAGGCCTTGGCAATTTGATCGACAAGCGGTACATGATGGTCGTGTCAACACTTACACGATCAAGCATGAAGGAAGGAAATTTGTGTTGAAGCCCTTAACTCCCAAATAAGTGAGTGATGACTACAAGCAGATGAGGGAGTTGAAAGAGGCGGCAAAGGCTAAGTCTATCATTGAGACTAGTCCTTTGTCCAAAAGCATGGTGGCAATCCCACCTTCTTCTACCGGTGGCATATGTGCCATGATGCAACCGGGCGAGGTCCTAAGAGGAAATGATGGCACCAAGTTTCTCCTATGCGTAGTGCACAAAAGTATGATCCTTAACTCTAATTGTGATTTTTCTTCTAACCTTTTGCCTAGTGCGTTTGAGAATGTCTTGAAGGATTTTGGGGACATGTTCCCGGATGAGATGCCGGATGGATTACCTCCTTTGAGGGGTATTGAACATCAAATAGACTTGGTCCCGGGATCTCAAACAAGCCGGCTTATAGGAGCAATCCGGAAGATACAAGAGAATTGCAAAAGCAAGTTGATGAATTGCTCACTAAGGGCTTGGTGAGGGAGAGCTTGAGTCCTTGTGCCGTACCCGTGATCCTTGTTCCCAAAAAGAACGGCACTTGGAGGATGTGCGTTGATTGTCGGGCCGTGCACAAAATAACGGTAAAGTACCGTCATCCCATTCCCCGACTTGATGATATGTTAGATGAATTAAGTGGTTCATGTGTGTTTAGCAAAATTGACCTTAGGTCCGGCTACCATCAAATCCGGATGAAACCCGGGGATGAATGGAAAACCGCATTCAAGACCAAGTTTGGTCTCTATGAATGGTTGGTGATGCCCTTTGGGCTCTCCAATGCACCTAGCACTTTCATGAGGCTAATGAACCATGTTCTAAAGCCATTCATCAACAAGTTTGTGGTCTTCTACTTTGACGATATATTGATCTATAGCAAATCAATAGATGACCATGTTGATCACCTTAGGCAAGTGCTTGAAAAGTTGAGAGCTGAAAAGCTCTGTGCTAATTTTAAAAAGTGTGCCTTTGGTGTTGAGAAGGTAGTCTTCCTTGGGTTTGTTGTGAGTGCCCAAGGAGTGGAGGTGGATGAGTCTAAGGTAGAGGCCATACGTGATTGGCCTACTCCTACTACCGTGACTAAAGTGAGGAGCTTTCATGGTCTTGCTAGCTTTTATAGACGATTTGTGAAAGACTTTAGCTCCATTGCCGCTCCACTCACCGAATTGGTGAAGAAGGACCAACCTTTTGTTTGGGTAGAGCCTCAAGAGAAGGCCTTCCAAGAATTGAAAAGTAGGTTGAGTACCGCCCCTCTATTGCAATTGCCCGACCTCGGAAAGGCATTTGAGGTTGAATGTGATGCCTCGGGAGTGGGAATTGGTGGTGTTTTAATGCAAGATAGCAAACCCATCGCCTACTTTAGTGAGAAATTGAAAGGGGCCTCCTTGAACTATTCTACATATGATAAGGAGTTGTATGCCCTTGTGAGAGCCCTTGCCCATTGGCAACACTACCTTTGGCCTCCGAGAATTTGTAATCAAGAGTAACCATGAGTCACTCAAGCATTTAAGAGGCCAAGAGAAGCTCAATAAGAGACATGCCAAGTGGGTTGAATTCATTGAGTCTTTTCCCTATGTGATCCAATACAAGAAAGGGAAAGACAATGTTGTGGCGGATGCGCTTTCGAGAAAGTTTGCTCTAGCCACCACTCTCACCTCTAAGCTCATGGGTTTTGAGAGCATTAAATTGATGTATGCTCATGACCCAAAGCTAAAGAGTGTCCATGACACTCTAGAGAAAGGGGAGAGAGTTGACAAATGCCAATGGGTTAATGGATATATCTTCAAAAATGGTAGGGTGTGCATACCCGAGTCCTCTTGGAGGGAGTTGCTTGTGCATGAGGCATATTGCGGGGGACTCATGGGTCATTTTGGCACAAGAAAGACTTTGGCTATTCTTAAAGAACAATTTCATTGGCCAAAGATGGGGGTGCAAGTGGAAAAGTTTTGCAACAATTGCCTTGAGTGCAAGCGTGCTAAATCCAAAGCCCACCCCCATGGGTTGTATACCCCTCTCCCCGTACCTACTAGTCCGTGGTTAGATATCTCAATGGACTTTGTTATGGGATTACCAAGGACTAGGGGGGGCCATGATAGCATTTATGTTGTTGTGGATAGGTTCTCCAAAATGGCTCATTTCATTCCATGCAAAAAATGTGATGATGCACAACATGTTGCTACGTTGTTTATTGACAATGTTTTGAAGTTGCATGGTGTGCCTCAAACCATAGTGAGTGATAGGGACACTAAGTTCCTAAGCCATTTTTGGAGGAGTTTATGGGGTGCTTTAGGCACCAAGCTCTTGTTCTCCACGTCCCACCACCCACAAACGGATGGGCAAACCGAGGTGGTAAACTATACTTTGGGTGCTCTTCTTAGAGCCATGACCCGAGGTAAGGCCGGGACTTGGATTGATCGTCTACCTCATATGGAGTTTGCCTACAATCGTACGTTGCATAGCATGATAGGCATGACTCCCTTTGAGTGTGTCTATGGTTTTAACCCCTTGATTCCCCTTGATCTAACCCCTTTGCCAAAGGAAATGGTTGTTAATTTTGAAGGTAAAGCTAGAGCCAAGGCTTTGATGGAGCTACATGCCAAGGCAAAGAAGAATTTGGAGGAAGCTTATGCAAAGGTAGCCTCCAAGAAAAACAAGGGATGAAAGAAGGTGGAACTCAAGAAGGATGACTATGTGTGGGTGCACTTCCGGAAAGAAAGGTTTCCAAACCTTAGAAAAGGGAAGTTGGCACCCCGTGGAGATGGCCCATTCCAAGTGCTTTCCAAGATAAACAACAATGCCTATGTGGTCGACTTGGTTTGTGAGTATCAAGTTTCTAATACTTTCAATGTTTGTGACTTGGTTCCTTTGGATGTAGGTAATGAAGAGGTCGTGAATGATGCTTCAATTTTGAGGACGAAATCCTCTCAAGAAGGGGAGGATGATAAGACCCAAACCCCCACAAGACCCTTCACTCAAAGCCAAGCTAAGGACATCCAAGGAGTACACCTACACTTGATGAGGAAGGGACTAGAAGAAGGAAGCGATTGGAAGCCGTTTCGAGTGCTCAAAGTGCAAGAGGAGCAGCCCAGTCATCCAGGCGCTCCGCCCAAGGATGCCTAGGCATGGGCGCTCCGTCCAAACTCTGGGCGCCCCGCCTAGGCCACCTCACTGCTCAAAATGTTGGGCGCTCCGCCCATATCGCTGAAGCACGTGATTCCTAGCTATGTTAAGACTATTTTGACCCTACGTGGTCCTTTATTCCTAAGCCTAAGTGTGGAAATTTTAGACCTTTCATATGGTGCCTAAAAACACCTATAAATAGCTAGATAGCTTGTTATTTTCATTAGCTTACCTTGATGATTAAAAATACACTTTGTGTTGAAGAGTTCTTATTGAATGAAACCTTGAATGGGACTTGTTCTTCCTCTAGCGGATCTAGATGAATTCCAATCCCCTCCGACTATTCTACTTGCGTGCTCACGTTAGCTCGAGGGTAGTTGCCTAGCGTAGGTGTTCTTGACCTTCTCTCGGGGTGTAACGGAACGGGTTCTCCGTTGCTACTTGAGATTTGTGATCGAGATACATCTCGTTCCTATCTTTTTTTATTTTTCCGCTTTTGATTCTTATCAGCATATATATGCTTTATGAGTGTTTTGTAACTCAAAATGTAGTGTGCTTATAAGCATTTTTGTGCTTAAAATTAGTCAAAAGTGAGAAGTTGGGAAATCCTAACTTCTCAAAAGTAGCTTATAAGCAACTTTTGCTTATAAGCTACTTATAATAAGCCCACCCAAACAGGCTCTTAGTCTTCTGTCATGGAGCGTATATATATGAAATTGGAAGCTTGCTTCTTAGCTATTTTGAACTAGGAAGTGGTTAATGAATTAGTTGATATGTCTACTAAAATTTAATGGTTAAATAAATATAGTACAACGGTTTTTTTAATTCAAATAAGATATTAAAAGAGTAAATTTTCTTCGTTAATCAATAGCCATTCGCTCTCGGTTAATCCATTTTCATTTATTGAAAAGAGTTAAATAAAGATCCATGTATTTCGGTAAAATTCACGCAAACATTTTATGTTTGCTTTTTTATATTCGTTCCAAATATTGTATTTTTTAACAAAAAAATTAGTAACAAGACATAAGTTCATTGGATGAGCACCTAATATGGTATAATAGCAACTATAGATTAAGGCAGTACGACACCCACGACTTAAAAGTTCTGGCTACGCAACTACATACAACTACTGGTTTAGTATAAGTACTTTGTGTGAGTAAGCTTTTACCCATATATTTTAAATGTTTCTTCTAGGATATAATTATTTAGAATAATTGTCGCCATTAAACATTATATCGCTATTATAGATATTCCATAAGACATTTATGTTGTTGGATCTTTCACCGGTTATAAGTAGAAATGGTTGAAGATTTCACAAATGGAGTTAGAAATATGGTGTGCAAACAAGTTTTCTATAATTTAATTTGAGACATCACTTAATTCGACTTTGATATGTAAAGTATGTGTTATTATATTATTTCAATTAGTTAATTCCTATTATTTTGCATCACAAATTAATTATATAATCATTAAATAATTTACATAGCAAACTATATGATTCTTTTATTCACATATTTTTTAGAGTAGTATCTTTTAGTTGGTGGGTTTCAAACAAAATAAAAAATACATTAAGGAAATAAAATGGTAGATATCAATATCATATCAAAATTTTATATTATCTATTTTGATATATAAAATTTACTAAAGTTAGTTTCTGTTGATATCGGCCGCGCATCAGCGCGGGTACTATACTAGTTTAAGTTAGAACAACAGTAGTGGATGAGGAGATATAGGAATTAGGAAGTGTTTATTTGGGGTAGAACCTCTCATGGTCTTTAGTAATAGATTGTAGTAACTAGCTTCTTATAACCCTATTAAGAAGTCGATATGTATGAGTTCAAAACTGAAAGATGATAGATTGAGATAATATATGGGTATTATTATTTGGTATAATTTATATCATAAAATAAGGTATATATACCTAAAATTGAGTTGGAACTTCTAATTTCTTTACCTCTTATATACATCCCATAAATAACACATAAATCATTGTTACTTTTTCTTCACATAGTCACTTCCTCTGTCACTATAGCTTCTTTGAAGAACTGCTTATTCTCCCTTTTTGTCGTCCATCATTAAGCTTTATCTGTTTGCTTTTTATCTTTGCTTTGGGATACTACTTTGTATGGCTATTATGATTATTGGAATTGTTTTCCTTTGATAATAAAAATTCATGACACTAATGTAAAACGTAATATAATCTTGATTAATGATATTTGAAGGTGTCCTAACAGCTCGGATTTACTCTATTACATGTTATCCCCATCAAATGGTTGGATTTACTCTATTACACTACGATTTAGTTTATAAAGTTTAGATTGGCTGGGATGGAAAATTAATCTGTGATATTTCTATAAATGTGTATTTTATAGATGTTGCCTATGCGTTTCATGTGACAAAAAAATGATTGTGTTAGCTCATGTGTTAGTTGTGTGCATGGGATCACAATTTTTCATGGATTTTTTTTTTTTTATTCGCCTAGACTTTTTATTATCTTTAGAGCAAATCAAGGGGTTTCTTAAGCCTCCGCAGATGTTCTTATTTTCTAAGAAAATTAATATAAAACATCAATGATGAGGTAATAGCCAACTTGAGTAGGGTAAAATGCAGCAGTACTAAAGACGCGTAACTAAAGTCTAAAGTCTAAAGTCTAAAAGCTAATGGGTTACTAAAGTCTAAAATTTTACAAGGCAAAAATCGT
This sequence comes from Petunia secreta, assembly GCA_029990175.1. Classification (NCBI taxonomy): domain Eukaryota; kingdom Viridiplantae; phylum Streptophyta; class Magnoliopsida; order Solanales; family Solanaceae; genus Petunia; species Petunia secreta. Next base: position 29,390,985 of record JARKIP010000003.1, read on the forward strand.
TTATACTTGTGTTTAACAAGATCTGATAATTTCTTTTAAACTTAATTGTTAATCTTTTTAATTTTTTATATATTTGAGTTAATGATAAAGTTGTTACACGGTGATAAAATTATAACAATAATATTATAAGTGATTGTACGTAAAATAAGAAGATTGTTCCAAATTTAAAACAAAAGAAGTCATCCACTAATAATAAGAACTAATTTTTTTTTTGTAATTAGTTAATATTTATTAATCACCAAGTTGAGAATTACATCACAAGTAAGCTACCACAGTCTACTTAGCTCGACATCTGGACTATACTAACAACTTAACTGCCTCTATCTACTGATTAAACTATCCTCTAGCATTACAAAATAGAAATAGCAGCTGCACTAATACACAAGTTCCACCATGATCTTATTCAGTGACTCCTAAAACACGCATTTAGTCAAAATATTCTGGACTTTGGATGGAGCTCGAGTGCAGCATATAATTGCAATTTGCTTAGCCAATTCCTCAAACCTCCTCGCATTTGCGTTCAAAGGTCCTCAGGTTCCTTTCATTCCAGATTTCTTTGACTACTTCAGCATATAGCATCCTGAATAACTGAGCTGCAGTAGTCTTACCTTTACTTTTACTTGTGATCCACTGCAAGTGTTGCATCCACTTGGTTGTATTCAGCTCCTTTATCTGCAACCAAAGCCATAGTCTGTCCCATAGTGCCTGTGTATATGCACAGTGCACCCAGATGTGTTCATTACTTTCTTCTTGCTTGTGACAGAGTAGACACTGTCTATTCATGGTCATCCCCTATTTGACAAGCTTATCAGTGGTCAACAGCTTCCCTTGAAGAGAAAGCCACATGGTAAACTTGGATTTTGGCCTAGTTGCATTGCTGAACATTAGGCCTTTCCAGCTAACAGTAGGTATATCACCAAGTAGCTTAAAGTAGATCTGCCTAGTGACATTCTTGTTTAGCCTAGTTGGCAGCACTATCTTTTGAGCATCTTCTCTTGCCCCCAGAATCTTTTTCACCATCCAAGAAGCTTGTTCAGGTATTAGGCAATTCGCTTCCCTTGAAGAAAATAAGAAATAAATTGTTGAAGTTAAGTTGAACAACAACTTCTATTTATCAATTCGATTATCTATCTTACTTTCAAACTCTGTTGTATTATTCAAAAATTATTTGACATTGTTTTCTCACTTTAACTTTACAAATATTTTTTCCTTGGATACATTTAAGAATAATATAATGATTTTTGACGTCTAATTTATTAAAAATTTAAGATTTAATGTGCAGAAAAAAACAAATAATATTTTTAGATGATGAATTTCTTTAATTATAGACAGCGCATCGCGCGGGTGGTATACTAGTATATATATAAAAGGAGAGTAGTAGTTATATTAGTTAAGATAGTTATTAGGAAAATAGTTAGGACAATATATGTAATGACATTTATTTCAAATTTAAATTGAAAGAAAAGTAATTTAAAAAAAAATAGTGGAGTCATAGGGCATATTTTTTGAAAGATAAAACCTACATTCTTATCATAATCTTAACTAACAGAATTGTATCTTTTTTTAATTTAAAATTTTGATGATAAAAATAGTAATTTTTTTTAACACAAAGAAAAAGGCAATCTTAGGAAAATATCTATATTAATATGATAACATTTTGTTCAATCTGATAAAATAATCTAAGATCAATTACATGTTGTTACTGCAAGTAAAAGTCACCTTTTGAACTTAAAAGTAGGAGATAAGAGATTTTTTATTTAAAAAAAAAAGAATTGAAGGATAATTACTTTTTGACTGATAAAGCTATTTCCTTAGCTTAACAGATTAAATAATAATGACAAAAGTCTTTGAATTAAATTGGATATAGATGTGTCCATATGGGGAGAATTATAAAATAATATGATAAACCGGCTGTTTTAATCCTCCAACGCATTTTAGAATATCAAATAAAGTAATAGGTTGAGAAAAAAAAAGTTATTACGAGCTTTTAAAATTTTTAACATAAATAGAAAGTACAGCATTTTTAATATTATGAAATAACATTTAATTTAAGTGGAAGATAGGATGTTAAATTTATATTAAATGTTGTTAGTTTAAATTTAAAACCAGCAAATCAAGTTGACATATCCATATCCATAATCTATCTATATATATATAAAAGCAAAGAACACTTAGGACAAAATATAGAATAAGATATTATGACAACAATTGTAATAACATTAAATTCAAATTGAAGGATAATATATTTTTTTAATTCAAATTGAAGATGAAGTATTACATTTAAATGTTGTTTTTTAAAAACAAAATATGAAGATAAACTTTTTGGGTATTGAGTTAGTTAGCTTTTAAATTTGAACTTAATTGAAGATAAGTATGTATTTTATAGATGAATTATGCAAAAGATTTGTTTTCAAAAAATAAATAATGATTATTAATCTCATGTAACTCCGTTGGATTACTTAATATTCAGATTTAAATTTGTAACATTATTTGGACAAAGTTAATAACGATTGTCTTAAGCTTTTTTTAAGAAAATTACCCCATATAAATTAAAACAAATTAAAAGATAAAGCATGCTGTAAAATTTGATTCTTATCAATCAAAATATGTTATACGTAAAAGCCTTTTAGACAATGAACTCCTCAAATCAAATTTAAAGATAAACTTATGCGGTTAAATTTCGATTGATATCAATATAGAAGATAAGCATTTTACCAGATTTCTTTAATTTGAATTATTAATTCAAATGCAGTAATAAGAATTATCACGTAGAAGGTTCGGTAAACTTTTATATATACATATATGTAGGGACAGTTGTAACTCAATAGAAACTATGGATTTGATGTTTATCTTAAATGATAAAATTTTTGAATTTTAGGTGAAAGATAATATTAGAATATTTGAAACTTGAAAGATAAAATATTTACATATATATACGCATGAAATTTGAGGAATTTTCACTTGCATAGGCAACTTGCCAACCAAAGGCAGTCCCCTTATCGTTTATCTTTTTTTAATTAATTCTTCTATTTGTTCTCTTTCCTCCTCCGTAATTAACACAAAAGTAGGCCTCTTCTCATTATATATCTTTCTAGCTCCATAATCAGTCTATTGTAAATAGTGTTCGAAGATGAGGAGCTACTATTTCATATTTCAGCGTAACAATAAGTTTTTAAACTTTTGATTTTGTCCCTTCATTCGGCCATGCCATGATTACTCACTATAATCATATATCATAAACTTTAAGTGTATTTTTGTTATTTATGTATCTATTTGTGTTGCTCTAAGCCTTATTCGATCTTGCATTCTTATCTTTCTAAAAGTCATTTTCATATTATTTGTGATTAATTATATTTATTTTTGATTTGTTCATTTACAGGGAGGTATGATTATCAGTTATTCTCTCAATCACAACTCTATTACAAATGGCATTCAACTACTATTCCTGTTTTAATGTAGTAAGTTTCTTAACTTAATTGTGTTTTGTTCCCTCGACCATGCTTTGTTCATTCAATATATCAGTATCATTTATAAATATTTATAAAAAAATGGCTTTAAACCAACTATCAGCTTAAATAAGTATTCCAAATTAGAAAGTTAAAGGTTTTAATCTATCCATGTAAAAGAGCATGATATGAAAGTTGAAACACAAATTCATGAATGTTGTAAGTTATGGGTAGACAATAATATATTTCCATTAAAAATATTTGATGTCAGGAAAAGTTAATTCATCTATTATATTTTTCTAAATTGTTTCAGTGGAAAGTTTTGTTGCAGAATTGGAAGAAAACTCATATAATAATGAACAAGTACTTGAGCTCATTCAATGTGGTAAAGTTCGGGGGCAACCAACATTGGAAGTTGGAACTAGCAGATAGCACACCATCTTCATAGTGGTAATAGTCTTACGGCAATTGTAAATGGGTTAAATTTCCTTAAAGTTATGCATATTGACTCTAATTACTATATTTTTAGAATATTGAAGTAGTTCTTTACTCATTATTTAAAAGAAAATTCTAATTACTCATTACAGGTAATATTAAAATAACTCAAAAAATAGTGGTAGATTTGATGGGTAGATCGGAGAAAAATGTCAAAAGTTTAATCTAGAAAATGAGTCTGATTTACTAACAAAACTTAAGCGGAACGATTTTTACTCTATATAGCTATTACAATTGCAGGTAAGCAACTCAACAATATTTGATCTACGGTTTTGGATATTTTCGTTGATATCTTAGATATTTATTTGCTATGATGTTGAGACATGTTCAGCAAGCAACATAGCAACTATTGGTCTCATCCGTAAAAAAGGAGAATTATTGACTATTCAGGTACAAAAATTATATTACACCTCTTATGTTTACGTTGTTATATATATGATTTCGTTTTACGTGTCATTGTCTTGGATTATTTTTACATATCATTGTGCCTATAAGGATTTAAATGTGTTTTCAGGCATAGGAGAGTTAGAAATCCACTTATAATAAAAAGGTGTCAGCAATTATGAATTGATGATGTCCTAAATATTAAATTCTAAAATAATATTTGCCCAAGAAAAAAAAAAGAAACATCAAACTTTGCATATGCAGTTAAGATGTTCGCTCTATATTTGTTAGGAAAACAAACATATTTAATCATACTAAGTCTCAATAATTGTTGATAGTATATGATATATTTCTGTAGAAAATAGGCCATAGTTGAGAGACGACGTTAAGCACAATCTTAGGAAGCATCTTCTGTAGTTTCTTCAATGTTTGCAAATAGTAGTATGAGCAGTCAATTTAAGAACTATGCTTGAACGTGGATTTTTAGCTTGTAGTAGTAGTTTGATCGATTACTAAAACAATGAATTACAAGGGAGCTGATTAAGAGGTGGAGCTAGCATGTCGGAGGGTTCGTCCAAATCCGTAGCTTTGACCAAATTATGTTTATTTGCTTTGAAAATTTTATTTAATATGTATAAATTATTAATTTAGAACCCTCAACTTAAACGGACTAGAATTCTGAACACCCTAATATTAAAACTTGGCTCTGACTTGCAAAATTTTGATAGTAATGGTATTTAATATCATCCCTTTAACAAAATAAAAAATTATAACCGATTACTAACCATGATTAAGTGATAAGTCACTAACCATCACTTATCTTATATTTTGAATAGAGCGTGATTAACATTTGAAGTTGAAATAAATTAGTTTGAATCTATATATATTCTGAAAGATAAGGAACTTAAGATTTCATCATAAAAATCTTAAGCCCAAGATGTACCCCTTTCAATTCAAGAGTTCTGTAATTAGAGATAAGATTTTATTGTTAGAGATAAGCTTGAATGTTTGAAAATAATATTCCTTTAAGCACTTGGTAAACTTTAATTTAAATCAAACATTTTAATGTTGATCACAACAGAATCAATATCACGTAATATTTTCATTTATCTTATAAAATTATGAATAAATTTATTGTTTTTAAATGTTTAACATTTAAAATTATAAAAATTGTGATAGCTTAATTAGAGACACTATTTTGTTTATTAAAGATTTTCTTGCTTTCCAGTGAGACATACGAAGTTCTAAGTCAAATTTTTATGGACTACGATTGGGTTGAAAATAATCTGAAGATTTCCTATTTTCTAATTCTATATTACAATACTTTTGTACAAACATTAGAATAAGGACATTACTTTATTTGTTACCTATAATCTTGCTCTTTTCAGTGAGATATATGAAGTTTTCATTCAAAATTTTATGGCATGCAGTTGGTTGAAAATAATTTGAACAATTCCTATTTTCTAATTCTATTTTGCAATATCTTTGTAAAAGGAGAAAACATTAGGATAAGATAATAAGCATTAAAAAAAATAAAAAAAAAGACTATTCCTATTAAACTTATCTTGACTGTTAGTTTTTTATCGGATGTCAGTGAAGCGACTTATCTTGACTTTTAGTTTAAAGATAAAAATAGTTAAATAGAAACATAAAACTGTTGAAATTGAATTAGAAAATAATTACAATTATTTTCATTTTCCTCTTCTCTTTTCTCTATTTCATCCCTTGAAACTTAAAGTCGGAGTCACACATTCACAAAGCTCATTGTTTATTCTTTAGCTTCTTTTGATTCTCATGTCATACTCATATATTTGTAAATTTTTTATTAATTATATTTATATTTTTTTTGTGCATAGATATATCATCGCTTTAGATCACTAAATTGGATTGCATCACTTCCGACGTGTTTAATTCGCTGAATAAAGCAGATCAATTTCACATCATAGATACACGAATATGAAGAACGTAACATGAGAACTAATAACCGATATTGAGGTCAAAGAAATCTTTTTTCTCGAAAACCTAAACTCAAAAGTTTATCTCAACATCCTTTTTTATTAATCATGTTTAGGTATTTTCTTATGTGTTTTGCAAAAAATATAATGATGTATTTTATGGATAACAAGAATTTATTGAAAATGAATTATATCTCGATGCGTATTATGTCTTGGTTCCGAATAGTAATTATTACTGGAATAATAATATATTACCTACCCATGATTTTTTGGATGTTTAAATTCGTTGAAAGAATGTTACAATTTGGTTCTTTCTTTCCATTATTTTTTTTCGTCCAATTTACATAATAGAGAGTGAGAAGGGCTATTTATGTATTCCTATTGACCAGTGGGAAACAAAATCAATACACATATGTTCCAGAACATATAAAACCATGACTCCATGAGCAATTAAATCTTTAAATGATTTCCATATCAAGATAGCAATTCAACTTTCCTTTATCGTTAATTATCAGTATTAAGATTATGCATAAGAGCCTGTTTGGCCAAGCTTCTGGAAACTACTTATTTTCAGAAGTGCTTTTGTTCAAAAGTACTTTTTCTAAAAGTACTTTTAGAGAAAAGCAGTTTGTGTTTGACCAACTCATTTGAGAAACATTTTTGTCAATAGTTGAGTAGTAATTTGTGTTTGGCCAAGCTTTTGAAAAAGTACTTTTGAGTATTAAATTACGAGTAAGGACATTTAAAGATTCAACTTGCAGATATTTAACTAGATAAAGAATTTTAAATATTTATGCTCAAACACTCTATTTAATTTTATTATTTATTTAAAATAATTTCAAAATACATCATACAGAATTAAATATTCTAGATCTATGCCTTAAAAAAAGATGTTATTTGATTAAAAATTTCTAACAATAGTTATGTAAGTGCACGTAGAAAAAATAAGAAAAAAAATAATGTACATTATTTATATATTATAATTATTACGTTAAAATAAGTAGGGATAATTCGGTATATAAGTAATTCTGGTAAGGATATTTTTGGAATGATAGAAATTAATAACAGCTTCTGCTTCTCCTCAAAAGCACTTTTGGGAAAAATCTACTTTTTCCAGCTTCTTCCCCACAGCAGAAAAACAGCTTCTGTTGTCACTCAAAAGCACTTATTTTTTTCCTAAAAGCTTGGCCAAACACCTCAATTGTTCAAAATAAGCACTTTTGGTGAAAAATAAGCACTTTGGGCTCTCCAGAAGCTTGGCCAAACAGGCTCTAAGTGTTGTTTATAACTGTTATTTTAGGTGAATGAGATTTTCACGAAAACTGGTTGTTCCATATATAGTATTTCGTTTTTCAAGCCAACCGTAAGATAGTCTACTATTATATTAGTTATTCCTAAATATATCGAAGGAAATATGATTCAAAACTTGAATTTTTAAGAGGTATAGGATCTATAAATATATGGGCGGGGACTGAAGTTGAATATTTTCATTATAATGCAAAATACTCAATGTGAAAAATTAAAAGACAGAATAAAAGTATGCATATTTGAATTCATGCCGATTTGGATATTTTAATTGAGTGTAATTAATTTTTGAATTTAAATTGAATGATAATTTTCTTTTTGTGATTGCGTAATTTAAGTTTGGAATCATTTTTGAAAGCACATTTCAATTTTGAAATTAGCAAGGTAAAACTTATTTGCATTTTAGTGGATACAGATTAATTAATATATATTTTCTATTCGTCAAATCACTTTATTGCGGTTGATTGTTATAGTTGGTGCAAATATTATATGTAGATAAATTGTACCTATGATTATTTGGAAACCTTGCTCTTGCTAGATTCATAGTGATTTGACATGTTCAAGGAAGAGTATATGAAGACACAAGTTGTAGCATGATACAAGTTGAAGGGTTACAAATTAAAACAAACAAATATAATGATAAAGAAATAAGATAATAATTTGAAGGACACATTTTCTTAAATAATTGATAGTACATCGAATGGATAATCATCTTCTTAAAATATAAAAGAAAAAGTAACAAGGGAAAAAGTTATTAGCAGAAGAATAAGAGCAATTGATATAGTGATAAGTTAATATATTTACAACCTTACGAAATAGATCATAGATATGATAAATTAAACAATTGAACATTTTTATAGGGGAATAGTTGAGTATTATTGTTAAGGTTCAATCGTGATTACATTATATAATTTGCTAATTTTGGTTTTCATATTTGACCGCGCATCGCGCGGGTGCTAAACTAGTTCAAATTCAAAACATAGAATATGAATTAAATTTAATTTGAGAGGATAATTAAACTTTGAGTATATTTGCTTTTTTGGAAACAAAACAAATCAAGATTAAAAATGAAATATTTTTCAAATAGTTGATCAATTCATGATGAGCACTGGTTGTAATTTGGATATCTTTTCTTTTTTAAAATTTGAATTAAGGATAAGTATCTTCAAAAGATAAACACTCTATCCTTATTTTTATTAACTAATCAAGTATAGTAAGCTGCAAATATAACAAAAGCACAAAAGCCTGGTCATGTTGGGTTGTTATAGATACATATAAGTTTATATATTTATAGTAAAATAATTGTTGGTTTACACATATTAATTTGGTTTTGTATATCTATGTAGGTTGGTTTATAACTAGCAAATGGTGTATTTGCCAGAACGTCTCATTGACACATCTACAAGATATATATGTGATCTGATATTTTCTCTCTTTTAGGTATATATGTCTTAACATTATAAGATGCTCTTACACGGTCCTGAAAATTTTGATCTAAATTTTATGAATTTTTTTTTTTTTTTTTTTTTGGTAATACTTAAGGTGTTTTTTCATGGTAACCTCTATTTCTTTCGCTACCCTACTTTGTCACATTCATCATATATTTTCTGTTGGTTTTTAGTATTAGAAAGCTTATCTTTGTTATGTCATTAGATAAAAGTAGATTATGTATCAATTTTTGTACTGATATTTTACGAACCTACTTATTTGATTAATGTATCAAATACATAATAACTAGTATTTCCTTGGAATCTGATCTTTTTCTTTTTTGTTTGGGAGTCTATTTAATGCTGAATGGAAAACACCAACAGGAAATAGCCTTATGTCGACTGTATGAGTAAACTTAACTTACCATTCATATACAGTCGCATACAAAGCACATAGAACTGAAGTAAAGATATTTGAAAGAATAAAATACCCATACCAGGAAAAAAATGAAAAAAACAAAAAAAGGTTTACAAGGTTGATTGGAAACGACAGGGGTTTGGCTGCGGAAAATCCCTTTCCGTATAACAAGGTAAACGAATTATGCTAATCAGGTTGAATTTTCTTTTTAGTTAAATGATCAACTTATGCCTTACCTTTTCTATGCCATATCTGTAGTTATTAGTATGTGTGGATTGAAAATTTTTATCCGTTAATTCATTTGTTTCATATTAAAATGTGCTTTACTCAAATTTAAGAGGCATGAGTGTACGTATTTTCAACTATTTTTCAATATTACAGGTACGTTCAAGAAGTGAGAAAGTGAATCCAATTCTTTAATTAATTTGAATTTATTTAAATCTGAGTGGGCTATATGCCAAGATATACATTTCGACTAAAGAAACAAATTTAATTCATTGTTGAACTATTAGTGAATTTACAGTTTGTGTTGTTCCGATGTTAACTAGAATGTAAAATAAAATGTGATTGTGTAGTTTTTAGATATGAAAGGTACATTTTCTACTTAAGAAGCATCTTTTACATTCAACCGTCATGTTTGTGCTCACAATGTTTCCATGTTATCTTCATAGTGTTTTTGGTATTGTTAAACTATTGATTGTTGTGTGACGTTATCATGATGAAGATGAAGGCCTTATATTTATGTAGTTTGATGCTACAAATTGTTTCTATTACTGCTAGCATGTTATGATGTTATACACAAATACTATAACTTTTACAATTGTTTCTCGAGTGGTGGATACTTATTGATCTCAAAAGTTGTTGAGACAAATATTTGTGCGGTTGTTGGGTACTATAAATTAGAAGTGAATAGATTTGAACAAGCATGTGGTGAAAATGTAGAGTGATATTCATATAATAGATGCTAAAATATTTATTATCGTTTCTAATTGTATTGGATAAAGACTGACTAGACTTGGAAAGGTGACACGTGTCTTCCACGTAGCACGGACAGACATTTCAACGGATAGACATCTGGCGGACAGACATCTATTACGAGCAGACCTAAGGGAGTTATGAAACTCTTCAACGGTCAACACGCTCTAAATGAACAATTATTAACACGATCATCCACGATCAACCTATTAATGGTCATTAAAGCAATCATTACAACCCAGCGGTTATGACTCCAACGGATATGTGACCGGCGGTTACTTATCCAGACGGATCCACGCCCAGCGGTTACAAAAATCCCAACGGGTGCCTACCAGGCTTATAAATAGCATTCGCCTTAATCGATTGTAAACAACTTTTACTTCATATCTGCAATATCAATAAGAATACTCTCTCTCTCTCTCTCGATCTTGCTCAATCATTCCCTTTGTTCTTATTTAGTTTTCTGCTTTACTCTTCTGGGGAGCGACTGATATCGAAGGATTCTCTCCGAGGACGAGTGATACGATACGGTTATTTCTCCTTGTCTATATTTTGCGCAATACTTTTATTAGCTCATACGTGCATATTGTTATCATCTCAGCTCATCATATAGACTCTTAATCTCAACTATTGATCGTGACCCCGCAAATACAAATTTAATTGTTAATTGGCCTAAAATCGGATCTAGGTTAAACAATTTGGCGACCACAGTGGGAGCCGGTCAATAGCCTTCGTAGGTTAATAGTTTATCTTTGCTACTATCTCTATTTTCGTCTATCTTTTTGCTCTATAATTAACATGGCAGAAAGCAACTCTCAACGAATTGTCGCAAGAGGAAGTCGGGAAAATATTCGCATAGCAAATATTTTCGAAGTGAAGCAGAAGCCCGGTGGATCTCTTCATCAGTATATATACCGTTTTGGAAGAGCGAGCAGTACTCCCCGAAATGCCAGACAAGTGGGCGATAGCCGCGTTTACTTACGGTCTGGATAGGGGAAGCTCCCAAGCTACACGTCAGTTGTATGAGTCTCTCCGCAAATCCCCAGCAGTCAGTTGGACGGACGTTTGTGGTCGTTACATTTCAAGGGTAAATGTTAATGAGCCTGAGTGAGAAGACTCTCGGGGAGATTACCCTCACGACTCTTGCCGAGGGGGTAGCAAAGGAAACGACTTTCCATGTTGTCGATGCGGATCTGGCCTACAATATCATATTGGGCAGACCTTGGATTCACGACATGCAAGCTGTTCCTTCTACTTATCATCAGGTGTTGAAGTTCCCATCCGAATGGGGAGTACGTGAGGTTCGATGAGAGCAACACTCTGCCCAAGATTGCTATTCTGTGGCTCTCAAACTGCCCGAAGAGAACAAATAGCAATTACAGCAACCGGGACCAGACATACCACCCGAAGCGGCTAAGTACGAAGTCCCAGAATTCATCACACAGATGGACGAAAGAGAAAACCATATGGTGACCGTTGAAGCTTTGGAACCCAAAGAACTGTTCGCCGACAAGCCAGAGCGGAAGGTATATCTAGGGACCGAGCTGAACGAGCGCCTACGACGAGATATCCTCCAGTTTCTCAAGGAGCGGCATACAACATTCGCCTGGTCTCACGCAGATATGACAGGTATTTCTCCTGACATCATTACTCATAGGTTGAACGTAGATCCGTATCACCGCCCGGTGAAACAAAAGACGCGCCAGCAAGGAGCCTTCCGGAACCAGGTCATCAACGACGAGGTTGATCGGCTGCTGAAGATCGGCTCAGTACGTGAAGTCAAGTATCCAGACTGGCTAGCCAATGTAGTTGTCGTACCTAAAAAGAACGGCAAATGGCGAGTCTGCATCGACTTCACAGATCTAAACAAAGCCTGCCTGAAGGATTCATATCCTCTCCCCAGGATAGATCAACTGATCGATGCAACGGCCCGACATGAAGTGCTAACCTTCCTCGACGCATACTCCGGGTATAACCAGATATTGATGGATCCCGAAGACCAGGAGAAAACATCGTTCATCACCTGTCGAGGTACGTACTGTTACAAAGTTATGCCTTTTGGACTAAAAAATGCAGGTGCAACCTATCAGCGTCTAGTCAATCGAATGTTCCATGACCATATTGGGAAGACTATGGAAGTATACATCGATGACATGCTGATAAAATCTAAGCGAACAGAAGACCATCTGGCACATCTGAAGGAAGCTTTCCGAATCCTGGATCAGTATAACATGAAGCTGAATCCAGAGAAATGCGCTTTCGGAGTCGGATCGGGGAAGTTTCTGGGATTCATTGTTTCTCAGCGTGGCATTGAAGTCAATCTCGCTCAGATTAAAGCCATTGAATCTATCCCAGATGTACTTCACAACAGGAAAGATGTCATGAAACTAACAGGGAGAGTGGCAGCTCTATGAAGGTTTATCTCCCGGTCATCTGACCGTTGCAAAAGTTTCTTCGATGTCCTAAAACAAAACAAGGAGTTCGAATGGACTCCCGAATGCCAGCAAGCATTGAGGGATTTGAAGAAATATCTGTCCAATCCTCCATTGCTCTCCACGCCTCAGGAAGGTGAACAGCTGCTGATTTATTTGGCAGTCTCAGAGTCATCGGTAAGCGCTGTGTTAGTTCGGGAAGACAAAGGTAAGCAGCTTCCTATCTATTACATTAGCAAAGCTCTAATTGATTCAGAAACACGCTATCAACCTTTAGAAAAATTAGCACTGACATTAGTAACTGCTGCTCTTAAGTTACGCCCTTATTTTCAAAGTCATTCGATAGATGTGGTTACAACTTTTCCTTTGCGAAATGTTCTGCACAAACCTGAATTTTCAGGAAGGCTGGTGAAATGAGCTATAGAATTATCTGAATTTGATATAACCTATCAGCCTAGAGTAGCGATAAAATCGCAAGTCTTAGCAGACTTCGTAGCCGACTTCAGCACTAACATATACACTGAGGCAGAAAGGGAATCTATTCTTTATGCAGGGCAGGCTCCCGGCACATGGACCCTTCACACAGACGGCTCCTCGAGCGTCAAAGGGTCCGGCCTTGGACTGGTTCTTGTTGCCCCATCCGGCGAAACGGTAAGGCAGGCTATCAAGTGCCCGTTTATTACTAACAATGAGGCCGAATATGAGGCCGTTATTGCAGGATTGGAACTAGCCCGGAGTTATGGAGCAACCATCGTCAAGCTAAAAAGCGACTCTCAGCTCGTGGTCAATCAAATCAATGGAGGTTTCATTGCACGAGAATCCAGGATGCAAATATACCTCGCCCGAGTGAAAGAGCTCCTAGCACAATTTGGCGAATGGGAAGCAGTCCAGATCCCACGGGAAGAGAACCATGAAGCTGATGCTCTCGCAAACATGGGATCAGTGGTAGAGATAGGGGCAGCCAGCTCTTCAGCTGTTGTCCAACTTCTCTACACGACCATGGATAGAGAAAAGTTCGAAGTCAATACCATCAACGCTACTTGGGACTGGCGGAATGAGATAACAAATTATCTTATCCATGGAACTCTACCTGCAGATGCAAAAGCTGCACGCAAACTCCGAGTGAAAGCTGCCCGATATACAATTCTCAACGGCGAGCTTTACCGGAGGATGTTCGCAGGACCTCTTGCAAAATGCCTTGGACCTAATCAGATCAATTACGTAATGAGAGGAGTCCACGAAGGCTGTTGCGGAAATCATTCCGGAGGTAAGGCACTAACCCGGAAGCTGATTCGTGCAGGTTATTATTGGGACAAGATGGAGAAAGATACGAACGAGTTTGTCAAGAAGTGTGACAAATGCCAAAGGTTCGCTCATCTTCTCCACCAACCAGCAGAGCCACTCCATTCAATAATCTCCCCGTGGCCCTTCATGAAATGGGGGATGGACATCGTTGGACCTCTTCCCACAGCACCAAGAGGGATGCGGTTCCTATTGATCATCACTGACTACTTCACAAAATGGGTCGAAGCGGCAGCATATTCGAGGATACGACAAACGGAAGTCGTCGACTTCCTTTGGCGTTTTGTAGTATGTCGCTTTGGAGCACCTAAGGAAATAGTCATGGACAACGGCCCGCAGTTCATCGGCCAGAAAGTGACTAGGTTCCTCGATGATCTGCATATTAAGAGGATCACTTCCTCTCCATATCATCCTGTTGCAAATGGACAGGCTGAATCTACCAACAAAATCATCGTTGAGTCCCTTAAAAAGCGCCTCGAGCAGGCAAAGGGATGTTGGGTAGAGGAGTTACCTGGAGTATTATGGGCTTATCGCACAACTATAAAAATGAGTACCGGAGAAACTCCTTACTCATTAGTGTATGGTGCAGATGCTCTAATCCCAGTCGAAATCGGAGAACCCAGCTTGCGATACGCATATGCCACTTAAGAATCAAACTCAGTCAATCTATCCGAAGATCTGGATCTCCTCGAAGAACGCAGAGAGCTAGCCCTTGTACGAGTAATCGCTCAAAAAGAACGAATCGAGCAATACTACAATCGAGGACTGTGCGTACGAAGTTTTCAAGTTGGGGACTTTGTACTCAGAAAAGTCTCCTAGAGCACACAGGAAACAAATTCAGGGAAGCTTGGTCCTTACTGGGAAGGCCCCTACAAAGTAATTGCTTCGGTCGGCAAAGGTTCTTATCGTTTGGCACGACTAGACGGCTCCACTGCCCCGAACAGTTGGAATGTGGTTCACCTCAAAAGGTATCACTTTTAAGTGGTAAAACGGTTAGTCATCTCACACTTATCTTTTACCTTTACGAAAAGTTCTTAGTTTTATTATATATCCTCTCTAAATGGTACTAACGACCTGAACAAGGTCAAATCTGTTGAGCTCAATTGGTAGAGCTCGAAGTTCTTCAACTTCGCGGCTGTGGGTTCGAATCCCACAACGGACACACTCCTCGTTTGGTTATATGTGTTCTATATGCGACTCACCGACAACTCTTTTCATGTTATCACTTTACGTGCTCTAACATAAAAACAAGGAGGGTGGTGAGAGACCCCTGTAGGCCAGATAAGACCTTCATAAAGGCAAAAGACCTTACCAAAAGGCAAATAGGCAAATTTTTAAAGTTTTTCAAAACAAAAACTTTTACGTGATAAGACTTCCACGGCAAATAAGAGGAGTCATTCACAAAACAAAAAATTTTACGTGATAAGACTTCCACGGCAAATAAAAGGAGTCATTCACAAAACAAAAACTTTCATGTGACAAAGCTTCCACGAAAATAAGAGAAGTCGTTCACAAGGCCAACGACTCGGCTAGAGCCAATCTGCAAAGCCATGCAATAACTTTCAACTATCAAAACGATAAGCAAAGTTATACGCACAGAGCAACGATTCGGCTAAAAACGACCACAATTCGGTCAGACTACTTGCAACTTACGACCTTTTCCTAACGAAAGGCTAAGTTAAAAATGTTCGGGCAGACTCTTGAAAGATACGAACTTAATAAAGTTCTTACTTCAGAAAACTCCGAATCATAAGGCACGAAAGCCACAACACATGCCAACAAAAGATCAAGAAGTTCAAACTAAATATAGTCACTTGACGGATCTAAATAGCATCTATACATTATCTTTGTGAATTGATAAAATGCCGAATACAGCTGACAGAAATTCGCAGAGTGTTCAAAGGCCAAACAAACCGGCCATACAAAGGATCAGAAAGTCTCTACCAGACTTCTGTCCATCAACAAACAAGTACGGCTCTCGCCAGACGATAAAAACTACATCAATCACAGATTGAAAAGGGCATTAACAATTAGGGCTACGACCAGAACTCGACGCACCAGCTCCGTCGGTCCTGCCGTCGTTCCCTGAATTCTCGCTGTCGTCTTCGTCTTCATCATCATCATCACCTTCAGACTCTTCAGGGGAGAGACCCAATGCTTGATGTATTCTTCGAACATCGTTCTTTGTTGTCTGCAGCATCTCCTCGACATTAACTTGTCCAGCCTGAATCTGCATGAGCAATGTACGCTTGGCCTCAAGAGCTGCAAGCTTGGTTTTGATTTCAGACTGATCACGCAGGTTCGCCAAGTCCTTGGTTAATGCGGTCTGAGCACTCATTAACTGAGCGACCTGATCCTTGGCAGCCTGGAGATCAGCCTCGGCTTTAATTAATTCTTCATTAGCTCTCTGCAGATCCATCTCAAGAGATGTACGGTCTTCGATAGCGCCGTTCAAAGAATTTTGACAATCTTCAAGCAGTCCCTCCAAGCCTTGGATAGAGCGTGCGAACCCTTCTTTCTCCTCGAGAAGAAGGTCCTTCTCCCTGGTGAGCACGTTGATTTGCTCAACACGTTCGTTGTTGACATCAGTCAAACGGTTAACCTCACCACCAAGGAAACCACACTGCTCTATCAGAGTCTTGTTATCCTTCAGAGCTTCCAGCAACTCCCTTTTCACTTCAACCACTTGATTTGCGTTGTTAAGCCTGGAGCGAAACATGAGCTCGGCAGCCAACATACTCGACTGAAAAAAAAAACAAAGTAAGTCAGAGTTAAAAGGCCGAGGCTAGAAGTTATTCCCAAAACAAAGCGGAAAGAACTTACCCGGGCAGAGTTAGAAGCAATCTGGAAGGCCAACTCCTCATCGGTTAGCCCCCTCAGCACCCATTCTTCACGAGGACCGATGAGCGAGGAGACTGCCTTAGCCAAGTTGTGTGGCCTTGTTACGAAGTTAACATCAGGGGCAAGCTTCAAAGTGAGCTTCCTCTCGCAGAACTTAGGCTCCCAAGCCTGTTCAGAGGGATAATTTGGCCCGAACATGTAACGCACTCCCCTGATGTCATTCAACTCTGTCCGGCCACCAATGACTGACCGCCAAACGAATCTTGACGAGGAAAGGTTAGAATCACCTTTCACTCCAGGATCTATTGTCTCACATTCACGAAGAACGACGGGAGCCGCCCCCTCAGTAGCCACGTTCTCTAGGTCCTCGAAACAATAAACACGAGGACCCTGGCTACCCTCTTGGGAAGCTTCTTCTCTTACTTCTTCTTTCACCTCTTCTTCTTCTTTCTCACCTACTTTTTTCTTCCCCTTGTCAACACGAGAAGGACCTGCTTCTGCCCCGTCACCAACTCGGGGACTCCCCTGCGGAGTACGGACAGCTTCCTCCTCGGCCCTTCTCCTGTCACTATGGAGATGAGGCCTTTGCCTAAGAGGAGCATCAGCTTCGACCTCAGTGTCCGAAAGAGTGATAACCTCCTTGGTTACGCCCTCTCACCGTGCGGACTCGGGGACTTCAGCAGCAGCCCCGGCATTCTCTTCTACGGGCTCCGGTACACTGGCCCTAGAAGAAGGATCACCGCCAGCCGACGAGGTTTGCCCGGAAGCCACGGAAGTCTTACGAGCAGACTTTTTCCGCACTCCGCCCTCACCTTGGCTCCTCTTCTTCCTCTTCAAGGAGCCCAGTCCATCGGACAGGAGTTCTTCGCCTCCCTTCCTGCTGCGCAGAGCACCCACTGAAGCTAGTATAGCCTCAGCTTCAGCTTCTGGGTCAGCCACAGGCTCGGGAGGCCCATCTTGAGGAGGAGCAGGGAAGAAATCTCCTGAAGTACCCAAACCTATAAAAAGGTAAAACGGTCAGATATGGAGAAGGTTCAAAGAAGAAGAACGATCATGAAAAAGAAATGTTCTCACCATGATTGTGTACAACCAAACTCTTCTGAGTGGCAAAATACATCCACTCTCTCTTCTCAGGAGTAAACTCCTTCAAAATTGGCTCAACCCACGCCCTCAAATCTTCGACAGAGATGAGTCCGTCGTAGGGTTGCTTGGCCGCTACAAAATTGAACGGAGTTAGAAAACGAGAAGAAGAAAAAGCATGAAGAACGTCAAAAATACTCGGGGACTTATGCTTCTTATTCCAGACTTCTGGAAGGTAAGCCTTGTCGTCAAAAGTCAAGGCCGAGGAGCGCACAAACAGATACCGGTGTGCCCAACCTCGGTCACTGGTATCCTCAGAACTGCGCACCAAGCCCTTGCTTCCGCGCATTCTGGCATTTACATAGCCGTCTTTGAAAATTTGTATACTATACAAAGAAATAAAATGCTCATAACCAAAAGATTGATCGGTTCCTGCCGCGAACCAATCCAAAAGAGTAACTATTCTATACATACTGGGGCTCAGCTACCCCGGACAGAGGAGATACTCCCTGCAGAGCCTCTCCAACACAGGGTGCAGGGGTAATCTACTTCCCACGGTGAAAGGGTAGGCGCACATGGCTGTCCACCAAGCCCCATAGGAAGTAATATTCTCCTCCTCGGAGACCGGCAAGAGGGGAACCTCATCGCCCCTGTGGCAGTCCATCCTTACTCGTGGGATCACCTCTTTCGTGATTCCAGACTTATACCTATACGCCGGCCAATTCCGCGTATCGCCCTCCCTATTATGGAAGGACTTAATGTTACAGTCCGCCTCAAGTTCACCCCACTTATTGGGGATTATCTCTGCAGCCGTAGCTTGTGTAGACCGGGACCTGGAAGTTGCCGCCGAGGAACTACCAGCAACATCAGTGCCCTGGTGATGCCGGGCAAACTAGCTCGAGACCCTTTACGAGAAGCCAAGCCAAAGCTATCCATGATGCTCACCTTCACTTGGTATGGAGAGGCTTGGACGAGGAAGATGGGAGCTCCGGAACAACCTTGAAGATCATGCATTGGAGCACCATGGAAGGGGAACCACCTAGGACACTTGGAGAGGCTCAAGAGACACAATTCGAGACGCCCCAAGAAGCTTCAGGAAGAGGCGGACCGCCTACCCAAAGAGGCGGACCGCCTGAAACTTGTTCATTCTCTGGAAATGGGGGAGGCGGACCGCCTCCAAGCCAAGGCGGACCGCCTAGTTGTTGGTTGGTCTCAGGAGGTTGAAGAGGCGGAGCGCCTACTAGGGGGAGGCGGAGCGCCTACCCCTGTTACGTGCCAAACCGAGTTTTTGCTACTTTTCGCATGTAATTCCAACTTTGGCCCTAAGTGGCTTATATTGTTTTAAACCCAGTTAGGGGTATTTTAGACACTTCATTACATGTTGTAGAAGGCTATAAAAGCCTTCATTAGGTCTTGAACTCATTTTAACCTATCTTGAATGCAAAACACAAGAGAAATACTCTCTATTGAAACCTTTGATTCTTGGCTTGAATTTCAATTGGACGATTCCAAGTTGAACCTCAAACCTCCCCGACCATTCTATTTGCAAGGACCACGTGATTCTTGAGGATAGTTGCATAGTGCTAGGTGATTCTTTCCAATCGCTCGGGGTGTAACGGAATGAGTTCTCCGTTGCTACTCGACTTTAGTGTAAGTCTCGTCTCACTTTTATCTTTACTCGCTTTCGTAGGTTTTCCCTACATCAGTTGGTATCAGAGCAAGGCTAGGGTTGCGTTCTTACGAGCCCTCGTCCTACTCTTCGTGCTTGTCTTTTATGTTCCGTGTTTATTTTCGTGTTCTTGTTCTTGTTTCATTGAAAAAGAAGAAAAAAAGTCAAAAACTAGAAAACCCAAAAATTTGCTAGAAATCGTTGGTTGTTACGATTTTGTTGGTTTTGATTATCGGGGATTGTTTGTTTACGTGAACCCGACAATTGGGTACCAACAAAACGCGTTTTGGAGTTGAAAATCAAAAGTTGGAAAATTTGAACCCTAGGTTGGGTATTTTGCAAAATTTGCCAAAACTCGTTTGATGTTATGAATTTGTGGTTGTTTGGTATCGGGGATTATTCCTTATAGTTACCCCGTCATTTTGATACCACTATAACATCATTTGGAGTAGCGGAGTGAAAATCAAAATTTTGAAATCTTGGTGTTCTTGAAGTTTTTGAAGAATTTGCTCCAAATCTTCGAATCAAGTTGTTTGTTGGTTGTTTGTTGGATTAAACCATTGGGGTTTGCTTGTTATAGTCCAAAACAACTTTGGGTACCATTACATATCAAAACTCCTTGAAAACATTGGAAAATCGAGTGCCAAAACCCAAGAAACGGACTTGAAATTGTGCAGAGAACAGACCTAGGCGGACCGCCCCTCTCTTTAGGCGGACCACCTCTCCACTGCTTGGTCTCTGGACTTTGTGAGGCCCTCCGCCTCAGTCCATAGGCGGACCGCCTCCCACTGGGAAGGTGTCCGGGTAGTTTGTTTCGTAAGTTTTCGTGTTTTCTTTGCTTCCGTTACTTCCGGTTAGTACTTTGCGAGTAATTCTCCTACTCAACTAGTACTAATTCATTGAGCACTTAGGATATTCGTGCGTGTTGGTGTTGATAACTTCAAAGAAGACTCGTAGAATTTCTTTGGCTCAAGTGCTCACTTAAAAGCCGAACGCCCATAGAGTCCCATTAACTCCACTCTTCCCGAAGAGCATTGGGAACTTGTTGGATTGTTTGGTTGTTGAGGTAGTTGTTCAACTCCGAGGAAGACTTTGAATTCGAGCTTGAGTGAACCTACCCCAAAACAAGAGTGAACCCGAGGGACAATCAAAGGTGAGGGAGCGAGTGAGGACTTTTACTCTAATCTCTTTACTTGTTTTTGATTGTTGTAGGTACAATGGCGGATGAGAAGGTCAAATCAACCATTGAGGTTCCCGTTGACGTCTTGGCTAGTCTATTGGCCGAGGTGAAAACATTGAACCTTAGAATGGAAGTCTTTGAGAAGGAAAGGACCCCGAGTGTCCAAAAGGATGCCAATGAAGGCACAAGTGATGATTCAATCATGAAGCCGGATCAATATGCGGAGTTAGTTCGTCGACAACGGTTGAGGGACGAGGCTCTTGCTAGAGAAAGATCGTTGGGCACTCCCCAACCCTTGGGCAATCCCCAAGGAGATGTCCCACTCTTAAGGCCCCGGAGAAATGTGATTCCTCTTGAGCAAGTTGATGAAGCTCAAGAAGGGGAGGGCCTCGGTTTAGATGATGATTTTGATGCTCATTTTCCACCTAGGAGAGCGATGAACGGAGGCCGAGGGATGGATGGAGGTCGAGGGCGAGGTCGAGGACCTCCAAGGGCTTTCATGGGAAGGGACTTGAGAAGGGAGTATGATGAGGTTGAAGACTACTACGGGGGTCAACCGGGACCACATCGTGGGGGTCGTGACACTAACCTCAATAGTGTAAAGATCACTATCCCACCTTTCAAGGGGACTAGTGATCCGGAGGCTTTCTTAGAATGGAAGGTTCAATTGGAGCGGGTCTTTGACACGAATGATATGTCCGAGGGGAAGAAGGCTACATATGCCATTGCTTCCTTTGAATCTTATGCCTCTACATGGTGGGAATCCATGAAGCGATCAAGGAGACGACTTGGGTTGCGGATGAACATCACTTGGGAAGAGTTGAAAGAAATAATGAGCAATAAGTATGTGACTCCCAAGTATCGACAAGAGCAACTCAAACGGCTCTATGAATTGAAACAAGGCTCCAAATCCGTTGATGAGTATTTCAATGACTTTGAGAAGAACCGGATGGCTCTTGATATGGAAACGGAGGATGAGGAACAAGCTATCATCCGTTTCAAAAGTGGCTTGAGTAGGGAGATTGCTTCCCAATTGAGGCTACACACCTTCCACTCTCTACAAGATGTGTGTGATGCCGCGGTTGAGGCTGAGAAGTGGTTCAAAGAAGAGAAGGCTCCTCGCTATAGGAGTACCACCACTACCACTCCAACAACTCGCCCCAAAGAATGGAAGACCCCATACACAAGTGGTGCAAGTGGGAGTCGAGATGTGAAGAAGCCTTTTGAGAAGGCTACCCCGAGAAGCGACCACAAAGAGGTTGGAGGTAATTCTAAAACTACTTTAAATACTCCTTCTTCTTCTTCTTTCCAATGCCATAAATGTAAGGGTTATGGCCACTTTGCCAAAGAGTGCCCTACCCGGAAAACAATGATTGTGATGGATGATGGGTTGGTCTATGAGGGGGAAAGTGAGTCCGAGGGAGAAGTTGAGGAGGAGAGTGAGGAAGTTGAGGGTGAGGGTGAAGAGAGAGTGACGGAGGGGGATGATCCTAATATGTTCCTTGTGGTTCGCCGCATTTTGGGAACCATGGTGAGTGAAGAGAGGGAAGATGAACAAAGGGAAAACTTGTTCCATTCTCGGTGTAGAGTGAAGGGGCAAGTGTGTTCCATGATCATAGACTCGGGTAGTTGTGCGAATGTGGTGAGCCAATCCTTGGTCTCACAATTAAAATTGACTACCCAAAAGCACCCTAATCCCTACCGTTTGCAATGGTTGAGTGAGTGTGGGGAATTGAGGGTCTTGAAGCAAGTCTTGATTAGGTTCAAGATTGGGAACTATCAAGATGAACACATGTTTGACGTGGTGCCAATGCAAGCATGCCACCTTTTATTTGGTAGGCCGTGGCAATACGACAAACAAGTGGTTCATGATGGCCGGGCCAACACTTACACGGTTAGACATGAGGGGAAGAAGTTTGTGCTCACACCCTTGTCCCCAAAGCAAGTAAGTGAAGACTATCGGCGCATGAAAGAGTTGAGGGAAGCGGCTAAGGCCAAGTCCCCGGTTGTGGCCAAACCTTTGGCCGAGACTCCACCTTCTTCCACCGGTCGCATGTGTGCCATGATGCAACCGGGTGAGGTTTTGAAAGGTAATGATGGCACCAAAATGCTCATATGCCTAGTGCACAAAGGTATGGTTTTAAATTCCGAAAATGATTATTTATCTAACCCTAACCCTTTGCCTAGTGCCATTGAAAATGTTTTGAAGGTCTATGAGGACATGTTCCCGGATGAGATGCCGGATGGATTGCCTCCTTTGAGGGGCATTGAACATCAAATTGACTTTGTCCCGGGATCTCAAATTCCCAACAAGCCGGCATATAGGAGCAATCCCGAGGACACAAGGGAGCTACAAAAGCAAATTGATGAGTTGCTCACTAAAGGCTTGGTGAGGGAGAGCTTGAGCCCTTGTGCCGTGCCCGTGATCCTTGTTCCGAAGAAGGATGGCACTTGGAGGATGTGTGTGGATTGTCGAGCGGTCAACAAGATCACGGTAAAGTATCGACATCCCATACCTCGTTTGGATGATATGTTAGATGAGCTTAGTGGTTCTAGCATCTTTTCAAAAATAGATCTTAGGTCCGGTTACCATCAAATCCGAATGAAACCCAGAGATGAATGGAAAACCGCATTCAAGACCAAGTTTGGTCTATACGAATGGTTGGTGATGCCCTTTGGCCTCTCCAACGCGCCTAGTACTTTCATGAGATTGATGAACCATGTGCTAAAACCCTTCATCAACAAATTCGTGGTCGTCTACTTTGATGACATATTGATCTATAGCAAGTCTATAGACGACCACGTTGGCCACTTGAGTCAAGTGCTTGAAGTGCTACGAGCCGAAAAGCTCTATGCCAACTTTAAGAAGTGCGCCTTTTGCGTTGAAAAGGTTGTCTTTTTGGGCTTTGTTGTTAGTGTCAATGGTGTAGAAGTTGATGAGTCCAAAGTTGAAGCCATTAGAGATTGGCCTACTCCCACCACCATTTCTCATGTGAGGAGTTTTCATGGCCTTGCTAGTTTCTATAGGCGCTTTGTTAGAGACTTTAGCACCATTGCCGCACCACTCACCGAGTTGGTGAAAAAGGACAAGTCCTTTGTTTGGGGAGAGCCACAAGAGAAGGCTTTCCAAGAATTGAAAAGTAGGTTAAGTACCGCCCCGTTGTTGCAATTGCCCGACTTTGGGAAGGCTTTTGAGGTAGAGTGTGATGCCTCGGGGGTGGGTATTGGGGGTGTTCTCATGCAAGAAGGGAAACCCGTTGCCTACTTTAGTGAGAAGTTAAAGGGCGCAACCTTGAATTACTCTACGTACGACAAGGAGTTGTATGCCCTAGTGAGAGCTTTGGCCCATTGGCAACACTATCTTTGGCCTCGGGAATTCGTGATCAAGAGTGACCATGAGTCACTCAAACATCTAAGAGGCCAAGAGAAGTTGAACAAAAGACATGCCAAGTGGGTGGAGTTTATTGAGTCCTTCCCTTATGTAATTCATTACAAACGGGGTAAGGACAATGTTGTAGCCGATGCGCTTTCGAGGAAGTTCGCCCTTGCTACCACTCTTGCTTCTAGACTTATGGGTTTTGAGAGTATAAAATCTTTGTATGAACATGACCCAAAGTTCAAGAGCATTCATGATGCTCTAGTGAGTGGGGAAAGGGTGGAAAAATACCAATGGGTAGATGGCTACATTTTCAAGAATGGGAGAGTATGTGTCCCCGAGTCCTCTTGGCGAGAATTGCTAGTGCGAGAAGCACATTGTGGAGGCTTGATGGGTCACTTTGGGAGGGATAAGACTTTGGCCATTCTTATGGAGCAATTCCATTGGCCTAAGATGGGAATGCATGTTGAGCGGCTATGCAATGCTTGTTTAGATTGCAAGCACGCCAAGTCCAAGTCGAATCCCCATGGCTTGTATACTCCTTTGCCTATTCCTACTAGCCCGTGGATGGATATTTCGATGGATTTTGTTATGGGGTTGCCACGGTCTAGAGGGGGACACGATAGCATTTATGTTGTCGTGGATCGGTTCTCCAAAATGGCTCACTTTATTCCTTGTAAAAAGAGTAGTGATGCACACCATGTCGCTTCCTTGTTCATTGATAATGTGTTGAAATTGCATGGCGTGCCTCAAACTATTGTAAGTGATAGGGACACTAAGTTCCTAAGCCATTTTTGGAGATGTTTGTGGGGTGCTCTTGGCACCAAATTGTTGTTCTCTACGTCCCACCACCCTCAAACGGACGGACAAACCGAGGTGGTGAACCGAACCTTGGGGTCTCTTCTTAGAGCTATGACCCGAGGTAAGGCCGGGACTTGGGTGGAGAAGTTACCACTCATGGAGTTTGCATATAACCGCACTTTGCATAGAATGATTGGCATGACTCCATTTGAGTGCGTTTATGGTTTTAATCCTTTGATTCCACTTGATCTCACCCCTTTGCCAAGGGAAATGGTTGTTAATGTTGCAGGTACAAGCCGAGCTAAGGCTTTGATGGACCTCCATGCCAAATCAAAGAAGAACTTGGAGGAAACTTATGAAAAGTTAGCCACCAAGAAGAACAAGGGGATGAAGAAAGTGGAATTCAAGAAAGGAGATTGGGTGTGGGTGCACTTCCGAAAAGAAAGATTCCCAAGCATTAGAAAAGGGAAGTTGGCACCCCGAGGAGATGGCCCGTTCCAAGTGATATCCAAGATCAACAACAATGCCTATGTGATTGATCTACCGGGTGAGTACAATGTGTCAAATACTTTCAATGTTAGTGACTTGGCTCCTTGTGATGTAGGTGGTGCCGCGGAGGATGACGCCTTAATTTCGAGGACGAAATCTTCTCAAGAAGGGGAGGATGATGCCGGGCAAACTAGCTCGAGACCCTTTACGAGAAGCCAAGCCAAAGCTATCCATGATGCTCACCTTCACTTGGTATGGAGAGGCTTGGACGAGGAAGATGGGAGCTCCGGAACAACCTTGAAGATCATGCATTGGAGCACCATGGAAGGGGAACCACCTAGGACACTTGGAGAGGCTCAAGAGACACAATTCGAGACGCCCCAAGAAGCTTCAGGAAGAGGCGGACCGCCTACCCAAAGAGGCGGACCGCCTGAAACTTGTTCATTCTCTGGAAATGGGGGAGGCAGACCGCCTCCAAGCCAAGGCGGACCGCCTAGTTGTTGGTTGGTCTCAGGAGGTTGAAGAGGCGGAGCGCCTACTAGGGGGAGGCGGAGCGCCTACCCCTGTTACGTGCCAAACCGAGTTTTTGCTACTTTTCGCATGTAATTCCAACTTTGGCCCTAAGTGGCTTCTATTGTTTTAAACCCACTTAGGGGTATTTTAGACACTTCATTACATGTTGTAGAAGGCTATAAAAGCCTTCATTAGGTCTTGAACTCATTTTAACCTATCTTGAATGCAAAACACAAGAGAAATACTCTCTATTGAAACCTTTGATTCTTGGCTTGAATTTCAATTGGACGATTCCAAGTTGAACCTCAAACCTCCCCGACCATTCTATTTGCAAGGACCACGTGATTCTTGAGGATAGTTGCATAGTGCTAGGTGATTCTTTCCAATCGCTCGGGGTGTAACGGAACGAGTTCTCCGTTGCTACTCGACTTTAGTGTAAGTCTCGTCTCACTTTTATCTTTACTCGCTTTCGTAGGTTTTCCCTACATCACCTGGTTTTTCCTAGATCGTGAAGTCATGGTTGCAAGAAAAGTATGAAGTTATCAGGAAGAATTCAAAGCTAGTTCAAAGTATTTTCAAAAGAACAGCAGAGAAGAAATAAAGGCAAGTAAAAGGTTTCTCATCAGGCAAACCCTTATTTATAGGAGTGAAAATCCAGCCCCACCAACTTCCTTCAAGACACGTGGAGGCCATCAGAGAAACCTCGATCAGATCTGGCCGTTGAAAAGGAGAATAGGGTTCGCCAAAACTTTATAGTATCATCATTATTCTGGAAAAGAGCGGTCACCTCGCGATCAACAGACGACGTGTGCACGTGACTGAATCGGTTAAAATTATTACTTTTACCATTAGGGCACGCAATAGTCATTTCGGAATGACCTGCAGTCTCGCAGGCACGCCAGCTGCAGTTACTTTTTGTTACGGCGCATTAAATGCGCACGTCATGAAGGCTTGTCACTTAGCTGATAAGGATCGTACGTCATCAAGATACATCACACGAAGACAAAAATTCTCAAGAAATTCCCGCCAAAAATCGTATCCACTCCTCGAACAGATACTCCGCTCCAGAAGTGCGGGGACTATCTGTATTGGATAAAGGCTGACTAGACTTGGAAAGGTGACACGTGTCTTCCACGTAGTACGGACAGACATTTCAACGGATAGACATCTGGCGGACAGACATCTATCACGAGCAGACCTAAGGGAGTTATGAAACTCTTCAACGGTCAACACGATCTAAATGAACAATTATTAACACGATCATCCACGATCAACCTATTAATGGTCATTAAAGCAATCATTACAACCCAGCGGTTATGACTCCAATGGATATGTGACCGGCGATTACTTATCCAGACGGATCCACGCCCAGCGGTTACAAAAATCCCAACGGGTGCCTACCAGGCTTATAAATAGCTTTCACCTTAATCGATTGTAAACAAATTTTACTTCAAATCTGCAATATCAATAAGAATACTCTATCTCTCTCGATCTTGCTCAATCATTCCCTTTGTTCTTATTTAGTTCTCTGCTTTACTCTTCTGGGGAGCGACTGATATCGAAGGATTCTCTCCGAGGACGAGTGATACGATACGGGTACTTCTCCTTGTCTACATTTTGCGCATTACTTTTATTAGCTCATACGTGCATATTGTTATCATCTCAGCTCATCATATAGACTCTTAATCTCAACTATTGATCGTGACCCCGCAAATACAAATTTAATTGTTAATTGGCCTAAAATCGGATCTAGGTTAAACACTAATTATTAGTGTTGTTTGCAAACATGTTTAGTTTGACGCATTTATATTATGGTATTCAAGGTGCTTTTTATTACATGTGCGTGGTAGAAGACAAATACTGAAGTAGATGAAAAGTTTACTCAATTTTAATTTTTGTTTTTTTGTTACAGAAATGAAGTGCTAGATTGACCACTAAATTTAATTTGCATGGTAGAAGAAGTTATTCCTACGTTAAAAAATATCATAAAATTCAAAAATAGAAATATATAATCAGTGTGTATTGGACAATCCCAAGCCCACAAATTCTTTCTGTCTCCTTAAGGAATTTAACCCCCTCATAGTTGCCCAAGGTTAATGGGTTAATTCCTCCAAGGATGGAACGAGATAACAGTTCTACGGTAGCGGCACTTCAAACGGTAGAACTTGGCGAATTCAGAGAAGCGGAGCAAATCACACGACACTTAATGTTTAAAATGCAGAAGAGAGGGAGGAGTTAGTAAGACATTCTCTGTGTGTAAAAAGACTGAAGAAGGACAAGTATTTATAGCCAAGGGAAGGCAGAAAGTGAAGAGACACAACCTATCAAATTGTGGCTGTTTACGAAAACGTCCACACTTAATGGTTGTATTAAAATATAACGGAAAAAATTAAAGTGGAGGAATGAATTCAGATTCATGTTACACAACAGATTGAATTCTGATTCCCGTTATAAAAACAGAATACCAAATATTAATAATAAAATATTAATACTTTTTGTTTTTGTTGGTCCAAAAAATTAAGTCAATCAATCATATCAATTGACCGAATCCGAATCCGAAGCCGAAGCCGAAGCCGAGACGAGCGACGACGACAGCACGAGGCTCCTCTTCTTCTCAACCTTTTTAAGAGTTAGAAGAAGCACTTCTCTATTTAAGCTCAACAAAAGCCTTTTCCTCTGCCAATGTGGGAGAAAGTGCGTTTTCCTTATAAAAGGAACCTTTTGAACTTTTCACCCATTTTCTATTCATACTCTTCTCATTCCAAAAACCCAACAATCCCCCACATGAATGGGGAATGTCTATATTATGGAAATATGCATGACAGACTTATGTGATTTGCAAGAAAGATTTAGTTGCATCGGGATAAGTAGGTTTCCCTTTGAACTTTCCGTAGTGAACATACATCGGATATACTCGGTCAATCGGTAGATTTGATATCTTTGAACTGTTGAGCGTTGGTGTATACCTAGAAAATGTAAGTCACACAACTAACCCTTAACCGTCTTTGGTTCTCACTGTTGTGTTCGTTTCAGCCATGAACACCGCCTGGTTTCATAAGTGCGTAGAGAATTGGTCCTACATAATTCTCTTTGTAGCGGCTTCCACTTCACACTTACATAAGTGATTTCTAAACGTGTAATCCCATAGATGTACACTATTTGATAATTGCAATATCAAACTTAGATAATCATTAAAAATCGCGTCTAGCGTTTTATTCTTGTTACTTGAACATTGTCTTATCAAGAGAATGGACCAAAAATTTAATTTGACAATGTTGAACCATCATACACAACTTTTTATTCTCCTTAAACCTAGTTCTTGTGATCTCCTAGGTAGAGTTGCCGCCGAGATGACTTGTCCTTGGCCATAGTCCCATTCCCTTAGATGAACACTCAACCGCCTCTCTAGTTAGGCCTTTTGTAAGCGGATCCAACACATTATCCCTTGACTTCACGTAATCAATGGTGATAATTCCTCTAGATAGTAGGTACCTAACAGTTTTATGCCTTCGTCGTATATGACGATTCTTACCGTTATACATGACATTCCTAGCTCGTCCTATAGCGGATTGACTATCACAATGTATACAAATTGGTGCCAACGGCTTAGGCCAGAACGGAATGTCTTCCCAAAAATTCCGAAGACATTTAGCTTCTTCACCGGCCTTATCTAAAGCTATGAATTCAGCTTCCATTGTAGAGCGGGCAATACACGTTTGTTTGGACGACTTCCAAGATACCGCTCCTCCACCAAGTGTGAAAATATACCCACTTGTAGACTTAGAATCAGTTGTGCCAGTGATCCAATTGGCATCACAATATCTTTCAATGATCGCAGGATACTTGTTATAATTTAATGCAAAGTCTTGGGTGTATTTTAAATATCCCAAAATACGTTTCATTGCCATCCAATGAGTTTGATTGGGATTACTCGTGTATCAACTTAGTTTACTTATAGCACAAGCTATATCTGGACGAGTACAATTCATGATGTATATCAAACTTCCCAAAACACGAGCGTAATCCCGCTGCGACATGCTTTGACCTTTGTTCTTCTTAAGAGCAAGATTTACAACAATAGGAGTCCTTAAAACTTTAAAATCCAAGTACTTAAATTTTTCAAGCACACTATTGCTGTAATGAGATTGAGACAAAGCCAGACCTTGAGGAGTCCTATGGATCTTAACACCCAGAATTAAGTCAGCAACTCCTAAGTCTTTCATATCAAATTTGCTAGTTAACATGCGTTTTGTAGCAGTTATATTGACAATGTCATTACTCATTATCAACATGTCATCCACATATAAGAAAACAATGACTACATTATTAGGAGTGGTTTTAATGTAAACACATTTATCACACTCGTTATTTTAAAGCCATTTGACAACATTGTGTGATCAAATTTCGCATGTCATTGTTTAGGTGCTTGTTTTAGTCCATAAAGCGACTTAACAAGTTTACACACCATTTTTTCCTTTCCTGCGACCACAAACCCTTCAGGTTGTTCCATTTAAATTTCTTCCTCCAAATCCCCATTTAAGAACGCTGTCTTAACATCCATTTGATGGATTTCAAAGCCATACATGGCGGCTAACGCTATTAACATACGTATGGATGTAATTCTGGTTACCGGCGAGTATGTGTCAAAGTAGTCAAGACCTTCTTGTTGTCTATAGCCTTTGACAACAAGCCTTGCCTTGTACTTCCCAATAGTGCCATCAACTTTTATTTTCCCTTTGAAAATCCACTTAGAACCTAATGGTTTGTTTCTAGGAGGAAGATCAACCAACTCCCAAGTATGGTTGTTCAAAATAGATTCTATTTCACTATTGACTGCCTCTTTCCAAAATGGAAAGTCTGAAGAAGACATGGCTTATTTAAACGTCCGAGGCTCATTTTTCAAAAGAAAAGCGACAAAGTCATCTCCAAATGAAGTAGAAGTTCTTTGACGCTTGCTACGTCTTGGTTCTTCCTCATTCGGTGTACTTTCTTTAGTTCCTTCCCAAGGTCGTTTGGATCTTTTACCAACTGACTCACATTCCTTCTTATACGGATATATATTTTCAAAAAATTCAGCACTATCGGATTCCACCACCGTATTGACATGAATGTCGGGATTTTCTGATTTATGAACCAAAAATCGATATGCTTTACTATTTGTAGCATATCCAATGAAAACTCAATCAACTGTTTTCGGTCTTATCTTAACCCTTATGAGTTTTGGGACTTGTACTTTTACCAAACACCCCCACACTTTGAAATAATTCAAGTTGGGCTTTCTTCCTTTCCACTTTTCATATGGAATGGAAAGTGTTTTGCTATGGGAAACTCGATTGAGTATTTGATTAGCCGTGAATATAGGTTCCCCCCACAAGTTATGGGGGTAAACCCAAACTTATTAATAAGGCATTCATCATCTCCTTTAATATTCGATTTTTCCTTTCCGCATTCCCATTCGATTGAGGCATGTAAGGGGCAGTTGTTTGATGAATAATGCCATATTCCAAACATATTTGTTCAAAAGGAGATTCATATTCACCGCCCCTATCACTTCTTATCATTTTGATCTTTTTGTTAAGTTGCATTTCAACTTCATTTTTGTATTGCTTGAATGCATCAATTGCCTCATCTTTGCTACTAAGTAAATAAACACAGCATTAATGAGTGCTGTCGTCAATAAAAGTTATGAAATACTTCTTTCCACTGCCAGATGGTATTGACTTCATGTCACAAATGTCCGTATGAATTAAGTCTAATGGTTCAGAATCCCTTTCGATTGACTTGTAAGGGTGTTTAGTATATTTAGACTCAACACATGTTTGACATTTTGACTTTTCGCAATCAAATTTAGGCAATACTTCCAAATTGATCATTTTCCGCAAGGTTTTATAATTGACATGTCCCAAACGAGAATGCCATAAATTATTTGACTCAAGTAAGTAAGAAGAAGCTGAGATTTTATTCATAGTGTCAACGACCACTATATTGAGTTTGAAAAGGCCCTCAGTTAGGTAACCTTTTCCTACATACAACTCATTCTTAGTTATTACAACTTTTCAGAAACAAAAACACACTTAAACCCATTTTTAACGAGAAGTGTTGTAGACACCAAGTTCTTCCGTATTTCAGGAACGTGAAGAACATTGTTCAGAGTAACAACCTTGCCAGATGTCATCTTAAGGCATATCTTTCCATATCCTTCAATTTTGGCCGTTGCAGAGTTGCCCATAGAGAGAGTCTCATCAGGTCCAACGGAAGCATATGAAGCAAAGGCTTCCTTCACAGCACAAACATGGCGGGTGGCTCCAGAATCAATCCACCATTCTTTAGGATTTCCAACCAAGTTGCATTCGGAAATCATAGCACACAAATCAATGTCTTGCACTCCTTGGGCCAATTATTCTCTTCAACCATGTTGGCTTGACCTTTTTCCTGTCCTTGTCCTTCTTTGCAACACGACAATCTGCGGACTTATGCCCACTCTTACCACAGTTGTAGCAATTTCCCTTGAATTTTTTCTTGCTAGGGTTGGTCTTCCCTTCAGAAAGCTTCTTTCTCTTATTCTGATTTGGATTATGCTCAACAATATTTGCTCCCGCTACTGTAGCATTTCCACGAGCCTTCTTTTCAGCAGATTTGTTTTCTTCTTCAATCCTTAAGCGTACAAGCAAATCTTCAAGGGACATCTCCTTGCGCTTATGTTTCAAGTAATTCTTAAAGTCCTTCCATAACGGAGGAAACTTTTCAATCATAGCCGCAACTTGAAACGCCTCATTAATCATCAAACCTTCAAAGAAAAGTTTGTTAGCAACAATATAATTAATACTTTTAACATAAGTATTAATCAGGATCATACCTTCAGCAAGGAGATCATGGATAATGCCTTGAAGTTCTTGGACTTGGGATACAATAGATTTGCTATCCACCATCTTATAATCCAGAAATTTGGCAGCCACAAATTTCTTCAGTCCAGCGCCTTCAGCCTTATATTTCTTTTTCAGTGCATTCCACAGTTTCTTTGACGTTTCAAAATTACTATAAACATTGTACAAGTCATCTTCCAAGCCACTTAGGATATAATTCTTGAATAGGAAGTCAAAATGCTTCCAAGCTTCAACTACAAGGAAGCGGTGTAAAACGAAATCATAAGATTCTTCAAGCAGTGAAAAGAACAAAAGATGTGCTCCAAGTGAAAAGACCGGATGTATTTCGACGAAATGCGTGTTTCATCAGTCAGGACCGGAGCATCCTCCTTAATAAACCTTTGCAGGCTTAAAGTGGTCAGATAAAAGAACATCCTTTGCTGCCATCTTTTAAAGTCCACACCATAAAATTTCTCAGGCTTTTCTGCAGGTGGCATAACCGTTGCAGTAGCAGCACGGCTACACCCTGCAACACCAGAAACTGTGGTAGCAGTAGCACTCACAACAAGGACAGTTTGTTCCACTCCGTTTGTCATCTTGTTTAAAACGACACAAGCAAAAACAATATCAACAACCGGTGAAGTATTTAAATCTTAAAACCGAATACAAAACAAACTGTTAAACAGTCGGAGTAGAAAAATCACGAAGGCTTTTAGTCTCCACAAATAGATTAATTATCAGTAAATAGGAGTAGAAAACCACAAAAGTTTTAGTCTCCTTAAACGATATATTATTTAAACGCAGAAAATAAATAACGTTAGATTCCTTAAGCTTGTTATTCCTGCCTTCAAAAATATCAGAAAATACAAAAACATAAATGTATAATCAATGTGTATTGGACAATCCCGAGCCCACAAATTCCTTGTGTCTCCTTAAGGAATCTAACCCCCTCACAGTTGCCCAAGGTTAATGGGTTAATTCCTCTCAGGATGGAACCGGGAAAACAGTTCTACGGTAGTGGTACTTCAAACTGTAGAACTCAGCGAACTCAAAGAAGCGGAGTAAATCACACGACACTTACTGTTTAAAATGCAGAAGAGAGGGAGGAGATAGTCAGATATTTTGTGTGTGTAAAAAGACTGAAGAAGGGCAAGTATTTATAGCCAAGGGAAGGCAAAAAGTGAAGAGACATTTCAACTTGTGGCTGTTTCAGAAAACGCCACACTTAATGGCTGTATTAAAACATAGCGGAAAAAATTATAGTGGTGGAATGAATTCAGATTCACGGATTGAATCAAGATTCCCGTTACAAAAACGGAATACCAAAATATTAATACTTTTAGTTTTTGTTGGTTCAAAAATTAAGTCAATCAATCGACCGAAGCCGAAGCCAAGACGAGCGACGACGACGGCGCGAGGTTCCCCTTCTTCCAACCCTTTTAAGAGTTAGAAGAAACACTTCTCTATTTAAGCCCAACCAAAAGCCTTTTCCTCTACCAATGTAGATTATTTGCATTTTCCTTAATTATTTGCATTTTCCTTATAAAAAGAACCTTTTCACATTTCCACCCACTTCTCATGCACACTCTTCTCATTCAGAAAACCAAACGGAAGACAAATTGTATAATTGGTAGATTACTATCAAGATGGAATAGGTCCAGGTTGCTTCACTCAGCCATTAAATTTTTATTTTCTCGTTTATTTGAAAAGAAAGATAAAGTTGAACCTCAATTTTTTTCTCACTTAAAAAACCTTATTGGTTGTAAATAATTAAAGCTAAATGTGGATGAGACTGGATAGTAGGTCAAAGCCAAATTGGTTTGGTGAGACAGTGAGAGGGTTTATTCTAATTCTTTCCGTTGTCAAAACCAAATGGAACATAGCGGGCGGGGATATTAAATCAAATTATAATCTAATAAAAGGTCGTATAAGCAATTCAATAATATTTAGTATGCATACGTAATAAAGAAAAATTAAGAAACGTCAAACAATATGCTCAAAACAAAATTTTAATTTGATATATTAATATTATAATAAGCAATGAATATTATCCGTGTGCTCCGAGTAGTAATTTTTTTTAAGAGAAAAATTATCTTGGTAAATGATATATATACATATAAAAAAATCCTAATATTACTTTGTTATTCACTAATCGCCTCGACCTGCCATTTATAAATTGTTATAGTATTCGAATTTGCTACCTGCAGTTGGGTTTGTGGTGGTAAAATCATTTTTCGCTTTATTCATATCGTTGTATACATGGGATATATATTATTGTTAACTATTACGTAAAATCATATTTCTTTACATATATTTATGTTTTGTCTTTGAAGTACGATTTTAGTATGTGTTAATTTCGTACAATTCCTGTAATGATCACCTGGTCAAGATTAAGGCCAAGAAAATATTTCTTTGGTAAATTTGCATGAAAAATAAGTATAAATTTGAGCAACGAAAAAAAATCAAGAAACTCTAATAAATGTGTAAAAATAAATTGGTGCTACTGAAGATCGAAAAATGATAAAATAAAAGTAACGAAGATCAGAAGAAACTCTGATAAAATGAATAAGAGAAAAAATGGAAAGAAAATAGGAAAAGCAAAAAGAGAAGAAAAAAGTAATGAAGAAAAAATAATTAATAGAAGAATTAGAGCAAATGATATAGTGAAAGGTTATTATATTTTATAACTTTAAGAAGTAGATCATAGATATGAACGCGGACTCATTCTTCAACAGGCACACGGTTAGAGTCTTGGCTCCTCCTACTACTTGGAGAAATTGAATGATTGATCACTAAGTAGGTAGGTGAATAGTTTAGTTTTAAGGTTTAATCATGCTTACATCACATAATCGCTAATTTTTATATTATAAAATTGTTATAATATGTTGGTATTCATATTGACCGCGCATCGCGCGGGTGTTATACTAGTATATATAAAAGAAGAGTAGCAGTTATATTAGTTAGAATAGTAGTTAGGAAAATAGTTAGGACAAAATTAGTAAGATTTAGGACAAACTTATTAAATAGATGATTTCAAAAAAGTTTCCTGATAGAAAATTAAAATTTAGAATTTAAATTATAACCTATCTATATTTATGTAAGATCTAATCGGATAAGATAAAGATGAATCTTTGAACAAAGGATAAATTTCTTGAATCTGAATTGAAATATTACTTTGAATTTGATTTCAAATAAAATATTTATTTTAATCCATATACGTGTAGCATAAGTATACTTTTATGCTTTTCCTGTTTCTAAAAAAATTAAAAGAGGAAAAATAAAAGTGTACGTGAAGTTAATTAGCAAGATTAGGAGTCTTATCAACTTGAAAAAAAAAAATTCAAATAAAAGTAAGTAAGCTGAAAATTTAACCACAACTGGGCCAACAACAAAGTTGTGCTTAATTAAGAACTCTTCGTAACTACATCAATAGTTCCCTCCACCTATTATCACATCTTGCAACTTGAAAAGTAAGATAACGTTTTTCATTCGAATTGCAGGATGGAATTTTTAAAATAAAAGAAAAGATTTTTGAATTTGAATTGAAGGATAAGATATTACTATTTTAAATTTAAACATGAAATCTTCATCGTCATCTTTCCTTTTTCCTATTTAATCCCCTCAAACCCGAAGTGGAAGTCAAATATTACAACTGATTTCTTTTACTTCATGAAGCTATTTGAGAATATGTACTTATTATTCTTTTTTTGTTTCATTTCAGACCTCTTTCTTTTGATTTATATTGTACATGTTCATATGTATGTAAAATTTAAACTTATGTTCATTTATATAATTGTATATGTGTATAGATATATTATCTGCTTCAAATCATAATTGTTGGGATGCCACTACTTTTACCATATTAAAATTGCCAGATAATGTCCATCGGTTTCGTCATGTATCATATAAACTTGATATTTCAGGGGCAATGAAAACCTCTGATATCCGAATAATAATATGTTCTCACATTAGCACAATTACAATTATAATTCCATGCATGTATTTTCGGGAAGAGTAAAAAGTTTTATAGGTGATCGAAGTAAGTTTGTGCCATCTCTTGGTGCGGGATATTTTTTTATTGAGTTTTTATCTAAATACCTATCTATAAGAATGAAATTGAATTGAATAATATACATATTTGTGAAGTAAAAAGTTTTCCCCGTAAATTCTACCATCAAATCATGTCGTTGAAATAGTTCTTTTCATATAGTACAGGATATATGCATAAGCAAGTTGTGAATTTCTCATAATGAATTTTAGATATATTTTTGGGTCTTTTAGTACAAAGTAAGCTATTTTTTCTTCTTCTATTTTATGGGGTTCAAATGAAGGTAATTAAGCTTTTGCTTTAAAAATTCTCTGACATAATAAAGCCAGATTTATCCCTTCATCTTTTGTCAAATACTAAATACAATATAGAGAATCAAGTAGTTGGTGAAGGAACTTGGACTACAGAGCCAAATCAAGATTAAAAAATTGTAGTCCCAGGATTGCACTTCATCCCGTGAGAACTACATGCAGGTAATTTGCATCAGTCCTCATGTCTATGTTATTTTCAAATCTAATCATCTTTTTAGGTTCTTGACAAAGTTTTGGTTGCAGGAATGGTTCTACCTACCTCATGCTTGGGTATGTCATCGGGTGCTGGGAATAAATATATCGGAAAGGGTCAATGAAAATGTGGGAAAAAGTTGGATCTACCCTCAGTATGGCTGCAAAAATGGTATTTGTTATGCAGTATTACAATTTTCTTTTTTTGAGATGTATTTGACTGATTAAAGGGAGTTAATATCTTAGAACTGAGATATATTTTAAAAAAGTGCATCTTAACTATTTTTGTAGGGGAATATCAAATTGGTAACAACAACAAATTATCGATCCAGGTAAAGTTGATAGCAATTTTTATTTTGCTATATCCATTTATAAGGACCCCAAAACTATACCTTTTCAATCATACACCATGTCCAAATTATCATTAATTCTCGCACTTAATTTCTGTAGTAACTTTTGTGATGATTTTGATATGTCTATGCATCTCCTACTTTTTCCAACTTTTATTTCTAATTTTCATTTCATTGTCTCACTCCTTTTACTTGGCGCAATTCTTCTCTTTCGGTTCTCAGCTTCTCTTTCCATTATTAATCATATATAATAATGTGGTTTTATATGATATTGAAAAAAAGGAATTAATAATAAAGAAATAAGAATCATAAAGGTTATCTATTCACCATTCAATTCAATTGACCTTATATAAATTACTAACTCAATGAATTTTGGAATAGTTGCAAATGAGCGTAAATATAAAGAAACTCAATTTGATATATACTTTGACGTCTCAATTGAATTTAGTTTAATTTTTTCTTTTTTGTTATTGGGTTTGATTCTTCTTTTATATGTTCTGTACTGGGTAAAAATCAACGTACTCGCATAGCACTTCCGTAACATAAACCGAAGTCGATCGAGCTGATGCTCCAAAGGCTGAAGATCGAAAGGAATGATAAAATCACCGAAGTTGGTTGTCGAGGTCCATCACCGAAGGCGAATCTCAAGTTATGGCTCGGTGTAGATTCATCTCAGCAGAACAACAAGATTGCATCACTGAGGTTGTGAACTTGGACCTCGATGGAATGCCCCGGTTCCAACGGCATAATTGCCCACCACTTCAACCCACTAACTCCACTATCGAGCATGCTGAACGTGGACCTGAAGATGGCAGATTATGGAGAACGTGGTCTAGGCTTATTTCTTCTATAAATAGCATTAGTTTTCATATTGTAGCTACTGAGAAATACATACAGAAACTCTAGAAAAATTTGTACTAGTGGGTTCGATCCCCCACATACGGTGCCAATTTGTATTGGCCTAAACTGATTTAGGATCTCAAATCGAATTTAGGTAGTGAGTACAAGCAAATTTAAATATCAGTCGAAATATGAACAAGAAGAGACGGAAATATACGTACAAGAACGAGATTTCAATATATGCCAACGAGTACAAATTTTGCTAGAGTTTCTGTATGTTTTTCTGAGTAGCTACAATATAAAAACTAATGCTATTTATAGAAGAAATAAGTCTAGCCCACGTTCTCCATAATCTCCAATCTTCAGGCCCACGTTCAGCATGCTCGATAGTGGAGTTAGTGGATTGAAGTGGTGGGCAATTATGCCATTGGCATTGGGGCAATCCACCGAGGTTTAAGTTCACAACCTCGATGATACAATCTTGCTCTTCGGCTGAGATGAATCTACACCGAGCCATACCTTGAGATTCGCCTTCGGTGATGGACCTCGACAACTAACTTTGGTGATTTTATCATTCCTTTCGATCTTCAGCCTTTGGAGCATCAGCTCGATCGACTTCGGTTTATATTACCGAAGTGCTATTTGAGTACGTCGATTTTTACTCAATACAGATAATCCCCCCACTCCTCGAGTGCCAGAGTCATCGAGGGGTGGAATGATTTATGGGGGAAGACGACGTGGCTCAACCCTATCCAAGAATTTCAAAACGTTGCAAGTCTTTTCAAATTACTGTTCCACATTATGTGGTGACCATTCATTGGCCACCGAACGGTCACACCAATTTATTTTCTTTCCCAACGTTCTAAACCATCATTACTTCTCCACTTACAGCCACATGTCACCTATAAATACCCCATTTGGAGACCTTCTTCCCCACTTAGTGATCACACTGTAGACAGTGAAGAAAGAAAGAAAAACCTCCATCACAAACAATTTCTTGACCCATTTTATCTTGAGTTTAATCCTTCTCTTGTGCAAGAACACCTTTCCTCCAAATCCCATACCATGACTGCTACAAATTTCGACCAAGGTTCCAGTGATTCTGGCAACAAAGTTTCACGCTTTGCCTCCGCAATGGCATGTGGTGATTCATCTCTACTGTTCCGGCATTGAAATTAATCGAGGCAGAGGGCGGTGGGGAGGCGAGGTCAGTGCCTAATAGCTCTAGGTGGCACAAAGCAAGGGCTGGGCGCGACAAGGTAGAGGTTAGCGTCGATGCTGACGTTGGTGGTGACGACCACGGTAACGATAAGGAAGACATCGAAGGCGACGATATCATCAGTGCCAAAGAGGTAAGTGGCCAAGTAGGCTAAGCCGAAGCCAGCAAAGAGGGGTCCCAGACCGAAGCTGGTGCCTCGAAGAAGTCTAGGAAGAAATCTCCTATCGATGTGGAGATAGACCGTCGGTTAGTCTGTTGACATCCAATTTTGTCCCAAAAATTTTAATTAAATATCTAATTATCTAATTAATGGAAAATTTTAAAAATTAAATGTGATTGTTTGATTTCTATGGAAAAGGCCAAATTTTGCAAAGCGTAGCTTAATTCCTATCCTACTCATGCAATCATTTTTCTTAGTTTATCCTAAAAGAGGGCCAAATATGCAAATCCTAACTTAAATTTGGCCTACCCATGCAAACTACATATATACAATACAACACACACCCTCACCCAATTCAGTTTTCCCCTAACCCGTTCCTTAATCCCCTGACCCGTTTGTAGCCCTAAAACCCAATTCAATTTCCCCTAATCTTCCTTAATCCCCCCGATTTCCCCACAAATTCCCAGCTGTTAATTTCGTACATAAGCGAATCAAAGTGCTCCAGCTTTGTTCTTGCTTGTACCAGCGTTATCCTCCAAGAACAAATCAAAATCGTCCAGCATTATAGCAAATCTGAGCGTCCATTTTGAATCCACGTTTGAATCCAACGTATCCGATTTGTTTTCATCACTTTACACACCTTTTCCCACATCGATTTGAACCTCATTTTAGACCCCAAACTTCACCTATAAATACCCCTTCAATTCACTGATTTAGGGGTCGGATTTTGGTTGAAGAAATTATGGGACTCCAGAAACGAGGACCCTCTTAGTGCTTTTTTTAATAGCGATTTCATTTTTCCTTCCTAATTTCCGACCTTTAAATTTTGTGAATCGTCGAGTCGTCGTTTTCGTTCGAGTGCACGACTTCCGTTCTACACCTCTCTTCACTGCTCTAAAACGGGTAAACTCTCCTTCATTTCAGTATTTAATCTTCTTGCTCATTTTTGTTTTGATTAAAAGCGTGAATGAGATGTTGTTTGTTTATAAGTATGGCTTAGCTACCTGTTATGTGTGACTGCAATTTTTAAAAAATAAAAGGCAGTAAAGTCTTTCCCTCTGATCAGAAAATGCTAGCTTTTGTGATAGTCGAGTTGTTGTCTATTAATCTTAAGCATAAAATCAGTGAGTAGAAGATTTAGGTGTGAAAAATGAATGAAAACTGAAGTTGTAAGGAATAGATAGAACATTAAAATGAGTTAAAACCTATATCTTGATATCTGATCTTGGATCTACAGCTATATTTTCATGACTATTCTAAGTAAAAAGTTTCGGATCTTGTCTAAGCTTAGATGCAGTTTCCTGTGAGAAGTTAATGGCATGAGGGTTGTTTTTGTGTTCATTTGAATGGTCTTAAAGTTGGCCTTTTGCCTTCGCTACAACCTGTTTAATATCTTGGTTAATTCTGTTTTAGTTTTCTCTGTTACTCTTTTAGTTTTCCAGTCTCTATCTCTTCAGGTTTTGCTATGTTAAATGTTGAGATTTATTTAGTTCAATTTAGCTTTGTTTCTGGTTATTGGTTTAGCTGATTCATGGAGTCTTGGTAGCTATGGGAGAGTATTTCAGCTTTGTAGAGAGAGTAGGAGTAGCAGGTAGTTGTCATGGCTGGGTTTGGTTCAGGTTGTCCTCATGGAATATTGCTGTTATGTAGGTAGTTTAGGTCCGATATTGCAGGTTTAAATGCGGGAGTTCAGGGAGTTGTTGAGCAGTTCTCTGGTGGTGCAGGTGGTTGAGAGGGCCTGTTTGGGTTAAATGAGGAGATAGAGCTAAGCTGTTAAGGGCATTTTATCTTTGATGTTTGTTCCTGAGCAGTGTAGAGGCTGGTTTCTAGCTCCTTAGCTGATTGAGGAAGAAGTAGAAAGGGTAGTCTTGTAGGTGGCTTGAGAGTGATTCAAGTAGAAGTTTTGGAGGCCGTTTGTGGATGAAGCTTGGTTCTGCTCTCTGTTTATTCTTGTGCAGGTGAGTATGAGGGAGGTAGGTTAAAGCTGATGGTCTTAAGATAGAGTTATGGAGGCTGTTTAGGTTGGAGAAGGATGGTTGCAGGTCCTGGATCCATGCCTGGATGTTTGGAGTTGATTCTGGATGTCTTCTGGCCTGTGTAAATGTGTGCAGGGATGGGCAGTGTTGTGCCCCTGAAACTGTGGGTGTTTGATGTCTTAGAAAGGCTGCAGGTGTAGAATTTAACTTAGTTGCTTGCCTGGTAGCTCGCAAGCCAGTGCTCTGGTGTCTAGGGGTTGAGTTAAGAGTGATGTCGTGGGGTTTTCTGTTACTTGAAGCATTTTTTAGTCATTGCTTGCTTTCTGTTTCAGTTCTTGCGTCTGCGTGTATGTTCATGTACCCTTATAGTTGAGTTGTGTAGCTCATTTATGCTTTCTTGATTTGTGTATGTTGCTTGGCCTGAACGAAATTCTGAGTTCCTCCTGCCAAAATACCTTCTTAGCTGTGTGATTTAAGTCTTGTTATTAAGATTGCCTACATATATAATGAATAGGTGAGTAAAACCTTGGTATGAGCTGTCTGGTCGTTAATCTCCTATACTTTCTTAAGAGAAATGTTGTAATTCTTGTTATCTGCATTTTGTTGATGTTTCTTATATGAAAATGTGCTAATATTTATCTCCAATTTCTTTTGCATACTACAACTTGGGGAATGAGTTGGCTAAAACTCGCAAATGGGGATTGCTTACATCGGCTTGGAGTCACTTAGGGTCAAGTTCGTACTCAAGCTTTCAAGAAATGGAGACCTATAGAATTTTGAAAATGCTTTGTTGAGCCGCTTAGTAAAACTTAGGCTCATGAGCATAATGTAAAAAATAAAAGTAGTCATTCAATCCGCAATTTTCGGGTTCTTCTTCTAAATCCTTCTCTCTCCCCTCTATCCCTTAGAAATTGCATGTCTACAGGAATTCCCCGTAGATAATTATTGTAGAATAATTTATTTGATTGATTATGAATGAATGTTTAGTTATTTATTGAGTTATTTTGTGAATATTTTATTTCTTTAGAATCTCCATTTTCTTTACGAATTTTGAATCTTTTAGTTAAATAATGTGTGCAAGCCTATTCGTAATAATCTTAAAATTGCTTTTAAAATACAACTTTAATACAAGTCTTCAAGCCAATTATTTTTCTTATTAAAATCATTTATTTTTCCTACCTTTTATATGTATACTTGATTTTAAATTCAATTAGTGCCGCTTTAAATTGAAAGTTAAATACTTTTGAAAATCGCATTCTTTAGCTATTTTGTGAAAACCGAAGGATTAACCACATTTTGTGGATTTTCGAAAGTGCTTTCAAATTGAAACCTTCTTTCGAAAATAATTGAACCTCTTACTTAGAATCTCTGAAATAGACCACTTCCTTAAAACGGAGTGCTTGCACGCATTATTTATTAATTGGTTCCTAATTCTCCTAAACTAGGTGGCGACACCAAAGAAAGCCCTATGGAGTCCCATTTTGTTGAAATATACCCGAAACCTATCTTTTCTTAAAGAAAGGGTAAATTTTGGTGTTCAACAGCTTGGCGACTCCGCTGGGGATACCTTAAGGTTCTAACCGCAAGGTTTTCACAAGATAACTCTTTATTTGTTTATTATTTGCAAAA
Organism: Petunia secreta; assembly: GCA_029990175.1. Classification (NCBI taxonomy): domain Eukaryota; kingdom Viridiplantae; phylum Streptophyta; class Magnoliopsida; order Solanales; family Solanaceae; genus Petunia; species Petunia secreta. Next base: position 29,434,661 of record JARKIP010000003.1, read on the forward strand.
AATAGCATGATTAGTTAATTTGATTATTTTCAATTGTTTGTCACTGAAAGCATGTCACTACACTTTTATTTGCGCACATATTAAACTGGCATTCCGTTCATATTTCCCCCATTCCTGGGAGCTTCTTCATTGTTACTTATACCCGCGAGGTGTATGCATATACACCCGCAACTCACAAAAAACCCTTTAAGAAAGAGTGCGCATACCTGCGGGGTGAGCGGATAGTTTTACTACCGCGTGACCGCTTGCCACTCAAAACAGCCTTGTGTCTAGTAAACCCACTCTAGAATTTTCGTTAGGAACATGCATGCATAAACCTTAGATTGGACCCGGTCCTTGGCACCGTCTCCATAGTTAGAAAACCGTCCTTTTACGTTGAGGGGTTTTAAACCCAACAACAGTGCATATTATATGTTTGTGTGATAACGGAACTTCCAGTCCAAGCCAAGTTTTGCAACTAATTAAATTTAGAATACTTTTATTAATTTTGTAGACTAGAAGATACTTGAATTCAAGAGGTATTCAAATAGTCATCAAGTTGAAATTGAGAAGATACTTGCAAGAAGATAACAAGTTAGGGGCAAGATATGTCGAAAGGAAGATAAGATGTTTGATCCATTTGATCGATGTTTGATTCAAGCAAGTTTTTTGGATGTAAACGACATTTGGGACTGGATGTCAGAAATTACACCGATTGTGCAACAAGGATTGATCGAAACAGGCCCGCACTTCAGTTCCATTGCCTCCTCGAGCCTGATGCAGCATAGTTATAGCAGTTATCTATATTTTCATTGTACTCAAAATGATGTATTTAAATTACGTCTGGCAATTTTTATTTTTGATGTAACAATGATGTACTCAAAATCAAGTTATAACGAAAGAGAAATTATTATTACTGTTATTGTCACTTACTCTAAATTCGATTATTGCAAAACCGGCTTGGACTACATTTCGTTATCACCTATTTGGCGTCTTAGGCCCACCTCTGGCACAAAGAGGCACCTTACAGGATAGGACACGCCTGCATCTTTATCTACGCTTGATTACTTGTGTTTGCCACATATCAATTATTTGTCTACTATGCAATAACTCGCTAAATGCTTATTTGCTATGTGCTAACCGCCTGTAATTTATTTGCGTTGTTTGTTGGGTAATTCAGTTTGCTTGATATTGTGATTCGATTAACACTGTATTTGTTTGCAGGAATTAACCACTTTATTCTTTTTATTCATTTAGTTACTTTATTTTCTGAATGCATGCATATTTTTATTCTAAAATACCTTTTGAAGTTTTATTTGGTCTGCGTTAATTTTACAAAAATATTTTTTTTTAGCGTCAAATTTTAAGTATTCTACCCTTTTAATAAATATAATATTTTTCAGAATTTAATAAGCATTTTGTATCTAGTTTCTTTAACAAAATGAGTGTCCTGCTCAAACTTTTGGGTCTTTTTCAGTACTGGCTCGATTTTTTCCTTTTGGAATAAGTTGACCCGTCAGTTTCATCTTTAATAAATTTTTATTAAATTTGGTATGCGTTGCTAAAGGGTTAATTATTTTGAACATCAAGATCAGGATCTATGGCTCGTCAAAATGCTGTGATTGACTTGACTGAAAATGAGGAATCCCACAAAGACAAGGTTAACAAGCTTGAAGCAACCGTGGCAAGTTTGGAAAAGAGACTCAATAGCCTTACTGAATCGCGCTCATGGATGCTCGCAACCCAGTGCGAAATATGCCAAGCCCAGGACCAAGTGCTCCTGTTGCTCCTATCCCTACTGTTGCACCTCCTACAAGTCAAGTAGCTCCCGCATTCGAATGTGATGCTCAAGAATTCCCCCACCTGCATGCATTCTTGTTGGAGAATGGGTTCCATGTCTCTTCAAAAACTAGCAATGAAAAAAGCAACGGGAAAGGGCTTCCCAATGCTAAAGATAGAAATGGCACAATGATAGATGAGAATGCTCTACCATCTCAAGTAAGCTTAGGGGAGGCAGAAAGTGAACATGTGAATGTTCTTGACTCAGCTGATCCACCAACGTATGCCGGGACAGGAAATCCTCATGATCACTTGAAAGCATACCTTGGCTGGGTCGCAAGGTATGGACCAAGCAATGAAACCAAGTTGATGATGTTTGCTAGGACACCTAAGGAACCAGCTTTGACATGGTTTGCAATACAAGATCCTTGGAAATTAGACAGTTGGGATAAACTAGTCCGGGACTTTGTCAAGCATTATGAATTCTCGAACCCGATTCTTACAAAGGGCAGTCCATTGAAAAGAAAATATGCAGAGCTTCAAGTGGAGCCGGTTGCAATAACTGACAAGAGAATGTGTGGCCTAGTTGAGGCGCAATCTAAAGACAAAGGAAAAGCTGTTATGCATAGCCCTTTGCCACCCATAGCAGAAAAACCTTATGACATCGAGCAAATGGTTGACAATCCAGGTTTTCAGTCAAGCCGCCACAAAGCACCTGCTGTTGCATTCACACCAATACCAGGATCTTATGCAAACCTGTTTGAAAGGCTTCTGAGGGTCAGCTTAGTATATCTTGCAAAACCAAAGCCGTATCGATCACATAAGCCTGAAAATTTGAGAAAATTTTGTGCTTACCATTCAGGGATGCAGAGGCACAGTATTGAAGAATGCACTTTATTTAAGAAGAAAGTTGAAAGCTTGATCAAATTTGGCCATGTCAAAATTCTACCTACAAACGGCATTGGCGAACCTTTTGTTGCAATCTTACCATATGCAAAGGGAGATCCCTCGAAGAACGGCATTAAGGCACCTGTCAAGTTCCAGAAAAGCAGTAGAGTTGCAGAAGCAGAAGTTAGTTTATTTGCATTATTAGGAAGTAACTATTGTCATCTCCTTTTGTTAGTTTTGTAGAAAGAAAAGAAAGAATATCAAATTATGAATGTTTGACTCTATTTCTATGTAAGCAAACTACGGTAACAAGTTTCCCAAGGCGGGAAGCGTAGGCAACTCATATCGAGTTTCGGTTACATCGGCATTTAGAAAATCTCTTCTATAAAAGTAGAACTACGCATGGTCTGATTCCCAAGGAGGGATACGTAGGCTCCTCCATCGGGCTCGACCTTTTAGTATTTAAATTTTAATTTTTCCAAAATAGAAACTGGAGCAGCTTTTGCAAAGCAATTTGAGGTATCGAAAGTCATAACTGGGGCAGTTTTTGCAAAGCAAGTTGAAATGTTGAAGTCATAACTGGGGCAGAATTTTGCAAAAAGCAAGTTGAAGACATTGCGTTAGTTTTGTCGTCATTAGAAGCAGCTTTCAAGGATTGGTGCAGACTGTCATCGATAGTCGAGCAAAGCATTGAAGTTCAAAATAAGCCGACCATTTTAGCAAATTGTGCCAAAATGGTCTAGCATGCATACTGATTTAGTAAAACATTTCAAAGTTGTTTTTCTCAATTCGCGTCTTGAAAAATCAAACTTTGTTGATCATTGAGTTTCGAACTTTCAAATATTTTACTCCTTTGTCGAGTCGGGAATTTGATCCCATCCATTCGGCCTAATGGCCTATTTTATACTTAAAATCTTTGCATCCATTGCCATTTTGCGTATTAACTTGCTTTTGTTCAATGTGTAGAATTCATTTGTTAAAGGTTGGCTAGCATTGAACACTGAAATGGCTGAAAATCTGCATCAAGGACAAAACAACATGGCAAAACAGCTTCAGGCAACCAGTTCTGGTATGGGCATCTTGCAAGCACAGAGTGATGATGTTGAAGAACATGTGGTCTAAAGGACTAGGAGTGTCAACTTTGTCAACACTGTCAAACCTTTGCCAAATACAAACTTTACCTATAATCCACCTTACTTAACAATGCCTCACTACCCAATGCCTATACATTCTATATATCAACAAATCCCGCAAGAATATCTTACCAATCCAAGTGCTTGGCCAGCTGCAACTTTATACCAACTGCCTTTTGTCACCATGCCTGCTGTGGGGAGTCAATCAATGACAACTGATTTATATAGCATGAAGAGACAAATCTGCAATTTGCACAAGGTCATTAGAGATGAGTTGTGCTCTAGGAACATTCAGAGTTTATGTTATGAAGACTTATGCATTCACCCGGACATTGAGCTTCCACATGGGTATAAGATACCAAAATTCAAAACTTTCGATTGATTGTAATTGGCAAGAATGAAGCTTTGCGGATGAGATTTTTCATTCAAAGTTTATTAGGAATGGCACTTGCATGGTATACCAAACAAGATTTTTCCAATTGGCACACATGGAAGGATATGGCTCATGACTTTGTGGAACTATACAAGTTCAACATAGTAGGAGATCCCGATGTGTTTGATATGCGCAACATTAAGAGGATGTCTCATGAGTCTTTTGCAGAATATGCTATGAGGTGGAGGTTAGAGGCTTCTAAGATACATCCTCCCTTGTCTGAGAAGAAGTTAATAGCATCTTTCATTGACATGCAAGAAGGCATATACTATGCCAAAATGGTTGTCAATAATGCAAGCACTTTCTCTGAATTGATCCAACTGGGAAAAATGATAGAAGAAGGCATAGCAACAGGAAAAATCCCTTCTGGTTTATTTGGATACACCACTCAATCAGAGAAACCCACAAATTTGTAAGGCTCTCAAAGTCAGTTTCAACAATCATATTCCAATTATCCGGTATCAAAGAAGAGGAAGTCGAATACATTCACTCCTCTAGACGAGTCTGTGACAAGCATATTTGAAAATTTGCAAGTTGAAGGACTTTTGCAACCAAAGAAAGGGACAATTCCTAAGCATCTGCCTCCACATTTTGATCTGTTAAAGCATTGTGCTTATCATTCAAATATCCAAGGTCATGATACTGAAGAATGCAGTGGCTTGAGATACAAAATTCAAAGCTTGATTGATAATGGCAAAATAATAGTGCAAGAAGATCCATTCAGTGGTAATTACAACATTTCTCCCGCAGGCACAATTTTTGTTAAAAGCGGGCATCATCCCCAAGATATTCAAAGAAAAAGCGGTTTGCAAGCTAAGAAGACTGAAAAGACCGCAGCTTGAAATGGCATTTCATTGCCCAACTATCTTATGTTTCAACTACTCTGTCGCAACTATATTCATCCTAATTGTAATGAACTATGTTATATTTTGCTACTCTTATTGGGCTTAGCCCCAAAATCAATGAAATTTTATTTTTCCAAATAACCCAAGCCTAACTAGTTTCGATGGTTTCTCTTGTGCAAAAGGGAGAGTTTCAAGAATGACAGATTTTCGCAACAACAACACATTTGATTGCCATGCAAGCAAAATGCGTATTTGAAGCCAAATTAGGTGTTCAAACAAGCCAACCGTTATTTGATCAAAAACTAACAATTGTTCTTTGATTAAACAGGGGCAAATTTGCATTTACCGCAAAGTTCAGCATTAAGGTGGAAGGAGAAATGCAAAGTATCGCGACTTCCCAGAAATTTTATAGTACTTACAATTTTTCTTTGAATGTAGAAATCTCAAGCAGCGAAACGAGAAGAAATCGCAACTATTAGTTCCTCGAAGATTATTTGCCTTATCGCATATGCAGAACAACTCTATTTCTCTCTTAGTAATTTTAGTTTTTGCTCGATTATCGCATCACCAGCACAGGCAAAGCGATTTCAGACTTTGCAAGATACAGGGTTAATCTACCCACAAATAGGATATCCGGGTCTTTCCACCAAAAAATAGGATATTTCGGGTTCTTCCACCCACAAATAGGATATTTGGGTCCTTCCACCCACAAATAGGATATCTTCGGGTCCTTCCACCCACAAATAGGATATTTGGGTCCTTCCACCCACAAATAGGATATCTTCGGGTCCTTCCACCCACAAATAGGATATTTGGGTCCTTCCACCCACAAATAGAATATCTTCGGGTCCTTCCACCCACAAATAGGATATATCGGGTCCTTCCACCCACAAATAGGATATCTCGGGTCCTTCTACCCACAAATAGGATATTTGGGTCCTTCCACCCATAAATAGGATATCTTCCGGTCCTTCCACCCACAAATAGGATATCTCGGGTCCTTCCACCCACAAATAGGATATTCGGGTCCTTCCACCCACAAATAGGATATTCGGGTCCTTCCGCCCACAAATAGGATATTTGGGTCCTTCCACCCACAAATAGGATATCTTCGGGTCCTTCCACCCACAAATAGGATATTTGGGTCCTTCCACCCACAAATAGGATATCTTCGGGTCCTTCCACCGACAAATATGATATATCGGGTCCTTCCACCCACAAATAGGATATCTTGGGTCCTTCCACCCACAAATAGGATATCTCGGGTTTCTCCGCCCACAAATAGGATATCTCGGGTCCTTCCACCCACAAAAAAGATATGCAAGTTTCTTTCAAGTAGATGATAGTGATAGACAAGTCGGCTAAAGCACCGCTTTCGGAGTGTTTCGCGATGTCGGTTGCCTTGCAATATTGGAATGTTATATTTAAAGTAGATTGATAGTTTAAGACAAGTCGGCTGAAGCACTGCTTTCGGAGTGTTTTGCGATGTCGGTTGTCTTGCAATATTGGCATGTTATATTTAAAGTAGATTGATAGTTTAAGATAAGTCGGCTGAAGCACCGCTTTCGGAGTGTTTCACGATGTCGGTCGTCTTGCAATATTGGCATGTTATGTTTAATTTATATTGATATTCTAAGATAAGTCGGCTGGAGCACCCTTTCGGAGTGTTTCGCGATGTCGGTTTTCTTGCAACATTGACATATTATATTTGAAGTGGATGATTCGACTTGAGACATCATGTCTCGTTAGTCGACTTACTTTATGAAAGCATTACAATCTACAATCCATTCTCACTTTACTTATTGTCTTACTTTATTTTTTCAGAATAATGATCAACCTAGAGGTTCACCGGGCGGAGCGCCTCGTCAGTTGATCAAAAGAAGAACTTATCGATGATATCACAACCCGTATTTACAATTTTACATTATCGCTTTATTTACTTTTATTCCGATTATTACAGTTTATTAGCAGTTGCTCGCTTACCGTTTGTTAAGTCTTTAAAGAATTTTAGCAGCACTGCAGCAGCATTCGGAGCATAACGTGGAACTTTTTCTTAGTAGTGAATTGGGGCAATCGTTGGTATGAGCTAGACTCGTCAACGAGCATCTGAACAATTGCACTCGAACAAGCAAGTCTTACCTAATCTTTCATTTCAGATTAGGCATCAGTTTGAATTCTTTCCTATTCGTGTGTCCTTTCTTTTATCAATCGTGCGAGTCTTTGTATCTAAGCGTCGTCGAACTACATATGGCCTGATTCTCTTTCAGCCCGAGATATGTAGGCAACTCGAAGACAGGAGTTCGGCCATAAGCTTCGCCTTTTGGTTCTTGGAATCAAAAGTCTTTGGCTTTATCGTGACAAAATTGGCTTTTCCATCAACTTCTTTACCCTGAAAACTCTTTCATCCTTTTCCGGTAAAGAAGGGCAGCTGTTGACATCCAATTTTATCCCAAAAATTTTAATTAAATATCTAATTATCTAATTAATGGAAAATTTTGAAAATTAAATGTAATTGTTTTATTTCTATGGAAAAGGCCAAATTTTGCAAATCGTAGCTTAATTCCTATCCTATTCATGCAATCCTTTTTCTTAGTTTATCCTAAAAGCGGGCCGAATGTGCAAATCCTAACTTAAATTTGGCCTACCCATGCAAACTACATATATACAATACAACACATACCCTCACCCAATTCAGTTTTCCCCTAACCCGTTCCCTAATCCCCTGACCTGTTTGTAGCCCTAAAACCCAATTCAATTTCCCCTAATCTTCCTTAATCCCCCCGATTTCTCGACAAATTCCCAGCTGTTAATTTCGTACATAAGCGAATCTAAATGATCCAGCTTTGTCCTTGCTTGTACCAGCGATATCCTCCAAGAACAAATCAAAATCGCCCAGTATTATAGTAAATCTGAGCGTCCATTTTGAATCCAACGTATCCGATTTGTTTTCATCACTTTACACACCTTTTCCCACATCGATTTGAACCTCATTTTAGACCTCAAACTTCACCTATAAATACCCCCTTCAATTCACTGATTTAGGGGTCGAATTTTGGTTGAAAGAATGGAGGGGCTTCAGAAACGAGGACCCTCTTAGTGCTTTTTTAATAGCGATTTCATTTTTCCTTCCTAATTTCCGAACTTTAAATTTTGTGAATCGTCGAGTTGTCGTTTTCGTTCGAGTGCACGACTTCAGTTCTACGCCTCTCTTCACTGCTCTGAAACAGGTAAACTCTCCTTCATTTCAGTATTTAATCTTCTTGTTCATTTTTGTTTTGATTAAATGTGTGAATGAGATGTTGTTTGTTTATAAGTATGGCTTAGCTACCTGTTATGTGTGACTGTGATTTTTAAAAAATAAAAAGCAGTAAAGTCTTTGCCTCTGATCAGAAAATGCTAGCTTTTGTGATAGTAGAGTTGTTGTCTATTAATCTTAAGCATAAAATCAGTGAGTAGAAGATTTAGGCGTGAAAAATGAATGAAAAACTGAAGTTGTAAGGAATAGATAGAACATTAAAAGGTGTTAAAACCTACATCTTGATATCTGATCTTGGATCTACAGCTAAATTTTCATGACTATTCTAAGTAAAAAGTTTCGGATCTTGTCTAAGCTTAGATGCAGTTTTCTGTGAGAAGTTAATGGCATGAGGGTTGTTTTTGTGTTCATTTGAATGGTCTTAAAGTTGGCCTTTTGTCTTTGCTACAACCTGTTTAATATCTTGGTTAATTCTTTTTCAGTTTTCTCTATTGCTCTTTTAGTTTTCCAGTCTCTATCTCTTCAGATTTTTCTATGTTAAATGTTGAGATTTATGTAGTTCAGTTTAGCTTTGTTTCTGGTTGTTGGTTTAGCTGATTCATGGAGTCTTGGAAGCTGTGGGAGAGTAGTTCAGCTTTGTAGAGAGAGTAGGAGTAGCAGGTAGTTGTCATGGCTGGGGTTTGGTTCAGGTTGTCCTCATGGAATGTTGCTGTTATGTAGGTAGTTTAGGTCTTGATATTGCAGGTTTAAATGCGGGAGTTCAGGGAGTTGTTGAGCAGTTCTCTGCTGGTGCAGGTGGTTGATAGGGTCTATTTGGGTTAAAACAGCAGATAGAGGTAAGCTGTTAACGGGATTTTATCTTTAATGTTTGTTCCCGAGCAGTGTAGAGGCTGGTTTCTAGCTCTTTAGCTAATTGAGTAAGAAGTAGAAAGGGTAGTCTTGCAGGTGGCTTGAGAGTGATTCAAGTAGAAGCTTTAGAGGCCGTTTGTGGATGAAGCTTGGTTCTGCTCTCTGTTTAGTCTTGTGCAGGTGAGTATGAGGGAGGTAGGTTAAAGCTGATGGCCTTAAGATGAAGTTATGGAGGATGTTTAGGTTGGAGAAGGATGGTTACAGGTCCTGGATCCATGCCTGGATGTTTGGAGTTGATTCTGGATTGCTTCTGGCCTGTGCAAATGCGTGCAGGGATGGGCAGTGTTGTGCCCCTAAAACTGTGGGTGTTTGATGTCTTAGAAAGGCTGTAGGTGTAGAATTTAACTTAGTTGCTTTCCTGGTAGCTCGCAAGCAAGTGCTCTGGTGTCCAGGGGTTGAGTTAAGATTGATGTCGTAAGGTTTTCTGTTGCTTGAAGCATTTTTTAATCATTGTTTGTTTTCTGTTTCAGTTATTGCGTCTGCGTGTATGTTCATGTACCCTTATAGTTGAGTTGTGTAGCTCATTTCCGCTTTCTTGATTTGTGTATGTTGCTTGGCCTGAACGAAATTCTGAGTTCCTCCTGCCAAAAACCTTCTTAGCTGTGTGATTTAAGTTTTGTTATTAAGATTGCCTACATATATAATGAATAAGTGAGTAAAACCTTGGTATGAGCTGTCTTGTCGTTAATCTCCTATACTTTCTTAAGAGAAATGTTGTAATTCTTGTTATCTGCATTTTGTTGATGTTTCTTATTTGAAAATGTGCTAATATTTATCTCCAATTTCTTTTGCATACTACAACTTGGGGGATGAGTTGGCTAAAACTCGCAAATGGGGATTGCTTACATTGGCTTGGAGTCACTTAGGGTCAAGTTCGCACTCAAGCTTTCAAGAAATGGAGACCTATAGAATTTTGAGGCTCATGGGCATAATGTATAAAATAAAAGTAGTCATCCCCTTTTGAAATATACCCGAAACTTATCTTTTCTTGAAGAAAGGGTAAATTTTTGGGTTCAACAGGTTAGTCATCCACTCAAACTTCAATAATGATAAAGACCTCAAGGTTCAAACTCAGTCTGATGCCCAAATAGATAAGAAAAGGAACATACCGGTGCATGTTACCCTGAGTGTGATAACTGAGGATTTGATTGAGACTGTTCGGGTAGACTGCTGTTGGGGGTTCCAGCCTCGGACGCGGCTGCTTCCACTCACGCTCCAGGGTACTCTTCGGTTTTCACATATCCCTTCACCGTAGGTTTTGGTTTGCCAGTTCACTCCATAATCGACACATTTTGTCGATCTTACAACTTATGTCTGGCTCAGTTGGGCCCCCGAGTTTTGAGGGTTGTGCAGGCCCTCGAGTACTTGAGTAGATTAGCTGAGTTGCCTTTCACCTTCCAGTATTTGATCTCTCTCTACTATTAATATTTCCACAAAGCCGGGGTTGTGGCTCTCTTGCCCCATGGATCTTACGCCATTTTGAGCAAGAGTGAAGATGACGGTGACCGAGGATGGAATGACCGCTACGTGCTCATTCCAATGGGGGTTATTATCAGTTGATCCCGATTTTCCCGAAGAGTGGAATGCCCAACGTAAGTATTCTTACCCTTGTTGTTGTCTTTGGTCATCGCGACCCATTCTGACCTATTTTCATGTTTGTGACATGTAGCCAACAGGGTCCCAGTTAACCCACTGGGGGATTTACTCGAGTGGGTAACCGAAGTGATGAAACAGAAGGAGCGTCCTCCTCGGCAGTGGATGATCCTAGCTGTCTTGAAGGAGAACCGATGGTCATGCAAGAGGCATGGTGAGTTGTTCGCCAACACTTAAAATTTCCTAGTGTTTCCTTTGAATTATTGCTTCTCAACGTTTTCTTTTCCTTTTCCATTTAGGTTTTCCCAACAAAGCAGTTAAGGACACCAAAGAAGAGGAAGAAGAAACCGAGGAGAGGAGAGACAAAGAAGGAGAGGAGAAAAAGGAGAAGAAGAAAGGGAAGACGGAGAAGAAAGTTCTTGACGCCAAAGAGAGCGTCAGCCAAATGGCGAGTTTGGTGAGACAACTCACCGAGGAGAAGAAGTCCAAGGGTTCGCCGGGCCAAGGGACTTCACAAGGTGATGATATCTATTTGGGTCGGTTTTACCTGTATTCAAACTTCTACTTTATCTCATATTTACGAGCTTGCTCCCCTCCCTTCCCAGGCTCAAAGAGGAAAAAAGCTGTGCCGAAGAGGGCTACTAAGGCGAAAAGTCCTCGAATCAAAGAGAATGTCACCCCTGCTTCCGAGGCGGTAACTGAAAGGCACCGAGGTCTTGATGACGAACCTAGTGACGAGGAGATCCATGGAGCTGCTCCCGAGGTAGCTCCAGAACCAGTCTCCAAGGTCCCTAGGGAGACCGAGGTGATAAATGTTGAGGAGTCTGATCAGGAAGCCGCCAAGCGAAAAGGGAAAGCCAAGGCGAACGAAGGCTTGATTAAAAGCACGGTCAAAGCTTCCCGAAGCTCGGCTAAAACTTCAGACACTACCCCTCGAGCTTTAGAAATTGCTCCCGAAGCCAATCTATTGGATCCTACCAAAGAGGACATCGCGGCCATCGATGTTTTGCTTGGGTCAACCGAGGCTTATGCCTTTCGCAATCTTAGCCCTATGAGCATGATGGGCGTTTCAGCCGCCTCTACTCTTCGTGTAAGTTTTCCTCGCATTCCTGTTCGTGCAACTTACCATTTCCTCGTTCCTGATGCTAAAATTTTAGTCTTGTGCAGAGTTTGGTCCTTGCGTTGCAGGCAGTTCACTTAGAACGTAACCGAGCTGAGCAAGTTCAAGCGACGACTGCTGCCTGGGGAGAGCAAAAAAGAGGGTTTATAGATATGATTACCGAACTGGAGGCTCGATTCGTTGCATTGAACGAAGACTTGGGGCGCGCTAATGAAGCTGCAGCTAAGGCCGAGGCTGACTTACAGGGGGTTCGGGAGTCTGCCGTGGCAAGTTAGAGGAATACAACACCAAGCTTAGCGGGTTGCAAAGCCAAGTAGATCAAGTGCCTGCTCTTCGGGGCAAAGTTTCAAAGCTTCAGGGAAAAATCGCCTACCTCAATCAATGAGCCGAAGTTGAAGCAATGAGGGCGAAGTTTGAAGAGGCCTGGGCTATTGTTAAGACTAAGCTTGCTACACTTGAACAAGTCAAAGCTGGGCAGATTGTGCTCGAAGAAGAGATAGTCAAGGCTAGGAACGATGCTGTTGAGGCCCAAAAAATAGTGGATGAGCTTGCATCGAGTGAGGGCTCGGATGATGGTGAATCCGAGGACGATGAGGAATGCGAGTGGAGTGCCGAAGAGGATGATGAAGACGCCGAAGAGGGAAACCCTTAGGAGAAGATAGTTCCCAATCTTGATTTGTTCTTCATGCTTGTTTATCCTCTGTAGTTTTTGTTTTTATTTAGGCCTTCAGGCCTTTCGATGTAGATAGCTTTATAGCCTTCGGTCTTTTCAATGAATGAATTTGTGTTTTATGTTCTAAGTATTAGCTTTGTTTTGCCTTTTGAGGGTTTTGATCCGAACACTTGAAGTAGCTTGCAAGACTTAGTCGTATAAAACCGATGCGAACTCAGAACGACGTCTCGTTCTCGAGTCAATGCATTCAAAATATAACTTCGGTATGTAAGATCATAGAAAAAAAGAGATATTGAATCAAATTTATTTCATTGATGATATCAATCGATTCCCGAAGGGACTTTACATAATGCCTAGCTTAAACAAGGCTTAGGTGCAAAAACACATTCAGAAAGCGTCACTTCATGATGAAAATACATGGCGCTAATCTATTCTTCGGACGCTAGTCCCCGAGTTCTGAATAGACAGGCTTCGGCAGGGGAGGTTCCGTGCCGACCTCGATTGCATTCCACCTCTTACTCCCCCTCAGTGTTCGGGTTTGAATGTTGATGAAGATCCGAGCTCTGGAGATCGTCTTATCCACTTCCTGAAAAGGTCAAGCAAAGTGAAACGAGGAGCAAGTTAGCATATTTCGACTGAAGCCTTAGGAGCGTTTTTCGGCTCAAGGCTGTAGGTGAATTTTAAATGATCAAGGAATGCTTACCTTGATTTTAAAAGTTTTACCGCTTCAAATTGGAGTTGTTCCAATTCAAAGGTTCGGGTTTGCCTTGTAAATCTTCGATCTGATAAGATCCCTTTCCAATAATTGCTTTAACTTTGTAAGGCCCTTCCCAGTTTGCAATGAGTTTTCCCTCATTCTTTTCCTTTGTTGATTGATTCGAAGCCTTTAGCACAAAATAACCAACTTTGAAATCCCTAAGCTTGGCCTTCCTATTGAGATATGCCTCAATTTGTCTTTTTTGTGCTGCTAACCGAACCAAAGCCAACTCTCTTTTATCCTCGAGCAAATCCAACTTTATGCGCATGGCTTGTTAATTGGCATCTTCGGTGGTGTGGGCGTATCGAATACTTGGTTTGCCCACTTCCACATGGATAAGTGAATCCATGCCATAAGCAAGGGAAAATGGGGTTTCACTGGTGCTGTTTTTCTCCGTTGTTCGCATTGCCCACAATACCCCTGATAACTCTTCGGGCCAAGGACCTTTTTATTCATCAAGTCTTTTCTTGAGATTTTCAACTACCACTCTGTTTGAAGATTCGACTTGTCCATTGGTATTTGGGTGGCAAGGAGTCGACACTATTTTTTTTATTCCCCACTGCTTAAGGAAATCAGTGATAGCTGCCCTCATGAACTGTGGGCCGTTGTCACAAGTGATCTCCTTTGGGCCACCGAACCTATAGATGATGTTCTTCCTGATAAAATCGATCACCACCTTTTGCCTAACTTTGGTGAAAGCTCCTGCTTCCACCTATTTTTTATAGTAATCGGTTAAAAACAAGAATAAACCGAACACCTCCTTTTCCCTTCGGTAAGGGGCCAATGGTATCCATCCCCCACTTCATGAAGGGCCATGGTGACACGAGCGAATTCAAAGGTTCGGCTTGATGATGTATCATTCGGGCATGGCGTTGACACTTGTCACATTTTTTCGCGAAGGCCTTTGCGTCTGCGCTGATTGTGGGCCAATAGTACCCAGCTTGAAGTAATTTGCGCACTAAGGACTTTCTTCCCGAGTGGTTTCCGCACTCGCCTTCGTGTATTTCTGCCATCACCTATCTAGCTTCATCCGGACCCAAGCACTTGGCCATCGGGCCGATGTACAATCTCCAATATAACTTTCCCCAAATCATTGAGTACGAAGCTGCTTGAGTCCTCAACTTTTTTGCTTCTTTGTTATCCTGGGGGAGAGTCCCCGAGTCAAAGTAAGTGATAAACTTACTTCGAAAATCCTATTTGTGGTCCATCGAGTTGACTTCCAATTTCATTTCCCTCATTTGTGAAAAAAGCAACCGAACCACTGAATCAGCCCCCGAGTGTTCTTCGTCCACCGCCGAACCCAAATTTGCTAGGGCGTCGGCTTCAGCATTTTCTTCCCGAGGGACTTGTTTGATTTGCCATTCTTGAAATTGAGCCAAGATTCTTTGTGCTCGGATCAAGAATTGCTGCATTCTGGACTCACGAGCCATATATTCACCGAGCACTTGGTTTATCCCCAGTTGTGAATCGCACCTTAACTCAAGTCTTTCTACCCCCATCTCTTTGGCTATTTCAAAGCCTGCTGGGGCCGCTTCGTATTCGGCCTTATTGTTGGTCACCTTTATAAATCGAACAGAATGCCTGACTTTCTCCTCGGTTGGCGCTTTCAATACTATGCCTAATCCCGAACCCTTAGAATTGGTCGCCCTATCGGTGTGGAGTACCCATAGTCCCGAAGTCGATCCCTTCGACATCGAGTTCTCTTTTTCAGCTTCAGGTAATATCCCAGCACTAAAGTCAACCACGAAGTCAGCCAAGACTTGAGATTTCATGGCTGTTCGGGGTTGGTAAGTGATATCATACTCGTTTAATTCTACTGCCCATTTAGATAACCGCCCCGACAACTCCGGTATATGCAATATACTTCTTAGGGGGAAGGTGGTAAATACTGCTATTGGATGACATTGAAAATAGGGTCGTAGTTTTCGAGCAGTAACAATTAAAGCAAGTACTAGTTTTTTCAAATGAGGGTACCTGGTCTCAGCGTCGAGGAGTGTCTTGCTCACATAGTAGATGGGCTATTGCTTGCCATCCTTTTCCCGAACCAACACAGCACTAACTGACACCTCAGATACCGCCAAGTAAACTAGCAAAGTTTCACCATCTTTTGGCTTGGCGAGCAATGGCGCGTTAGCCAGATAGCGTTTCAATTCCCTTAACGCTTGTTTACACTCCGATGTCCACTCGAAGTGATTATTCTTCCTCAAGACTGAAAAGAATTTGCGGCATCGCTCTGAAGACCTTAAGATAAATCTACTCAAGTCAGCGACTCGGCCAGTAAAACGCTGAACTTCCTTCACCCCAGTTAACTCCTCGGGGATTTCTTCAATGGCTTTGATCTTGTCTGGGTTGGCTTCGATTCCCCGTTCAGAGACTATGAATTCCAAAAATTTGCCCGACCCCACACCGAAGGCACACTTTTCGGGATTCAATTTCACGTTGTATTGCCTCAGAACAGCAAAAGTTTCTCTCAAATGGCTTAAGTGATCTTTCATCCGAACAGACTTGATCAGCATATCGTCTATGTAAACCTCCATAGACTTTTCAATGTAATCTTTGAACATGCGACAGTAAACACACCATCTAAAATTAGAGAAACAAAATTTTGCAGATTATGAGAAAATAATAATATTTTTAATAGGAAATGTACTCCATCATTATCAATTAACGAAACACTACCATTGATGAACTTTGCAGTCAAGAGACCATCAATATAATTTAAAACTATAATATAGTTATCTGCAAATCATGAATAAGAAATAGATAAACGGAAGAGGAAATAAAATGAACCACTTCAATATTCTTCATATAGTAATTGGAATTAATATGCATCGAAATTCAAATGAAATATAACCAATTTATAGCTAACTCAAAAAACTATTACCTCACGAGTTATGGAGATGGTGCGAGGTTTAATTCTTCTAAGCTTCATGTTAGTTTCGCCAAAATGCATGTTAGCTGGAAAATTCGACACATGTATCTGATTAGTAACATATATAAAAACAACAACTGCAATAATTAATAAAAAATAGATTGATTCAGTAGAGAAGCATGTTACCTATTATTCTTCACAATGATAAT
Organism: Petunia secreta; assembly: GCA_029990175.1. Taxonomy (NCBI): domain Eukaryota; kingdom Viridiplantae; phylum Streptophyta; class Magnoliopsida; order Solanales; family Solanaceae; genus Petunia; species Petunia secreta. Next base: position 29,451,107 of record JARKIP010000003.1, read on the forward strand.
CTTTTCCATCCTAAATGAGCACAAGTACTTGTTCAACATTGTTTACAATGTTCTCCCTTTGCTCCTACGATAAAAAAACAACATACTGGAATTATTCTCTTTAATTCTCTATATATTTAAACAGAGATAAGGAAGCTGAGTGGGTTAAAAAATATGAAATAAAATAAGTTAGAAATGGTGGTTATATTTGCAAAAACACCTACCCTGTTAAGCATATGAATCTGGAATTTCTGATTCTTTACGACAAAAAGAACATTTAATGTCTTAATTTATAGATATCCTACAAAATATTATAATAAAAAATTCCTATTATTCGCCAAAAAAAAAAAGAAATAAAATCAGTTAGATGTGTTAGATATATTTGCAAAAATACTTACCATGTAATCCATAGTTATATAATAACAAAGCAGTTGTACATTCATCAATACATGATACAGGACGAAATCGATGGATTTTATCCGGCAAAGTAAAAATGGTTAAAGTAATGGTATTCCAACAATTGTGATTTTGAAGACAATATATGTCTATACACATATATACAATAATATAAACAATATAAGTTTCAAATTTACATACATATGAAGAGCATATGCATAAAAAGAAATTAAAGAGGTCTAACATAAAACCAAAAAAAAAGAATAATAATAATAGGCAGAATACATAGATAGCCCCTTAAACTTGTACCCAATTCCCACTTGAACACTCCAACTTTGCGAGTGACCAACTAGACACCTCATGTAGTCCATACTGTATCTCCGAAACACACACGTCTTTTAAGTTCTACGCGTGAAACACAAACGCGTCTGACGTGGAACTAAAGCCAATAATAAATTTACACGTAATATCCACGTATGATGATTAAAATTACCCCACCCTTTTAACTACCCTATCTGAAAATTACCCCCGACCCTCTAACTTTCCCTCAATTTTTACGAATCCCTAATTTCTCTCCTCAATCCCTAAATTCTCTCATCTTCCTCACGATTCACGCATCATCCATAATCGGCGGACCATTTTAGGGCAAAATTACTGTAACAAATCAAGAACAATTACTGGTAAGTCAAAATTATACGCTTTAATTTTATATTTTCAATAATTTATTTCAAAAGTCGACTTTTGGGATTATTTTTTAGGGAATCTTAGTGGGTCTGTTCTGTCGTGTAATATTCGTTTTTTGTGTCTCTTTTACAGTGATGGGGTACATTTTTGTTCATATACACCATGGGGGTCGGGTTACCGATGATGGGTATGTGGGTGAACAGGGGGTTATTCGAGACCCAATAGATCAAGATCATTTTTCCTTAATGGAATTTTGCTACTATACTAAAAAGGCAGGGTATTTAACTGTTTATGGTTTTTACCTAGAAAATCCTAGTGATAAAAAATTAGTATTAATGGAAAATGATTTTCAATTGTATAATGTTGCTGAACACATGAATGCTGGGGACCATTTACATGTTTATGTTGGCCATGTGGTTGAGGAACCCACAGTAGAAAACACTGGGCCCCAGATTGTAGGACTTATTGAGTCACAGGAAGGTGAACCCGACCAAGACTCATTTAATAATGTAGGTGGGGGTGGGTCTAGGGCAAACAAAACTGTGGAGGGTATAAATACTGAGCTAAATGATGAGGCAGCTCCAAGCACAACAATTCCAAATGAAACTGCTCCAAATGAGCAAGAACCTGAAAATGCTGAACATGAAGAACAAGAACCTGAAAATGAAGGTGTTGCTCAAGCTGGTACTATTAATGAAGATGATGCCCTAACTGCAAGTGAGTCCTCTGCTGATGAACAAGAACCTGAAAATGAAGATTTTTTTCAAGCTGGTACTATTAATGAAGATGCTGCCCTAACTGCAAGTGAGTCCTCTGATGATGAACAAGAACTTGAAAAGGAAGATGCTGCTCTAACTGAAAATGAATCATCTGATGATCAACTGTTTGATGAAGAAGATTTTGAGGGTCTTCCGGATGAAGATGACAGTGAGGTTGATGATGAATTGAGGTACTTTAGAGATACTGCCAGAAAAGAGAAGAGAAGGGAAGTCAGGAGCAGATCTGAACAGAAAAAGCAAAGGAAGAAGGCCAATATTACAGAAGAAGTGGTTCTTGGTGAAGCTGGTATTGACAGGGGATTTGAAGACATTTACAGAAACAAGAAGGCCAAATATGTTGGCAATTTGGCAGGAGATGAAGAATATATAGATAGTTCAGATGCTGCAAGTGAGGACAGCAGGGAAGACTTGGATGTGTGTGCTGTACCTGGTGTTGATCTGCCATCTAGAAGGAAAAGCTCCAAGGTCAGGTATGATGAAAGCTGTAAAGTTGCCATTTTTGAATTAGGTATGGTCTTTCCAAATGCTGTGAAATTTAGAGAAGTTGTAGCAGATTATGGGGTTGAAAACAAAGTCCATCTTAAATTAAGACCAAATGAACAAAAAAGGGTAAGGGTCAAGTGTAAAGGAAAAAAATGTAAGTGGGAATTGTTTGCTAGCTATAACAAAGATAGTGGTGACTTTGTGGTGAAGAAATACCATCCTGTGCATAAGTGTCAAACAACTAACAAGAACAAGTTGTGTAACACCAAATTCATTGCAAGGAAACTTAGGGATAAAATCATAGAACATCCTGAGAGTAGGATAGTGAAGTTGCAAGACTGGATAAGGAAGCACTGGGGGTTGTATGTTGGAAGGTCAGTGATTAGCAGGGCAAAGATGAGAGTTCTTAGGGAGTTTATGGGAGATTGGAAATTAGAATTTTCTAGATTGTTAGACTATGCTGACATTATCAGAAGTACCAATCCTGGAACAAGCTGTTGGGTGAGGACTGATTCAGAGACAATCCCTGGAAAACATTTATTCAAATACTTTTATGTTTGCTTTGAAGCATTGAAAAGGGGCTGGTTGGCAGGTTGTAGGAGGATTATTGGGTTTGATGGATGTTTTTTGAAGGGAGCATGTAAAGGTGAGCTGTTAGTTGCCATTGGAAAGAATGGTAACCAACAGATGTACCCAATTGCTTGGGCTGTGGTTGATCAAGAAACCTATCATTCTTGGGAATGGTTCATCAACTTGCTGATTGAAGATCTTGACCTGGGAGAAGGAGATGGCCTCACTGTTATGTCTGACATGCAAAAGGTACACCTTCTGCCTTCTTTATTTTTTGTTATGTTCTTTTTCTAGTTATTTCCCCATTTAAGTTTTAATTTGTTGTCTTTTACATAGGGATTGCAATCAGTTGTTAGGGACTTGTTGCCTAATGCTGAAAGAAGAATGTGTGCAAGACATATTTGGTCTAATTGGCAAAAAACATGGAGAGGTGAGGAGAGGAGAAGACAGTTTTGGAAGTGTTCCAAGGCTAGCTTTGTGGTGAAAGTGAAAGAAGAATTTGATGAAATGGGGAAACTAGGGGATCAGATATGTAATCACATGTTAGAATACAACAAGGAATGTTGGGTTAGGGCATATTTTAGTGATAGAGTGAAGTGTGATGTTGTTGAGAACAACATGTGTGAAACTTTCAACTCATGGATTATAGGTCCTAGGCACAAATCTGTCATTAGTATGTTGGAGGAAATTAGGCATAAGTTAATGACTAGGCATGTTGAGATGAGAAAGTTCATTGAAAAATGGAAGGGTGACATATCACCAATGGCAGATGCAATGCTAGAAGACAACAAAAAGCTTGGTAGGACACTTGATATTGTCTGGAATGGTGAGCATGGATGTGAGGTACTTGAAGAAGGCTATAGACATACAGTGGACCTATCCAAAGAAACATGTTCATGCAGATTGTGGCAGCTGAGAGGCATCCCCTGTGCACATGCAGTTTGTGCACTTTACCATGTTGAGAAGGAGCCTCTGGACTATGTTTCACACTGGCATAGGAAAGACACTTTCCTAGATACATACAGTTATTTCCTTCAGCCTATCCCTAACATGAAAATGTGGCCTGAAAGTACCAACCCACCTGTGGAGCCTCTTGAAGTTAAACCTATGCCTGGAAGGCCTAAGAAGTGTAGAAGAAAGGACAAAGATGAACCAAGAAAAAAATGGGACAAACTGTCTAAAAAAGGTGCTAAAATGTCCTGTTCTATATGCAAGCAAACTGGGCACAACAGTAGGGGATGTAGATCAGGGGTATGTTTACTTGTTTAATTCTGTCCTAATATTAGTTTACTTGTTCATTACCATGTTTAATACTAACTGTTGTTTCTTATATTAGCCAATGAATCAAAGTACAAGTCAACAATCATCTCAGCCTACAAATCAGACAACCAGTGAAGCTGCACCTCAGCTTACAACTCAGCCAAGTCAACCAACTCAGTCTACTGTGAGAAACCCAACCAGTTTATGCCAAGACTCCTCTAAGGTTAGAAGGCTTAGCACAGTTGCTAGAGGTAGAGGAATAGGTGTTGGCATAGGGAGTGGAGTACTTGGAAGTGCCAGGGGTAGGGGCAGAGGCAGAGGCAGAGGAGTGGATTTTTGGCTTGGCAATGGAAGAGGCACAGCTGATTTGGCCAGTGGCAGAGGCAGAGGCAGAGGGACAACTGATTTGGGCAGTGGCAGGGGCAGAGGCAGAGGTGGAAATGACTTAGGAAATGGCAATGGAAGAGGGAGAGTGGATGTGGGTGTTGGCAGAGGCAAGAGACATGGAGCTGGATCTTCAAACATCCATTCTGCTGCAGTTGGAAGTAAGAGACCCAGGGATGTTGGATTTGGGGTTTACATTGACACAAAAACTGGTAGACAAGTAATTGATGTAAGTTGTTTAACTTGTCTTATATTGTTCTACTTACCTAATTGTGAATATTTGGAACTAACTTCAGTTTTTGCAGCCTGGAAGACCTTCTCAAAGGGTAATATCAAAAGGCAATTATAAGGATGCTTCACAGACAAATATTGAGCTTGGATTCAAACCAAAGGGCTTGAAATGGCAGGGAAAAAATGCTATGTCCAGAAATCAACTCCAAAAGATGCAACACCAAAAGAGGAGTAAATTGGGGACACAAGCCTCATCATCTCAAGCTTCAACAACTATGCCATCAACTGGGGGAATTTAGATTGAATTGTGTTAATGTATTTTGGTTAAGGTCATACATATATGAACCTATCTTATGTCAGGCTTCTATGAATTGTGTTTGAACCTGTTTTAGCATTGCAATCAGTGGTCTTTTGTGCCTTTGGCAGTAATGTATGGTCACTTATTTGAACCTTTTTATGATATTCAAGTAATATTAACTATGTGCATCCTTTGTATTTATTCAAGTAATTCAGGTATTCTGTGCATCCTTTGTATTTATTCAAGTACTTCAAATATTCTGTGCATCCTTTTAGACATTGCTAGATTGAACAAGACTGTTACAACAACATAATTCCTTTTGTATTGCCATTGTTGCTGCTGGTACATGTGTTACACTTCCCAAAATTCCAACAACATCAACCAGATAGTGCCCTAATAATACTACTTAATGCAAACATCAACCATTTTATAAGAAGGAGCTGCAAACATACTAGTTACAAATTATTTCCCTACAAATCCAACATAGAATGATGCAGCCAATACAATTTCTGAATTTTATCCACATCTTATTTTTCTCTTCTTCATGCTCTTTGACCCTCCTCAATAAGCCCCAAATAACAGAGGAAGCTTGTTCAGGAAACCTTTCTTCATACCACATAAAAAAATTGCAACCTCCCTGTAATTAAAACATAAATGGGCTGAACAAAAATCGTAAAAATATGATGTCGAAAACGAAAAAATGAACCCAAAAAAATAACTTACACGACCATAGTGGAAACTAAGGAATCTGCGCCCTGGGTTTAATTGTGTCCAAGACAATTGCAATTTTGCAATTTGTCCACAATTACAAAAAACTTGAGATTCCATGAATTTGAGGGGCTAAATTTAGTGGGTATAAGATGTTGGTATCAACAATGTGGATTAATCAACGAGCAAAACAATAATATTGACTGAAAAATTAACACAACACCGAGATTGAAAGGAGGAAGAAGAGAGACGAAATTGAGAGGAGAAATGAGAGAAAAAGAATTACAAATCGCGGAGAGAGAAATAATATATGGAAAAGATTAGGTGTTTTAATATATTGGGGATAAAAGAAGGTTATATAGGTAATTTCCCAAATTTTTTACCGTTAGAAGTGAATATTTTAGGCCCTAACGTGCTCAAACGCGTTGGTGTTTCACGCGATATGCCAAGTCAGACGTGTGTGTTTCGGAGATACAGTATGGACTACATGAGGTGTCTAGTTGGTCACTCGCAAAGTTGGAGTGTTCAAGTGGGAATTGGGTACAAGTTTAAGGGGCTATCTATGTATTCTGCCATAATAATAAGTACCTGTTCGTAAATAGCTTTATGAAGTAATGACAAATTCCGTTGTGCGAAGAATGTTTGACTTGCACTTTGGGTTTGAAAAGATTAAATAGAAAAAAGAAAGGATGATGATGAAGACTTCATATTTAAATTTAAAATAATATTTTATTCTTAATTCAAATTCAAAAATCTTATCTTTAATCATACAAAGTTTATCTTGCAATTCAAATAAAAATATTATATTTTTCAAGTAGCAAGTCGGTGGTGGAGGGGATTAACTGTAGTTACGAAGAGTTCTTCTGAAACGACCTCGGACAGTCGTTTCGGAAGTTAGGACTCCGATTGGCGTGCTGATAATTTTAAAATATTCGTAAGGTCCATTAGGACCTGTCTGTAAAATTTGAGCTAGATCAGACCTCGTTTGGTAGGCATCGGAAGAAGGTTTCAGTTTTTATTGTCAATAAATATTAAAAAGAGATTTTTGAGCTCGGTTTGGGCGAATGAGCTCTGATTCGAAATCCGAAAGCGCCGTTAGGTTCGTATGATTATTTGTGACTTTTATGATTTTTCAAAAGTGAATTTCGATGTTGTTCGGCTAGTTCCGCAAAAATACCGAAAGTTAAATAATTTGACCTTTTTCCTTTAAATTCGCATCTTGAGTTTGTTCGCACTTATTGAGTCCTCATGACTCACCCCCTATTTGTCCTTGTGTTTTCTTTTCGTTCGGCAGATTCTGCACCAGGACCCAGCCATGTGCGCCGTGATTGAGGAGTAGTACGTTCTCAGCTGTCTACGGTGAGCCATCCTGTTCATTGCGGCCACCAACTTCAGATATTACAGTTTTTCTTACTTTTGCTCCGTTCGGGAGATGTGTATATCTTTTGGCCTTCTTAGATGTCTGATCTGGAAACCTTTAAAATTGTGTATTCTGGGTAGTTAGTTGTATTATTTAGACAGCTTGTATGTTTGTCTATCCTTGAGAGTTATCTTATATTGTTAAAGTTTGGTTCATTTTTATTTCAAGGTAATTTTTCACAATATATATCAATTCAGTCAATAGGGTTCGCCCGACAGGTTAAGGGGAGGGGATCGGGTGCCCGCACGGTCTAACCGAGATTTCGGATCGTGTCATCTTCATTAACTACAACTTTATTGTTGCTTCAGTTGTGGTTAAATTTGCAGCTTAGTGTTATTTGAACTTATCTTTTATTTTCATTTTTTAGTTTAAACTTATCTTTTGTTTTCAAGTTGATAATACTCATAATCTTGCTAGCTTCACACTTTTATTTTATCTCTTTTCATTTCTTTTTGAAACAGGAAAAAACATAAAACTATATATAACTCATGCTACACGTACATGATTTAAAACAAAAATTTATTGTTTCAAATTCAAAGTAATATTTAGATTCAGATTCAAGAATTTTATCCTTTATTAAAAAAAAAAAATTACACCACATGACTACCCTAATAGCTAAATTACAAAAAATAACAATAATATACCATATTTACAATACATAAGAATAAATAACAATAGTTTTACATTTCCCTCTACCCAAACATAAAACCCTAATTTCTTCCCCTTTCTCTCTCCTTCTCTCCCTCCTCCACCCATCAGCCCCACCCCCCGTCGCCTCACCCCTTCCCTCCCTGCGACAAGATCCGGCGCCCACCGGAGAACATGGAAGCTGTGCAGCGTACTCCTTCTTCGATCGTTGCTGCTGCTACTGCAGTGCAGCGGCGCTGCTGCCCTGCAGTGGCGGCTTCCCTCGATCTGATCTCCCTTTTATTTTTTCTGTTTTGGTATGTGTATAAAATCGTATGTGTATATTTTTGTATTTTTGTATATAATGAATTAAATTTGTTTCTTTCGTCGAAATATATATCTTGGCATATAGCCCTCTCAAATTTAAATAAATTCAAATTAATTAAAGAATTGGATTCACTTTCTCACTTCTTGAACGTACTTGTAATATTGAAAAATAGTTACAAAATACGTACACTCATGCCTCATATATTTGAGTAAAGCACATTTTAATATGAAACGAATGAATTAACGGATAAAAATTTTCAATCCACACTTACAAATAGTGAAACGACCTAGGTTAGTCGTTTCAGAAGATAGGACTCCGATTGGCATGCCCATAATTTTAAAATATTCGTAAGGTCCATTGGGACTTGTCTATAAAATTTGAGCTAAATCAGACCTCGTTTGGTAGGCATCTGAAGAAGGTTTCAGTTTTTATTGTCGATAAATATTAAAAAGAGATTTTCGAGCTCGGTTTTGCCGAATGAGCTCTATTCGAAATCTGAAAGCGCCGTTAGATTCGTATGATTATTTGTGACTTTTGTGAACTTTCTAAAGTGAATTTCGATGTTGTTCGGCTAGTTTCCGCTAACATGCCGAAAGTTAAATAATTTGACCTTTTTCTATTTAATTCGCATCTTGAGTTTCGGGAACCCGATTTGAGATCCGTCTTAGCGAGTATTCTACATATATTTTGTATAACTTGTATGCAAAAGTTAGAATTATGTCAAATCATTCCTACCTATGTTATATATAAACTAAACAAGTACAGAAACATGAGAACAAAACACAAACGTGAGACCGAAAAATAAAACGGAGACGGGAAAGACGAAAAGCAACGGAAAAAATGCCAGAAAATGAGAAAAGAGCCGGGAAAATAGTAGAATTTTTACCCCAAAACATTCAGGTAATGATCTTAATGCATTATTTGAGTTTATTACGTGTGTTTGAATATGTTTTAACGGTAAAACTTGAAATATTAGACATCATTTTAATAAGTTCAATTAATAGTTTAAAGGGTCAATTGGACCCCGATAATAGAATTAATTATATATTCGTACTCAGTGAGTTATGGAAAACGTATATATGTAATTTATTTAGGGTTTGGTTATGTGACCATAAACCCTATACATAGGCCTGACCTACGTATTGCGTATGCGAATAGGGTATCAGGTTCCTACCTGGATTGTTCTAAGATATGAGGAATGAAGCCTTTAGCCTTATGTGATATGTTTTTCTGCTCATTGAACACAGTGGAATCATTTGGCAATGAATCCAAAAGAATAAAGTGGTTGTTGGGCAGCAGTGTTAACTTTGGAACGAGTTAGTGTTTATATCCATTTGTTTGGAGGCACCTGGCCTCGTGGATTTTCTACCACGTGTTCCTTACGTGTGTAGCTGCCGATAGGCGTACTCATTATGCCTTAGCTTTAGATTTACATTGCATATTATATGTTATGTCTTGTTATTGGTATTGCATTGAGGATCTGAGCATTATACTCTGGCTGTGAGTTGGCATCTACTTCCCGGCTGTCGATGAGAGTCCCGCACCGGTGAAGGATTATTATTGCATCACATTACATTCATGTGCATTATATGTCATTCATATGCATTACATTACATATCATATTGGGTGCAGGAGTATTCCGCCCCAGGGGCAGGAGGATTCCGCTCCATTATATCATATTGAGGGTATGAGGATTCCACCCCAGGAGCAGGAGTATTCTGCTCTTATGTCAGATATTGAGTGCAGGAGTATTCCGCCTCAGCTTTACATTATATCGGGTGCAGGAATATTCCGCCCCAGGAGCAGGAATATTCCGTTCCAGTTGATTATCAGATTGGATTTCCCTCGAATGCAGGAGTATTCTGCTTCGGGATGGGATTACCGGCACATGTGACCCTTTGCATCATATTTCATTTCATTTTATTTAATCTTATTTTATTTCAATTCAAACCATCGTGTAGACTTATGGTACATTACTACTGTTCTGCTTCTACGTGCATTGCTTATTTGCATATATATTTCTGGCTCGTATTCTGAGTTGCGGGGATCGGGTTGCACGCCGCAACGTTATAAATATATGGATCGGGTCGCACGCCGCAACAGTATAAATATATGGATCGGGTTGCAGGTCACAACAGGATGAATATATAGATCGGGTTGCACGCCACAACAGGATGTATTTCTTATTGTTGATGTGTTCGGGATACCTATATGTTTTGATTATCTTACGTTCCTGGTTGTTGATGAGTTTGTCATTCCATACGTATTTCTAGTCATTATCTGGCTCTGCCTTTTTATAATTTAAATAAGAGGAATTTTGTTTATCTGTTTCTCCTCCCTGACTAGCTATCCTATTCTTTGAGGTGGCTAGTCTGCCCCACTTATTGAGTCGTTTTGACTCACCCTTGTTTGTTGTTTGTTTTTGTCTATCTATTTCGTTTCGGCAGGTTCGCTCCAGGATTGAGTTCGCCACGTTGTGAAGGAGCGATGTTAGGGTGAGCCAGCTTTTATTCCGGATGGCCACCTGTTTTATGTTTATTATTTCAGTTGCATTTTGCTCCCTTCAGGATGTATTTGTCTTCTTCTGTACTCTTAGATTTCTAGTCTGGATAGCCCTAAACCTAGTATGCTGGGTAGTCAGCTGTAATTTCTTTTGTACAGCTTAGAGGTATCATTATGTCTGTGGTTCTTTTTCCAAGTCTTGTTCCTATTTATGAATTGAATTATATTTATTTTCCTAATTTAATTGGCAAGGGTTCGCCCGATGGGTCTAGGAGAGGATGTCGGGTGCCCGCATGGTCTAACCGGATTCCGGGTCGTGTCAGTTGGTATCAGAACCCGGTTTAGAGTCTATCCAGACTAACAAAGTGTCTAGTAGAGTCTCGTTGATGGGTAAGTAGATGTCCGTACTTATCTACTACGGGCTATGATTGCATTTAGGAAGTTCCACTTCCTTCTTTTCTGATCGTGCGTCGGTCTAGGATGCAAAAGTATTTTCGTTAATTCGTTCGTGGTAATTATGAACCCTCGTGTTACAAATCAGCAAACGTTATGAGTTCAAGACGAAGTAGCCTAGCATGGGGCTAGAGCTACTCAAGCCCCGAGAGTGTTTGATCATGCTGACGATCTAGTTACGGAGGTCCCAGCTGTGGCGGCTCGCGATGAGAAAGGGAGCAGGGCCTTGTGGTTCCCTTAGCTCTCTACGATGCTTTTACGAGAATCTTGGCGACGCAGATACTGCAAGAGTCTATTATTCGCTAGGCAGCCTACCATGTTGCCGCAGATGGAGACGTTCGGTCTCAGCGAGCCCCTTTTCCAGTCCCTGATGTATCCCCATTAAATTATGTTCTAGAAGCAGCATGTGTTGCGCCACCAATTGTTCTGGCTAGTTAGCTAGCCGAGGTAACGGTTAGATCTGAGTGCCCAAAGAGGTTGCATTATTTTACGCGGTTGAACCTTCCGATATTCTTAAGTAATGCATCAGATAAACCTCGTGATTTTTTTTAAAATAAAATGACGCCAGCGTATCCTTCAGGCTATTGATTATATCGAGCGATATGGTATTGATTATTCTTCTTTCCAGTTTCAAGGGTCCAACCTTGAATTGGTGGGCCGCTCTCTTATTAGCTAACTTGGTTCAGTTTTTCTTCTAGATTCGAGGAAAAGTTCCTTTCGAGTAGCGAGTGAGATGAAGAGTGTCGCCAGCTTGAGTAGATTAGACATGGTAGCCTGTCGATTAGCCTTCTGGTTTCAGAATATGAGATTGAATTCTTTAGAATGGCTGGATATGCACTAGAACTAGTCCATGAGCTTTCCGAGAATGTTCAAAAATTTATTGATGACCTTTCTCCTTTCTAGAAGTCCCAGATGGCTTGAGAAATTGAGGTGGGACTTCATTTGATGTTGTTGTTGATATTGCCCGAAGGTAAGAGGCATACCATAACTTAGAGCGGGAAGAGTTAGAGCGGGAGAGCAAGAGATCCCACGGCGCTGTTAGGCACCATACCTCCTTTGGAGGTAAGAGATCTGATTATTTTGGGAGGTCACTTTCTAGGTTATCTCAGCTTGTGACACGTAATTCTTAGAGTGCGCCAGTAGCTCGTCAAGATCAGATTCAGTCTTTTCTTTACAACTATCAACAATCTTTTCAACTTCCATTTTTAGTCGAAAAGGTGTTATCATTGTCGTGAGTCTGGTTATCCTTTGAGGAGTTTTCCCTTACTCTGGCAAGTAGGTAGTCGTCCTCTCTCTCGTCATCAGGCACCTGCACAGTCGCAGGGAATTTCATTTAAATCTTAATCAACCAGAGAAATGCCACTATCTAATAGAGTTCGAGAGCGTGGTGGTTGTGGTTCTTATGGAAATAATTATCAGGGTAGCGGCTCAGCTTAGCTGCAGAGGCAGTTCTATGAACTGCTAGTCTGGCAGGATGGTGAGGCATCCGATGTAGTAGACCCATATTTTTCTTCTTCCCTTATCTGTAAGTAAGATTTATCTTTCCGATCGATCTGGAAATGGTTTGTCATATCATGTTTCTATGGTTTCCTTATTATTTCTATTAAGAATCGGTTGCGGTAGAGGGGCGAGCTTCTGGTATGATTTATTCCTAGCATTTGTAAGACCCTACTAGTTGATCTAGTTTAAATGTGAGAAATTTGGGAGAGAGTGTCGGTATGGTCTGTTTGGCATCTTTTTGTGCCACTCTCTATTATTATGTCAAATCAGTTTACCTCTCTCGTCGGAATTTTGTGTTGGTAGGATAATGGGATCCTAATTCTTCACCATCAGCAAGTATTACCGTTTCTTCCAGTGTAAAGTGATTAGTAAGTAATATTCGATCTACGTATCTCCTCTTGGTTCAAAGCGCTCGTAAAATCATGTTATCCTATGAGCTTGTCTGGGTTATAAAAGGGTTTCTGGCAAATTGTCAAAGTTTCCTTCTTATTGGGAGGTCAAATTGGCATGGATGTTGTTCTATAAAGCTCATTTAATAACTGTTTCTTTAATTGCGATTCTTGGGCTACTTTGACTCGTAAGTAGTCTAGCTTTGGTAGCCAAGCAAATAAGAAGATGAGCTTCCTGAAGCTCTAATTATTTCTATCCTCGGTCCATTTTCATTTCTTCTTCGTCCGGCACTAGTGAGCTTAGGCAGTTGGTAGCCGCTTGTGATGCTCCCTGTGTTGAGCCAGAGTACGTGTTATTGTAGCCGGGTAAGCATATTATTATTTTTCAAGGCTTCTAAGGGTAATAAAAGTACCATCCATCAGGAGGTGGTGTTTACGGAAAAGGTATGGAGTTATGAACTCGAGAGCTGTTTGGCAACTCGAAAGGGTAGTTTGGTAGCTTAGGTCTGCCTACGTTTGACTTTTAGCTAAATTTTCTTTAGTCCAGCAGACTGTACAGGGATGGTTATTCCTATTCAAATAGCTGCATGAGTTTATGCTTTAAGTGGAGGAGTCTTCCTACAAATATTGAATGGTAATACTAAATCTCTAAGGCGTTGATACCACTTTTTCCACGACCCAACCTAGGGCCACGACACTAAACCCACTATTAATCTATTAATACCAGAGATAAGCTGGAAACCTGATCATATATACGTACCTATCTGCTGAAAGCATAAAGTCTGGAAGACGACATAACTTTAACTTGCTGGCACTTAGAACACTGAGCCACAAATTCTGCTATATCATACTTCATTCCGTCCCACCAATAAATCTGCTTAAGATCATGGTACATCTTAGTCGAACCTGGATGAACAGTGTATTTGGAATAATGTGCCTCTATCATAAACTAAATCTGCAACATCAGGAACACAAAGTCTATCTTTATACTTGAGAACACCGTTAGTAGTGACCCTGTATGGTGACTCCAGTTTTCTTCTGGCTATCTGTTTGCATTCAACTAGAACTGGATCCTCATACTGACATTGTTTTACTTCATGGAAATTTAGAGTTAAAGGTCTAGTGCAGCTTGTCGTCCATCCATTATTGGCATATCTCCTTCACACCTCAACTCTTTGAGAAGTTACTTTAGCATTATAAGTGTACATGTAATCAACTTTGTTGTTGGTATTCTGCCTCAGCTCATGGTCCAACTACATGTCTCTTTTATTTTTATTTTTTTCAAGTCATAATATTTTCAATTCAAAGACAATACCCTGAAGTAGATGTTCAGTCTGAATATCATTCATGGTCTGCATCATACTATTCGGTAGTATTTGCATGATCCTTATCCTTATATGATAGACCCTGTTCAGATGAACCTTTGACATACATTAGGATATGAGTAACTACATTCCTACAAGGAGCTTGCGGAACAATACTAGCATTAACTGAGATGTTGCATAGTGCGTTCGTAAAAATAATATAGCTTGTGTCAAATCTTCTATAATGTGTAGTGACAAGGTACTTCAAAAGTTCCCTCTATTGCATCAAGCGTGAGTTACTTCTTAGTTCCATCGACTTGTTCTATATTGAAAGGTATATCGAAGAGATGATTATTAGCTGAATCATGTTAACCCATTCAAAGTTCCGTGTATCTTTTCTTCGAAAATGTAGAACTCTCTTCTCGAAATCGAGGAAGGATCAGCTTAGTTAGAATAAGTTGTACAATTGTATTATCATATTATCATGATATATTTCGTTCCAAAAGTTCGATATGTGTGTTATAATTCTAATCCTGTAATCAGGAAATAATGCCCGTGGAGTAGCTCATGAAGGTCGTGCAAGTTATCTTGTTATCCGCGCGAATTTCCCTTTAGACTTAGGCTCGTTCGAGAACGAACGAGAATTTAAGTGGAGGAGAATGAAACGACCTCGGTTAGTCGTTTCGGAAGATAGAACTTCGATTGGCGTGCCGATAATTTTAAAATATTCATAAGGTCCATTGGGACTTGTCTATAAAATTTGAGCTAAATCAGACCGCGTTTGGTAGGCATCTGAAGAAGGTTTCAGTTTTTATTGTCGATAAATATTAAAAAGAGATTTTCGAGCTCGGTTTTGGCGAATGAGCTCTATTCAAAATCCGAAAGTGCCGTTAGATTCGAATGATTATTTGTGACTTTTGTGAACTTTCGAAAGTGAATTTCGATGTTGTTCGGCTAGTTTCCGCTAAAATGCCGAAAGTTAAATAATTTGACCTTTTTTCTATTTAATTCGCATCATGACTTTCAGGAACCTGATTTGAGATCCGCCTTAGCAAGTATGCTACGTATATTTTGTATAACTTGTATGCAAAAGTTGGAATTATTTCGAATATCGTAGGGTACCTTTTTATTTTCGTCGCGAAAAGAAAAGAAAAATAAAAAAAAAAGACAAAAAAAGGAAAAAGTTAGGCGGTGGTCTTCATCATTCCTACCTATGTTATATATAAGCTAAACGAGTACAGAAACATGAGAACAAAACACAAACGTGAGACCGAAAAATAAAACGGAGACGGGAAAGCCGAAAAGCAACGGAAAAAATGCCAGAAAATGAGAAAAGAGCCGGAAAAATAGTAGAATTTTTACCCCGAAACATTCAGGTAATGATCTTAATGCATTATTTGAGTTTATTACGTGTGTTTGAATATGTTTTAACGGTAAAACTTGAAATATTATACATCGTTTTAATAAGTTCAATTAATAGTTTAAAGGGTCAATTGGACCCCGATAATAGAATTAATTATATGTTCGTACTCAGTGAGTTATGGGAAACGTATATGTATAATTTATTTAGGGTTTGGTTATGTGACCTTAAACCCTGTACATAGGTTTGGCCTACGTATTGCATATGCGAATAGGGTATCAGGTTCCTACCTAGATTGTTCTAAGATATGAGGAATGAAGCCTTTAGCCTTATGTGATATATTTTTCTGCTCATTGAATACAGTGAGATCGTTTGGCAACGAATCCAAAAGAATAAAATGGTTGTTGGGCAGCGGTGTTAACTTTGGAACGAAGTAAGTGTTTATATCTATTTCTTTGGAGGCACCTGGCCTCGTGGATTTTCTACCACGTGTTCCCTACGTGTGTAGCTGCCGATAGGCGTACTCATTACGCCTTAGCTTTGGATTTACATTGTATATTATATGTTATGTCCTGTTGTTGGTATTACATTGAGGATCTGAGCATTATACTCTGGCTGTGAGTTGGCATCTACTTCCCGGCTGTCGATGAGAGTCCCGCGCCGGTGAAGGGTTATTATTGCATCACATTGCATTCATGTACATTATATGTCATTCATATGCATTACATTACATATCATATTGGGTGCAGCAGTATTCCGCTCCAGGAGCAGGAGGATTACGCTCCATTATATCATATTGAGGGTAGGAGGATTCCGCCCCAGGAGCAGGAGTATTCCGCTGTTATGTCAGATATTGAGTGCAGGAGTATTCCGCCTCAACTTTACATTATATCGGGTGCAGGAGTATTCCGCCTCTGGTTTATAGTATATCGGGTGCAGGAGTATTCCGTCCCAGGAGCAGGAGTATTCCGCTCCAGTTGGTTATCAGATTGGATTTCTCTTGAATGCAGGAGTATTCCGCTTCGGGATGGGATTACGGGCACATGTCACCCTTTGCATCATATTTCATTTCATTTCATTTCATACCATTGTGTAGACTTGTGGTACATAACTACTGTTCTGCTTCTACGTGCATTGCTTATTTGCTATATATTTCTGGCTTGTATTCTGGGTTGCGGGGATCGGGTTGCACGCCGCAACGTTATAAATATGTGGATCGGGTTGCACGCCGCAACAGGATATGTTTCTGATTGTTGATTTGTTCGGGATACCTATATATTTTGGTTATCTTACGTTCCTTGTTGTTGATGAGCTTGTCATCCCATACGTGTTTCTAGTTATTATCTGGCTCTGCCTTTTTATAATTTAAATAAGAAAAATTTTGTTTATGTGTTTCTCCTTCCTGACTAGCAATCCTATTCTTTGAGGTGGCTAGTCTGCCACATTTATTGAGTCCTTTTGACTCACCCTTGTTTGTTGTTTGTTTTTGTCTATCTATTTCGTTTCGATAGGTTCGCTCCAGGATTGAGTTCGCCACGTTGTGAAGAAGCGAAGACGACTTCAGCTGTCAGAGTGAGCCAGCTTTTATTCCGGATGGCGACCATTTCAGTTGCATTTTGCTCCCTTCAGGAGGTATTTGTCTTCTTCTGTACTCTTAAATGTCTAGTCTGGATAGCCCTAAACCTAGTATGCTGGGTAGTCAGCTGTAATTTCTTTTGTACAGCTTAGAGGTATCATTATGTCTGTGCTTCTTTTTCCAAGTCTTGTTCCTATTTATGAATTGAATTATATTTATTTTCCTAATTTAATTGGCAAGGGTTCGCCCGACGGCTATGGGAGAAGGATGTCGGGTGCCCGCACGGCGTAGCCGGATTCCGGGTCGTGTCAAATAGCTACAGATATGGCAAGGCATAAGTTGATCATTTAATTTAAAATAAAATTCAACCTGATTAGCATAATTCGTTTACCCTGTTATACGGAAAGGGATTTTCCGCAGCCAAACCCCTGTCGTTTCCAAACAACCTTGTAAGCCTTTTTTTGTTTTTTCATTTTTTCATGATATCTTTCAAATATCTTTACTTCTGTTCTATGTGCTTTGTATGCGACTGTATATGAACGGTAAGTTAAGTTTACTCATACAGTCGACATAACTGATTAATATTGGTAAAAGGCTATTTCCTGTTGGTGTTTTCCATTCAGCATTAAATAGACTCCCAAACAAAAAAAAAAAAAGATCAGATTCCAAGGAGATACTATTTATTATATATTTGATACATTAATCAAATAAGTAGGTTCGTAAAATATCAGTACAAAAATTGATACATAATCGACTTTTATCTAATGACATAACAAAGATAAGCTTTCTAATACTAATAACCAATAGAAAATATATGATGAATGTGACAAAGTACGGTAGCGGAAGAAATAGAGGTTACCATGAACAAACACCTTAAGTATTACCAAAAAAAAACTCATAAAATTTAGATCAAAATTTTCATGACCGTGTAAAAGCATCTTATAATGTTAAGGACGTATATACCTGAAAGAGAGAAAATATGCAGATCACATATATATCTTTTAGATGTGTCAATGAGACGTTCTGGCAAATACACCATTTGCTAGTTATAAACCAACCTACATAAATATACAAAACCAAATCAATATGTGTAAACCAACAATTATTTTACTACAAATATATAAACTTATATGTATCTATAACAACCCAACATGACCAGGCTTTTGTGCTTTTGTTATATTTTGCAGCTTAATATACTTGATTAGTTAATAAAGATAAGGATATAGTGTTTATCTTTTGAAGATACTTATCCTTAATTCAAATTTTAAAAAAGAAAAGATATCCAAATTTACCACCAGTACTCATCATGAATTGATCAACTCCGTGATAACTGATAAGTATTTGAAAAATATTTCATTTTTAATCTTGATTTGCTTTGTTTCCAAAAAAGAAAATATACTCAAAGTTTAACGATCATCTCAAATTCAATTTAATTCATATTCTATGTTTTGAATTTGAATTATGGATATGGATATGTCAACTTGATTTGCTGGTTTTAAATTTAAACTAACAACATTTAATATAAATTTAACATCCTATCTTCCAATTAAATTAAATGTTATGTAATTAAAAATGATGTACTATCTATTCATGTTAAAAATTTTAAAAGCTCGTAATAACTTTTTTTTCTCAACCTATTACTTTATTTGATATTCTAAAATGCGTTGGAGGATTAAAACACTCGGTTTATCATATTATTTTATAATTCTCCCCATATGGACACATCTATATCCAATTTAATTCATAGACTTTTGTCATTATCATTTAATCTGTTAAGGTAAGGAAATAGCTTTTATCATTCAAAAAGTAATTATCCTTCAATTCTTCTTTTTTTTTTTAAAATAAAAAATCTCTTATCTCCTACTTTTAAGTTCAAAATGTGACTTTTACGTGCAGTAACAACACGTAATTGATCTTAGATTAGATTATCAGATTGACACGACTCAAATTCTCGGTTAGGCCGTGCGGGCACCCGACCACCTCCCCTAAACCTGTCGGGCGAACCCTATTGACTGAATCGATAAAAATTGTGAAGAATTACCTTGAAATGAAACTGAACCAAACTTTAACAATATAAGACAACTCTCAAGGATAGACAAATATACAAGTTGTCTGAATAATACAACAAACTACCCAGAATACACAATTTTAAAGGTCTCCAGATCAGACATCTAAGAAGGCCAAAAGATATACACATCTCCTGAAGGGAGCAAAAGTAAGGAAAACTGTAATATCTGAAGTTGGTGGCCGCAATGAACAGGATGGCTCACCGTAGACAGCTGAGAACGTATTACTCCTCGATCACGGCGCGACTGGCTAGGTCCTGGTGCAGAATCTGCCGAACGAAAAGAAAACACAAGGACAAATAGGGGGTGAGTCATGAGGACTCAATAAGTGTGAACAAACTAGCAACCTCAAAAAATAGACACGCTAGTAAGGGAAACGGAACCAGCCAACAATCAACAAATAAGCAATGCACATATAAGCAGAACAATATTCATGTACAAAAAAAATCTACACAATAGTATGAAATGAAATGGAATGAGATGAAATGAAATGGAATGAGATGAAATGAAATGAGATATAAAGGGTCACATGTGCCCGTAATCCCATCCCGAAGCGGAATACTCCTGCATTCGAGGGGAACCCAATCTGCTAACCAACTGGAGCGGAATACTCCTGCTCCTGGGGCGGAATACTCCTGCACCCGATATAATATAAACTAAAACCAGAGGTGGAATACTCCTGCACTCTCATGGGGCGGAATACTCCTGCACCCGATAAAATGTAAAGCTGAGGCGGAATACTCCTGCACTCAGTATGATATGCAATGTAATGCATATGAATGTAATGTGATGCAATAATAACCCTTCACCGGCACAGGACTCTCATCGACAGCCGGGAAGCAGATGCCAACTCCAAGCCAAAGTACAATACTCAGATTCCCAATGCAATAGCAATAACAGGACATAATATATAATATATAATGTAAATCCAAAGCTAAGGCGTAATGAGTACGTCTATCGGCAGCTACACACGCAAGGAACACGTGGTAGAAAATCCACGAGGCCAAGTGCCTCCAAAGAAATGGATATAAACACTTACCGTATTCCAAAGCTAGTCCTGTTACTCAGCCACTGCTTTTTCCTTTGTATTAGTTGCCAAACGATCTCTTTCTATTCAATAAGCAGAAAAATTATATCAAATAAAGCTAAAGGCTTAATTCCTTATGTTTTAGGGCAATCCAGTTAGGAACCTGATACCCTATTCAAATACGCAATACGCAGGCCAGGCCTATATACAGGGTTCAAAGTTCCATAACCAAACCCTAAATAAATTATATTTATATGTTGCCCATAACTCACTGAGTACGAATATATAATCATTTCCATCATCGGGGTCCAATTGACCCTTTAAACTATCAATTTACGTCATTAAGGCGATGTCTAATATCCCTATTTTTACCGTAAAAATATATTCAAACACACGTAATAAGCTAAGATAATGAGTTAGCATCATTACCTGAAGATTTGGGGTAGAAATTCCACTATTTTTCACTCCTTTTTCCCTTTTTTCCTCTCTCTTTTCTAATTTTTCTCTCCTCTGTATTTGTATTATGTTTCTGCGTTTCTAAGCTTGCTGCTATGCTAAGGGATTATAAATCCCTTAGCCACCGATTAATAATTTTACTTTTTTTTAATAATAAATTCGCTACGACGATTAAAATTGAAATGGAACTCTAGAGAAGTCAAAATGATCCCAAATTTTTTAAGTAAGTTATACTAAATATATGTAACATACTCGCAAAGACGGATCTCAAATCGGACTTCCGAAACTCAAGATGCGAATTTAAAGGAAAAAGGTCAAATTATTTAACTTTCGGCATTTTAGCGGAAACTAGCCGAACAATATCGAAATTCACTTTCGAAAAATCACAAAAGTCACAAATAATCATACGAACCTAACATCGCTTTCGAATTTCGAATCGGAGCTCATTCGCCCAAACCGAGCTCAAAAATCTCTTTTTAATATTTATTGACAATAAAAACTGAAACCTTCTTCCGATGCCTACCAAACGAGGTCTGATTTAGCTCAAATTTTACAGACAGGTCCTAATGGACCTTACGAATATTTTAAAATTATCGGCACGTCAATCGGGATCCTAACTTCTGAAACGACTGACCGAGGTCGTTTCATTCTCCTCCACTTAGACTCTCGTTCGTCCTCGAACGAGCAAGAGTCTAAAATAGATTTCACACCTCTAATGAGAATGCTTACAAGAATTTTCAATGATATTTACTACGAAACTAAAATCATATACAATGATTAGAACTTTTAGGCTTTAAAGATCAAGATCGAACCTGAATTGTCGAAGAGGTAAGGATACCTCTCACGCATACTGGACTCAAGCTCCCAAGTGTCCTCCTCATGTGGACGATTATTCCATCGCACTCGAACCATCGGAATCTGCTTCGAACGAAGCTTCCGGACATCACGCGCAACTATAGCAACTTGGAACTCCTCGTAAGCCAGATTCACATCTAGCTGAGCAGGGTCTAATTCAATCACTTCGGAAGGATCTCGGATAAACTTTCGGAGCATCGATACATGGAAAACTGGGTGAACTGGCATAGAAGCTGGCAAGTCGAGCCGATAAGCTACCTTACCAATACGCTTCTCGATACGGAAAGGGCCAATGAACCTGGGACTAAGCTTTCCTTTCCTGCCAAATCTCTTTATACCTCGCATCGGTGACACTTTCAGAAATACCATGTCCCCGACCTCAAACTCTAACTCTCGGATCCTCCGGTTCGAATATGAAATCTGCCTACTCTGGGCGGTCCGTAAACGATCCTGAATAACACGAACAGCCTCAATAGTCTGACGAACCATATCTGAACTCATCACCTCGACATCTCGAGACTCAAACCAGCCAATAGGAGAACGACATCGACGACCGTATAAGGCCTCAAATGGAGCCATCTGAATAGAAGACTGGTAGCTATTATTATAAGAGAACTCCGCTAACGCCAACTGATCATCCCAGTAACCCCCGAAGTCAAGTGCACAAGCTCTCAACATGTCCTCCAGAATTTGAATAATCCGCTCGGACTGACCATCAGTCTGAGGATGGAATGTCGTGCTAAGCTGCACCTGGGTCCCTCACTCTCTCTGAAAAGACTGCCAGAACTGAGAAGTAAACTGGAAACCACGATCTGAGATAATAGATACAGGAGTACCATGCAGCCTAACCACTTGCTCAATGAAAATCCGCGCCAGTCTCTGAGCTAAATCAGTAGTCTTTACAGGGATAAAGTGAGCTGATTTAGTCAGTCGGTCGACAATGACCCAGACTGAATCATGGCGCTGCAGGGTCTTTGGCAGACCAACTATAAAATCCATCGTGATGTGCTCCCACTTCCACTCGGGAATGGGCAATGCCTGAGCTAGCCCTGCTGGTCTCCGGTGCTCGAACTTAACCTGCTGACAGTTCAAGCAACGAGATACATAATCAAATACATCTCTCTTCATCCCCTTCCACCAGTATAGCTCTCGGAGGTCCTGATACATTTTTGTAATACCAGGATGAATGGAATTACGCGAGCTATGAGCTTCACTGAGCACTGACTGCCTCAAATCCCCAACATCGGGAACACAGAGTCGACCATTAACCCGTAGAATTCCATCTGAATCAAGCTCGAAGGAGGGAACTCCTTCACTTAGAACACGACCACGCAACTCCTGCAGATGAGGATCCTTGAACTGTCTTCCCTTAATCTGACTGACTAAGGAAGACTGAGCTGCAATACACTCTAAGATTCGACTGGAGTCTGGGAGAAGAAATCTCACGCCAAAGTCGCCAAGGGACTACAATTCTCGGGCCAATAGTCTCATATCAGCATAAAGAAAAGCCATGCTGCCCATGGACTTCCTGCTCAAAGCATCTGCTACCACGTTCGCCTTCCCAGGATGATAATGGATAGTGAGATCATAATCTTTAATCAATTCAAGCCATCTCCGCTGTCGGCCGTTAAGATCTTTCTGAGAGAGAAGATACTGCAGACTCTAATGATCCGTATACATCTCACAAGGCTCGCCATAAAGGTAATACCTCCATATCTTCAAAGCAAAGACCACAGCTGCCAATTCTAAATCGTGAGTCGGATAATTCTTCTCATTCGGCTTCAACTGTCTTGAAGCATAAGCAATTACCTTCCCGTGCTGCATAAGAACACAACCAAGGCCCATACGAGACGCATCACAATAAACTACGAATCCACCAGTTCCTGAAGGAAGGGATAGCACTGGAGCTGAAGTCAATAAGGCCTTAAGCTTCTGGAAGCTGGCCTCACACTCATCGGACCATCGAAACTGAACCGCCTTCTGCGTCAGGCGAGTCAGGGGAGCTGCAATGGTAGAGAACTTCTCCACAAACCTCCGATAATAACCTGCTAATCCAAGGAAGCTGCGAATCTCCGTCGGAGTGGTAGATACCACGTGACCCAAAAATGCTACAGAATCAAGCCAGAACTCACATTTCGAGAACTTGGCATACAACTTACGATCACGGAGGGTCTGAAGAACCACCCTCAGATGATAATCATGCTCCTCGCGGCTACGGGAATAAATAAGAATATCATCAATGAAGATAATGACAAAGGAATCAAGGAATGGTTTAAACACCCAGTTCATGAGATCCATAAAGGCTGCAGGGGCATTAGTCAGCCCAAAAGACATAACTAGGAACTCATTATGGCCGTAACGAGTCCTAAAAGCAGACTTCGAGATATCTGACTCACGAATCTTTAGCTGATGATAACCAGATCGCAGATCGATCTTTGAAAAGAACTTGGCACCCTGCAACTGATCAAACAAATCATCAATGCGAGTCAAGGAATACTTATTCTTGATGGTGACCTTATTTAGCTGACGATAATCAATACACATTCGGATAATCCCGTCTTTCTTTTTCACGAATAGAACAGGAGCACCCCACGGAGAAATACTCGGCCTGATGCACCCCTTATCAAGCAAATCTTGCAACTGCTCCTTCAGCTCCTTCAACTCTGATGGGGCCATACGATAAGGAAGGATAGAAATAGGCTGAGTCCCTGGCACTGTATCAATGCCAAACTCGATCTCTCGATCAGGAGGAAGTCCTGGCAAATCATCTGGAAACACATCAGGGAACTCCCTAACGACAGGAATAGAATCAAGAGATGGAATCTCCACAGTGGTATCTCGAACCATGGCAAGATACGCTAAACACCCTTTATCCATCATCCGTTTTGCCTTCAGGAAAGAAATAACATGTCCCCTGGGTGGCAAATAAGAACCCTGCCACACTACCGGTGCTGAACAAGGAAGAGACAACTGAAGAGACTTGGCATGACAATCTAATGTGGCATGACACGACGCCAACCAATCCATGCCAATAATGACATCAAAATCAACCATATCTAGGATTAGAAGATCTACCAGTGTCTCACGACCCCCAAAAGATATGGTACAAGCTGGATAAACTCGATCCACGATGATAATGTCTCCAATAGGAGTAGAAACACAGAATGGATCACGAAGACACATATAATCAACCTGAAAACCCGAAGCAAAATAAGGAGATACATATGAGTATGTATATCCTGGATCCACCAAAGAATATGCATCTCGACCACAAACAGATAAAATACCTGTCACAACAGTTGGTGATGCCTCGGCATCCTGCCTGGCCGGCAGTGCATATAGCTGTCTCTGCAGCTGAGCTGAGCCGCTACCCTGACGACCACTTCTAGAGGGACCACTAGGACCACGTCCACGACCTCTACCGGGTGGTGGTGCACCTCTAGCTGGCTGAGACCCTGGAGGGGCACCTTGAGGCTGCTGCTGCATAGGCACTGGAAGGCGAGGGAAAGGGCGACTACTACCCTGCTGAAGGAGATAAGGCAATCCTTCTTATGATGCCCTGGATCCTGACAGATAAATGGAATGAGATGAAATGAAATGGAATGAGATGAAATGAAATGAGATGTAAAGGGTCACATGTGCCCGTAATCCCATCCCGAAGCGGAATACTCCTGCATTCGAGGGGAACCCAATCTGCTAACCAACTGGAGCGGAATACTCCTGCTCCTGGGGCGGAATACTCCTGCACCCGATATAATATAAACCAAAACCAGAGGCGGAATACTCCTGCACTCTCATGGGGCGAAATACTCCTGCACCCGATAAAATATAAAGCTGAGGCGGAATACTCCTGCACTCAGTATGATATGCAATGTAATGCATATGAATGTAATGTGATGCAATAATAACCCTTCACCGGCACAGGACTCTCATCGACAGCCGGGAAGCAGATACCAACTCCAAGCCAAAGTACAATACTCAGATTCCCAATGCAATAGCAATAACAGGACATAATATATAATATATAATGTAAATCCAAAGCTAAGGCATAATGAGTACGCCTATTGGTAGCTACACACGTAAGGAACACGTGGTAGAAAATCCACGAGGCCAAGTGCCTCCAAATAAATAGATATAAATACTTACCGTATTCCAAAGCTAGTTCTGTTACTCAACCACAGCTTTTTCCTTTGTATTAGTTGCCAAACGATCTATTTCTATTCAATAAGCAGAAAAATTATATCAAATAAAGCTAAAGGATTCATTCCTTATGTTTTAGGGCAATCCAGTTAGAAACCTGATACCCTATTCGCATACGCAATACGCAGGTCAGGCCTATATGCAGGGTTCAAAGTTCCATAACCAAACCCTAAATAAATTATATTTATATGTTGCCCATAATCACTGAGTACGAATATATAATCATTTCCATCATCGGGGTCCAATTGACCCTTTAAACTATCAATTTACGTCATTAAGGCGATGTCTAATATCCCTATTTTTACCGTAAAAATATATTCAAACACACGTAATAAGCTAAGATAATGAGTTAGCATCATTACCTGAAGATTTGAGGTAGAAATTCCACTATTTTCCACTCTTTTTTTCCTTTTTTCCTCTCTCTTTTCAAATTTTTCTCTCCTCTGTATTTGTATTATGTTTCTGCGTTTCTAAGCTTGCTGCTATGCTAAGGGATTAGCCACCGACTAATAATTTCACTTTTTTTTCAAATAATAAATTCGCTACGACGATTAAAATTGAAATAGAACTCTAGAGAAGTCGAAATCATCCCAAATTTTTCAAGTAAGTTATACAAAATATATGTAACATACTCGCAAAGACGGATCTCAAATCGGACTTCCGAAACTTAAGATGCGAATTTAAAGGAAAAAGGTCAAATTTTTTAACTTTCGGCATTTTAGCGAAAACTAGCCGAACAACATCGAAATTCACTTTCGAAAAATCACAAAAGTCACAAATAATCATACGAACCTAACGGCGCTTTCGGATTTCGAATCGGAGCTCATTCGCCCAAACCGAGCTCAAAAATCTCTTTTTAATATTTATTGACAATAAAAACTGAAACCTTCTTCCGATGCCTACCAAACGAGGTCTGATTTAGCTCAAATTTTACAGACAGGTTCTAATGGACCTTACGAATATTTTAAAATTATCGGCACGCCAATCAGGGTCCTAACTTCTGAAACGACTGACCGAGGTCGTTTCACAGATTAAACAAAATGTTATCATATTAATATAGATATTATTCTAAGATTTCCTTTTTCTTTGTGTTAAAATAATTACTATTCTTATCATTCAAAATTTTTAATTAAAAAAGATACAATCCTGTTAGTTAAGATTATGATAAGAATGTCAGTTTTATCTTTCAAAAATATGCCCTGTGACTCCACTAATTTTTTTTAAAAATCACTTATCTTTCAATTTAAATTTGAAGTAAATGTCATTACATATACTGTCCCAACTATTTCCCTAATAACTATGTTAAATAATATAACTACTATTCTCCTTTTATATATATATATATATATATATATATATATATATATATATATATGAAAGACTAGTATAGCACCTGTGCAATGCACGAAAATTATCAAAAAATAATTGAATTTGGTTTGAGTACATTATATTTGAATCTAAGCATATGAATCATATTAAATTGTGTGTTAGCTTATTTGGGCATGATATATCATGAGTTAGTATATTTTCAACTTTCTATTCGGTTACCCAATAAAATGTACCTTGATAAAAACACCATTAAAATAAAGGAAATAAGTGGCAGGAACAACTTGAAATATAACATGATTTAAAATAAATAAAATACATTATTTACTACATTTTCAACATCCTTAGAATATGAAAATTAAGGAAATGCTAGAGATTGTTTAAAAATTGTAAGAAAAGTCATAATAGAGATTGAAGGACATCATTAACCAAAAAGTCGTTCTTGATTCTGAAATTATTTCATTGAACCTATGAACTCCAAATTTTTAGAAAAATCGTATTGGCTATGAACTGGTTCGAGTGCATTTCAAAACACTTAAAATTAAGTGAATCAAGAGTAATCGTATAGTGATGTTGATGGAATTTGATGAGTTGCAGATATACTCTTACGGAAAAGCTCTATGTCGATTATATAGATCTTTTCCTTTTTCTTTTTTTAAATGTTGATCTATTTTACTCTTTTACAGTCTTTCAAGAGTGGAGGCAAGCTGAAAAAGAACTTTGCATGATCCCCTTTGCACTTCTTTGTATTTTTTTGTTTTTGTCCAAAAAAATTGTTGTTTCCCATTTGATACAAATTGATTAGAACTTTCTATATCCAAACAAGTTTTGCAAGATTTAACCTAGGATATGTTGTACTCTTAACACTTACATCATATCATGTATTCGCTGGTCTTAGTATTCGACAAAACAGGTGGAAACTAAAGGAATTTGTCATGTGATGCAGTTAAATTTTAGTTAATCTAAATATGTAAGTTAAATTGAAACTTATGAATATTTGGCAATAAGCTAATAAAAAGGGATAATGTTGTTATAGTTGTTTTATTGTAAATTAGTATAGTACCCGCGTGATGTACGGTCATTGATATAGTAAATTAATCTCTAAAGACAATATTATTATCCCAAAACAAAAAATTTATGAAATTAAATAGAGCAAATTCAAATAACTTTTGAATGACACAATAAGAGCAGGTTAACTCCAAGAATTTAAAACTACTAATTGAATTATATTTATTATTAATACACGACTTCCTTTGTTCTAAATTTGAAAATATTTTTCTTGTTTTGGCTATAATAACCTTGTTCTAAATTAAAGTATAAGCTTTTATAAAAGATCTATTGAGCTTCTACTAAGACAAATCTTTATTTTTGGTTGATATATAGATTGAAAAAAGTCACATCTATATTTATTTTTTATAAAATAAAAGCATTTACATGCAAAGTCCATCATGATTAATCCAAGCATATATACTTACTACTTATCATTGTACAATAATTTTCTCATTAACTCCAATATAAAATAAATTAAAAGAAATTTTATAGAAATTATAGATCTAGTTGAATGCAAATATTGAAGAATTTATTTGCCGTGTCAATGTATAACTTTCGACTTCGGCTTATCTTTCTTTGCGTTTCCTTTTCCTTTTCTTAAACAAAGTTTTTTTTTTTTTTCGGTCGAACGGAAAATTTTTTATTCAACCAAGTTTGCATTGTACATCTACTAGTCCTTTTTTTGACTCTAAGAACTAGATCTCACACAGTCTTCCTATTCTCTATCTAGCACTATCTATCAAAACTAACATATGTACATTAATCATCCAGGCTAGCTCTGCTGTTTCTTCCTAGTTTGGGTATTGTCTCAGCTCCGCGAGGACTCTGTTCCACTTGCCTCGATTCTGCCCCCATATATGCAGCTGTAACACTATATCTCGAACTCGCTGGCTGTAAATTTTTTGTTGCGTTTGGAATCTTCTTTGATTTCTCTCCTGCCAGATGTGGTATATCGAGGCTGCAAACAGAAATCTTAGAACTTCAGCTCTTGGTCTTCTAGCATTTGTTCTGTGTGCTATCTTCCGGATTTCCTCATTCCAGTCTCCTATTTTCCTGTTATCTCCTATCCATTGCAAGAGTGAGCTCCATAGGCTTCTTGAGTATGAGCATCTAAAGTAGAGATGGTGCAAAGTCTCTTCATCCCCTGTGTCCCACATAACGCAGTCAGCTGGGGTATTGATGTCCCATTTTCTTAGTCTATCCACAGTTGCAAGCTTATTCTGCATAGCAAGCGATAGGATAAACTTATGTCTTGGCATTGGACCTTGATCCTGATTCAAGCTCCTCCAATGTACCTTCTGAAACTGTGGCATCATTTTCAAGTATGCCTTCTTGATGCTGAATTTACCTGCAATACAAAAGTTGGTCAGTTCTGCTTCTATATCTTGAGTTGCCAGCCACTTTCTTGCATCGAAGAGCTTCTTGATAATCCAATAGGCTTGTTTTGGAGAGTTCATTGTTCCCAGATCTCTTTTTTTTATGTAGTAGCTGTGGATCCATTGTACCCAAAGAGTTTCCTTTTTTGTAGTAATTGCCCATAACAGCTTACATGGAGCAGCTTTATTCCATGAGTGGAATTCTATGACATTAAGTCCCCCTGCTGATTTAGGTTTGCAAATAGTATCCCATGCTACCAAGGCTCTTCTTGATTTCTCATCACTGCCTGTCCACAAAAAGGACCTGCATATACTAGTAACCAGGTGTACCACTTTCTTAGGTATTAGGAAAATCTGACTCCAGTATGTTTGCAGCTCAAACAAGACACTTTAATCAATTGGAGTCTACCACTATATGAGAGGAATTTGTTTGTCCAGTCCCTAACCCTTGCTGTCATTCTTTCCACCAGAGGCATGCACTGTTGTACTGTCAGTTTTTTAGAGGACAAGGGAACACTTAGGTATTTGAATGGAATCTCACCAAGAGTGAAATGTATTTCTGAGAGGATGTGCTCTTTGAATTCATGACTCACACCAACTATGTATAGGGAACTCTTTTCCATATTTGCTTGTAACCCTGAGACTTCAGAGAACTGAGAGAAGGCTTGGATTAGCAACTGTATGGATAGTTTATCTGCTCTGCAACACATTATAAGGTCATCTGCAAAACAAATATGTGTTAGCTGCATCTTACCACACCTTGGGTGGTAATTGAAGATGGGATTGTGCCTGAGCAGTTTCAATGATCTGTGCAAATGTTCAATCACAAGCACAAAGAGATAAGGAGACATAGGGCCTCATTGTCTCAATCCTTTTCTGGCTTGGAACTTGTAAGTCATATTCCCATTAATTAACAAGGAGTAGCTAACTGTAGAAACACACTCAATAATCAGGTTCACAAACTTAACCGGGAAGCCAAACTCTAACAAGACCATCCTCAAGAAGCTTCATTCCACAGAATCATATGCTTTTCGAATGTCAATTTTAACCAAGCACCATGGGGAAATACCTTTCCTTGTGTATCCTTTAACCAGCTCATGGGCAATGACAACATTATCCAGGATATGTCTACCCTCAATAAATACAGACTGATAAGGTCCTACCAAGTAGTCTACTACTAACTTCAGCTTGCTTGTTACTATTTTTGAGATTAGCTTATACAGAGTGGTGCAACAAGCGATGGGCCTAAATTCCTTCACATAGTTAGGATTTGACAGCTTAGGCACAAGTGTGACAGTGGTACAGTTCACTACTTTTAGCAGCTTTCCATTCTCAAAGAACTGCTTGATTGCTTGAGTTACTTCCTCTCCAATGACATCCCAATAGACTTTGAAAAATTCTGCAGGGAACCCATCCATTCCTGGGGACTCGTCACTAGACAAACCTCTCAAAGCCTGGAGGATGTCCTCTGTGGTTACTGGCTCTAGCATTTGTAGCTGTTGATCTCTAGTAACAATTGGTCTATCTCTCGCAATCCCAATATCTAGACAAGGCTACTCTGCAGCTCTTTAGCCAAGTAGCTGTTAGAAGAAGTTAATGAACTCCTGTTGGACCTGTATAGGACTAGTTACTCTATCACCCTGCTCATCACGAATAGATCCCACTCTATTCCTTGCTTGCCTGGCTTTAAGGTATGCATGAAAGAATTTAGAATTAGTGTCACCTTGAGTGATCCATGTTGCTTTTGATTTCTGTCTAAGGACTCTCTCATGAATATTCCCCCATTGCTCCAGTTGCATTAAGAGTTGCTTTTCTTCTCTTATGAGCTGGTCATTAAACAAGTCCATATTAAGCTTTTCTTGCACCCTCTTAAGCTCCTCCTGAATAAGTTTTAACTTTTTGTCGAGTGAGGATATCTCCCTATTCAGCCCCTTTACTTGTGTTTCAATTGTTCTCAGCTTTTGCCATACCTTATACATAGTATGACCCTGATAGTTCTTCTGCCATACATCTTCCACTATTGACCTGAAAGCTTGCTGCTGACGCATTACATTCAGCAATCTGAAAGCTATTTTACCCTGCTGCTTCCCTATGTCAGTGTTAATGACAATAGGACTGTGATCAGAACATTCAGGATTTGGGTACCATGCCTCCAGGCTGTTGTACTTTATAAACCATTGGTCATTCCCAAATGCCCTATCAATGAGACTGTAGATTCTGTATTCAGCTTCCCTCTTGTTACGCCATGAGAATTGCCATCCTTTCCTATTTAACTCTCCAAGACCAATATCTGTAACACATTCTTGGAAGTCTTCAGTCTCTTGGTGATGGACTGGTACCCCATTTATTCTGTCTGCAACTGATAAGATAGCATTGAAGTCCCCTATGACCACCCATGCCTCTTGAACCTGATTGTTAATCTCTTTAAGTTGACTCCAGAGTCCCCTTCATTCTTGTACTGAATTCAGTCCATACACAAAGGTAATGCTGCACATGAACTGAGTCCCGTTTTCTTTAACAGAGCAGTGATTTAATCTGGGCTTCTGATCTCAGTATTGTAACTTTGATTTGGTGTTGCTTCCAGAGAACCCATATCCTCTTCCCATGGTGATACTGATAGTCTGCATAAGTCTGCTATATGTTCCCTAGTTTTCTCTTGATCTTGGGGGCATTTCTTTCTTTTACTTTTGTCTCAAAACAACCCATCATAACTACATTATGTTTAAGCAAAAAGGATTTGAGTTCCTTTTTCTTGGAGGGCTTGTTTAGCCCTCGAATATTCCATGCGCATAACTTCATGGGGGTTTCTCCTCAGCAGGCTGACCCCTTTTGGTGTATCATCACCATCCCCATCATTTATCTTTAGTGTACTGAACCTATTCTGGTGTAAAAGCTTTTCAACATCCAAGTCTGTTAGTTCAGATCCTGCTGTTACTTGGACACTCTTACCCTTATCAGATTTCCCAAGTATCACTAT
The DNA here is from genome assembly GCA_029990175.1 of Petunia secreta. Taxonomy (NCBI): domain Eukaryota; kingdom Viridiplantae; phylum Streptophyta; class Magnoliopsida; order Solanales; family Solanaceae; genus Petunia; species Petunia secreta. Next base: position 29,483,671 of record JARKIP010000003.1, read on the forward strand.
GCATTGATGTTGTTCCTTTTCAAGTATTGCTTCCTTTTCTGGGATTGTCTTTGTAGCTTCAGCCACCTTTACTGGGATTTCCTTAGCTGATTCTACTACCATGTCTGGGCCTACAGCTTGTTTCTGGTTGAGTTGAGGCTGATTCTCAGCATGAGTGGTCCGGGGAACCCAAGTATTCTGTTGTCGTGCCTTCTTTTTAGGAGGGGCCTGTTTTTAGGAGGGGCATGTTTCCCAATCTGAAGACATTCTTGGCAAAAGTCAGGTTTTCAATCGTGTTCAATTTTCTGAATCCGTTGAGTACCATCGGGTTCCTCTATGTGCATAGTCTCAGGCATAGATTGAGAAATATCTAGCTCAATTAATGTTCGAGCATAAGATATTCTCTCCCTGTTAGCTGTTAGTGCATCAGTGCAGAGAGGTTTGCCTAAGTAGCTTGCAATCCTGCTCAGATTCTCTATCGCCCAGTACTGAATTGGTAAACTAGGGAATGTAACCCACATGGGTATTAAGCAATTTGATTCTTTACCAATTTGGAAATTGGCTTCCCACTGTCTCAATATTAGGGGCCTAGAATTAAATGTATAGGGACCATTTTGCATTATGCACTCCTTGTCTTCCTCACAATCAAATCGATAGATGAAGTACCCTTCATCGTGTAAATAAACCTGAGGAGTAGAGACGAAGTGCCAGGCCCCCATAGACGAACTTCAGCATGTCCTTGAATGTCGGGTTGCCTCCTAGAACATATCCAATTAACGCTCTTTTCTAATGTTGGTTCTGCTCATCTAACTCTGTTGGATTAAGTTTCACAACCTTAATTCCTTCTTTAAGCACAGGTAGGTAGTAACCCAGTTTCATTCCCAAGTTCTGGGTGCGATTTGCTCGTACCAGATCTGCCATGGTGGGTTGCATCCTATCTTGCTTGCTTCGAATTTCCTCCTTCCTGACTGGGTTTGGTTCAACATCAGCTTGGGAGGTGACTGATTTGGTGGAGAAAGACAGCTTTCGTATTGCACTCGGATCCGCCACCTCCTCCTAAAATTTGGGCGGTTCCGTTACCTTAGTTTGCATTATTGTAGGAGCACTACACATACCTTGGATCCAATGCCCTAGTTGCAGTGGAGGTAGGGTTTGGGCTAATCCATTTTCAGGGGTTACCAATCTGGATGGGTTGTCGTTCATATTGGGTGGTTCCGATGCCGGCGTTGCCTGTTTTTTCTTTCGTACCATTCCGTTAAACGCATATTAGCAAACAGGCTTAACGTGCGCCTAAGGAGAGGAGAGAGAAAATAGTGTCTTTTTAGCCAGCATATATTATACCTTATTCATATTTATTGTATCACACACTTTTCTTAAACAAAGTTAAAACTAAATTGACATGAATTCTATTTAAAATATTATAAAATAGATTTTAAATAGTATATTTTTTCATCTCAAATTTAAATTGGACTTATCTATTATGATTATGCTGAAATTCTTAATCGTTTATACTTTGTCCTTTTCATTTTTTTAAATACCGTGAATAATTAATCGATATTGTCCAGTTCATTCATCAACTTCATCCACAAAAGCAAATAAACTACCATTTTAATCCACTTTATGTTTCCAATTTAAATTTGAATGTTATATATGAACTTAATAGGACTCCGTTAATTTACGTTAATTTGCATAATATGTATCTTTCAATTCAAATTTATAATTACATTATATAAAAGGGACTTGAAACGCTTTCAATAGAGAGTATGCACTCCCAATCAATATGAGAAGAATATACATACCCAAAGAGTGCTCTTTAAAATACTTTTTGCCAAATTCAATACATTTTATTGTCATCACTAATATCATAGTTCAAAATATAGATTCCATACAAAAACTCCAAAACCTAGGCATATTGAGAGACGGAAGTCCTTTGGACGATTCTAAAAGATTGGAAAAACTAAATGGTACCAAGAAATTCTCTTAAGACAAACTACATCCTTCTTGACTAATAAACCTCCCTTAAACAAACAAATGAATAGAACTCACTTAGAAAAAACTAATCATAAGCATCTATTTAACTGATTATTGAGTCATATGAGTATTGATATTTTAGCACATATAATTCTAATACTATCACAATATACTCATATAGCTGCAAAATTATGGGCATGCTATATTTTGGGGCATTCCAATATCCATGGAGAATCAAAATTATTGGCATGCTAAATTATTGGCATGCCATTGCATCCATAATCAGAATACTTCTCAGAGTTGGGTGTCAAACGGGTATATGGGTCTGGGTTGTAAAATTGTAACTCCGCAGGTTCCGGTTCTGGGTACGGGTTATTAACGGTCCGGATTTTGGTTAGAAAAAAAAAACCGTGCGGGTTCGGGTCTTGGCGGGTACGGGTACGGATTTGGGTCTTAAAAAATCGGGTTTGAGTCCGGATTTAATTTTTTTTAATAATATTACTTTAAATACTTAAAAAAAAAATGAATGATAGGAAATCTGAAAGACTTGCTTTATTTAAGATACTTGAACTATTAAAGTATTGAACATTAAACTTCTAAATTTGAAAAGTGCAACATCAAAACTAGATAATGAAAATTCAAATTACAAATTTAAATATGCCTATTTCTTTGTGTAATTTCTTCCATGTCATTTTCCTCATGCTCCGGTGTAGGTGTCATTGATAGTGTTTGATCACTTAACAGAATTTCTTCAAGGTTATCATCTTGTTCTAGTAAGTTTTCAATTCCTTGGTTTCTTCGCTCCGATCTAATCCAGTCTTGTAAACAAACTAGAACATCCAAAGCATTATTATCCAAAAGAGTGACGGGTATCACCTATTTGAGGTATACATCGAAGTTAATAGTTGAAGTTCTATCCATATTTGAGTAATATATATTCAAATTGTTGATTTGTTATGGAATATCAAGTTTCTGTTTTAATTAAATAGCTAAACTTGTTTCTCTTGAACATATTTCATTAGTAACAATATGGACACAAAACGAATTAAACCATGAGTGAAAAACTTGTGTATACCTTTCTCTACACATACAAGTTTTAACACTCAGTTTATTTTAACGGATACGGATACGGGTATATCCAGTAATACCCCATAATTTTGACGGGTCTTAACGGATACGGGTATTCATTAAGAAAAAAAATCCGTTCGGGTAGGAATATTTTAGGGGGTTTACGAGTTCGGGTCCGGGTTTTTACGGGTCCAGATGGGGTCGAATTTTAATGAGTCCGGGTCCGGATTTTGACGGGTAGACCCCTACCCGTTTGACACCCATATCTCAGACACAATTGTGTCAATTTTTGCTGTAGTTTCAAATTCGAGGCATTTTAATTCATAAAGCTTGTAAAGGAAATATACGTAAGTGATTGAAATTAAAACAACACATAACTTCGACCAAGAACTCTGATTGAAAGAACCGTAAAAACTTACTACTACATATATAATAAAAACTTAAAAACTACCGTAACTGGTAAACAATTAGGAGCGCAAATAAATACACTAATCATTACTTATAAGTGCTTCAGAATTATAATGATGCGCAAAGAGGATGTAAATAAAATTATCAACATCATAGACCCGCTAAAGTATATGTTTCCTTTGTTATTGGTGAGAGATATATCACCTTCATTGCAATGAATCGTGATATAGTTCAAATGCCAGCCTTGACTTTGAAAAGAAATCAAGACTAAGACTGACATAATAGCGCATGACCAAAAAAATGAATTTTCACATAGTAAACACAAATTAATAACAAAATACTAATTTGAATTTTTATTCACATTTGTCTCTATCAAATAAAATCTATTTTTGGACTGAACAATAACAATATCTCATAACTTCAAAAGATGGTAAAACAAATGTGAAGTTTAAAGCTTGAGACAAAACTTATTGTTTGAAAGCTCAATAACTATCAAAAAAATTCCAAGAATGGAAAAGGAAACTATTTATCAATGAAAAGCATTCCATATGATTCATTTTCTTGTTCTTATCCAACCACTAAGAGTTTTGCTTTTGTTTATTTTTAACACCCGTAACTTCCAAATCCTAGATCTGCACGTGGATATTCTTCTCCTTTGAATGTGATGTACTTATCTCATACCTGTAATATTCATCGTCAATAAGAATATAACAGGCTCCAGAATCATTGATCCTTTCACAAAGTATTCTCTTGGTATTAGAAGCCAAAATGTAGCCCATTGTCTTTCTCTAAAACTTCCTTTTCCGATCTTTACATTTTGTTTCTATCACTTTAGTCAGCCAAATAGAGTTATGAGCAAATGTTAGAAATTAGAAGACATAGCCTCTTGCACGTGCCTCTCCCGTAGAATTTATTCATCTCTCAAAAGTCACCTTCTGCTTCCATCCAAAACCATCACCCTCACAAAGTATCTCATTTATCTTTGAATTCCCATGGAAATATTAAACACAATAGTCAAAAAATTATTTCAGTTTACTCATTTAATTTATTAGCTATATCTATTAGGAGCACTCCATATGACTTAAGTTTGTAGTTCCATGATTTGAAGTTCATCAGATCATGACCGCACAAATAAGAAACTAAGAAAAAATATTAATAAAAAAATGCAAGAATAATTTTAATCTTGGAAAAATTTACTCTTCCAGTATGCAAGAAATCACTAATAATGCGAACAATAAAGAGAAATAAATTTTTAATGTAATTTACTACATACGTACTAAAATATAAGAAAAACAACAGGTTCTTGAGAATAATAATTGTCTCCGTCCGTCGGCTCATTTGTTTTTTTGAAAAAAAAATAATGTAACTGATAGAAGAACGGAATTATTCTACAATAATATCAAGTACCTGAATAAAGAGAGAAGCAACTTAGATTGACACTTGAGATTTTTCAGCATATCAAGTACCTGAATAAAGAGAGGAGCAATAGTCATTTGTTCTTTCTGTCATAGAATTTTGGGATGCACGATTGGAACTGCAACTCTTACAAATATTCTATTTGATAATCTTATGTCAACTCACACAAATTCAGAACAATAATATATTAATATATACACTAAGCAACAACTATGCTACAAAATATAAGCACCATTTGCAAAAAATAAAAAAATAAAAAAAAAAAAAAGAAGAAGAAGAAGAAGACGACGAAGAAGACGACGAACATGAACCAGTTTTTTAGCATATCCTAGCTTAATATACTTGATAAATCATTAAAGATGGGGATAACATCATTTAAATTTACTTACCTATTATCATTATCTATGTTTATTTTATCTATCGAAAATTGATTAGTTTGAATTAATATCAAGTACCTGAATAAAAAGAGGAGCAACTTAGATTGAAACTTGAGATTTTTTAGCATATCAAGTACCTGAATAAAGAGAGGAGCAATAGTCATTTGTTCTTTCTGTCATAGAATTTTGGGATGCACGATTGGAACTGCAAATCTTACAAATATTCTATTTGATAATCTTATGTCAACTTACACAAATTCAGAATAATAATATATTAATATATACATCTAAGCAACAACTATGCTACAAAATATAAGCACCATTTGCAAAAAATAAAAAAATAAAAAAAATAAGAATAAGAAGAAGAAGAAGAAGACCAACATGAACCAGTTTTTGAGCATATCCTAGCTTAATATACTTGATAAATCATTAAAGATGGGATAACATCATTTAAATTTACTTAACTATTATCATTATCTATGTTTATTTTATGGAATATGTATTGGGTAAAAATCGACCCACGGCAATTTGCCCCGGTCATGCAAGTCTCAACGACCGAACATGTCGCGACTAAACAATCGCCGAGGTTGCTAAGCGAGTCGCCGAAGCCTTGGAACCGAAGATGCGTTACCGAAGGCGGGCCATGAGCTGAGCTTCGGTAACCATCACCTCGGTCAAGCAACAGGGCCAAGTCACCGAGGTCGTAAACTCTCACCTCGGTGGATCCCCCTCGGTTCATCCGGCTTTGCAGCCCACTACTTCACCCCACTAACTCAGCCACTACACCTCAAGGTCGTGGAACAACATGGCGATAGGTAGTGGAGATCATGGGCAGAGGCTTACATCTATAAATATCAGTTCATTTCATGTAATAGGGATCCAGAAATTTATACCGAAACTCTGCCCAAATTTGTACTGAACATCCATATATTGAAACCAAGTTATTTTACGTATTTTTCATCTGTTTCGCACATTATTTACCGCTTTGATACAGAGATTTGCTTATATTCGAATCTAAATTCGATTTGTGTACCTAAAAACGATTTAGGCCCATACAAATTGGCGCCGTCTGTGGGGATATAAGCAATAACGCTTTGTTCCAAAGTTCGAAATCTGTTCTTCGTCAAGAAATTTGTGATCTAACGCTATGGCTGATAACAACAATGGTGGTAATGGTGATCGGGTTGACGTTCCGACGAACCAACAATCCTTCACCCCAATGACAACCGAAGAATTTCAAATGTACGTTGTCACCACGCTAAGAGCTCTCCAAAATAAACAGGATGAGCAGGCTAGTATCAATGCCGAGTTTCGCGCCTCGCTAGAAGGGCGAAACAGTGCCGCCCCAAACGGCACCCAGCCCTCGGCTCCTGGTGGAGGCACCCCGCCTTTCGTTCCTCAGGGCGCGACAACAGGGGGACCTCACAACGGAGCCGCGTCTGGGGGGTCGGGGAGTGGTCCATCTTCCATGGCACACTTCGGGACGGTTCCCTCCATGGCAGAAACAACGTCATCGGTTGACGTTGAAAAAATGAGTAGAGAAATCGAGGCTCGCATCGAGGCGCGCGTCGAAAAACGCCTCGAGCGCGTACCAGGGATAAGCAAGGAGGAAGATGACCTCAACATTGAGCAATATAGGGAACAGCCTTATAAGCCCGAAGCAGCACCAGCTCCAACTCCTGTGGGTTTTAAACTCACATTCCTCAAAAAGTACGATGGGACAACTGATCCCAAGGAGCATGTTAGGGAGTACATGTCCATGGTGAAGAGCAACGACTTGACGTCCACGCAGCTTGAATCCATGTTTTTAAAGAAGTTTGGTAGTTCGTTGGAAAAGGGTGCACTTCGGTGGTATTTATGCTTGCCGCCGGGGTCAATCTCCTCGTTCAAAGAACTATCCCGCGCCTTTGTCAAAGCTCACACCGGTGCGCAAAAGATCCTCCAGAGGAAGGAGGATATATGTGAAGTGAAACAGTGGCCCGGTGAGCCACTTAAGGAGTTCCTCGAGCGATTCCATGCCGAACGTATGGAGTTGCCTCGAATGGATGATACCTTGGCTATCATGGCCTTCGAAAAAGGTATCAACGGTCGCAATTCAAGTGCTGCTGCCGAATTGCGGAAAGAGTTGCAACAATATCAGGTCCTGACGTGGGAGGACCTGCATAGAAGAGCTTACTCCAAAATCAGATTGGAGGAGGCGGAGTTCAAAAACCGAGGTTACCAAAACCGAGGTGATATGTCAAATCGCGCCGAGGCGCCACGAAATAATCTGAAAGGGAGGTATGAACCTTATACTTCGCCGAGGCAACATGTTACTCAAAGGTTGGGAAACAACCCCGGTAACTCATACCCGACGTCTCACATAAGCCAAAGGCTTGGAGGGAAGGTTCAAACCAATATGAACCAAAGGAATCCCTCGAGCTCCGCTTCGGCCCCAAGAAAGGATCTTCCCCGGATCCAAGATTATAATTTCAACATATCGACCTCGGAGCTGGTCGACGTCGTTAAGGGGACAGCCGGGGTAAGAATTCCCAAAGACATGAGAACCCCGGCGGACAAAAGAGATCAGAATCTGCATTGCGAGTTTCATGCGGATTATGGTCACAGAACCGAGGACTGCAAAGCTTTGCGCCTCGAGGTAGCTCACCTACTAAAAAAAGGAGTCTTGGCTCAATTCCTCACTGACAAGGGGAAAGACAATTTTTCAAAGAACCGGGGGGATGGGCAACCACCTCGGGCTCCACCCCCGGAGAGAGTAGTTAACGTCATCACCGGGGGGTCAGAAGTAAACGGCGTGAACTTCGCCGCAGCTAAAAAATTTGCTAAGCTCTCCATCACCATGGAGAAAAGGACCCGAGTTGGAGGCTCGGGCAAGGACATCGTGTTCGATGAGGATGATTGTGATGGGATGATGTTCCCCCATCACGATGCTCTAGTCATCATGCTAAGAATTAACAACGCCGACATCAAGAGAGTGTTGATTGACCCCGGTAGCTCGGTAAACATCATCAGCTACGGGGCGGTGAAGCAGATGTGGCTAAAAGGGGAAATCGTTCCCAAATCAACAGTGTTGGCTGGTTTTAACAACTCAACAGAGAAGACGTTGGGTGAAATCACGCTGAAGACATTCGCTGAGGGTGTCACCAAGGAGACACTGTTTCAAGTGATGCCCGAGGACCTGGCCTATAATGTAATCCTCGGGCGGCCATGGATCCACTCCATGGAAGCTGTTCCTTCCACTTTACACCAAGTGATCAAATTCCCAACGCCTTGGGGGGTTCGGTCAATTAAGGGGGAACAGCGAGTAGCGAGGGAATGCTACTCGGTTGCACTGAAGAGTGGAGTCGCCCCGAGCGGGCCAAAAAAATAGCAACCAACGCAACCGGGATCGAGCGAGGCGAGCCTCCAAAATGAAATTGAAAAGATCCCGGCATGCGTGCAAGAGCCTCGGAAGCAAAAAGCCGAGGATTCTACCGTTGAAGAGCTGAACTCTTTCACTCTACTGAAAGAGTTCCCAGAAAGGAAAGTGCACATCGGCTCGGAGTTGGACCCGAAGTCGAAAGACGCAATTATGGAAGTTTTAAGGTCCAACCATGACTCTTTCGCTTGGGCTCATTCAGACATGACGGGTATCGATCCGGAGATCATGACTCACAAGCTGAATGTAGATCCAAGATTCACCCCGGTGAAACAAAAGAAGAGACCTCACGCCGGGGTGAAAAAGAAGGCGATTGAAGATGAGACCACGAAGCTGCAAGAAAATGGTTTCATCAGGGAGGTGAAATATCCCGAATGGCTGGCAAATGTGGTAGTTGTGCCGAAGAAAAATGGCAAGTGGAGAATGTGTGTAGACTACACCGACCTGAATAAAGCTTGCCCCAAAGATTCTTACCCGTTGCCACAAATCGACAGGTTAATAGACTCCACGGCTGGACACAAACTATTAACTTTCTTGGATGCGTATTCGGGCTACAATCAAATCCTCATGGACCCTGAGGACGAAGAAAAAACCTCGTTCATCACTGACCGAGGTACATTCTGTTACAAGGTCATGCCCTTCGGTCTCAAAAACGCCGGGGCAACTTACCAAAGGCTAGTATGTCGCATGTTCAAGGATTATATTGGAAAATCTATGGAGGTTTACATAGACGACATGCTCATCAAGTCGATCCAAATGGAGGATCACTTGAATCATCTGAGGGAGGCCTTCGCCGTGTTGAGACAATATGGCATGAAATTGAATCCTGAAAAGTGCGCCTTCGGCGTTGGGTCTGGCAAATTCTTGGGATTCATTGTCTCTGAACGGGGCATCGAAGCTAATCCTGACAAAATCAGAGCTATCGAAGAAATCCCCGAGAAGCTTACCGGGGTGAAAGAAGTCCAACGCTTGACTGGCCGAGTCGCTGCCTTGAGTCGTTTCATCTCAAGGTCCTCGGAGCGATGCCACAAATTCTTCTCTGTTTTGAGAAAAAACACTCACTTCGAATGGACACCGGAGTGCGAACAAGCGTTGAAAGACTTGAAACAGTATTTGGCTAACGCACCGTTGCTTGCCAAGCCAAAAGAAGGTGAAACATTGCTAGTCTACTTAGCGGTGTCCGAGGTATCAGTAAGTGCTGTGCTGGTTCGAGAAGAGGATGGCAAGCAGCAGCCCATTTACTATGTGAGCAAGACACTCCTCGACGCTGAGACCAGGTATCCACATCTGGAAAAACTAGCTCTTGCTTTACTTGTTACCGCTCGGAAATTGCGGCCCTATTTTCAATGCCATCCAATAGCCGTAGTTTCAACCTTCCCCTTGAGAAATATTTTGCATAAGCCAGAGTTGTCGGGAAGATTATCAAAATGGGCGGTAGAGTTAAGTGAATATGACATCACCTATCAGCCTCGGAACGCCATTAAGTCCCAAGTCTTGGCGGACTTCGTGGCAGATTTTAGCGTTGGAATCTTACCCGAGGCTGAAAGAGAAAACGCCGAAGCTAAAGGAACAACTCCGGGCTTATGGGTACTCTATACCGATGGAGCAACTAACTCCAAAGGTTCGGGGCTGGGCATAGTCTTGAGAGCACCCACCGGGGAGAAAATCAGACACTCGGTTCGATTCAAAAAAGTAACCAACAACGAGGCTGAATATGAGGCGGCTTTAGCAGGTTTAGAGTTGGCCAAAGAAATGGGGGTTGAAAGAATCGAATTGAGATGTGACTCTCAGTTAGTGGTGAACCAAATCCTCGGTGATTACACGGCTCGCGAGCCCAGAATGCAGTTATACCTAGATCGGGCACAAAGGATCTTGAGCCAATTCCAAGAATGGCAAGTTAAACAAGTGCCTCGGGAGGAGAACACCGAGGCTGATGCCTTGGCGAATCTGGGTTCGGCCATTGATGAAGATCACTCGGGGACTGACTCAATGGTTCGGCTACTATCTGCACAGATGAGAGAGATGAAGCTGCAAGTCAACTCGGTGGACAACCGATGGGATTGGCGAAGTAAGTTCATCTCCTATTTCGACTCGGGGACTGTCCCCCAAGATAAGAAAGAAGCGAAGAAGCTGAGGACCCAGGCTGCCTCGTATCACATGATCGAAGGCAATCTATACAAGAGGTTGTATTGCGGCCCGATGGCCAAATGTTTGGGTCCGGATGAAGCAAGATACGTGATGGCAGAAGTGCATGAAGGCGAGTGTGGCAACCACTCGGGGGCAAAATCCTTGGTACGAAAGCTATTAAGAGCTGGGTATTACTGGCCCACTATCAGTACCGACGTGAGGGATTTTGTACAAAAATGTGACAAGTGCCAACGCCATGGGCGGCTGATCCACCAACAAGCCGAGCCTCTTCATTCGGTGGTGTCGCCATGGCCCTTCATGAAATGGGGAATGGACGTTGTCGGACCATTGCCCAAGGGAAAGGGTGGTGTTCGTTTCATCCTGGTATTGACTGATTACTTCACCAAATGGGTGGAAGCAGCGGCTCTCACCGAAGTTAAGCAAAAGCAAGTAATCGACTTCATCAGAAAGAACATCATCTACAGGTTCGGGGTCCCAAGAGAAATTGCTTGCGACAATGGCAAACAATTCATGGGGACTGCTATCACCAACTTCTTCAAGCAGTGGGGTATCAAGAGAATAGCTTCGACTCCTTATCATCCAAGCGCCAATGGCCAAGCCGAGTCTTCAAACAGGGTTATAATTGAGAATCTCAAGAAAAGGCTCGATGAGAAAAGGGTCCTTGGCCCGAGGAGTTGCACGGGGTTCTGTGGGCCATGCGAATGACTGAAAAGAGCAGCACCGGGGAGACTCCCTTCTCTTTGGCGTATGGCATGGACTCTCTTATTCCCGTAGAGGTGGGCGAACCAAGCCTTCGATATGCCCATACGGCCGAGGACGCAAACCAGGAAGCAATGCGCATTGAGTTGGATCTGCTCGAGGAGAAGAGGGAGTTGGCTTTGGTTCGGTTGGTTGCTCAAAAGAGACAGATTGAAGCATATCTCAACAGAAAGGCTAAATTCAGGGACTTCAAGGTCGGGGATTATGTGCTGAAAACCGTGAAGCAATCAACCAAAGAAGAAAACGGAGGAAAGCTCATTGCAAATTGGGAAGGACCCTACAGAGTCAAAGCAATTGTTGGAAAAGGCTCTTATCAAATCGAAAGTTTGCAAGGAGAGCCTGAACCGTTGAATTGGAATATTTCCAAGTTGAAGCGGTACTACTTCTAGTCGAGGTAAATATCTCCAAACTTCTTTAAATCAAACAGCCCCGAGCCGAACCCCGCTCCCATGGCATTAACAGAAAATGTACTAACTTACCCCTCGTTCCGCCTTTTTGCTTGACCTTTTCAGGAAGCGAACCGAACCGATTCCAGTGCTCGGATCTTCATCAAGATTCACAACCGAACACTGGGGGGGAGTGAGAAGGGGTTGATATCGAGGTCTGCATCGAGCCTCCCAACCCAAGCTTATCTATCAGGCAACCGGGGACTAATGCCCGGGGACTAGATTTAGTACATTGTAAATTAGCCCGGTAGCGGCGTGTCTGTCAGTTTGCTTTTATTTCGAAATTTTACCCAAGGTCCGTTTCGGCTTGGTTTTATGTACACAGTCTTTTGACTCGTCAATATCAATAAGAACGACTTCGATTACACTCATTTTATCTGTTTAAATCTTACATTTGGAAGCCGCGTAATGCGTCGACCCGAGGACGAGACGTCGCCCTAGGTTCGCATCGGTCAAATTCTATCTAAATCTTGCAAGATTAAAGTAAAGTTTGCATCAAAATGTTCGATATGCTTAAAAGGCCATTACACAGAATAATGATGCAAATATTTCTTACTAAAAGCCCGAAGGCTGAATATATACATTCTCAAAAGACCCGAAGGTCGAAAGTACAAACTTAAAAGCCCGAAGGCTTGCAAAAAGAAGTGCTAAAAGTAATTCAGGCCTCAGGAGAACCACCTCCATCCCCGGAGCCCTCTTCGGCCTCTTCATCTTCCTCGTCTTCGTCATCGCCGCTCGAGGCCTCACATGAAGGAAGATCCTCTATGATAGCTTGGGCTTCGGCTGCTTTAGCTTCGGCCTTCTCAATCTCTTCATCAAGGTTAAGCTCCCCGGCGCAACACCGCTTGAGCAACCTTAACCGAGACTTAATGATGGCCCACCGCTTGTCGAGCTCGGCCCTTTTCACCTTAAGTGCAGCCTTATCCTTTCGGGCCGCAATTTCATCTTTCAGGGCAGCGATCTGATCATCCTTGGCTGAAAGCTTGGAATTCTCACCCTCTAGCTTCTTAATGTGAAGCAGGTGATCTCTCAGCTGCTCTTGATGCTTTTTGGCCAAATTAACCGCCTCGGTTTTGGTTCGTGACAGCTCGTCCCTCAGCCTCGCGACTTCCTCTCCCAGCCGTGAGCGTTCAGCTTCAAAATCATCACCGAGGATCTTAATCTTAGCTTCGGAGTTCGCCTCAGCTTCGCGTAAATCGGCCTGAGACTTGGCTAAATCAGCTTTCAGCAGAGCTATCTGAGCATTGAATTTATCTTTTTGCTGATCCCATAGGCGAGACACACGCCGAACCTCAGCGGTCCTCGAAGACTCAACCTCGACGGCTTTCAAAGAAAGGATGAAAGTCTGAGCAAAGGCCAAATAAACAGAAGTCAGATATAACCCGAAGGTTAAGATGCAAATCAAAATTCTTTTGGTCTCTTGAAAGTTTTTAATATGGCAAAACTTACCCTCACTGCGTTGGAGGCCAGGGTACTGTACAGCTGACCCGGGGTAAACTCTTGCATGAGCCTGTCCTCGGTTGGCCCTAACAAGGGTGTAAGTCTAAGGAGATCCTCGGGGTTGCACCCAAGAAGATTTGAAGACATCGGCACCTCAAGCTTCCGGTAAGACCCCACCGAGGAAGAAATCCTCGCGGGTTCGGAATGCGCTCTCATTGACCCGGGGCCTGCCTCTCCGATGAATGCAGCAGCTCCAGCTTCGGTAACTTTAGCCTTACCTTTGGCTTTTTCCGCGGCTGCATCAGGCTCGGGCTCTTGACCTTCGAGATCTACAACGGCGACATCTCCTCGAGACCAAGCCTCGTCGGCTGCCTTATCCTCGGGCTCATCCACCAGTCCTCGGCGTCTTTCAACCACCACTTCGGGCTGGCGAAGTGTCTCCGCCTCGGTACGAGGAGCTACCGAGCGGGACGACTTCTTCGACGTAGCCCTCTTCCGCTTCACGCCTACAAACGAAGGAGAAATTTTAACATTGGAACAGGAAGAAAACAATGCTTAACAACGCGTGCCGAGGACAAGAATTACCTTTGGAAGTCCCTTGATCGGGGGCTCCCTTGGAGATTTTTGGAGACTTGGAAGCCTTCAATCCTTTATACTCCCCGGCTACCGCAGCCAGATCATCGTCGGACTCAGTCTCTTCATCATTTTTCTTCTTCTCTTCCTTCTTCTTCTTACTCTTCTTGGTGTTAGCGGCACGATTTGGAAAACCTGACACCGAGGGAAGGGAAGTCAGAAAAATCCCAAAGTTAACCATTATTAAAACACTATCAAGACTCACCGTGCCTCTTGCACTGCCAACCAAATTCGGCAGCCATATTCATCCACGTCCTCTCGGGGCGCGTGCGAGCGTTAGTCATCGCTTTCACCCACTCAGTCAAGCCTGCCGGGGGCACGATGTCAACCTTGTTGGCTGAAGAAATAGCAAAGGAAGGAAATCAGTTAACACTGGCAAACTACCGAGGAGTAAAATGATAAAAGCGATATGCTTAGGTGTGTTGTTCCACCGTTCGGGGAAATCAGGCTCGGAGGATAAGACCTTGGTCTCCAGCAAGATGTATCTGTCACACCAACCCCGGTCCCCGTGGTCTTCACTTTTATGGAGAAGGGCAAACTTACCTCGGTTGTTCAGCGCCACAACCCCGGCTTTATGAAAATAGGGGTAGTAGAGCGAAATGAGATGTTGGAAGGTGAAGTCCACTTTAGCCTTTTTGCTTAACCAATCCATGCATTGGACCACCCTCCAAACGCCGGGGCCAAGTTGAGCCAGGCATAAGTTGTAGGCCCGGCAGAAGTCGTCAATCACCCTGTGCACTGGGAGAGAAAAGCCGAGGGTGAAGGGATAGGTGTAAGCGAAGGACATCCCCTCCATATTGTGGCACACCCTACTTGTGGGATCGGGGATGATAACCTTTACCTCGGGCCCGAAGCCACACTCCCTCCGAACCCGCTCAATGTGAGCTTGAGTTATGCGGGTCGGCGTAGTGTTAACTGGAATATTTCTATTCTTCCCCTCTTGATCGGCCGTTTGGGCTTGCAGCTTTAAATCCTTGGAGTTGTCGAAGTGAGAGGGGATTATTTGGTGGGGCTCGAGTTCCTGCTCGAGGGGAATAGATGGTCCCGTGGATCCCCCCTCGGCAATATCTCCGCCCTCGGTACCTCTGTCCTCGGTTTCGCCGCCCTCGGCGTCAACACCCTCACCATCCCCTCCATCGTCGTCATCTCTAAGGAGGGCATCACTGAAACTGCGTAGCACGGCATCGTCCAGCACGGCGTCGTCATCACCTGAGGCGAGCTCCTCCTCCACCGCCAGCTGGCGCATTGCTCTCATTTTACGGCGCTTCACGCCCCCAACACCAGACGACACCTCACCTCCTTCAACCACAGCTGCAGCACTCACTGGCGCTGCGGCGGCGGCGTCGCCGCTAGCAACGGCTGCGGCTAAAGGTGGAATTCGCACCCTCTCACCCGAATCACTGGAGTCTTGCCTAGAGATTGTGGTAGACATGATAACAATATCGAAAAGGGAAGCTTTTTATGAAATCAGAAAGATGAAAGAGTTTGAAAGAGTTCTCAAGCTTTTGGCACTGTTGATCGCAAAAAGGTAAATGGGAAAGAGTTTGATGGAACGCTCCTTTTATAGGTATGGAATACGAAGTGATGATGACGTCAGCGTCATCATTATAACGTTGGAGAAAACAAAATTTTCGGCGCTACGGTTCGGTCGACCCACGGATGAGCGCCACGTGTCATTGAGAAGAGACCTGATGGGACGCGAACTGTTGACAAAATTTTGAAACGCTTGGATAGGGTTGAGCCACGTCGCTTTCCCGCTAAAACTTCATTCCACTCCTCGGTCTCCTCGGTAGGCAACCGAGGAGTGGGGGGACTATCTGTATTGGGTAAAAATCGACCCACGGCAATTTGCCCCGGTCACGCAAGTCTCAACAACCGAACATGTCGCGACTAAACAATCCCCGAGGTTGCTAAGCGAGTCGCCGAAGCCTTGGAACCGAAGATGCGTTACCGAAGGCGGGCCATGAGCTGAGCTTCGGTAACCATCACCTCGGTCAAGCAACAGGGCCAAGTCACCGAGGTCGTAAACTCTCACCTCGGTGGATCCCCCTCGGTTCATCCGGCTTTGCAGCCCACTACTTCACCCCACTAACTCAGCCACTACACCTCAAGGTCGTGGAACAACATGGCGATAGGTAGTGGAGATCATGGGCAGAGACTTACATCTATAAATATCAGTTCATTTCATGTAATAGGGATCCAGAAATTTATACCGAAACTCTGCCCAAATTTGTACTGAACATCCATATATTGAAACCAAGTTATTTTACGTATTTTTCATCTGTTTCGCACATTATTTACCGCTTTGATACAGAGATTTGCTTATATTCGAATCCAAATTCGATTTGTGTACCTAAAAACGATTTAGGCCCATACAGAATAATTACACATAATATAATTTTATCTACTTTTGTTACAAAATATATAAATATTTTCAAAACTTACAAAAAATAGCAACATTTTTGTTGTTTGCTACAAAAAGTAGCACAATGTAGTTTAAAAAGAAAAAAAATATAATTTAAAAAAAAAAGATAAATCTAATCCTATATTTATGCACCCAAATCATGTTTAGATAGGTTTAAATCTTTTTACATTTAACACCCATTTTCTCTCTCCCCTCAAAACCATCTATTAAAAATTACCAATAGGCATACGTAAAAAACAATAGCCATACAATACACATACAATAGCCATACGATAGACATACAAAAGACTAACAATAGTCATACAATACACATACAATAGCCATACTATACACATACACCATATGATAGACATACAAAAGACATACAATAGAATTAGTAATTGGGTAGTTGTAATCCCAAAAAAGTAGGAATAGATGAAAAGACATGCCTATAATTATGAGCGATTTTTGTGCATGGTGTATCTTCAATTTTATTGTATAAATCTTTTCTTTTAATAACTTGTATATATAATGTTAAGAAAGTACTGCTATTCTTGAAAAGTGACATAATGTTGCTATTTTATTGTAAACATGCTATTATGTTTGTATATTTGTATAATTTAGCCTTATTTTATCTATCCAAAATTGATTAGTTTGAATTAATAAGGCCAAATATTTATGTGAGGGTTATCTATTTACTGAATATGCTTAGCTTCGTTCATATCTGTAGGTAGATCTTATCTATACATCATTTGAATTCAAAATAATAGCTATTATCCAATCAATAACAAAAATTCGTGATATTTAAAAATTCAACTGCACACAAAAAATTTACATTGGATATGATTTTTTCAACTTCTCATGTTAACAATAAGGTAGTACGTTTAACTTTCAAAAATGTATTTACCATCTTTTCATTTAATTAAAAAAACAAAATTACCTTTCAATTTGAATTTGAATTAAATGTTATTACAAATATTATCTTAAGATTATTATGGCTTTGTGGGCTAATACTTTTTTTCTTTTAAATATAAAATATGGAATATAGATATAGAATATAGAATAGATAGATAGTTTACTTTTCAATTTGAACTTATAGAAAAAAAAACGTATTTAACAGATTTTAAAATACTAAAGGATAAAGTTGGTTTAGTTTCAACATCATAGTTTATCTTCATTTTAAATTTTAAATTTTTGTTTTATCAATACCAATTTATATTTCAATTTCAGACAATGGACAATATTTTGTCCTAATTTTTTTCTAACTACTTCTCTAACTATTATAACTACTATCCTCCTTTTAAATATACTAGTATAGCACCCGCGCGATGCGCGGTGAGTATCAATAAACATTTGTCATATATTTATTGCGCATATTAGATTATACTACAATATTTTTTCAAACGCTTAAAACGAAGATAATTGTATATTAAGTACAAATTATTATTACAATAAATCATCTTTAGTCTAATAATACTTAAGTTGTCATCTTGTTTCTTTATTTTTTTTATCGTTTCTATACTTTATACGCTAATACATGAGTTATTTTCTTAAACGGTTACTGAAGTTACGCTAATTATCTAAAAATGTTACTTTCCTTTGGTTTGGAATAATAAAATCACTCATTTTAGCCAAAAAAATCTTTGAAATTCAATCTACAAAATATCTATGAAATTCAATCTACAGGTTTTTTTGATCATACTCAATGAAAAATCTTAATTGATTTAAAGAAGGAAAATAATTTGGATTACTTTTGTGAAGGACAATGATTCTGAAGAGGAGCTCAAATAATAACAAATCATATTTAAGAAGAGAAAGTACCAGTTCTTTTTATAATTAATATAGATGTCGGGTCTATTTTTTTTTATTAAAAGAACTAAAATAAAAGATTACTTAATCTTTTTTCTGGTGTGGAGTAAATTGATTGATTTTACTGTCCCAAATAAAATAAGAGTGACTTTTGTTGATAATTTGCCTAAGTTCACTAACCATTTAACGAATTAACTTCAAATACATTGTCCGCTTCTTCGCGCTATTACATTGTCACGTAGCTTCTCCACTTGATTTAATCCTTTAGAGTTAGTATATTGTCTTATCATATAAGAAAACACAATTGCCAAATTATAAAACCAGACCACGAAAATCTAAGTCAAACTGAAGAGCCACAAAAAAATATTAACCACCAAATTGCCAACTTAGACAACTGGTAGTGCTTTTAGGTGAGTGTTTCCTTACTGTCCATCTCTTTCAATGGTAAAAATTATAAATCATGTATATCTGCTATCCAAAAATAATACAGGAAAATATTAGTCCAAATTTTACAAATATATAAACATGTAAAAGGTAATCAAAAGAAAGAGGCCAAACACAAAATGAAAAGGAAAAAAATAAGAAGATTATAATATGCACAAACTCAAAGAGATTCACACGAAATAATAAACACAGTGAGCTTTTGAGGATGTGACTCCCACTTTGAGTTTGAAGGATTTAAATAAGAAAAAGACAGAGAGATAAAAACTATATCTTTCATTTCAAATTCAACAAATTTATCTTTTTATCATGAACTCCATGTTTGAATTCAGAGTGTTGTATTGTATATCCATCTAAATTTTGTCTTAGTGATTTGACATTTACTAAGTCAAAAGAAAGAGGCCAAACACAAAATGAAAAGGAAAAAAATAAGAAGATTATAATATGCACAATCTCAAAGAGATTCACACGAAATAATGAACACAGTGAGCTTTTGAGGATGTGACTCCCACTTTGAGTTTGAAGGATTTAAATAGGAAAAAGACAGAGAGATAAAAACTATATCTTTCATTTCAAATTCAACAAATTTATCTTTTTATGATGAACTCCATGTTTGAATTCAGAGTGTTGTATTGTATATCCATCTAAATTTTGACTTAGTGATTTGACATTTACTACATGTGAAGTTTCATATTTCTTATGAATGTCGTTATTATGATTTAAATTTTATAAGATGTAAACTTCTAAAACTCTACAGATAATTTATTAATTATTCAAACATGCAAGATTATTTCTAACAAATAAATTCTAATCTTATCTTTTTTCATGATTTCTTTTTAATATAAGATATATATAGAATCTTATGTACTATCTTTTATTGTATGTTATACTTTTATTTTGTTGCTTGAAATCTATTCATTGTTTTATAATTATATTTATTTTCTTACTTGAAAAATTATTTTTGCACTTAAAACCTTATTCGTTAGTATTATTAAAAAAAAGTTTCTTAGAATACAAAAAAGACTCAATGCTCTATTAGCAGTATAAAAAATAATATCATCCCATATTTTGCTTGGACAAGATACCTAATACAAATTGAATTCAAACAACAATCGTCATTAATCGCTCTCCACTAATACAAATTGAATTCAAACAACAATCATCATTAATCTCTCTCCGCTAATTTTTGGTCCAGGTTACGCATTGTCACTTGACTTCCTAATTCAAGTTTCATTTACATTTTCAAAAAATTAAAAAACAAATAGTAGAGGCTATAAACTGTTTTGCATAATCTATATTTGAATGTGTGATATTAACTCAGAAGTGAAATCTTTGTTAGTAGTGTATTGTCTCATAAATCTCCACAATTGTTGTTAAAATCATATGTATTCAATGAGATTCAAATTTTCTTGACCTTTAGTGACTATGACTATCGTACCCTTAAAGTTTAAGCGTAAGTTCATAGTTCTCATCAGTGCTTCTTAATCATTTTAAGAACCTGATAATAGAAGACCTTAATTATCTTCAACTCTTCACGATGTGATGCACAAATCTGATAGTAGGAATATGTTTGGGATAAGAAAACAAATACCATAACATATTTGTCAAATCCATTAGGAAGCAACTTTCATACATACAATTCAGATTGTCAACGTATCAATTACGGTTACAGTACTATTCTAATAAAGAAGATACAATACAATTAAATATATTTTGGGATTGGAGGTCTTGTCGATATGGAACCTATCCTTCCGAAGTGAAGGATTGTCATCCTAGTACCGTACTTTTCTAATACAAAAGATACAACATAATTAAATATATGTCGTACAAAATAACGTTTACAGAAATATCAATAAAGAAGATGACAATTGAACATAAAAGAAGATAACAATTAACTTTGTAAAGCATGAATGATTGGTACGAAAACCTTGGTCTATCATCAAGAAAATATAAAAAAAACCCATAAAAGTTGAATGAGAATGGCAATTTTCTGATTTTACAAAACCAAACAGAATGAAAACCTATAGACGATGTTGAAACTTACTGATTATAAGCACCACATAAAATGTGTTTTGCATACATTCTCTGTAAATAAAGACCATATCTACTTAGCTTGTACTCCAACAATTACAAAAGGAGATAGATTACATATTTAGAATAAAAAACACTATGAAACATGAGGAAAAAAAATATCATGGGAGGATTTTTTTTTTTGTGTGTGTGTGTATATATATAAAAGATTAAGAAGTTAAAACTTTAATCCCGCTTAAAATTTATTCAAATTCAGATTATAAAAATCATTTCAGCTTGTTAGGATAAGACTTTTTAGATTTAAAAAGGCAGAAATCTAGCATAATATTTATCACTTTCTTCAATTACAATTTTCTAATACAACAGATATATTATTCAGATATATTCAATGTAATTAGGATAAAACTCTCTAAAGGTTTCAATAGTTATATCAATTCAATTACCACCTTCACTAACTGTTGTTATAATATGGAGACTATGTAGGGCATATGAGCAACACAAGAATTCCAATCATGATCAATTTTATATTTATTCATAACAAAACTTATTAATTATACTTATCTACAATATTGTGACATGCATTTATATTCTACTAGTTTTAGTGTACGTGCGTTGCACGTGTATTTTACGGAAAAAAATAGTTGTAAATAAATTTTAATAAAGGCGTCCCAATGCATGAGATAATTACTTAAATAGAAAAGATGGTACATTGTGCGCATTCAATGAAAGATTGTGATAAGGAGAAAGAATTATGTATTATAGTAATTGACGTCTAGATGTATGCAACAATTATTTAAATGAAAACAAATAATGTTACTACATTGATCCAGTTGTTGTATACATAATAATTTTATATATTCTAAACCTGTAAAAATGAGCAATTTAGTTTAGTCAACCATCTACCTCAATTTCAAATCGGTGCTCTTTCGCATGACATGCTTCTAATTGGAACAATTTGCAATCAACTATACATTCATCATGACCGAAATCGTAAAGACTTTGAAAAGTGGAAAACGTAAAAATAACAAAGAAATATCGTAGTGGCTTTTTGAGGAGAAGTGATCCACAGTTGGTGAAGCTATCATTGAAGAATATAATATTGATTGTTCTTTGAAAGAATTACTCTGGTATCCAAATCAAATAATAAGCGTTCCTCTCTTTGAAATATCGTCAGCAAGAGTACTTAAGCTCATAAATAACAAAACCTTTAGATTTCAACTTAAGCTGGTCTTTGTCTAGAGATGTTTTTTCCCACGATTACACCACTTTACTGTTTTAAGGACCAGTTCTTTAAAATGTGTTCCTTTACTTTACGATATGCGGAATTAAACCTGTAAGTAATTGAACACCAGATATTAGCATGGAAAAACCCCTTGACTCGGGATCAAAAAACCACGACCTACTTCTCAAGTAGGATTTTAACTTCACTATGTAAAAAGACCCACTTGGTTACAAGACTCACTCTTACTAACCTAGGACTAACTCTAATCCTTTAGTGATCTTTCTCACGATCAGTGAAGTTGTGTCAAGTCCACGACTTGAACCAGAAAGTTTACAACTCAATTTTTGCTTACTACAATTGAACTAAGACTTGAACTTTTACAAGATTCAATCTAAGGAACAGGTTCTAAGTTAGTTCTACTGTAGCTAACTGATTACACAAATAAGCTAATAACTCTTCTCAGCTTTTACTCGATGCTCTCTGTATTTGTGTACACTTCTATGGCTGATATGCTCCACGTTTTATAGCTCCAGTAGCCAAGAAGTCTTGAGCAATTAGAACTCCAAAGCTCCCTTGAGTTTGAGTCCTAATTGGATTCTTCTTTCTAGAATCCGGATCTTCTATCCTTGTCCTTGTATGTATGCAATCTTTTCATATCCGTTTAGACCTGCATAATTATCAAGATAAACATTAGGTTTAGGATAATTAATAATATCAACTTAAACGATTTTGCAAGAATTATCTATTCTGCTGCAGTGATTCAAAGGAACAGGTCCTTTGAATCTGTTCCTCAGTCATCAGTCAAACCTCCAAGCTTATCCAAGCTAACAATTTCCCCCTTTTTGATGATGACAAATTCATAAGCATAGCTGCATATCCTTAATGTCCTGAAGTACAACTTAAGCTCAAAAAGTCACTCAATCAGTGGAAAAAAAATAATTCATCATCTGTGCAAAATCATCAACTTACTCTTCCCCCTTTTGGCATCATTGAAAAGGTTGCATAAAAAAATATAACTCAAGTGTTAGAATTAATCAGCACATGGCCATTGAGGCAACTCAAAATGCAAACATAAATCAAATTAAAGCAACTGCAAAACAATGATATTAGCTATCAAAGACAATTCATTAAACCAAAAGATGAAATCAGGGGATACAAGCACATACTACAAAATTATCCAAAAATTAAAGAAGAAAAAGGCTAAGGCACTAGGCTAGGCTAGATCCCACTAGACAAAAGATGGCTAAAGGCTAAGGCTAAGGTGGTCAGGATGTGAAAAGACCAGGTCCCTGAGACTTGTTAAGCAACTCAAACATCTGCTTGAGCATTCCCTCATTGGTCTCCTTTGCCTTTGAGGCCTTTGCCTTCCAGTAATTCTTCTCCTCTTCCAACCTTGCTATCTCAGCAGCCTGAATAGCAACCTGTTGCCTAAGTGCCCTCACTTTGTTGTTCAATAGCTGCCTCCCAATACCAGCCTGTGGAGGATCAACCTGAACTGGCAAATCACAGCTTATCAATGTAGCACAGCCAAATTTTTCCTTCTTTGTAGCCTTCACCACCCCTTCCAAGGGAATATTCAATTTTGCAAACACATCAGTCAGGATGAAACAAAACGGTAAGGAGTGCTTTCTCTTCCCAGCAATCACCCTTTTTATCAGGTGGATCATAAAGCTGGGCCAGTTGATCTGCTTTTCAGTGTCCAACAGTTCCATAAGGACCAGGTCCATGAAACTGGCAACTCCTCTTTTCTCCTGCCTTGGCATCACAATTTTGTTCACAAACTCGAATAACACTTGGTGCTGAAGGTGCATCTCACTCTTCTGCACAGCCCTGGGTTTCTCTTCCCCTTCATTCTCAGCAAACTTCCTAGTGATCTCCAGATTAGTTGGCAAGTTTGTCATGTCAGGCCAAACCTTCTTGACATAGCTGTCATACCCAGTAAAAGGAATCCCCAACAGCTCACCAAGTTCCCTTGTATCAAACATAATCACATTTTCATTAACAGAGGTAGTAATCCTGTCTTCTTTGATGGAGCAGTTCGTGTAGAACTCTTGCACCATCCCCTTTGGACACCTGCCAGAGATCTTAAGGACCATGTCCCTCCAACCCTGAGCATGCAATTTTTGTAACAACCATAACATTCCTTCTTCTTGCACATCAGACATTACTCGACCTTTCAACACCTTCCTGGTCAACATGTCATCATGAACACAGTGCACAGACTCATCACCTTCAGCTTCACTTTCACTCTCTTCTCCAGCAAAGGACTCATCACTGTCACTGGCAGAACTTTCAGAAACAACAACTCTCTTGGAGGACCTGGTCCTCCTAGCAGACTTCTCAGCAGCTTTAGCCGAGCTTCTTGTTACCCTTCTCTCAGCAACTTTTCTTTTCTTAGACTAAGGCACAACCTCCTCAGCATCTACCATCTCTTCATCCTCAGAAAAATCAGCAAGATCAATATCTTCCACTTCCTCCTCTTCAACAACCTGTTTTCCTTTCCCTTTTCTGCTCCTTTCTAAGGCAGCAGCTAATTGTTCATCAGCAGCTTTTGCAGCACTTCTTGTCCTCCTAACCCAGAAACAGGGGTTGAGACAGAAGGAACAGGTCCTTTTGCCTTGGAGGAACTTTCAACTTTCTTCTTATTTCCGGGCATATAACTATCACTTATTTTCTTCAACTTAGCAGCAATTTCAGCAGTCACATGGTCATCAATGGGTCCCTTTCTAGCCAATTTTCTTTTCAGACTTCTAATGTTGATCAAATCCACCAAGGGCCTATCACTATCACTTATAGCCTCCTCAATATCTATCACATCCTCCATAGGTGCTCTAAAAACAGCCTCTGGAGACCCCGATGACCCATGCATGGGTGCTTCCAACCTCCTAATTGGTTCCCCCTCAAGAGCAGCCTCAGACCCCTCACCCTTTTCTTCCTCATCTATCACAACATTTAAGGGATAGGTAAAGTTTACCTGATACTGATACAACACCATAGCACGTGATAAATCCTCAACCTGCTCAGCAATTGATTCAGCCGTGGGAACTGGTCCTTCCCCCTGAATTTCAGGTTCAGGTATTTCTAGGATTGTTTCAGGAATTTTAGGGTTTTGGTCAGTGGTATCCATGGGTGAGGAAGGGTTGAGATTTTGTGGTTGTTCAGCAGTGGGTGCAGTTGAAGAATTATCAGAAGAAAGAGACATTCTTGCAATTCGAATTAAAAGATAATTGACTATTCTTTCT
The DNA here is from genome assembly GCA_029990175.1 of Petunia secreta. Taxonomy (NCBI): domain Eukaryota; kingdom Viridiplantae; phylum Streptophyta; class Magnoliopsida; order Solanales; family Solanaceae; genus Petunia; species Petunia secreta. The sequence goes on from JARKIP010000003.1 coordinate 29,508,883, forward strand.
GAAATTTTGAGATTTTAATTGATGAACAAGGTAAAAGAATAATGGGGGAGAAGGAGTGTATTTATAGTGTGCATTAGGTAGTAGAATTAGAGTAGAAATCGATCAACTTACCTCAGCACAACATGCAACGGTTATGGACTCTTGGGAGTCTCCCGGAGAAATAGAGCCGTTGGGCTGCCAGGTTACCTTTTCAGAGTGGGAACTGTTCCTCCGATGGGACTCTTTTGCAATTTGGATATGGTTAGGAAACTTAGTGGGATTTATCCTAATCACAAGTTACCTATAGCCTTTATACTTCTAAATTAACTGAATAATAACGAGTACATACCTGAGTTTAACACAAAAATTCAGTGTCCTTCCAATTTGCAACATTTTGATCATCTGAAATTCTACGAGCATAAGGGTAACATCATTCAATTTTAGTAACTCCAAATAAGAAATATGGCATATGAGTATACATTTAAGTATTAAGCTGGACTGAATCATTCATAATGACTTGAATAAAATTCATTTTAAGTGTAATTTTCTAGCCAATTATGAAGTAAAGCATTGATGATTTTATGTGAATTTAATCATCCCTAATTCCAACCTATTTCTTTCAAAATCATCTCTACCTAGAGCTATTGTAAAAATGTCAGCAATTTGCTTTTCAGTGGGACAAAATGCTATGGTGATCAAATCTTTTTCATAATTGTCTCTTAGGAAATGATGTCTTATGTTAATGTGTTTAGTCCTTTTGTAATGCACTGGATTCTTTGTCATATTAATAGCACTAGTGTTATCACAATAGATAGGAACAGTTCCTACATCAACACCAAAATCCTGTAATTGTTGTTTGATCCATAACAACTGTGAACAACATGAAGCAGCTGCCACATATTCAGCCTCAGCAGTGGAAAGTGCCACTGAATTTTGTTTCTTAGTTCCCCAAGAAACCAAACACTCACCAAGAAAATGTGCCATACCTGAGGTACTTTTTCTATCAACAAGAAAACCTGCATAGTCAGCATCAGTATATTCAACAAGATTAAAACTACCACCTTTTGGATACCAAAGTCCCAAGGGACCTGTTCCTTTCAGATACCTCAATATTCTTTTAACAGCTTTCAAATGAGATTTCTTAGGATCCAATTGGAACCTAGCACATAAACCAACACTGAACACAATATCAGGTCTACGAGCAGTTAGATAAAGTAGAGAACCTATCATACCCCTATACAATTTTTGATCAACTGATATTCCATGTTCATCAAGATCCAATTTTGTGGCAGTGGCAATAGGTGTGTCAATTTTCTTAGCATTATCCGTATTAAATCTTTTAAGTAATTCCTTAACATACTTTTGTTGATGGATCATAGTTCCATTTGAGGTTTGCTTAATTTGTAAACCCAAAAAGAAATTGAGTTCACCCATCATGCTCATCTCAAATTCACTCCCTATCAAGTTTGCAAATTCCTTACTTAAATTTTCACAAGTGGCACCAAAGATTATATCATCTACATAAATTTGAACAATTAAGAGATGTTTACCTTTTTTCTTTTAAAAACAATGTACTATCAATTTTACCTCTCTTGTATCCATGCTGGAGTAGAAATTTTGATAGTCTTTCATACCATGCTCTTGGTGCCTGCTTGAGCCCATACAAGGCCTTGTCCAACTTGTACACATGTTCAGGGAACTGTTCACTTTCAAAACCTGGAGGTTGCTTGACATACACTTCTTCTTTCAAGTAACCATTCAGAAATGCACTCTTGACATCCATTTGATGTAGAGTAAATTCCATGTATGTAGCAAAGGCTATAAGAAGTCTTATTGCTTCCAGTCTTGCAACTGGAGCGAAAGTCTCATCATAGTCGATGCCCTCCTCCTGACTATATCCCTGAACGACTAGTCTGGCCTTGTTTCTTGTTACCATGCCATCCTCATCAAGTTTGTTTCTGAAAACCCATTTTGTTCCAAATATGGACCTGTTCCTTGGCTTGGGTTCCAGATGCCAAGCTTGACTCCTTCGGAATTGATTTAGTTCCTCCTGCATAGCATTAATCCAATCTGCATCCTTCAGTGCTTCTTTCACATTTTAGGTTCAACAAGAGATAAGAAAGCACTAAAGGCACACAGATTGTGATTCTTGACTGCTGATCTAGTTTGAACCCCTGCAGTCTTATCTGAGATTATTTGATCAACAGGATGTGACCCTTGATACTTGAAAGGCTTGGGTGTCAATCCATTGTCAGAAGTCCTCTGCTGAGGGACAGTTCCTGATAGAGTAGCATTACCAGTTTGTGAGGTGGAACCAACATTTGTTCCCCCTGATTCAGTGCTACTCTTCTCAGTTCTGTCTTGAGGAACAGTTCCTTGCAGTTCACTTCTCATATCCAAAATCTGCATTTGTGGATTAAGTTCAAACTCTTTCAGCATTCCAATTTCTTCATCCTCCTGTACCTGTTCTTGAGTGAGACTGTCAGTTTCATCAAATTTAACATGCATGCTTTCTTCAATTTTCAATGTTTTCTTGTTAAACACCCTATAAGATTTACTATTTAAAGAATAACCAACAAATATTCCCTCATCACTTCTAGGATCAAATTTTCCTAAGGCATCTTTCCCATTGTTGTGCATGAAACATTTGCAACCAAAGGCCCTAAGATGAGAAATATTTAATTTTCTTCCTTTAAGCAATTCATATGGGGTCTTTTCTATTAAAGGCCTTGTCATACATCTATTTATTATGTAGCATGCAGTATTAATAGCCTCAGCCCAAAAGTTCTGTGGAAGCTTTCCAGATATTAACATAGTCCTTGCCATTTCTTCTAGAGTCCTATTTTTCCTTTCCACTACACCATTTTGTTGTGGAGTTCTAGGTGAAGAAAAATTATGATTAATGCCATTTTCATTACAAAAATTGAAAAATATATGATTTTCAAATTCAGTTCCATGATCTGACCTAATGGCAACAATATGATTATCTAGAGTTCTTTGAGCTTTCTTAGCAAAAATTGAAAATGCATTAAAATGCTTCTTCTTTAGATGCAAGAAATATAGTCCATGTAAATCTGGAGTAATCATCCACCAATACCATAACATACTTCTTACCTCCACGACTCATTGTTCTCATTGGACCACATAAATCCATATGGGCCAGTTTCAAAGGTTTAGTGGTACTTACCTGTTCCTTCGATTTGAAGGAGGATTTTACCTGCTTCCCCCTGGCACAAGCTTCACATACTTTTTCATCATTAAACCTGATGTTAGGAAGACCTATCACCAAGTCCTTTGACACAAGTTTGTTCAATTGTGAAAGACTAGCATGTCCTAGTCTTTTGTGCCATAGGAGGGGATCATTTTGCACCACACTTAAGCAGCTCAGGCTTCCATCAGATAATGTCAGCAAGTCTACTTTGTAGATGTTTCCATGCCTATTTCCCTGCAAAAATAATCTCTCCAGAAGTTTGGTTAGTCACAGTGCATCCAGTAGATGAGAAATTAACATTATTACCTTTGTCACACAATTGAGATATGCTCAATAAGCAATGCTTCAGCCCATCTACTAGAAACACATTATCTATACAGTGTGAATCAGGCCTACCTACCTTTCCAATTCCAATGATTTCCCCTTTCTTACCATTATCGAAGGAAACACTTCCTCCTTGGAAGGCTGAGAGTGAAAGGAACAGTTTCTTATACACTGTCATATGCCTTGAGCAACCACTGTCCATGTACCATTTGTGGTTTATCTCCTTCACTCTAGCCTGCAAAAGAAAACTAGGGGTTAATTTTAAGAACCCAAACTAGTTTGGGTACCTTTCCTTTAGAAAAAGGATGAATTAGATCTCTCATAGCCCAGAATGGTAATGGTTTCTTTGTGTGAACGATTTCCCTTTTTACAGAATGTTGAACATGTTTATAGGACCTATTCTTCTGTTTTACAGAATTTTGAACAGGTTCATAGGACCTGTTCCTTTGGGCAGCCCTTTCTAAAGATTGACAATTTTCTTTCCGGTGACCAGTGTTCCCACAATGAGTGCATAGCCAGTTTTCAGGAAATGATAAGTACTTACTCTTTGGATTCCATTTGGATGAACTCTGTGCTTTCATGAATCCAATACCTTTCCTGTTACTACTATGATTTTCCTGTAACCATTCTAGTGCTTCAGAAGACTTGTTCCATTCTACAGTTTTTCTTAGTTCCATTTTTGTTTTAACCAAGTCTTCTTCTAAAGATCTTATCTTTTCATCCTTTTTACACAGTTCATCAACTGTCTGTGACTTTCAGTTTCTCTTCAGCAATGATCTGATGAGAATTAGGAATACCTTTACCTTTTTCAACTGTTTTAACATTTTCTAATTCCTGAGCAGTTGTTTCAAGTGTGAGGACCTGTTCCTCAAGCATGCTAATCTTCCTTTCCAGAAAATCATTTTTAACTATTTCTTCTTTGCATTCTGTTTCTAAACAATCAATTTTATCATGCATTTGATGATTGCTATCCCTTAGAGATTTAAATTCATTTAGTACAATGTGGAATACTTTAACCAATTTTTCTCTAGGCATGCTTTTTACATCATCTTTGAGTTTAGAAACAAATACCTTAGCATCTTCTTCATTTTCTGAATCTCCAAGTGCCATTAGAGCAAGATCCTCATCCAGATCATCATCAGTTATTTCGTCTTCACTGTCTTGCCATCCTGCAACCATTGCTTTGGGATTTTCACTTTTCTTATGGACCTGTTCCCTAGCCTTCTTCCTTTCATCAATGAATCTCTTCCTCCATTCTCCTTCCATAATTGGACATTTGCTGATGTAGTGCTCCGAGCTTCCACATTTGTGGCATTCTCCAGCCTGTTTCATATTAGTAGACGTACCCTGTCCACTAATTGCCCTTTTCTTAATCAAATATTTCTGAACACTTTTAGCGATAAGGACCAGTTCCTTATCATCAATGATTTTATCACCAGCAGTCAAGGCTAGGTTAGGTTCAGTTTTAACTGGTGCTCCTATGTTTTTAACCTTTTTTCTCAGTTCATAAGTCTTTAAATTGCCTATAAGCTCATCTAAGGATAGAGTGGTTAAATCTTTGCTTTCTATGATAGCACAAGCTTTGATCTCCCAAGAATCTGGAAGAACCCTAGTTAAAAAAATTTCTACTCTATCTTCCACAGTTAAAACCCTTCCCAAAGAGATTAGTTCAGAAGCAATGGCATTAAATCTAGTATACATTTCAGAGATTGACTCTTCTTCTTTCATTTCAAAACTTTCATATTCAGCATAAAGAAGCATACCTCTGGACCTTTTTACCTGACTTGTTCCTTCGTGTGCAACTTGTAGAGCATCCCAAATCTCCTTTGCAGTGGCATACCCTCTGATTCTAGTGCATTCGTCAGGACTAAGTCCACCAACAAGCCACTTCCTAGCTTTTGCATTCTTTTCCCATTGCTTTATGTCTTCAGCATTGCATTCCTTCCTGGTTTTGGGAACATCATTTCCCTCAGCATCCTTCTTCATTGGGATCATGGGACCTTCAGTTACTATATCTCACAATTCATAGTCCTCTGATTGAAGGTGATCACGCATCCTCTCTTTCCACCATGAATAGTATTTCCCATTGAAATAAGGAGCTCTAACCATTGACTGACCCTCACTGTTCTCTCGTGATGTACTCATCTAATCCTAGGTGTTAGCCTTTTCAAGGATAACCCACTCTGATACCAATTGTTCTTTCCCACGATTACACCACTTTACTGTTTTAAGGACCAGTTCCTTAAAATGTGTTCCTTTACTCTACGATATGCGGAATTAAAACTGTAAGTAATTGAACACCAGATATTAGCGTGGAAAAACTCCTTGACTCGGGATTAAAAAACCACGACCTACTTCTCAAGTAGGATTTCAACTTCACTATGTAAAAAGACCCACTTGGTTACAAGACTCACTCTTACTAACCTAGGACTAACTCTAATCCTTTAGTGATTTTTCTCACGATCAGTGAAGTTGTGTCAAGTCCACGACTTGAACCAGAAAGTTTACAACTCGATTTTTGCTTACTACAATACTAAGACTTGAACTTTTACAAGATTCAATCTAAGGAACAGGTTCTAACTTAGTTCTACTGTAGCTAACTGATTACACAAATAAGCTAATAACTCTTCTCAGCTTTTGCTCGATGCTCTCTGTATTTGTGTACACTTCTATGGCTGATATACTCCACGTTTTATAGCTCCAGCAGCCAAGAAGTCTTGAGCAATTAGAACTCCAAAGCTCCCTTGAGTTTGAGTCCTAATTGGATTCTTCTTTCTAGAATCCGGATCTTCTATCCTTGTCCTTGTATGTATGCAATCTTTTCATATCCGTTTAGACCTGCATAATTGTCAAGATAAATATTAGGTTTAGGATAATTAATAATATCAACTTAAATGATTTTGCATGAATTATCTATTCTGCTGCAGTGATTCAAAGGAACAGGTCTTTTGAATCTGTTCCTCAGTCATCAGTCAAAACTCCAAGCTTATCCAAGCTAACAAGAGAATTTTGAAATCATACATAATATGTAACCAGAGAAATGATCGAGAAATGAGTCTTCTGTGTGATTTCAATTACAGTCCAATGCAATTTTGATCATATCAAATATTAGATAAGAACATAAAAAATTAACATAGCTAAAGTATGCTTAGTAAATTACATTCCAAAAAGTGTTCAAAACCCATAGCCCATATTTGATGCATGTTGCTACATATCAGAACTTGCCTATTAGCAATTTTTGATAATTCAACTCTGTATGTGATCAGAGAGAAAAATCGTAATTATCTTCGACCTACTAAAAGAAACAATAAATAACTTATGTTGGATGCTCCATAAAATTATCAATGTTCATTAAAATTTGCTACATGAAAACGGTAAAACTCACAAAGAGTAGTCACATCTTCCTCACATATTTTTGCCCCAGCGAGAAGAAGTTGATACGAGGATCAGAACAATGACTACATAAGCAAATTTAGTTAAACACTACAACTTACAAGTCTTATTCAATTAAAGTCTCTTTAAGTAAAGCATTCTAAGAAAATATGAGGAGGAATTGATTACAAATTCAAGAACAAGAAGAATTATATGAACCCAATTTTAAAGAATTTTGTATCAAGTATGCAAATATTATTTAGAAATTTTCAGAATCAAACAAATGTTAATGTTATACACAATATATTTCAATTTTAATGAAATGAATAAAACAAATCATAGGTACTAAAACAGTAATTAATGATATCTGGATTTCCATATGTTAATTTAATTTGTCTAGATGTATAAAATAGATTACAAGACTTCGGAAGGGACAAAGTTTAGTCCTTTATCAATTTAGCTTAATATGATCCCCTTTAAGAACTAAGTTACACTTCTGTTTAAATTTTATTTGTTTTATAACTCAAATACGAAGAAAGAAAAATATCAACATGATGAGAGTCTACGAATTTTATTACCTTTTTTATATAGCAACGCATTTTAGTTTTAAAATAAATACTTTTGAAAATGCTTATCGAGACGGATTTGGAGTCCGGTTGTTACGTCGGCCTCCATTCTTTTATAATAAAACTTACTAAAAAAGAAAAAAGGAAAGTAAATAAATTAGGGGCAAACTCACGACGGATAAAATTTTTTGACACTTTTAAGAAAGAACTTAATAAAAATATGCAACATGTACATTCCAAAAGTTCCTTAAATAAATAAGAAAAAGTTTAAGAAAATACATTTTTCAAATAAGAAGGAATCAAATATCTCAGTTGCGGTTTGACTTATAAAAGTTGAAAACATCAGTTTAGCTATCAATCTGATCTTCACCTCAAGGCCTAGCAAGTAAGTTTAAAAAGTTGACTTAAGTAAATTTAATTTATACATAAGTAATAATTAAATACAAAGCAAATAGCCGCCAAATGGATTAAGAAAGAACGTGAAAAGTTTACTTACCGAATATATGCTTTGAAGTGTTGGCTTCCAGCCCAAAAAAAAAAAAAGTTTTAAACCCTTAGAAATCCATGACTCAAAACTAAACGAGAGGAACAAAAGGTGCAAGATCATATAAATAACAAGTCAAGAACATAAATAGAGATAAAGAATAAAGAAAAGAAGTAGAAAAATACTGGAGCGCATAAATAGTTCTAGCCAATGTTTAACACTTACCTAAAGAGCAACCAACCAAAAGTACATTGATAAACACATCTATAATATTAATATTAAAGCATTTACAATTAAACTACGGAGAAAAATACTTTTTAATGCAAATACAAGATTAAGAGACATATACAAAAGAAGAAAACTTACCTGGCATATATGCTTTGAAGGTTGAGATACAAAGACACCAAAAATAGTGACCTGAGAAGTAAAAGGAATCGATTAGTAGTAGATTTGAAAGACAACGAAAAAAATACTCATGTTTTCCTTATTTATATAAGAGGTAAAAGAGATGAAGTGTCCTTGTCCATGGAGAATTAGTAGGATCTTAGATATTCAATACAAGTGGAATACAATACTTCTTTAAAAAAAAAAAAAAAAAAAAAAAAAAAAAGATCCCGTGAATATTCAAAGAGTTTCATTTTCTTTCAAATAATGAACGTAACTCAACCAATTTATGTCATATATCAATAGGACTATAATGAATTACTTTACCGTTTGGACATTAATTAGCAGTGATTAGATAGTATATATAACTATTAAAGGTAAATATTGTTTCTTGGACTCTACTATAGTAAGGAATTCGTTTACGAAAATTAAATAGATTATTTAACTATTTAACTATTAAAGGTAAAAAAAATATTTTAACCAAGGACAAGACTGAGTTGGTGAAGAGAAAAGAATTGAAATGGCGGTGAGAGAATATTTTTGTCAGCGTGTTTTTTAGAGACACATTATAGTAGGAAACAAATAGGAGAAGTTTAATTTTGTCTTCGTTTTTTAAGAGACAGATTATGGTAGGAAACAAATTAGGAGAACTTTGGTAAGTATTTTATGGAACTATAATTAAGTCAATAATTTTAAAAACTAAATCAGGTTGGAAAAATCATTAAACATATCAAATTTACAATTTTATCCAACTTAAAACCACTTACGAAGGGTAAAAAAGTCGAGTGGTATTTCACTAAGGCCTTCTTGCTTTTATAATAGTATAGATAGATATAGATTAGTGATTATAAAATTAAAATCGTGACACACTTTGAATGTTAGTTTGACAAAAAAAAGTATAAAAAATAGTTACTTATATAAATTCAACTTAAAGATTACGTAAATTTCCATTTAGAATCAAAATTAACCACATCTACTATATTCTTTATCAGATTCAATTTTTAATTAAAACCATTATAGTTAGAATGGTCAAATTTAAAAGATGTAACGATAAAATTTTATTATTTTAAATGAGATAATTAGAACCCCATCGTACTTTAGGACACTTCCTTTATCTCTATCAGCAGATTGTTACCAATATTAACTTGAAAACATCCAATGTTTATTTATTTATTTTTTATAATCACATATTCGACTCATGGCTTTGATCAGAAAAATGCATATGAGTATTTCTCAAGAGCTGTATGAATCATCCATCCTAGCTATCAAGCTTCCCATATGTAAATCTATGAAAGAACGGAGCAGTAAAAATTAACCAACAAAAACAAAAGAACAACAGTTAATATGCATAGGCAAAAGATGAACTTTGTAGACACTCACCATTAGAAAAATAAATGTTAGTCCAAATTCTTCTTGAACAATACACATATATACACAAATCACAATAATAACATATGTAACTGTTAGTCCAAATTCAATAAATATATAATCGTGGACTTGAGATCAAAAGAAAGAGGCATGACATAAAACAAAGATGGAAAAAACAGAACTCAAATATATTAGAATAATGAGTTTTGTGAATGTCAAACTTCCACAATAACGACGCGTCCGGTCGTTTTGGTGAATCTAATTATCGGTATGTGTTTCGTTAGTCTCATTAGCTCCATTAAGTCATAACTGAGCATGGTGTAAAATTTGGTTTGATTTGAAATCCGTTTGTTTGGGTTTTGGTAAAGGTTTTAACTTCAGGTTCTTTGCCAACTTGAAAGTTGTGAAAACCCATCATATTGAGTAATCAAGCTCTGTTTGTGTAATGATTGGTTTCATTAGCTTCGTATGATCATTTGTGACTCTTAAGAACTTGCGGAATCGGATTTGGAGTTCGTTTGGTCATGTTTTGGTGTTTGACCCTGTGGCGGAAGTGTAGCGCCTTCACTGTTTTGCTATCTCATTATATCAATTTGATTTTGGAATTGAGTTTTTATTATTGGAATAGATGCTTATCAAAATTTGGAAACTAACACAACTGGAATCGCTCAAATCGGAGGTCGTATGAGGTTTTTAGAGCAAAAAAAGTGAAGCGGGTAATTGCTGGTCCATGGAGCCGACCCGGCGGGGCCTGACCCGGATCCGCGGGCCTGGTGCCTTTTAAGGCTGAGTTTATTTTCAGCTTTTATTTGTTTCGTTTTTACTCTATTTTTGGCATATGGGAGCTCATTGGAAACGGCTTTTCGAATGGAATTTCTTCATGATATTCAAGGTAATGATTCTCTACCATATCATTATACTCGATTTTGGTGCGATTTTATTCGTTAAATCTTGAGTTTTCATGCCTAATTTTTAAAATTTTGTCCAAAGTTTAAAATAGAGTATTTTGATGATTTGAAGGGGTAAACGGACTTCATTTTTTACAAACTTTATATGTGTGAACTCATATTCGAATGGGTAATAGAATTTTGAGATCAATTTCTGTTTTCGGACTTCGAGACACCGACCCATTTCGGGTAGTGATCATTTTTTAGATTTTGGTGACCCAATCGAGTTCTGATTTGCAAACTAATTATATATTTGGACTCGTGGTGTCTTGGGGAGTCTAAAAATATATTTTGTTTTGAAGTTCTGGCTTGTGGGCTCGAGATTGACTTTTGGGTTGACTTTTGACCCGATCCGGAGTTGACTTTTGTGAAATTTTATAAATGGTTGTTCCTAGCCTAATTCAACATGATGAATCATATTTTGATCGTTTGGAACCATCCGAGACTTTATTTATAGACTTTTGGCTACATTCAGGTTGTAGTACTTCGTGGAAAGTGCGTACGAGGTAAGGATGATGACTTGATTCTCTACTTACTTGCGTCCCTCATTGATCCTCATTTTTTGGTAGCTAGTTCTATAAAATCTATTGAATGAAATTGAACTTAATTGATCTAAAAGTAATTGAATAAATATGCTAAGTTGTGAATAATTAGCATTGATGAATTGACCATGGACTTGGGTTTCGTAGAGAATTGATGGGTGGTAATAGTAGTATATTCTTGCACGTGGCTTGTAGTGCCGTCGACATTACTTGATATATTTTCTTTTAGCTTATATTTCTCATGACTGCTTTGAATATATCTAAAAGTAACCGCAATATTTTTATGCTTAATGAACTAATAGAATTATGTGAAATTGAGATAATTGAGCTTAATTATACTAGGCACTTTTGATGAGATAGTTATCAGCTAGATTTGAGATATTGTGGTAGCCTAACTTGTTGTGCATCGTTAGCACTCAGACTAGTATTTTCCTCTTGGCTGCTTTATCTGATATTGTCACGTCAACTTGCATGTGCTAATATACTATGCTCATTGAATATGGCGCACTAGCTGGAGGGTATGTGCGACCGGTCGGATCCGAGGGCTGGCGCAGTCGGATATGAGGTCCGACTAAGTGTTTTTAACAAGCACTCATTCCTTTCATGCTTGCTTCTTGAGAGTGCTAAGTTAATCTTGTCTAGCATGTTATTGTGAAATCTGAAATCGTGGTAGCTCTACCTCTTATAGTTTATTGTGCTTGGGTGTATTAATTTATCGTGGTGTTTTTGAAGACCGTGTTGTTCCAAATGGTGTTGAAGCTATGGTTTTGTGTGTATAACCATGTGTGGGTTTAAGGTTGCGGTTGTGGCCGTCGGGATAATTGAGATGGTCGTAATTATTCTCGGTGTTTTGGCTTCACTAGGGAGCTGTTGTGGTTCAAGCCCTTGGTCCGCTGTTTTAGTCGTCGATGGGTCGTTAATTGTGTTCTTATAGTTTTGTCAGTATAAGAATTGGGCCTTTGTTTAGCTTGAGAGTTAGATTTTGGTGATTGAATATGTGGTCTTTCCAAGTTGGGATGGTTATGCTAGTGTTCTCGCATTGTATTTCCTGGCGCAAATCCTAAGTGGGGGAGTGGCTACTCCCGAGAAATGGTTGGTTGTATGCCTTAATTAGTGGTTTGTAGTGCGTCGACCGTGGTAAATGCCTGATGGTGTTATTTGATTAGATTTAAATATCCGCGTTATCTTTGGGCTTGGTTGCGAGTGATTTTGGTGGATACTGAGGCATGTTGCACGGTAGATGGCTCTAGTTTCTTGTCTTTTAGTGTTTGAGATTGTGTTATGCAGTACGTTTTGTACTTTCAGTTGCATCTTGAGTTCTAGTGATGGTGTTAATGTATGTCAGTTGTAGGCGGGAGTTGGTTTTGATTTTTTTGCAAAGCGAGTTGGTTTGTCAAGATCGGTGTGTTCTGAGAGTGGTGATTTCACATAAAAATTTGAGACGACATCTCGTTTTGGATTGAGGCATCTTGTTCAGTGTTTGGGGGTGTTTCAGTTAGGATTGGTTCATCTTAGTAGCTGGTAGATATTCATAGATGATTTTGATAGTTGCCAGTTAGAGACTGTGTCAGGTTTTATACTGTTGGTTTTTGTGGTTTACCATTGTGTCTTCAGGCTACCTCTATTTTGAAGAGAGTCTCGGTCAATGTTAGATCGGGCCATGTTGTGGTCTTCTTGGGCGTGGTTATGTTTCTTCATTTAATATAGTTGGGTATACGTTCTTCTATTCATCATCAGTTTGGGAAGCTGTGTTCCGAGCATCTGGTTGGGCTGACTCCGGTTGTGTGAGTTTTGTTCATCGGTGATTCTTGTCGTGCTTTTGGTTATCTAAATTGAGGTTTCCATCTTTGTTTCGTGATGAGGATGAGTTGCTATGTCGCTTCTTGGCCTTATGCGCTCAGTTGGTTCCATTTGGTCAGTCGAGGTAGTATCGGATATGTGGATTCAAATTGGTTATTAATCCTCCTTGTATTGATTTGGTTTTGTGTTATCTGGTTCAGTATTGAGGCGTGTGAGATTCATATTACTCTGTATCAGATTGTTTGCCAAAGAGATTTCTTAGATGATTAGGCTTGAATGAGTTAATGGGATATCCAGTTGTTCGTCAATTCTGGTTTGCTCTTTTCCTTGTCATTTTGTTGCTATTGTATTATTTTGGTTGTGTTGGTGACCGTGTAGGGTCCCATGATATTGAATTGATTCTGGACATCTATATGATGTCGTTGTTTTATTTGGTTGGATTGTTATGCCTATTGGGTTGTTGTAGCTGTTAGTAGCTCGGTGGGAGCCCAATTCTAGGGGAGGTGCTGCTCAAATTTTTGCAAATCTTGTGCCTTAGTGGGATCTATGGCATTATGTATGGTCGGTATTGCTATTGGGATTGCAGGTTTGCTCTCGTTCCTTCTCATCATGGTATCCTATACTCGACTTTGATATTGTTGTTGTGTGGGGCATTTATGTTATTATCGAGTTATTACCAGTGTCATGGATGTACCGTGTGGTTGTTGTAGTTGTTGTGGTTGTTTGTTATTTCCAGCGATCCTTCAATTTTAGGGGAGATACTGTCGAAATTTCTAAGAATTTCAAGACTTAGAAAAGAATTTTGAGGTCGATTGATGGTCTTCGAAAGAAAGTTGTTGGTTTGTTGGACATGTGCTAGGTTCGTTCGTGGATGAACGAGTCCAAGTGGGGGAGATTGTAACAACCCGCCCGGTCGTTTCATCGGTATGTGTTTCGTTAGTCTCATTAGCTCCGTTAAGTCATACTTGAGTATGGTGCAAAATTTAGTTTGATTTGAAATCCGTTTGGTTGGATTTTGGTAAAGGTTTTAACTTCTGGTTCTTTGCCGACTTGAAAGTGGTGAAAACACATCATATTGAGTAATCAAGCTCTGTTTGTGTAGTGATTGGTTTCATTAGCTTCGTATGATCATTTGTGACTCATAGAAACTTTCGGAATCGGATTTGGAGTTCGTTTGGTCATGTTTTGGTGTTTGATCCTATGGCGAAAATATAGCGCCTTTAGTGTTTTGGTATCTCTTTATATTCATTTGATGCTGGAATGTGTTTTTATTATTGGAATAAATGCGTATCAAAATTTGGAAACTATCACAACTGGAATCGCTTAAATCGGAGGTCGTATGAGGTTTTTAGAGCCAAAATAGTGAAGCGGGTAATTGCTGGTCTATGGAGCCGACCCGACGGGGCCCGACCCGGATCCGCGGGCCTGGTGCCTTTTAAGGCTGAGTTTATTTTCAGCTTTTATTTATTTCGTTTTTACTCTATTTTTGGCATATGGGAGCTCGTTGGAAACGGCTTTTCGAGTGGAATTTCTTCGTGATATTCAAGGTAATGATTCTCTACCATATTGTTATACTCGATTTTGGTGCGATTTTATTCGTTAAATCTTGAGTTTTCATGCCTAATTTTGAAATTTTTGTCCAAAGTTTAAAATAGAGTATTTTGATGATTTGAAGGGGGTAAGCAGACTCCATTTTTTACAAACTTTATATGTGTGAACTCGTATTTGAATGGCTAATATAATTTTGAGATCAATTTATGTTTTAGGACTTTGAGACACCGACCCATTTCGGGTAGTGATCATTTTTGAGATTTTGGTGATCCAATCGAGTTTTGATTTTCAAACTAATTATATATTTGGACTCGTGGTGTCTTGCGAAGTCTAAAAATATATTTTATTTTGGAATTCGGGTTGTGGGCTTGGGATTGACTTTTAGGTTAACTTTTGACCCGATCCGGAGTTGACTTTTGTAAAATTTTATAAATTGTTGTTCCTAGCCTAATTCAACATGGTGAATCATATTTTTTATCGTTTGGAACCATTCGAGACTTTATTTGTAGACTTTTGGCTACATTCAGGTTGTAGTACTTCGTGGAAAGTGCGTACGAGGTAAGGGATGATGACTTGATTCTCTACTTACTTGCGTTCCTCATTGATCCTGATTTTTGGGAGCTAGTTCTATAAAATATATTGAATTAAATTGAACTTAATTGATCTAAAAGGAATTGAATAAATATGCTAAGTTGTGAATAATTAGCATTGACGAATTGACCATTGACTTGTGTTTCGTAGAGAATATTGATGGGTGGTAATAGTAGTATATTCTTGCACGTGGCTTGTAGTTCCGTAGACATTACTTGATATATTTACTTTTAGCTAATATTGCTCATGACTACTTTGAATATATCTAAAAGTAACCGCAAGAATTTATGCTTAATGAACTAACATAATTATGTGAAATTGAGATTATTGAGCTTAATTATACTTGGCACTATTGATGAGATAATTATCAGCTAGACTTGAGATATTGTGGTAGCCTTACTTGTTGTGCATCGTTAGCACTGAGGCTATTATTTTCCTCTTGGCTGCTATATCCGATATTTTTACGTCGACTTGCATGTGCTAATATACTATGCTCATTGATTATTGCGCACTAGCTGGAGGGTATGTGCAGCCTTGGTAGTTGGGTAGCACACTTGACATAGGGTGTGGTGTGGCGTACCACTATCTGGTTAGGTGACGGAGCACTAGCTGGAGGGTATATGCGCCCGGTCACAGTGTATGGTGGCTCACTTGAGAGGGGGTGTGGTGAGGCACACTATGATTGCCTTGGACTGTACACTTGACAGGGGGTGTGGTGTGAGATATCAGGCATTGTGATGTCTACTACTGATGGAGCATTATTATGTGGTTGCTCACTTTCTATCATTCATGTTCTGAATACATATATGTTGACTACATCACTTATCAAACATGTTTGAGGGTCGACCGGCCTACGAGGCGGAACACTTGAGATCATCACATTTAGTGCTTATAGATTAGCAATTATATGCATTGGGACAGATATATGTGTGGACGGGGGTTGCAAAGCCCTCACAACTTGTTTCTTGAGACACTTAGTGATCTTTGATACTGGGTAAGGCTGAGGGACTCGTCGGACCTTACTCAGTCTTCGTGACTGACCCTTTTCTCCTATTGTCTTTATTTTGCAGAGTTTAGGCTTGACAGAGTACAGAACCATCTATATCCGGTCCGAGCTGTCGAGTTAACATCGGAGGTGAACTGATGACCATGTCACACCAGTAATCCAGGTCTTGAGTAGTTTTCTATCTTTTTTTTTTCAGTTGTGGTGTATAAAAGGATCTAGTAGCCCCATCACTGTCTCTGAGGGATATTGGGTTCTGTCAGTTATTTATAAATTTCCTTATTTAATGTATTTCCTCTTTCACAGTTTATTTTCAGACTCTCTGATTTTGTCTTAAATGTTTTCGCTGTTCTATTTTTGAAATCTGGTTCGCCCACAAGTAGATGGGTGGGTGCCCTAACGGTCCGGGAAACTCGATCGTTACATCCACTTCATGATGAGGGGGTTAAATAGGGTGAAAAGAGGAATCAGATAAAAAGTTTATCTTTAAATTTCAAATTTCAAATTTAAAATGAATGTTACAAATATATAATGACATTGCTAGTTTATCTTCTGTTTTACTGTTCAAAGCTAGATAAGATTTATCCAATTAAACCACTCACAGATTTGTTAAGATAGGTTATATATTCAAAACATATGTACTTTTAAATTCAAATTTTAGATATTTTTATCTTTTAAAGAAGACACTTATCATTCAATTTGATTTCAAATCAAATCTCATTACAAATGTTGTCTTAGTATCATAATCTACATTTTGTCCTGAGCGTGCTTTCCTTCTCTATATATATAGACTAGTCTTCGTACCCGCGCGATGCGCGGATAGTATTAACTAATATTGTCATCATGTTTTAGGAAATTTCTATCATCATCATATTTTGCAATGCATTATAACCAACTAGTATAGCACCCGCGCGATGCGCGGAGAATATCAAAAAATAATTAAATTATATCTGGTTTGTTAGAGTAAAATAAATCAAAGAATATTAACAGTATTAATATGTGAGTTAGCTTATTTGAGCATATTATATTATATTATGTTAATAAAATTTTAGCTTTCAATTCTATTTCTCAATACAACATACCCAATAGTAAATACCCATTAAATTAAAGAAAATAAATTGCACGAACAACCTGAAGTATAATACGATTCAAAACAAATAAGAATCCATCGTTTACTACATTTCCAACATCTTTGGACTATGGAAAAAATTCAATGCTAGATATTACTTAGAAAAAATAAGTAATGTCATAAGAGAGATTGAAGAATGACACTATTAATCATAAAGACTTCCTTGATTCTTGAATTGTTTGTCCTGAAAGCCATGAGCTCCAAATTCCCAGAAAAATCGTATGAACTGTGAATTGTTTTTTGTATGCAAATATATCAATTATTCAATTTGATTGTTCCCTTATTTTTTTTGATATTTCAACAACACAATTAGATATGAATCTGAGCAACATCTGGTATTATTGTAAACGCTTCATGCCTTAAAATTTATAGCCTTTATTTTAAAAACTGTAGCCTCATTCTTCTCAGTGCTGAATACATATCGAGAATTTATTGCCGAATGAAAGTTGTATTTTTTAGAAGTTGTACATAAATTCTTTCAATGTATGTCTTTCTTAGAAAGGCCAGTAGATCATTGTCAATTTCACGATGTACACCTGTAAATAAAATAGTAATTATATGTGATGGAGAGAGTAAATAATTACATTTTTTAATTTAAATATGTTGATGCAACTTATTTTCCTCACCTTATAATTTCCTTCCAATAATAATGTTTATTCAACATAAAACTATCTATAAGTATTCTTTGGTGATGGCACACCAACAAAATGAAGAAACCAATCCAGAGAAATAAGGCAATTCATAACAAACTTTTTTAAAAAAAAAATTCACGAAATGGACTCCTAATCGGCATCTAAGTTTAAATGGCCTAATTTCATTAAATTGGAAAATTTATTAAACGGAATAAGAATTGTATTCCTACCTTTATTAAATTTTCTACTAACTACTTTAAATTATTGTATACTCATAACTTACTGTATTAAGTCTTAAAATATTTTAAATAAGTAACCAAAGAATTCGACCCAAGAATTATGTGAATATTGTCCACGTCCTAATTCCATCATAGCGTCAGTTATTCCACAAATACTCACCCCTGTTCCAAAAGCAGAAGTTTGGATAGTTAATTTTTTTTTCTTTTAGTTTTTCACATTAAAAAAAAAAGAGATATACAGTAACAAATTTTAACACAATCTCTTAAGAACTATTTGAACAATTGAAGCTACAAAGACTTAAAAAAATTAGGAAAACTAATAAAAGAATTAAAGAAGATGATTGACTTACGTAGTAGACTTACGCAGTAGCCACTTGTGTTGATCACTGTAAATGGAAAAATTGAGCTTTTATAGTAATGTATGGGAAGACTACATAATGATACACAGTCATTAAATAGTGATGAACACTATCAGAATTATCCTGTGGTATTATTTCTAATTCAAATATTAGATAATGATTAAGTTGATTTGGTTTAAAATTCAAGTGAGATAAAAGATTTCATTGTAAATTGTAAGCCTATCATTATCTTGTAATTAGTTAAGATAGGGTAAGGTAAATTTCTATATCATTAACAAAAGCATGCAGCCAAAATAATTTACCGTGTCATATATAATTTAATGGAACGGGAAAAAAAAAATACATCAAGCTAACTTAGCTTTAACTTAGATAGTTATCAGGAAGTGCTATATGTTTTTAAACCGTGCATCTACCTAGAGTTCTGTGATAACTATCAGGAAGTGCTATATATTTTTAAACCGTGCATCTAGCTAGAGTTCCGTTTCCAAGTGAAAAGCTTAGATAAGGTTGATGAATTAACTTAGTTTAGATAAAAACTTAAAAGATTTTGATATTTCCTACCGTTGTCATTTCTAGTCTTTTCCTAATTTGGTGATAACTATCAGTAAGTCATATACTATTATTTAACCGTGCATCTAGTGTTCTGTTTCCAAGTAAAAAGCTTAGATAAGATTTGAATTAATTTGGTTTACATAGAATTTAGAATATTTTGATTAGATTTTATCTTTCAAAAATCTATATATATCACTTAATTTGAATTTGAACTTAGCTTTAATTTTTTTGATAGAACAATGGATTTAATAACTTGACATGGAAATTTTGTGATGACTAACTTTGTGCAGTATGTTATATTGCTGTCTATTTGTGAAATCTTAATCAAGTATGAATAACAAAGAAAAAAATTCAACTAATTTAATTTGCAAGAGGTAAACCAAATAAATTATATATGAAAACATATTGATGTCTATTTGCGAAATCTTAATCAAGTAACGACAAAGGCAAAAATTCTACTAAATTAATCTACAAGAGGGAAAGCAAATAAATTATCAATGAAAGAAAAATCACATAAAAGACACCATAGTGTTTTGCCAAGAAATATTACTATGAGTCTTTGTCCTGATCATTCTATTAGCATGTCAAATATCTACTACTTGATCAAGAATTGAAATACAAAATGTAAGTTTTCGCTATTTTGTTAATTCATTTTTTGGGATGGTTTTTTTCCCTATTTGTAGACAAATTGTTCCAGAAAATGTTACTGTTTAACAATCCTATAAGTCCAACCAAATAAAAAAAGAACTTATCTCAATGTAGAATAAATTTAACGTACCAGTACCGAATCCATATTTGAAGAAATGTAACAAAAGGTGAAGAAAGCTGGAATATGATATTTTGATTCAGGCCATAACAAACGAACTATCAATTTGACAAAAAAATAAATTCAGTAGCGTCTCAAATAAATAATATCACTTAATAGTAATTAGATAAAACTTATGATCAATAACGTCTCAAATTAAATTACGAAAAATTTCTTTATACACTACATTTCTAGCTTCATTTGTTATTTTTCCATCATCATTATAAACTAAAATCTTCATCCCTTTTCTACTTGTCACCCGTGAAAGAGCAACATAAAGTTGTCCATGCGTAAACACTAGTTTCTTCAAGAATAACCCCACATGCGACAATGATTGTCCTTGGCTTTTATTAATAGTCATGGCAAAAGATACAACAACTGGAAATTGTCTTCGGTGGAACTTAAAAGGTATTCTCGCATCAAATGGAGTCAACGTCATTCTTGGGATAAACACTTTTTGTCCAGCCATATTACCTGATAAAACTTTAGCTTCAATAACACGGTTTTTGAGTCTGTGATTATCAACCTCGTACCATTACACAATCCTGAAGATTGATCTATATTTCTCAATAACATGACAGGAACACCAACCTTCAAGATGATAGAATGATTTGGAAGTCCAGAACGCTTAATACGATTTAAGAATTCAGGTGAATGTACATGCTCCAAAGATGAAAAAGAATGATCAGACATACAAACCGTATCAGAGCTCAGATATGTCTTCTCAGGATTGTGATTAAGCGACACCATATATGCATTCACCGACTCTACCATTTCAAGAGAATTGCTCTTTGCTGCAGGTAATCTATATCACTGGAATGGGTAAAAAAATCAGGATATGTACCTTCTACGATTGCAGATACTGGATTATCACAATCCTTTATAAGAATATCATCAGGGATTTTAACATTTTCAATTCCATCTACGGAGCTTCCGATTCTTTCATATCCAATAGCCAAAATCCAATCAGAGAAATTTCTTAATTCATCCAAATGTGCGCCTGGATTTCCTTGCAATCTCATATTCCTTGTTAGTTTTAGGACCTGACGATAGGACCATAAATCTGAAGAATTTAGGATGCATTTACAATATCATGTCTAGTACCCTTTGCTATGACCGGCAAAATTTGTCTAAAATCACCACCAAGAACAATTGTTTTACCTCCAAATGGTCTATTTAGGCTGGATGCATCTTTAAACCTAAGAATATCTCTCAGAGTTCTATCAAGAGCTTCAAAACAGTATTTATGCATCAATAGTGCCTCATCCCAGATAATCAACTTTGTCTTAATAATTAAATTTGCTAGAGGACTACCTTGCTTTATGTTGCATGTTGAATCTTCACTTGGATTTAGTGGTATTGCAAATCTCGAATGAGCTGTTCAACCTCCTGGTAACAAAAGAGATGCAATACTGCTTGATGCAACTGTCAACACAATATCTCCTCTAGATCGTATGGCAGAAGACAAAGTTCTCCAAATAAAAGTCTTGTCAGTTCCTCCATGACCAATTAAGAAGAATAATCTACCTTTGTCTTCATTCACCGCCGTTATTATTTTATCATAAAGACATCTTTATTTATCTGTCAAGTTGATTAATAGCTGTTGATGTTCCTCTAATAAAGAGTGCCTATTATAGCGCAATTCATCAAGGATTAGTCTATTGCTATTGTCAACTTCCTCACTGTAAAGGGGTCTTGGCATCTCTGGAAAATCCTGAAAACTCCTGCCGCAACTTTTCAAAATTCTTTCCAACTTTTGTAAATAACGATTTTTCTGTTCATCATCTGTTAGCTCAACTTCTGCAACAACATAAAGATATAAAAATTGAGTAACATTTGTATGGAACGAAGTTACTTAATTATTCATAACATGTTTAATAATTTAACTATCAGTTAGGGTAGCTAATTTTGTCACGTCATTGGACAACACAGAGCTTATGAACAAATTGCAGTGTCCGACTTAAATAAAGCACATCAAGTTTCGCCTGATGATGAAACTTTTGTGGACAACATTAAAGTAATGCTATTTACACATGCATATTATCGGATTAACATACAGGTAAATCTTGCTTTGCTATCTTGTAACTGTTAAAATAATGAGCCCCTTGTGATAGAGAAGCTCGTTGGACAACTTATTTCTAAAGCATATTGTTGGAAGTCATGAAAGCAAAAGAAAGAAATTTTCTAATCTTAGTAGAAAGTCCAAGTCCAACACATCCCTCTAATTATACTAAATAGATGTTTTTATTGCAAGGTTTTTTTTGAACTTTATATAAATTCATTCATGTTCCTGTATCTATTATATTATCTATTACACTTATGTATTAAAAGGAGTGTAGTCTAGCTAGGATAGTTGTTGATCTTGTAATAAATTTAGTTATTTTTTAATAGGTTATGCAAAACAGGTAGGGAAATATGATAACCTTTCATAAATTTTAATGACTTCCTTCATTGAATTCTGTGAAGATAGCTAATAATTCAGGGGACTGCCCTTTGAGTTCTTCTAGGGATCTGGTACTCAGCAATAATAATCTTGCATTCTTTTTCTTTTTCACTTCATTTTTCGTTTGTTGAACATGAGTCCATCTTAGACCTTCTCCAAATATGTATAAATAAACGAAGTAGTATTATGTAAGCTGCAGGAATATAATACAATAATTTACTTATCCTTAGCATAGAACCGTGAAACTATCGGCCCCTTGGGGACGTGAGAGATATTCAAACAATAGATTAAAAGGGGCTATATGGACTTGACTGGAGTCCAAATACTTCATCTCAGTAATAGAAGGGGTATGTTTGGTACGTGGTTTGGGATTACTTCTGAGATTTTTGGATTACCTTATCCCTCGTTTAATAGGATTTGTTAATACCGGAATTAGCAATCCCATAATAGTCTTATATCACAATGACAGTATATATTATTTTTATACCACATTGGCATACTCTACTCTTCTACCAAAATCCTTTGAGAAAGATTAATCGAAATTGATATTTATCTCATTCTATCTAATTTTAATCAAACACATGTTTTATATTATAAGAGTATCACATATGTTTATTTTTACTCCCATTCAAATATATGACATATTAGTGTCTATTTTCCTTTCTACAGTAGGTCTCGAGCATCCTTCAGCAATTTGGTCTATGACTTTAAGATAATGGTATACAATATAGGTTTTGTAATAGTAGTATGATGGTAACAGAGGAATGTAAACTTTTTAGCTTGCTATCAATATCTAGCTTTCATGGACTTTGAAGAGCTGGTGCAGATTATTATATTTCTAATATTGGTAATATATCTACCTGATTTCGTTATAAGAAACTAATATATTGTAACCATGAAACTATATGTTATGCTAACTAATTTTTTCACGTCATTGGACAACACAGAGCTTATGAACAGGATGTAGTGTCCAGCTGTTTAAATCATTCTTCAAATCTGTTTCTACTATTAGCAACTTAGTAAGAGCTCCACTTCCTGTTTTCATAAAGACACTTTTTAGTACTAATACTACTAAGACGATCAATTTAATTTAATTTCTTGTGTTCTGAAAGTAAGTTTCTTCAGTTAATGATTTCAACCTTTTAATTTTGGTTTACTTCTCTTAATTTTCTATTAGTGCATGTCGAATTCATTAGTGCAAGGTGGCACTGTACTTGCTACTACGTGTGATACAGAAGGATTTATACAATTTCTTTTTTCTATGATTTCACATATGAATATACAAAGTTGTTAGTTTATATTACGAAAATGGAGAAAGCAAATTGGTGGTGTATGGTAATAGAACTTGCAACATAATGCACCATGAAAAGTAATTTATATCCTAACAACCACAGTAAAATTATATAAAGAAAAATCATGTCATAACGTGAAAGTAAAAGCAAATAGTTGAGTATCTGGATTATCCATCACTATTCTTTCTTCATGGAGAATATCTTCCGAAAATAATTCCCATGTTGCTTGTCAAACCTTTTCTGGTCGTGACATCGAATTGGATAATAGGAGCATAGCGAATAATTGTCGAAGATACGATGGCATTCCCCAACTACTTGCCTCCTTTATGGCATCCACGTAATCGTTGTCATCATCCAATAAACCAAGTGCATAACACGCATCTCTAAAAGTTGGATGCACATAATTATCCACTGTTCTAAGATCCTTATGGGATGTTGGACATTTCATGACATTCACCAGTAGCCTGAGATAATATAACTCGCCAGTTCCAGGCGGAACAAAGAAAATCCTCCCAATAGAAATCACAGAATTTTTCCTTTTCTTCAATGTCTTCAATTTTTGTTTCCATATGAACTTGAGAGAGAATTCTGCATAAGTCAATTCTCTTGCTTCAGGATCATCTATATTAGCCCGAAACCAACTTAAAAACATTGATTCCTTTATCGTTAGTCTACTGGCAACATCATCAATAGGGTCATTATAAGAGAATATGACACGTTGTTCATTTTCAAGATGAAATGATAGTCTTTCTACTGAAGGAAATCTATGATGAATTGGAAACTTGAATATTCGCCAAGCAGTTTCACAAGGTGATAAATATCGACAATCATAATACATGCTGATTTCATCAACATTCGATGAGCCTTCCTCATGCACGCTTTGAGAAAATGATGCGGTGACACGATCATGTCCTTTATTAACATATTTGAATAAGTATTTAATGGATCGTGATTGATTGCACCATTCGACGTTAATATAAGCTCCATACTTCAATAATAATAATCGATTGTGCGGCACCACATATCTGTTATCCAAATCAATACTATTTTTGCTGATAGTTCTGCCATTGTCCCTTCTTCTATAAACAGGATAACTATCTTCATCGATTGTAGTTGAATCAACAAATCTTTTTGGAAAGTGCTTTGAACATCTCCCATTCTGCATGCACGGTGAAGATTTTTTTGCAGGACCACATGGGCCATGCATCATGAAACTTTTCACAGCCCTGTAATAATGAGGATCATCAAATTCGTCCGGTATTTCAGCTGAAATTATTCGATCAATATCTGTAGCAGTCGTATATTTATTATGCTCATGAAGAAAGAGCAAGATATGAGCATGAGGCAACCCTCTCTTTTGGAACTCAATTGTATAAATCACTGCGTAGAAAATCAAAAAGTATTTGTCAGATAAATAAATAGTTTTAATGTATATTTTAAAATATATTCATTATATGACATCAGTACTTTATTTCAAATGATTATTTTAGAAGCTGATATAGGTACCTACTTTTACTTCTCCAAAAACATGATTGTCTCGTAAGTCCTTTATTAAGCTATCAAATTTGATTTTGAAAACCCTAGTTAAAATGTCGGGAAGATCCTCGGAACTTAAGCCCCGATCCTTAACAAATCAACGAATCTCAGGCTACATCGAATTGCAAGTGAACGTGATAAAAAGATCAGGATACCTAGCCCATTTGCATATTTCCATAGCATCTTGATAATTTTGAATCAGGTATCGTGCACTGCCGGTGAAGCTAGACGGTAGAATAATTCTCTGCCCCAGAGAAGAAGGATTAGTATCTCCACGTAAAATAGCATCTGCCATCACTTTATACACATCAGCTCTCAATTGTTTTTGATTAAGTCTAATAAACCTCAATCGAGCAGCTTCGATCATTGTACATTCATCGACTTAGAATTGCTGAAATAATCTTCTAGAAGACACGATTGTTGGAGTTTCATCCTTCCTTTCTTGAACTTTGTAAGCAAAATACTCTCGAATGTTTACAGATTTTCTTCCTCTAGTTGATTCATTTGTAGAATTAAAAGGAATATCTTCCCTAAATCCATCTTAACCATACAGAAAGAGTAAAGGATATTGCAGACCCAAATAGACAGCATTCAATTCATTTATCCTCTGTAGCTGTCCAGATTGTGTTTCAATAATGATATCCCTATCACCTCTATCCAAGTTAAAATATCCAACCACTAAAGCAGCAACCTCCGAAACAGTCGGTAAGTTGTATCTTCTCCCATCAGTGTTTCTTTTTCCTATCAATCTGAGTCTAACATTGGGACTTGCATCTTCATCAAATTTATCTCGTACCATTCTAAATGTCTTAGCCAGAACATTATGGTCATCAAGCATTTGCTTTAGGTCAGCAACAATCTCAGCATGAAGTTTGTTAACATGTTGACCACGACTGTAGAAAAAAAATTATATTGAATTATTAAAATTGTGTTGTGATTTGGAATACTAATTGCATGTAAATATTGTTTTTACGAATGGTATAATACTAACCTCACAGCACGAATTCTATTTTCCACTTCATGTTCTGTGTCATATATATAATTGCGCAAACTTTGGGGTGGATCCCTCAGGAGGCAATAAACTTCCAATTTGATGATAATTTTGACCAAGCAATTTGAATGTTCTTGGTCCCCGTGTCTGGTTTACGGAGACATCAACTTTTCCTCCCATTGATGTATATGAGTACATAGAATTTTAATTCCGAATATTCTCTCGAAAATGATCACTCGTGGACCTGCGTAAAATAAGAGTTGGAAAGTGATGAACATGCATGTGAATTGAAAATATCATATAAGAATAGAACTAAAAAATGTATTTCATCTGACCTGATCCAAACAACAATTGTTGTAAAACTTGAGGAGGCTCCTTTGGATCAGGAAGCTTTATCGTTCCATGACAACAACATAAAGAGAATTCCGATTTTTTAGACTTACGATGCTTGCCGATTCTTTCTTCGTACCAAAAATATGCTCCACATTTATCACATTCATAAGTAGGATCTCCAATATCCCAATACTCTATTAATGAAAAATATATACTTTATTTTATGTTATAATATATATATATATATATATATATATAGAGAGAGAGAGAGAGAGAGAGTGACTATTCCCTCACCGTCACACTCATATTCATCTTCATCTTCTAGGCTTGGTTGCATATCATCTGCTGCTACGCATGAAATAACGAATTTTATAAACATCTGTTGTGACTACACTGTCAATATTTTAACCTTGAAATTATACTAAGAACTCCAAACTCATTAGATATTGATGTAAATTTTCACACTACTTGTCATCCAAATGTAAAATTATAAGATCAATCAAGTACCGACCTGGCAATACTGGAAAAATATTTATATTGGGCAGAATAGGATATGTGTGCATATCCAGGGAATGACTTTGATGACCTATGATAAGATTAATAAATATAAATCTAGATCAGGGACTTTCAAATAAGATCATGCTATATTAGCATGCGCTATATCACATAGTGACTACACAATCTAAATTTCAAGCTTTCATTTCTAACTAATAACTGTTTTCATCATTGATTGTGGTAAATTTCCACACTAATTATCTTCGAAATGTGAACGTATAAGACAATGCAAGCACTGACCTTGCAATACAGGGGGATCATTTAAATCAGGCATAATAGGATGTGAGTGCATATCTGAGGAATGACTTTGATGACCTATGATAAGAATAATTAATATAAATCAAGTTTAGGGACACTTCCAAATAAGATCATGCTATCTTACCATGCGCTACATCATATAGTGATCACTACACAATATGACATTGAAGCTTTCATTTTTAACTAATAACAGTTTTCATCATTAATTGTTGTAAATTTCCACACTACTTTTCATCGAAATGTGAACGTATAAGACAATGCAAGCACCGACCTTGCAACACCGGAGGATCATTTAGATCAGGCATAATAGGATGTGCATGCATATCTGAGGAATGACTTTGATGACCTATAATAAGATTTATTAATATAGATCATGGTCAGAGTAACGTTCAAATAAGATAGATTTATAGTAGCATGCTATCACATCATATTGTGACATCGCACTAAATAATTGAAGCTTACAACTCTAATAAAAAGTCTTATATTATTAATTGATGTAAATTTCCATAGTACTTGTCATCAAAATATGAAATTATAAGATAATTCAAGTACAAACCTGTCAATACTGGATGAACATTTAAATCGGGCAGAATAGGATGTGTGTGCATATCTTGGGAATGACTTTCGATACCTATAATAAGTTGATTCACTATAAATCAAGGTCAGAGTAATTTTTAAATAAGATAAATTTAGTACAATGATTTATCATATAACAGTTTCTCTCAACCTACAACTGTTAAGTCACCTGCTAATTGCCAAACATACGACATAAAGCTCTGTATTTTGAGGCTAAAAAACTCGTAAACTTGACATACTGCTAAGTGCTCTCCTTAAGAAGGAAATTTTATTAGTCATCTCCAAATTGACAATAATTGGCTTCAAAAACAGTGCATTAACTTAACCATTAATTCTATTTTTAACTACATCATTTATTGAATCCTCTCCCTCTCTCTGGGTATGTATATATATAGAGAATATAAATGTAAAGAAATTGAAATTTTACCTTCATTGCTTGGATTGGCAGTCAGATGAGGTCGTTCTTGTTCACTATTGGAACATGGATCATCATTTAAATCAAGCAGTTTGTATTCATTCCTCTTCTTATGATTTGTATTTGTAGAGAAACAGTTTTCAAATTCTATCATTGACAAATATTTGCAAAACCAAAACCGTTAAATATACTGCATAATTTGAGATATCTATGAAGAAACATGAATATAAGGAAACTAAACTTTTCTCAAATCACATAGTGGAAGGCACTTTGGACTATGTGCAACATGTTGTGATGGCGAATCTTCTCCCAAACTCGTTATTGGTACACTAATTGGTGGTGTGCAATTCCGATATGCTGTTGTTGGATCATGAACATGTGCCTTTAGCTTTTCAATATATGGGGTTTCAATTCTAAAGAAATCAGTTTCATAAAATGGATTGACCTGAAGAATTTTCGAATGTTCCATGGTATATAGTTTTACATGACGACAAGGTGGAGCTCATCACATTCTTTTGTTTCCTAATTTCACTGATGTCATCATCTTAGAAACACCTTTTATGTCTTGACTAGGGAACTGTTCATCCACATCATGAATAAAGATGAGTTATTTAAGTTCAATCATAGTAAAGAGAATAATGATTTAGAACTGACCATTTGATATGTTAGATAAAGGTTGAGCTATTTCTTGATTGCAAATATTTGTCCCTCTGCCATTTGTGGGATCAACATTCTCTGTTGAATGATTCACATTGTTTTGAAAATAAGATACATAAGAAAAAATTATCTAAGAAAAAAAAAAGGATAATACACATAGCCTAGCAAATGTGTTAATAGTCACGCATGTATACTGTATGGCGCGACAGAAAAATTGGACTGCAACTTATTAGACACAGATCTAAAACAGGATCTATTCTTTTTTATAACTGGTAATTAATGACTTCCAAATTTTTATTTTTGGCGAAGTATTGTTGTTCGAGAGGTCTAAGAATATAAAGAACTGAACACTTTTTTCACAAACTTAGCCGATCAGATTCCTGCAATTCAACTCAAGGGCAACAATATTGCCTAAAACTTATTGTCGAAATCTTAACATACAGTGCTAAGGTAGTACTTCAATAAAGTAACATAGGAAGAAGTATTTAATGCCCAATCTCTAAAGAAACAAAATTGCAGAAACCCAGGATTTTGAAAATTTATATCCAATGATAAGTAGAGCTGAATTCAACATCTTGCATAACAATGTATTTATCTAATCATATTGGGAAAAATAGGGATGTAATCAAAGCCTATTACACATTTCTCAATAAGACCCCTGGAAAAAACAATATCTGAAATAAGGATAAATCTATCAAACTTGAAGGTGGTGATCATAGTTTATACCGTTATTATCCGAGGAGTATTTAGTCCATTTTTTATTTCGCCTGCATATATCTTTTATTGTCTTTGTTTGATTTTTCATTGGAAATTTGTTATGAAGATAGATTTCATATGAGGAGTTGGAGAGGGAGGGAGGGAAGGAGAGAGAGAGAGAGAGAGAGAGAGCCGATTTTACATGAGGAGTTGGAAAGTTTGTAATTAGTACTATTTGCTTTTTAGTTTCATCAACGAAAAACCCTCCTGTTCAAGTTTTGAGTACATTGTTATTTTAAGCATTTCCTTATCATTAAACAAATTGGGAGTCCTATTATTTAAATACTAAAAAATAATGCTAATATTAATTTCACGTAACTTGATATCTTACTTAAAAGTAATAGAGTATTTCATTTAACTAATCTATACAGACATGGAATTAACACAGATATTAGGCGGTACACTGTCTTTTTGCGATCAGTGTGGAAGTTACAGTATCTATAGATTTGCAACGCGAATCACATTCCAAATAATTATATTCATGATACAGATTGATTCGAGCGGAATAGCAAGGAATTGTAATAGAGGATTCATACAGTCGTTCACTGACTATATAATGCTAAACTTTGTATATTGGGAGTCATCTCTGAGTAAAAAAATTTCTTTATCTGAAAAAAGAAAAGTGATATTGTGTATTTGGCATTCCATCATCGTACGGATTTGTGATACAACATTTTCACTTGTCATTCAGCATCAGGCATCAATAAATTCGAGGAAATTTTACCAGGTGATATATTGGTCAAGAAGTTTCATTCCGTTCTTTAGTTTAAATTTTTCTTGATTCTTTAGTCTCAGCTTTGTCATAGTACTGTTCGTGTTCTGGTAAGCCTGGTGGAGTTGGTGCTTGGAAACTTACTAAGATGTATATTGTATGTTTAGAGCAAGTTGTTCAACAAAATTTGTTCTAGTAATTTGGAAGTCAACTTACCTGATTGACCATCTCTTACCTATGTATAGCCAAGTGAAGGTCTCTATGACCAGAAGCCTGAAGATTCAATCTCGCTTCGAATACATAGACAATGTTCAATCGGCTAAGCTAAGTTCTGGATGTCGTGTTCTTAACCATGGCTTCACAAAGAAATTCTTAGTCTTCTATCATGAATGAACTGTTTCACTGCAATTATTGCACACTCTATAATAAGAAATGTTTGTTCTTATTTTTTTGGTTACGGAAGAAATATCCGAGGGCTAGTGGTGCAAGGTTGAAACTCGGTAGACAAAAAGTTATTGCACAATGCTGTGATGAGGAACAGTTGTAATGTTGTATTATCTTTTAGTTGAGCTACCAATATAACCGCTTGCAGATGTACTACTAAAACTGGTGTTCTTAAAATACAATTGACGCACACATAGGATGGGAGATATTAAGTAACAACACAGTTGGGATATATGGCCAACAAACGCATTTCTTGGCTTTGCTTTTCAAAAGCTACCCACAGTAGGCTAAAAATTAAAAAAACATTCAACATTAGCTAGGCCTTAGTAATGGAAATTACAAGCTTGCATTGGATTAGAATTTGAAAAAATTAATCCTGGTCCAATACCTTTTCTACTCGTTACGGGGAAATTCTATTTTCTACAATCAGATAATTGCAATTGGATCATTCTACTTTTCCATTGTTTTTTTAAGTTTTGTTTTGCAGTTAACCACATAAATACTAACTTGGTCATCTCTATTGATATGAGGTCCAACATTACAATTGACGCACACATAGGATGGGACATATTAAACTTAAACATATGTATAGGAGGACTCCAAGTTGCAGAAACAGCTAAGATGAAATTAACAATAACTGCTGAATTGTAAATATTGAATACACAACAAAACTATCTGTGAGATAGATGTATTTTGAAAAGATAAAAACTTGATCATGAAACCATATATCCCAATTCGCACGTCAAAATAAAAGAAAAGTCACCACAAAAGTTTATTACAATTGTACTCTGAAAACAACTCTGTAGTTCTACGGAAATAAAGCAGCAAAAACAAAAAAAAAAAAAAAAAAAAAAAAAGACACAGGAGGACATCCAAAAAAGATAGAAACTTCCATGAGACAATATCTTCCTTTCAAAATTGCCTCATCTACATTCTTTATATTTTCTCCTTTTTAAACACCAGAGGCTTGGCCTTGTTGCTTGACAATTGTGCATTAAGATCATCAACGTCTACTACCTCGGATCTACATCTCTTGGCAGGGGTCTGTGTAGGAGAATTGATGTCATTATCAGCCACAGAATCCTACATAACATAGATGAATATGATAAGAAGGTAATAAAGAATAAAAATTATGTATAATTACATGTTTAAACAATTGATTCGATTAGCATATAAAAAAATAAGCCCCCACCGAAATGACCATTAAATCATCTTCTCAATCCACAACTTTCCCATTTGTGAAATTTGGATCCTATTGCAAAATAATAGGAATATCATTAAACAAAATTCAACATAAACAAAATTCAAATTCTATAAACAGTAGAAGAGTCAAAAAAATATTGATAAGTGTTGGTATTAGAACTTACAGTGAATGTATGTTCACTTGTAGAATGGTTGCATTGTTTTGTAATATCTTCATCATCGCAAAGAGCCTTAACATTATAAACCTCTTTATTTTCGTTAATGTTGGCGCTCTGAATCAATACCTTGAAGAGGACCTTTTTCTCGAGCATGACGTCAATATCTATTGGATATATAGATGCATTGGCATCACAAGAAGTCTGTAAATTTTTTAGTATATCAGTAAGACAACAACCACTAAATAATGTAATGATAAACTACATACCTCCACTAAACCTTCTTTTAGATCGTTCGCCGACTTCCCAATAAGCTTAGTAGCTTCACGATCAAAAAGCAACAAACTAATAAAGCTAGTGCCATCCATTACACGCACTGGAAATCTATACCTGAATGTGAATCATGATTAGAATCTTTAAAGTTGCATCTTAATAAGTCTTTGAGGAAACATAGAATATGGTACAACCTATAAACAGCAGAATGATCGAGGCGATCACATTTGGGGCAATAAAATTTGGCTCCCATTTTATCAACTTTCTTAGAGCACCTCTTGCATCCCAGATATAACAACTTTTGTTTAATATCAATGAGCACAATGGTCGCCAAAATCCAAACGCTTTCTTCCTGATTATTAAGAAGAAAATATAAAAAAGAAACAATTAAGTTACCTACAAAACATGCCAAGATCAAATTATAGAAAAAATAAAATAATATACTCACATGGCGACACACAACCAATTGGCAGATACTTTTTACGGATACATTTCCCGAAGCCAACTCATCTGAAACACCCAAATTTTGTTGAGAAGAAACTTGACTAATCGCAATAGGGGTATCTCCATGGAGATTAATCAATCTGCATATAGTACAACTTTTAAGAACAAGCATTTATTTATTTTTAAAATTAAACATATGGAATATATTGTTTTGAAAACCTAGATTTGAACTCGGCAACTTCAAGAAGTTCCGGATTAACTAAAAGCTTAGACACATGCCAAGTATTCCGGACAGAATATTTCCCGGCACAAATAAGTAGTTTTAAGATAAGAAATGAACAGCCTCAATTCAAATTCATCCACTGAATATAAATCTCTTCGAATATTTCGAATTCACATCAAATTAAAACTTAAGGAGAAAAAAAAATGTAGGTTAATCTGTTTAATTTTTTATCAACATATGAACGCTTTGAATGTATTTAAAGATATCATAGTTACCTTAAAATTTATGGGCTCTCACAAGCTGTATAACTACAATCAGAGACTGATTGCTAGATCCGGCTAAGTGTGGCACGATCTGGTCCATAAAATCTCCCCAAAAAGTTGCTTTGATTTTGTTTTGCCTACATGCCAAAATAAAAACTAATTGATCAGAAGAGTAGTCATATTTAACTAAATGATAATTTAATAGCAAGGTTGTAAAAACATACTCGCTTTGAATGTATTTAAAGATATCATAGTTACCTTGAAATTTATGGGCTCTTACAAGCTGTATAACATAATCAGAGGCTGATTGCTAGATCCGGCTAAGTGTGCCACGATCTGGTCCATAAAATCTCCCCAAAAAGTTTCTTTGATTTTGTTTTGCCTACATGCCAAAATAAAAACTAATTGATCAGAAGAGTAATCATATTTAACTAAATGATAATTTAATAGCAAGGTTGTAAAAACATACTCGTGATCGTGAAGGTCAATATCCATAAACATACTGGTTTTTCCAAAACTCGTATGTGTTTGTACATCACCATAACTTATAACCTCTCTAATTATATCTATCACAACTCAATAAAAAAGTCAATACGTTGAAGATGATAATAAAACACAACGTAAACAAAATGAGAAGAATTATTATCAAACAGTTCACTGTCATCAACATTAATCCCATTGATCAATACATCGTAGTGTCTAAAGTCGAATATGCTCATGCCAATTTGCGGATCATCTGTTTCTTCCACAAACGTCCTATGTGTGAAGGTAAGCTTTAAATTGTGTTTGTTGGTCCTAAACTTCAGATTATTGGGTCCAACAATAAAGTTCTTCATGAAGTATAAGCCCAACTCCCTTACTTTAGTATTAAACATGTCGATATATTTCCTTGATATGGTCTCATGGATACGATTTTCCTAAAAAAAAATTAATTATTAAAATTTTATATCGCGTGTCATTCCATACATATACACAAATCTGTATATATATATATTTAAAAGTGAGAAGGAAAAATCGTACCTCTTTATCCTGCAGCACCATTTCTAATGAGTACAGTTTGTCAATGTTTTCACGATCTTGAACATAATACAACTGCACAACCCGTACTTTTAAGTTCCACTGCATTTTCGTACAGGTAATGTCGCTGATGAGGTCAATCTTTGAAGACATACTTATTCTGTTGCAAATTGCCGATGAGGTAAGGTTAAAGATTTTAACTCAGTTTTGATGTACTGCAAAATTGTTAACAATCACGTCTTATTTATTGTGCAGGAGTTATAACAATGGTAGGACTTATCTTATCTACACATCAGTTTAAATTTGAGTAGGTTGGATGAATATTTTCAGTAGATGAATTTAAATAGAGTCCAATGTTTATTTTTGAAAAAAATATAAAATCTATTAGTAATAGTTAATCTATCTGTAATATAGGATGTCGATATGTAATCAAATTCAAACTCTCCTAAATTCAAAAGTCTATCACGATAAGCAGGAAGTGCTATATTATCACTTTTAGTCTTTCCCTAATTTGGTGATAACTATCAGGAAGTGCTATATGTTTTTAAACCGTGCATCTACCTAGAATTCTGTGATAACTATTAGGAAGTGCTATATATTTTTAAACCGTGCATCTAGCTAGAGTTCCTTTTCCAAGTGAAAAGCTTAGATAAGATTGATGAATTAACTTAGTTTAGATAAGAACTTAGAAGATTTTGATATTCCCTACAGTTATTATTTCTAGTCTTTCCCTAATTTGGTGATAACTATCAGTAAGTCCTATACTATTATTTAACCGTGCATCTAGTGTTCTGTTTCCAAGTGAAAAGCTTAGATAAGATTCGAATTAATTTGATTTAAACAGAACTTAGAATATTTTGATTAGATTTTATCTTTCAAAAATATATATATATATCACTTAATTTGAATTTGAATTTGAATTTGAATTTAAACTAAATGTTATTACAACTGTTGTCCTAATATCCAATCCTAAAATTTGTCCTAAGCGTTCTTTATTTTTATAGATTATAGGAATATATGAAAAAAAACATATAACCATTGATTAACTTTTGGAAAACACTGAAATATTATCATCATACAATGTGTCCGATAGAAACAACTAAAAGTATAGTATGATTCAAAACAAATTAGAATCAATTATAACTAAATGAATATCATTTTAGTAATGACTCAAACTAAATTAGGATAAATTATTTTATTTCTTACATTATAACGTAATTTGTTGTTTGTTCATTATCATCAAAAATCTTCAATCTCTATATGCTCGTCATTAATAAAATATATCCACGTTAGATATGTACTGACTCTTGACTTTCTAATAGTCGTGACTTAAAAAGTAGGGGAAAATAATTTATATTTTGTTGAATCTAAAAGTATTACTGAATCATGTGAAGTCGATTAGCTTTTATCAAGGTAAGTTAATTCAATAACTTTTTAAAAATTTCCTCTGAAAGTTATATAATCTATACAACACGGAAGCATTAGCTTACTTAGCCGCTATCGAAGCTACCATATATGTATTAAACAAATTTTTGTTTTTTTGCTTTTAGTATGTGTCATCATTCAAAGCAAAATAATTATAAAATATCATGATTACTTTACCAAACGTCTGTAAATTCCAAAGTACTATTTTCTTATAAATAAGACACTAAGCTTTGAGATAATCATTTTCATTATTAGTCAAGAGTATTGTGGAAATAAAATTGCTCACTATCACAATAAATAGATGGAGTTCTTTGCTTTTCTTCTTCAGGATGAAATAACTCAAACCATTTTTCATCATTTATCAAGGACAATTTTTTTTTGTAAATTTACTACAAGCCATGGAACAAAAGGAACCAAAACTAAAAAGAGTTGAGCCACATTATCTGTGTCAATCTGACAATAATCTCTTCTAGCTTTTATTCTTGTGTCATATTCTTTTGATCTACTTGAACAACCACCAATCCAGCTTCATATTTTAGTGATAATCTTGTAATGGCCCGCCCAGTCATTTTGGTAAATCAAAGCTCCGATATGCATGTCGATATATTTTTTTTAGTTCCAATAAGTTTGTATGGTGATTTTGGTCATGTCCACAAAGTTTGGTTAAGTTTCGATGAGTTTTGGATAAGTTTGGTTTTGGTTTCGACGTAATTTGAGCATAAAAGTTACCATATTGAGAAAACGGCATTTGATTCGTATTTCGACTAAACCATTATATCTGTATCGTAATTTGGAAACCATAGAAACTGAAATCATCAAGTTTCGACATCATATGAGGGATTTATGATAATTTTACTAAAGAATTGGGTTGCCAGAATTTTCAGATTATTTACGAAATTGCCACTCACTGCGTAGTTAAAAATCTGCACTATTCCAAATATTGAAACCAACATATCTCCTTCATTATAAGGTCAAATGGAGTGATTCAAAAGCCTAACTTGACTAGATTTTCACAAGGAATCTATTGGAGGCATCAAAAGTGAGTTTTGGGATCGTTTGGTATAAGAAACGAGGCAGAACAGTAGGCATTTTTGGCTATTAATGTTTATGGAGTTTTTCTCATCTTGAAAGTTTGGAATTGGGAGAATTCAAGGATGTTCTTCTATGGGGTAAGGTCTAAACCATAACCTAAGTATTTTGCTTTGATTCATTCCTTTGGTTTAAGCTTTAATCCATGATTTCTAAAGTATGAAATTGGGGTTTTCTTGTGAAGAATGTTTAATGGGTCTTTCTTGAGAAGTTCATAAAATTGATTAGATTTCATAAGTTGCTTTAAATGATGAAGTTGATTGAGTTTATGCTAGATTATGATATATCTAAGGTTGAATTTGATAACCCTATTTTGGTCATAAATGGTGGTTGTGAGAAATTGGGGAAGTTGAGTAAGTTCTTAAATTTTAACTCAAAAGTGGAATAATATGGGGATTTGGGAATGTTAACGATATCGGATTGACTTGATTTTCGTATGTATAAACTCGTTTTCGAATGGGTAACATGATTGTAGAATTGGATTTGAGATTTGAGGTGTTTATAAATAATTGACTTTCAACATAAACCCGACAATTGATAAATTGGCTATTTGATGATGTAGATGGACTTTAATTGAGAAAGTAACCACACTTTTTGACTCGTGGGTGAATGAGTAATCTAAAAATGTATTTTGTTCCGGTAATCTGATATGTGGGCCCATGGTTGACTTTTGGGTTGACTTTTTGACTCGTTTGTCATCCAGTCATGAAAATTAGTATGATAGCTTATATTGATTGTATTATTTATTATTTTGCATAAAGTGGACTTATTTGGAAGGATTTGGGCGTGAAAGGACGATCGTGGGCTAGTTAGCAATCGTCGGCTTGAGGTAAGTGGTTTACATCCCTTCTTTGGTGGACTTTCTCCACATTGGATGTCTATGTATGTGTTCCTTACATGCATGGCTGCTGAAATGGGCATACTTATTATGCCAAGACTATTTTGAAAAGTGTAATTACAGTTCATTACTATTTCTTGATTTATTATCGTAACACGATGTAGTTCCGTGCATATTATTATGGTACGATGTAGTTCCGTACATATTATCATAGCACGATGTAGTTCCGTGCATATTACTGTGGTACGATGTTTCGTACATATTATCATCGCACGATGTAGTCCCGTGCATATTATTATGGTACGATGTAGTTCCGTACATATTATCATAGCACGATGCAGTTCCGTGCATATTATTGTGGTACGATGTTTCGTACATGTTATCATCGCACGATGTAGTTCCGTGCATATTATAATGATACGATGTAGTTCCGTACATATTATGATAGCACGATGTAGTTCCGTGTATATTATTGCGGTACGATGTTTTGTACATATTATCATCGCACGATGTAGTTCCGTGCATATTATTATGATACGATGTAGTTCCGTACATATTATGATAGCACAATGTAGTTATGTGCATATTGTTATATTATGACATAGTCCCATACATATCATTAAGTCACAATGGATGTGTCTTAATACTTTGATGACTAAGTATGAATATTACTTGTTTGTTAATTAAGTGATTTTGTCTTTACTTTTTGGTTACCTTGGAGTTGTTTGAGTTTTCATATATTTGCAACTCGTTATTCTACTTGGAGCCCTGTCCCCACTTGCTGAGTCCTTTTGACTCACCCACTTTCTTTGTTTTTTTTCGTATTGTTTTATATTCGGCAGATTTGATATCGAGTTCTACCAAGCATTGTGGTAAACGGAGTTGCTCATCCTTTAATCTAGCGGTGAACCACTTTTGTCCTATGGTGACATCTTTCCTTATTATTTTTATGTTAATATTAATGATTATACTTCTTTATATTCGGAGATGTATAACCTTATTGACTCCTTAGATGTTCATGATTCATGGGAGGACTTAGAACATGGTTGCAAAGATCCTAGTTGTGTATTTGGGTTATATATCATACTCTGCTATTCTTTTCATAATTTCTTTTATTTGGTTATTTCATATGCAAGTCAAGTGTTGCTCAAGAGGGGTTCGCCCAATGAGTTGGGTTTGGGTGCCCGCACGGCCTATAGGATTTTGGGTCGTGACAATTGGTATCAGAGCCTAGGTTCTAGGGTCCTTGTGAATCATGAACATTGTCAAGTAGAGTCTTGTTTATTGGTACGATGACGTCCGTACTTATCTACGAGAAGCTATGGTGACATTTAGGAAACTTTACTTCTTTCATTCCTTAATCGTGCGTTGGTACTTGAAAGTGAATGATTTGAATTCCTTGGAACTATAATGCGTCAACGATGAAGATGTTATAAAGATATGGAAGACTTCACAGTATGTGTTAGACACTTGGTTTGGAGGCAAAAGCTCGGAAAAATAGTGAAAATGTTTGGCTTTAGCCTATCTTATGGATAAGTTGGTATAAATATGGAAGGTAATTGGTTTAGTAATATGAAATCTAGAAGAATAGTTGAACTATTGAAGTATCCTTTAATAGAGCAAAGGGATTTTCGTAATCTTTGGAATCGTGAAAGAATTCGGTTAGCCGTGCGATGCTCAGGCGATGGTGGTTCGCAATACACTCGTTAGTGGAAACTAGGCAAGCTAGATAGTCATATTTATGCATACTAAGGTATGGCACAAGTTCTAATGCTAGTTTCAACACTTGAGTGCATGATGAGAAGGCCGTTCAACATAATATCTAATTCTTGTGCGAACCTTAATATGGGTTGTATTCAGTATAATAAAAAATTCATGAGATTTTTGTATGTTATTGATAAAGGTAGTTGTAAAATTCGTCAAGCTATCTTTGGGTGTATCACAAGTGGAGGAGCCTTTGGAGGCTGACCTAGATTTTTCTGCATCTTAGTGGTCTTTGTATATTTGATGATTGAGGATTTTATTTCAGATGAGCCGTCTGAGTGTTTGCTCGTGGCCCAGGGCTGAAGTAACCATGATGAACCTTGGATTTGTAAACTGAAAGTGGCAAGATCCTTCTTTTGGTAATTCATGTCGGTTATGAATCCTGGAATTCCTTTAATGACTTATTCTTAGGCGAAGCCTAAGTGTGGGAGTCGGTGGTGGATTGTGAGACCTTTGTGGTTGTTGGAACCGTCTTACGAAGACTTCTTATCAGTAAAGATTTGATCCTTTTCCTTTTCATCGTTGTGGTTTGCTCTAGCGGGGCTAGGAGCTGGAAGTCGGTGGGTTATGGATTTCTTGTTGTGGATTTTTATGAGTCTCGGTGCCTTGTCTTCATGAAGTGTCAGACTTTGGAAGTTAGACCAGTGTTCGTAGTTTTGACTTGGACGAATGTGTTGTAAAATTCCTTGTAAGTAGTTTTGCGTGATTCATCATGACCATGATGGTTGATTTTATAAGTTGTCGAGAAGCAGTCCCGAGTGTGTTATTATGCGAAGTCGAGGAGTTGTGTATGCCTCTTGGGGCCAAATCGTACATGTGTGGTTGGATTTTTTTTTATATGGTACAGACTTTGACTTGTGTGGTTACGAGAGAGTTATCGCGCGCGCATCACTTTGTATGACTAAGAGTGCGGTTGCGGGACTCCTCACGTGGTTATATTGGTTGGTCCAAAATGCTTGTGCGATTGCGATCTTGTGATCAGGTTGCGAGGAAGCGAAGTCTGTGTGAGGATGTTTATGGTAAGTCGATCTATTGGCTGCTTGTTTGGAATGAGTTGCGGATTTCTTCTAGTAGGTTTTACTTGGTGAGGCAGTGTCTTTAGTATGTTGCTTCTTGATGGTTGGTGTATCTTTTACTTTGCACCGGGTTAGCACTTGGTTGCATGAGTTTTGTCGTGGTATTTTTGAGGACGTGTAGTGCCGAACAATGTTGGATCTGTGACTTTGTGTGTAGGACCATGTGTGAGTTAGGGTGCGATTTGTAGCCGTTGGACTAGATTGAGCTGGTTGTGGCTATAGCTAGTATGTTGACTTTTCTTGGGAGCTATGATTGCTGGAACTCTTAATGCACTGTTTAGTTGTCGGTGGGTTGTTATTTGTATTTGAGATTATATTATGCAACATATTTATGTCTCGGACTGTATCCTGAGTTGGAGTGATGGTGTTGATGTATGTCGGTTGTAGGCTGAAATTAATTTCAGCTTTCTCGGGGTGTGTGTTGGTTTGTTAGGATCGATGTGTTTGCGAGTAGTGACTTTTATTTTAAAATTAAGGCCGTACCTCGTTTTGGGTTGGTGTATCATGTTCAGTATTTTGAGGTGTTTTCAGCTAAGATTGGTTCATCTTATCAGCTGATAAATGTTCGGAGATGATTTTGATAGTTGCCGGTTAGAGAGTGTATTAGGCTTTATAATGTTGGTTTTTGTGGGTTACAATTATGTTCTTCTTGTTACGGTGAGTATAGTTTTGATGATAGTGTTTGATCTTGCGATGGCATGGAGTCATACCGTTGTTGACCCGTTTGGATATGTTCGATTGAGATTGATCGCGAGATTTGATGTTTCGATTGGTTGTGCTCAGGTTGTTTCTGTTGGATTCTGGAGAGTGTGATACCCTATGGCTTAGAAGGTTAAAGACTTATGTAAGTGAAACCCGAGTGGCTTAGCGTCAGTTATGTGAATTTTGTTAATCAGCGATTCTTGTTGTGCTTTGACCGTTGATTTGAGGTTTTCGTCTACAGTTAGTGATAAGTCGGCTTATTGCTTCTAGACTTGGTGCACTCAGTTAGTACCGTTCGTTCGGTCGAGGTTATATCGAAATGTGGGTTCAAATTGGTTATTATTCCTCCTTGTAATGATTGGTTTTGTGCCACTTGGGTTGGTGTTGAGTCATGTGAGGTTCAAATTGCTCTATGTGAGAACGCTCGCCAATGTGATTTCTTAGATGGTTAGGCTTGAATGTGAGGACGGGATATCCTAGTGTTCATGGTTTGCTCTTTCCTTGCTATTCTTGTTGCTTATATATTATTCTGATTTTGGTTGTGACCGTGTGGGGTCCCATGGTATTGGTTTGTTTCTAGATATTTATATGATGTCGCTGGTTTGCTTTAAGCTGGAGTGTATTGCCTTTTGGGTTTTTTGTAGCTGTTGATAGTCCAATGGTTGCTTAGTTATAGGGGTAGTGCCGTCGAATTTTTTTTGTAAAATTTGAGCCTTAGCGAGATTACGGCATTACGGTGATATTGGAAGGTTGGTGTTGTCGTTGATATTTATGGTTTGCTCTCGTTCCTTCTTATCTTGGAATCTCTATGTTCGACCTTTGAGTGTTGTTGCAGTGTGGGGCATTCACGTTGTTACTGAGTTATTCTCGGAATAGCGGTTGTATCACATGGTTGTTGTGGTTGTAGTGGTTGATTGGAATTTCCAGGGATCCTTATGTTGTTAGGGGAGATGCTGCTGAAATTTTTAAGAATTTCAAGACTTAAAAAAAAAAATTTGAGTTCGATTTGTGGTTTTTGGATGGAGGTTGTGTCATTGGTCTTGTGCTTGGTTCGTTCGTGGACGAACGAGTCTAAGTAGGGGAGATTGTAATGGCCCGCCCAGTCATTTTGGTAAATCAAAGCTCCGATATGCATGTCGATATATTTTTTTTAGTTCCAATAAGTTTGTATGGTGATTTTGGTCATGTCCACAAAGTTTGGTTAAGTTTCGATGAGTTTTGGATAAGTTTGGTTTTGGTTTCGACGTAATTTGAGCATAAAAGTTACCATATTGAGATAACGGCCTTTGATTCGTATTCGACTAAACCATTATATCTGTATCGTAATTTGGAAACCATAGAAACTGAAATCATCAAGTTTAGACATCATAT
The DNA here is from genome assembly GCA_029990175.1 of Petunia secreta. Taxonomy (NCBI): domain Eukaryota; kingdom Viridiplantae; phylum Streptophyta; class Magnoliopsida; order Solanales; family Solanaceae; genus Petunia; species Petunia secreta. The sequence goes on from JARKIP010000003.1 coordinate 29,551,532, forward strand.
GAGGGATTTATGATAATTTTACTAAAGAATTGGGTTGCCAGAATTTTCAGATTATTTACGAAATTGCCACTCACTGCGTAGTTAAAAATCTGCACTATTCCAAATATTGAAACCAACATATCTCCTTCATTATAAAGTCAAATGGAGTGATTCAAAAGCCTAACTTGACTAGATTTTCACAAGGAATCTATTGGAGGCATCAAAAGTGAGTTTTGGGATTGTTTGGTATAAGAAACGAGGCAGAACAGTAGGCATTTTTGGCTATTAATGTTTATGGAGTTTTTCTCATCTTGAAAGTTTGGAATTGGGAGAATTCAAGGATGTTCTTCTATGGGGTAAGGTCTAAACCATAACCTAAGTATTTTGCTTTGATTCATTCCTTTGGTTTAAGCTTTAATCCATGATTTCTAAAGTATGAAATTGGGGTTTTCTTGTGAAGAATGTTTAATGGGTCTTTCTTGAGAAGTTCATAAAATTGATTAGATTTCATAAGTTGCTTTAAATGATGAAGTTGATTGAGTTTATGCTAGATTATGATATATCTAAGGTTGAATTTGATAACCCTATTTTGGTCATAAATGGTGGTTGTGAGAAATTGGGGAAGTTGAGTAAGTTCTTAAATTTTAACTCAAAAGTGGAATAATATGGGGATTTTAGAATGTTAACGATATCGGATTGACTTGATTTTCGTATGTATAAACTCGTTTTCGAATGGGTAACATGATTGTAGAATTGGATTTGAGATTTGAGGTGTTTATAAATAATTGACTTTCAACATAAACCCGACAATTGATAAATTGGCTATTTGATGATGTAGATGGACTTTAATTGAGAAAGTAACCACACTTTTGGACTCGTGGGTGAATGAGTAATCTAAAAATGTATGTTGTTCCGGTAATCGGATATGTGGGCCCATGGTTGACTTTTGGGTTGACTTTTTGACTCGTTTGTCATCCAGTCGTGAAAATTAGTATGATAGCTTATATTGATTGTATTATTTATTATTTTGCATAAAGTGGACTTATTTGGAAGGATTTGGGCGTGAAAGGACGATCGTGGGCTAGTTAGCAATCGTCGGCTTGAGGTAAGTGGTTTACATCCCTTCTTTGGTGGACTTTCTCCACATTGGATGTCTATGTATGTGTTCCTTACATGCATGGCTGCTGAAATGAGCATACTTATTATGCCAAGACTATTTTGAAAAGTGTAATTACAGTTCATTACTATTTCTTGATTTATTATCGTAACACGATGTAGTTCCGTGCATATTATTATGGTACGATGTAGTTCCGTACATATTATCATAGCACGATGTAGTTCCGTGCATATTATTTTGGTACGATGTTTCGTACATATTATCATCGCACGATGTAGTTCCGTGCATATTATTATAGTACGATGTAGTTCCGTACATATTATCATAGCACGATGCAGTTCCGTGCATATTATTGTGGTACGATGTTTCGTACATGTTATCATCGCACGATGTAGTTCCGTGCATATTATAATGATACGATGTAGTTCCGTACATATTATGATAGCACGATGTAGTTCCGTGTATATTATTGCGGTAAGATGTTTTGTACATATTATCATCGCACGATGTAGTTCCGTGCATATTATTATGATACGATGTAGTTCCGTACATATTATGATAGCACGATGTAGTTCTGTGCATATTGTTGTATTATGACATAGTCCCATACATATCATTAAGTCACAATGGATGTGTCTTAATACTTTGATGACTAAGTATGAATATTACTTGTTTGTTAATTAAGTGATTTTGTCTTTACTTTTTGGTCACCTTGGAGTTGTTTGAGTTTTCATATATTTGCAACTCGTTATTCTACTTGGAGCCCTGTCCCCACTTGCTGAGTCCTTTTGACTCACCCACTTTCTTTGTTTTTTTTCGTATTGTTTTATATTCGGCAGATTTGATATCGAGTTCTACCAAGCATTGTGGTAAACGGAGTTGCTCATCCTTTAATCTAGCGGTGAACCACTTTTGTCCTATGGTGACATCTTTCCTTATTATTTTTATGTTAATATTAATGATTATACTTCTTTATATTCGGAGATGTATAACCTTATTGACTCCTTAGATGTTCATGATTCATGGGAGGACTTAGAACATGGTTGCAAAGATCCTAGTTGTGTATTTGGGTTATATATCATACTCTGCTATTCTTTTCATAATTTCTTTTATTTGGTTATTTCATATGCAAGTCAAGTGTTGCTCAAGAGGGGTTCGCCCAATGAGTTGGGTTTGGGTGCCCGCACGGCCTATAGGATTTTGGGTCGTGACAAATCTCTTCTATCTTTTATTCTTGCGTCATATTCATTTGATTTACTTAAACAACCACCAATCCAGCTTCATATTTCAGTGCTAAATATTTTTGCGTTATTCTTGCCCAAGCTGGTATAGGGGTTAAGACATAACCAATTTTAATTTTATTCCTCTAAATTCATAGCCACTATGTATACAAATATATGATTTCAAATATACCACAAAAGATCGCTTAATATAGAGTACTAAGTAAATAATCTTTTGCTAATTATAAGTATTCAACTAAAATATTCATTGATATGTGATGAATTAATTTCAACTTCAATCTTGCATATCCTATTACATGTGCATATACATTCAAATCCTAAAAAAGATACTTCAATTGATATGCAAGAAAATACAATAGCCGCATTGTGAACAATTATGACAAAATTGTAAGGAGTATGCTATACGATATAAAAATCTCATTATTAAATTTATAATGCTAAATTAAACTTTCGGTAAAGCCATTAGACCATCTCTGTTATTATAACTTTCCACATTGTTGAGAACATTTCTTACGATGTAAACACAACTTTAAGGAAAATAAAGTAAAGTAATAATTGAAGCTCTAGATAACATAAAATTTGAATTATTCTTTCTGATGGCGTTTTCCTTCAAATAAAATGAAAAGAGCAAGTGAAAACTCTATCCGAATTAAAAAAGCGGTCTGCACAATAAACTTGCAAAGAACTTCTTGGAGGACATATACCTTAAACCTCTTGTCAATGTGAGCCTCAGACACCTACAATCAAAATGTCAACCAAGCATTTCAAGGTTTTACAATGTTCATGTAGTTATTGCTTCTTACTTCATAAATATAGAGTAGATTCTGCTACTACTATTTACCAAAAAAAAAAAAAAAAAAAAAGAGATGCATTGCATTGATTCTATTACATCTCCTTGCTAGTTTATATTTAAAAACCAACTTGAAAGTTGAAATAACACAGAACGTTAAATAACTTCAAGAAGAATTTGAGAACATCTCTTGAAAAATCTATCAAATCAAATGAAATCTGGCTTAATTTTGCGATAATAGTTTTGCAAAGAGAGGAAAATTCTTACCTCGACTATTCCACTTACGCACTGCCTCTTCCTCATTTCGTTTCACCAACTCACACCTCACAAGATTAAAAAATGAAAGGGATAAAAAAGGACATATAAAAACGAAAAAGGAATAAAGATTTAGAATATTCTACTTCTAGTATTAATAACATCAAATCTGATTTGCTCATTTATAGACGGATAAACTAATCTATATTTAATGGATATCTTATCCTTATCTTAATATTATCACATTTAAATAAAATTAGATGATAGCTTTATGTTTTCTTATTTAGTTATTTTCTCTCCCTCCTCCCAAGAGAATCATTATTGTTCCTTCTTTATCTTACTCTAACATAAAATTAATAACGATACATAAATGTTTGATTAAACAAAGCAATAATTATAGATTAGTATTAAAATATTATTCACTCCAAATAAATGTACCATAATATTCATTTTGGACAGCTTATGAAATATCAAATAGCACAACAAACTCTCAAGAATTCAAAAAACATTCTTGTTGAGAAAAATCCAAAGATGGAAAGAAGCAGTTAATTGATATACACTAATATTATTATGCTCCCAAGAGTTTATGAACCCAATAATTAATCTACTTCTTGCAATTAATAGAAAAACAAATATTGTTTTAGAAAAATATCAGGATGAAAATAAATATTACACATACCATGATATTATTTGTAATGACCCGATATTTTACAAGTATTAATTTTCTAGTTATTCTGTTAGTTTCGATACATTTATTTTAATTATTATTATTGAATAATTATTTATGTAAATTATTAATGAAAAGGACTAAAAATATAATTAAGAGTAATTGTTGGACTGATTTGACATTACTCTTATTAGTTGTATTTAAGTGAAATGAAATAAATAAAATAGTGGAGAAGTGGATAAGTCATATTTGTATCTGCATAAGCACAATAGCGTTACGAAAAAAAGGCACAGGTTTTAAAGTAGAAAACTTGGGAAATAAGGTTGAGAAGTGGACGATTGCGGTAGTGGTTGGTTAAGTCATTTTTGTTCAATTCAAGACGTTGAAAATTTCTGTGATAATTGCCTACGGCCCTCCTATGTTAGTTCATACCATTGCTACCTTTAAAAAAAACTTACCATTCTCTTTTGTTGTAATCATTGTGCTAATGATTAGGAAGACCTCATGATGACCTAATGATTGGTAGTATTAAAAGATAACTTGAAAAGTATTTAGTGTAGCCACTGTTTCGGCGCCCGTAAGATTCAAGTACGGGTTCCATGTCTTGGTTTCTTTTTCTTAGTAATTATTTACTAAGTAGTGAAGACAAAATTTATAATATTAAAATTAGTAAGTAATGGATGATGAGATAGAGCTTTGACAATATATTCTTGGTGATTAAATTAAAAGATTACAAATTATGCTTTTAGTTTCAGGCAGGGACGTTGTAAAAGTAAATTCATTTAATAGGATATTAGTTTAGGCGGAGAGCACTATAATGTTTGCTTGAAATAAAATACTCTATTAGTATTTTTTTTCTCTCATTTCTATCCGTCATCACTATTATTATTATTTTAGTTATACATGGGAATTACTATTGGCATTACTACTATGGATGGATGAATTTGTATCAAGATCAAGAATGCAGTTATCGTTTTCAAATTGTGACTTTTGTGTGTGACTTGGGAACTAATTTGTTCCAGGATTCGAGAATAATTTTAGACTCACGAATGTGTACCAATGCAATATATTAATTATGTATTCCGTTCTTTTACTTAGAGCAACAACGTTTGGAGGAGATTCGCCAAGGGAAGAAGATTGTTGAGTAGTGTTTTGCTGCTTCGGGTAGAGGTAGGTGGTTCTATCCCTTTCTTTGGTGGAACTAGTCCACGCGGGATATTGTACATGCGTTCCTTGTATGTGCACTGCCTTAGGTGTAACCGTTTACACCTTTTCATTGTGTTTAAATATTTACTTGGAATATGGATTCTTTTTCTGGATTGTGTTTACTCCTGGTTGTTGTTTAAAGTATTGCAAGTTATGTGCCTATTTGACATAAAAATTTATGATTACTTTGATATGTCGGAGTTGGTCCAATTGATAATGTTTCGGAGTTTGTCCATTTGATAGCCTCAGAGTTGGTCCACTATCTATTTTAGAGTTGGTACATTGGATAGCCTCGGAGTTGGTCCACTATCACATCATTTCGGAGTTAGCCCACATGTTCTGCTGGTTTATTAATTGAGTTTAATTGTTGGTTCTTGAATGAGATTTATTGATGTTGAATGGTGTGATTGGATGAACTATTTAAATAGCGAATTATAACATGTTTCTTTTTCTCCCTCCCCTATTATGTTAATTTATTGCTTAGACTAGTTTCCTGTCTTTTATAGGAACTAGTCTACCCACCTACTAAGTCCTTTTGACTTACGTTATTTTATTTATTGTTTTCTTATTATCTGTTCGGGCAAATACGGTTCCGAGTACCAGTGAGCCCCATGGCCAGAGTTGAAGATTTTCCTATTGATCAGCGGTGAGCCAACCATCCTCATTCCGTAGTGGCACACCTTTCCATTATTTCATTCATGTCATTTATTGTTTCGGACATTCGGGATATTTTATTCATTATTTATCTTATAGATGTTCATGGCTTATGGTAGAAGACTAGACCTTTCATTTGCACCATGGAATATTCTGCATATTTCAGTAATAAAAGTCACAACTTGAATTTTATTATATTATTTCTTTAATATTATTGAGGTTAATTATTAATATAGCGAGTGGGTTCGCCCGATGGGGTTTGTTCGGGTGCCCTCACGACCATCCAGGATTTTGGGTCGTGATAATTGGTATCAGAGCCCAGGTCTAATGTCCTGATAAGTCATGAACAGTGCCTAATAGAGTCTTGTTGATCGGTATGGAGACGTCTGTACTTATCTACGAGGGGCTATGTGGAATTTAGTGAAAATTTCCTTTCTTTCGTTCTTCTGTTTCGGGCGTATAGATTTCAAGTCAAAGGCTAACTTATTCAACTGTCTAATTCGCATATGGTGATCACTCGTTCTTCTTCATCACAACAAGGGGTGAATGCGCCAGACGCGGCAGCTGGAGTACAGGCACCTGAGGTAGTACCACCGGTGCAGGCTGCCCCCGAGAGGTGGTGGTAGAGGTGGTGGCGGAGGCCGAGGTAAAGGACGTGGTAGGGGTGGTCGTGGAGCTCATACTCAGACCGCCGCCCAGCCTAGGGCTAGGCCCAATCATGCTGCAGGGGAGGATGCTTAAGATGAGGATCCAGTAACAGAGGATCCACCAGTTGATCCGCCAGTTGTACCGGACGCTCAGGAGGTCCGATTCCTATTGATGGGGGATTTATAGCCACCCCGGTTCTTCAGGACACTTTGGTGCAGATATTGGAATTTCTTAAGGCTCAGTACCCTCAGGGTGTACCAGTTGATTCAGCTCCTTCCCGAGATCATGCTAGGGTTGGTATCCAGACACCGATTATGCATACTCCAGAGACTCAAGCTGCTACAGGTCTTCATGATCCAGATGTTTTTATAATTAGTGGGACGCCTCAGACCACAGGTCAGAGTATTGACACATGTAGACTTCACCAGTTTAAGAGGTTGAAACCGCCTATTTTTTCAGGTACAGATGCTTCTGCAGATCCACTTGACTTTATTGAGAGTTGTGAGGAGATTCTATCTACCTTGGGTTTTCTTCAGGAACATGGAGTGGAATATACCACATTTCAGCTCAGAGGGTATGCTAAGGCTTGGTGGAAATCTTTTATGGCAGGCAGGGAAGCTGGGTTACCCAAGCTCACTTGGACAAAGTTCGTGCATAAGTTTTATGAGGTATTCTTGCCTATGACCTTGAAAGATGAGAGCGCAGACAGTTCGAGAAGCTTCGCCAGAGAGACATGACAGTTACTCAGTACTATATTCATTTCATAGAGTTATCTCGATTTGGGGCTATATTGATTCCCACCATGGCAGAACAGGCGAAGAGGTTCATTGAGGGTCTTTCCCCTCCTTTGAAAGATCGTATGGCACGTGATGTGGGTTCTGGGATTTCGTTTGAGCAGGCAGTCGAGACAGCCAGGAGGATTGAGAGATACCGGATTCAGGATAGAGAAGAGTGGGACAGTAAGAAGTCCCGTGGTTCAGGTAATTATTCTGGAGCCTCATCTGGAGGCAAGGGTGCCCACGACAGATTCTCAGATAAGTAGGTTTATTCTACATCTCAGGGATCTCAGATCGCATCTATGACTCATCAGGGGCAATTCAGTATGCTCCTCATTTACAGCAGGGTCATTTCCAGATGCCTTATCAGGCCCAGTCATATCATCCTGGTATTAATTGTCATCATTGTAAGGAGATTGGACATTTTACCCAGCTCCTCAGTTGCAGGCATTGACCCGTGCTCCTGGTATTTTTGCAGCTCCTTTGGCCTCTACGGGTCCTCCACAACCAGCAGAGGTCATGGGCGTGGAGGTGGAAATTATCCTAGTGGTGGTTATTCAGGCCGTGGTTCTTCTGGTGGTGGTCATTCAGGTCGTGGTTATTCTAGCAGTGGTCACCCAGGCAGTTGTTATTCTGGTGGTGGTCGGTCAGGCGGTGGATATTCAGGTGGTGCTCACCCTCAGGCTTAGACTAGGGATTAGATTTATGGTCTCCCAGCTAGGCAGAATGCGGTGGCATCCAATGCTGTGGTCACAGGTATGATTTCTATATGTGGTCGTGATGCTTATTCACTTGTTGATCCGGGTTCCACTTATTCCTATGTATCGCCATATTTTGCTGCAGGTTTCAATGTTGATTATATGCTTATTAATGATCCCTTTTGTGTTTCGACACCGGTTGGAGAGTCTATTGTGGTAGATCGAGTATATCCAGGCTGTGTAGTTTCTATTCAGGGTCAGCAAACCGTTGTTGATTTATTAGTTCTTGACATGGTAGACTATGATGTGATCATAGGTATGGATTGGTTGGCATCTTGTTACGTGACTCTTGATTGCCATGCCAAGACAGTCCGGCTTTCTATTCTGGGTGTACCCTCGGTTGAGTAGCACGGTTCTTATCTTGCACCTTCGAGCAAGGTTATCTCTTTCATAAAGGCTAGACGGATGTTAGGCAAAGGGTGTTTAGCCTATCTGGCATTGATCCAGGACACCAGCATTGAGTCCCCGTCTATTGATTCTATTCCTATTGTTTGTGAGTTTGCTGATGTGTTTCCCGAGGATTTACCGGGTGTTCCTCCTGATAGAGATATTGAATTTGGCATAGATTTTGTTCCGGGTACGCAGCCTATCTCTATTCCTCCTTATCGTATGGCTCCTGCCGAGCTGAGAGAATTAAAGGAGCAATTGCAGGATTTACTTAGTAAGGGATTTATCAGACCCAGTGTTTCACCTTAGGGAGCTCCAGTATTATTTGTTAAGAAGAAAGATGGCTCGATGCGGATGTGTATTGACTATAGGCAGCTGAACAAGGTGACGATAAAGAACAAGTATCCGTTGCCTCGTATTGATGACTTGTTTGATCAGCTGCAGGGAGCTAAATTCTTTTCTAAGATTGACTTGAGATCTGGTTATCATCAGTTGAAGATTCGTGAGAGTGATATCCCAAAGACAGCCTTCCGGACCCGTTATGGTCACTATGAGTTTCTGATTATGTCATTTGGGCTTACAAATTCCCCGACAGCTTTTATGGATTTGATGAACCGAGTGTTCAGGCCTTACTTGGACTTATTTGTCATTGTCTTTATGGACGATGTTTTGATTTATTCTTGTAGCCGAGAGGAGCATGAGGAGCACCGAGAATGGTTCTGCAGACACTTCGAGATCAGAAGTTGTACGCCAGGTTCTCCAAGTGTGAATTCTAGTTGGATTTTGTGGCACTCTTGTGTCACATTTTGTCTAGTAAAGGAATGAAAGTTGATCCAAAAAAAATTGAGGCAGTTCAGAATTGGCCATGATCTACTTCTCTGACTGAAACACGTAGTTTCCTTGGCTTGGTGGGGTATTACCGGTGATTTGTTCAGGGGTTTTCCTCTATTGTAGCTCCGTTGACCAGTTTGACTTAGAAGGTGTGCATTTTAGATGGTCAAAGAAGTGTGAGGCAAGCTTTCAGAAGTTCAAATCCTTATTGACTACTACTAATCTTCCTACTGGTTCAGGCAGGTTCATAGTATATTGTGACGTCTCTCGTATTTTTTTGGGATGCATCTTAATGCAAAATGGCAGGTTATTGCATATGCATCGAAGTAGTTGAAAGTTAGTGAGAATAACTACCTTACAGATGACTTGGAATTGGCAGCGGTTGTGTTTGCATTAAAACTTTAGAGGCACTATCTTTATGGTGAGTCTTGTGAAATATTCACTGATCACAAGAGCTTAGAACACCTATTTAATCAGAAAGATTTAAATGGCAGGCAGCGTAGATGGCTCGAGTTGATCAAGGATTATGATCTTACCATTCGTTATCACCCGGGAAAGGCCAATGTTGTAGCTGATGCATTGAGCCAAAAGTCTATGGGTAGTCTTGCATATTTAGATGCTGATATGAGGCCCTTGGCGATTGATTTGCAGTCTTTGACTAACCAGAGGGTTAGAGTATTCAGCCCAACGCCTGACAGAGTTTTTTCTTGTATGATGACCCAGTCCTCTCTTGCCAATCAGATCAAGGAGAGGCAGTATGAGGATCCTTATTTTCTAGAATTGTGAGATACGACCCTAAGTTGGGGAGTGTCAGAGTTTATAGTTGGTGATGATGGTGTCCTTCGTTTCAACGGTCGTTTGTGTGTTCCTAATGTTGATGACTTGAGGCGGTTGGTATTAGATGAGGCACACCATTCGCGATATTCCATTCATTCGTGAGTTATACTGGTGGAAGGGAATGAAGAAGGATGTTGTTGAGCACGTGTCTCAATGCTCAAACTGTCAGCAGGTCAAGTACGAGCATAGAAGACCCGCAGGTTTATCCCAAGTTTTACCTGTTCCTGAGTGGAAGTGGGAGATGATCACTATAGACTTTATTGTTGGTTGGCCTAGGACTTTGAGACAGCATGGCTCGGCTTGGGTGGTAGTTGATAGACTTACCAAGTCTGCTCACTTTATTGCAGTGAAGACTACATATTCAGCAAAGAAGTTGGCTCAGATTTTCATTGAGCAGATTATCCGATTGCATGGTACTCCACTTTCTATTATTTCTACTAGAGGCTCTCAGTTCACAGCACAGTTTTGGCAGTCATTTCAGCGAGAATTAGGGACTAAGGTTCAACTTAGTACTGCATTTCACCCACAGACGGATGACCAGTCTGAGCGGACTATTCAGATATTAGAGGATATGTTGAGAGCTTGTGCGCTGGACTTTGGTGGTCATTGGGATACCATTTACCCCTAGCAGAATTCGCTTATAATAATAGCTATCAGTCTTCTATTCAAATGACACCGTTTGAGGCTTTGTACGGGCGTAGGTGTTGCTCTCCAGTGGGATGGTTTGAGTATGGTGAGGTGATTGCTTTGGATCCAGATTATGTACAACAGACTTTAGATAGGGTCCGAATTATTCAGGATCGCTTGCGGACTGCTCAGAGTAGGCAGATATCATATAAAAATTGGAGGACCCGGTACTTGGTGTTTATGAAGGGTGATTTAGTGTACTTAAAGGTGTCACCGATACGAGGTGTGATAAGATTTGGGAAGAAAGGAAAATTGAGCCCTCGTTTCATTAGCCCATTTGAGATTATTCAGCGTATTGGTAATATTGCTTATAAGCTTGCCTTACCCGATTCGATGCCAGTTCATCCAGTTTTTCATGTTTCTATGCTTCGGAAGTGTGTTCGTGATCCTATTCAAATTATTGAGGCGAATACAATTAAGTTGGATGAGGATCTAACTTATGAGGAGGTTCCGGTTGCTATCGTTGAGATGGATATTCGCAAGTTGAGATCAAAAGAAATTCTTTTAGTAAAGGTGCAGTGGAGAAATCGTCCACAAGATGATGTTACTTGGGAGATTGAGGCGAATATGTATGAGAAATATCCTCACTTGTCTGAGACTTCAGGCGTGTGTCATGACACTTGACTGGTTGACATTTGCTTATATTTTTTTCTATTACCCCTTGTGAAGTCGTACGGGGCTTAGATTTTTCAAGTATCTTTCGAGGACGAACGAGAATTTAAGTGGGGAGAATGTAATGACCCGATATTTTATAAGTATTAATTTTCTAGTTATTCTGTTAGTTTCGATACATTTATTTTAATTATTATTATTGAATAATTATTTATGTAAATTATTAATGAAAAGAAGGACTAAAAATATAATTAAGAGTAATTGTTGGACTAATTTGACATTACTCTTATTAGTTGTATTTAAGTGAAATGAAAAAAATAAAATAGTGGAGAAGTGGATAAGTCATATTTGTATCTGCATAAGCACAATAGCGTTACGAAAAAGAGGCACAAGTTTTAAAGTAGAAAACTTGGGAAATAAGGTTGAGAAGTGGACGATTGCGGTAGCGGTTGGTTAAGTCATTTTTGTTCAATTCAAGACGTTGAAAATTTCTGTGATAATTGCCAGTCGGGAGTTGACATACTGCTACGGCCCTCCTATGTTAGTTCATACCATTGCTACCTTTAAAAAAAACTTACCATTCTCTTTTGTTGTATTCATTGTGCTAATGATTAGGAAGACCTCATGATGACCTAATGATTGATAGTATTAAAAGATAACTTGAAAAGTATTTAGTGTAGCCACTGTTTCGGCGCCCGTAAGACTCAAGTACGGGTTCCATGTATTGGTTTCCTTTTCTTAGTAATTATTTACTAAGTAGTGAAGACAAAATTTATAATATTAAAATTAGTAAGTAATGGATGGTGAGATAGGGCTTTGACAATATATTCTTGGTGATTAAATTAAAAGATTACATATTATGATTTTAGTTTCAGGCAGAGACGTTGTAAAAGTAAATTCATTTAATAGGGTATTAGTTTAGGCGGAGAGCACTGTAATGTTTGCTTGAAATAAAATACTCTATTAGTATTTTTTCTCTCATTTCTATCCGTCATCACTATTATTATTATTTTAGTTATACATGGGAATTACTATTGGCATTACTACTATGGATGGATGAATTTGTATCAAGATCAAGAATGCAGTTATCGTTTTCAAATTGTGACTTTTGTGGGTGACTTGGGAACTAATTTGTTCCAGGATTCGAGAATAATTTTAGACTCACGAATGTGTACCAATGCAATATATTAATTACGTATTCCGTTCTTTTACTTAGAGCAAGAACGTTTGGTGGAGATTCGCCAAGGGAAGAAGATTGTTGAGTAGTGTTTTGTTGCTTCGGGTAGAGGTAGGTGGTTCTATCCCTTTCTTTGGTGGAACTAGTCCACGCGTGATATTATACATACGTTCCTTGTATGTGCACTGCCCTAGGTGTAACCGTTTACACCTTTTCATTGTGTTTAAATATTTACTTGGAATATGAATTCTTTTCCTGGATTGTGTTTACTCCTGGTTGTTGTTTAAAGTATTGCAAGTTATGTGCCTGTTTTACATGAAAATTTATGATTACTTTGATATGTCGGAGTTGGTCCAATTGATAGTATTTCGGAGTTTGTCCATTTGATAGTCTCGGAATTGGTCCACTATCTATTTTAGAGTTGGTACATTAGATAGCCTCGGAGTTGGTCCACTATCACATCATTTCGGAGTTAGCCCACATGTTCTGCTGGTTTATTAATTGAGTTTAATTGTTGGTTCTTGAATGAGATTTATTGATGTTGAATGGTGTGATTGGATGAACCATTTAAATAGGGAATTATAACATGTTTCTTTTTCTCCGTCCTCTATTCTGTTAATTTATTGCTTAGACTAGTTTCATGTCTTTTATAGTTGAAGATTTTTCTATTGATCAGTGGTGAGCCAACCATCCTCATTCCATAGTGGCGCACCTTTCCGTTATTTCATTCATGTCATTTATTGTTTCGGACATTCGGAATATTTTATTCATTATTTATCTTATAGATGTTCATGGCTTATGTTAGAAGATTAGACCTTTCATTTGCACCATGGGATATTCTGCATATTTCAGTAATAAAAGTCACAACTTGAATTTTATTATATTATTTCTTTAATATTATTGAGGTTATTATTAATATAGCGAGTGGGTTCGCCCAATGGGGTTTGTTCGGGTGCCCTCACGACCATCCAGGATTTTGGATGGTGATATTGTTGTACTCACATAGCTTATGAACTAAAGAATCCACTGCTTGCAATAACAAATTAACAAAATCAAACCTAGACTCATTCGATATAAATTTGAACAAAATTTGTTGAGTTTCTACCTTAATTAAAAAATACGTCAATAATAGAGAAAATACAAACAAACACATGAACAATATATATCTATTTCTTCAAACGAAAGGTGACATGCCAATTCATCAAGGCTTAAATGCATTTTCCTTTTCATGTTTCTGCATTAAGATCTAAGAAGAAAGAAAACTATTTACACTTTTAAAAACTATCATTGAAAAATCTAAATTTCAATTATTACTCATTAAAATCAACATGGAAAAATCAATGAAATGCAATGGTAGTACCAATCTATCGCATTGAGATCATAAAAATTGTAGTGAAATATCGCAGCAAGAAATGTGTAGATTGATTTGATAGTGATATGGAGGATTAAATAGGATGAGAAAAGAGATATAGAAGATTGATATGGATAGACTATAAATTCAAATATCTTATCTCTCAATTCAATTCTATCTTTCAATTATAAATTTGAACTGGAAGAAATCTTTTTATTTCAGTTCAAATTCTATAAGTTACCACAGTAAATTCATAATATAAGATAAATAGTATATTAAATATGCGGATATCATATGTGCTAGTTTGTAGTTCAAATTTGAGAACTACTACTTATAACATATAGTATCTTATCCCTTCAAATTCAAGATGGTAACAGTTAGGATTGATAAAATCTATCACATGATAATGTATGGTAGTATATTTTACAATTTTCCTTTTTTGTTAATGTTTCTTTTACCATTCAATGCTACTCATAATAACATCTAGTATCTTATCCCTTCAAATTCAATATGGTAACATTTAGGATTGATAAAATCTATCACATGATAATGTATGGTAGTATATTTTACAATTTTCCTTTTTTGTTAATGTTTCTTTTACCATTCAATGCTACTCATAATTTAAAACCTGGGAGCTAAATGATTATAGAAAATGTAGTTCTTATACTCAAATTTGAGTCGGCCTTATTTGTGAATTCATTATAACTAGTCAAATTGTCCGTGCGAAAAAACATCTTTAAATTAAATTAATAAAATGATAGTACTTTTGATTTGTTGAGACGAAAAGATATCATGTAAAAATCAAAAAGTATATTATTGTCTAAATCTGAAGATACCTTTTAAGTTATTTTTTCATAGAGTAATCTGAGCATACAAATTAACATCTTCAACTTGAAGGTACTTCGAAAGTTAAATTTTCAAAACTTAGACCAAAATTAAACTCAAAAGAGGGGAATTAAATTGAAAACAACATTAAAAAGAAACAATAGTAATTATGATGATCAAAGTATAAACGAAGTGATAACCGCATCTACTATATCATCAGATGTCTGTATAAGCCCCTCTTAATTATCGTCTTCTTCATTTTTGTTTGTATCCAACATCCTTCTTTCCACCCTCCTTTGTACTTTTTTTTTTTTTTTTTTTTTTTTTTTGATACGAAAAGCATCATTACTTATATTACTGCAAAATAGTAGAAATAGTGTTGTTTGAAGTAGCATCAGATGTGCTACTTCTGTCATTGTCTAGGATTTGCAAACATGATAAAGGTGGCATACAAAAATACATAGTAGTATTGGACATTTGACAGGAGATCCCTTGCATTTCCATGGTGTTAGTCGAAGTGTTCCTTTCTCCCAGTTGGTCTGCTAGCTTATTCCCTTCGCGGAAAATGTGCTGCAAACCCACCTCGCCTATCTCCCCTGCTAAGCACCTGCAAATTTTAAATATTTGTGAGTATAATTTGTTGGGATTATAATAATTATCCACGATTACCTGTGAATCTGTCTCCACGATTAATGGAGTAATACCCCTATTTTTAGCAAGTTTTAGCCCTTCCATTAGAGCCACCAGCTCGCTATAAATAGCATTTGGTGAAGGAAAAATCTTAGTAAAACCCATGATCCAATCACCAGCACTATTTCTGATAATTCCACCTGCTCCTCCTACCTTATTTTTGGGGTTAAAAGCCCCATCAATATTCATTTTGTAAATTCCTTTGTCAGGTGGAATCAATTTAATATGCCTCCTAGTTTTAGTAGTAGGTGTTTTAAGCCTATTTGAATATCCCATAGTGACATATTCAATAGCTAGTTGTTTGACTGAATTGGCTGTGTTAGGTATTTGATGATGGTCGAATAGAGTTGCATTTCTATTTTTCCATGTTAGCCAAGTAAGAAGAGTCAGGATAGTGTCTGAAGGGATGGTTAGAGACCCATATGTTATGGGGTATTTATTAGAGATACAAGCTTCTTTAAGCCATTTTATGAAGTTTTCACTAGGCCTTTTAATACTGGGTAAGGACTCCCATATTGAATCTGAGGATGGGCAATGAATAAAAATGTGATCTATTGTTTCCTCTAAATCCGGGCAAGACTTGCAGCTGCTACAAAGTATAATCTTCCTTTTAGCCAGTTCCTTTGCTGTAGGAAGTCTATGGAGACCTAGTAGCCATAGAAAATTCTTTATTTTAGGTAATGTTGCAGCCTTCCATATCCAATTATAGTTAAAAGTAGTAGTCGATGATAACTCATGGTTTATCGTACTAATATTTTTAATGGAAGCTGTAGTAAATTGGCCATTTGGCGAGTGGTCCCATTGTATAGTGTCATTTGACGTTGCGTCTAGTTGAGTATTAGCAATGAGATTTAAGACTGTCGGAGGAAGTTCAAAAGTTAACTGGTTAAAAACCCATGTTCC
This sequence comes from Petunia secreta, assembly GCA_029990175.1. Classification (NCBI taxonomy): domain Eukaryota; kingdom Viridiplantae; phylum Streptophyta; class Magnoliopsida; order Solanales; family Solanaceae; genus Petunia; species Petunia secreta. The sequence continues at coordinate 29,567,923 of JARKIP010000003.1, forward strand.
ATTTGCAATAATGTCTTTTACTACTAGTGTATCTGCTCCCTCTGGAAGGGGCCCCTGGATTAGACTGCGAAGGCTGTGATCGTGATTTACCCACCGATCTTCCCATAATCTAGCCGTAGTACCAGAGCCAATATTCCATACTAGACCTTTAGTACAAACGATGTTCCCTTTTATTAAGCTTTTCCAAATGAAGGAATGGTTGGATTGAGGTTTGATTAGACTAATATTCTTATTAGTTCTATTGTATTTTCCTTGTAAAATTCTACTCCATAAGGATGTGGTATCTGTTCTGTGGCGCCAGGCAAGACCTGCTAACAGATTTTTATTCTTTTGAGCAGCTTTGGTAATGCCTAACCCACCTGTTTTCTTGTCTTGCGTGACATTGTCCCATTTTACTAAATGGATTTTCCTCTTTTCAGATGTGGTACCCCAGATAAAATTTCTGGTAGCTTGATCAATCCTATCTGTTATAGCTACTGCCAACATGTTATTTTGCATTATATAAGAAGGGATAGCTGAAAGTGTGGATTTGGCTAGGATGGTGCGACCTTCTAATGATAGCAGCGCCATTTTCCAGCCTTTCAACCTATTGTGCATTTTATCCAGGAGGAACTGATAATCACGAATCCGAGGACTAGAATTGGTAATAGGGAACCCCAGATATTTCCCAAAAGAGGTGGCCTCCTTAATATTGAGGATATCTGTTACTGCATCTCTCATAGTACCGTTCGTGTTCTGGGAGAAAACAATACGACTCTTGGTGGCATTTATTTTCTGTCCTGATTGTGCCCCAAACCGGTTAAGCACTTGATGAATTTCATTCGCAGTATCAAGGTCCGCTTCCCCAAATAGAACCAGGTCATCTGCAAACAAGAGATGTGAGATGTGTGGCCCAGATCTAGAAATTTTAGTTGGCTTCCATTTAGATTCATTTACTGTCGTATTAACCATTTTAGTGAGTTGTTCCATACATATTATAAATATGTATGGAGAGAGAGGGTCCCCCTGTCGTATTCCTTTTGAAGGACAGAAAAAAGGGGTAGGACGGCTATTAACCAATATCGAGATTCTGGACGTGGAAATGCACGACATGATAAGCGATATGAAAGGAGTAGGAAAACCCAGGGCATCTAGGGAGCTTTTAACAAAAGACCATTCCAGTCTATCAAAAGCTTTTTCTAAATCTATTTTGATGATCATTTTGCCTTTCTTGCCTTTAAATTTCGTAAGAGATAGAACTGATTCTTGCACAATAATAGCGTTATCAACCGCTCTTCTCCCTGGGATGAAGCTTGCTTGATTTTGGCTGATAATATTGCCTAACAAAGGCCTTATACGGTTTACAATTATCTTAAAAATTATTTTGTAGATAGTGTTACAAAGGCTTATCGGACGATATTGGGTTATGTACTCCGGGCTTTTGACCTTAGGGATGAGCGATATATAAGTGTCATTTAAACCTTGAGGTAGGGTATGTCTATCAAATGTTTCCTTACACATATCAGTGACTGAGAATTTTGTAGCCTGCCAGTACTTCTGAAAAAATATAGGATGAAGTCCATCCGGTCCTGGAGCTTTCAGAGGTTGGAAAGAGTTCACTGAGTTTGTAATTTCAGCTTCCCTTAAAGGTTGGATTAGCTTCCGCTGAGCCTCATTAGATAATATATGGGTCGAGGTAGTATTATAAGAGTATCTTAAGGTACTCTCATGAATATTTGTTTGGTAAATTGTATGGAAAAATTCTACTATGAGGGAGTTAAGGTGACATGGATCATGAATCCATTCACCCGCCCCGTTATTAAGACCAATAATACGATTTCGGCGGTGGCGCTGGATAGTAGAAAGATGATAGAATTTGGTATTGCGATCTCCATCCGTAAGCCACTGAACCCTTGATTTGAGTTTCCAAAATTCATCTTCTAACTTAAGGATGTGGTTGTATTGATCTAGTAGGTTCTCTTCCAATTCTAGATGAAAATCCTTTTTAAAATGTGGATCCATTTTCTGTAAGCCATTTAATCTAGCAATAATATTCCTTTTATTTTTAAAAATATTTCCAAAATGACTTTTACTCCAAGAGGTGGCGTGTAAAATAATGTCTTTTAAGGAATTATCATACGTGTTATGGGCATGCCATGATGTATTGACAATATTAAGAAATTGAGGGCTTGTCATCCACATCGTTTCAAATTTAAAATTTGAAGTAGGGCCAGAGTATACGCGGTTCCAGTTTAAAAGTAAAGGACAGTGGTCTGAGTGTATACGTGTAAGATGTTTAAAAGAAGCGTAAGGGAAGAGTTTTAGCCACTCATCTGTACCTAAAAATCTATCCAGCCTTTCATATATAACTGTGGATTTTTTCTTACGCTTGTTCGTCCAAGTAAACCTCGATCCAGTAAAACCGAGGTCAATTAGCCCAATATTGTCTATACACTTTAAAAAAGCTGAAATTCTACTGTAGCTAACTGGGTTACCTCCAAATTTTTCATTTGCACAAGTGACTTCGTTAAAGTCCCCACATATAAGCCAGGGAATAGGTCTAGCCATATTAATTTTATTTAGGGTTTCCCACAGTTCCAACCTAGTACGATAATCAGTACTTGCATGTATAATTGAAATACGAAAGGGTTCAATTTTACCTACCTCAGCTGTAACATGAATTTCCTGTGTAGAAGCTCTTTCAGCTCGTGTGACCCTTACCTCATTAGTTTTCCAGAATAGCACCATACCACCCGCCATCCCATAGGCCGAAACTTCAACATAATCATCATATCCCAAGTCACTCATCATGCCAGCATGGGTTAATTTCTTAGTTTCCGTTAGAGAAAGAATAGCAGGTTTTGTCCAATTTAGCATTTGTTTTAAGTTTTGAGTAAAGTGGCGACTACCTGCACCACGACAATTCCAAAATAACAAAGACATGATTGCTGCGTTAAAGTCTCGATCAATTCCTACTCCATTCATTAGGCTGGTCAACCTAGTTACACACTCGTTTACAGGCTTCTGCCTGCGGTTCTCCAGTATCTCCGGTGGTGTCGTTGGGATGAGAAGAGCTACATACCTGAGCTGGTAGGGGTAATACTTGATACATATTGTTGTTTTCACCACATCCCTTGGCCAATAAAGAAGAGATCTTTTGGCGGACGTTTCTGGCAAGAAGATGGTTTCCGCTACTTTGAGAGTGATCAAATCCGTTGTCAATCCCTGAAATTTTTCTGACTCTGCTGAGCGGAATTGTTTTATCCTGTATTCCACTTCCCTCGCCCTTTCTAAGTCCGTCAGGTATGGTGGCTGATTTATATCTGGGACCACTTGGTCCATTTCGCTTGGACCCTGTGGAGAGCATGTCGATGAGTGTTTTTGTGGGTGTGTAATCCATGGTTGTATAGGTATCATTATCGGCGTCCCTTTGTCTAACTGGACTTGAAGTTCCAGGTTTAGCAACTCCTCCTCTGTAAGTGCATGTTGATCTACCAAATCTTGAAGCGTGGTTGTAAGTTTTTTTGCGAGATGATGTGCGAATTTGGCAAGATCTATTGTTGGTGTCACCTTCTTCCCTTTGTGCACAGAAATCGATGTGGACGAACTCCCCGTCTCCTAGGTGTGGGCTAGTGAGTGCACTGGTGGTGCCAATGTTAGATCCAAGTTTGGGGGGTGTGCCGGTGGTGTCATCTGACTGTTCCACTGCTGTGATAAGTGCGCCGGTGGAAAAAACCTTGGTGGTGATGTGCGGCGAATCATCTGGGGTGGTGCTGGTGGCCGTATCATTGGTGTTGCCATGGGTTGTCCATGATTTATTGGTACAGATCTGTTGTTCGGCTGTGTTTGGTGTCTCACTGCATTTGTTTGACGGCGACGGTGGTAAGTCTTTTGGGGAAGACGAGTCATCTTGATGGGGTTAGTTGAACGAGTGTGTATTGGTTTGTGTGTTGAGATTACTGGTTGTTTCTATTTGTGGTGTGTGTGTGGTTATAGGTATATTTAGGTAGTGACTTGTTATATCAGATGTTTTAGAGTTCCTTTGGGGTGTACCCATTTCTGCGTTGCACGATTTCTCCATTAATGTTGTGTCAGTGAAGGTCGTGTATGTTTTTCCATTTTTTGTTTCTTTGTTCAGCTTTTGGACTGTGTTTGAAGTGTTTGTGTCAGCACTAGTATTGTTATTTTTGGTTTTCTTTGTTTGGCCAAAAATAGCGGGGGACACAAAGGATATTTTATTAAATGAAGTATCTGTGTCAGTTGGATTTTCGCAGGTTGTACCCAAATCTGGTACCAAAAAGTTGGCCATTTTGTAACTTTAGGATATCTCCACCGACGTGGGTGTGGGAGATCCTAGTAAATCTAAGGGTGCGTGTATATTTTGTTTTACACTGGTTGACGATATGGCAATATGGGATGACGTCACCTTCTTTTGAGCAAGCTGATGGATTTTGATGATTGGTGGTTGTAGTATGGACTGATTTTTTTGTAATGTTATTTTTGGTAATGTGCTGGTTAATTGTGGGGGTAGGCAATGTACTATTTCTTTGGGTATCAAAAACAGGTTGAGCTCTACTTCTATGTTTGATATCCTCTGTAATCAATAAATTATCAGTTAAAATATTTTCTTGCTTAGTATTTCTACTGGAATTTTGAGTATCATATCTATTTTTTGAAATATCCTCCTCTATTGAGACTTTAACCATTGGATAAAACTCCTTACTTGTTTCATGTGCTTTGAGCTTTTCAACTAATTCCTCCTTTTTTTTATTTTTCCCTTCGACTTGAATATCTTTTTTTTTTGCTCCATTCATTTCTTTTTTTTCTACTATAAATTCTCCCTCTTTTTTTTCCACTCTGTCATTTTTTTTTTAATCTCACTAGCCGTATTGGCCTTACCTACGTGCAATTTTTTGGTGTGCTCGTTACTTGCAATTTGCTCCTCAATTCTTTTGATCTTTCTGCCTATGCTAGTATGACCTGGATCTTTGACTATTCCCTCATCACTTTTGCTTTTACTGCCACTAGGAGTAGCTTTCTTGCTCGGGTGTCTCTTGCTATATGTGACTATATGCCATTCTCCTTCTTCCTGGTATCCTCTATCAGGTCCTTGGTCCTCCTGAACTATTCCTTTGTCTTTACTAACATTGATATTGGGAGAGGGATGGTCTGCTTTTTTTGTGGTGCAAGCATGTTGGTTATGACCTAAACGACCACAGAGTTGACATAATAATGTGTTTTCCTCATAATGAACTTGTTGTAAATTCCTCCCTATTAATATGTCTTTGGGAAGTGGGTTGTCCAAAGGGGCTAAAATACATAACCTTGCAAATCTCCCCCATCTAGCTTGAACTGTGCAATTATCTATTTTCAGGACGACACCTATGGTAGATCCAACTTTCCTAAGTATAGTATCATCAAAGTATTCCGTAGGTAGTTCAGGGAGTCTAGCCCAAACTGGAGAGAAATTTGGTTGAGTGGCTGATACGGAAAATAAAGGTTCCCATTTCTTAACTAGCACGTATTGGCCGCTAATGAACCATGGGCCATGCAATAAGACCTTCTCATAGTTTTCTAGTTTGAACAGTTTGATAGCATAATAGTCCTCTCCTAGGTCAATGAGGTTTAGAGGTTCTGAGAATCGCCATAGAGTTTGGAGTTTGGTTTTGATGTAGTTGTACCCCAATCTTTTACCTAGGACCTTGACTATTACGGTTTGGCACCTAGGTGAGTATAGTCTCCTCTTATCCTCAGACGTTACAGGTATAAAGTATGGATGTTTAGCATGATTTTCTAATTCATCTGATAGATCAAAGATTTCAAAGCTACTTGATAATGAAGCAGCATGTTGAATGTTATCTATAGATGTATGGGATACTAGTTTATCACTGAAACTTACCCCATTTGTAGTATCTTCTTTAGGTTTTAGCGTGCTTCTGTTCAGTTGATCGCATTCTTGATCTGTCATTTCCACTTCGTTTTGCATGATGCTATGGAATTTCTCTATAGTAAGCAATGTTTTGTATAATGTTTGGTATTAGATTTTAGAGAGAAGGGAGAGCATTTGGTAACTTTCTCTCTCCTTTTATAAGGGAAATGAAGTGAATAGACTATAGAGTATTCCAAATTTCCTTTGTACATGTGTTGAGATTGTCTACAGGAGGTTGTTGTCGCGGTAGGAAATGGTAGTGTTATGTACAGATTCGCCATTGCTTCGGAGCATGAAGCTCTTGATTGATTTAGAAGGCTTGCAAATCAGTAAGCAGAAAATATAACCTATATCCTTAAAAAAGGGAGCTAGAAGGCAGTTACAAAAAATTTCTGGAAGAGGTAACATCAACTCTAATTGGGTGATTATTGTAGAAATAAATAATAATGGAGTGTGGGAGCCGTTGAATATAGGAAGTGTTACTCAAATACTCAATTTTACTTCTTCTTTATATTTTTTAAACCAATATAGCCCCACATAACCGAGTAATAATTGGATGTAACCGAAATCTCATTATATATCTTATTCACTTTTGTGCGTACTAATGGAGTGATTTACCCTTATAAATATCCGAATTAGTCTGTTCCGTAGAAAGAATAAATTTGTACATGTTTATTTGTATATTTAGAGAAATAAATAGAAGATTTGAACTATTTTTGCCATTTAGAGGAAGCAAAGAAACAGGGACGCCATTGGCTTTCATGGCCTTTTGTTCTTATTTCTTATTAATTAAATTAATATATAGTACAATTTCTCTCATTCACATGTTAGTCGTTTTCAAAATATCAAAAACGAATATTTACCCCTGGTAAAAACGAAAGAAATAACGTGTTTTCTTAAAATAATGTTAGCAGAACATTTTAATTGTTTAAGTACTCTTATCAAGTATTGCAAGTAAAGTGAGCTGTTACTCTAAAGTTGGATTCAAATAAATATTGAAAGTATTTATACTAAAAAATTATAATGAAAACACCCAATAGTACATGTAGATTTTAACAATAGTAAAAAGGATTAGATTAATAAGGCAATGAGAACCCCCACTATATTAGCATAAATAAAAGATCAAAGCATCAATTATGGCCTAATGGAGGAATTTGTCGATTCATTTCACAAAGAAATACAAAGATTAACTATTTTTTACAGAAAAGCGAAACATCATCTGAAACGCCTCCCACCACTCTAGCTTGATCAATCATCTTCCACACAATCTTGACCGATTTATCGAACGCAGCTTTCAAAATTTTACAATGCATAAATTTCAAAAAATAAAGTATAGAACATGATAAAGTCAAATTTTTAGTATGTTTTCTTTTCCTTTTTGTAATCTTATGGTAAATTAGATAATGAACACATGTAAACGGTAGCATAGGGTGCTTCATACCTTGTATCACATCTTCGTACCTTAGTCCTCTCGTTAGTGTTGATCTTAAACCATGGAATGCCGTCTGAGAATTTGCACCCGATTCCAGCCATCTTATATGGGTGCTTAATTCTTACTCAAATGCATCAATACCATAAGCTCGAGCTGCTGCTTCTTCAGTACCTAAGCCCCAATAAAATAAAATAAATAAAATCTTAATGGAAAACCTATTTTTATCAGTCTTGATTTGATCAAACACAAAATAATGGATTAATGGGAGAAACTTAAAACTACTTACTGTGTATATCCAAGTAGAAATGCTTGTTGTATTGGGTAAAAATCGGCTCACTATGAGTCGCCTTGGCAACATGACCAGATAGCAACCGAGCACGTGATGACAAGCTAGAAACCGAAGCAAGTGAGTGGATCGCCGAAGTCAGGCACCAAGGTCATCACCGAAGGCGAGCCGTAAGCTGAACTTCGGTGACATTCACCTCGGTCAAGCAGCGAGGCCCTACCACCGAGCACTTGAACCTCAGTGAAGCGCCTCGGGTCAAGCGGTTTTGCAGTCCACTACTTCAGCCCACTACTTTATACATTAACTTCATCCATAAATGCTCCAGACGTGGGTTTGGCTATGAACGAGTCGTGGAAAATGTGGAGCAAGCTCTTGTGTCTATAAATAGTACTCCCTCTGTCCCAATTTATGTGTCACACTTTTCTTTTTGGTCTGTCCCAAAAAAAAATGTCACATTTTTTTTATTTGTCAACTATTTAATGCACTATCTCTATTTTACCCCTATTGGGCTCTACTTGCTTTAAAAGCCACAAACAACTTTTTGATTACTACAATCTTCTCTCTCTTACTTTTTCAAGGGTAAATTTGAACATCTACAAAGTCAACTTCTATTTCTTAAACTCCGTGCCAAGTCAAACACCGCCACATAAATTGGGACGGAGGTAGTACTTCATTTTACATTATACTCATTCAGAGATACATACAGAAACTCTGGCGAAATTTGTACTCATTGCAATATATTGAAATTACATTACATTCTCGCATTTACAATTATTCTTAGCATTTTCTTAACTTTGATATGAAGATTTGCTTGTATTCCAACCCAAATTCGATTTGTGATCCTAAACTGATTTAGGCTCATACAAATTGGCGCTGTCTATGGGGATATAAGCAGAAATGCTTTGTTCCAAAGTAAAACGTTCTTTTTCATTGAAGTCCGTAATCTTACGACGACGATATAGCTGATAATTGCAGAAATCCTATTGATCGCCAGTTAACTCCCGATAGATAGACTGGTACTCAATTCGATCCCACTTCTTCATTGCCAGTGACAACCGAAGCCTTCCAAGCTTTTGTTGTTGCTTCGCTAAAGGCTCTTCAAGAGCGACAGGATAAACAAGTTAACATCAACGCCGAATTCCGCGCCTCGTTAGAGGCGAGGAACAGCTCGGCACCGAACGGCACTTAGCCTTCGGCCCCAAATGGAGGCATCCCTCCCTTCGTTCCTACGGGAGCGATAATAGGGGGACCTCTAAATGGGGCCACGTTTGGGGGTTCGGGAAATATACCGAGCACAATGCACACTTCGGGATGCTTCCCACCGTGGCGGAAACAACCTCTTCGGTAGATGTTGAGAGGTTGACCAGAGTAATTGAAGCCCGCATCGAGGCTCGCATTGAGGCGCGCGTAGAAAAATGCCTCGAGAGCGTCCCCGGGGTGGCCAAGACCGAAGACGAGCTTGACATAGACCAATACAGGGAGTTGCCATTCAATCCTGAAGCAGCACTAGCTCCAGCTCCCAAACATTTCAAGCTCCTCTTCCTAAAGAAGTATGATAGGACCACCGACCCCAAAGAACATGTAACTGAGTTCATGGCGATGGTAAAGAACAATGAATTAACGGTAATAGAGCTCGAGTCAATGTTCTTGAAAAAGTTTGGCGAATCCTTGGAGAAAGGAGCGCTGCATTGGTACATGCGCTTACCAGCGGGTTCAATTTCCACCTTCCAGGAAATGGTTAATGCCTTCGTTAAGGCCCACACCGGAGCTGAAAAAATTCTCCAAAGAAAGGAGGATATTTGCAAAGTCAAGCAACGGCCGAGTAAGCCACTTAAGGACTTCCTTGAGCGCTTTCATGCTGAGCGCATGGAGCTACCTCAAATGGATGATACTCTAGCCATCATGGCATTTGAAAAGGGTATCAATATTCGCAACTCCGACGCTGCCGCTGAGTTGCGAAAACAGCTTCAGCAATATCAAGTTCGGAAGTGGGAAGATTTACACAAACGAGCTTACTCCAAGATAAGGCTGGAGGAAGCCGAGTTTAAAAACCGAGGTTATAATTACAAGAACAGAGGTGAATCCTCGTATCGCGCCGAGGCATCGTGATGAAATTTAAAGGGGAGATACGAGCCATATACCTCCACGAGGCAGCCTGTCAGCCAAAGGTTGGGAAATTCCTTTGGAAACTCATTTGTGAGCCCACATGTAAGCCAATGGCTCGGAGGAAAGGTTCACCCTAACTCGAACCAAAAAAAATCCTCAAGCCCGGCTTCGGTCTCAAAGAATAAAGAATTACCTCGGATAACTGACTACAACTTTAATATATAGACCTCAGAGCTGGTCAATGTAGTCAAGGGAACCGCTGGGGTAAGAATACCCAAAGACATGAAGACTCCAACAGACAAAAGAGACCAAAATTTGTACTGCGAGTTCCATGCAGATTATGGCCATCGAACAGAGGACTGCAAAGCATTGCGCCTCGAGGTGGCACATTTGTTGAAGAAGGGTGTGTTGGCCGAATTCCTTACCGACAAGGGAAAACACAACTACACCAAGAACCGAGGTGATGGATGTCGCACCCCGTTTTTCGAGCTCGGATCGAGTTCAAAAGCCGGGTTTGACAGGCTGAATCGGTTGGAACGAGTTTTGGAGTCGCCACCTAATAAATTTGTCTAAAGGCGTATTAGGTCACCTAAAGCGTCTAAATTTCTAAACTAACTCCGGGTAAGTTTTTCTAAGAGATTCTATGGGTAAGAAGTCCTTGTGACTCGGGAAGAAGGTGTTAGGCACTTCCCGAGTCCCACGAAAAATGGTTCCCGACCGGATATGAATTTTGGGATTCAAAGCTAATATATCAAGTGTATGCAAAGAAGACTATTAGCGCCAAATATCAACTTGAGCTAAGTAAGACCAAGATTTCAAGTAAGGTCCAATTAAGGGGTATTTCTGCAAAAGATATAGAACTGGATGAATGTTAGGAGTTCAAAATAATTAAAACATTTCCCAAAAAATACACTAAATTCTCGAATGTAGGGACAATGAGATTTTTAGCAATTTAAGGGATGTTAGCCACTTTGAGCGGTAGCAATATATTAGTTATCTTGTACCATTACTCGTGTAGCTATTTGTTGTGAAGTCATGTTAATACTTGGTTAGAAAGTAATTTATAAATACTTGCATAGAGAAGACATATTTATAAGTTGAAGATATAACTAATACGGTCTTTAAAATGGTAGTACTATAAATATGTATATATAAGACAATTGATTTGACAATAATATATAAATATGTATATAGACAAGCATAATAGTTAATATATATATATATATTAACTATTATGCTTGTCTATATACATATTTATATATTATTGTCAAATCAATTGTCTTATATATACATATTTATAGTACTATCATACATATATACTAAGTCAATAGGGCAAAGTGCAAGAGAAAATTATTTTTTGACATTTTATGAAAATATAGTATAGATATATATCGGATTTTTTGTAAATCGTAGGCTTGACCTCTACAACCATCACTTCCTTTTCAAACTATTAATTGGTTTGTAAGGAAAAAGAGTTTAAAAATTAATTACTTGATACTTACAAAAATAACCATTGAGTTTTGAAAATCTGGCCCGTTTTGAATTCTTCGCAGAATTAAACCGACTTGCATATTTTAGCTTTTTGCATAAAGCAGTCCCTTTTTTTCAAAATCAGTTTCAATCACATCATATACCCGCTTTAAAATTCAGAATAAAACCTGCACAGTCTAATAATCAAGTTAGATTTTCAGCTTTTAATATTTTTTGCAGAAATAATCCAGATTGCAATTTTTTTTGCCCCTTTTTACTAATTTTAGCAAAAACAGCCCCCCTAATAATCTGATTAGGTAGCCTATTGTATCAACTTATCATCCAAGTTCTAGTATTGCTAGAATCAATCAAACAGGCTTAGATTAACTTTGAAGAACTAAAAACTAAAAAGAAAAGGATGAGAAGAAGGCCCCCTTGTAGCCAATTTGAACTAGTGCTTTTCAAAGCAACTTCCACTGTTGTACCTGTCCTAGGCAACTAGATGCACCTTATGGTGCTTATACAAACCAATACTAGCCCTAACAAATACATAAACAACGGATACAAGTTAAGCAAAAGAGAGAAAAGAGTAGGGCCTTGTCCCTTTGATTTCCTAAGCTCCTTTCCATGTTTCTACATGGACTATCACAGCTTGTTCTCAAATGGCTAAAGAGCCTGCACATATACCACTAAAAGGCATGGCTCTTAGCCATCCTACTTCGAATAATGACCTGTATAAGAGGGTTAGAAACTGGCAAGAGAGAGGCCATACATATACAGATAATGTAGCAGATATAAGAAGATATAAGCAGCACAATACATCTATAGTTTAAACATGTTTTAAAGGTCGTTTACTCAGTTAGCGAGAGACCTTTAGGATGAAGGAAACAAGCAAAGAAGAGGAAGAGCTAGAGAATCACTACCACAGAAATAAAAATCGAACAAGAAAAGGCCAAACTTCAAAATGTTTTCCAGAGAAGAAATGCTCAAGTGTGCATATGTGTGTGTGCTGTGTATTTAGAAATATCCAGAAGAGTGATGTTCTATGTCTCCCTATTTGCATCTGTGTCTAGGCTCTGTGAGAGATGTAGGGAAGTGTCTGTAGCCATGTCTTAGTGTATGTGTGTGTAGAGAGTGTCCAGTCTGTGTAGCGAGTGTCCAGTGTGTGTAGTCTCTTAGTCAATGCTTTCAGAGATGCAGAGAAGGATAAGGGAGAAAAGATGCAGTGGTAAGGGTCTCTCTGTGTCAGTTTGTATCCCTGTATTTCAGTGTGTGCCAACTTGGGAAATAAAGGGAGGAGGGGACTGGTATTTATAGGTGTTGGATAGTCTGAACTAATTTCAAATTTTAAAAAGACAGACAAGAATCAATTAGCTCATCCTGGGAAGGAAAGAAAGTAGTATTTCTAATCTGAGGGCAGCAAGAATCAGGCAAGCAATCACATGAAATCAAGAAGATGTTACAGCCTATACACTTCCATAAATAAGGCTGATTACTTCCATTTCGCAATTAAAGAAACTAATTTCCTTTTCAAACTTAGGTAGCCAGATTGCATACATATGTAAATATATCTGTGCTACTATACATGATGGCTATACCAGGTTCAAAGCGTGAGCCTTCGACAACATACTAACCATTGACACCAGCTAAACCAAACGGGCAGACATGTAGGACTCGAATTAAGCTAATATAATTTTGTCTTAGCAAAACAATATTTCTCAGTCCATTGGATCGAATAGTCGGGCATTTCTTGCTGATACCATACTCAATTTATCTTGAAGCAGTCCAAATGGCTCAGGAACAATTCAATTTAAATAGTCAAATAGCAAACTATCAAATATTTCAAACAAATAAGTTTTACGGTGATGATTATGAAATCTGATCCGAAACAATTAGACAAAGTAGACGTGGCTTTAATCAATTCAATAACATGTTATTTTCATAGAAATTCAAAAAATCAAGTTGTATAACTAAACACATAAAAGGAGGGCTATTACCCGTTTTCCATTTCCGGGTCTGTTCGGGTCCCTTGATTCTCGGCCGTTTTCTGCTCGATTTGTGATGATTTGCATTTAATTCCCAGGATACTTACCTTGTTCGTGCTAAATCAATGCGTATCACGCCGAGATTCACTCAATCCTTTCTCTTTCTTTTCGGTTTTCATAGAGAGATAGAGATGAGGGATCTGTTTCCCTTTTCCATGTAAAAACGATAAGAGAGAGAGAACGGAAAGAACGAGATCGGCGGAGATGGCTGAGGAGACGATGGGATTTGGGTTAGATTTAGGGTGTATTGGGTCGGTTTTTGAGGAAAAAGAGGAGAGATGGAGTGGGGCGACGGCTGACGAGTTTTTGGTGAAAGAGGGAGTAATGTGTTTAGGGTTTTGGAAGTGAGGGTGTGTTTGGATATTAAAAGGTGAGAAGTGTTTTGAGCCGTTGGATCTGTGGGATAGAGGGTTCCACGTCAGGTGCGTGTGTGTGTATGTAGATGTTATATGTGTAATTATATATGCTGAAGTGCAAGAAAAATGGGCTTTGATGGGTTGTACTGCGTGCAGAAGTGAGTTGTACGCGTGCTTTGGGGAGTAATACTATGCTTATGATGAGTTGTACGTAGGCTAGGAATGTATATAAGTGAGGTGTAGGCTGAGGTGGCATACACATGGACAAAAAGGTGATGACGAGGACTAGGTGTAGTGGAAATAAGTTATAAAATAACAAATTGGCCAGTATTTAATTAAAATATTTATAAATATAAATAATTAGTATTAAAATAGGAAATTTTTGTAAATAATTATAAATAAATTTAGATGACCAGAAATAATACTAATTAGATATAAATAGCCACAAATAATTATTAAATAATATCGTAATGCGTTAAATTACACAAATAGCACGCGTATTTTAGAAAATAGCCTAAATGAATACAATTACGTAATTATAATTACAATTAAATAAATATTATAGAAATAGGGGATTAATAATAATATTACACTTATAAATGCATGTTGTCTAATGCAGTTTTGTTTGGAAAATTACTATTATAGATTTTAATTAAATATAGCCAAATTGCGAAAAACGGAGGGACAAAATTGGGTGTCAACAGCTGCCCCTCTTTACCCGGGGATGATGAAAGAGTCTTCGGGCAATGACGTTGACAGTGCGGCCAATTTTGTCACTACTGGGAGGCAAAAATGATTCAAAGGAGAAATGGGAGTTTTGGGGTATTTTTGGCCGAACTCCGGTCTTTGAGTTTCCTACATATCTCGGGTTTCACGAGAATCAGGCCGTGTGTAGTTCTAGAATAGCGTGTTGCCTGTGTGAGATATTTATGATGCACGATTTTGGATGTCAAGAGTTAATTTGTCCAAGTATGAAAGATTCAGATTGGTGTGTGCTTTGAAATTTGATGACATATTGAGGAGTAAGCACGGTAAATTTGCATGATTCAAACAAATGAACACGATCAGGCACAAAAACATGCACGATTAACAAATAGGCAAGATTCACACGAGGTAAGTACCAATCAGAGAGAATGCAAACTGCCTTCTCTATAAAGGATTAGGAAGATTACTTGTTCGCGTAAGGGAGGTTTTGATTTGAGCGGGAATAAATGATTTGATGATAGAACAAAAGCATAATCGAAGGGTCTAAACTTTCGAAAGGAGTTTTAGAATGGTGTATCATACGTATTTGAAAATTTGTGATTGCATGGTCTCCGTATAGGGAACTGATTTTGGAAGCGAGTATGAGAAAGTGAGGAAGGGCTCAAAGAGATTGATGGAAAGTCGAAGAATGTCTTGTGGTGTTTCCCCATATGTTGTCGTGTTTGTTGTTGTAATTACTATTTTGTGCCTGCACTCAAAGAAATATTTGTGAGTTGTGGGGTGAGGGGAAGGGTTGATTTGTACTTCTTCCCTATTGTTGCATCTCGGGCTTGTGGATATCGATTTTTCAATGAATTCTGCCCCAGTGTCGTCTTGCATCCATTTGGAATTTTTGAGGAGATCCTCAAAAATTCTGCCCCAGTTTATTGCCTTTAAAAGATCACCTTACTGTAAATAGTGCCTGCAAAACAAAATACGTGTATGTCCAATTCTAAGGCAGACGAGCCTAATAACAGTGCCTGTAAAATAAAATATATGTGTATATATCCAATTTAAGGCAGATGGGCCTATTATAGTAGTGCCTGCAAAACAAAATATATGTGATGTTCTATTCTAAGGCGGACATGCCTAATAGTCATATTCTAAGCCTGATGGGGCTCATCGTCATATTTTAAGCCTGACGAGGCTAATCGTCAGATTTTAAGCCTGACGTAGCTAGTCGTCATATTTTAAGCCTGACGAGGCTAGTCGTCATATTATAAGCCTGTCATATTTTAAGTCTGACGGGGCTAGTCGTCATATTTTAAGCCTGACGTGGCTAGTCGTCATATTTTAAGCCTGACGAGGCTAGTCGTCATATTTTAAGCCTGACGTGGCTAGTCGTCATATTTTAAGCCTGACGAGGCTAGTCGTCATATTTTAAGCCTTACGTGGCTAGTCGTCATATTTTAAGCCTGACGAGGCTAGTCGTCATATTTAAAGCCTGACGTGGCTATTCTTCATATTGTACGCCTGTCATATTTTATGCCTGACGGGGCTAGTCGTCATATTTAAAGCCTGACGTGGCTAGTCATCATATTTTAAGTCTGACGAGGCTAGTCGTCATATTTTAAACCTGACGTGGCTAGTCGTCATATTTTAAGCCTGACGGGGCTAGTTGTCATATTTTAAGCCTGACGTGGCTAGTCGTCATGTTTTAAGCCTGACGAGGCTAGTCGTCATATTTTAAGCCTGACGTGGCTAGTCGTCATATTTTAAGCCTGACGAGGCTATTCGTCATATTTTAAGCCTGACGAGGCTAGTCGTCATATTCTAAGCCTGACGAGGCTAGTCGTCATATTTTAAGCCTGACGTGGCTAGTCGTCATATTTTAAGCCAGACGTGGCTAGTCGTCATATTTTAAGCCTGATGAGGCTAGTCGTCATATTTTAAGCCTGACGTGGCTAGTCGTCATATTTTAAGCCTGACGTGGCTATTCGTCATATTTTAAGCCTGACGAGGCTAAGCGTCTTATTAAAGGTGCCATGTCCAAAAGCTTGTAAGTGCATTACTCTAGTGCATGTCAGGTATTGGAACTGGAGTTATTCATTATCAGATTATTGTATTGCCTGCGAGTCTTGTATTTGTAAGAAAAGATCTGCTCTGAAAGAAAAAGTTGTTAATTTAAAACAAAGTGGTTGCCTTGCATTGAACACCCGAGTGTCGGCTGGAATCTGCATTTGTCCTTTGATGTGATATCTTTGAAAATCTTTGTTATCCAATTGATCATGCAGACACCTCTTCTATTTTAGGTTGATAACTTTTGGGTGAGTGTATTGGATTAGGAGGATGTCCCAAAAATTGTGCTTATCTTGGCTAAGAGAAAATGAAAATTTTATTATAATGAAACCCTGCCCAAATAGGCTGCTTACATATCTTGTCAATCAAGTCATACATAGTTCAGGTACAAAGTAGGGATAAAAGGCAAAAGAGCAATCAGATGCAGAGATGGTAGATTTTGCATTGTGATGGGTTGCCTTCATGTGTTGCGCTTTCTCTTCAAATGCCTCAGAGCTATCTTCGATGGATTGCCTTGAACATAGACTGTGTTTGCAGCTTGAGAGTTGGAACTGTCATTTGGTGGTTCTTGTTGTACTGTTATCTTGCCTTTTTCAATCAAGTTCTGAATATTGTGGTTCAGTGCTGGACATTCTTAAGTGTCATGACCTTGAATATTCGAATGATATGTGCAATTCTTTGATGGATCAAAATCCGAACGGGGAACCCCTCCATTTCTCGGCTGCAATATCCCTTGATCCCTTAGTCTTTCAAATATACTTGTCAAAGATTCAGCTAGAGGAGTAAATGTGCGAGATTTCATCTTTTTTATCTGGTGCCGATTGCGTTGAGCTTGATAAGGTTTTTGTTGAAAATCCTGATAGTGGGGAGGTTGTCTAGTGTGTAAGTCAGGAGTATCATGAAATCGTAGATTCCGTTGATTCTGGTTGTACGGTGGTTGGTGCCCAGTCATGGCGACTAATCTGTTGTCTTCTTCATTACTTTGCAAATTCTCAAGTGCCTCGGGTTGAAAATGTTGATTAACATAGTGCACTATTGAACTTCCAATAATCTTCCCTTCCTGAATGCCAATTTCTAGTTCCCTTATTATTCGAATCAGATTAGGAAAGTCGCGTGCCTGAACTCCAAGCAATTTGTCATAGTAAATCCCTTCTTGGATTTGGATGAATATTGAAACTAACTCTTCTTCAGGTAAAGGAGGGTGTATCTTTGAAGCTTCGATTCTCCATCGGGTAGCATATTCTTCAAAAGACTCGTGTTGCATTCTTTTGACTTTGTGCATCTCATATAGGTGCACATTCTTTCGGATGTTGAACTTGTATTGATCGACAAAATCTTAGGCCAAATCTTCCCAAGTGTGCCATTTGCTAAAATCTTGTTTGGTGTACCAAATGAGTGCCAATCCAGATAAACTTTGAAAGAACAATTGCATTCTAATAACCTCGATATGTCCAACTCCAATTAGCCTGTTACTGTAGTCTTTCAAATGATAGAAAGGATTCCCTGTTCCATCAAAAGTGCTGAATTTCGGAATTTTGTATCCATACAGTAGCTCAATATACGGATGTAGACACAAATCCTTATACTCAAACTTTGAATGTTTCTTAAACTCATCTCTTCTTTTACGACCATTTCCAGATTATGGAGCTTTTCATTTAAACCCTCCTGTTCATTTGGCTGGATTTCTTTTCTATGTTTCTTATGTGGGTATACGGCCAGCTGATTCTGCTTGTCCCTTACCACAACTTGGATTGTAGTAGAATCAGGATTGTCTGATTTATTTGGAATATCCTGTTGAGTCTTATTTTTCGCGATGCCATATGTCTGAGGTTATGAAGACTTTGCTCCAAAAGTGAATATTTCATCTTGGCTTGTCATCTCGGCTTCTTCTTAATGCAGATTCTTTGCCAATTTTGGTGTTCGAATGCTAGGCAACCTTTAACAAAATGACAAAATATGCAAAACAGAGTCAGTATATTATGGATTTTGAAACAAAATAGCACATAAAGGTCATATATACAGCTAAGAGGATGCCTAGAAAGCATATAATAGACTAATACTTGAACTAGACACTATGACAAATGGTATAAAGATTATAAAGGATTGCTTGAGTGCTTTATGTAGCAGTCAAGGCAAAGATTTTGATTGATGAATCATTGATAAGGATGTTGCAATGAATTGTGCGAAGTCAAGGAAAAAGGTTGGACTTTAGGTGATCAAACGGGAGGTCGGCTCTTTGTCAAACACCAAAGACCCGCGATCACCATTTCCTTTACAAACTTGCCTGTCGTGATCCATGTCTTTTCACGATTGTCAACCAACTGCTGTATCTCAAACTTTGCACCAACTTTCCTTATTAGGCAAAATAAAATTTTTATTATAAAGGGACAGAACCCGGTGTGGGCTGCCTACGTATCCTGCTACTGACAGGAATCAGGTCAAGCGTAGTTCAAAATACATAAAGGGGAAATTTTAAAGACATGTGCCATAAAGCTTGCTCAGAAAGTAAAATAAATGTCTCCAAAGATTATGCAACTTAGAAGCTCTCTTCTTGTATTCGGATGTCTGTCATTAAACTGCTGCCTCCTTGACCTGGTCACCTGCAATTGCTTCGTCATTACCATTTTCAATCTTGATTTGCCCGGACTTGATCAGCTCTTCAATTTTCTCTTTAAAAGCAAAACACTTCTCAACATTGCGCCCCAGCATGCCTGAATGGTAAACACATGACTGTTTCATATCTGCTTTCCATGGTTCCTTGTAAATTTTCCTTTCAATAGGGTGTACTATTCCTGCATCTTTCAACCTTTCGTACAAACTTGCATATGATCCACCAATGGGAGGGAACTTGCGAGGAGCATCACGAGAGGAACTCTTAGTGCTATTTGTTGGCTTCTGATACGAAATTGGGTTAGCTGACTGTGAGCAAACATCAATTGTTGGCATAAAGGTCAGAGGTTGGCACCACATAAGTTGAGGTTTTCCCTTTGGCACTTCGACTACCTTGCCATTTTCCACTAAACTCTGAATCTCCTTCCTCAGAGCGGTGCATTCATTGGTGTCATGACATGGTATGTTGGAGTGAAATGCACAATGTTTGCTTGAATCGAAATGAGGTGGTAGTGGGGTAAAGACTTCTCCACATTGTGGCTGCAACATCCCGATAGACTTAAGTTTCTCAAATTGAACAGCCAGTGATTCATGCAAAGGGATGATGGCTTGGTTATTAAGAGATATTGGGATAGGGCTTGGGGTTTTGGTAATGGTAGCTTTCCCTTTCTTTGTAACGTTCATATCCTTGGATTGTGCTTCAGTCAAATTATTACCCAATACCTTTTCAGAATTCGATTCTATAACACTTTTCCTTTTCAACAAGCTATTGCATGCACGATGGTCGCCATAGGATTTATATTGGTTAATAAAGGCTTTGACCATGTCGCTCCAAGAATTCCATTTTCTTGTGTCTTGCCCTATGTACCAAATCAATGCTGACCCTGTAAGTGTCTTAACAAATAGTTTCCTCTTGAGTTCATCGTCGTGTTCCATACTTTCTAATTGGTGTAGATATGCTCCCAAATGTACATAAGGATATTTAGTTCCATCATACAATGGAAGTTTCGTCGTCATGCTAATATCTGATTGTTGTGCGTAAACCTTTGCAACATTTGGTGGATTCTCCTCACTTCCCATCTCCTAATTGCCTCCTGCTAACCCTTTGAATGCTCTTTCAACCATGATCGAATGTAAATTTGGAAAATGCTTTGGATCACACTCATGTATTGCAGGTGGTGCAATAGTGTAGACCGGAGCACTAGAGTGATCCTCGAACATTGGCTTCGGGAATTCTTGTGGCATGTCAGAGGTGCCCTTGAGGCTGGCCATCACACCTCTTACCCTGTCAATTTTCTGCTCCATACGCATAATACTTGCTGCAATAACTCCCTCTTGTTTTGACAAATCACCAATAAGTGCACTCTGCTTAGCCATGTCTTCTATTTTGGTGTTCAACTCGAGCCGACCTTTTGGAGAGGAAGTCTTTGAGTTAGGAAGTAATCAGAATATGCAAAAGATCAGAAAAATAGGGTTATATACATTGGAGAGATATTGAATTTGGGGAAAGATTCATTCAGGTAGAGTGAGAGAGAGAAAGCAACAAATGAGTTCATGCAATGTACACATATCAAGTAACGAAGGCATCCTATAAGGTGAAAAACCATTTTACACACGATGATTTTGAAAAACGCTTTGTGCCGCATGTCTCATTTCATTTGCTAACAAAATAGGGAGCCTAAGAGATAATATTGCATTTATTGAATCTTATTACATTGGATGATAATGAAATAGTGTAAAAAGCGGAAAAGATTAAATATTGCTAGGAAATTAGATCATGGCCAAATAAACATCTTTCATGCCGATCCATCCCCAAAAGATTCTTCTTCTTCTTCAGATAAATCTTCCTCGGCCGAACTTGCCCCTGATGAATCTCCTTGGAAGATGATATTGTCTGCATCAGTTAAGAGCCGGGATATGTCAAATGTGAAGTTCTTCAACATTTCCCAAGCCTTTCTTCCTTTCTCTTCTATTCCTTTATTTGCCACAGAGCTCATTCCTTTACTAGCCCATACGCCTATAGACTCTATGCGTTTTGTTAATAGTTCTGCCTTACTACGCCATTTGCCTTTTTCTTTGTTCTTTGCTTCTACCAAACTCTGCTTTTTCACTATTTTCTCTCGTGCTTTTGTCAGTTGTTTGTGTAGCCTCTTGCACTCAGATTCTAATTCATCAGCATTTCTTTTCCTTTTTCTTGTTGCTCTTGGTTGAACTGCCTTTGCTATGTCTTTCCACCAGTCTGGATAATCTTCATCACAGCCTGCATCAAACCTGTCTCGTCCAATAGTCTCGAATCCCATTTGTTGTCTTTCATTCCAAAGTTCCAATATCTTGTCTTTGAACGGTATCACTCCTCCGAAGATATCTGCTTTGAAACTGCTGATGTCTGTAATTTGGGGTACGATCTGCTTTCTCCCTGCTTGTCTAAGTGTCCTTAAAGGAGTGTATGGGTAAACTCCTCTAAAGCCCACTAAGATGAGAAAAGAGTCTCCTTTGGATCGTGTGATTACTGTTGTGCTGGGAAAGTAATCAAACATCCATTGAATGTTTTCGGGTGTTAGTTGACATAACATGTGGTGCCAACCATTGGTAGTTGTTGGTTGGTCCCATTTCTCGAGAGCGTTGTCCACGCGGATGGTATGAGTCAAGATATAGTTTTCTCTTGGTATGGAATGGAAAGCTTGATCTTTGTTATCCATCCTTTGCAAATGTTCCTTCAGCCAGATTTGTAAAAGTAGATTGCAACCTTCAAAGAAACCAGCTCCCTTCTTGCATCTTTCTAAAGGTCGGTACATCTCTGCAACAATCATCGGTACCAAAGTGTATGTCTTGTTAATGTCTTTGAGTAAGGCATCAGCAACTGAGACCATGCAAACATCAAGTCGTCCTTTGTATTGTGGAAAGACGACGATCCCTAAAAAGCTGGTGACAAAAGCAAGTACCCTTCGCTCTTGCCAATCTGCCTGGTCAATGTTGAAATAGCCTTCAGATTCCTGAAATGCTTCTTCATACCCAAACTTGATGTAGAGGGAAGTCAAAGAAATTCCCGACTTCCTTATACTGTCTGTGTATAATTTGGGCTTAAACCCTACCATTTCGAAGAACTCCTCGGGTGTAATGTTCTTAGGCATCAAGATTTCCTCACTTTCAAATGGTAATGGACTTAAACCGCCTATTTCTTCCAGTAATGGTGTCAACTCTACATTCACAAAGTGAAAAACTGCTCGGCATACATCCCAATAGTGTACTGCTACTTCTACTATCCCTTTCATTGCCATATGCTCCATCAGTGAAATAAGGTTCCCCAACACTGCCTTAACTCGGTCTTGTTGATCTATACTTAGTTTTCCCCACCAATCTTTGAGTAACTGAGGGTTTTCAGCGAACATGTCAAATGCTCTATTGGCCATGATCTTTTGGAAAAGGTGAAGGAAGGAGAAGAAAAGGAAGGAATATGCCTAAATTTTGGTTGTAAGCAAACGATTAACCTGTCGCACGAGCTTTTGAAAACAATGCAGTATGAAATATGAAGAGAAGTGTCGTTATGGATTGAGAACCCTTTAGCCACTTTAGACGAAAGTTGTTAATGGTCTTTTGAATGCCAAGGATGTCAAGTCTTTATATAATGCTTAAAGGATAAACGGGCGTTATGTGTCGTCCCATCTATCGAGTGGTCATTTCTTCTTCGAAATGGGCTTTTAAGGCCTCTACGGTTACCATTTAAGCCTTTGAATAGCATTGAATACAGAATAATTTCAATCCTTTGGGAATAAACGGTCGTTTCTGATTCAATTTGGGCTTTTAATGCCTCGTAGGTTACCTTTGTGCCTTTGAATGGCATTGAATACAGAAAAATTGTGACTGCTTATGAATAAACACTTATTTCTGATTCAATTCGGGCTTTTGACGCCTATTAGGTGAACTTTGTGCCTTTGAATGGCATTGAATACAGAATAATTCTGACTGTTTATGGGTAAATAATCATTTCTGATTTAATTCGGGCTTTTGACGCCTATTAAGTAACCTTTGTGCCTTTGAATAGCACTAAATGCAGAACAATGCCAATGAATGATCCACATTTTCTACGTTCAACCCTTTAAGCAAATAAATCATAATGTATGAGTTGTGAAAGAAATGCACAAGTTTTAGAAAAATGCACATATTTTCTAAAAAAAACTTCAGTATTGTAAATATGCACATATGAAACAAATACGTTAGTTTTGAAAAAAATAGAATTAATAGAATCTAGATAATATTAAAATAAAAAAAAGAATCAAATTAAGTGAAAATTATTATTATTATTATTATTTTTTAGCAATGTTATGAAATCCAAAAATAGAACCCGTTGTGGTTAGGACTTTAAAATCCCCAGCGAAGTCGCCATTCTGTCGCACCCCGTTTTTCGAGCTCGGATCGAGTTCAAAAGTCGGGTTTGACTGGCTGACTCGGTTGGGACGAGTTTTGGAGTCGCCACCTAATAAATTTGTCTAAAGGCGTATTAGGTCACCTAAAGCGTCTAAATTTCTAAACTAACTCCGGGTAAGTTTTTCTAAGAGATTCTATGGGTAAGAAGTCCTTGTGACTCGGAAAGAAGGAGTTAGGCACTTCCCGAGTCCCACGAAAAATGGTTCCCGACCGGATATGAATTTTGGGATTCAAAGCTAATATATCAAGTGTATGCAAAGAAGACTATTGGGGCAAAATATCAACTTGAGCTAAGTAAGACCAAGATTTCAAGTAAGGTCCAATTAAGGGGTATTTCTGCAAAAGATATAGAACTGGATGAATGTTAGGAGTTCAAAATAATTGAAACATTTCCCAAACAATACACTAAATTCTCGAATGTAGGGACAATGAGATTTTTAGCAATTTAAGGGATGTAAGCCACTTTGAGCGGTAGCAAGATATTAGTTATCTTGTACCATTACTCGTGTAGCTATTTGTTGTGAGGTCATGTTAATACTTGGTTAGAAAATAATTTATAAATACTTGCATAGAGAAGACATATTTATAAGTTGAAGATATAACTAACACGGCCTTTAAAATGATCGTACTATAAATATGTATATATAAGACAATTGATTTGACAATAATGTATAAATATGTATATAGATAAGCATAATAGTTAATATATATATATATATATATATATATATATATATATATATATATATATATATATATATATATATATATATATAAAAGTCAATAGGGCAAAGTGCAAGAAAAATTATTTTTTGACATTTTATGAAAATATAGTATAGATATATAACATATTTTTTGTAAATCGTAGGCTTGACCTCTACAGCCATCACTTCCTTTTCAAACTATTAATTAGTTCGTAAGGAAAAAGAGTTTAAAAATTGATTGCTTGATACTTACAAAAATAACCATTGAGTTTTGAAAATCTGGCCCGTTTTGAATTCTTCGCAGAATTAAACCGACTTGCATATTTTAGCTTTTTGCAGAAAACAGTCGCTTTTTTTCAAAATCAGTTTTAATCACATCATATAACCGCTTTAAAATTCAGAATAAAACCTGCACAGTCTAATAATCAAGTTAGATTTTCAGCTTTTAATATTTTTTGCAGAAATAATTCAGATTGTATTTTTAGCCCCTTTTTACTAATTTTAGCAAAAACAGCCCCCCTAATAATCTGATTAGGTAGCCTATTGTATCAACTTATCATCCAAGTTCTAGTATTGCTAGCATCAATCAAACAGGCTTAGATTAACTTTCAAGAACTAAAAACTAAAAAGAAAAGGATGAGAAGAAGGCCCCTTTGTAGCAAATTTGAACTAGTGCTTTTCAAAGCAACTTCCACTGTTGTACCTGTCCTAGGAAACTAGATGCACCTTATGGTGCTTATACAAACCAATACTAGCCCTAACAAATACATAAACAACGGATACAAGTTAAGCAAAAGAGAGAAAAGAGTAGGGCCTTGTCCCTTTGATTTCCTAAGCTCCTTTCCATGTTTTCTACATGGACTATCACAGCTTGTTCTCAAATGGCTAAAGAGCCTGCAAATATACCACTAAAAGGCATGGCTCTTAGCCATCCTACTTCGAATAGTGACCTGTATAAGAGGGTTAGAAACTGGCTAGAGAGAGGCCATACATATACAGATAATGTAGCAGATATAAGCAGATATAAGCAGCACAATACATCTATAGTTTAAACATGTTTTAAAGGTCGTTTACTCAGTTAGCGAGAGACCTTTAGGATGAAGGAAACAAGCAAAGAAGAGGAAGAGCTAGAGAATCACTACCACAGAAATAAAACTCGAACAAGCAAAGGCCAAACTTCAAAATGTTTTCCAGAGAAGAAATGCTCAAGTGTGCATATGTGTGTGTGTTGTGTATTTTGAAATATCCAGAAGAGTGATGTTCTATGTATCCCTGTTTGCATCTGTGTCTAGGCTCTGTGAGAGATGTAGGGAAGTGTCTGTAGCCCTGTCTAAGTGTATGTGTGTGTAGAGAGTGTCTAGTTTGTGTAGAGAGTGTCCAGTGTGTGTAGTCTGCTAGTCAATGCTTTCAGAGATGCAGAAAAGGATATTGGAGAAAAGAAGCAGTGGTAAGGGTCTCTCTATGTCAGTTTGTATCCCTGTATTTCAGTGTGTGCCAACTTGGGAAATAAAGGGAGGAGGGGACTGGTATTTATAGGTGTAGGATAGTCTGAACTAATTTCAAATTTTAAAAAGACAGACAAGAATCAATTAGCTCATCCTTGGAAGGAAAGAAAGTAGTATTTCTAATCTGAGGGCAGCAAGAATCAAGCAAGCAATCACATGAAATCAGGAAGATGTTACAGCCTATACACTTCCATAAATAAGGCTGATTACTTCCATTTCGCAATTAAAGAAACTAGATTCCTTTTCAAACTTAGGCAGCCAGATTGCATACCTATGCAAATATATCTGTGCTATTATACACGATGGCTATACCAGGTTCAAAGCGTGAGCCTTCGACAGCATACTAACCATTGACACCAGCTAAACCAAACGGGCAGACATGTAGGACTCGAATTAAGCTAATATAATTTTGTCTTAGCAAAACAATATTTCTCAGTCCATTGGATCGAATAGTCGGGCATTTCTTGCTGATACCATACTCAATTTATCTTGAAGCAGTCCAAATGGCCTCGGAACAATTCAATTTAAATTGTCAAATAGCAAACTATCAAATATTTCAAACAAATAAGTTTAACGGTGATGATTATGAAATCTGATCCGAAACAATTTGACAAAGTAGACGTGGCTTTAATCAGGTCAATAACATACTATTTTCATAGAAATTCAAAAAATCAAGTTGTATACCTAAACACATAAAAGGAGGGCTATTACCCGTTTTCCATTTCCGGGTCGGGTCGGGTCCCTTGATTCTCGGCTATTTTCTGCTCGATTTGTGATGATTTGCATTTAATTCCCAGGATACTTACCTTGTTCGTGCTAAATCAATGCGTATCACGCCGAGATTCACTCAATCCTTTCTCTTTCTTTTCGGTTTTCATAGAGAGATAGAGATGAGGGATTTGTTTCCCTTTTCCATGTAAAAACGACAAGAGAGAGCGAGAGGAAAGAACGAGATCGGCGAAGATGGCAGAGGAGACGACGGGATTTGGGTAGATTTAGGGTGTATTGGGTCGGTTTTTGAGGTAAAGGGGAGAGAGGGAGTGGGGCGACGGCTGACGAGTTTTTGGTGAAAGAGGGAGTAATGTGTTTAGGGTTTTGGAAGTGAGGGTGTGTTTGGATATTAAAAGGTGAGAAGTGTTTTGAACCGTTGGATCTGTTGGATAGAGGGTTGGGATCGTGCCACGTCAGGCGTGTGTGTGTGTATGTAGATGTTATATGTGTAATTATCTATGCTGAAGTGTAAGAAAAATGGGGCTTTGATGGATTGTACTGCGTGCAGAAGTGAGTTGTACGCGTGCTTTGGAGAGTAGTACTATGCTTATGATGAGTTGTACGTAGGCTAGGAATGTATATAAGTGAGGTGTAGGCTGAGGTGGCGTACACATGGACAAAAAGGTGATGACGAGGACTAGGTGTAGTGGAAATAAGTTATAAAATAACAAATTGGCCAGTATTTAATTAAATTTTTTATAAATATATATAATTAGTATAAAAATTGGAAATTTTTGTAAATAATTATAAATAAATTTAGATGACCAGAAATAATATTAATTAGACATAAATAGCCACAAATAATTATTAAATAATATCGTAATACGTTAAATTACACAACTAGCACGCGTATTTTAGAAAATAGCCTAAATGAATACAATTACGTAATTACAATCACAATTAAATAAATATTATAAAAATAGGGAATTAATAATAATATTACACACGTAAATGCATGTTGTCTAATGCAGTTTTTTTTTGGAAAATTACTATTATAGATTTTAATTAAATATAGCCAAATTGCGAAAAACGGAGGGACAAAATTAGGTGTCAACAATGGACAGCCACGTCGGGCTCCACCCCTGAGAGAGTTGTAAATGTGATCACCAGGGGTCAGAGGTGAATGGGATGAATTTCGCAGCTGCAAAGAAACTCGCCAAGCTGTCAATCACAATGGAAAAGAGAACTCGAGTGGGAGGCTCGGGTAAAGAAATTGTATTTGATGATGACGATTGTGATGGGATGATTCCCTCATCACGATGCCTTGGTCATCATGTTGAGAATCAATGACTCGGATATCAAGCGAGTCTTGATTGACCCCGGTAGCTCGGTCAACATAATTAGCTACGGGGCCATTAAGAAGATGTGGCTTAAAGGGGAAGTCATCCACGGAGAAGACTTTGGGTGAAATCACACTTAAAATATTTGCTGAAGGAGTTAGCAAGGAAACACTATTTCAAGTGTTGCCCGAGGACATAGCATACAATGTGATCCTCGGCAGACCATGGATCCACTCCATGGAGGCTGTCCCATCCACTCTTCATCAAGTGATCAAGTTCCCTACACCTTGGGGGGTTCGATCAATAAAGGGAGAGCAACGAGTAGCAAGAGAGTGCTATTCGGTTGCATTGAAAAGTAGAGTCGCCCAGACTGGGCCAAAACAATAGCAACTAACGCAACCAGGGTCAATCGAGGAGGACCTCCGAGGGGAAATTGAAAAGATCCCAGTGTGCATTCAAGAGCCTCGGAAACAAAAGGCCGAGGACTCAACTATTGAGGAGTTGGAATCTTTCACCTTATTGAAAGATTTTTTCTTGAAAGGAAGGTATTTGTCGGCTCGGAGTTGGACCCAGAGTCGAAAAAAGCAATCATTGAAGACTTAAAGTCCAACAACGATTGCTTTGCTTGGTCCCATTCGGACATGATTGGCATCAATCCGGAGATCATGACCCACAAGCTAAACGTAGACCCAAAATTCATCCCGGTGAAGCAGAAGAAAAGACCTCATGCTGGGGTTAAAAAGAAAGCAATCGAAGATGAAAGCACGAAGCTGCAAGAGAATGGTTTCATAAGGGAGGCAAAGTATCTCGAATGGCTGGCTAATGTGGTCGTCGTGCCTAAGAAAAATGGCAAGTGGAGAATGTGCGTAGACTAGACTGATCTAAACAAGGCTTGCCCCAAAGACTCCTACCCATTGCGACAAATAGACAGGTTAATAGACTCCATGGCTGGACACAAACTATTAACCTTCTTGGATGCTTATTCGGGCTACAACCAGATCCTCATGGATCCGAAGGACGAAGAGAAAATCTCGTTCATCACTAACCGAGGTAGTTTTTGCTATAAAGTGATGCCCTTCGGTTTGAAAAATGCTGGGGCGACATACCAGGGACTAGTATATCGCATGTTCAAGCAGTATATTGGAAAATCTATGGAAGTCTACATAGATGATATGTTTATCAAGTCAATTCGAATGGAGGATCATCTAAATCATTTGAAGAACGCTTTTGCTGTTCTAAGGCAATATGGCATGAAATTAAACCCTAAGAAGTGTGCCTTCGGCGTCGGGTCAGGAAAATTCCTGGGATTCATTGTCTCAGGATGAGGAATCGAAGCCAGCCCAGATAAGATCAAGGCTATCGAGGAGATCCCCGAAGAGTTGACCGGGGTAAAGCAAGTTCAGTACTTAACTGGCCGAATCGCTGCCTTGAGTCGCTTCATCTCAAGGTCCTCGGAGCGATGCCACAAATTCTTCTCTGTCTTGAGGAAGAACAATCACTTCGAGTCGACACCGGAGTGCAAAGAAGCATTGAGAGAATTGAAACGCTATCTGGCTAACGCGCCGTTGCTCGCCAAGCCAAAAGATGGTGAAACTTTGCTGGTGTACTTGGCGGTATCTGAGGTGTCAGTCAGCGTTGTGCTGGTTCGGGAAGAAGATGGCAAGCAACAGCCCATCTATTATGTGACCAAGACACTCCTCGATGTTGAAACCAGGTACCCTCGCTTGGAAAAACTAGCACTTGCTTTAATTGTTACTGCTCGGAAACTACGACCTTATTTCTAATGTCAGCCAATAGCGGCAGTTTCAACTTTCCCCTTGAGAAGTATATTGCATAAACCTGAATTATCAGGGAGGTTATCGAAGTGGGCAGTAGAATTGAGCAAGTATGACATCACTTATTAACCCCGAACAACCATAAAATCCCAAGTCTTGGATGACTACGCAGCATATTTTAGTGTTGGGATCCTGCCCGAAGTCGAAAATGAGAATTCAATGTCGAAAGGAATGGCTTCGGGACTATGGATACATCATACCGATGGGGCAACTAGTTCCAGGGGTTCGGGATTGGGCATAGTGTTAAAAGTGCCCACCGGGGAGAAAATCAGGCACTCCATTCGGTTAAAAAAAGTAACCAATAATGAGGCTGAATACGAAGCAGCTTTAACAGGCTTGGAATTAGCTAAGGAAATTGGGTGGAAAGAATTGAGTTGAGATGCGACTCACAGCTAGTAGTGAACCAAGTGCTCGGTGAATACACGGCTCGGGAGCCCAGAATGCAGCTATTCTTAGACCGAGCACAGAGGATTTTGGCCAAATTCTAAGAATGGCAGATTAAACAAGTGCCTCAAGAGGAAAATACCGAGGCTGATGCCCTAGCGAACTTAGGTTCGGCGGTAGATGAAACACACTCGGGGACTGACTAAGTGGTTCGGTTGCTCTCTGCACAAATGAGAGAGATGAAATTGCAAGTAAATTCGGTGGACCACAAATGGGATTGGCGGAGTAATTTTATCTCTTACTTCGACTCGGGGACTGTTCCCCAAGATAAGAAAGAAGCCAAAAGTTTAAGGACCCAAGTGGCTTCATATCATATGATAGAGGGAAATTTATATAAGAGATTGTATTGTGGCCCGATGGCCAAGTGTTTGGGTCCAAACGAAGCCAAATATGTGATGGCTGAAGTGCACGAGGGCGAGTGTGGCAACCACTCGAGGGGAAAATCCTTGGTGCACAAAATACTTAGAGCTAGGTACCATTGGCCCACCATCAGCGCAGATGCAAAGGCCTTCATACAAAAATGTGATAAGTGTCAACGCCATGCACAAATGATTCATCAACAAGTCGAACCCTTACATTCGGTTGTGTCGCCTTGGCCTTTTATGAAATGGGGGATGGATGTTTTTTTGGTCCCTTGCCGAAGGGAAAAGGTGGTGTTCGGTTCATCCTTGTTTTGACTGATTACTTTACAAAATGGGTGGAAGCAGGAGCTCTCACCGAGGTCAAACAGAAAGAAGTAATCAATTTTACTAGGAAGAACATCAACTATAGGTTCGGTGTCCCAAGGGAAATCGCTTGCGACAATGGTAAACAGTTCATGGGAGAAGCCATCACTGATTTCTTCAAACAATGGGGAATCAAAAGAATTGCTTCGAGCCCCTATCATCCAAGTGCCAATGGCCAAGCTGAGTCTTCAAACAGAATAATAATGGAAAACCTTAAGAAAAGGCTCGACGAGAAGAAAGGTCCTTGGCCCGAGGAGTTGCCAGAGGTATTGTGGGTCATGCGAACAACAGAAAAGAAAAGCACTGGTGAGACCCCTTTTTCACTTGCCTACGGCATGGATTCGCTCATTCCCGTGGAAGTGCACGAACCAAGTCTTCGGTACGCTCATACCACCGAGGATACGAATCAGCAAGCCATACACATAGAGTTGGATTTGCTCGAGGAGAAAAGAGAGTTGGCTTTGGTTCGGCTAGTTGCACAGAAAAAGGCAGATCGAGGCATACCTCAATAAAAAGGCCAAACTTAGAGATTTTAAAGTTGGCAATTATATGCTGAAGGCTACGAACCAATCAACGAAGGAGAAGAAAGGGGGAAAACTTGTCGCAAACTAGGAAGGACCTTACAAAGTCAGAGCAATTGTTGGGAAAAGATCTTACCAAATTGAAGATATGCAAGGCATACCCGAAACCTTAAATTGGAACAACTCCAATTTGAAGCGGTACTACTTCTGAACTCGAGGTAACCATTCCTTGATGACTTAAAATTTACATTCAGCCTCAAGCCGAAAAACGCTCCCAGGGCCTCTAATGAAATGTACTAACTTGCTCCTCATTTTATTTTGCTTGACCTTTTTAGGAAGCGGATAAAATGATTTCCAGTGCTCGGATCTTCATCAAGATTCACACCCGAACACTGGGAGGGAGTAAGAGGCGGGTTGCAACCGAGGTCGCCACTGAGCCTCTCAACCGAAGCCTATCTATTCAATAACCGGGGACTGACACCCGAGGAATAGATTAGTACATTGTAATTACGCTCGATAATGGCATGCTGTCAATTCGTTTTTACGCCCAACGTCTACTTTAACTTGGATTTATGTAAAAAGCAAATTTTGGCTAGTTGATATTATCAATGAAATAAACTTGATTCCATATCTCTTTGTTTCTATAATCTTGCACTCCGAAGTTGCACTTTAAAATGCATCGACTCGAGAACGAGACGTCGTTCTAAGTTTGCAACGGTTTCATTTAATTAAGTCTTGCAAGGAAGACTTCTATTTTAAGTGTTTGGTTCATGCAAAAACTAACATTTAAAGATGAGAAGTACAAAATCATTTCATTGATAGGCCCGAAGAATGCAAGTTTACACGTCAAAAGGACCCGAAGGTCCAAAGTATGAATAAAGAAAGAGCCCGAAGGCTTACACAGAACAAAAAAATGAAAACAGGAGTCTAAGCCTCGGGGTCGTCACCTCCCTCTTCGGAATCCCCCTCGGCATCTTCTTCATCATCATCCTCTCATTCATCCTCGCTCGAAGCTTTACTTGATGGAAGATCATCGATTATAGCTTGAGCTTGGGCTGCCTTCTCTTCGGCTTTAGAAATTTCTTCTTCCAAATTGAGCTCACCAGCACGGCACTGCTTAAGCAGCTTCAGCCGAGACTTGATAACAGCCCATCGCTTATCCAGCTCTGCTCTCTTGGTTCTGATCTTGGCCTTGGCTTTGCGATCAGCAATTTCCACTCGAAGGGCTTCGACCTCAGTCTCACGAGCTGGAAGTTTGGAGTTCTCACCCTCCAAACTCTGAATATGGAGCACATAATTTCTCAGCTTCTCGTGGTGCTTCTTGGCCATTTCTTCAAACTTGCCCCTAGCTTGAGTCAGCTCGGCATTAAGTTTTGCAACTTCAGCTTCTAGCCTCGAGCGCTCGACTTGGAAGCCATCACCGAGGGATTGAATTTTTGCTTCGGAAACAGCCTCGGCTTCGTGCAAATTGGACTGGGACTTGGACAACTTAACCTTCAATTCCGCTATTTGTGCATTGAAGTTGTCCCTTTGCCTGTCCCATGCACGAGCAACATGCCGAAATTCTTCATCCCTCGAGGTCTGAACCTCGATATCCCTCAACGACAGAACAAAGCTCTAAATGGAGGTCAATCAAAAGTCATTATCAGCAACCAACCGAAGACAGAGGTAAAATTAAAAGACGACCAAACTTAGTCTGATAGCATTGGCAGCGATGGTGTTGTATAGCTGACCTTGAGAGAAAGCCTGCACAACTTTGTCTTCCTCTGGGCCAAGCAAAGGAGTAAGGCTCAGGATATCACCTCGGCTGCACGCCAACAGGTTCGAAGAGGATGGCACCTCGAGCTTCCGAAAAGACGCCACCGAGGACGAAATCCTCGCGGGCTCAGATTGCGCCCTAACCGCGCCGATGCTAGCCCCCTCTTCGATGACAGCAGTCCCAGCTTCTCCAACTTTGGCCTTGGCAATCGCCGCCTCGGAGCTGTGCTCCTGATCTTCAAGGTCAACAACCTCGACCTCTCTTCGAACCTCTACGCCCAAGGCAGCTTTATTATCGGGCTCATCAATCAGCCTTCGGCGCGGTTCCTCCACCACTTCGGGCCGAGGAGAAATTGCTACCTCAGTACGAGGATTCACTGAACGAGAGGGTTTCTTGGAAACCGCCCTCTTCCTTTTCACACCTACAAAGGGCAACATAAAAGAATTTTTGAGCAAAGGGATGTGGAAAAGTAAAAGCCAGTAAGTTGATCAAGGGTGAGGTCTACCTTTTGAGGATCCTTGACCCGAGGACCCTTTTGAAATCTTCGAAGACTTTGAATCCTTCAACTCCTTCAGGTCACCAGCTAGACCTGTCACCGAAGCCAGATCATCATCTGACTCGGTATCTTCTTTGTCTTTCTTCTTCTTCTTCTTCTTCTTCTTCTTCTTCTTCTTCTTCTTGTCTTTCTTTTTGTTGATGGCACGGTTTGAAAAACCTAGTACCGAGGAGAAAGAGGTCAGTGATAAAATCAAGAGAGTTGGGATAACAACTTAGGCGGTAAATTATTGATGACTTACCATGCCTTTTGCATTTCCAATCGAAGTCAGCAGCCATCTCCATCCATGACCGAATGGGACGTTTACGGGCCCCGATCACAGCTTTGACCCATTCTGTCAAACCCACGGGGGGAACGATAGTAACCTTGTTGGCTAGGGAAAAAAATAGGTTGAAATCAGCAAACAAGAGAGGAAGCAGAAAGAGAAATCAAGGACGAAGAAACACTTACGTGTATTATTCCACCTCTCTGAGAAGTTAGGCTCGACGGATAGGGCGATGGTCTCCAAAAGAACGTAACGATAACTCCAGCCTCGGTCCCCATGATCTTCGCTCTTATGGAGGAGCGCATGTTTTCCTCGGTTGTTTAGAGCCACAACCCCGGCTTTATAAAAGTAAGGGTAATAGAGAGAAATGAGATGCTATAAAGTGAAATCCACCCCCTTTAGTACTCAGCCAATCCAGACATTGAACGACCCTCCAGATGCCGGGGCCTAACTGAGCCAAGCATAAGTTGTATGCTCGGCAGAAATCGTCAATAATCCTGTGAACAGGTAGGGTGAACCCAATGGTGAAAGGGTAGGTGTATGCAAAAGATAGCCCCTCCACATGATGGCAAACTTTACTAGTGGGGTCGGGGACGATTATCTTCTCATCGAGCACGAATGCGAAGTCCTTCCGAACCCGATGAATGTGAGCTTGAGTGATTCGGGTCGGAGTCGTGTTCACTAGCACGTTCCTATTCAGCCACTCTTGATCGGCAGATTGCTTTTGAAGCTTTAAATCCTTACCGTTGTCAAAATGGGATGATATGATTTGGTGAGGCTCGAGCTCCTGCTCAAGGGGAATCTTTGGTAACTTTTTCTCAGGGCCCGAAGGTCTGACCTCGGCATCGTGCCCACCTTCGGTAGCGAGCAGTTCAGCCCCGGATTCAGCTTCGGCCTAGGCATAATCCTCGCCCTCGCCCTCGGCGTGATCGCCTTCGCCATCGTCATCCCTATGGATGACCCCTTCAGCGTCAGCATCAGCTACCACCATGTCGTCATCATCGACGACCTCATCCCCCTCTCTGCTGATATCTTCACTTACCGCGGCTGTGTCACGCCTGATGACGACACTTTCCCGCGGAATTTCACTCCACTCCTCAGTAACTTCGATAATTGACCGAGGAGAGGGGGGACTATCTGTATTGGGTAAAAAGCAGCTCACTATGAGTCGCCTCGGCAACATAACCTGATAGCAACCAAGCACGTGATGACAAGCTAGAAATTGAAGTAAGTGAGTGGATTGCCGAAGTCAGGCACCGAGGTCATCACCGACGGCGAGCCGTAAGTTGAGCTTCGGTGAAATTCACCTCGGTCAAGCAGCGAGGTCCTACCACCGAGGTCATATACTTGAACGTCGGTGAAGCGCCTCGGGTCAAGCGGCTTTGCAGCCCACTACTTCAGCCCACTACTTTGCCCGTTAACTTCATCCATAAATACTCCAGACGTGGGTTTGGCCATGAACGAGCGTGGAAAACGTGGAGCAAGATCTTGTGTCTATAAATAGTATTTCAGTTCACATTGTACTCATTCAGAAATACATGCAGAAACTCTGGCGAAATTTGTACTCATTGCAATATATTGAAATTACATTACATTCTCGCATTTACAAGTATTCTTAGCATTTTCTTAATTTTGATACGAAGATTTGCTTGTATTCCAACCCAAATTCGATTTGTGATCCTAAACTGATTTAGACCCATACACTTGTAAAAGAAAACTCGCCCTATAACTGTAATTTCCATCTGCTATTGTGATGATGCCCGAAGTTATATCGACCATAATTATCTGATTATCAAGGGCTATTTATAACCGTGGCTGATTATCAAGGTGAAATTAATGAGTTCAATTATCTTGCTACTCCTCTATATTTAGATAACATCGATCAGGCGAAATGGCTGCATCAATCCTGCATATAATGGAACTTGGAAGGACAAAATTCAGGTTAGGTTTCTGTTTGTAAGATAGTTCACCTTCTTTCTCCACATCATCATATTTTACCTGCCTGTGGTACCCTGCGCCAAAACAATGAAAAAATGATACTCCATTGCTTCATCCCTCAATAGTAGTCCGAATGAGTGAGTCTGTGATGGTGTAAAAGCACAAATTATACATTACAGTCTAGTTGTTGCGAAGTGTTTTATTCCATGGTGTAACCGATACTTTAAAGACGGTTGGTGTATCCAATAAATGATGAGAGTTAATGAGATTAATTATAGGAAAATAATAAGGGAAAAAATAAGAACCTGGACTAAAATCGGTGAAAGAAGGATTAAGATTATTATTATTATTAATGAGAATGAGAGGGATGAGGGGAAAAAAAAGCAAAAAAAGGAGAAAAAAGATGGACAGGATTCCTGTTCTTTGAGAGATGCCACATCACCTTGTTTAAGCCCAGAATCATATAAAAAGCCCAGAATTATATAGATATATTGATGATTTGAACTTCTTTACTTCAAACAATTATCTTTTCAGCTATAAATCTGTTAATAAAGAATGTAAAGATAAGGTAGTAGACTAAAAAACAAATTATTTCTATTCAGATTAAAATAAAATTTATTTTGCAATTTGAATTTAAATTGTCATTACAATTGCTGTCCTAATCATTTCCCTAAAAATTACCATAACTACCTTAACTACTATCATCCTTTTATAGTTATATAGATACTAGTCTTAGTACTCGCGCGATGCGCGGTCAATAGTTAACAAAATTAATTATAAAAATGTTCATAGAAATATAAACTTATGTAATCTTAAAAATTAATAATAAAAAATAAGTTTAATCTAATACTTATGTTTTAAAATCATTAATATATGTATTCAATAACTAATATCGTAATAGAATAATGAGATAGTATTAGTCACAACTTCCAGAGACTTAAATAATCTCTAGCAAATGAATATAAAGATTACTTGCCTCTAAAGTAATACTATTTTAGAACTATTTTTAAACCCCTACAGAAAACTTTAATTATGAATTAATCCGCATCATTCATATGGTTATCCTACTTATGCTTTCCTTTTATCTA
Source organism: Petunia secreta (assembly GCA_029990175.1). Lineage (NCBI taxonomy): Eukaryota > Viridiplantae > Streptophyta > Magnoliopsida > Solanales > Solanaceae > Petunia > Petunia secreta. Next base: position 29,604,715 of record JARKIP010000003.1, read on the forward strand.
TATGCAGGCTGATGCTATGCAGAATGGGGCTCCAGACAATCAAGCATGAATTCAGACAGGCAGATGAAGCAGCTCATCTTTTGGCCAAACAGGCTTTCAATTTTAGTAGCTATAATAATGTATCTAAGTTTTCTACTCCTCCTTTATCATTAGACCTGGATTTAGACAAGGATGGATTTTGTTTTGTTAAGACAATATTTTTTGATGCATGTACTAATCTTGCCAAGCTTGGCAATGACAATGCTTTGTCGAACATCTCTGTTGGATGTATTTCTAATGATTAGTATTAATATATAAGTATTTATGCTATCAAAAAAAAATATATAAACCAAAGTGAGCCATGTTTACGTTGGCTCACAACAAAGACCCAGAAAATGACCAAAGTACAAAAGACTACTATTAATGGCATATGATTTTTTCTTGTAAGCTCAAATTGTTCACAAAGATAGAGTATGACTTTTAATTTTATATCCAAATTTTCATGAACAATACAAAAGAATAGAATAATATTTGAGAAGAATGTATATAATTGAGAAATACATCTAATCATTTTTTGTCTTACGCTAGCAACTGCGATATAATTTGTTAACGAGGATGCTATTTACACTTGTAACAAATATTGGATTACATTCAGAATATAGAAATACCTTCGCAGCTCGACCCAGAGAATGCAAAATCTTTCTTCTCCAATAAAAATTTATTCTTTCAGATAATAAATTGACCTTCAATAGTACAAATACTTATTTTTTGTACGTACATGACCAACTAATAATATATTTTTGGATCTTTTTCACCTGCAACATAGCCTATAGATGTTTTATTAAGATTAATATAATCAACACAATGACAACAACTACGTCATAATTTAAAGCAAGTTGAAATAAGCGGCATATAAGTATATGCAAATTTTTGCTGTCCATATTAGTTACAATTACCTACTTAAAAAAGAAAGGCAATAGTAAATATAGTTATATTCGACTTACGTTGGTAATCGACTTCCATTACAAAGAATAATTTTCCTTCATGATCATCCATCATTAAATGATATAAACCTTGATATTGAAATCATTATTAAATACCATTTATCTGTAAAATATATGCAAAACTTCTATAAACATTGTAGCAGAAACAAATGCAGGTGATAAATAGGTTTTATACCTCTTGAAGACTCGTTATTGTAAAAAAAAATTAACTATATGGAAAATTCAAATTCTTCAAATACTTGCATATTTTAGAGCTTTTTAAACTACTTTTAAGCTAAAAATATAAACAACGTTCGTCGCCAATTATAAAACTAAAGTGTAAATGAGAGTAAACGAATGCTTGCAAAACTATGTAAAGAATTACTCATACCTTCAACAGAGTCCATTGATTTCATGTGTTTGGAAAATGTTGAAGAATAAGTTTTGAAGATGACAAAGAACCTGGTGCTAAGAAGACTATGAAAAGGTTCACAGTTGAGTAAGAAGACTGAGCTGTTCGATAGGATATTCGAGTTAGAGTTGAAGAAGAAAAACGAGAACAGCTGGAGTCAAAGTTTCAATCCTACCGGGAAAAGAAGAAGCTTGTGGCGGTGCTGAAATAGAATGCGGTTCCTAAGTAAAAAGGGATTTAAGACTTAGGCAAATTAACTTGGATTTAAAATAAGACAATATGGGTAAATAACGAATTCCAAAGCGGAAAGGGAGTTCTAAGCTTACTTGGAAACGACTAAGTCAAACTCTATAAATACAAGTTAATTTGGCCAGAATTGATTTACGCACTCAAGAAATCTTAATAGAACAAATCAAGAATAAAACTTATCGTGTGAAGCATTGTGTGCAAGAACAAAGGCTGGGCAGCAGAACCTTACGAAGGAGCAGTTTCATAGTGTAGTCTATTGTGTTAGTTCTTTTGTTATAGGCTATCGAATTGTAATCTATCAGCTTGTTAAGAAGCAATTAGTAGAGGTTACTCTTTGGTATATTAGAGTCAACTTGACAAGCTAACGTGTGGCTCGGAAGGTTCTAGGTACTAGAGAGGTCTAGTTCCTTGATTACATTACGTTCTAGTCTAAAACTTGCTCGGTTTTCCTTTAGTGGAATGTTGAAATCCCGAGAGTTTGGATCGTGGTTTTTGATCCCTTTGAGCAAGGATTTTTCCACGTAAAAATCTCTGTGTTCTTTATATTTCCGCATTAAGTTTAAGTGTCAGAGATAGGTGAAACTTGCAAGGAACCCCGTTCTTTGTAACTTAGGCGATCAAAGTTAAAAGCAAGTTTTAGGAATTTAAAAATCGGGTAAGAACACTATTCTTCTCCTGTCCCCATCTAGTGTCTTACAAAGGTGCACCAAGTGCAACAAGTGGTATCAAAGCAGGTTCTCTCACAAAAATATTAACATCTTGAGAAGGATCTGAACAATGAGTGCACCACCGATCATTATCGAAGGACACTCTATCAACAAGCCTCCGCAGTTCAATGGTCAACACTACAAATTCTGGAAGTTTAGGATGAAAACTTTTCTACAGGAAAAAATTATCAGTTATGGAAAATTACAAGGAATGATCCTATGATTCCCACAAAGATTGATGCATCAGGGAATAAAGTTCAAAAGCCTGTAGAAGAATTTAATGAAAGTGACTTCAAACTACTTCAGATGGATGCAGAAGCTATGAAGATTCTTCAGTGTGGACTAGGATTTAATGTTTGTACACGTATTCCCAAGTGCTCAACTACAAAGGAAATCTGGGATGTGCCAGATAGCATCTGCAATAAAGAAACAGTTAAGTCAGAAGAGGGTTCAATAAAAGTCATTCCTGATGAGAATAGCTGCAAAAAGGACCATGTTATTAATTGTCCAACATGGGAACCGTCTGAAAGCGAAAGTGATGAAGAAGAAGAAGAAGAGGAACATAAAGATGACTCTCCATTGGCACTGATGGCTCTTGATGATGAACCTTCCACTGACGATCCACCTGAGGTAAGTCTTGATGAACTGAAAACTAGACTTCATACTTGCTCTCCTAGGGAATTAAATTTGCTTGCTCTGACTTTAATTGAAGGCATTGAAAATTTGAGGACTGAGAAGGAACTGGTACTTTCTGAAAAAAAAAAACCAACTAATTTCGGTTGTGTCTGATTACTCAATGAAAAATAAAAACTTGGAAAAATCTAAAACAGATCTTAAAAAGGAATTAACTGCTAGTAAAGCTCAAGTTTTGGAACTAAAACAGAAAGTCTCAGCCCTTGAATTTGAAAGTCGTCAATTAAAGGAACAGGTGCTTTGTGAGCAAAAGAAAGTTTCTGCACTCGAACTTGAAAAACAAAACTGAAAGAAGTGTCTGGTAAGCAAGGAGTTAGTGAGGCTCAAATCAACCTTGAAGCTAAGTTTAAAAAGAAAAACCAGGTTCTACATCAGAAAACTGAGAAGAATCGGGTTCTTCAGGAAAAGGTAGAAAAATCTAACTCTGAACTCACCAGACTCATTAAATGGAGCAAGTCTTCTGAAGCATTTAACTGATTGCATGAAAATCATAATAGAGGTAAAACTGGTCTAGGACATAGAAAATCTTTACCTGCTTGGAACCCAAATAGTAAATATGTAGGACTTCCTTGCAACAAACTCTGCTTCTTGTGTGGTAAGACTGATTATATCAAGAATGAATGCAGTGTTGCAAAAAGAGCAGTGCAAAAAAATAAAAAATCAGTTTTACCTTATTGGGCTAGAAAAGATTTGATTCATCCATTCTATAACAAAAATGGACCCAAGCTAGTCTAGGTTCCTGTTACTAACCCTTGATTTTCTTTTGCAGGCTGGAGTGAGATGGAACAACCCAAGCTGGATTCATGACAGGAGACAGAAGAAACTTTCTCTCACTCGCAGCATTTCAAGGGGGTAGTGTGGCTTTTAGAGGAGGCAAGAGCGGTGAAATTGTTGGTGTTGGAAAAGTTAGGAGATCCCTCAATCATGCTATTGACAATGTACTCTGTGTGGATGTATTGAGGCACAATCTTCTAAGTATCTCTCAAATATGTGATAGAGGAAATATAGTGAGTTTCACATCTGTAGGTTGCACTGTTAAAAACCTGCAGACTGGTGAAATGATAATGGAAAGGAAACACCCAAATAATGTTTACAAGGCTACATTAGGTTCTCTTCCTGAGAATAATTTGACTTGTCTGAATGTGCGGGAGAATGATAGTCAGTTGTGGCACAAGAGATTAGGACACGCAAGCTTGACTCAGTTGAATAAGTTGGTGTCAAAGGACCTGGTTCATGGAATGCCAAACAAGAGGTTCAATGACATCAAGATCTGTGATGAGTGTGTGAGGGGGGAAATATGTAAGATCTTTATTCAAATTAAAGAAAGTAGTTAGTACTTCTAACCACTTAAGTTGGTTCACATGGACCTATGTGGACCAATGAGGGTGAGGAGTAGAGGAGGTAAGAAGGTCGTAATGGTAATTGTTGATGACTACTCCAGATACACATGGACCTTTTTTCTCAGCTCGAAAGATGAAGCATATGATATGTTTGAGGACTGGGCCAAAGTAATTAAGAAGAAACTGTGGTTTCAACTGGTAAGTATCGGGTCCGACCGTGGAACGGAGTTTGAGAATGCTAAGTTTGCAGAGTATTGTAACAAACATGGTGTGGATCACAACTTCTCTGCACCAAGGACCCTTCAGCAGAATGGTGTAGTTGAAAGGAAGAACAGGTCCTTAGAGGACATGGCTAGAACTATGTTGTTGTCAAGCGGTCTGTCAAAGAGTTTCTGGGCTGAAGCAGTTAACATTGCTTGCTACTTACTGAATCGTTATTCTATCTGTCCTTTACTAGAGAAAACTCCATATGAGCTGATTAGAGACAGGAAACCTGATATCACACATCTCAGAGCTTTTGGGTGCAAGTGTTTCGTTCATAACAATAGGAAAGAACCTCTAGGTAAGTTTGATGCAAGAAGTGATGAGTCCATCTTTTAAGGATATTCTTCACAAAGTAAAGCTTATAAAGTGTTCAACAAGAGAACCATGACTGTAGAAGAAAGTGCGCATGTGGTATCTGATGAATCTGAAGTTGTTGCAAATAGACAAGAAGATGATTATTAGGAGATTGGTCTTGCTAGAGATGAACCTGTTGAAGACCCTGAGACCTGGATAGGGATAAAAATGTTGATGCCGATAAGGATCAGACTCAGGGGGAACTAGAAGGCAATCAGACAGGGGGAACTGAATAGCAAGATGAAGACGATCCAGATGACTCAGCTCCTCCTAGAAACACTACTCAGCATATTCAACTTAAACCTTGGAAATATCAAAGTTCTCATCCACGGGATAACCTCATCTCTCATCTGAATACTGAAATTGTTACTAGAAAAGCTCTAAAGAACTTCTGTGCATTCTTTGCATTTCTGTCCTCAATAGAACCTAAGAATGAACGAGAAGCACTTGAGGATCCAGATTGGGTGATTGCTATGCAAGAGGAACTTCATCAGTTGGAATGAAGAAAGGTATGGCACCTGGTTCCTCGACCAGCGGACAGGTCCATCATTGGTACTAAATGGGTCTTTAGAAACAAGCTGGAAGAACATGGCATAGTAACAAGGAAAAAGGCAAGATTGGTGGTTCAAGGGTACAGTCAAGAAGAAGGAATCAATTATGATGAAACTTTTGCACCTGTTGCTAGAATGGAAGCCATTAGAATGCTAATTGCCTTTGCAGCTTACATGGAGTTTAAGTTGTACCAGATGGATGTGAAGAGTGCATTCCTTAATGGTTATTTGAATGAAGAGATGTACGTGGTTCAACCGCCTGGCTTTGAAATAGAGTTTCCTGATCATATCTACAAACTTGACAAGGCGTTGTATGGGTTGAAACAGGCTCCTAGGGCTTGGTATGAAAGGTTGTCTGGATTCTTATTGAAGAATGGTTTCACAAGGGGTAAAATAGAAAATACATTCTTTCTAAGAAAGAAAGCCAAGGACCTGCTTATTGTTCAAGTATATGTAGACGACATCATTTTTGGAGCTACTAATGCGAACCTTTGCAAAGAGTTTGCCGACCTGATGGGAAGTGAATTTGAGATGAGTATGATGGGTAAGCTGAATTTCTTCTTAGCCTTACAAATCAAGCAAATTAAGGAAGGCACCATGATTCATCAGCAAAAGTACATCAAGGAGCTTTTAAGAAAGTATGATATGAAGTCTGCTAAGGACATGAGCACACCCATTGCTCCTGGAACGAAGATTGATCTGGATGTAACTGGTTCTTCAATTGATGAAACTAAGTACAGAGGGATGATTGGCTCTTTGATATATTTAACTACAAGTCGTCTAGACATTGTTTATAGTGTGGGATTGTGTGAAAGGTTCCAGTAAAAATCAAAGGAGTCACACTTAACTGCAGTCAAGAGAATTTTGAGATATTTGAAAGGAACTCAAGATCTTGGTCTATGGTATCCAAAAGGTGGAAGTTTTTGGTTATGCTGATACAGACTATGCTGGTCACTTGGTCGATAGGAAAAGTACATTTGGGATGGCACACTTCCTAGGTCCTTGTTTAGTTTCATGGGCTACTAAGAAGCAAAAATTCAGTGGCATTATCTACAGCTGAGGCTGAATATATAGCAGCTGCTTTATGTTGTTCACATCCATTATGAATCAAGCAACAGTTGGAGGACTTTGGAATCAAGTGTGGACCAGTTCCAATCTTTTGTGACAATACTAGTACAGTCAATATAGCCAAGAACCCGGTCCAGTACAAGACAACAAAGCATATTGATATTAGGCATCACTTTTTAAGGGACAATGTTGAACAAGGCCTAATTACCATGAATTTTTGCAGGACTGAGGATCAAATTGCTGATATCTTCACTAAGGCATTGAACAGGGTACAATTTGAAAAGAACAGGCTTGAGTTAGTGATGACCAAGATACACTGAACCAGCCAGCAACGGGTTCACCCAATGATTGCCTAGAGAAGTTTTCTTGTTTTACCTAGCTTAACTTTGTTTAGTTGATTCTATAAATGAAACTTAATTGTTTTGCTTGCTAACCTATTTGGAACCTGTTTTCATGACTTAGATGCTGGCAAAATTTTTTGAATAAAGGATATCATTGCAGAACCCAGTGCATGGACATTCAGGTACAGATTCTATTTTACTTACTGAGTATAATACTTGTCTTACGAGGCCAATCTGTTACTAATTAACCTTATTTGGCACTGGATTAGTGGTGGGTGTTTAGAATTCAAATTATTTGAACCCGTTGGTGTCAACTCCTATGCGTCATTATGTTATAACAGCTTTTTCAAATTCCATCACCTGTTCCCCTTCTCAATACACCTAATAACCTTCTCTATTCCACTAAGCTATAAGAGATTCATTGTTTCTATCGGTATTAAAGAACTAAAATTCTCTCTAGAAATTTTTTTTTATTCTCTCTCTAAAAACTCAATCTCTGTAACAATGTCGACTGGTTCCAAAATTGACTCACACCCTTCCTCTCCTAAACTCAAAATTTCTAAATTAAATCAAAAGGCTAAGCAACTGGCTACAAGTTGCTTCGTAGCGGTGGCGAAAAAGTTCGTGAAATTGAGGCAGAAGAAGTTGACAGAGGCAGAACCTAGCAAGGGGGAAAGTATTTCTGTGGCTGGTATGGAAGAAGGGGTCGAAACGATTCAAGAAAGTGTTTAAGAAACCGAAAAGGTAAACCCTAGTTCTCCTGTTGTTGTAGAAACTAGTTTACCTTCTGAGCATGTAGATTTTAAAAAAGAAGCAGTGGCTGAAGATAGTGTAAAGGAGATGGAGGTAGTTGAAAATCTTGAGAAAGAAAAGTCTGTTAATGCAGAGGGTGGTTTAGTTGAAAAAGAGACTGAGGAAGCTGTCGAGGAACCTGTTCCTATGACAGTTCCTGTGTTGGAAAAGCCCAGTAATGATAAGGGAGAAGAAAAATCTGCTGAACCTACTAAGGAACCTGAGAAAGAACCTGGTTCGTTCTCTGGTTCAATGGCAGGTGATGATGCAGATCTGAGGGAAATTGATGATTACATAGAAGAGACTGTAGAGGGTGTAGGTTTTACTGAACCTTTTAATGTTGCATTTCCTGAGGCTAATCCAACTCCTCAAGCTAGTGAAGGTTCCTCCAGTGAAACTGATGTTGTGGTGGTAGAGGAACAGAGGAAGTTGGGTAAAAGGGCTGTGATTCAGGAACAGGAAAAAGTTGTGAAGAAACGAAGGTTGGTAAAGGGAGTAGAATTTGTGGGTAGTTCTAAAATTGGAAGTTCTGGTGATGCTGAAGGTATGGGAGAAAGCAGTAGGAAGACAGTGAGTCATGCTAGGAGACCTGCTACTTGAGGTTCTGCTAGAGAGCAATAGGAGAAGGTTGTGCAGGAACCTGAGGTTCGTAGGAGAGGTTCCAAGACAAGGTTGGTGACTGAAGATGACAAGGAAGACAAGAAGAGAAGAATGGCTTACATTAAGAGTCTGTCATTGGTGAAGGGTAAAACTCTCACTGACCTAGAGCTGGAGGGAATGACACAGCTTGGTGATAAGCTGAATGCTCAGGGTTGGTTGAACCTGTTTCGTGATCGAACTAGACAGCTGAGAGAGCAAGAGGTTTGAGAATTTTACTCAAATTGCATAGTAAGTGATGGAATTGTGATAACCATAGTGAAGGGGTTGGTGATCCAGTTTGATTGTATAGAGCTTGGTGAGATTTTGGGTGTTCCTTCTCAGGGCTACAGTGAGTACATGAGGAACTCGTGGCCGACTAGAGTTGATGGTGTGTCTGCATTGGAGGCGACCCAAAAGTTTGCAGGGAGACCTAGGCTAGCAAGGGCAATTCAAGTGAAGAAGAAGGCGATGCAACCCTTCTACCAGTTTCTATTTGAACTTATGCTGAAGAACCTGTTGCAGAGGTCGGAGAGGCACAGTGAGGCCAACTTTCTAGATCTGACCTATATGGACCTGCTAGATCGTGAGGCTCGAATTAATCTGCCTGAAGTAATGATCAAGCACATTGGTAGGGTAGCTGATATGGGGTTAGGAAACCATGCCTTAGTCTATAGGTTTCTGCTGAGCAAAGTGTTTGATTTCTTTGGGGTGCCTACTGCAAAGTGGATTGAGTCTGATCACAATGATGTGTTTAGGAGGAACATTCTGAAATCATGTGATTATGTGTAGGATGGTGAACCTGCAGATGAACCAGAGAATGTGGAGGAGGAAGCTGAGGAAATAAGAAATGCTAGAATAGGCAGACAGATTGAGGGGTTCAGGAGGCAGATTAAGAGGCAAAATGATGAGCTGGCCTGGATGAATGCACAGAACACTAGGCTGGATGCTGAGCTGGAGCGTGAACGTGAAGGAAACTCGTGTCGCCTTGCCTTGTTGCTTGCTCATTTTAACATCCCTGATATTCTCCAATTCTGAACCAGTTCCTTTACAAGTCCCCTCGTTGGTTCTTTCTATGGCCTGGTTTTAAGACAATCATTATATTTTGTTTGTAATATTTGAATAATGTTTTGGATGTTTTAAAGCAGGTTTGGCGCTTTTGTTGACATAAATATCCTTGCTTTGCTAGTATTTATTGTCTCAAACAGGTTCCTGGCGTATAAAGGTTGGCTAGCTGCCTATGGCACTAGAGTTAACTAGACTTAATTTTAGTTAAGCAGGTTCATACAACTGTGAAACTTTTCGATGATGCCAAAAGGGGGAAGTAGATGTTGTTTAGTTCATTGTATATTTTGTGACCTATTTTTTTTTTTTTTGCCTAACTGGTATTACCCTGGTTTTTGGTAAGTGTTGTTTGCATATAGGTTCTTGTACTTACATACCCTTGGTGAGACAACATTGTTTGTAATCATCAAAAAGGGGGAATTTGTTGAAGAATAAGTTTTGAAGATGACAAACTACGAAAAGGTTCACAGTTGAGTAAGAAGATTGAGCTGTTCGATGGTATATTCGAGTTAGAGTTGAAGAAGGAGAACGAGAACAGCTAGAGTCAATGTTTCAATCCTACCGGGAAAAGAAGAGGCTTGTGGCGGTGCTGAAATAGAATGCGGTTCCTAAGTAGAAAAGGATTGAAGACTTAGGCAAATTAACTTGGATTTCAAATAAGGCAATATGGGAAAACCTTCTTTGAAATGGATTCTAAAGCGGAAAGGGAGTTCTAAGCTTACTTGGAACGGCTAAGTCAAACTCTATAAATACAAGTTAATTTGGCCAGAATTGATTTACGCACTCAAGAAATCTCAACAGAGCAAATCAAGAACAAAACTGATCGTGAGAAGCATTGTGTATAAGAACAAAGGCTGGGCAGCAGAACCTTATGAAGGAGTAGTTTCATAGTGTTGTCTGTTGTGTTTCTTTGTTATAGGCTATCGAGTTAAAATCTATCAGCTTGTTAAGAAGCAATTAGTAGAGGTTACTCTTTGGTCTATTAGAGTCAACCTGACAAGCTAACGTGTGGCTTGGAAGGTTCTAGGTAATAGGGAGGTCTAGTTCCTTGATTACATTACGTTCTAGTCTAAAACTTGCTCGGTTTTACGTTAAAGCATTTATTAACACATTATACTAAACAAACCAAATATTTGATAACGCTTTTGGGGTACAACAACGTTTATTCTTTTTTTCAAGGAGGCACTTAACATACACATTAGTTTATCTTAAAAAATATAGATCTTATTCCTAAAATTGATATTTATAACGGATCACTCGCTAGTTAATATTAGTATCCTCCTATTTACTTTATTATATTTTTAAAATTGATTTAAAGTATAACTATCCTAACATTACCTATTCAATCTTCTTATTCAAATTTAAAAACTACCTACGTCAATTGATACTTCTATCTTCAATTCTAAGAAGATTATGAAATCATCTTAGGTAGTCGTTTCGGGAGCTAGGACTCTGATTGCATGCCGACAGTTTCAAAATCTTCGTAAGGTCTATTAGGACTTTTCTGTAAAATTTGAGCTAAATCGCACCTCGTTTGATAGGTATTCGAAGAAGGTTTTTGTTTCTATTGTCGGTAATTCTTAAAAGAGGTTATCAAACTCGATTTTGGCGAATGAGCTTTGATTCAAAATCCGAACGCATCGTTAAGTTCGTATGATTATTTGTGACCTGTATGAACTTTTGGAAGTAAATTTTCAGGTAGTTCGGAGAGTTTCCGCTAAAATGCCGAAAGTTAAAGAATTTGAACTTTTCCATTTAATTCACATCTTGAGTTTCAGGAATCCAATTTGAGATCCGTCTTAGCGAGTACGTCACGTGAAATTTTGTATAACTAGCTTGAGAAATTTGGGATCATTTTGAATTTCGTAGAGTTCCATTTTAAGTTTCGTCCAAGCAGCAAATTTTCAAAGGAAAAAAAAAAGATTAAAAAAAGGAAAAGATAAACTATGGGCGGTGGCTAAGGGATAAAGTGTCATCCAAAGCAAAACTATCAGGAACAAATGAATAGAAACGAGGAAGAAAAAACGAAACAGAAAATAGAAAGCTGAGAGAGAGCGAACGTAGAGAAAAATCAGAAAAGAGGGAAAGGAAAGGAAAAAGAGTTAGAATTTTCAGTCCCAAACCTCTAGGTAATGATGTTAATTCATTATTTCAGTTTGATACGTGTGCTTGAATATGTTTTTACAGTAGAAATTGAGATATTAGAAATCTTTCTAATAAGTTAAATTAACAGTTGGGGATTGTTTAGATTCATTGAAAACACCTTTGGGTACCTTTGTATTGCAAAAGCAAGTTGAAACCATTTGGAATTTGGGTGCAAAACGAGCCAAAAACCCGCTGTAGAAAAGCTACAGATTCAGCTTTTGGCAGACAACCTCAACAAAAGTCCCTCTCTGGACCTTTTTTAGGCGGAGCGCCTCCCCCTGTTGCCTGCTTTCGGGTAGGTTTTCGTAGGTTTTCACTTGTACTTTGCCTCCGGGCTTCTTGGTTAGTATTTCTTGGGTATTTTTCCTACTCCATTAACACTAACTCTTGAGCGTATTAGGACATTCATGCGTAGAGGAGATTAGAATTCAAAGAAGAGTCATAGAAATTTCTTTGGCCTCATAAATAGCCGTACGTCCTTAGAGTCCCATCAACTCCATTCCGAAATAATACTTGGACGTGCTAGTTGTGATAACCATGGGTTCTAAGTTGTTAAGGCCTTGCCCTTGAGTGTTCATATATTTAGTGATACACGTGAGGGAGTGATTTTTGTGAGGTTATTTCTTTTAGTGTTGCAACTAGTATATCGGATGATGATTGTGGAGGTTATGACTCGTGTGTAGACGAGGGAGACTATGGTTCCTACGAGGGTGATGATGGATATTGCTATGATGATTCGGGGAACTATGGCTCGTATGGTGATGAAGCGGGTTACTATGATGATCATGAGACGCGAGGAGACTATGAAGCTTGTGAAGATGAATTTGATGATTCTTATGCTTGAAGTCAAGAAATCGAAGATGGTAACGTTTCAAGGTTTGATGTTCCTACTTACTCTTCGTATGATGAATACGAATATGTTGATAGTGACATAGAGGGAATTGATGATGAAGTTGATTATACGTATTATTCATTTGCATCATCTCTTGGTGTTGCTAGTGGTGTACAAGGGAGTAGTAGAGGTCCTTCCATTAGTATGGGATGAGGTAGTGGTTGTTCCATGGGAAAGAAGAAGCTTGTATCTTCTAGGTACGCTAAGCAACCTAATGCTTCTAATTCCCATGTGAAGGGTGGTTTGAGATATGGTGTTGCTTTTGCTAGTAAAGGCTTGTATTGTTCTATCAATGTCTTGAAGGGTTGTAGTAGTAGGAGTAGTACTATGGGCTATGGAACCAAGGTGAGAGGCACTTATGGGTTCCATGGCAAGGGTCCTTCCTCGACTTCCAACAACATTTCTAATGTTGGAAGAGTGACGGGAAGTGGAAGTTACTCTAGAAATCTTGCTAGTAGAGGAGGGATAAGGGAGACCCAAGTTGTTGGTGTTGATAGTCGTGGGCATTCAAGTTCTTCCTTGGATGCCAATCTACAGAACTTAGGTAAATAAAGGTTCGTTGTTGAGGTAAATTGTATTGGAGGATACTTGCTCAAAATTGAAGAGACCGATGCCAATTGTATTAGCACCTCTTTGGTTGATAGACTAAGGATACCATGCCGTGAGCTAGAAGATCCTTATGAGTATGATGGAGTGTGGATTTCCAAGGAGGCTCGGGTACTTCTATCTCAAAAGAATTATAAGTGTTATGTATGGTGTGATGTGTATCCTATGCAACATTGTGATGTTTGGCTAGGTGAGCCATGGTTGCACGACAAGAGTGTGCAATATAGTACTATGAAGGATGTGTATTTTGTGGGCATAGGGCAAAGAGTCTATGACTTTGTACCTTATCGGGCAAGATTCCAATTGCCTACTAGTACACCTTCTTTGGCTATGCAAAGGAGCAAGGAGCGAGCATCTTATTCCATTGGTGAAATTGTGCAAACAAGGAGTCTTACAATTACAAGAAGTGGTGGGACTAGTGCAAATTAAGGGTTGACAAGTGCCAACAAGGTGAACATGAAACCACAAGTTTCAAAGCTAAGTAGTTCATCAACGAAGAAGAAGGAGACATCAAGTGATGAGTCTCCAAGTCCTAGATTCCGGGTTGATGTAAAAAGTCCACCTACTCCGGCTATGGGTATTCTTAGGCCTCGTTCCAACTCGCCCGAATTTGGGAGCGACCGGTGACAACTCTCGAGTGGAAAAGGAGAGGTTGTGTGGAGTGATGTGAGTGGGTTGTCGCCACCCGAATCTACACCCAACCTTGGAAAAAAATGAGGGAAAAGAAAGAGGAAAGAAATCATTGAGAGTGAGGACACCCCTTATTCTAACCTTAACCCTTTATCTTTTTCTTCTATTTGTTTGAATTCATATGTAGGAATTCTTGGAGGCAAACCATGGAGCCTCAACCATGTTCTAAGATGGAAAGACAAGGTGAAGGAGAATCAAAATGTGAGCTTCAAGGTGAAGGAACTACCCGTGAAGCTTCAAGTACATTGAGTAAGCCCGAATGCAACTCAAATGTAAGTGATAGTTCTTCTTCCTTTAAGCATATTACTTCCTTGTCTTATGAAAATATTTGTGAAAACTCTATGCTAGTTGTTGATTTGTATGATTACAATGTGTTTGAAACTAGTGTAGAGCCGATGGGTCAACTTGTGAGTGATTGTGAACCACTAGTTGAGAGGGTTGAAAAGCCACATCATGATGTGAGCTCGGTTTTCATTGAACCTCTCTTTAGTGAAAATGTTGAAGTTGACCTTGTTTGTGAACCTTGTTATGACGCCCCACCCATATTTGATAAAGGAGAAGATGAATTGCATTGTTATCCTATTCCTCTCTTTGAATGCCTAGTTGGTAGTGGTGGTCTCTTGTGTCGTAGTGAGGAAGGTTGCGACCTTGAGGAGTCTTTAGTGTATGAGATGGATCAAATTATGTTCGATGACTCCTCAAGTGTGAATGTTGTCTCTAGTTTGGATACTTCACCATTGAATGCTATTGAGCTTGAGAAGTGTGCTTATAGTAATCCTTTGTATGAGGGCAACTTCAATGAAAATGGTGAGTTATGTCAAACTAGAGTAGAGTGGGAATTTGAACCTCCATGGAACGGAATGACTAACTCTATAGATAATCCATTGTTTGAGACCTCCCTTGGGAGTTTGTCTTCTTGAAGGAAAATTTGGAGGTGAGGTGGTTCTTCTTGGTGTCTGTAAGAGTGCTCTTAAGAAGGGGAGTGGAGTGTTTGATGTTAGTTGTTGCTTGAACTATTTTACTTACTCCATTCCACATGTTAATCACACCTTAAGTGTTGAGCAGGCCAAAGCCAATGTGTCCCATTGTGATAAAATTAATTTGAAGGCTTGGTGTGTTGGTAGTACGCTTAGGGATCATAGGGAACTTGATTGCTATATCTTGCATGTTCCATGCTCTATTGATTTCTTTGCTTGTTCTTCTGTTGAATGCACTATCTTGTGGGGTCAAGTACTTGTTGTTTTCTTTGGAGACGTAAGCTTTTTACTTGTTATTGATGCTTGGCTCTATCATAAGAGTGTGTTTTCCACACTTTTGGCACTAACCTACTCTTGTAGTAGGAGATGTTTTTTGTTTGTGTTGTCTTTGAATATAGGCTTTGATGGTTTGATCTTGAGGACGAAATCCTTTCAAGATGGGGAAGATGATGCAATCTAAATTGGGATTATGATCCAACCATCAAGAGCCAAGCAACAAGGGTGCGAGGACGCAAAGGCAAGAGCTTCGGAGCCGAGTTAAAGAGATCCAAAATGCTCACTTACATTTGGGTCGTAAGAGCTTTGAAGATGGAGGCTTTGGAGATGACTTGAAAACCATACACTTGAGCGCATGTATTGCTTCAGCACTAGGCGGACCGCCCAAGCTACTAGGCGGACTGCCCAAAATGAAGACAGCTCTCTGGACTTTTGGGGAGGCAGACCGCCCCACTGTCTAGGCGGACCGCCTATTGGCCAGGCGGAGTGCCTCACTGTCTAGTCGGAGTGCCTATTCCTGTTATGTTTTAGACGGGATTTTTGGCTCTTTTTCCTATTTTAGCCCTGCGTGGCCTTTATTTGTTTTAACCTTCTTGTGAGCTTTTAGACATTTCACACACATGTAAGGAAGACTATAAATACCTCCCTTAGGTCATTTTGCTCATTAGCTATCATTGAACTTAGAATTTAGAAGAGAGAACGTTGAAGAGGCCGAGCCCTTCGAGTTCGAAGGTTGAAGCTTCGTAAACCTTGAATAACTTGGAACCTATGGAGATTTATCGCTAGTGTGAAATCCTTGTAAGGTTCGAGTTTCCATTTATCCCTTTGGATAGTAAATTCATGTTGTGAATCCTTATCCATTCTTTCTTCTAATTCTTGCCTTCCTAGTCTTGAATTTCTCGGTATCTTTTAGATATCACATTATCTATTTTATCGCTTCCGCATATTTGTCTCATATTTGCTTCCGCGTAATTTGCATTGCATCACTAAGGGATAAAGCGTAACATTCCAAAGCAAAACTATCAAGAACAAATGAATGGAAACGAGGAAGAAAAAATGAAACAGAAACTAGAAAGCTGAGAGAGAGCGAACGCAGAGGAAAAAAATCAGAAAAGAGGAAAAGGAAAGGAAAAAGAGTTAGAATTTTCACCCCGAAACCTCCAGGTAATGATGTTAATTCACTATTTCAGTTTACTACGTGTGTTTGAATATATTTTTACGGTAGAAATTGAGATATTAGACATCGTTCTAATAAGTTAAATTGACAGTTTAAAGGGTAAATTGGACCCCGATAATGGAATTGATTATATATTCGAATTCAGGGAGTTATGGGCAATCCATAAATATAATTTATTAAGAGTTTTGTTATGTGATTTTGAACCAAGTACATAGGCCTGGACTGTGTATTGCCTATGCGAATCGGGTGTCGGGTTCCTAACCGGATTATTTTAAGATGTAAGGAATGAAGCCTTTAGTCTTATTTGATATATCTTTCTACTTATTGAATAAAGCAGAATCGTTTGGAAGTGTATCCAAAGAACAAAGCAGTTGTTGAGTAACAGTGCTAACTTTGGAATAAGGTAAGTGGTTTATATCCATTCCTTTGGTGGTCTTTTGCCACGTGGATATCTGTACATGTTTTTTTTTCATGTATAGTTGCCAGTTTGGGCATACTTACTATGCCCCTTATTTGTTAGTGCATCGTAAATTATGTGTTTACTATTATGTGCATTGATAAAAATATGGATCGGGTTGCACGCCGTAACATTATAAACATATGGATCGGGTTGCACGCCGCAACTATGGATCGAGTTTCACGCCACAATAGTATAATTATATGGATCGGGTTACACGCCGCAATAGTATAAATATATGGATCGGGTTGCACGTCGCAACATTATAAATATATGGATCTGGTTGCACGCCGCAATAATATTATATATAATAAGATGTATTACATACCACTTCATTACATATGTATTGAACACTATATGTATTGTATTCCTTATCTGTTGCCTGGTATTGTTTAGTTGCTCTGTGCATTATTTGTTGGTTGTCGAGTGATTCTGTCTCCCTGGCTAGCATATCTGCTTCTTTGAGGTGGCTAATCTGGCCCCACTTACTGAGTCCTTTTGACTCACCCTTGTTTGTTGCTTGTTGTATCTTTTCGTTTTCGCAAGTTCTGCTCCAGGACCGAGTACGTCGTTCGATTGAGAAGTGGAGGCGATTTCAGCTGTCAGGTTGAGCCAACTCTTATCCAGACCGGCCACCAGTGCTAGTTTTATTTTAATAGTCTAATTTTGCTCCCTTCAGGAGGCGTATGTATTGTTTTGTACTCTTAGATATATAGTCTGGATAGTCCTAAACATAGTGTGTTGGGTAGTCAGCTATTATTTTCTTTGTACAGTTTAGAGGTATCAATATGTCTGTGCTTTTTCTAAGTCTTGTTCTTATTTATGAGTTGGATTTATAATTATTTTCCTAATTCAGTTCGTAACGGTTTGCCCGATGGGTATATAGGAGGTTGTCGGGTGCCCGCACGGTGTAGCTAGAAATCCTGGTCATGTCAGTTGGTATCCGAGCCCGATTTAGAGTCTATCCAGACTAAGACAGTGTCTAGTAGAGTCTCGTTGATGGGTACGTAGACGTTCGTACTTATCTATGAGTGGCTATGAAGGCATTTATGAAGTTTCTTTTCTTTATTATCTAATGGTGCGTCGATCTGGGGTGCAAAAAAGTTTTCGTTAATTCCTTCGTAGTAATAGTGTTATGATATTATCCAGATATATTTTCGATGTGTGCGCTATATTTTTGATTCTTTATTCATGAGATAATTATGTGGAATAGTTTATGAAGGTCATGCAAGTTCTCTTTTTATCTGTGTGAAATTTGCTTTAGAGTACAAGCTCGCTCGAGGACGAACGAGAGTCTAAGTGGGGGAGAATGAAACGACCTTATGTAGTCGTTTCGGAGGCTATGACTCTGATTGCATGCCGACAGTTTCAAAATATTCGTACGGTCCATTAAGACTTGTCTGTAAAATTTGAGCAAAATCGGACCTCGTTTGGCAGGTATTGGAAGACGGTTTTTGTTTATGTTGTCGGTAAATCTTAAAAGAGGTTTTCGAGCTCGATTTTGGCGAATGAGCTCTGATTTGAAATTCGAAAGTGTCGTTAGGTTCGTATGATTATTTTTGACCTGTGTGAACTTTCGGAAGTGAACTCCGAGGTAGTTCGGATAGTTTCCACTAAAATGCCGAAAGTTAAAGAATTTGAACTTTTCTGTTAATTCGCATTTTGAGTTTCGGGAATCCGATTCGAGATCCATCTTGGGGAGTACGTCACATAAATTTTTTATAACTTGCGTGAGAAATTTGGGATCATTCCGAATTTCGTAGGATTCCGTTTTAATTTTAGTCGGAGTAGCAAATTTTCATATGAAAAGAAAAAGATTTTTTAAAAAAAAAGGATAAAATATGGGGTGGTGGCTAAGGGATAAATATCCCTTAGCTTAACATTCCAAATCAAAACTATCAGGGACAAATGAACAGAAACGAGGAAGCAAAAACGAAACAGAAACTAGAAAGCTGAGAGCGAGCGAACTCAGAGGAAAAAAATCAGAAAAGAGGGAAAGGAAAGGAAAAAGAGTTAGAATTTTTACCCCGAAACCTCCTGTTCATGATGTTAATTCACTTTTTCAGTTTATTACATGTATCTGAATATATTTTTACGGTAGAAATTGAAATATTAGACATCATTATGATAAGTTAAATTGACAGTTTAAAGGGTTAATTGAATTGACAGTTTAAGGGTTAATTGGACTCCAATAATAGAATTGATTATATATTCGAATTCAGGGAGTTATGGGAAATCCATGAATATAATTTATTAAGAGTTTGGTTATGTGATTTTAAACCATGTACATAGGCTTGGACTGTGTATGGCCTATGCGAACTGGATGTCGGTTTCCTAACCGGATTATTCTAAGATGTAAGGAATGAAGCCTTTAGTCTTATTTGATATATCTTTCTGCTTATTGAATAGAGCAGGATCGTTTGGCAGTGAATCCAAAGAACAAAGCAGTTGTTGAGTAGCAGTGCTAACTTTTGAATAAGGTAAGTGGTTTATATCCATTCCTTTGGTTGTCTTTTGCCACATGGATATCTATACATATTTTTTTTCATGTATAGCAGTCTGTTTGAGCATACTTACTATGCCCTTTGTTTGAAGTGCGTAGTAAATTGTGTGTTTACTATTATGTTTATTGATAAAATATATGGATCGGATTGCGCGCCGCAACATTATAAACATATGGATCGAGTTGCACGCCGCAACAATATTTACATATAATAAGATTTATTACATACAACTTCATGACATATTTATTGAATGCTATATGTATTGTATTCCTTATCTGTTGCCTGCTATTGTTTAGTTGCTTAATCCATCGTTATCATAACTATCGCTCTGTGCATTATTTGCTAGTTGTTGAGTGATTTTGTCTCCCTGGCTAGCATATCTGCTTCTTCGAGGTGGCTAGTCTGGCCCTACTTACTGAGTCCTTTTGACTCACCCTTGTTTGTTGCTTGTTGTATCTATTCGTTTCGGCAGGTTCCGCTCCAGGACCGAGTTCGTTGTTTGATTGAGGAGCGGAGGCGATTTCAGCTATCAGGGTGAGCCAACTCTTATCCAGACCGGCCACCAGTGCTAGTTTTATTTTAGTAATCTAGTTTTGCTCCCTTCAGGAGGTGTATGTATTCTTTTGTACTCTTAGATATCTAATCTTGATAGCCTTAAACCTAGTGTGTTGGGTAGTCAGCTGTTATTTCTTTTGTAGAGCTTAGAGGTATCAGTATGTTTGTGCTTTTTCTAAATCTTGTTCTTATTTATGAGTTGGATTTATATTTATTTTCCTAATTCAGTTGGTAAGAGTTCGCACGACGGGTCTAGGGGAGGATGTCGGGTGCCCACACGGCCTACCTAGAAATCCGGATCGTGTCAAATTATTTTATGATTTACTAATTACAACTTGTTTGAATATTCTCTTACTAATATTCAAGATTAGATATTTCGAATAAAGCCGAATTTTTTAATGAAAAGCCTATCAGATTTTAGAATCTTTAAGATAAGCAGTGGCTCTCTTCAATTAATTTTACTACATAAAGATTGCAATCTCTCTCTAGTTTCCTTTCCATAGTCCTATCCTAACTACCATAATTGTCTCAATTAATGTATAACCAAAAGAAAATATAAATTGCATGGTTAATAGATTATAGACAGGTGATAAACATTGGTTTCTTGTTCCTATTAGCTCATTTCTTTCAGTGTCTTACATTTTGTTCCCAAGTTCGTGCTCATTCATTTTCGAACTTTCTTTTTACTCTTTGCATCTTCAAGGCTCCTCCGGGTCTTTCTTTTTTGAAGTTTCTTTACCTTTTGCACTTTCAAGAATCATTTCACGGTCTTTGATTTGTTGTCTTCTAAGATCAACCTCTTACATGTGATTGCTACGAAAAAAAAACGTATTAAAATATATTAAACAAACATATAATATTAATACTAAATAATCATAAAATTTTATATTGTGAGAAACACATAAAGAGAGTACTAAAAAATAAATATAGTAATAGAAGGTCTGTATAATTACAAAACAAAAAAAAAAGTTATTACTTTTAAAAATAGAATATTTCCATTGATGAAAAGAGACTGATAGACCTTTTTAGGCTGAATGTAAAGTCTTTTCTTCTCTTTCCCTCATCTCCCAGGCATCAACCGAATTTGCTCCATTTTGCTCAGTTGATGAGCGGAAGTACCCTCGAGCGGTGTATGAGCTGTGATATTTTTGGTAGCGGAGGTAGAACTTGGAAGGTTGTCCAAGGTTGTGTTCTTCCGAGTCGGCGAGGTCGGCTCGGTGACCGAAGGCTTGAGTGGAGGCGGCATTGTGACCACGGGCTTGGACGTCACTTATCGGATTTTAGAATATTTAACATAAGCACCGGCTCTCTTCAAAAACTTTTACTACATAAAAATTGCAAATCTTTCTTTCTCTCGTTTCCTTTCCATAGTCCTAACTCCTAACTACCATTATAGTCACAATTAATCTATAACCAAAAAAAAATATAAATTGGATAGTTAATATATATGTGATAGACGTGTGTTAAACATTGGTTTCTTGTTCCTATTAGTCATTTCTTTCAGGGTCTTACATTTTGTTCCCTAATTTGTGCCCATTCATTTTCGAACTTTCTTTTTACTCTCTGCATTTGCAAGGCTCCTTCGGGTCTTTCTTTCTGGAACTTTCTTTACTCTTTGCGCTTTCAAGAATCCTTTTACTGTCTTTGATTTGATGTCTTCTAAGATCTAACACTTGCATGTCTTCTAACATCTAACACTTGCTAAAAAAACGTATTAAAACATACTATACAAACATATAATATTAACACTAAATACTCAAAATTTTCTATTGTAAACAACACATAAAGAGAATACTAAAAAATAAATTAGTAATAGAAGATATGTATAATTACACAACAAAAAAGGTTATTACTCCTAAAAATAGAATATTTCCATTGATGAAAAGAGAATGACTGACCTTTTTAGGCTATGAACAAAGACAACTCTATATTATCCACTAATTCTACTTCATTCATCAAATCCCGTCCAAGTTCTCAACCCGCAATAAATAGAAATCAAATTATGTACCAAATCGAGCTAATAATCAATAAGAAAACAAAAGAGGAAGCCTAACATTGATTAGTGTTAGTACTTAAGCGAATGTCAGCACGTAAGTCTAGTTGGAAGAATAAAAAAGAAACCATGACTCATAAGAATTATACAATGTAAAGTAGGAGCAAACACAAGATTAAATAAAAAAGCAGTGATAAATCTATGTATTTACAGAATCGTATGCAGTTGTCGAAACCATTAGGGCCAATACTCCCAAAACCAAAGAAGCAACGGTAAATGCTTTGTCGATGGAACCCTTCGTATATATAGAGGTTAAGGGAGATGCACTCTTACTATATGTGTCTAGAAATTGTACGAAGGATTACACACAATCCATGAACACAAAGTTCGCCTAGGGTTTATCCGTATTTGTTTCACTAATCGGGGATGCAATCACATGTCAATAGAACACGAATTACATCAAATAAGCCACAATCTATGACGTACCTGGTTACAGAGTTTGTTCCAATTCGTAGAAGACAATCACTTATGTTCTTCTCAGGGATTTTCCATGATCAGAGAAGAAGAGAGTTTTTTTACTATTGGAAGAAGAAGGAGGGAGCGCTAGTTTTCAAAAAGAAGTCACGTCCTCTTCTTCTGAATGAACCTTCTTTTAATAGATACAACTGTTTAGGACCTAACGGTTGTGTCTTTTCCTCCTTTCTACTTTAATAATATAATTATGAAATATATAATATGTTATATATTCTGACTATTTTAATATGGATCCGGATTGACCCATATGGGTGCTCCGAATCCAATTTCCAACATCTCCCACTCACGCATAGTGGGTCAACTCTCATTCACATTCTGTAACATTCATACATAACGACTAGACCGTGTGACCAGTGCATACTTTGAGAGCTTAGTGGCTATACATCTATTAGGAATATATAGCATCTCGACTAACGGAACCTTGGAGTAGATTGCAGTATGCAGTACCCTAGATCATTTTTATCACATTCACATCTCTCTCAACCTCTTTATATTATTTTGAATTCATCATTATGTTCTTGTCTCAAAGACAAACATAATGGGTTAACCAATGAACAAATTAATGTGATAATACTGGTTAATGATCTTCCACATCTCAAGAATCTCTTAATCTCAATCTGACTTGCTTTTGTAGAAATGTCCCGTCAGACCGTATCATCCATGATCTCTTGGCAACACTCTAAGATAGTAAACACCAAATTGAATCTCGAGAAACTGATCAAAGTTATGAGGGTACAAAAGAAAAGAAAATTACTTATAATTTTCAGGGTTTCACATGATAATCAAGAAGAGATTTGAACTTGTATCGCCCATAGGTCACTCTATGCATACGTGTTATGAATCACGTATCACAGTATTGACTCCTATCCCATGGAGCGTATGTCTTTCACAAATTAAATACTGTGCAGATGATAGTCTAACTTTGAGTTCCCACATATACTCATACATTTTATCCTTCAGAACTCGCATCTGGCATTAAGACAAGACTCATATTTAATCAAATATGATTAACCAAAAAAAATAAGCGATATTTTCATTATAAACTTCAACTTCAAGCTCTCTATTATTATCACCTCAAATAATAAAAAGTTTATAATTGTCTCATCCCTATTAGTCACATAGACAATAGAGGCGATTGCCGGTGTAAAAAGGCCAATCTTTTTGTCTGTCCGACATACTTCAAATTTATGTACTAAACATAAAAATATTTTATGTCTATGAATGAACAACATTGACTAATTTAGGCTTTAGGTTGCAACTACATTAACTCCAATAATGCAGTTTTATGTGAACATGCTTGGGAAAAGTTAAGATATAAATACATCGACATCTACGCAAACCCACTAATCTCACATATCATGCATAAGCACCAAATGCTATGGGTTTCACTATCGGATCTACTATTGTATTATGCGTCGAGATGTATTTCATGCTCACCTTTCTATGTACAACTATGTCTCTAAGGAAATTATACTTATATCAATATGGTTTGTCTTCTAATGATACATGGTACTTTTGTGTAAGCTATTGAGACTTGACTATCACACTTGATTGTCACTAATTCAATATTACGCTATCCAACACACCTAAATTTATCATAAAGACATTTAAGCCAAACAGCTCTGCACAGTTGCTGAAAGCGCTAGAAATTCAGCTTACTTTATAAAAAAGGCTGATGATTGTTTCTTGCTACACAAACAATATACACATCGCTATTGTTTAGCAAAGAAGGATATACTCAGATGTAGATTTTCTCTCATCTAAATCTCCTTCTCAATCATCGTAAGTATAGCCTTTGACTTGTAGATCCTTTCCTTTACTTTATAAGGATAATCACAAGTGCCTTTAAGATACCTCAATATCTTTTAACTGCTTTTCAGTATTCCTTTTCATATTATATTCTTGTGGATTCACGAGGACACATCCTCCCACTAGAAACTTCACCTCTAAAAATATAAGTATTAATGGGTTTGCACTATTGCATATTAAATCGTTCAAGAAAATTACTTAATATAAGATTTTTCTGAAAGAGACAACAATATCTTCGAACGATCTCTTGAAATATGAACTTCAAGGATTCACTCATATTTTTCGGTACTACATTAAGTCTTTCGCGTATTTTGAGAATCCCTTTGTTCTCAACGACGCTATGACCCATTAGTAGATCAACCAATTCCAACTCTTGGTTTGGTTTCACTAACTCCATTTCATGTTCCATTGTTCTAGATACTCATCCTTAGCAGGGTATTCAAGAGCCTCGTTTTATCTTTCGTTGCTCTTATTCATCTTCTGGAGTAACTATATATGCTTCCCCTTCGATCTCAAATCGACAATAGGGAATACGTAGACGACTCATTTGTTGAGGTTGAGATTGATAAATTAATTTATCAATTGATAGTTACTCCCACTGAGACCAAAAATTAAATGGATTCTCTTTTGGATAACATATCCCTGTTAATTGGACAATATCCATTATCACCAAAATATGACTCTCCTTGAATCCATTTAGCATCAATAGAGAAAGCAATCTGGTCCACAGTTTCATAAAAAAAATAAGTCTTGGCTTATCTCACCCTACTTAAGAAAAATATGAGCTAATAAATATGTTACATCATGTAATCCAAATTCAGTTACAGTGTCACTTTCTTGTTCACATATGAACACATAAACGTTGAACTAAAATTGTATCACAAAAAGATACAAGTCCTTCTCCTTGAAACTAGTTTTCCATGTGGGGAAAAAAAACTTAATGTACAGTAGCAACACAAACCCAATAGTAGAAAAGAATTAGATTTTTACCTATCCATAACATATATGGAATATAAGTAATTGGCTTAGAAGAATTTCATAATTTGGATCACATGTGTCATAATGTACCAGCTACAATGAAATATTAGTGCCATTTTCACGAGACATTATAGACATATCTAGAGTCTCAAGAGCCTCTTGATCTTTTTAGGACATACTGAATTTTATTGTCACTGTTAACATTTTTGTTAAGCTCAGGACAATATTCTAGTAGCAGTTGACATATTGATATAAACTAGTATAAACTTATTGAGACAACTATGTACTTTTTAAAGCCTAAAATTTACATACATACTATTCCTTAGAATAATTTAACTATGTTAAAATTTATTTCATATTAGATCTGGAATCGAAAGTTTGTTGACACCCAATTTTGACCAGAAATTTTGAAATTAATTTGCTGACACTTACTTTTTATATAAATTTCAAAATATAGCATTTTGTGTTAATATAAAGCCAAAAATGTCCCTTTTCGAAAGAAATTATAAAATTTGACGTTTTGTCGCAATTTTGCTATTGTTTGCAAAGTTTTTCAATATTAGAAACTTGATATTTTCGGCTTTATATTACCTACAACATGTAAAATATTGGGAGCATTTATCTAATTAGAAAGTTTTTCAAATTGATTTACGAAATTAGTTAAAGCTATTAGTTTTTAGAAAATGGTCAGAATCGTTGTTCATTTTAAATCTCGGCCTATCTACGCAAACCAATTTTTTCTAACCCAATTTTTAAATACCCTAATCATTTTACCCATATATATATATATATATATATATATATATCCTTATCCCAAAACCCTAGCCTCAAAATAATTTTTATCATCATCTTCACTACATCACCCTAAAAATCAGATCTAACCCAAAAATATACTCCACACATTACCCACACTATTCATCATCATCTTCCCCACAAAAACCCTCCTCTACTTTACACAAAAACCAACAATAAAATAGAGAACCCCCTCACATTCACAAGTCACTCATTAACAAAAGCACCAAAGAGTGAAAATGCTCCTTGCAGTTGGCCATTCGTGGAGACGAGGAACTTGATACCCTTATTAAAGGGAGCATTGCTGGTGGTGGTGTTACCCCTTACCCTTCATCTCACAAGCACACACCCAATACACGCATTAGATCTGAAATCGAAAATGGGAACGGGGGAGATCGTGAATACTGAAAACGAAAAAGGGAGTTGGGGAGGCGGAGCAGTAGTGTGAACCGCCGGCG
The DNA here is from genome assembly GCA_029990175.1 of Petunia secreta. Classification (NCBI taxonomy): domain Eukaryota; kingdom Viridiplantae; phylum Streptophyta; class Magnoliopsida; order Solanales; family Solanaceae; genus Petunia; species Petunia secreta. The sequence continues at coordinate 29,630,992 of JARKIP010000003.1, forward strand.
ATGGGAACATCCGGCGACTCTGTTCTTTGGCCGAGGAAATCATTATCGTCAACGTGTTCTGTTTCGACGACGAGTTAAAAGTGGAGATGCAGGGGGTGAGTGGTAGTGACGCCGCCTAGAAATAGGCCGGTGGTCGCTCCTCCTCTCTGTTCGGCGGCTGCTTTATCTGTAGTTTCCACCGGAAAATCTTGCCGGTGATCTTTCCTCTGGTTCTATTTTTTGTTGTGGATATTTTGGCTATGTTAACCCTTACTTGCACTTGATCCGTGTCTAATTTTGCAAAGCCTGAAATTATCACACATTATTGTTTGGTCTCGCCGGAAAACCACTGTTCCGGCGACTTCCTTCTGCGATATCTTATCCTTACCAACTGATACTACTTTTGTTGTGAGTTGGAATCCGCAGGTCCTCATACGAATGTGTTCGTGTTGGATCATTAGCCAGTGTTGTTTTTGTTGGCCCATTTACTGTGTATTGGGTTAATTTCACTCGTTTGGCCAGTGGACCTACTGATATTAAACAGATGCCATGCGCTGTTGGACATACTGATCTTGAACAGATATTGCACATTTTTGGCCAATGAAAAATACATATATACGTATTGAGGCCTCGGGATCGATTTGAACATGATACTACACTTGAACCGTCCCGCTCCTGTGTCCCTAAAGCAAAAGGCAATGATGAATGTATGAAATTAATGCAAAGTAAGTTGAATAGAGTGGTGGGTTTGGTACTTGTCATGGCAACCGGCCCGGGCTCCGTGTTTGCAGTCGTACCAAATCCCGAGCCTCTATTCGACGCACCATACAAACCCGAGCCTATATTTTGCAAAACAAACCTCCTTACTATTATTATTATTATTATTATTTTTATTACTATAATTATTATTATTATTACTTTATTACTTTATTATTATTATTTTATTTTCATTGGTTATTACGCTTTATCATCGTACTAATCCAATTTCATTTAATTTGTTTTGCGAGGAACATTTTGGTATGAATAATTCGTGGACTAACTTACAAATGGGAATATGCATGGATGTGGAGTCATTTGAGATCGAGCTCGGGCTCGAGCGTTCAAGAAATAAGACTTATGAATTTTAGAAAATTCAAGGCTCCCGCGAGTTGATCAATTTCCCGGTTCTATCTTTAACTTTGCATTACTTTCCTTAGATATTTATGTAAATAAATGTGTAAAATATTTTATTTATCAATAATATGTGATTGTTTGTATATTGCCTTACTTTATGTTCATTGTCTTTTATTGTGAAGTCGTTATTTAATTTATTGCAACTTGGGGTCGTCTTAGCAAATGCGTGCAAGTAAAATATATATTTTGCAAACAAGCTTTTTATTTAATTGATTATTATTATTATTATTATTATTATTATTATTATTATTATTATTATTATTATTATTATTATTATTATTATTATTATTATTATTATAATAATAATAATAATAATTCTTTCCGAAAGAAAAGCGCACTTGTAAATATTTGGAAACCTGTAGGATTAACCGTATTTTAGGGAATTTCGGAAGTGCCTTAAAAACCTTCTTTCGAAATTAACAAAACCTCTTACCCTTTGAATCTCTGAAAAGTCTGCCTTTTTCCCAAAAACGGAGTTTTTGCACGCATTTGTTAATTTGGTTCCCTGTTTTCCTTAAATTGGGTAGCGACTCCAGAAACTCCAACAGAGTTAGTCCATCCTGTCGATATTCCGGAATTTATCCTTTTCGGGGTAATTTTTGGGGTTCAAAAGCATGGCGACTCCGCTGGGGACCAATAAAGGTTTTGACCATAAAGGTTTCCAATTATTTGCAACTAGCATGCCTAATTTATTTGCTTTATTATATCTATTTGTGTGGTTTGTTTTGGAAAGCATGTATTACATTTTATTTGTGCATAGTCCGCATTCCGTTCATATTTCCTCCCTCATGGAGCCTGTCAATTCTCTTTCACCTCCTCGATTTCATCACGGGGCACCCGCTTGACGGGTAGTTATGCAGGAAGGGCATAGCCCTTACCTCACTCTTTGAAACTTCTTTCCTGTCACGAAAGTTAGTTCGGGGTATTGAGATTGCCTGGTTTTGTCATGGCCAGTTCTACTGCGTTGTGAGGCCAGGTCTATCCCGCATATGTCGAGTCAGCCTCAACTGTTAGCCCACTCTTAGAAGGAGATTAGGTCATGCATGCATATACACCTTAGTTTGGACCCGGTCCTTGATACCGTTTCCAGGAATTAAGAAACCGCCCTTTTGTCAACGGGTTCTTGAAACCCAACGACAATGCATATTATGTGCTGTGAGATAATGAATCCTCAGTCCTAACCATGTTTTGAGCAAAATCAGATTTGGAATTTTGTCTCCTGTATTGTCTTTTAGGTCAGAAAATGGAAGAATTTAGCAGAACTGAGATCATAGACAGAATTGCAGTCCGGGGAAAGTTAGGCAGATTTGGTTAGTTTGTGTTTTGGAGATGGCCTGGTGTAGTGAGATCTAAGAGGCGAAGCCCCTGGTGTCTTTAAAAGGATCAGTGGGGTCCCTCTCGTGAATGGTTTTGCATGTGTGCAGGCCTATGTTGATTATCCAGCTGCAACTTTATAAAAATTGAAGTATGCTTGTCGCATATTGGGAGAGCGAAGCCCCTGTGTCTTTGAATGACCAGTGGGGTCCCTCCTTGAAGACCAGTGCGGTCTTGGCTACCTAGGAAACTGAGAGGCTTGATTAAAGCCGAGGACCAGTGAGGAGCCCTATGAACAAGGTCGGTGAGCCTTACAAAACCTAGGAAGCTGAGAGGCTTGTCTAAAGCCGAGGACCAGTGAGGTTTTATTTTGAAAGGCCAATTGGCGCCTTTCGTGATTTGCAGTCTGGTATTGTGGAGGCAGTTGAAAATTTCTCCCTGGATGTTGTAAAACAATTGGGAGTTGTGCTTGGAGGAGTGTGGATGTTTGCAAAAGCTATGGAGGATTGTTTCGGGTTTTAGGCATTTGGATTTAGAATTTTGTGCAGATGGTGTGGAGAGCATGAGCTATGCTAAAATTTCGAGTTGACACCAACTTTTGGAAGTTAGTTGGGATAAAGGAATTGCAGTGTCAAGGCGGAGAGATGATTGTTATCGATTATTGTTATTATTTATTGCTTATTCTAAGTCTGAATTGCTCAGAATTGGCATGAACTATTTTTCGTTACCACTTGTTTGCGCGATTAGGTTTACCTCTAGCACAAAGAGGCACCTTACGGGGTAGGACGCGTTCGCATATTTATTTACGCTCAACTACTTGTGATTGTCACATGTTAATTGTTTGCCTTGCTTTATTTACTCAAAATGCGTTAAATACTAGGTGTTGCTTGCTTGTATGCAATCCTATGAATGACATGCAAACTATTTTAGTTACCCTTTGAGAGTTTTCATTTGTTTTGTTTATTTCTCTAGCAAATGTTGGATTTGTGAAATGGCGACCATTCACCACGCAAAGGTTTCGAGATTTGATTGATGGTAAACGCTCTAGCTCATGAACGATGCAGCACTAGAAGCTAATGGCATTGTTTGAAAGAACTTGGCAATTGAACTTAGTAGCATTATTTTCAATTTTAATTTAGTTTGAGGCCCTGAATTGCATTGTACTTTAAAGCTTATGTTAATCTGAATCAACTCATTTTGAATTTATGAAAGTTGAAACAAAATGCATCTCATTCTTATTATATTATTTACGCTTGAATTTGTTTCCAATCTTAAAATTAAAATTGATAAACCTGCCAAAGCTTAGCTTATAACGTATGGCAAAACAACTGAACAATTTAAAATGACGCACTGAAAAGTTATTGTCTGCGCTCTTTGGATATCGCACTATCTATTAGAACTTCAACTGGGGCAGCTTTTATTTGATTGTATATGGCGTTGAAGCAGTGATGCAGAACTACGCACAGTCTGATTCCCAAGGAGGGATACGTAGGCTCCCCCATCGGGCTCGACCCTTTAGCATTTAAATTTTATTTTGTCCCCTAAGAAGGACAACTGGGGCAAATTTTGCAAAACCAGTTGGAGATGCGAAAGACAATAACTGGGGTAAATTTTGCAAGAAGCAGCGTTGGTTGTAAGAGGTAGATTCGGCAAGAATTTTGAAATTGGTTAAGCAAACAGTGCAAAGTCTAAGACAAAAGACGTTCAGTTTGTTTTAAGATATGTTACAAGTTTAAGTCAAGGCAAAATTTTTGAAATGCATCTTTGACTTCATTTGCATGCTTATTTCACTTGCTATATTGCATTAAAACATTTTATCTTGCCTCTATTTTTCAAAAATCCATGCTATTTGAGTTCATGAGCCAAGTTTCTGAAAGCAATTCGCAAATCCAAGTCCAATGAAGACGAGGAAGCAGCAGAAGCAGCAAGATCAGGATGAAATCTGCACAAATCAAACGCTTCCCCTTCTCTCCCCAAAACTAACAATTTTTCTTTAAGAGCAGGAACATGAAAGCTTCTAATGAAAGGATCATTCGCATTATGGATGAACAATTTATTGAACGAGCATCCAAAGTTGCATTGCAGATCGCGTTGCATTGCCTTTTCATAACTTAAAGCATTATGCTTTGTCATGAGTTATTGCCGAACAGGCGGCATTTCTACCTCTATGACTTTCATTCGTAATAGGCGACAAAGCCGAGGCTTGTTTTGTGTTTCAAAACTAAGCCAAATAGGGCATCACTTTGTTTCAGGTGATAATCTGCATAAGGCCACCCTTGCCGGATTGCCTCGCCAATTGATTTATCAACGGCTATCGCACCGACTATATTTCCGCATTACTATGCTTTGCACTTGATTTGAATTATATCTTCGCACTTGCTTTAAAATTAACGCCTTGCTTTACTCTTTCAGGTTGACCATCGGCTACGAGGATTCCCTTTGTTGGACTATCTCGCCTATTGATTCGCCAAATGGCTCTTGCGTTGCTCTACATTCCCGCATTACTCTGCTTTGCACTTGCTTTGAATTATGTCTTCGCACTTGCTTTAAAATTAATGCCTTACTTTACTCTTTCAGGTTGACCATCGGCTACGAGGATTCCCTTTGTTGGACTATCTCACCTATTGATTCGCCAAATGGCTTTTTGCATTGCTCTACATTCCCGCACTGCTTTTCTTTGCACTTTCCTTAAATTATGTCGTCACACTTGCTTTAAAATTGATGTCTTACTTTACGTTTTTCAGGTTGACCACCAGGCGGGGCTTCTCTATTGTTGTACTTTCACGCCTGTGGATTCACTAAATCGCTTTTGCATTGCTTTACATTTCACGCTAAATTGCTTTGCACTTGCTTTCAATTATGCCTTTGCACTTGCTTTATATTATGACTTGCTTTACTTTTAGTTTAACAGGTTAACAGGTCAGCCCTGAGACCCTCCTTGCTTTGTGCCGGATCGGATCACCAGCTGATTTGTAGACAATCAATTCCAAGACCCTCCTTGCTGCGTGCCCGACCGGCTTGCCAGTTGATTTGTCAAGATGTTCAAATTGCCTTGCACTTGCTTTCAATTATGACTTCGCACTTGCTTTATATTATGACTTGCTTTACTTTTAGTTTAACAGGTTAACAGGTCAGCCCTGAGACCCTCCTTGCTTTGTGCCGGATCGGATCACCAGCTGATTTGTAGGAAATCAACCCCAAGACCCTCCTTGCTGCGTGCCCGACCGGCTTGCCAGTTGATATGTCAAGATTGTTGAAAATGCTTTGCACTATGCCTTCGCATTTGCTTTATTGCTTCGCCAGTGGATGGGAAGACAATTTATCAAAGATATTGCAGCTTGCACGTACAAATTACGTCATGACTACCGTAAGCAATCGGGGGCCTTATTATGAATCTATCGTGAGCAAGTGAAGACTTCATTAGCATTGAAGCCTACCATACGCAATTGGAGGCCTTATTCTGAAGCCTATCATAGGCAATTGAAGGCTCTTTTGTTATTGATCCTACCGTAAGCAATCGGAGGTCTTATTATCAAGTCTATCGTGAGCAAGCGAGGACATCATTAGCATTGAAGCCTACCATAAGCGATTGGAGGCCTTATTCTGAAGCCTATCATAGGCAATTGAAGGCTCTTTTGTTAGTGATCCTACCGTAAGCAATCGGGGGTCTTATTATCAAGTCTATCCTGACCAAGCGAGGACATCATTATTATTTGAAGCCTACCATAAGCAATTGGAGGCATTATTCTGAAGCCTATCATAGGCAATTGAAGGCTCTTTTGTTATTGATCCTACCGTAAGCAATCGGAGGTCTTATTATCAAGTCTATCGTGAGCAAGCGAAGATATCGTTATCATTTGAAGCCTACCATAAGTAATTGAAGGCATTATTACGAAACATATCATAGGCAATTGAAGGCTCTTTTGTTATTGTTCCTACCGTCAACCATCAGTTTCTCAAAGATTATTCGCCTTGTCGCATATGCAGTGCAAATCTATTTCTTCCTTTTTTTCATTATAGCTTTTGCTTTATTATTCACTCGTTTTCTGACTCATTTACTTTAAATTTGCAGAAATTGAACCTCAGATTCAATAAGAACTAAATGCATTCAACGCTTTGCAGCACTATTAATACAAGCAACACGACCCAGTTTTGCTTATTTTTTTTGTATTATCTTGCCTTAATTAATCCAATTTGCAACTTTGTTTTGAAGGCTGCTATCAAATTTAGGCTCGTTCACCTTATATTGAACGTTTTAGGCTCATTCGCCTTACAATTGAATGTTTTGGGCTCGTTCGCCTTATAAATGAACGTTATGTTACCTGCGTAGGATATAGATTAGCCAAGTCGACTTGAGACATTATTTCCTATTAGTCGGCTTATTTTATGAAAGCCTTGCATTTTACAATTCGTTCTCGCTTTACTTATTCTCTTGCTTTACTGTTTCAGAATAAGGATCAGCTTAGCGGTTCTCCGGGCGGAGTACCTTGTCAGTTGATCGAAGGAAGAACTTATCGATGATACCGCAACCTGCATTCACAATTTTATCACTTTATCTATTTCATATTCCAATTATTACAGTTTATTAGCAGTTGCACGCTTACCGTTTGTTGAGATTGTTACAGGATTTTTAGCAGCACCGCAGCAGCTTTTGGAGCATAACATGGAGCTTTTCTTAGCAATGAACCGGGCAAATCGTTGATATGAGCTAGACTCGTCAACGAGGACCTGAAGAATCGCACCCGCATAAGTCGTCAACCCCAGAGGTAAGTCTCTTGTTAACCTTAGAATCTGAGGTTTGGGATTGAAGACAAGATGGCTCGGTTATCGAGGTGCAGTGGAAGCTATGTCCGTGTAAACCCCTCTTTATGGGTGTGTCGTCGACCACATTTTCATTACTTGGTTGATTACAAGCATCTTTTCCCGCGCTTGAGTAGTCGTTACTATCTCGTCTTTGATTTTCAAATCGCGTCGAACTACATATGGTCTGATTCTCTTTCAGCCCAAGATATGTAGGCAACTCGGAAACCGGAGCTCGGCCATGTCCATAAGCATCGCATTTTGATCCCAGGAATCAGAGTCTTGGCTTTACCGTGACAAAATTGGGTTTCACGTCAACTTCTTTACCCTGGAAACTCTTTCATCCTTTCCGGGTAAAGAAGGGCAGCTGTTGACACCCAATTTTGTCCCGAAATTTCGAAATTAATTTACTGAAACTTATTTTTTATATAAACCTCGAAATATAGCATTTTGTGTTAACATAAAGCTAAAAATGTCCCTTTTCGAAAGAAATTATAAAATTTGACGTTTTGTCGCAATTTGGCTATTGTTTGCAAAGTTTTTCAATATTAACAACTTGATATTTTTGGCTTTATATTACCAACAACATGTAAAATATTGGGAGCATTTATCTAATTAGAAAGTTTTTCAAATTGATTTACGAAATTAGTTAAAGCTATTAGTTTTTAGAAAATGGTCAGAATCGTTGTTCATCTTAAATCTCGGCCTATCTACGCAACATTCATATTATACAACACCCAATTTTTTCTAGCCCAATTTTTAAATACCCTAATCATTTTACCCATATATATATATATATCCTTATCCCAAAACCCTAGCCTCAAAATGATTTTTATCATCATCTTCACTACATCACCCTAAAAATTAGATCTAACCCAAAAATATACTCCACACATTACCCACACTATTCATCATCATCTTCCCCACAAAAACTCTCCCCTACTTTACACATAAACCAACAATTAAATAGAGACCCCCTCACATTCACAAGTCACTCATTAACAAAACCACCAAAGTGTGAAAATGCTCCTTGCAGTTGGCCATTCGTGGAGACGAGGAACTTGATACCCTTATTAAAGGGACCATTACTGGTGGTGGTGTCACCCCTTACCTTCATCTCACAAGCACACACCCAATACACGCATTAGATCTGAAATCGAAAATGGGAACGGGGGAGATCGTGAATACTGAAAACGAAAAAAAGAGTTGGGGAGGCGGAGCAGTAGTGTAAACCGCCAGCGATGGGAACATCCGGCGACTCTGTTCTTTGGCCGAGGAAATCATTATCGTCAACGTCTTCTGTTTTGACGACGAGTTAAAAGTGGAGATCCAGGGGGTGAGTGGTAGTGACACCGCCTAGAAATAGGTCGGTGGTCGCTCCTCCTCTCTGTTCGATGGCTGCTTTATCTGTAGTTTCCACCGGAAAATCTTACTGGTGATCGTTCCTCTGGTTCTATTTTTTGTTGTGGATATTTTGACTATGTTATCCCTTACTTGCACTTGATCCGTGTCTAATTTTGCGAACCCTGAAATTATCACACATCATTGTTTGGTCTCGCCGGAAAACCACTGTTCCGGCGACTTCCTTCTGCGATCTCTTATCCTTACCAAATGATACTACTTTTGTTGTGAGTTGGAATCTGCAGGTCCTCATACGAATGTGTTCGTGTTGGATCATTAGCCAGCGTTGTTTTTGTTGGCCCATTTACTGTGTATTGGGTTAATTTCACTCGTTTGGCCGGTGGACCTACTGATATTAAACAGATGCCATACGCTGTTGGACCTACTGATCTTGAACAGATATTGCACCTTTTTGGCCAATGAAAAATACATATACACGTATTGAGGCGTCGGGATCGATTTGAACATGATACTACACTTGAACCGTCCCGTTCCCGTGTTCCTAAAGCAAAAGGCAATGATGAATGTATGAAATTAATGCAAAGCAAGTCGAATAGAGTGGGTGGTTTGGTACTTGGCATGGCAACCGGCCCGGACTCGGTGTTTGCAGCCGTACCAAATCCCGAGCCTCTTTTCGACGCTCCATACAAACCTGAGCCTAAATTTTGCAAAACAAACCCCCTTACTATTATTATTTTTTTATTACTATTATTATTATTATTATTATTATTATTATTATTACTACTTTATAACTTTATTATTATTATTTTATTTTCATTGGTTATTACGCTTTATCATCGTATTAATCCAATTTCATTTTGTTTGGTTTGCGAGGAACATTTTGGTACGAATAATTCGTGGACTAACTTACAAATGGGAATATGTATGGATGTGGAGTTATTTGAGATCGAGCTCGGGCTCGAGCGTTTAAGAATAATACTTAGGAATTTTAGAAAATTCAAGGCTCCCGCGAGTTGATCAATTTCCCGGTTCTATCTTTAACTTTGCATTACTTTCCTTAGATATTTATGTAAATAAATTTGTAAAATATTTTATTTATCAATAATATGTGATTATTTGTATATTGCCTTACTTTATGTTCATTGTCTTTTATTGTGAAGTCGTTATTTAATTTATTGCAATTTGGGGTCGTCTTAGCAAATGCGTGCAAGTAAAATATATACTTTGCAAATAAGCTTTTTATTTAACTTATTATTATTATTATTATTATTATTATTATTATTAGTATTATTATTTCCGAAAGAAAAGCGCACTTGTAAATATTTGGAAACCTGTCGGATTAACCGTATTTTACGGAATTTCGGAAGTGCCTTAAAAACCTTCTTTCGAAATTAACAAAACCTCTTACCCTTTTGAATCTCTGAAAAGACTGTCTTTTTTCCAAAAACGGAGTTTTTGCACGCATTTGTTAATTTGGTTCCCTGTTTTTCATAAATTGGGTGGCGACTCCAGAAACTCCAAAAGAGTTAGTCCATCCTGTCGATATTCCGGAATTTATCCTTTTCGGGGTAATTTTTGGGGTTCAACAAAGTTCACTATGTTTCCAATCATTATCCAAATTCTAATAGCCGATAAATCTAACATAATCAATTATTAAAGGAACACCAATCTTAAATTACAAAGATTAAGACTAAATAAGACAAAAGAAATTCTATAACAAATATAGAAATAGCAATACCAAAGCAAAAATTCATATAAGTACACATACTTATTCAAATAGAGTTCCATACAAAGCACTATACAAATCAAAAGGCCACCTGAATATAAATTTTTCGTGACACATACCGAAAGAATTGTGACTCACCACTGCTATATGCATATATATAAATTTAATGTTTCCATGAAAATGTGGTGAAGTCAATATTTGGTGTATTATCATTTGCTCCCACTAGTACACTAATGAGATTCAACGCTTAGGATTTCTTTCATATTATTTCAGTAGTTAAAATTAACTATGTTGAAAGTCTTATTGTCAGGATCCTAACAAGAAAGTCATAGTCTCAGAAAAACTACACTAGTTTTCTCTAAATTTTTGGGGCACCCATGTGGGTCAACCCAAATCCACGTCAAGATAATTATAATATATCATTTGTTATATATTTACTAATTATACATATAAAAGAAAAGGGAGAAAAGACATGTCTATTGAAGAAAAAGTCTGAAGAGTTGCGTATTTTTACATAAATAAAAAAGGAGTCCTATTAGGAACTCTCTAAGAGATACAACGTTTTTTTCTTCTTTTTGAAGAAAACTGACTCTTTCTCTCCAGACAAAAGAAACATCTTCATCTCTTTCTCATTCACAAGTAGAAAACTCTCTTCTTCAAGAAAAGAACTGCGATGGTAGATTCTCGAGAAGAACATAGGTGATTTCCTATTCAATTGGAACCACCTTCTGTAACAGATACGACTTGGACTGTGGCTTTTATAGTGTAGTTCGTGTCCAAATACATGTGATTACACCACATACTAGTGAAACAAATACGTTATGATCTTGGGTTGAACTGCGTGTTCATGGACTGTATATAATCCTTCAATATGTGGATTTGAATTAAAACTGCAATATTAGATAAGATATATATTGGAGTAACTTCTATTGATATATAGCTATGTTCCTTTTTTCAGAACATGTGTAGATAGTTATCTCTAAATTTAAATTTAAAACTAATAAATGTAGTTATCTCAATGAAACTATTTCAAATGCATTCAAATTCTGTATACTAAAACTGTGGAAAGATAATGTATCCACAACTTACAAAACTATTACTACTAACCACTTTGCAACTCCCACATTCCTACTTCAACGACATAATATTGGGTATTAGAGAATTGATTTTACTCACATAATTTAAGTATTAGAAAATTTATCTTTTACTCACAAAAATTGCTACAAAGTACTGTAATAAATATGTTTGTTAATTAATTATCTCATTTTAAATTACCTATCTTTTTTTCATATTGGAAGAGTAATAACCTTTTGAAGCTAAATGTCAGCAAATTTCTGCATTCTAATCCTCAACTTTTGAAATCTAATTTTTTGTTAAGATATGGAGTACAATTTCTATCTATATTTAAATTTTTCATTGAAAAAAAGAAAAGATAAAGAGAATTGTTATCTTTCTATACCAATTTTAAAATTACTAAAATAGTTTCAGTAGTTTTTTTTAAATCACTACATATTCAAATTTTGTCAGAGATATCATAGATTTGAATTCAAAATACTCTTATCACTTCATTCACTATAATCACATGGTTACAATTATGATAATTCAGATGCATTCAATCTGATAATAACAGAACTATGGAAAGCTATTCCTAACCATTTTTCAACTCCCATGTCAAATATTTCAAATTTTAAAACTAACAACTAAATCTTGTCCTAATTTTTTCCTAATCATTATTCTAACAAACATAACTACTACTCTACTTTTATAAATATAAATATATAAATATATAGATATTTAGATAAATTATTACCACTTTATTAAATGTTTTACCAGCTTTATATTTTAGTTATGACTATACCACTTTTTAAACTTCTACAATAGATAATTTTTTTACCCCTGAAATGCATCTCAGTCTATCCCTTACACATTCCTACAATTAGGCATCCCTCTATTTTAGGAATCTTGTTTATCTATTTTGCATAAAATATATTTTTTTATATTATTTTTACATAAGTATAAGTTTTAGAAGTTATTTACAAAACATAGCAATATTTTACACAAATTACCCATTATAGAGGAAAGGAAAAGTTAATCACAAAACATAGCAAAAACATAGCAATATTTTCTTATAACATAACAAACCCGTATATTCTTCCTCCTATTTCCCCCAATATCACTTTTCCTCCTCCCGTTTCCCCCAATTTCATTTTTCCTCCAACAATTTCCTCCAATTTCACTTTCAATCCTCCTATTCCCCCAATTACACTTCCAGCACTGTATCTGCGCAGTTTCAAACTGTTTCTGCATCGTTTCAGTACTGTTTCTGCATCGTTTCACTATTTTTGCCCTTATGTTGCATTTTGGAGGGGGGGAGGGGGTTGGTCTACCGATATGCCAATATGCAACATCCCTTTGGCCTTTGCTGCTGCACTTCAGTGATTTGATGAAGTGAAACCAGGGTTAAGTGAAAGAAGTTTATGCACAAACACACATACACGTTAAAATTTTCATTTACACTAACTATTTCTTTTTCCCTTGTTTCTGTAGTACTTGGTATTAGTTAGTATCATCCATTGTTCCATGGAACCATACTTGGTATTTTTTTTTTTTTGGTTTGATGATTCATAATCTAGACTGCAACGCTCGATAAAGCTAGTTATGGATAGCTAACAATGGTCAAAATACTTAGCACGAGGTGACCATAACCAGTCAACTTAATAAATTGGAAAAACTTCAAATGAGAGAAGTAAATAAAATACATAAATAAAATACATTTATATTTCGATATTTAGCTACACCACTACATTGCTTTTCCAAAAACAACGGACACTATAAACCAAGCAGGAAGAAATAGGTCCCAAGCTTAAACTATTTCCACAGAACTAGGAGGATTCATTCTTTGAACCGATCGACAGTGAGGAAACGACGTGAAAGGGTCGGTGCAAAGGAGCTGGTGGAAATATCTACGGCGGTGAAGAGGTTTTATCTAGTTGCGTTTCCAATTTTGTACTACTACGGTGAGGAACTATTGGATAGAGGGGTGGGGGTTTCCGTACTGCTACAGTGAGGAACTAGTGGATCTGGAGATGGGGGTAGAGGTGATGGTTTTAGGGTGGTTGGGGTGAGGGATGGGGTGGATGGGCGGCGTTAGGGGTGGTTGTATCTTTAGCCATTGGAGGAAGAGAGAGTAAGCAAGAGATGTAATTTGGGGAAATGCAAGTGAAATGTTTGATTGTTATGAAATGTGTTAGAAAAAATAATGGTATGTATTGTAATTTGAGAAATATTGCTACTTTTTTGTAATATAGTGGTGTAGGGTTGTATAAATGTGTAAAAAAAAATTACTTAAAAGTACAAGTTTTAAAAGTTATTTATAAAATATAGCAATATTTTAGCAAAATTACCCATTATTGAGAAAATGAAAAGTTAATTACAAAACATAATAATATTTTCTCATAACAAGTCTAATATTTTTCCTCCTATTTCCCCCAATATCACTTTTCCTCCTCTCATTTTCCCAAATTTTTCTTTTTCTTCCACCATTTCCCCCAATTTCACTTTTAATCCTCTCATTTCCCCCAATTTCACTTTTCCTCCCACCATTTTCCCCAACTTCACTGTATCTAATTGTTTCTGCATCGTTTCAGCACTGAATCTGTGCTATTTCAAACTGTTTATGCATCGTTTCAGCACTGTATCTGTGATGTTTCAAACTGATCATTTCAGCATTGTATCTGCGCTGTATCTGCACTATTTTTACTTCGTATCAAAATGTATCTACGTTGTTTCAGCATTGTATCTAACTGTTTCTGCATCGTTTCATTCTACTTGTGTGTTGTTTCTGCTGTTTCTGAACTATTTCACCATTTTTATAGAAAAAGAACAAAATTCAATTTTACTAATTTGTATAAATATGTATTATAGTAATGACAAATTAAAGGTTAAAAAAAAGGATGAGACGTAAGGTTACTGAATTCATTTATAAAAGCTGCTAGCACCGCCTCGTCTACGTCCAAACACTACCTTACAACCAAAATCAATTTTCAGATTGTGCATTTCATCACATCAACATCCAACATAAACAAAAGGTAAATATCCAACAAACCGTTCTACATACACATTTAAGCTTGCAAGCCAATTGTTTCATCCTTCAGCAAGTTAAAATCAAGCATTACCAAACTAGGTACTAATCACTTGACCCAATATTGTTGTTTATGCAAAAATTTGTACGTCTAGGTTAAACAATTAATTATGAATGAATTCACAAGAAATAAGGTATATTACAATGGAAAATATAAGTAAATATGATAAAAGTAAAGGCAAGTAATTAAGCAAGAAATAATAGAGAAAGCAAAGTAATTCTTATTCCTTGAGAGTAGCCGAGTTCGGTGGCAAATTGTGTCTTGTGTACTATACAATGTAAGTAGAGGTATTTATAGTAGTCATACCCAGTCTTAAATAAGGTAAAATACAAATACTAATAAGGCCATGGGCCTACAACTCAAGGCGGTGGTATACTAAACCCTAGCTAGGAGGCTGTAAACCCTAGGCGGCGGGATGGGTGCCGTGCGCCCTATGATCAAACCGCCTAAATGGACTTTGGCTCTAGGAGCGGGCGTATATTCTTGGTGCCCGGTGACTTGTAGGATAAGTCTAGTCTCGCCAGCTGGACTTGTGTCCCCACAACAATAGGCGGCGTATTTTTTTCCACACAGTTAGGCCCCCCACTTTCTGAGTGCCGATGCAAGCAGTCAGGAAGTGAAAGTGGCGTGGATGTGAAAAGATATCTCACTGACTCCTTGAGACTCACAGTCTCTTTGACCAAGAATGATATTGATCTCTTTGAAAACTTCGCGTGCTTCCTTCTGATTGGCTGATACCGATCTCACGCACCTTTACAGAATTGCCATTAACTGCTCCGAATCGTTTCATATCCAGTCTTATCCCTTTCTACCTATAAATAGTGACTTCATGACAATGGGAAAATCATAAACTCTTCTTCAGAAAATAATTCACTTCTTCAGCAATTTCTCAAGATAGCGAGAAGCTTTTCTTCCTTTAAAAATGTTTGCCTTTGATCCTGGTTTGACATTCCCAGAAAACCTTCTTCGTTCCGAATGGATGTTGCATGAAAGAGGAAACTCGCCTTCAATTACCTCTTTTTCTTTCTTTGTCCATGAGAAAACGGATGAAGCCCCCTGAATCATGAAGTTTGATAGGGATTCTAACAATGTCCTTTGAAATGTCTTCATTATTTCACGTGCACTGATTACGGTGCGCTCATCTTCTAACACAGTGGTTGCTGTGATATTCTTCTTGTTATGCGGGGCCAGGACACTTAGCCCTTTCACCTTCCGTACGGCGTCTCCGCTAGGATACCACGTGTGTCCAGGCCGCTCCTTCGATGGCTTCAGGATTGTGATCCACTGCTTGGCTCTATTTCATGGCATGCAAGAGGATATAGCTTCATAGCAATGGGTGACTAAGGTGTCATTAAGCTTCGGAGTCCTCCGTGATTCATTGCTTTCACCTTGGTTATCTGCTTCAGCTGAACCGCTATTGTAACGCTTCTTAAGCTGTTAGCTGTGGAACATCCGAGGGAAGAGGCTCCCCGTTGTAGGTTCCCAGCTCAAGCCTTTCCACTCTCGGCTAACTTCTATTTGTGCTTGAAGATCTGTGGGGTTGTGCACTCTGGTTTGACCAGTTGAGGTTGAAGCGGATGGTCAAGCTTTGCGGCCAATCTTTTAGATTCTCTTCAAGTTCAACGGACGAGATGGGGGAAGGTTAGGCTTGTACCCAGATACTATCGGGATCCCTTGCTTTGATCAAACAGGCGGGCTTTGGCTGTTCTAGCGACTGTATGCTTCAAAAACTGACCAATAATCTTAAGCTGCAAAAAAGAAAAGAAGAACTCTGGACTGTTTACAGCTTGTAGGTACAATCTAGATGAAGGATATTCAGTCATGTTAATCCTGAGGAGCTCTTTGTTTTTAGTCTTCCCTTTCCTTTTTTTTCCTACAATTGTTATAAATAAATATTGTATTCAGGAAGAACTAATTGTATATTATGAGCCCACGGGCTGTTTGTTATTAATGAAATGAATGTTCACAAATATCTCATACGTACTTGTGTTATTACGCATTTTGTAATGTTTGACCAAGCAGTATGTTTATGCACCTAGATATTAGATGGCTTCCGGTCGTCCTGACTGATCTAGTTGTTTAAGAATGCGTGTTAGTGTGCCTGCCTTGAGCACTTGGATCACCCGTGGAGAAGAACCAAAACAGAATATTTCCGCCTACTCAAAACTAAGAGGTGTCTGTTGTGCACCGATAGACGACAGCTAGGTTGCATCCGTAGTAGATAACTTTTTGCGCCCACAATGGGATGACTTTAGCCTGTATAGAAACGGTCCTTTTGCGTTCTGAGACAGAACGTCTTCACTTAGTTCTCGAGTATTTAAGACTTTCTAGAACTACGCGGACAGGCGTCCCCATTGGCGTGTAGGAGGAATTGTTGATTTAATGAGATCAATGCTCGATTAATGCCTGGTGGCTAAGCTAGACGTGGTCTAGCTCTAAGCGAGTAGTGTACTCTATTTTTTATAGCGAAAAGTGAGTGTATTACTTCAACTTAGGTCTGGCAGGGGTATGAATAGTTTGATCGTAGCTGGATCTAAAAAATTAGTAAAACTGACTAAGTAAGATAGTATTTTTATTGATAAAAGAGGTGCGGAGCTAGAGAAGCTGTGGGTGAAAACCCGTAACATGTCTGATAATACCGTAATCAAAAGGAAATGACTTAAGCAAAGTAAATGCTTTCTCAAGCAAAAGTACTTCATGTTTTATCCTTGAAAGATTCGGGGGCATTTGGTTGGGCTTCCCTGTTTAAGGGTGCTGAGCCTTGAAAGTCATTCCCCGGGTCGTTAACGACCCTGTGGTACAATCTCTCGCCGATCAAGCAATAATGAACTGCCTGTTTCCGCAAGTAGATGCTTTCTGATTTGTCTTCAGGAAGACCTCCTTTATTCAGATAGTTGACCAGCGCATCACGTTGCCCTGCAAAAGATCATGTATCTGGAACTTCAAGGTTCATCAGGCTTGCGGAGTTTAGCTCAACTATTGTCTGCCAATTGTACGAATCCTCAGATGCTTTAGCATCTCCTGAGATCTCTTCTTAGTGAATGAATTCCCACACATGAAAATTTTTCAGGATTGCCCTGATTTTCTTCTTTCAATTTGTCTCGCAGATGTCCTCAACTACGAAAATTTCCCTTAGTTGATTAACCATCAGTAGAGATTTGGCCCCTGCTGCGGTGAAAATGGCAATAGAGCGTTGTGTTTCTTCATGTAGATCCTTCCGTGTTAGGTGGCCATCACACCCTGGGGCCTAGTTTACCAAAGTAATTGGGAACTAGTCCACAACATTGACATGAAGACCAAAGTCCCTGAAAATTTAGGGTTCGGTCCACTTCTCCTGGGATCTGAATGCTCGAGAATTGTTCTGCCGCTTGGTGCCCACTTGATTTTGAACCTTTGGCTTCAGCCTTCTACCATCCCCCTCATATTCTAGGTACTGGCTTGCCGGTCTCTTCCTTCGCTCGTCCTTGGGGTTATGAGAATGATCCAGTTCCAAACGAAGTTTCTCAGTATACCTCTGATGCAACACACTCCATGTGGATACTGGGTGTAGAGTCAAACTCCACTGCAACTCTCGGGTAGCTAAAGATCCTATTGAATTCAAACTTTTTCCGAAGGCTACCACAGCGTTGTTATCAGGGATTGGAGGGAGCTCCATGCGTTCCTTCTGAAATATATCGAGGTAATCTTTCATGAACTCATTATCATGCTGTCGTTTCTAAAAAATTTCTACCATGCACTTCTCCCGCTTGCGGGCACCAGATTGTGCTTTCTTGAACAGGTCTTGCATTTGAGTGAATGATTCGACAGATCCCATTAGTAGCTGAGCTTACCAAGCAATGGCACATTTGGTCAAAGTTGAGCCAAATCACTTCACTAGAGCAGACTAGATTTCTTCTTCAGTAATCTTGTTACTCTTCACAGCTGTATGGTAAGCATCAATGTGCTAGTCCGGATCGGTCGTCCTGTTATACTTCAAGTTACCCAGCAAGCAAAAATGCTTTGGTATGCGGAGCGGTGCAACACTTATTTTGTAAGCATGCTTGTAAAACTTCTGCTCATCTATCGTGGTAACTTGGGGTGGAGCACCCGGCACGTTACCGATTCGGTCATGGATAACCTTCATCTCCTTTATGAGATCCTAAATGATAGGGGCTCCTTTAAGATCTTGATTATTGATCACTGCTGAACCTCCAAGGGCAGCATCTAGGTTTAGTGTACGATTGGGAACTGATGCTGACGAGTTGTTCGTGGGCGTCGGTTCTCGCGGGGATAATGGCCTCCGAGACGAACCAGCAAATATTGCTCCTAATCTTTGGGATATCCCTTCCTATGTTGTTTGAGTTCCGCTCGGATGTAGTTTTGAGGATGTCCAAGAGGAAGCCTCTGAACTCTGAATTACCACCTGGCGGTTCATCGCCTTCACCATCGCTAGCGATAGGGATTGGTTCATGAGAGGAATCCTTTGGCTGCCCGGCTGGATTCTTTTGTTGTACGCTGGGATCGTTGAGATCCTTTGCATACTCCTCTACTGCATCTGTAGTGTTCTTTGGAATGCTGCTACCGTCATCTAACATGATTGCGCTTTTTCCATCGTAGGATACCTACAATTTTCTTGGCCCCACGGTAAGCGCCAAACTGTTTATGCCTAAATTTGTACGTCTAGGTTAAATAATTAATTATGAATGAGGTCACAGGAAATACAGTATATTACGATGGAAAAATAAGTAAATACGATAAAAGTAAAGACAAGTAATTAAGTAAGAAATAATAGAGAAAACAAAGTAATTCTTATTCCATGAGAGTAGCCGAGTTCGGTGTCGAATTGTGTGATAAGGGGAAAACACAGAACTGATAAAGTAACGATAAAAGTGAGACGCAACAAGAACAACTTACGAGGTAGCACCGAAGAACGATGTTTCGATCACCCTCGCTCGAGTCAAGTAGAGCCTACACAATGCAACTATCTTCAAGAGACACCCGGCACTTGCAAATAGAATGATCAAGGAGGATTGAAGGTTGGATTCTTCCGATTGATTTCAAGCCAAAACAATTACAAGGTTTAAGAGTGTTTCTCATCAATGTATGTGTATTCAATGTAAGCTAAAATGACATAAATGAGCTATGGGGTGTATTTATAGCACCCCATTACAATGTTATGTAATGTCTAAAGAGCCCTCAGCTTAATTAAAACACCATAGAAATCCTAGGGCTAGAATAGAAATTTCAACAAAAACAAGTAGAAGCTTCAGCGTTTTTGGGCGCCCCGCCTAGGCTAGGCGCTCCGCCTGGTGAGCACACTGCCTAGTGTGCTAGGCGCTCCGCCTATGGTCTGGGCGCTCCGCCCACTTCCTGTGGCTTCCATTCCTTCTTCAAACGAGCTCAAGTGCATGATCTTCCAATGGTCTCCGGAGCTCGTATCATCAACGCCCTTCCGAATCAAGTATAAGTGAGCATCATGAAGTGCTTTGGCTTGGCTTCTAGTAAAGGGCCTTGTGGCAGTGGTTTGCCTCGCATCATCCTGCCCTTCTTGAGAAGATTTCGTCCTCGAAATTAAGGCATCATCTTCCATGGCATCATGACCTACATCAAAAGGAGCCAAGTCACTAACATTGAAAGTATTTGAAATATTGTACTCACCCTGTAAATTGATCACATAGGCATTGTTGTTGATCTTGGAGAGCACTTGGAAGGGTCTATCTCCTCGGGTGCCAACTTCCCTTTCCTAAGGTTTGGAAACCTCTCTTTGCGGAAGTGCACCAACACCCAATCCCCTTTCTTGAGTTCCAACTTCTTCTTACCCTTGTTCTTCTTGAAGGAAACCTTTGCATAGGCTTCCTCCCATCTCTTCCTCGCTTTGGCATGGATCTCGACCATTGCCTTAGCTTGACTTTCACCTTCAAAACTAACAACCATTTCCTTGGGCAAAGGATTAAAACCATCCACGCACTCAAATGGAGTCAAGCCAATCATGCCATGTAATGTACGGTTATACGCAAACTCCATAAGAGGCAATTTTTTAACCAAGTCCCGGCCTTACCTCGGATCATGGCTCTAAGTAGAGCACCCAAAGTTCGGTTCACAACCTCGGTTTGACCATCCGTTTGAGGGTGGTGGGACGTAGAAAACAACAAGTTGGTGCCAAGAGCACCCAAAAGACATCTCCAAAAATGACTAAGGAACTTAGAGTCTCTATCACTCACAATTGTTTGAGGCACACCATGCAATTTTAACACATTATCAATGAAAAAAGAAGCTACATGTTGTGAATCATGACTCTTTTTACAAGGAATAAAGTGAGCCACTTTGGAGAACCTATCCACGACAACATAAATACTATATGTCCCCCCTTAGACTCTGGCACCCCATAACAAAATCCATAGAAATATCCATCCACGGGCTAGTAGGAATAGGAAGGGGAGTATACAAACCATGGGGATTAGATTTGGACTTAGCATACTTGCAATCCTAGCAAGTTTTGCAAAGTCTCTCAACTTGCAATCCCATCTTTGGCCAATGGAATTGCTCCATGAGAATGGCCAAGGTTTTATTTCTCCCAAAGCGACCTATCAAGCCCCCACAATGTGCTTCACGAACAAGCAACTCCCTCCATGAGGACTCAGGCACACAAACTCTACTATTTTTAAAGATATAGCCATCAACCCATTGGTATTTCCCCACCCTCTTCCCACTCACTAGAGCATAATGAATGCTCTTGAGCTTCATTATGCTATTGAGCTTCGGCATGTTCATACATTGATTTTATACTTTCAAAACTCATAAGCCTAGAAGCAAGAGTTGTAGCAAGAGCGAACTTCCTAGAAAGTGCATCGGCTACAACATTGTCCTTCCCCTTCTTGTGATGAATTACATAGGGAAAGACGCAATGAACTCAACCAATTTGGCATGCCTTTTGTTCAACTTCTCTTGGCATCTAAGATGCTTGAGTGACTCATGGTCACTCTTGATCACAAATTCCCTAGGCTATAGATAGTGTTGCCAATGAGCTAGAGCTCTCACAAGAGCATACAACTCCTTGTTATACGTGGAGTAATTCAAAGTTTCACCCTTCAACTTTTCACTAAAGTAGGCAACGGGTTTCCCTTCTTGCATGAGAACACCCCCAATTCCCACTCCCGAGGCATCACATTCAACCTCAAAAGCCTTCCCGAAGTCGGGAAATTGCAACAATGGGGTGGTACTCAACCACCTTTTCAATTCTTGGAAAGCCTTCTCTTGAGGCTCTCCCTACACAAAGGCCTTGTCTTTCTTCACCAACTCGGTGAGTGGTGCGGTGATGGTGCTAAAGTCCCTACCAAAGCGCCCATAGAAACTAGCAAGGTCATGGAAACTCCTAACATGAGAAACGGTAGTAGGAGTTGGCCAATCTCTAATGGCTTGAATTTTGGACACATCAACCTCTACGCCATTGGCACTAACAACAAAACCAAGAAAGACAACTTTTTATACACAAAAGGCACATTTTTTAAAGTTGGCATAGAGCTTTTCGGCTCTTACCAATTCAAGAACTTGACTCAAGTGGCCCACATAGTCATCTATTGATTTGCTATATATCAAGATATCATCACAACAGACGACCACAAACTTGTTGATAAACGGTTTTAAGACATGGTTCATTAACAGCATGAAAGTGCTTGGTGCGTTGGAGAGGCCACCAACAATTCAAAAAGACCAAACTTGGTCTTGAATGTGGTTTTCTACTCATCACCCGATTTCATCCGGATTTGGTGGTAGCCGGACCTAAGATCTATCTTAGAAAATATACTAGAATCACTCAATTCATCAAGCATATCATCAAGTCTAGGAATGGGATGATGATACTTTACCGTTATCTTGTTGACCGCACGGCAATCAACATACATCCTCCATGTCCGGTCCTTCTTTGGCACAAGAATGACCGGTACGGCACACGGACTCAAGCATTCACGAACCAAGCCTTTGTTGAGCAACTCATCCACTTGCTTTTGCAACTCCTTTGTATCCTTGGGATTGGTCCTATAGGCCGGCTTATTTAGAATTTGGGACCCCGGGACAAAATCAATTTGGTGTTCAATTCTCCTTAATGGTTGAAGTCCACTTGGCATCTCTTCCGGGAACATGTCCTCAAAAACCTTCAAGACATTCTCAATAGCACTAGGCAAAGTGTTTGGGTTAGGAAAATAATCACAATCAGAATTTAAAACCATACCTTTGTGCACTAGGCAAATGAACATTTTGGTGCCATCATTACCTCTCAAGTACTCACCCGGTTGCATCATGGCATAAATGCTACCGATCATAGAAGATGGAGTGGTAGGGCCCTCGGCCAAAGGCTTAGTCTCCACAACGGACTTAGCCTTAGCCACTTCTCTCAACTCCCTCATCCGTCTATAATCATCACTCATTTGTTTAGGCGTCAAGGGCTTGAGCACATATTTCTTACCCTCATGTTTGGTCGTGTAAGTGTTGGCTCGGCCATCATGTACCACACTCCTATTATATTTCCAAGGCCTACCAAATAAGTGGTGGAAATCTTGCATTGGCACTACATCAAACATAAGCTCGTCTTAATAATTCCCAATTTTGAATTTTATCAAGACTTGCTTCACCACCTTCAACTCCCCCACATTCACTCAACCATTGTAATCGGTAGGGCTTTGGGGGTTTAAGGGTAGGCAACTTCAATTGTGAAACCAAGGTTTGGCTCACTACGTTAGCAAAACTACCCGAATCTACAATCATGGAGCACACTTGTCCCTTCACCCTACACCTAGCATGGAACAAGTTCTCCCTTTGCACATCCACCTCCTCCTCACTCATCATGGAACTCAAACTACGACGTACCACTAAGAACATGCTAGGGTCATCACCCTCCGCTACATCCTCTTCTCCCTCAACTACCTCACTATCCGCAATGACCTCTCCCTCGGGCACACTTTCCTCCTCATACACCATCCCATCATCCATGATTATCATTATTTTTCGGGTGGGTAAATCTTTGGCAAAGTGGCCATAGCCTTTACACTTGTGACATTGAAAAGAAGAAGGATAAGGAGTATTTAATTGAGTTTTAGAGTTACCTCCCACTTTTTTAAAGTCGCTTCTTGGAGTGGCCTTCTCAAAAGGCTTCTAGACATCATAACTTCCACTAGCACCACTTGTGTTCAGGCTTTTCCATTCTTTGGGTTGAGTCATTGGAGTAGAAGTAGTACTCCTATAGCGAGGAGCTTTCTCTTCCTTAAGCCACTTTTCGCCTTCAACCGTGGCATCACAAACATTTTAAAGAGAGTGAAAAATGTGTAGAATCAATTGAGAAGCAATCTCCTGGCTCAAACCATTCTTGAATCGAATGATAGCTTGCTACTCATCTTCCGTTTCCATGAAAAGGGTCATTCGGTCCTTTTCCAATTCATTGAAATATTCATCAACCGACTTGAAGCCTTGTTTCAACTCATAAAGCCTCTTCAGTTGTTCTTGCCTATACTTGGGTGTCACATATTTGGTACTCATTACCTCTTTCAATACTTCCCAAGTAATGTTCATTTGCATCCCAACTCTTCTTCTTGACCTCTTGACGGATTCCCACCATGTGGAAGCATACGACTCAAATGAAGCAATAGCATATGTGGTTTTCTTTTCCTCGGACATGTCGTTTGTATCAAATACCTGCTCCAATTGGACCTTCCACTCTAAGAACTTTTCCGGATCACTAGCCCCTTTGAAAGGTGGGATAGTGATCTTCACACTATTAAGGTTGTTCACTCAAACTCCATGGTTTGGCTCCGGTTGACCCCCATAGTAGTCATCAACGTCCTCATATTCTCGCCCCAAGTTCCTCCCAACATAAGCCTTTGGAGGTCCAGGACCTCGCCCACGACCTCCATCTATTCCCCGGCCTCCATTCATCGCCCTCCTATTTGAGTAGGGAGCATCAAAATCATCATAATTATCAACAAGCCTGGGACCCTCCCCTTCTTGAGCATCAACAAATCTTACTTAAGGGGTGCAACATTTCTACGGGGCCGCATGAGTGGAACTTCACCTTGAGGATTGCCCAACAGTCTTTCTCGAACAAGAGCCTCCTCTTTCAACCGTTTCTGACGAGCTAGCTCCGCAAATTGATCCGGTCTCACGGTTGAGCCATCACTCTTCTCTGGCATCTTGTGGACACTCGGGGTCCTTCTCTTTCAAACATTTCCATTTTGAGGTTTCGAGATTTCACCTCGGCCAATAGGTTAGCCAAAACGTCGGTTGGAACCTCAATGGTATCCTTTACCTTCTCGTCCGCCATGTACCTACAAACAATCAAAAAAAAAAGAAAAGAGATTAGAGTAAAAGTCCTCACGCACTCCCTCACTTTTGATTGTCGCTCTGGCTCACTCATGTTGGGCTAGGTTCACACAAGCTTGAGCTCAATGGCCTCCTCGTAGTTGATCAACATACTCGATAACCAAACCAATTCACAAGAACCAAATACTCTTCGGGAAGAGTGGAATTGATGGGACTTGATGAACGCTAGGCTATTTAGTGCGCAGTTGAAGCAAAATTAATCTATGAGGCTTCTTTGAGGTTTACTCTCCCCTAGGCATGAGTACCCTAAACGCTCAATGAACTAGTACTAATTGAGTAGGAGTGTTACTCTCAAAGTACTAGCTGGAAGCAACGGAAACCAAACAAACACGAAAGCCTAAGAAAAACAACTACCCGAACCCGCTTCAGGTGCTGGGCGGTCCACCTAGGTGGTGGGTGGTCCGCCTGGATTTCTGTGAAAATTGGGCAGATTGTTGGTTGGGTGGAGCGCCTAGGGCTTGGGCGGTCCGCCTGGCCACTGTTCCAGATTCGTCAAGAACTCATTTTTTGACGATTTTAAACCAAATTTTCCAACAATTTCAAAGTTTATTTCACTTTTAATGATACCCAAAGGTGTTTTATGCTACTACAAACAAACCCCAATGATTTAATCCAACGAACAACCAACAACAAGCTTGTTCCATGATTTTTGAGCAAATTTTCAAAGGGTTTCAAAAATTTTGATATTAAAAACTTCGAGTCTCAAACCGCAACACCAAATGACATTATAGGGGTATCAAAACGACGAGTTAACATCATAGAACAATCCCCGATATCAAACATCCAAGAAATCATTACAAAAAACCAAATCTAACAATTTTTGTGATTTTCCACTTTGGAGATATGATTTTCAAAATTTTGATTCACAACTTCAAATCGTGTTTTAAGGGTACCCAATCAACGGGAATACGTCAACATAAATTTCCCGATAACTAACACCAACAAAATCGATACAACGCACAAGATCTAGCAATTTTTTGGATTTTTCAACTTTTGAATTTTTTTTCTTCTTTTTCAATTTTCAAGAACAAGAACATGAGTAGTAACAAGAACAAGGTAAATACAAGTCAAACAAGGAATGAGAGTTCGTAGAAACAAAACCGAGCCTTACTTCGATACAACCTGATAAGGGGAAAACACGGAAGCGGTAAAGTAACGATAAAAGTGAAACGCGACAAGAACAACTTACGAGGTAGCACCGAAGAACGATGTTTCGATGCACCCTCGCTCGAGTCAAGTAGAACCTACACTATGCAACTATCCTCAACAGACTACCGGCCATTGCAAATAAAATGATCAAGGAGGATTGAAGGTTAACTTGGATTCTTCCAATTGATTTCAAGCCAATGTGTGTGTATTCAATGTAAGCTAAAATGACATAAATGGGCTATGGGGTGTATTTATAGCACCCTATTACAATGTTATGTAATGTCTAAAGAGCCCTCAGCTTAATTAAAACACCATAGAAATCCTAGGGCTAAAATAGTAAGTTCAACAAAAATAAGTAGAAGCTTCAGCAGTTTTGTGCGTCCCGCCTGGGCTAGGCGCTCCTCATGGTGGAGCCATGACCTGGGCGATCTGCCTGGTCAGGTGCTCCGCCTGGTGAGCACACTGCCTAGTGTGCTAGGTGTTCTGCCTATGGTCTGGGCGCTCCGCCCGCTTCCTGTGGTCTTCCATTCCTTCTTCAAATGAGCTCAAGTGTATGATCTTCCAATGGTCTCCGGAGCTCGTATCATCAATGCCTTCCGAATCAAGTATAAGTAAGCATCATCAAGTGCTTTGGCTTGGCTTCTAGTAAAGGGCCTTGTGGTGGTGGTTTGCCCCACATCATTGTGTCTTGTGTATAATACAATGCAAGGAGGGTTATTTATAGTAGTGATACCAAGTCTTAAATAAGGTAAAATACAAATACTAATAAGGCCATGAGCTTACAACTCAAGGCGGTGGTATACTAAACCCTCTAAGAGAATGTAAACTCTAGGCGGCGGGATGTGTGCCCTGCGCCCTATGACCAAACCGCCTAAATGGTCGTTGGCTCTAGGAGCGGGCGTATATCCTCAGTGCCCGGTGACTTGTAGGATAAGTCTAGTCTCGCCAGCTGGACTCGTATCCCCGTAATAACAGCTGGCGTATTTCTGCCCACACAATTGTAGCTACCTAATTTGGTCAAGCTGAACTCGAAATAGAGTATAGCAATTCGTACACCAAACTGGGTTGTACAGAACATTGCAACTTGTATGGCACCAGCTTGTACGTGAGTTCGTCGGAGCATTGCAGCTAGTACAACAACAGCTGGACCTGGAATAAGGTGGCATTGTGGCGGCGATTGTAACTAAGGTTGAGAATTCTGTGATAGTTTTTGTGAGGTTTCGGGATTTTAAGAAGAGGAAATGGAGAGCTCTACGTCGTCTCTGTTAAATCTCATCTCTAACTCAGTAGCCTATGTGGGGGCGGGGATGATGGCGCTAGGATGGGGGTGATGGCGCTGGGGTGGTAGGGGTGGGGTTGGGTTGATGAGAGGAAGAGAGAGTAAGTGAGAGATGTTGTAATTTGGAGAAATGAAAGTGAAATCGGTTGATTATTGGGAAATGTGTTGGGAAAAATAATGTCATGTCTTGTAATTTGAAAAATATTATAATTTTTTGTAATATAGGGGTGTAGATTTGTATATATGTGTATTTTTTACATAAAAGTACAAATTTTAGAAGCTATTTACAAAACATAGCGATATTTTAGTAAAATTACCCATTATAGAGGAAATAAAAAGTTAATTATAAAACATAGCAATATTTTCCCATAACATAGCAAATCCTTACATTCTTCGTCCTATTTCCTACAATATCACTTTTGCTCCTCCTATTTCCCCTATTTCACATTTCCTCTCACTATTTCCCCTAATTTCACTTTTACTCCTCCCATTACTCCCCAATTTCACTTTTCCTCCTCCCATCCTCACTGTATCGTTTTGTAACTCACTGTATCTCGATATTTCTCAACTACCAACTACCTCGTATCTCGTTGTATCTTTTTGTATTTCACTGTATCTGCATTGTTCTGCACTGTATCTAACTATTTCTAGACTGTATCTAGGTGTTTCTAGATTGTTTTAGCATTTGTTTCATCTCGTTTGTCCATTGTTTCTCACTGTTTCTAAAATATTTCACCTTTTTTGCGTTGTTTCACATTATTTTTTACATTTTTTTCGACTTTTTCACTAGTTGTTTCAGACTGTTTCAGTGCTGTATCTCCACTATTTTTGCTCCGTATCAAACTGAATCTCATTGTATCTAAGCTGTTTCAGAACTACTTCAAATTGTTTCAGCATCGTTTCAGGTGGTTCTACACCGTATCTAACTGTTACTATTTTAACATTTGCTACATCCCGTTTGTGCGTTGTTTCGTACTATTTCTAAACTGTTTCACCTTTTTTGCATTGTTTCACATAATTTTTTATATTTTGTTTCGGACTTTTTTATTAGCGGTTTCAGACTGTTTCAACGTTGTACCTCAGTGTATCTGCACTATTTTTGCTCCGTATCAAACTATATCTCAATGTATCTACATTGTTTCAGCATAGTTTCAGATTGCTTCAGCGCCGTTTCAGGTTGTTTTGCACCGTATGTAACTATTTTTAGATAGTATCTAGTTGTTTCTAGACTGTTTCAGCATTGTTTCATCTTGTTTCTCACTATTTCTGAACAACTTCACATTTTTTGCATTATTTCACATTATTTTTTGCATTTTGTTTCAGACTTTTTCACTAGCTGTTTTAGATTGTTTTAGCGTTGTATCTGCACTATTTTTTGCTCCGTATCGAACCATATATTACTATTTCTACATTGTTGTTGCTCCCAAACGCACACGCAGGTATACATGGTCGACAAGTAATAAAGTGATAAGTTGACTATTGTTCCCACGAGGACTATTGTTCAGACTGAATCCTAGCAAACAATTGCCTAAAAGCTATTCAGGGATCTTTTTCAATTGTGATTGTGATTTTACTAACTAAGAAAAACAATAATTAAAAGCAAGTAATGAAGTTGAGTAATCGAGAGAAATTTATGAGTTGTTATCAATAAGAGAAAAACGATCTAGAGTAAGAGCGACAAACAATCCAGTTGAGTTTTCCATTTGATTCTACTTTTCGATTTCTTAGATTGCTAACTAACAGGTTAAATATATTCGTGAAAACCTGTCGATTCTTTACGAGTCTATGCAAGCTACTCTAACGCCTATATCTATGGAATTAAATCACATGCATGCATTAAAGAACTCTATATATAGTTACGCAAGGCGAATAGGTATATGTTTATCCTACCCGCAAATCGGTTCCCTGATGCTCAGGTTCACAATCAAGCCCTATTCTTTCTTAGCGTTTATAAGTTCCCTCTGTCGAGTTCAACTTGTAAACCGTAGATAGTGTTCAATTATCGGGTCCTAATAACAAAACAATAGGCTCAAGAAAGAATGAACAATCTGTACTGATAATCCAATAGGTAGAAATCGACTTTCAAACATCAACCTTCATGTAATTGTCCTAACTCTAGAACGAACAAACTATAAAATTAAAGAAAAAGATAATAGAAGGAGAGAAAGAACTTGTTTAGAAGACATCTAGGGCTCCTCTGCTCTTCTCCACGTCCAACCCCCTTATAAACCTAAGTAATAAATGCATTTATAATGTTTACAAAGTGCTAGGATAAGTTAAACCAAATCCTAAACTAGTTGAGAAACTTAATTCTCGCCAGGATCGAAGCTTTCTTGGAAGTCCCACTTTCAGTATAGCTCCCAAATTAAAAGCTATCTCTGAAGCTTTGCTCTCAAAAAAGCTTCTAAATTCCAAGGCTTTCTTGGAAGCTTTGCCTTCAAAATAGCTTCTGATTCATCACTTTGGTTCAAGCCTTGCTCTTCAACATATTTTGCTCCATTTTGATTGTTCTTGCCTCGAATTCATCCAAACCATTCCTAAAATCACAAACACGATAAGTGAGCACAAGAATCGCAATTATCTGATATAATGAGAGCATAAAGTACCAAAATGCAAGGAAATATTAAGGTAAATTAGGCAAATATTGTGAAACATCACGACCCCACACTTAGATTTTTGCTCTCCCTCGAGCAATCACCAAAACCAATTTCCCTACTATATCCGAACACTTGATAGAGCAGACCTACCTATGATTATGGTTGATACCGGCCATTAGACAAGAGCATAAATACTTACCATGTGACCCACAACATGCCAAAAATTCATCATATTTTAAAACACTAGAGCGACCAACTCAAGATATCTCAATTTAAAAAACCCGACTCAATATAACCAAGCTTTCACAAAATCACACTCATTCGCTCAACCAAGAAGTTAATAACTTCACCTATCTTTCGCAAACCATGTGTCCTCACCCAAAAATAATGAACCAAGAGAGCGTCCCAAAGTCACACAAAGAATTAATTTCAATAATATATTAGCGACATAATATAGAAAGAATTCACTCGCTCTCACAAAGAAGTTCACGTGCCACACACGACGTATCATAGGCTTGCCCGTGGTGTAGGACTCCACTAATGTAAGCTCGCTCCAATTCGGGATTAACTAGGACTTTAAGGATTGTAATGTAGGCTAAAGGACGGGTAGGATAAATATAGATAAAATAGTGACTACCTCCCTAAGCACTTTAATACATCACTTTCAATTTTTAGCTCAACTCTTCTAAAAATCAACCAAGCAACCGCCCAAACATACACTCAAAAACTTCCTTTCCACTTTAAGTATTTATTTTAATATTTTGCACACCACTAGCAAGGGCTGAGAGATTTTTTTCTTTTATTTTCTGTATTTTTTCTTTTTCTTTTTTTTTTCTTTTTTTTTTTCACTTAGCAATTTTTTCTCAACCTTGCTAATGTACTTTTTCTCAAGATACACCATATTTTTTCCTCATTGGTTCCACTCAAAAGCCACCCAGTTTCTCCAACCACAACTCTACAAATTCAAATATTTTGCAATTAAAGTGCTCTAAGGAGTAAGGGCTCAAAAAGAAGACAATTAAAAACAAAGGGGATAAGGCTTGTAATGTGGGTGCCAATAAAAAAGGTCAATAGGCTCAAAAGGGCTTAATAAGGATAATAATAAAGGGTAGGTTAATCAAGGCTAAAAGGACTTATCAAAGAAATGCCTGTATCATCTTCCGACTAGAGCAAACCTAAGATTTCGCTTTGAACACTCACGGGAAAAGTTCTAGGCATCAATATGCAAGCAGGGAACATAAGAAAGAATACCTCACATCACACATGGCACATAGTTCACTTAAGACGATTCCATTCCAACTCTCGGTTTAAGCAAATAAGGCGCAACTTTTGAAATTTATGCACTAAGGCACAATGGTATACAAGAGAGTCGAGTAGCTGAACTTAAGCGTCTCAAGAAGGTCATTCCAATATCTATAGGCATGCATCACAATTTTAAGACCAAAAGGGATTCACAAATAGCATATGCTCAAGTTTAAATCCACCGGTATCAAACAAACCAAAGGCACCTAGCATTCTATCATTCTCCTAAAATATTCTACTACTAATACTATACTACTCCTAGAAATAAAAAATTACTCGGTTCAAAGGTCTACCCACGGAAAAGGACCGAGGAGAAAAACTATGGCGTGGATGACATGTACCTCTAACTAAAACCAAAAAAAAAAAAAAAAATCTTTTTAAAATTTTTCATTAGTTTTCTAAATTTTTTTCATATTTTTATATATAATAAAGTAAGAAATAACTAAAAATAAAGTCAACTGACAAAATAAAATATGCTAAAACGAAATTTCTAATATACAGTTATCCATAATCTCAAAAATTCGGGAATTTCCTCACCCCTCACTTAAACAGAGCAATGTCCTCAATGCGACAAAAACAAAGTGCAATAGTTAAAGGAGCTTCCCTGAAGGCCAAACAGCCTAGCCTTGGCGCTAGCATACTCCAAGCTTCCATATGCATGGTACTCAGCCTTCCCCCAACATGTCATCAATATTAGGTAAGGGTGAGAATACCCACACTTAAACTTTACATTACATGAACCTGTCATCCAAAGAATCATCCAAAGTAATATACATCCATAAAATAAATAAATAAATAAAAGTAAAGCAAAAAAATTGGGTTGCCTCCCAAGAAGCGCTTGATTTAACGTCTGATGTAGGGAAAACGCGGAAAAGATAAAACAAGATAAAAGCGAGACGTGGCTCGAACAAATAATCCAAGTAGCACCGAAGAACTTGTTTCGATACACCCCCGGAGATCGTCAAGGAACACCTACACTAGGCAACTGCCCTCGAGTTAACTAGAACCCGCAAGTAGAATGATCGGGGCTGGGTCGACATTCAACTAGAATCCACTAGGAGAAGACAAGTCCCAAACAAGGTTGGTTTCATTAACCCAAAGAGTTCAACTCTTTATAAAATTCATTCATCATTCAAATAAGCTAAGTAATAAAAGAGGCTATGCTAAGCTATTTATAGAGGTTTCTAAGTATTAAGTAAAAGGTCTAAATAGCCCACACATTAGGCTTTCAGTTAAAAGGCCACGTAGGGTCAAAATAATCTTAACACACTCTAAATTCTCGCCCTTCAGCAAAGTAGGCGGAGCGCCCAATCTTAGGCGGAGCGCCCGCCAAGTTGACCAGTGGAGGGCGCTGGGCGGAGCGCCCCCAGGGTGAGCGGAGCGCCTGGATGGCCTAGGCGGGGCGCCTGGGCTGTGAGCCTCTCGAAGTGTCTTCAATCCACCTCCAACGCTCTTGACTTCTAGTCCTTTGCATCTTCCAAGCTTGATACATGTTGGAAAGGTGTCATGGCTCGATTTGCCCCGCATCATCCTCCCCTTCTTGAAGAGATTTCGTCCTCGAAATCAATGCATTCACGCCCATGGCATCATCTCTTCCGGGTGCCCAGTGCTCTCCTCCCTTGTAACCCTTGACCGTCACTTTGACATAGGTTTCTTCTAAGATCCCTCTTGCCTTAACATGGAGCTTAGAACCTTCAAGCAACGACAAGCAAACACAAGATTTCCTACTTTGAAAGTAGGTTACTGCAAGAATTGTGGAAAACACACTCTTGTGGTATAACCAAGCATTAATGATAAGCACAAATATCAAATCTCCAAGGAGATTATCAAGTACTTGGTTCAATGAAAATATGCACTCAACACAATAATGAGCAAATAGGTCATGGGGACATGGAAAATGCAAGATCAAGCTATCAAATTCCCCTTGAACCTTAAGCTCAGGATCAACAAACCAATCCCTCCTCAAAGTGCGATCAACATGTGGAGTGGAGTGAGTCAAATAACCCAAGCTACAAGTAGCATCAAGTACTCTACTCCCCTTCTTACGAGCATACCTACTCACACCAAGGGATTCTTCCTTACCCCCAATTTCATCACCTAAGCAACCCTTCCCACAAGACAAACTATCAAGAAAGGTATTGATAATGGCCTCTTCTTCATTATAACCCAAACAAGCAATAGTAGGGTCACTCAAAAAGTCATTTACCTCATTCAAATTCTCACACAATGGGTTGCCTAAGGAGTCAAACCCTTCGCACCATGGGGGTTCCATTTGACTAATCACCCTAGTCCGATACAAGTCATTACCGCTAATGAGGATGCCTTCAAACAATGGATTATTAAAAACATGCATCTCAACATCATGATCAAGCATAGACAAGTTATCAAGAGTAGGTTCTCTTGAGGAGTCATCATAGACAACTTTGTCCAATTCATGCAATTTGGACTCCTCAAGGTCACTACTATCCTCACCACAACATATTGGTCCACCAAATAAAAGCATATCAATAAGGGTATGATCAACTATCTCATCTACCCCTTTATCAAAGATTGGTAGTGTGTCATAGCAAAGTTCACAATCATCGTCAACTATCAAATCTACACTAGGGAGAGGTTCAATGAACAATGGGCTCACATCATGATATGGCATGGCTTCCCTCTCAACTAGTGTTGCACAAGCACACTCAAGTTGACTACTAGACTCTTCACTAGTGGCATATTCACTAGATGCATCACAAGCTCCAACTAGTGTTGAGTCATCACAAGACAAATAGCTAGTAGGCTCATGAAAAGGTGGAGCAACACTTACATTTGTAGTACTTCCTTGATCACTAACAAGGCTTGAAGTGTCATATGTAACTCCTTCTTCATGAAGCTCACATTGAAGATTCTCTTCCTCTTGTTTCTTCTTCCAAGCACATGGTTCAGGCTCCAATGGCTTGTCTTCAATTGTACCTACAGAAGAGCTTACACAAGAAAAAGTAGAAGATGAAGAATTGTTAGAACAATGGGTGCCCTCACTCTCAATATTTCTTTCCTCACCTCTCTTCTCTCTCAATTTTACCTCATGGTCAAGTGTAGTTTTTGGTGACAATCCACTCACGTCACTCCTCACATCCTCTCCTTTTTCCTCTCTTGGATTTTCACCGGTCACTCCCTCACTTCTCTCTTTCTTTTCTCTCTCATTTGAAGTTGAGTGACTCTCATTTTCATCATGCAATGGCAAGACAACAAGATTGTTTGCCTCGGGTTCAAGTACAATGGGTGACTTTGCTTTAGCCGCTTCCCTCAACTCCCTTATTCGCTTGTAGTCTTCCCTTACATACCTTGGAGTCAAAGGTCTAAGCACATACTTCCTCCCATCATGCTTGACCGTATATGAGTTGGTCCGACTATCGTATACCACACATCTATCATGTTTCCATGGTCTCCCAAATAATAGATGGCAAGCTTGCATCGGGACAACATCAAACATGATCTTGTCTTTATAGTTCCCAATGCTTGCTTCACCACCTTCAATTCACCACACTCACTAAGCCATTGTAAACGATATGGTTTTGGATGCTTTAGAGTGGGAAATTTCAATTGGGAAATAAAAGTTTGGCTCACTATGTTGGTACAACTTCCCGAGTCAATAT
Organism: Petunia secreta; assembly: GCA_029990175.1. Lineage (NCBI taxonomy): Eukaryota > Viridiplantae > Streptophyta > Magnoliopsida > Solanales > Solanaceae > Petunia > Petunia secreta. Next base: position 29,665,800 of record JARKIP010000003.1, read on the forward strand.
TCATGGAGCAAACTATACCCATGACTCGACATCTAGCATGGAAAAGGTTTTTCCTTTGAACATTCTCCACCTCCTCTTCCATGAAAATGGTACTCAAACTCCTCCGAACCACCAAGAACATTGGAGGATCATCTCCTTCCTCTATAGCCTCCTCACAAGAAATCTCCTCATCCTCCTCATTTTCGGGCTCACTATCTTGCTCATACACCAAATTGCCTACCACAACCATGGTTCTTTTTGTAGGACAATCTTTAGCAAATTGTCCATACCCCTTACACTTATAGCATTGAGTAGAAGTAGAAGTAGGATTACTCAAGTGAGTTTTAGAATTACCTCCCAATTGTGGTGTGGACTTCTCATAGGTCCTCTTCACTTCTTTGCTAACACTTGCACCACTTACACTTTGGAAGTTTGCATTTGGAGTCTTCCATTCCTTTGGTTGGCTCATGGGAGTAGGACTGCTGCTCTTGTAACGGTTGGACTTTTCTCCCTTAAGCCATTGTTCGGCTTCAATTGCGGCTTCCAATAGATATTGAATTGAAGGATAACAATGCAACCTCAATTGAGAAGCTATACCATAGCTCAAGCCATTCTTGAAACGAATCATGGCTTGTTCTTCATTCTCGGTTTCCATATCCAATGCCATCCGGGTCTTCTGAAACTCATCATAGTACTCATGAACCGTCTTGACACCTTACTTTAGATCATAAAGTTTCTTAAGTTGCTCTTGACGATACCTAGGAGTCACATACTTGGTATTCATGAGGTCCTTCAACTCATTCCAAGTTACATTCACATACACACCCGCTCTCCTTCTTGTTCTCTTTATGGACTCCCACCAAGTAGACGCATAGGACTCAAAGGATGAAATAGCATAAGTTCCCTTCTTCTCATCGGTCATCTCATTTGTGTCAAACACCCTCTCCATGAGTAGTACCCATTCCATGTATACCTCCGGATCACAAGTTCCCTTAAAGATTGGAAGATTAAGCTTCACACTATTGAGATTGTTAATGTCTCCACCTCTATGGTAAGGCTCCAGTTGGCCTCCATAGTAGTCCCCATAGACACCATAATCCCTTCTAGCATTCCTCCAACATATCCCATGGGTGGCCCTCGACCTCGGCCCCTACCCGTATCCATATTTCAACCCCAATTCATACCTCGCCTCGGCTGATATTGATCTTCATACCCATAGGCTTCATCACCATACTCGGCTTCCTCCTCTCCTTAAGCTTCAACAATTTGCTCAAGAGGTTGAACATTTCGAACGGGTCTTGGAAGTAGAGCATTTCCTTGGGGATTGCCCAAGTTGTGGGGATTGCCCATGGGTTGGGAATTGCCCAACACATACTCTTGAAGAGCTTCAACTTTCCTTTGCTCATATTTCTTGGCCATCTCCGCAAAGTGTCCGGGAGTCATAGGAGTGCTATGACTTGTGCCTTCTCCGGATTCAAGAGGGACACTCGGGGTCCTTCTTTCAATGGTCTCAACTTGGAGACTTGAGGTCACCTTCTCAAGATTTTCAATATTTTAGCCCATGATATCTATTTTAGCAATGATACTAGCCAATGCATTCTTCAAAAAATCTTCACCTTCGTTGGACATTGTACCTTCAAGAAGTACAAACGTTAGTGAAAACACCTCACTCACACGCTCACGTGTATAGCACTCGGGTCACTCGTTTGGTGGTGGTGGATATTTCACTCAAACTTGACTTCTATAGCTTCAAGTAGTTGAACAACAATCCTCAACTCAATCAATCAACTCACAATTCAAGTGTACTCCGGGGTGAGTGGAGTTAACGTGACTCGATGTACGATAAGCACTTTAAAGTAAGGACTTGAGTCAAAGAATTGTACGAATCTTCTTGGAGTTCTACTCTCCAATCTAAGGCACGAATTACCTAATAGCAATAAGGATTAGTGCTAATTAAGTAGGAAAGTTACTTAGATAAGCACTAATTAAAAGTTAATCAACAAAGAAATAGGACAACCTAGGAAAAACTACCAAATTCACACACCTTCAGGTCTAGGCGGAGCGCCTGCCCAAACAACCAATGGGGGGGGGGGGGGGGGGCCAGGCGGGGCGGCCAAGGTTGGGCGGAGCGCCTACTGGGTGAACCCCAGTTTCTCCAACTTCGTTGTTCTTCAATTTCGATCCAATTTTTGGTCCGATTTCACCATGTTTTGCACAAATCCAAGGTACCCAAAGTTGTATAATGATAATATCTTCAAACCCCGATGATTTTCACATCAAAACACCCAACAAACAATGAACAATCATCAATCAAAGGTTTAACAAGGGCTTTTTAAAAAGGGTTCAAAGTGGATTTTGATTCTTCACTTTTGATTTTATACAACTCCGATTCACATGAAATTTGTTTCAAATTGTTGGTTTTTTAATGAAGAACAAACCTCGATAATCAATTCAACAATCAATCACCCAACAAACCATAAATCAAGCAAAATCATCAAGAACAAGGGTTTTAGAAGGCTATAATAAATTTAGGGTTTTCAAATTTCAAATTTCTTGCTTCCAATCCAAACCACGTGATTGTAGTACACAAACGACGGGTTTTCAACAAGGATCAATAATCTATAACACCCATAACAAGAATCGAACACACCAAAAAGTTATGACCAATTTTTGAATTTTTCACTTTTTCAATTTTTTTGTATTTTTCTTCTTTCAATAACTTCAACAACAAGAAAACTAAAAGAAAAGATACTAGGCACGAAGAACCAAGAGTCGGGGGTTTGTAGAAACAAAACCCGAGCCTTGCTTGATTCCAAATGATGTAGGGAAAATGCGGAAAAGATAAAACAAGATAAAAGCGAGACGTGGCTCGAACAAACAACCCAAGTAGCACCGAAGAACTTGCTTGATACACCCCGGGAGATCGTCAAGGAATACCTACACTAGGCAACTACCCTCGAATTAACTAGAACCCGCAAGTAGAATGATCGGGGCAGGGTCGACATTCAACTAGAATCTACTAGTAGAAGACAAGTCCCAAACAAGGTTGGTTTCATTAACCCAAAGAGTTCAACTCTTTACAAAATTCATTCATCACTCAAATAAGCTAAGTAATGAAAGAGGCTATGCTAAGCTATTTATAGAGGTTTCTAGGTATTAAGTAAAAGGTCTAAATAGCCCACACATTAGGAGTTTGCCTCAAGCTTATGGCTATGGTACTGGGGTGGTGGTAAAAATACAAGAGGACCAAGTAACCAATGTTGCATCTTGCACTTCTTGGCCTTTAAATGAGGGATGTCGTTTTGTCTCTTCGACATCACAAACTTTAAAATATAGGCGCCTTGTTCCTCCTCCTTTGGTTTCTTCATAGGCTCGGGTGGCTCAATTTCCATGTTACCATCCAAACACAATGTTGAAAAATGATTGGAATGATGTCCAATGCGCTTCAATTCAAAATTTTCATTACTTTTGACACCCTCACTTGCACAACACTATAGTCCTCAAATATGATGTTTTCTTCTTCTTCACTTGACTCTAATGTAATTTTCTCAACATCGGCATCATCAACTAATATTGGGTCGAATGGTAGGAATTCCACTTTTTGCTCCTCAAATTGGCTCCTAAGCTCTTCTATCTCAAATCTACTATCCACGACAATTGATAATTGGGCATTAGACACCTCAACTATATCACTCAAATTCGCCTTCAAGTCGTGAATAGCTGCCAAATTGATCAATTTCTTGTCTGAGCACAACTCTTTCATCCATAATTTGTCTCGTCATATTTGTAAGTTCACTTCTGAGATCCCCATATGCTTCCAAAAGGTTGGCTTGCTCCGTTAGAAAATTTTGGCACACAACCTGCGCTTCTTCATTCCTGTCAGACTCACAAACATTATTAGAATCATCACACACATTGATAGGGGAAGAAGTATGACACTTTGGGATAACTATTCCACTGACCGCCACACAATTTATAAGAATTCCAATCAAAGGTCGTAGAAAATTCACATAACCAATCTCGTAACTCTGGAAGACTTGGACAATTTTCCCACAAGTGGGTTCCTCCACAAAGTAGGCAGAGATCATCAAAATTTGAGAAACTATCATTCGACCAATTTTTATTAAAAAATGTCATGTTAACAAGTAACAATACAATAAACTAAACAAAAAAAAAAAGCTAAACCTGAATAGAAAATAATAAATCGTTCAAAATAAAAACAATCAATTGTTTAGTCCCAGCAACGGCGCCAAAACCTTGTTGCTCCCAAACGCACACGCAAGTATACATGGTCGACAAGTAATAAAGTGATAAGTCGAGTATCGTTCCCACGAGGACTATTGTTCAGATTGAATCTTAGCAAACAATTTCCTAAAAGCTATACAGGGATCTTTTTCAATTGTGATTGTGATTTTACTAACTAAGAAAAACAATAATTAAAAGTAAGTAATGATGTCGAGTAATCGAGAGCAATTATGACTTGTTATCAATAAAGAGAGAAAAGGTCTAGAGTCAGAGCGACAAACAATCCATTTGAGTTTTCCAGTTGATGCTACTTCTCGATTTCCTAGATTGCTAACTAACAGGTTAAATATATTCGTGAAAACCTGTCGATTCTTCACGAGTCTATGCAAGCTACTCTAACGCCTATATATCTATGGAATTAAATGACATGCATGCATTAAAGAACTCTGTATTTAGTTAAGCAAGGCGAATAGATATATGTCTATCCTACCCGCTAATCGGTTCCCTGATGCCCAGGTTCACAATCAAGCCCTATTCTTTCTTAGCGTTTATAAGTTCCATCCGTCGAGTTCAACTTGTAAACCGTAGATAGTGTTCAATTATCGGGCCCTAATAACCAAAAAATTAGGCTCAAGAAAGAATAAACAATTTGTAATGGTAATCCAATAGGTAGAAATCAACTTTCAACGATCAACCTTCATGTAATTGTTGTAACTCTAGAACGAACAAACTATAAAATTAAAGAGAAGGATAAGAGAAAGAGAGATAGAACTTGTTTAGAAGACATCTAGGGCTCCTCTGCTCTTCTCCACATCCAACCCCCTTATAAACCTAAGTAATAAATGCATTTACAATGTTTACAAAGTGCTAGGATAAGTTAAACCAAATCCTAAACTAGTTGAGAAACTTTATTCTTGCCAGGATCGAAGCTTTCTTGGAAGCCCCGCTTCCAGTATAGCTCCCAAATTCAAAGCTATCTCTGAAGCTTTGCTCTCAAAACAGCTTCCAAATTCCAAGGCTTTCTTGGAACTTTGCCTTCAAAATAGCTTCTGATTCATCACTTTGGTTCAAGCCTTGCTCTTCAACATATTTTGCTCCATTTTAATTGTTCTTGCCTCGAATTCATCCAAACCATTCCTAAAATCACAAACACGATAAATGAGCACAAGAATCGCAATTATCTCATATAATGAGCGCATAAAGTACCAAAATGCAAGGAAATATTAAGCTAAAATAGGCAAATATTGTGAAACATCAATGAGGTTGCGTTCGATACGGATCAGGTTGTGTTCAGCACTGTACACTGTTTCAGGTTGTGGTCAGCATTGTACACTGTTTTAGGTTGTGTTCAGCACTGTATCTAACTGTTTTTGTACCGTGTTAGGTTCTTTCAACACTATATCTAATTATTTCTGCACCGTTTCAGCGCTGTTTTAGTTCGTTTTAGCATTGTTTCAGACCGTTTCAGAGCTGTTTCAGACTGTTTCAAACATCTGGTTAAACTAAATTCAACAACATTTCAATGAGTGAAAAAAGTACCTAAATTTCATTAATTCAAATTCAAACAATAGTATATTCCCCTCGGGGACTGTCCGATAACAAAGCACCATAAAGAGAATCCTCAGAATCTTCAGGAGCCCTAAGTACACCATGAACATAGACAATCACAATCCCAAATCCAATCGAAACGATAATGTTTGTCCAAATGTTAACAACCAACAATGCTACAACAGTTACAATACTCAAAAACCATAACACGAACTTATCGTCAATATCGAAATCGAATAGCAATTATCAACTCTGATATGGATGATTATCAGCTCGTCGGAGCTCTGATTGATAATTCTCCGGTGACATTGACTGCGGAGGTGAAGGAATGGCGACGGCAAAAAGCGGATCTGCTGTAGTGATTCTGATCTTAATCGTAAGGTTGTTGCTGGGTCGGGTTGTGATTCTAATACTGCTGGGGTGGGTGGTGGGGTAGGTGTGGCGGTGATGGTGTGGGGTAGTGGTAAGGCCTTTTGGTGAAGTTGCTTGTGTTTTGAGTGGTATGATGGAAATGGATTTGCTGTTGATTTTTCTATTTTCTAATTTGTCTTATTGTTGTAAAATGTGCTTGGAAAAATATTGCTATGTTTTGTAATTTGTAAAATGTTGCTATTGTTTTGTAATATAGGGGTGTAGATTTGTATATTTGTGTAAAAACTCCTATTTTATTTCTATAATTAAGAAGCCCTCTAAAATATGAATCTTTTATATCCCTTTTCATAATATTTGATGTTTTTCTAAGAAAATTCTAATACAGTATGTTCCTACTAATATATAAGAAGCAGTTAAGCAGATCTTGGTTGTGCTGCCTGCTTACTGCCAGGGGTAAATCAGAAAATTCAAATATTACATGTTGTATCTACTTTGTACTTGGTGAACTGAATGTTGTACCTTTTCTATTTTAAAGGATATACATAAATTTATAGCCATAATACCCTCGCCGTATTTTAATAAACGAGAGGTATATTCAGTATTTCACAATACTTTGCCAAACTTTTCCAATGCACCCTCAGTCTTTTTGAGAAATTCCTAACCCATTTTCAACCCTCACCGCCGACAAATTTGACTTTTTGGCTACAAACACAAAACAAATGTAAAACTATACTATAAATTAATGAAAATTGACCTCTCAGTTGCTGTAAAGAAATACGTGAATTAAACTCACAACAAGTTAATTGATCAGAAATATTCTTTTAAGATCCAAAAAAAACAACCTTAAAAAGCTTAATAATTAAGCAAATGCAAAAAATAAATTCAACATTAAAATAAATAAATATACAAATTTCAAGCAAGTAAAGAAACAGACATTGAACTGTATATTTTCCTCAATAGAGAACTTTATGAACTGAGTTTAGAAGCTGAAGCTCCTAGCATAGGTGTGTGCGGAACCATAAGAGGGGCCTCCTCCATCACTATAAAAAGTTTCATCATGGCTATGAGCACCTCAAATCTTAGAGACGGCAAAAAGGAAAAAATATTTAAGACTATCGCAACGACAAATATGTGTTTTTATATGTTATTTCTGTAGATGCAAACTACATAATTCAGGTGAAAATTTATTTTCAGACACAAATTTTTCTAAATTTGGTTTGAATAAAAAATTAAGAATGTTGGAGTAGTTTTACTTTGGGGCTGTGTGGGGTGGGAGGGTGGTTGGATTTGAATAATGGGATTAAACTCAATAATCAAAGATCATAATTCTCTAAAAGAGTAATAATGGAGATGATAAAAGAAAAGATCTTGCTGAAAAATAATGGAGACGATTGTCAAAAAGAGAGACGAAAGGACTAGAAAATGTTACTTCAAACAAATGGTAAATGGAGTAGTAGAGTAGTAGAAGTTACTTTTGTGAATATCACAAAGAACAAAGATATTTCTCCTTTATAGAAAGGGCTTGAAGGAGCTCAAGCAGGCACCACCACTTAGATGACATGATTATGACCTGCTTGTTTGGAGCACTTTAGTCATTTCACAAGAAATCAAGATTTTCCATTGGAGGAGACAGAATCTTACCGAAGCTTGTTAGTAAATTATCTTACGGCTTGACTGTTTTGCCTTCATCTCATTTAAAAGCCAGTCAGCCACAACAGATGTTCTGCTGCCACATGACATCTAATCACCAAGACTTTAAAGGAGTAATAGCCCTTACTTTTGCTATGTGTTCGGCTAATCTTAATAGAATTAATAGCCCTAAATTTTGAGACCTTTCCCATACCTTCATTACTGTGGGAATGCATGAACAGAGTTCTGAAGAAATATAGTATTTCAGATGAAATAAGAAGGAACCAAAAATGTTTTAATCAGATAAAAACTTCGAAAGAACAAACCCAAACAGAAATTCAAAAAGTAATCACTGTGAACTGCACATGTAAAAGACACATGCAACCAAAAAACAATTATTTATAGCACCATTGACTGATTGTAAGCAAAGAAAAAAAAACAAAAAATCCACCCAATACTCTTCGACAAACCATTAAAAATATTCCATACGTCCAATGGGAAAAACAATGTTTAAGCAAAAGCTGGTGAGCAGCAACCCAGTTTTCCTTTAGCACAAACAGTAAGAAAAACCAACCCAAAAAACATTAAGATCAAAATATTCAACGTATAGGACCTGAAAATTTTCAACCAAAGTACTATCAAAATTCAACGGCCATAAGGAGTTTTCGTTATGGTCAAAAGGCAGATGCAAGAAGCATAAAAAAGAGAATCAAATGAAATTATGGAAGGCAAAATAGTACCCTTAGATGAAAAAAGAGGAAAGTGAGACTAAGGGTAACACTCTATCTGATTTTATGTTCACACGTAACTTCCTTGCTTTGTACACGTGTTAACACATTTATCCAGTTTCTATTCTAAGGAGCTAAAATAAAATTTATTTAGTTTAACATTAAGTGAACTAGTATAGTATCCGCACGATGTGCGGCTGGTATCAACAGTGATTTTACCGGATACATATCAAAGTAGATAATATAATTTTTTTCTGCAACTTTGTATTTATCATTGTATTTTTTTAATATATTTTTATTTTGGTTGAAACCCACCCCTCTATATATAAGATGCATCAATATGAAAATTTGGAACTAATTAATGATGCTTTTAATAAAAGACTAAAATTTGAAAATACATAATGATCATATACAGTAATTTATTATGCAAATAATTTAATGACCATATAATTTGTGACGCAAACAATGTGAATTGATTAATTGAAGTCATATAGTAATAACACATAATATACGGATGAAAATTAGATGCAGTGATGTTTCAAATTAGATTGGAATTTTATTTTTATAAATTATATTTCTTGCTTAATTTGTTGTCTGTTCATTATATGTATGAAACTACTTATTTGTGCCTGAACGTATTCAGTAGGAGTCTAGAATCACCCTTGAATACTTATAAATCCCATGTATAATGTTGTTTTACAGGAATGGTGACATAATATGATTGTGCGTTTTAAATTTATTTCCCCTACAATTTTCTTATATCTTATGATATTATCAAATTAAAGATCCAATTTGTATTGGACGCCTTATATTTCAATAAGAAACTGCATACAAAAAATAAAAACCTCTACGCAAGAATGAATGTGACACGACCCAGAATTCGGTTAGGTCGTGCGGGCACCCAACATCCTCCCCTAGACCAGTCGGGCGAACCCTTACTAATTTAATTCGAAAAATAAATATAACAATTCATAAATAAGGGCAAGACTTAAAACAGAAACATAGACATACTCATACCTCTAAGCAGTACAAAAGAAATTACAGCTGACTACCCAACATACTAGGTTTAGGGTTATCCAGACTAGACATCTAAGAGTACAGAAGAAGACAAATACCTCCTGAAGGGAGCAATATGCAACTGAAATAATAAACATAAAACTGGTGGACATCCGGAATAAAAGCTGGCTCACCCTGACAGCTGAAGTCGTCTTCGCTCCTTCACAACGTGGCGAATTCAATCCTGGAGCGAACCTGCCGAAACGAAATAGATAGACAAAAACAAACAACAAACAAGGGTGAGTCAAAAGGACTCAATAAGTGGTGCAGACTAGCCACCTCAAAGAATATGATAGCTAGCCAGGGAAAAAGGAAACAGATAAACAAAATTCCTCTTATTTAAATTATATGAAAAGGCAGAGCCAGATAATAACTAGAAACACGTATGGAATCACAAACTCATTAAAACCAGGAACGTAAGATAGCCAGAACATATAGGTATCCCGAACATATCAACAATCAGAAATACATCATGTTGCGGCGTGCAACCCGATCCATATATTCATACTTTCGCGGCGTGCAACCCGATCCATATATTTACACCGTTGCGGCATGCAAACCGATCCGTATATTTATACCGTTGCGGCGTGCAACCCGATCCCCACAACTCAGAATACGAGCCAGAAATATATAGACAAACTATGGTATACATACCGCATACACAAAACACAGCATGATAGTCACACAATAGTCAGCACGCGGTGCAATGAAATGGGATGAATGCGGTATGATGCAATGGTGTCATATATGCCAAATAGATGGAGCGGAATCCTCCCACTCTGAGGGCGGAATCCTCCTACCCTTAAAATGATGCAATGGAGCGGAATCCTCCTGCCCCGAGGGCGGAATCCTCCTACCCTCAATATGATGCAATGGAGCGGAATCCTCCTGCTGCGAGGGCGGAATCCTCCTACCCTCAATATGATGCAATGTGCATACGAATGCAACATGATACAATAATAAGCCATCACCAACGCGGGACTCTCATCGACAGCTGGAAAGTATATACCAACTCACAGCCAAAGTACAATACTCAGATTCTCAATGCAATACCAATAACAGGACAAAACATATAATATAGAATATAAATCCAAAGCTAAGGCATAATGAGTACGCCTATCGGCAGCTACACACATAAGGAACACGTGGTAGAAAATCCACAAGGCCAGGTGCCTCCAAAGAAATGGATACAAACACTTACCTTGTTACAAAGTTAGCTCAGTTACTCAACAACCGCTTTATCCTTTGGATTCACTGCCAAACGATCTTGCTGTATTCAATAAGCAGAAAACGATATCAAATAACGCTAAAGGCTTCATTCCCCGCATCTTAGGGTAATCCAGTTAGGAACCTGATACCCACGCGACCGGACTGTGTGTCCAATGTCCAACCTCTATGTGGGACTCCAAATCACACATAACATGATCACAATATAAGTATAAGCATGTATGAGGTATAACACATGTGGCAACAATAGATATGGACTCAAAGGAATGAGAGAAAACTCTGGATATAATTATAGACGCAATCTAGAACTCAGAATTTGTCCAACTCTTGAATTTCCATAAAATTTTCGGCTGAGTTTCCCCTGAAACTGGATGATCTGCAAAACAGAACAAGCACTACACTACACTACACGCGAGAATGAATACCCGGATAAACTGATAACATAAACATGTTAAATGGATAACAAGATAAGACAACTGGATGACATAACAAATCCGCAGGTAGAATGTCTGGACAGCACCATTGTCCTGATTTTCAACCTAATTTCCAGAGTGTAGATCAAAGTTATAGACTTCATAGTCTTCATGAAAGTTTTAGATATATGTCTTAGGGTTCTGGAGATTCTTAAAGAATCTAAATATAAATTTTGTACAAGGAGTTATGATCAATATACTAACAACTGTCCAAAGATCAAAACAATTTTCCAGATTTTGAAACGTTTTGTCTTGTTGATTTGGACGTCTTTCACCTTGGATTTTAGTACCAAATTAAGCATATACAAGGTTTCCTTGATACCATAAAATTTTCTCACAATAAAAACTAAGTTTAGAACTAAGAAAAGCTTCAAAAGCTAAAAGATACATGCCTTGCCAAAAGAAAGGTTTAGTCTTACATACCTTTGATATTTCTTGCTTCTAAACTTTGTTTTCCTTGAATTCATCACCTTCTAAAGCTTAAAAAAGCTATAATACAACATTTAGGTACTTTACTTAGCCATGAAGTAATTCTAAAACCCAAGCTATAGACGAAATTGAAGGTAGCATAACGTTACCTTAATCGCGTAGAGCGTTTTGACGCAATCTGTCTTCAATTTCGAGTTACGATTGGCGTCCTTCCTTCAAAATAATAAAAGTTGATTTAACCTTCATGGGAGAACTGTTTCTATCGTTTATATTCTGGAAATAACGAAAAAGAAGGCATTTTTTCCTTTTATACTCGAAACATTTCAGTTTTAGTCCTCTTTTGCGCTTGTGCCCCTTTTTCTGGCCTGACTTCTGATGCTCATATCTTTTTATCCATAGGTTGTATGAACAAACCATCAAAATTTTTGGAAACTGCACTCGAAGAGCTTCAATTTGGTATATAATATGTCCCCAAAAGATTTCATATAACACATGAAATTAATTGGTGAAAAAGCTTCGTTACAAGGCGATTCCTTCATATAAATCCGATTTTTTCCAAACTTTGTATTCAAAATATAAATATCATATATGGTCATATTATGACTTTTAAACTCACTTAAATCATTCTTAACATGTCATTAGAAGGATATACCTGACTTTAGACATACGGGGTGTAACAATCTTCCCCCGTTAGGAACATTCGTCCTCGAATGTTAAATGAAGTACGTAGAAGCATTAAGCAACGATTTGTTACATGCTTGTCATAGTGAAGAGATGTGACAGGTCAAATTATTTAATTTTCGGTATTTTAACGGAAATTAGCCGAACGACCTAGAAATTTACTTTCGAAAAAGCACAATAGTCACAAATAATCATACCAACCTAATGGCGCTTTCGGATTTTGAATGGGAGCTCGTTCACCAAAATCGAGCTCGAAAATCTCTTTTTAGTATTTATCGACAATAAAAAGTGAAACCTTCTTCCGATGCCTACCAAACGAGGTCTGATTTAGCTCAAATTTTACAGATAAGTCTCAAAAGACCTTACGAATATTTTAAAGTTATCGGCATGCCAATCGAAGTCATAACTTCCGAAACGACTGACCGAGATCGTTTCATTCTCCTCCACTTATACTCTCGTTCGTCCTCGAATGAGCCTAAGTCTAAAGAAAAATTCGCACGGATAGCAAGAGGACTTGCACGACCTTCAAGTGCTTACTCCACGGGCATTATTTCCTGATTACAGGATCAGAATTATAACACGTGCACCGAACTCTTTGAATAAAATATATCTTGATAATATGATAACACCATTGCCGAGCTTATTTTGACTAAACTGACCCTTCCTCGATCACGAGAGGAAAGTTCTAAATTCTCGAGGCAAAGATACACGAAACTCTGGATGGATTAACATGCTTCTGCTGGTGAATCACCTCGTCGATATACTTTTCGATATAGAACAAGTCGATGAAACAAAGAAGTAGCTTACGCTTCAGCAACGCCTTAGAGATTTAATATTTATATTCATTATTGGAGGAAGGCTCCTCCACTTAGAGCTTCAGCTCATACAGCTAAGTTGAATAAAAATAGTCATCCTCGCACAACTTACTGGATTAAGGAAGAATTAGCTAAATAGAGAACGCAACTCAGACCTGAGCTACAAAATTACTCTCTGGAGTTGCCAAACAGCTGCAACCCTCGAGTTCACAACTCCATACCTTTTTCATAAGCACCATCACCTGATAGATCAAATCAAAGGTCAAATGACGCCTCTGATTACCCTTAGTAGTCTTGAAAAACAACAATGTGCTTATCCTGCTGCAACAACACGTACTCTGGCTCAACACAGGGAACATCACAAGCAGCTACCAACCGCCCAAGCTCACTAGTGCCGGACGAAGAAGAAATGGAAATGGACCGAGGATAGAAATAATTAGAGCTTCAGGAAGCTCATCTTCTTATTTGCTTGGCTACCAGAGCTAGACTATTTATGAGTCAGGCTAACTGAAGAATCGCAATTGAAGAAATAGTTATTGAATGAGCTTTATGGAACAAAATCTATATCAATTTAACCTTCCTATAAAAAGGAAACTCCGACAATTTACCAGAAAACCCTTTTATACCGAGACAAACTTGTAGAATAACATGACTCTACTAGCATCTCGAACCAAGAGGAGACACATAGATCGAGTATTACTTACTAACCACTTTACACCGAAAGAAGTAATGACACTTTCTGATGGTGACGGATAAGAATCCCATCATCCTACAGACACTAAGTTCCAAAAAGAGATAGACTGACTTGGCATTATAACAGAATGAGGCACAACAAGATGCCAAGCAAACAATACCGATACTCACTCACAAATCTCTCACATTTAAACCAGATAAACTAGTAGGGTCATAATAAATGCCAGGAATAAATCATATCAGAAGCTCACTCCTCTACCACAACCGATTCTTAATAAAACGACATCCAAGGAAACCATCGAAACATGATAAGACACACCCTTTCCAGATCGATCAAAAGAATCAAATCTTACTCACATTTAAGAGAAGAAGAAATATTTGGGTCTACTACATCGGATGCCTCAGCATCCTGCCAGCAGTTCACAGAACTGCCTCTGCGGTTGAGCTGAGCCGGTACCCTGATAATCACCTTTTGAAGAACCACTGCCAACACACTCTCGACCTCTATCGGATGGTGGCATATATCTGGTTGATTAAGATCTAAATTAAATCCCCCGCGACTGTGCAGTTGCCTAATGACAAGAGAAAAGACGACTGCCTATTTGCCTGAATAAGGAAAAACTCCTCAAAGGATAACAAGACTCGTGACAGTGATAACACCCTTTTCGTTAAAAATGGAAACTGGACTGATTATTGATATCTACAAAGAGAAAACTGAGTCTCTCTTGATGAACTACTCACGCACTCTGAGAATCACGGGCTACAAGCTGAGATAACCTTGCAAGTAACCTCCAAAAATACTCAAAACTCTTACATCCAAAGGAGGTACCATGGTGCCCACCAGGGCCGTGGGATCTTTTGTTCTCCCGCTCTAATTTATGTTATGCCTGGTACCTCCGAGCAATATGAACAACCACATCAAATGAAATCCCGACCTCAATCAATCGAGAAGCTCATGAACTAGTTCTAATACATATTCAGCCACTCTATAGAATTCAATCTGATATTCTGAAACACCAACAGCCTAACCGATAGGCTACCCCGTCCAATCCACTCAAACTGGCAACACTTTTCATCTCGCTCGCTACTCGAAAGGAACTTTTCCACGAATCTAGAAGAAAAATCGAACCAAGTTAGCCAATAAAAGAGCGGCCCACCAATTCAAGGCTGGACCCTGAAACTGGAAAGAAGAATAATCGACACCATACCGCTTGATATAATCAAGAGCCTAAAGGATACACGGACATCATTTTACTTTTAAAAAAAACTTACACAGGGATTATCTAATGCATTGCTTGGGAATATCGGGATGTTCAACCGCGTAAAATAAAGCAACCTCCTTGAGCACTCGGACTCAATAATTACCTCAGTTACCTACCCAGCCAGAGCAACTGGAGGCACACCACATGCTGCCTCCGGAATATACTTTACTGCGACAATATTAAGAACTGGAAAAAGAGCCCTCTAAGTCCGAACATCTGCATCTGCGGCAACTTGATAAGCTGCCTAGCAAATAATAGGTTCTTACGGTATCTGCGTCGCCAAGATTCTCGTAAAAGCATCGTACAGAGCCAAGGGAACCGCAAGGCCCTGCTCCCTTGCCCATTGCGAGCTCGTACAGCTGGGACCTCCGTAACTAGATCGTCAGCACGATCAAAACTCTCGGGGCTTCGTCAGTGCCAGCCCCAGGCTAGACTGCTTCGTCTTGAACTCATACCGTTTGCTGATTTATCGCACGAGGGCTCACAATTACCACGAAGGAATTAAAAAATTAATGAAAATACTTTTGAATCCTACACCGACGCACGATCAGAAAAGAAGGAAGTGAAACTTCCTAAATGCCATCATAGCCTCTCATAGAAAAGTACGGACGTCTACGTACCAATCAGCGAGACTCTACTAGACACTGTCTTAGTCTGGATAGACTCTAAATTAGGCTCTGATACCAACTGACACGACCCAGAATCCGGTTAGGTCGTGCGGGCACCCGACATCCTCCCCTAGACCAGTCGGGCGAACCCTTACTAATTTACTTCGGAAAATAAATATAACAATTAATAAATAAGGGCAAAAGTTAAAACAAAAACACAGACATACTCATACCTCTAAGCTGTACAAAAGAAATTAAAGCTGACTACCCAACATACTAAGTTTATGGTTATCCAGACTAGACATCTAAGAGTACAGAAGAAGACAAATACCTCCTGAAGGGAGCAATATGCAACTGAAATAATGAACATAAAACTGGTGGCCATCCTGAATAAAAGCTGGCTCACCCTGACAGCTGAAGTCGTCTTCGCTCCTTCACAACGTGGCGAATTCAATCCTGGAGCGAACCTGCCGAAACAAAATAGATAGACAAAAACAAACAACAAACAAGGGTGAGTCAAAAGGACTCAATAAGTGGGGCAGACTAGCCACCTCAAAGAATAGGATAGCTAGCCAGGGTGAAAGGAAACATATAAACAAAATTCTTCTTATTTAAATTATATGAAAAGGCAGAGCCAGATAATAACTAGAAACACGTATGGAATCACAAATTCATTAAAACCAGCGTAAGATAGCCAGAACATATAGGTATCCCGAACATATCAACAATCAGAAATACATCCTGTTGCGGCGTGCAACCCGATCCATATATTCATACTGTTGCGGCGTGCAACCCGATCCATATATTTACACCGTTGCAGCGTGCAAACCGATCAGTATATTTATACCGTTGCGGCGTGCAACCCGATCCCTGCAACTGAGAATACGAGCCTGAAATATATAGACAAACTAAAATATGTCCACAATATGGTATACATACCGCATACACAAAACACAGCATGATAGTCACACAATAGTCAGCACGTGGTGCAATGAAATGGGATGAATGCGGTATGATGCAATGATGTCATATGTGCCAAATAGATGGAGCGGAATCCTCCTGCTCTGAGGGCGGAATCCTCCTACCCTCAATATGATGCAATGGAGCGGAATCCTCCCGCTCTGAGGGCGGAATCCTCCTACCTTTAAAATGATGCAATGGAGCGGAATCCTCCTGCCCCGAGGGCGGAATCCTCCTACCCTCAATATGATGCAATGGAGCGGAATCCTCCTGCTGCGAGGGCGGAATCCTCCTACCCTCAATATGATGCAATGTGCATACGAATGCAACATGATGCAATAATAAGCCATCACCAGCGCGGGACTCTCATCGACAGCTGGAAAGTATATACCAATTCACAGCCAAAGTACAATACTCAGATTCTCAATGCAATACCAATAACAGGACATAACATATAATATAGAATATAAATCCAAAGCTACGGCATAATGAGTACGCCTATCGGCAGCTACACACGTAACGAACACGTGGTAGAAAATCCACGAGGCCAGGTGCCTCCAAAGAAATGGATACAAACACTTACCTTGTTACAAAGCTAGCTCAGTTACTCAACAACCGCTTTATCCTTTGGATTCACTGCCAAACGATTATGCTGTATTCAATAAGCAGAAAACGATATCAAATAAGGCTAAAGGCTTCATTCCCCCACATCTGAGGGTAATCCAGTTAGGAACCTGATACCCACGCGACCGGACTGTGTGTCCAATGTCCAACCTTTTTGTGGGACTCCAATTCACACATAACATGATCACAATATAAGTATAAGTATGTATGAGGTATAACACATGTGGCAAAAATAGATATGGACTCAAAGGAATGAGAAGAAAACTCTGGATAGAATTATAGACACAACCTAGAACTCAGAATTTGTCCAACTCTTGAATTTCCATAAAATTTTCGGCAGAGTTTCCCCTGAAACTGGATGATCCGCAAAACAGAACCAACACTATACTACACACAGGAATGGATACCCGGAAAAACTGATAACATAAACATGTTAAATGGATAACAAGATAAGACAACTGGATGGCATAACAAATCCGCAGGTAGAATGTCTGGACAGCACCACTATCCTGATTTTCAGCCTAATTTCCAGAGTGTAGATCAAAGTTATAGACTTCATAGTCTTCATGAAAGTTTTAGATATATGTCTTAGGGTTCTGGAGATTCTTAAAGAATCTAAATATCAATTTTTTACAAGGAGTTATGATCAATATACTAACAACTGTCCAAAGATCAAAACAATTTTTCAGATTTTAAAACGTTTTGTCTTGTTGATTTGGACGTCTTTCACCTTGGATTTTAGAACCAAATTAATTATATACAAGGTTTCCTTGATACCATACAATTTTCTCACAAGAAAAACTAAGTTTAGAACTAAGAAAAGCTTCAAAAGCTAAAAGATACATGCCATGCCAAAAGAAAGGTTTAGTCTTACATACCTTTGATGTTTCTTGCTTCTAAACCTTGTTTCCCTTGAATTCAACACCTTCTAAAGCTTAAAAAAGCTATAATACAACATTTAGGTACTTTACTTAGCCATGAAGTAATTCTGAAATACAAGCTATGAACGAAATTGAAGGTAGCATAACGTTACCTTAATCTCGTAGAGCGTTTTGACGCAATCTGTCTTAAATTTCGAGTTACGATTGGCGTCCTTCCTTCAAAATCATAAAAGTTGATTTAACCTTCATGGGAGCACTGTTTCAATCGTTTATATTCTGGAAATAACGAAAAAGAAGGCATTTTTTCCTTTTATACTCGAAACATTTCAGTTTTAGTCCTCTTTTGCGCTTATGTCCCTTTTTCTGGCCTGACTTCTGATGCTCATATCTTTTTATCCATAGGTTGTATGAACAAACCATCAAAAGTTTTGGAAATTACACTCCAAGAGCTTCAATTTGGTATATGATATGTCCTCAAAAAATTTCATATACCAGCTAAGTTTATTTTTTACGTCTAGCAATCGCTCTGATTTTTGGCAGCTTAGGTTGTGGGAATGATAAGACCGACTTTTATGATTTCCTTATTAGACTCTTATTGTCATTATAATTCTAAGAATTTTGGGGAGCTAACATTGGGAGTTCTCTATTCTACTCATATATATTTTATTTGGTACACTATGTGCAGGTGGAGCTAATAGAGTCAAGTGGATGCGGATGCTTTGAAGAGTTGATAGCTAATAGAGTCAAGTGGATGCGGATGCTTTGAGGCCTTCAATTTATCTGTGTAAGCTATGTTTAATATGTAATCCTATTTTCACTTCTAGTACTACTTCCACATTTAAAATTCAAAATATTAGTGTTTTGAGTTGGCTTTGAAACCTTACTAATTTACATGTGTAGGCTCTGTAGCACATGACAGAAAATTCATCTCTCCCATCACATGTATCTGAGATTTCAAACGAAAGATATAGTCAGATGAATAAAATCAAACTATCATTAACTTTGGAAGACGTTAGTTAAGTTTGTGTAGTTATAACTATAGTACTTGTACCTACCCCCTTTCTGTATGATATATGATATAATTTGTTGAAGTTAACAAAGTTCTCCAAGCACTACTAGAAATCAGGGGTTTTTCGACAGCCTATATGGTCGGATATAGGTTGGCTAGTCGACCGATGTTCGATCAAATAGATTGGTCGAAGATTTGCTGGTCGCAGGAGGGCGTCGACCGAATCGGTCAACTATTCGACCGAAATCGGTGGGAAAGCGGTCGAGCACACGAATTTCTGGAAAATAAAATTTTAAACTGTCCCACCGATTCGGTCGGACTGTCCGACCGAATCGGTGGAACAGTTGAATTTCTGAAAAAAAATTTGGTGATTCAGTCGGACAGATGCATTTCTGGAAAAAATACCCAATTTTTGAACCAATTCAGTCGAAAATCTGGGTAAAAATCTGCAATATAAAAGCTGTAATTAGAGCTCCACCATCTGTAAACGCAGTAAAATCCAGCAACATATACACAATAGGTTTCTACAAGCCTTAATATATTTCTAAACAAGGCTTATTTCCTTTAAACTAAAAGTCTAACAATTTACATAATATCAAGACTTCATAACGATAAAAGAAGTCAAACAAAATCAACTACAAGTCTTACAATCAAAGAACGTTAACAAAAACTATCCACAAGTCTAACACATGTATAAAATCATCAACAGTCCATTATTACTAGTATTAGTAATATTATATCTAGGTCAATTACTTTATATTACTAACTAATTTGTTCACTAAGATTATTATTTAGTAATTAATGATACATCTCAAGAATCAAATGAAGTATAATCAAAGATTACTAAATGGAGATTTAGAAATAATTTAATTTATTCAAATCAATTTACGAAAATAGTTAAGATATTTTAAGTTGTGTAACTACTATATTACTTATAGCTAATGTCTCTTAAATTATTGTTAAGTGTGATACTAGTTCATCAACACACTTTCAGCTTGAAAGTTACATATTTTCTCCCTAATTTGTAAAACAAGTATCCCATTCTAAACAAATGGTTAGAAAGATTCAAACTCAAGCAATTTAGGAGATTACAAGAACCTAACGTTCTTCCTATGTTCCTAACTCTCTAACAATTAGCTAGTTCAATAAAGCACATCATAACGACTATTAATCCTATTTTAATATCCACATTATACTCTTCTTTGATACAATAAAGTTCATTACCACTACTATACACAATGTTCATTTCAAACTTACAATCATTCAACAACAACAACAATATTCAACAACCACAAAAAAATTCATTAACTCCATTGTCAACTTTCAAATTTTCCAACCACAACACCAATTCATTCTCAATACATCAATATCTACTAATCAAATTCATATTCAACTTAACATCCATTTCACATTCAACAACAACATGAACAACCACAAAAGTATTACAACAATATCAACTCCAACACCAACATTACATCCTAAATTCAAAAAATCTAATCCATAATTTTTAGGGACTTTAACACTTGAAAATATAAAAAAATATGCTTAAAAAAAAAAAAGAATTACCCGCGTGGACTGCTCACCGGAGTGGACTCACCGGAGTTGCAGATCTGAAAAAAAAAAAAAAGAAAAAAGAAGCGGAGTTAGGGTTTCTTTTGTGGGATGTAAAAATTGAGAAATATGTTATATTTAAGATAAATATACATTTAAAGTGAAAAAAACTCACCTGAAACACTGGTCATCGGAGTGGACTGCTCCGCAGCGGCAAAGGGGTGGTCTGCTCTGCGGATCTGCAAAAAAAATTAGAGTTAGGGCTTTTGGATTTGAGATGGAAAAAATGAGAAATATGCTAATTTTTAGAAGGATTTACATATAATGGAATATGAGGTGAAGATTTAATGGATGATTTGAGAGATTTGTGTTTTAGGGTGTTTTTGAGTGTTTGGGTGGGTTAATGGAGGACAGAAAATAGGTAAAGGAAAAGAAAGAGGAAGAAAGAGAATGGGAAAAAGGGGTCTGTGCGTATCTATATTTTACGGCTTCCGACCACGTCGGTCGAACGGCGGTCGGACAATATTAAAAAAAAAATTTATTTTATTTTTGTTCGACTGCGGCGGTCGGACAATATTAAAAAAAAAATTATTTTATTTTTGTTCGATCGCGGCGGTCGGACAGTATAAAAAAATATTTTTTTAATAAACATTAACGAGATTGTTCGACCGCCGGTCGGACGGAGGGTTCCCACCGACTTTCGGTGGGAAATCTTCGGTGGGAAATCCCCTGATTTTTAGTAGTGAAGACTCTACAAAACATCTGTTGGGCCCGGACCCATCATGGCACGGGCATGCTAGTATAAATAGATATGGTTACACTATATATAGTAAATGTTAATAATATGTATTATATAATGGTGTTTGATAGTATTATTAAGAGCCCGTTTGGATTAGCTTAAAAGTGGCTTATAAGCTTATAAGCCCATTAATATATGTTTGGTAATTTAAAAGTTTTTGGGCTTATAAGCCATAAGTAGCTTAAAAGCCACTTTTTGAGAAGTTAGGAAATTCATACATCATTAAAATAGCTTAATAATGTATATTAACATTCTAGTATAATATATATTTAATATATAATGTATATATGTATATATAATTTATATATATTTAGTATATTTTTAGAGCCTGTTTGGGTGGGCTTATAAGCAGCTTATTTTAAGTGGCATATAAGTCAAAAAGTGACTTAGAGCCTGTTTGGCCAAGCTTCTGAAAACTGCTTATTTGAGAAGTGCTTCTCTTCAAAAGTGCTTTTCGTAAAAGTACTTTTCGAGAAAAACAGTTTGTGTTTGGCCAATTCATTTGAGAAGCACTCCTGTCAAAAGTTGAGTAGTAATTTGTGTTGGGCCAAACTTTTAAAAAAGTACTTTTGAGTATTAAATTACGAGTAAGGACATTTAAAGACTCACTTAATAGTTATCTAACTAGATGAATGATTTTAAATATTTATTCTCAAACACTATATTTAATTTTTTTATTTAATTAAAAAATCTCAAAATACAGCATTCATAATTGAATATTCTAGATCTATACCTTAAAAAATAATATTATTTGATTAAAAGTTTGTAACAATAGAGATGTAGGTGTAGGTAGAAAAAATAGTGATTAAAAAAGTAATGTACTATTTATATATTATAATCATTAGGTTAAAATATATAGGGGTAATTAGGTATATAAGTATTTTTTGTAAGGATATTTTTGGAATGATAGAAATAAAAAACAGCTTATGCTTCTACTCAAAAGCACTTTTAGAAAAAAGTTACTTTTTCCAGCTTCTTCCCCCACAGCAGAAAAACAGCTTCTGCTGCCACTCAAAAGCACTTATTTTTTCTAGAAGCTTGGCCAAACACCTCGAGTTTTAAAAATAAGCACTTTTGGAGAAAAATAAGCACTTTTGGCTCCCTAGAAGCTTGGCTAAACAGGCTCTTAAAAGCCACTTTTTGAGAAGTTATGATGGCTTATAAGTCAAAAAGTGAGTTCTCAAAAAGTGGCTTTTAAGTCACTTTTTGACTTGTAAGCCACTTAAAATAAGTTGCTTATAAGCCCACCCAAACAGGCTCTAAAAGTATACTAAATATATATATATTATATGTACATATATACATTATATATTAAATATATATTATACTAGAATGTTAATATATATTATTAAGCTATTTGAATGATGTATGAATGTATTGCTAATGTATTATACTAGAATGTTAATATACATTATATAATGGTATATTAAATGAAAGAGTATAAATATATCATTGATATAATACAGGAATGGAGTACTAAGAGAAAAAAACAATATAAAGTAAGTTCTATGCTAAAAAGTAGGAAGTTTTCTCTCGTTTGTTACTGATTCATATATGGCAAAAAAAAAATCTTTTTTCTGGTAAATTTGTTATGCTATTTCTGGTATCAACAAGGTATTGAGTTTAATTAAGTATTATAAGATAGGTAGTTGTGAAAATAACCCATTTTCCAGCCGAGGTTGAACAGATTCTACAAAATAGGCACAATTCCTAAGCGTAACCTGAAATATGGACATTCTGCGCGGTAATTCGCGTCAGTTCAGGTTTAACCTGAAATAGGGACTATTTTTATTACTAGCCACTGAAATTGCTAATTTTACCTTAAGAGACGGTTGATTGTGGTTTTAGTTACACCACCCTGTGCAACATAAAGAACACTTCACAATCAAAGTGCACTGTTGCTCTTATTATTCGACGACCACATGTTATCATTCTTGTAGAGATTATTACCCACCTATATTTAATTAACATTTACAAGAAGTGTGGCTAAAAAATATGTCACGCGCTCAAAGGACAGTTTATAGGTCCAACTTAATGTTCCGAAGGGTTTTGGTACTACCTAATGTGACGGGGAAGATTAAACTCTATGTGATTGTAGGATCTTTCTCTAAAAACATAACAATATCTTACTACTTTACCAATATGGTAATATTTTTTTACATATGCTACCAAGCAGAGCACAGTTAGAAAACCCCTAAGTTTCCTTTTGCCTCTTCTTTCTCTCTCTTCTCTCTCCCCACCCACTGTTTCTCCAGCCACTGTCGCTGCCGCCCCCCCCCCCCTCGCTGGTGACCTCGCCTACCCAATCGTCGACGATGACTTCTTCCCCGACGTCTCCTTCTCTGTCGCCCCACCATTGTTGCTCAGATCTGTATAGCAGCGTTACTGCTACAATGGCGCTGATTTTTTTTTTTTTTAACTTTTCTGGTGACTTCTGCCCCGACCTCTTGTTCTCTGTCGTCCCACCATCATAGCTCAGATCTGTACAACAGCACTGCTTCTTTTTTTTTTTTCGGTGACAGAGAAGAAATTTTCAGATCTGAAATCCAAGGTGTATAGATTTTGTATGCATAAACTATGCCATGTGTATTGACATTGTATAACTACTGTATATCCTATGTATTTTTGTTTAATGTAAAAGAGATATACAATAGCCATACAAAGCATATACACTTATACACTATCACGTATGTGTTATTTATCCATTTGTACATTGTATAAACGAGTTATGTTTTGAATGGATACAATAGACATACAAAATATAAACACATGACATCCAATAACCAGTATATGCTTACTGTATTTTCACTGTAATGACAATACACTACTGTCACACCCTAAAAATTTATTAACTGATGGTTTATTATTTAAAGGCTCGTGACTGGTGTTCAAAAAGGTGCAAAAATTATTTTAGAGAAACTCGGAGTCGCCACTTGATATAGTTTAAGGTGTGCCAAGTCACCAAAAGGTACCTTGGAACACCTCTGACTCGTCTAATGGTCTGCGTTTAGAGATTCGGGTAAGGTTCTCAGTTGACTCTCGGGAAGGTATTAGGCACCCTCGAGTGTTGTGCCAAGCACAATTGCTTTATTGTCGCAATTTTAGTTTGATTAAATATGGTTGTTATATTAATGTCGTTAATTTGAATTTGCACTTTGATTCAGAAAATTTAAAAAGCGTTATTCTTATCCAACCTCACAGAGGACTGGATGAATTTACACTTTGATTCATAGTAAATAAATAAATAAGACGTATTACATTTCCAACCCCACAAAGGACTGGTCTATCTTTAAAAGAATTAACTTCAAAAAATAATTAGTTTAACTCAATTTAGTTTTTCTTTTAGCCTAATAAGTATATCACAAATCATACTTATTCATGCCTAATCGTGCGAATCTTTCCTTTTTATTGATTTGCCTAATCGTATGAGATTTTTAATCCAATTGGTTTGACATAGCAAAATATATTGATTTATTTAATTGTGGTGTGTAAACATTGTCATTATTCCCACTTATTTCTTGAATGTGTTAGTTTATATTAAATGTGCCTACTGCTACATTAAATGTGCCCATTGCTGCCTAATTTTACACTATATATGTTAGTGGATAAATCTTAGAATGATTTTGTCCTCGTTGACATAAAGATTGATCTCCCACCTAATTCTATTTCATAAGTTTTGTTATCACATAGTACTTCTTTTAAGTATTTGCTAATTCAAACGATAGGAGTACTAAGTACAGTAATTGCTTATTCAAAATTCTTTTCTACATGTGGGCGAGTGTGTCAAAGAATTTTATGCTATATCCAGTAATTAACAAGTTATTAAATTATTACACTATACATGATACATCACACTTGACATGCAAAGTTGATTAGCAGTAACTAATGATCAATTTTAACCAGAAAATATAAAGCAATAGAATTATTTATTCTATCATAGCTGCATAAGCTCTAACTAGAAAAACACTAACTCATCATCGACCAATTTCAGATTTCGAATAACTCAGTATACATGAAAGTGGCAAAAGTGTGTAGCTAACGAAAACTTTGTCATTGCTATTGCTTCAAATGAATGCTAAATTGGTACTTGGCAAATTTGTCTATAAACTTCTCTATATTGTACAACTTTATACAAGTGGGCCTAGTCAAGTGGGCCTAGTTAAATATTGCACAACCTTACACAAGTTTCAATTTCCCTTTTATGTTTAGCAGACAAAAAAACATAAATCATAAAAAAAAAATTTGTAGGCATCATAAACATATCGGGCCAGTAGCTGGCCATATTTCATATTTAAATTGCAAAAAAAAGAAAACATTCAATATAAGAGAAAATACAAGGTTAGAAGAGTATTTACCTTGTGTAGGAATTCCCAAAACTAATAAAGCAAGCAAAAGCAACAACCTTTCACTCCAAAGTCAGCAACTAGGACAGCCTTTTTTACACCCTTAACTCGACTTAAACTTCAAGATATATAACCAAAAAGACTCTTGATATAGAGGTCTTTTGGTTCTAAATCTTTACACTTAATCTCACTCTTTCTTTTTCTTTTTTTTTTCAAGTGTATTTGCTCACATTTAATGGTATGTTTCAGCTTGTTGTTGTATGCTTTTAAGAGGAGTAACTGCTCCTAGTTAAAGCTAAAAGTGAAGGCCAAAAGGTGGGGTGTGGACTTGTACAAAAGTACAAGCCCACACCCCTATACTTGAGAGCTTTTGGTCCCATTTTTCAGCAAATACAAAGTTATAAAGGACACTATTCAGCAGCTCTTGTGTTGTCCCAAAGCTGAAATTGTGTCCTTTACAAGGAGACCCAAACACTCATTATACTAACCAAAGGTCTAGGAGCAAACTGAACCAACTAAACCCAACTAAAACCAACTAAAACAAGCCCTATACTAACTAAACTATAAACTAGAGAGCAACCAAATTCTAACTAAACTAGACCATCTATTCTGACCTAATTTCTAACCAAATAAGTCCTAGGATTACTCTTAATGCCTCTTAGTAAGCCAAAGAGCAAAACTAATTAACAAACTAACCAATACTCAACTACTTAAAGCCAAACAAGTTCATGCTAGTTCCCTCATTGACTCCCTATAACCAAAAAACAGATCAAGCATATTTGGAACCAACACTAATGCAACAGAATATTTCAATCTTAAAGAAAAACAAACAAAACATTCTAAACTACTTCATAGGCATAGCTTAAACAATTTCTCACACGACCCGAAATCCGATTAGGCCGTGCGGGCACCTGACATCCTCCCCTAGACCCGTCGGGCGAACCCTTACAAATAAAATCAGGAAAATAAATATAACAATTCACGAATAAGGGGAAGATTTTTTTTAAAAAAAACACAGACATATTGATACCTTGTAAGCTGTACAAAAGAAATTACGGCTGACTACCCAACATACTAGGTTTAGGGCTATCCAGACTAGACATCTAAGAGTACAAAAGAAGACAGATACCTCCTGAAGGGAGCAAAATGCAACTGAAATAATAACCAATAAACTGGTGGCCATCCGGAATAAAAGCTGGCTCACCCTGACAGCTGAAGTCGTCTTCGCTCCTTCACAACGTGGCGAACTCAATCCTGGAGCGAACCTGCAGAAACGAAATAGATAGACAAGAAACAAACAACAAACAAGGGTGAGTCAAAAGGACTCAATAAGTGGGCAGACTAGCCACCTCAAAGAATAGGATAGCTAGACAGGGAGAAAAGAAATAGATAGACCAAATTTATTTTATTTAAATTATAAAAAGGCAAAGCCAGATAACACTTATAAACTCAACCAAGGATGCGTACCAAAAATATATGAACAAATATTCAATGCACATATAAGTTGAACAATAGTCATGTAACGTAAGTCTACACAATGATATGAATAGAGATGGAATGAAATGAAGTGAGATGAAATGAAATTAAATGAAACGAAATATTATGCAAAGGGTCACGTGTGCCAAATGAATGGAGCGGAATCCTCCTGCTCCGGGGGCAGAATCCTCCTACCCTCAATATAATGCAATGGAGCGGAATCCTCCTGCTCCGAGGGCGGAATCCTCCTACCCTCAATATGATGCAATGGAGCGGAATCCTCTTGCTCCGAGGGCGGAATCCTCCTACCCTCAATATAATGCAATGTAGCGGAATCCTCCTGCTCCGAGGGCGGAATCCTCCTACCCTCAATATAATGCAATGGAGCGGAATCCTCCTGCTCCGAGGGCGGAATCCTCCTACCCTCAATATGATGCAATGGAGCGGAATCCTCCTGCTCCGAGGGCGGAATCCTCCTACCCTCAATATAATGCAATGTAATGCATATGAATACAATATGGTATAATAATAACCCATCATCGGCACGGGACTCTCATCGACAACCGGGAAGTAGATGCCAACTCACAGCCAGAGTACAATGCTTAGATCCTCAATGCAATACCAACAACAGGACATAACATATAACATATAATATATAATGTAAATCCAAAGCTAAGGCGTAATGAGTACGCCTATCGGAAGCTACACACGTAAGGAATATGCGGTAGAAAATCCACGAGGCCAGGTGCCTCCAAAGAAATGGATATATACACTTACCTTGTTACAAAGTTAGTACAGCCACTCAATAATCGCTTTGTCCTTTGGATTAATTGCCAAACGATCCCACTGTGTTCAATAACCAGAAAAATATATCACGTAAGGCTAAAGGCTTCATTCCTCAATCTTAGGGCAACCCGGTTAGGAACCTGATACCCTATTCGCATACGCAGTACGCAGGCCAGGCCTAGTTACAGGGTTTAAGGTCACATAACCAAACCCCAAATAAATTACGTTTATATGTTGCCCTTAACTCACTGAGTACAAATATATAATTAATTTCATTATCGGGGTCCATTTGACCCTTTAAACTATTAATTGAACTTATTAATACGATGTCTAATATTCCAAATTTTAGCATCAAAATATATTCAAACACACGTAATAAACTCAAATAATATATTAGGATCATTACCTGAATGTTTTAGGGTGAAAATTCTACTTTTCTCCAGCCCCTTTTTTCATTTTCTGGCATTTTTCCCTCACTGCGTTTTTGCCTTTTCTCTGTTAATGTTCCCTTTTTTTTTTGCTACTTCAATTAATAAGCTCATCTTCACAACCGCCATTCATTTAACTTTTTTGTCTTTTTCCTTTTTTTTTTATTTTCTTTTATTTTATTTTTTTTTCTTAACGAAAATTAAAACGGTGTCCTACGATATTCGAAATAATTCCAACTTTTGCATACAAGTTGTACAAAATATATGTAACATACTCGCGAAGGCGGATCTCAAATCAGACTCCCGAAACTCAAGATGCGAATTTAAATGAAAAGAAGTCAAATTATTTAACTTTCGGCATTTCAGCGGAAACTAGCCGAACAACATCGAAATTCACTTTCGAAAGTTTCTAAAAATCACAAATAATCATACAAACCTAACGGCGCTTTCGGGTTTTGAATCGGAGCTCATTCGGTAAAACCGAGCTCGAAAATCTCTTTTTAATATTTATCGCCAATAAAAATTGAAACCTTCTTCCGATGCCTGCCAAACGAGGTCTGATTTAGCTCAAATTTTACAGACAGGTCCTAATGGACATTACGAATATTTTAAAATTATCGGCACGCCAATCGGAGTCCTAACTTCCGAAACGACTGACCGAGGTCGTTTCATTCTCCTCCACTTAAACTCTCGTTCGTCTTCGAGCCTAAATCTAAAGCAAGATTTACGCAGATAACAAGAGAACTTGTACAACCTTCATAAACTACTCCACAGACATTATCTCATAAGTACAGAATCAGAGTTATAACACGCACATCAAACTCTTGGATAAAACATATTTGGATAATATGATAACATCATCGCCCAACTTATTCGGACTAATCCGACCCTTTCTCAATCATAAGAAAGGAGTTTTATATTTTCGAAACAGAGATACACGAAACTTTGAATGGGTTAACATGATTCAGCCGATTGTTGAACCCCCAAAAAAACTAACCCCAAAGGGCTAAATTTCAGGAATATCAACTGAATGGACTAACTCTTTTGGAGTTTTTGGAGTCGCCACCCAATTTAAGGAAAAACAGGGAACCAGATAAACAAATGTGTGCAAAACTCCGTTATTATAAGAAGACGGTCTTTCTTTCAGAGATTCTAAAGTAAGAGGTTTTGTTAATTTCGAAAGAAGGTTTTTAAGGCACTTTCGAAATTCCTTTAACAACGGTTAATCCGACAGGTTTCCAAAATATTTGCAAGTGCTATTTATGCGCATTTCCTAAAATAATTAATTGAACTATTAATTAATTCAACTAATTAAATTTAGCAAGTTTTCAAAAGATTTTCAATTTATTTAAAAGCTTTAAATATTTTTTTAAAATAAAATAAAATAAAGTGCATTTTCTTTGAAAAGGAGCGATTTGATCGTCCTAATTTCTTTGCCAACTCGTATGCGATTTGATCATAAGATGGAACTTAAGTTTCAAGTCGCTTTTGCAAAGTTGTTTCGGAACATTTAGAAGTTAATTAAAACTTCTTTATAACTTTTGACTTTCTAAAGAAACTACTTCGTATCAATAAGATAGAAGTCATTTCTTACCATCATTATTAGGCGTTGTTTTGAAAATTCATTAAATTTGCACGCATTTGCATAATTGGCCACTATTTTGCAATAAATCAAATAACAATTCCAAAACAAAGTAATGGCCATAAATTAAACAATCACATAGATATCATAATGTAAAATTTGTACAACTCAATTCAATGCTAAGCTACGAATTTAAATACAAGAGATAGAGTTGAAAAATTAGAACCCGAAAAATAGCTAGATGTTGGAAACGCGAGCACATAAGACCCAAAAATATGAACTATCCACCCTTGAATGTACTGGAATATATAGCTAGCTTCAGGGAATGCAATAGACGAGGTCCTATGGACTTGCAAACATCGGAGTCCAAAATGAACTCATTCCAAATGGTTTCATGCCAAGAAAGAAGAGAAAAGGATTAATAAATGCCCAAAGATAATATACATATGTTACTTGCAAAATTGGTATGTAAAATGAGATTAACGCTAACAATCAAACTCAAGTAAACAAAAAGAAGTCCAAAACGTGATGCTCTTTCAACAGGGAAGGAAACACATTCACAAATTGGATATATATCCAAAGAAACTATTGAAAACTCAGCCTATAGCTACTGGATGAATTTCTCCCCCGCTAGAGCATTTTCTAATGCACCAGGCAAAGTTAAACATTATTTTACAGTAAGCTAACTCATTTTAGTAAGCCTGCATACCACTAAAACAAATTCTAAAACTGAACATTTTGAATACTAAGAAATGACCAAAATGGAAACTTTATCATAAGATTGTTAATTCAGCTCCGTTTTGATGTACAGATATAGTTGCTAACTTTAGCACCTTCGGCATCAAACTAAGATACAAATTTTAAAACAGACAATTCCAAGAAGTGTCAAAGTAGTTCCATAGCCAACATGAAATAAAACAGACAATACCATTCTCGCTTAAATGTTCAAGTTCAGATCTTATAAAGCTGAAGCAGGCAGGAATAAAAAAGAAATGAACTTGAATTACAGTAAAAAACTGGAATCTAAGACACTGGAGCATTAAAGCTTAAACAGTGCACCTTTATCTAATCTAACAGAAAACAATGAAAGCACTCTGTTGCTGCTACTAACTTCACAAATACAGACACACCCACATCTTCGCAGACCTCTTCTAATCACCTTCAACTACTTAAAATAACATCCGCACACACATAGAGACCTGCTCACTCTCCTGAACCTCACAGGCACATCCTGGCTTCTACACCATACTCCTTCACCTGCTGCTCACAACATACCCTACATCTTAACCTGCTCCCTCAAATAAACAATAACAATCTCCCTGATACTAGAACCAGAAAGCCAAACAACACCCCTGACCACAAAAGAAAACAAGTGACTTCTGCAAACCACCATTGAAAACTGGAAGCAGCAGAGGGAAAACTTAGGGAAAAACCAAAATATTTAACATAATCTAGAGAGAAAGAGTTACAGCTTACATCTCACTATTCCTAGGCAGAACCAAGATTTACAAGAAGAGGACCTAAGCCGCCTTTAAATCCCAGAAACTTAGCAGACATAATCTCTCAAACATATCTGATTCTAGCAAGAGGAACAAGAACCCAGACCATTTCCATTACGACTAGGACCTGCCTGCCTCAAACACTTGAACAAACAACTTTCAAGGTCAAAGATGGACCTGAAACTGCTCCATCAATGCCCAGAAACTTCAGACTTCCCTCCTCAGCTTACAGAAAAAAGGCTCCTCAGACCCTACACTTCTTGCCTACACCTCACTAAACTCTCTTCTAACAACACCTAGCCACACACACACAAATCAAACTGCACTCACATACTCTCAGCACCCATACTCACCTGCACACACATATCTACATAAAACCAAACACCATCCCCTGAACTCCATAGAAACAACCTGCTACTACTACAACAACTAAGAAAAAACCAGACCCAAGACCAAACTCCTCTACCCTAACCCTTTACTGCCTCCAAACAGCTGCAGATTCTTAGCCCTCTATCAACTTAACAGACCTTTTTTACATCCCTCTACCCATTAGAGACAACACCTAACTCCTGATTACCTATCTGAAACAGGATACCAGGCAAACAACCCGAAACAGCATGAACCAAACCGCCCCCTAATCAGACCCCTACTGCTACCCCCTCCATACACACACCAACTAGACACCTACCAGAATAACAATGAACCTGCATACTCTCATAAAGGCCAAAGACCACTAGAACCGACTCCAAACATCCATAAACAAAACCAGGACCTGAAGTCCTTTACCATTCACAGAAAAATAGAAAGAAAGGAAAAACTTATCCTGGATTCAAGACATCTTCAGCACACACATAGGAACAAGGATTCAATCCATAACTAAAACATGCTTAGAGAAAACAGGAAAAACTTATCAAGCTATTCTTATAGCTATATACAGTGAAATTTGCTTAAAACACATCCCTAATCCTTTTATACATTACATTATTTAAACAATTAGTCGCAAACTTAATGCAAGCAAGTCACACAGTTGATAACAAAATATACAAGGAAACTAAAAATAAAGGGAGAGGTTTATTACCTCTTTTCGAGCAGCGAACAAGGGCGTCGATCCGAAGAATGCAACTCGAACAAGGTCGTCCACTCGAGCGAGGTCAACGACTCAACTTACGAAGAAACGATCAAACGAGGTGGCGAAGCGACAACCCAATAAAATCCCAAAAAAGAAAAAGGAAAGCACCACTTTGCATATGAATTTAAACTGAAATTTATGTATATCTTATGCCATTCCTTTTACTTCCCTTTATCCCTATTCACGCCGCTGCTCCTCCGACCCTTTTCTCCTCTTCCATTTATAGCGATCCAAATATTTAGGGTTCTATGGTTGTGAGAAATACCTGAACGACCCTCCAACGGTACAAAAAGCAATAGATAAGGTTGTACGAACAAGGATGATGTGGAGTTTTGGACTGATTCTCCTTTGAATTTGGGAATCGCGGGTTTTGCCAAGAGGAATCGGGTTTTTTCCATGGGGTCGGGAAATGAAGTTGGGGTTAACGGGTTTTTTGGAGAAAAATGGGCTGATGGGGTACTGAATTGGGGATTAGGGATTTTTGGATCGGGTCCAATGGAATTGGTGGACTGAAAAGGTTTGTATGTAATGTGTATATGTGGAGTTTACATAAGTGAGCTAAAATTTAGGACGATGAGCGATTTTGGCCATTAATTAGGATGATTTAGGAATTAAAGGAGATTGCACGGGTAGGACAGGATTGAGGAAATTTTGCAAATTTAGCTCGTTTCCCATTAAAACTCACTAATTCACTTTTAAAAATTTTAAATTAATCTTATTTAAATAATTTAGACATTAATTAGAAGACTTCGGGACAAAATTGGGTGTCAACACCGATAATTACCTCTTCGATATACCTTTCGATATAGAACAGGTCGATGAAACAAAGAATTAGCTTACGCTTCAGCAACGCCTTAGAGACTTAATATTATGATTCGACATGAATTGGAGGAAAACTCCTCAACTTAGAGCATAAACTCATACAAATAATTTGAATAGAAATAGTCATCCTCGCATAACGTGCTGGATTAAGGAAGACTTAGCTGAGTAGAGAACGCGGCTCAGACCTGAGCTACCAAAGTTGCCAACAGGCTGCAACTCTCAAGTTCACAACTCCATACCTTTTCCGTAAACACCACCGCCCGATGGATGGTACTTCTATATAAAAATTTCGGCAGAGTTTCCCCTGAAACTGGATGATCCGCAAAAACAGAACCAGCACTATACTATACATGGGAATGAATACCCAGATAAACTGATATCCAAAACAATAATATGCTTACCCGGCTACAGTAACACGTACTCTGGCTCAACACAGGGAACATCACAAGAGGCTACTGACCGCCTAAGCTCACCAGTGCCGAATAAAGAAGAGATTGTAACGGACTGAGGATAGAAATAATTAGAGCCTCAGGAAGCTCATCTTTTTATTTGCTTGGCTCCCAGAGCTATACTACTTCCGAGTCAGGCTAACCCAAAATTCATAATTGAAGAAATAGACACTAAATAAGCTTTATGGAAAAATATCAAAACCAATTTAACCTCCCAATAAGAAGGAAACTCTGACAATTTACCAGAATACCCTTTTTTATAACTAAGACCAGCTCATAGAATAACATGACTCTACTAGAATCTCGAACCAAGAGGAGACACATAGATCGAGCATTACTTACTAGCCACTTTACACCGGAAGAAATGACAACACTTTCTGATGGTGATGGAATCTCATCATCCTACCGACGCTAAGTTCCAAAGAGAGATAGCTTGACTTGATATTATAACAGAATGAGGCACACAAGATGCCAAGCAACAATACCGATACTCACTGTCAAATTTCTCATATTTAGACAAGATAAATTAGTATGGTCTCACAAATTCCAGGAATAAATCATACTAGAAGCTCGCCCCTCTACCGCAGCCAATTCTTAATCAAAACAACATCCAAGGAAACCATCGAAACATGATAAGACACACCATTTCCAGATCGATCGAAAGAATCAAATCTTATTCACATTTAAGAGAAGAAGAAATACTCGAGTCTACTACATCGGATGCCTCAGCATCCTGCCAGACTGGCAGTTCATAAAACTGCCTCTGCGGCTTAACTAAGCCGCTACACTGATAATTACCTTCTGAAGAGCAACTGCCACCACGCTCTCAACCACTACCGGATGGTGGCATTTCTTTTGCTGATTGAGATCTAAATAAATTCCTTGTGACTGTGCAGGTGCCTGATGACGAGAGAAAGGACGACTGCCTACTTGCCCGAGTAAAGGAAAACTCCTCAAAGGATAACCAGACTCACAATAATGATAACTCTTTTTCGACTAAAAAATAGAAGCTGGATAGATTGTGAATAGCTGTAAAGACTGAATCTGATC
Source organism: Petunia secreta (assembly GCA_029990175.1). NCBI lineage: Eukaryota > Viridiplantae > Streptophyta > Magnoliopsida > Solanales > Solanaceae > Petunia > Petunia secreta. The sequence continues at coordinate 29,700,933 of JARKIP010000003.1, forward strand.
TTGACGGGCTACCGGTGCACTCTAAGAATCATGTGACACAAGCTGAGATAACCTGGAAGGTGACATCCCGGAATAACCAGAACTCTTACCTCCAAATGAGGTACCATGGTTGCCCACTAGGGCCGTGGGATCTCTTACTTTCCCGCTCTAACTCTTCCCGCTCTAACTTATGGTATGCCTCGAACCTTCGGGCAATATTAACAACAACATCAAATAAAATCCAGACCTCAATTTCTCGAGCCATCTGGGATTTCAAGGAAAAATAAAGGTAGACCCCAATAATTACCTCAGTTACCTAACCAGTCAGAACAACTGGAGGCACAACACATGCTGCCTTCGGAACATAGTTTACTGCGGCAATTAAGACCTGGAGCAGGAGCTCTCTGAGACCGAATGTCTCCCTCTGCGGCAACCAGATAAGATGCCTAGAAAATAATAGGTTCTTGCGGTATCTGCGTCGCCAAGATTCTCGCAAAAGAATCATAGAGAGCCAAGGGAACCATAAGGCCCTGCACCCTTGCTCATCGTGAGCTCGTACAGCTGGGACCTCCGTAACTAGATCGTCAGCACGATCAAAACTCTCGGGGCTTCGTCAGTGCTAACCCCAGGCCAGGCTGCTTCGTCTTGAACTCATACCGTTTGCTGATTTATTGCACGAGGGTTCACAATTACCCCGAAGGAATTAACAAATTAACAAAAATACTTTTGCATCCTAGACCGACGCACGATCAGAAATGAAGGAAGTGAAACTTCCTAAATGCCATCATAGCCTCTCGTAGATAAGCACGGACGTCTACGTACCCATCAACGAAACTCTACTAGACACTGTCTTAGTCTGGATAGACTCTAAACTAGACTCTGATACCAACTGATACGACCCGAAATCCGGTTAGGCCGTGCGGGCACCCGACATCCTCCCCTAGACCCGTCGGGCGAACCCTTACAAATAAAATCAGGAAAATAAATATAACAATTCACGAATAAGGGGAAGATTTTTTTTAAAAAAAAACACAGACATACTGATACCTTGTAAGCTGTACAAAAGAAATTACAGCTGACTACCCAACATACTAGGTTTAGGGCTATCCAGACTAGACATCTAAGAGTACAAAAGAAGACAGATACCTCCTGAAGGGAGCAAAATGCAACTGAAATAATAACCAATAAACTGGTGGCCATCCGGAATAAAAGCTGGCTCACCTTGACAGCTGAAGTCGTCTTCGCTCCTTCACAACGTGGCGAACTCAATCCTGGAGCGAACCTGCAGAAACGAAATAGATAGACAAGAAACAAACAACAAACAAGGGTGAGTAAAAAGGACTCAATAAGTGGGCAGACTAGCCACCTCAAAGAATATGATAGCTAGCCAGGTAGAAAAGAAATAGATAGACCAAATTAATTTTATTTAAATTATAAAAAGGCAAAGCCAGATAACACTTATAAACTCAACCAAGGATGCGTGCCAAAAACATATCAACAAATATTCAATGCACATATAAGCAGAACAATAGTCATGTACCGTAAGTCTACACAATGGTATGAATGGAGATGGAATGAAATGAAGTGAGATGAAATGAAATGAAATGAAATGAAATATGATGCAAAGGGTCACGTGTGCCAAATGAATGGAGCGGAATCCTCCTGCTCCGGGGGCGGAATCCTCCTACCCTCAATATAATGCAATGGAGCGAAATCCTCCTGCTCCGAGGGCGGAATCCTCCTACCCTCAATATGATGCAATGGAGCGGAATCCTCCTGCTCCGAGGGCGGAATCCTCCTACCATCAATATAATGCAATGGAGGGAAATCCTCCTGCTCCGAGGGCGGAATCCTCCTACCCTCAATATGATGCAATGGAGCGGAATCCTCCTGTTCCGAGGGCGGAATCCTCCTACCCTCAATATAATGCAATGTAATGCATATGAATGCAATATGGTATAATAATAACCTATCATCGGCTCGGGACTCTCATCGACAACCGGGAAGCAGATGCCAACTCACAGCTAGAGTACAATGCTCAGATCCTCAATGCAATACCAACAACAGGACATAACATATAACATATAATATATAAAGTAAATCCAAAGCTAAGGCATAATGAGTACGCCTATCGGCAGCTACGCACGTAAGGAATACGCGGTAGAAAATCCACGAGGCCAGGTGCCTCCAAAGAAATGGATATATACACTTACCTTGTTACAAAGTTAGTACAGCCACTCAATAACCGCTTTGTCCTTTGGATTAATTGCCAAACGATCCCACTGTGTTCAATAACCAGAAAAATATGTCACATAAGGCTAAAGGCTTCATTCCTTAATCTTAGGGCAACCCGGTTAGGAACCTGATACCTTATTCGCATACGCAGTACGCAGGCCAGGCCTAGGTACAGGGTGTTGACACCTAATTTTGTCCCGAATTTTAATTAAAAGTATAATAATTTTAAAATTAAGTTCAATTTTGAAGATTGCAAATAAATAGCTAATTTTAAAGGAAATGGCCAAATTCGCAAGTCATCCCTTCATTTGTAGCATACTATATAATTATTTGTTTAATTTAATTGAAGGATAATTACGTTCTTAACCTTAAAATTTAACCTACGTGTGCAATTATCTTATTTACTTAATTATATTAAAAGGAGACTAATTTCGTTCTAAGCCTAAAAGTAACCCGTCTCCGCAAAATATATATTACATACAATACATCCATTTCATTTTTTATTTGAAGCCCATTTCACTATCTCCCTCATATATTCATTTTCCTACTACACACCAAAAACCTACTCCTTCAAAAATCATCAGTCGTGCCCTCCTCACTTCATCTCCCTCATTTTTCTTCCTCACTAATCCATTATTCACTATCTCCATTATTTCACACAATAGCACTAAAAAGTCATCAGCCCCTCACCCCTTTTGAATCATCACCATCATCATCCTTACATATACTCATAAAAACCCCACACGCTCACAATAAAAAAACCACACACACAATATACGACACACGCACACCGGATCTGAAACAGAGGGAGATAGAGGAAACGGAAAATGGTAAGGGGGTCATCGGAGCAATGAGAGGAGCGGAGGGAGAGGGGTTGCAGTGACGCCGTTGTGACTCTTCGGAGTAGTGACTGGTGTCGCTCCCCTTCTCCCCATTCTGACAGTGGTCCCACTTTCGGTATTCTCGTTCCTGTTTTTGGAAGATTCTGATGCGGATATTATCTTGTTTCTCCGTTTTGGTTGTTGGTCCGTTCTTTGTTGTCGCTGCTACCCCACCGGATAAACCCATTTCCGGTGTACCCTTTTCTCCGACGTCCTTTTCTGTTTAGGTTCATGTAATGGGTTTCAAACGTTTGCATCATTGGTTGTTATAACCACTGCTTTGGCCGGAAAACAGAGTTTTATCACTTGCCGTTGACTCGTTCATCTGAAACACGATTTATTTTGGACCGGCGATGGCTTTATTGTTCTGCTTTGTCCATTTTGGCTAAGGATTTTGTTGTTGCATCTTATACAGATCTCGTTTGTGGGAATTGTTATTTGACCGATTGTTTTACTGTTGGTTTTGGTGGGCTCGTTTGGGCCTCCACCGTGTTTGGATTGCAAATTGATTTTGGTTAAGCTGCAGTTGACCTGTTGATCCTGCGCTGATGGTTGTTTCTGATATTATTCGGCCAATGTACCTTGATGATGTTGAATGATTTACCTTTGGATAATGTTCAGTCCTTGTTGCTTATTTTGGGACTGATTCTGAACGATATTACACTTGCTAATAGCCTAGGAAAATACTTTTTGAGGCATATAACTGATTTGAACGGATACTACACCGTTTTAAGCCGATGAAAATACACATACACGAATTGAGGCCTCGGGGTTGATTCGAACACGATACTACACTTGAACCGTCCCGTTCCCGTGTCCCTAAAGCAAAAGGCGATGATGAATGCATTTTAATGCTAAGCAAGTTGAATAGAGTAGTGGGTTTGGTGCTTTGGCACGGCAACACGGCCCGGGCTCCGTGTTTGCAACCGTACCAAATCCCGAGCCTCTATTCGACGCGCCATATAAATCTGAGCCTAAATTTTGCAAAAAAAAAAAAAACAACCCCGTTATTATTATTATTATTATATATTCTATTATTATTATTATTATTATTATTATTATTACTACTTTATTACTTTATATTTGTTATTTTATTTTTTTTTACACTTTGACTATCGTACTAATTCAATTTTACTTGTTTGTTTTGCGAGGTACATTTTGGCACGAATAATTTTTGGACGAGTTTGGCTAACTCGCGAACGAGAATAGTCCATTGCATTGAAGGCATTTGGAGATTGAATTCGGACCCGAGCATTCAGAAATAAGACTTAGGAATTTTAGAAAAATCAAGACTCCCGCGAGTTGATCAATTTTCCGGTTCTATCTTTAACTTTTCTTCCTTTCCTTGGATATTTATGTAAATAAAATGTGTGAACTATTTTATTTGACAATAATATTTGATTGTTTGTATGTCGCTTTACTTTATGTCCATTACCTTTTATTATGAAGTCGTTATTTAATTTATTACAAATTGGTGCCATCTTAGCAAATGCGTGTAAGTAAAAGAACGTTTTGCAAATAAGCTTTTTATTCAATTAATTATTCTTATTATTATATTATTACTATTTTTTTAAAATAATTCTTTTGAAAGAAAAGCACACTTGTAAATATTTGGAAACCTGTCGGATTAACCGTTTTTAACGGAATTTCGGAAGTGCCTTAAAAACCTTCTTCCGAAATTAATAAAACCTCTTATCTTTAGAATCTCTGAAAAAAGACCGTCCTTTTATAAAAACGGAGTTTTGCACGCATTTGCTGATCTGGTTCCTTGTTTTCCTTAAATTGGGTGGCGACTCTAAAAACTCCAAAAGAGTTAGTCCATCCTGTTGATATTCCGGAATTTATCCTTTTTGGGGGTAATTTTTGGGGTTCAACAGCATGGCGACCCCGCTGGGGAGCAATAAAGGTTTTGACCATAAAGGTTTCCAATTGTTTGCAACTAGCATGCCTAATTTATTTGCTTTATTATATCTGTTTGTTTGGTTTGCCTTATAAAGCATGCATTGTATTAATTTGTGCATAATCTGCATTCCGTTCATATTTCCTCCCTCATGGAGCCTGTCAATTCTCTTTCACCTCCTCGATTTCATCACGGGGTACCCGCTTGACGGGTAGTTATGCAGGAAGGGCATTGCCCTTACCTCACTCTTTCAAACTTCTTTGGTGTCACCAAAAGTTAGTTCGGGATATTGAGATTGCCTGGTTTTGTCATGGCCAGTTCTACTGCGTTGTGAGGTCAGGTCTATCTCGCATAGGTCGATTCAGCCTCAACCGTTAGCCCACTCTTAGAAGGAGATTAGGTCATGCATGCATATAACACCTTAGTTTGGGGGGAGGTTCGGCAGATTTGGTTGGTTTTTATGTTTTGGAGATGGCTTGGTGTAGTGAGATCTAAGAGGCGAAGCCCCTGGTTTCTTTAAAAGGATCGGTGGGGTCCCTCTCATGAATGGCTTTGCGTGTGTGCAGACCTATGTTGATTATCCAGCTGCAACTTTGTAAAAATTGAAGTATGCTTGTCGCATACTAGGAGAGCGAAGCCCTTGTGTCTTTGAATGACCAGTGGGGTCCCTCCTTGAAGACCAGTGCGGTCTTGGCTACCTAGAAAACTGAGAGGCTTGATCAAAGCCGAGGACCAGTGAGGAGCCTTATGAACAAGGTCTGTGCACCTTGCAAAACCTAGGAAACTGAGAGGCTTGATCAAAGCCGAGGACCAGTGAGGTTTTATTTTGAAAGACCAATTGGCACCTTTCGTGATTTGCAGTCTGGTATTGTGGAGGCAATTGGAAATTTCTCCCTGGATGTTGTAAACCAATTGGGAATTGTGCTTGGAGGAGTGTGAATGTTTGCAAAAGCTATGGAGGATTGTTTCGGGTTTTAGGCATTTGGGTTTTGAATTTTGTGCAGATTCTGTAGAGAGCATGAGCTGTGTTAAATACTTGTGATTGTCACGTGTTAATTGCCTGCCTTGCTTTATTTGCTCAAAATGCGTTAAATACTAGGTGTTGCTTGCTTGTATGCAATCCTATGAATGACATGCAAACTGTCTTAGTTACCCTTTGTGAGGATTCTTTTGTTTTGTTTACTTCTCTATCAAATGTTGGATCTGTGAAGTGGCAGACCATCTACCATGCAAGAGATTCGAGATTTGATTGATGGTAGACGCTCTAGTTCGTGAATGATGCAGCACCAGCAGCTAACGACATTGTTTGAAAGAACTTGGCGATTGAACTTAGTAGCATTATTTTCAATTTTTAATTCGGGTTGAGGCCCTGAATCACATTGTACTTTAAAGCTTATGTTAATATGAATCAATTCATTTTGAATTTATGAAAATCGAAATAAAATGCATCTCATTTTTATTATATTATTTACGCTTTCATTTGTTTCCATTTTAAAATTAAAATTGATAAACGTGCCAAAGCTTTGCTTGTAATGTATGGCAAAACAACTGAACAATTTAAAGCGATGCACTGAAAGTTATTGTCTGCGCTCTTTGGTTATCGCACTTCCGTTAGAACTTCAACTGGGGCAACTTTTATTTGTTGGTGTATGGTGTTGAAGCAGTGGTGCAGAACTACGCACGGTCTGATTCCCAAGGAGGGCTACGTAGGCTCCCCCATCGGGCTCGACCCTTTAGTATTTAAGTTATTATTTTCCCTCAAGAAGGACAATTGGGGCAATTTTTGCAAAATGAGTTAGAGATGCGCAAGATAATAACTGGGGCAGAATTTTGCAAGAAGCGGCGTTGGGTGTTAAAGATGAGTTGGCAATAATTTTGAAATTGGTTAAGCAAACAGTGCAAAGTCTAAGGCAAAGGACGTTCAGTTTGTTTTAAAATATGTTACAAGTTCAAGTCAAGGCAAAAATATTCAAAATGCATTTTTGACTTCATTTGCATGCTTATTTCACTCGCTATATTGCATTAAAATATTTTATCTTGCCTCTATCTTTCAAATTCTATGCTATTTGAGTTCATGAGCCAAGTTTCTGAAAACAATTCGCAAATCCAAGTCCAATGAAGATGAGGAAGCAGCAGAAGCAGCAAGATCAGGATGAAGTCTGCACAAATCAAACGCTTCCCCTTCCCTCCTCAGAACTAACAATTTTCTTTGAGAGCAGGAACATGAAAGCTTGCGTTGAAAAGATCATTCGCACTATGGATGAACAGTTTATGGAACGCGCATTCAAAGTTGCCTTGCAAATTGCGTCGCATTGCCCTTTTCATGACTTAAAGCATTATGCTTTGTCATGAGTTATTGCCGAACAGGCGGCATTTCTACCCCTATGACTTTCATTCCTAATAGGCGACAAAGCCGAGGCTTGTTTTGTGTTTTCAAAACTAAGCCAAATAGGGCATCGCTTTGTTTCAGGCTATGATCCGCACAAGGCCATCCTTGCCGGATTGTCTCGCCAATTGATTTATCAATGGCTATCGCACTGACTACATTTCCGCACTACTTTGCGTTGCACTTATTTTGAATTACGACTTCACACTTGCTTTAAAATTAACGCCTTGCTTTACTCTTTCAGGTTGACCATCGGCTACGAGGATCCCCTTTGTTGGATTATCTCGCTTATTGATTCGCCAAATAGCTCTTGCATTGCTCTACATTCCCACATTACTTTGCTTCGCACTTGCTTTGAATTATGTCTTCACACTTGCTTTGACATTAACGTCTTGTTTTACTTCTCAGGTTAACAGGTCAGTCCCGAGACCCTCCTTGCTTCGTGCCGGACCGGTTCGCCAGCTGATTTGTTCGACAATCAACCCCAAGACCCTCCTTGCTGTGTGCCCGACCGGCTTGCCAGTTGATTTGTCAAGATTGTCCAAATTGCTTTGCACTCGCTTTAAATTACGCCTTCGCATTTTCTTTGTATTACGTCTTGTTTTACTTTTCAGATTAACAGGTCAGTCCCGAGACCCTCCTTGCTTCGTGCCGGACCGGCTCGCCAGCTGATTTGTAGACAATCAACCCCAAGACCCTCCTTGCTTCATGCCCGACCGGCTTGCCAGTTGATTTGTCAAGATTGTTCAAATTGCTTCGCACTTGCTTTAAATTATGCCTTTGCATTTTCTTTGTATTACGTCTTATTTTACTTTTCAGATTAACAGGTCAGTCCCGAGACCCTCCTTGCTTCGTGCCGGACCGGCTCGCCAGCTGATTTGTAGACAATCAACCCCAAGACCCTCCTTGCTTCATGCCCGACCGGCTTGCCAGTTGATTTGTCAAGATTGTTGAAAATGCCTTGCACTATGCCTTCGCATTTGCTTTATTGCTTCGCCAATGGATGGGAAGACAATTTATCAAAGATATTGCAGCTTTCACTTACAAATTACGTCATGCCTACCATAAGCAATTGGAGGCCTTATTCTAAAGCCTATCATAAGCAATTGAAGGCTCTTTTATTATTGATCATACCGTAAGCAATCGGAGGGTCTTATCATCAAGTCTATCGTGAGCAAGCGAAGATTTCATTAGCATTGAAGCCTACCATAAGCAATTGGAGGCCTTATTCTGAAGCCTATCATAAGCAATTGAAGGCTCTTTTGTTATTGATCCTACCGTAAGCAATCGGAGGGTCTTATCATCAAGTCTATCGTGAGCAAGCGAAGACTTCATTAGCATTCATGCCTACCATAAGCAATTGGAGGCCTTATTTTGAAGCCTATCATAAGCAATTGAAGGCTCTTTTATCATTGATCCTACCGTAAGCAATCGGGGGATCTTATTATTAAGTCTATCGTGAGCAAGCGAAGACTTCATTAGCATTCATGCCTACCATAAGCAATTGGAGGCCTTATTTTGAAGCCTATCATAAGCAATTGAAGGCTCTTTTATCATTGATCCTACCGTAAGCAATCGGGGGATCTTATCATCAAGTCTATCGTGAGCAAGCGAAGACTTCATTAGCATTGAAGCCTACCATAAGCAATTGGAGGCCTTATTTTGAAGCCTATCATAAGCAATTGAAGGCTCTTTTATCATTGATCCTACCGTAAGCAATCGGGGGATCTTATCATCAAGTCTATCGTGAGCAAGCGAAGACTTCATTAGCATTGAAGCCTACCATAAGCAATTGGAGGCCTTATTTTGAAGCCTATCATAAGCAATTGAAGGCTCTTTTGTTATTTATCCTACCATAAGCAATTGGAGGCCTTATTTTGAAGCCTATCATAGACAATTGAAGGCGCTTTTGTTATTGATCCTACCAATAAGGATCAACCTAGAGGTTCTCCGGGCGGAGTACTTTGTCAGTTGATCGAAGGAAGAACTTATCAATGATACCGAAAACCGCATTTACAATTTTATCACTTTATCTATTTATTTTTCCTAATTATTACAGTTTATTAGCAGTTGGACGCTTACCGCTTGTTGAGATTATTGCAGGATTTTTAGCAGCACCGCAGCAGCGTTTGGAGAATAAAATGGAGCTTTGCTTAGCAATGAACCGGGGCAATCGTTGATATGAGCTGGACTCGTTAACGAAGACCTGAGGAATCGCACCCGCATAAGTCATCCACCCTAGAGGTAAGTCTCTTGTTAACCCTGAGTCTGAGGTTTGAGATTGAAGACAAGATGGCTCGATTATCGAGGTGCAGTGGAAGCTATGTCCGTGTAAACCCCTCTTTATGGGTGTGTCGTCGACCACATTTTCATAACTTGGGTGGTTACAAGCCTCTTTTCCCGCGCTCGAGTAGTCGTTACTATCTCGTCTTTGATTTTCAAATCGCGTCGAACTACATATGGCCTGATTCTCTTTCAGCCCGAGATATGTAGGCAACTCGGAAACCGAAGTTCGGCCATGTCCATAAGCCTCGCATTTTGATCCTAGGAATCGAAGTCTTGGCTTTACCATGACAAAATTGGGTTTCACGTCAACTTCTTTACCCTGGAAACTCTTTCATCCTTTCCGGGTAAAGAGGGGCAGCTCTTGACACCCAATTTTGTCCCGAATTTTAATTAAAAGTATAATAATTTTAAAATTAAGTTCAATTTTGAAGATTGCAAATAAATAGCTAATTTTAAAGGAAATGGCCAAAATCGCAAGTCATCCCTTCATTTGTAGCGTACTATATAATTATTTGTTTAATTTAATTGAAGGATAATTACGTTCTTAACCTTAAAATTTAACCTACGTGTGCAATTATCTTATTTACTTAATTATATTAAAAGGAGACTAATTTCGTTCTAAGCCTAAAAGTAACCCGTCTCCGCAAAATATATATTACATACAATACATCCATTTCATTTTTTATTTGAAGCCCATTTCACTATCTCCCTCATATATTCATTTTCCTACTACACACCAAAAACCTACTCCTTCAAAAATCATCAGCCGTGCCCTCCTCACTTCATCTCCCTCATTTTTCTTCCTCACTAATCCATTATTCACTATCTCCATTATTTCACACAATAGCACTAAAAAGTCATCAGCCCCTCACCCCTTTTGAATCATCACCATCATCATCCTTACATATACTCACAAAAACCCCACACGCTCACAATAAAAAAACCACACACACAATATACGACACACGCACACCGGATCTGAAACAGAGGGAGATAGAGGAAACGGAAAACGGTAAGGGGGTCATCGGAGCAATGAGAGGAGCGGAGGGAGAGGGGTTGCAGCGACGCCGTTGTGACTCTTCGGAGTAGCGACTGGTGTCGCTCCCCTTCTCCCCGTTCTGACAGTGGTCCCACTTTCGGTATTCTCGTTCCTGTTTTTGGAAGATTCTGATGCGGATATTATCTTGTTTCTCCGTTTTGGTTGTTGGTCCGTTCTTTGTTGTCGCTGCTACCCCACCGGATAAACCCATTTCCGGTGTACCCTTTTCTCCGACTTCCTTTTCTGTTTAGGTTCATATAATGGGTTTCAAACGTTTGCATCATTGGTTGTTATAACCACTGCTTTGGCCGGAAAACAGAGTTTTATCACTTGCCATTGACTCGTTCATCTGAAACACGATTTATTTTGGACCGGCGATGGCTTTATTGTTCTGCTTTGTCCATTTTGGCTAAGGATTTTGTTGTTGCATCTTATACAGATCTCGTTTGTGGGAATTGTTATTTGACCGATTGTTTTACTGTTGGTTTTGGTGGGCTCGTTTGGGCCTCCACCGTGTTTGGATTGCAAATTGATTTTGGTTAAGCTGCAGTTGACCTGTTGATCCTGCGCTGATGGTTGTTTCTGATATTATTCGGCCAATGTACCTTGATGATGTTGAATGATTTACCTTTGGATAATGTGCAGTCCTTGTTGCTTATTTTGGGACTGATTCTGAACGATATTACACTTGCTAATAGCCTAGGAAAATACTTTTTGAGGCATATAACTGATTTGAACGGATACTACACCGTTTTGGGCCGATGAAAATACACATACACGTATTGAGGCCTCGGGGTTGATTCGAACACGATACTACACTTGAACCGTCCCGTTCCCGTGTCCCTAAAGCAAAAGGCGATGATGAATGCATTTTAATGCTAAGCAAGTTGAATAGAGTAGTGGGTTTGGTGCTTTGGCACGGCAACACGGCCCGGGCTCCGTGTTTGCAACCGTACCAAATCCCGAGCCTCTATTCGACGCGCCATACAAACCTGAGCCTAAATTTTGCAAAAAAAAAAAAACAACCCCGTTATTATTATTATTATTATTATATATTCTATTATTATTATTATTATTATTACTACTTTATTACTTTATATTTGTTATTTTATTTTTTTTACACTTTGACTATCGTACTAATTCAATTTTACTTGTTTGTTTTGCGAGGTACATTTTGGCACGAATAATTTTTGGACGAGTTTGGCTAACTCGCGAACGAGAATAGTCCATTGCATTGAAGGCATTTGGAGATTGAATTCGGACCCGAGCATTCAGAAATAAGACTTAGGAATTTTAGAAAAAACAAGACTCCCGCGAGTTGATCAATTTTCCGGTTCTATCTTTAACTTTGCCTTCCTTTCCTTAGATATTTAAGTAAATAAAATGTGTGAACTATTTTATTTGACAATAATATTTGATTTTTTGTATGTCGCTTTACTTTATGTCCATTACCTTTTATTGTGAAGTCGTTATTTAATTTATTGTAAATTGGTGCCATCTTAGCAAATGCGTGCAAGTAAAAGAACGTTTTACAAATAAGCTTTTTATTCGATTAATTATTCTTATTATTATATTATTACTATTTTTTTTAAATAATTCTTTTGAAAGAAAAGCACACTTGTAAATATTTGGAAACCTGTCGGATTAACCATTTTTAACGGAATTTCGGAAGTGCCTTAAAAACCTTCTTCCGAAATTAATAAAACCTCTTATCTTTAGAATCTCTGAAAAAAGACCGTCCTTTTATAAAAACGGAGTTTTGCACGCATTTGCTGATCTGGTTCCCTGTTTTCCTTAAATTAGGTGGCGACTCCAAAAACTCCAAAAGAGTTAGTCCATCCTGTTGATATTCCGGAATTTTTCCTTTATGGGGTAATTTTTGGAGTTCAACACAGGGTTTAAGGTCACATAACCAAACCCCAAATAAATTACGTTTATATGTTGCCCTTAACTCACTGAGTACAAATATATAATTAATTTCATTATCGGGGTCCATTTGACCCTTTAAACTATTAATTGAACTTATTAATACGATATCTAATATTCCAAATTTTACTGTCAAAATATATTCAAACAATGTAATAAACTCAAATAATATATTAGGATCATTACCTGAATGTTTCAGGGTGAAAATTCTACTTTTTCTCCGGCCCCTTTTTTCATTTCTGGCATTTTTCCCTCACTGCGTTTTTGTCTTTTCTCTGTTAATGTTCCCTTTTTTTTTTTTTTTTTTTTTGCTGCTTAAATTAAAGAAGATGAGCTTATATGCTCATCTTTACAACCGCCATTCATTTAACTTTTGTCTTTTTCCTTTTTTTTTTTTTGTTTTATTTTATTTTATTTTCTTTTCTTAACGAAAATTAAAACGGTGTCCTACGATTTTTGAAATAATTCCAACTTTTGCATACAAGTTGTACAAAATATATGTTACATACTCGCGAAGGCGGATCTCAAATCAGACTCCCGAAACTCAAGATGCGAATTTAAATGAAAAGAAGTCAAATTATTTAACTTTCGGCATTTCAGCGGAAACTAGCCGAACAATATCGAAATTCACTTTCGAAAGTTTATAAAAATCACAAATAATCATACGAACCTAACGGCGCTTTCGAATTTCGAATCGGAGCTCATTCGGCAAAACCGAGCTCAAAAATCTCTTTTTAATATTTATCGCCAATAAAAATTGAAACCTTCTTCCGATGCCTGCCCAACGAGGTCTGATTTAGCTCAAATTTTACAGACAGGTCCTAATGGACATTACGAATATTTTAAAATTATCGACACGCCAATTAGAGTCCTAACTTCCGAAACGACTGACCGAGGTCATTTCATTCTCCTCCACTTAAACTCTCGTTCGTCCTCGAACGAGCCTAAATCTAAAGCAAGATTTATGCAGATAACAAGAGAACTTGCACAACCTTCATAAACTACTCCACGGACATTATCTCATAAGTACAGAATCAGAGTTATATCACACACATCAAACTCTTGGATAAAACATATTTGGATAATATGATAACATCATTGCCCAACTTATTCGGACTAATCCGACCCTTTCTCAATCATGAGAAAGGAGTTTTATATTTTCGAAACAGAGATACACGAAACTTTGAATGGGTTAACATGATTCAGCCGATAATTACCTCTTCGATATACCTTTCGATATAGAACAGGTCGATGAAACAAAGAATTAGCTTACGCTTCAGCAACTCCTTAGAGATTTAATATTATGATTCGAAATGAATTGGAGGAAGACTCCTCCACTTAGAGCATAAACTCATACAAATAATTTGAATAGAAATAGTCATCCTCGCATAACGTGCTGGATTAAGGAAGACTTAGCTGAGTAGAGAACGCGGCTCAGACCTGAGCTACCAAATTACTCTCTCGAGTTGCCAACAGACTGCAACTCTCGAGTTCACAGCTCCATACCTTTGCCATAAACACCACCGCCCGATGGATGGTACTTCTATATAAAAATTTCGGCAGAGTTTCCCCTGAAACTGGATGATCCACAAAAACAGAACCAGCACTATACTATACATGGGAATGAATACCCGGATAAACTGATATCCAAAACAATAATATGCTTACCCGGCTACAGTAACACGTACTCTGGCTCAACACAGGGAACATCACAAGAGGCTACTGACCGCCTAAGCTCACCAGTGCCGAATAAAGAAGAGATTGTAACGGACTGAGGATAGAAATAATTAGAGCCTCAGGAAGCTCATCTTTTTATTTGCTTGGCTCCCAGAGCTACACTACTTCCGAGTCAGGCTAACCCAAAATTCATAATTGAAGAAATAGACACTAAATAAGCTTTATGGAAAAACATCCATACCAATTTAACCTCCCAATAAGAAGGAAACTCTGACAATTTACCAGAATACCCTTTTTTATAACTAAGACCAGCTCATAGAATAACATGACTCTACTAGAATCTCGAACCAAGAGGAGACACATAGATCGAGCATTACTTACTAGCCACTTTACACCGGAAGAAATGACAACACTTTCTGATGGTGATGGAATCTCATCATCCTACCGACGCTAAGTTCCAAAGAGAGATAGCTTGACTTGATATTATAACAGAATGAGGCACACAAGATGCCAAGCAACAATATCGATACTCACTGTCAAATTTCTCATATTTAGACAAGATAAATTAGTATGGTCTCACAAATTCCAGGAATAAATCATACTAGAAGCTCGCCCCTCTACCGCAGCCAATTCTTAATCAAAACAACATCCAAGGAAACCATCGAAACATGATAAGACACACCATTTCCAGATCGATCGAAAGAATCAAATCTTATTCACATTTAAGAGAAGAAGAAATACTCGAGTCTACTACATCGGATGCCTCAGCATCCTGCCAGACTGGCAGTTCATAAAACTGCCTCTGCGGCTTAACTAAGCCGCTACACTGATAATTACCTTCTGAAGAACAACTGCCACCACACTCTCAACCTCTACCGGATGGTGGTATTTCTTTTGCTGATTGAGATCTAAATAAAATCCCTTGTGACTGTGCAGGTGCCTGATGACGAGAGAAAGGACGACTGCCTACTTGCCCGAGTAAAGGAAAACTCCTCAAAGGATAACCAGACTCACAATAATGATAACTCTTTTTCGACTAAAAATGGAAGCTGGATAGATTGTGAATAGCTGTAAAGACTGAATCTGATCTTGACGGGTTACCGGTGCACTCTAAGAATCATGTGACACAAGCTGAGATAACCTGGAAGGTGACATCCCAGAATAACCAGAACTCTTACCTCCAAATGAGGTACCATGGTTGCCCACTAGGGCCGTGGGATCTCTTACTTTCCCGCTCTAACTCTTCCCGCTCTAACTTATGGTATGCCTCGAACCTTCGGGCAATATTAACAACAACATCAAATAAAATCCAGACCTCAATTTCTCGAGCCATCTGGGATTTCAAGGAAAAATAAAGGTCATCAGTAAATCTCTGAATCTCTCGAAAGGCTCATGAACTAGTTCTAATGCATATCCAGCCATTCTATAGAATTCAATCTCATATTCTGAAACACTAACAGGCTAACCGACAGGCTACCCTGTCCAATCCACTCAAACTGGAAACACTTTTCATCTGGCTCGCTACTCGAAAGGAACTTTTCCACGAATCTAAAAGAAAAACCGAACCAAGTTAGCTAATAAAAGAGCGGCCCACCAATTCAAGGCTAGACTCTGAAATCGGAAAGCAGAATAACCAACACCATATCGTTGGATATAATCAAAAGCTTGAAGGATATGCTGACATCGTTTTATTTTAAAAAAAATCACGAGGTTTATCTGATGCATTGCTTGGGAATATTGGGATGTTCAACCGCGCAAAATAATGCAACCTCTTTGAGCACTCGGACCCAATAATTACCTCAGTTACCTAACCAGTCAGAACAACTGGAGGCACAACACATGCTGCCTTCGGAACATAGTTTACTGTGGCAATTAAGACCTGGAGCAGGAGCTCCCTGAGACCGAATGTCTCCCTCTGCGGCAACAAGATAAGTTGCCTAGAAAATAATAGGTTCTTGCGGTATCTGCGTCGCCAAGATTCTCGCAAATGAATCATAGAGAGCCAAGGGAACCATAAGGCCCTGCACCCTTGCTCATCGCGAGCTCGTACAGCTGGGACCTCCGTAACTAGATCGTCAGCACGATCAAAACTCTCGGGGCTTCGTCAGTGCTAACCCCAGGCCAGACTGCTTCGTCTTGAACTCATACCGTTTGCTGATTTATTGCACGAGGGTTCACTATTACCACGAAGGAATTAACAAATTAACAAAAATACTTTTGCATCATAGACCGACGCACGATCAGAAATGAAGGAAGTGAAACTTCCTAAATGCCATCATAGCCTTTCGTAGATAAGCACATACGTCTACGTACCCATCAGCGAGACTCTACTAGACACTGTCTTAGTCTGGATAGACTCTAAACTGGATTCTGATACCAACTGACACGACCCGAAATCCGGTTAGGCCGTGCGGGCACCCGACATCCTCCCCTAGACCCTTCGGGCGAACCCTTACAAATAAAATCAGGAAAATAAATATAACAATTCACGAATAAGGGGAAGATTTTTAAAAAAAAAACAACACAGACATATTGATACCTTGTAAGCTGTACAAAAGAAATTACAGCTAACTACCCAACATACTAGGTTTAGGGCTATCCAGACTAGACATCTAAGAGTACAAAAGAAGACAGATGCCTCCTGAAGGGAGAAAAATGCAACTGAAATAATAACCAATAAACCGGTGGCCATCCGGAATAAAAGCTGGCTCACCCTGACAGCTGAAGTCGTCTTCGCTCCTTCACAACGTGGCGAACTCAATCCTGGAGCGAACCTGCAGAAACGAAATAGATAGACAAGAAACAAACAACAAACAAGGGTGAGTCAAAAGGACTCAATAAGTGGGCAGACTAGCCACCTCAAAGAATAGGATAGCTAGCCAGGGAGAAAAGAAATAGATAGACCAAATTCATTTTATTTAAATTATAAAAAGGCAAAGCCAGATAACACTTATAAACTCAACCAAGGATGCGTGCCAAAAACATATCAACAAATATGCAATGCACATATAAGCAGAATAATAGTCATGTACCGTAAGTCTACACAATGGTATGAATGGAGATGGAATGAAATGAAGTGAAATGAAATGAAATGAAATGAAATATGATGCAAAGGGTCACGTTTGCCAAATGAATGGAGCGGAATCCTCCTGCTCCGGGGGTGGAATCCTCCTACCCTCAATATAATGCAATGGAGCGGAATCCTCCTGCTCCGAGGGCGGAATCCTCCTACCCTCAATATGATGCAATGGAGCGGAATCCTCCTACTCCGAGGGCGGAATCCTCCTACCCTCAATATAATGCAATGGAGCGGAATCCTCCTACTCCGAGGGCGGAATCCTCCTACCCTCAATATGATGTAATGGAGCGAAATCCTCCTGCTCCGAGGGCGGAATCCTCCTACCCTCAATATAATGCAATGTAATGCATATGAATGCAATATGGTACAATAATAACCCATCATCGGCTCGGGACTCTCATCGACAACCGGAAAGTAGATGCCAACTCACAGTCAGAGTACAATGCTCAGATCCTCAATGCAATACCAACAACAGGACATAACATATAACATATAATATATAATGTAAATCCAAAGCTAAGGCGTAATGAGTACGCCTATCGGAAGCTACACACGTAAGGAATACGCGGTAGAAAATCCACGAGGCCAGGTGCCTCCAAAGAAATGGATATATACACTTACCTTGTTACAAAGTTAGTACAGCCACTCAATAACCGCTTTGTCCTTTGGATTAATTGCCAAACGATCCCACTGTGTTCAATAACCAGAAAAATATATCACATAAGGCTAAAGGCTTCATTCCTCAATCTTAGGGCAACCCGGTTAGGAACCTGATACCCTATTCGCATACGCAGTACGCAGGCCAGGCCTAGGTACAGGGTTTAAGGTCACATAACCAAATCCCAAATAAATTACGTTTATATGTTGCCCATAACTCACTGAGTACAAATATATAATTAATTTCATTATCGGGGTCCATTTGACCCTTTAAACACACGTAATAAACTCAAATAATATATTAGGATCATTACCTGAATGTTTTAGGGTGAAAATTCTACTTTTCTCCGGCCCCTTTTTTCATTTTCTGGCATTTTTCCCTCACTGCGTTTTTGCCTTTTCTCTGTTAATGTTCCCTTTTTTTTTCTGCTTCAATTAATAAGCTCATCTTCACAACCGCCATTCATTTAACTTTTTTGTCTTTTTCCTTTTTTTTTTGTTTTATTTTATTTTATTTTATTTTCTTAACGAAAAATAAAACGGTGCCCTACGATATTTGAAATAATTCCAATTTTTGTATACAAGTTGTACAAAATATATGTAACATACTCGCGAAGACGGATCTCAAATCAGACTCCCGAAACTCAAGATGCGAATTTAAATGAAAAGGAGTCAAATTATTTAACTTTGGGCATTTTAGCGGAAACTAGCTGAACAACATCGAAATTCACTTTCGAAAGTTTATAAAAATCACAAATAATCATACAAACCTAACGGCGCTTTCGGATTTCGAATCGGAGCTCATTCGGCAAAACCGAGCTCGAAAATCTCTTTTTAATATTTATCGCCACTAAAAACTGAAACCTTCTTCCGATGCCTACCAAGCGAGGTCTGATTTAGCTTAAATTTTACAGACAGGTCCTAATTGATATTACGAATATTTTAAAATTATCGGCACGCCAATCGGAGTCCTAACTTCCGAAACGACTGACCGAGGTCGTTTCAATTTTTCTATAGAGTAATGAATGAACAACAAATTCATTCAAATTATACTCAGACAACTCAAAATACCAAAGCTATATCACAGTTTTCTTACTTGAGAAAAATGGAACAAAAGTGCATGATTACAAACAGGACTATAAGCTATTTCTTGAAAATCAACATGAAAGCGAACTTTTCAATAACAAGGGAAGCAGTTTTATACTTCAACACAAACCAGAACAACATTTTTTATGCTTGAATCAAAGGAAACAAAAAGCAAGTATCAAACAACCATACATGCTTGATCAAATGATAACAAAAAATCGCACATTTAACTCGAGCAAATCACGGCATAAACCACTACATACTCGTTTCAATGCTTATTCCAAGTCTAGAGCAAAACATACAGAGACTAGGACAAACTTGGACAAAGGCAAACATGAATACATATATGTAATTTTGGCATATATAAAATATTACTATCACATTAAACATGATATATGTACGGACTAACCATCTATCTAGACAGTGAACATAGAGAAAGTAAAGGACTTCCGCCTAACCCATTGAAAACCATGGCATCGCCACTGCTACTGCTGCTTTGCCACTACCTCTAAAGCGCTGCAACAGCATCACCAACGGGCTGCTACACCTCCACCTTTCACGCCATCATATCGAATTAAAATATCATTCGGAGCAGCCCCCAAACATCATCATTTCAGCTCCAACCAATCTGTGGCAGCAACTCCCGCTCATAAAAAACAGCTCCTCCAAAACGTCAACAAAACAGCACCTGCCTAAATACTCGCAGCACTGCCTCCCTCGTCTCAATGTTCATATACCCTCCAAAAATTGTCACCACACCATAACAAAACAACCAAAAAAAAAATTAGAAGAAAGAAGAAAAACAGTAAATGGAAAGAAAGGGAAACGGGGAAACAGGGGACGGGGTATTTGGAGATTGGGATGAAACATGTGAGGGGAAAGGGTAAGGGGAGAGAAAGAAACGAAAAACTCACCGGAGAAAATGGGGATGGCCAGATTTTGAGTTTTGACCGAACTTTGACTCTTGATCTACGCCAAACGGTTGCAAATTTGAAGAAGATAGTTGCGGAAAAGGAAAGAGGGGGTCAAGATCTTTTGAATGGTATATTTTAGTATTTTTCCAGCCACCAGAGGTGGTGGCCGGCCGGCGGAACATTGGCGGAGATGCGGTGGAGCGGCGGTGGAGGGCGAATTCCGGTGAGGAGAGTAGATTTCGCCTGAGTTTCCCCAGCTCAATGAGAGCTAGGGTGGAATGGGGAAAGTGAAGTGTTTTTTTAGCTTATATACTTACAAAGTGTGCCGGGTAAAGGAAGTGGGCTAATGAGCTAAAGAGTTGGGCTGTTATTTTTCTTGTATGGCCATTAAAAGAGTCTACATTTGTTTAAAATACACACAATTGACTAAATGAAAACCCCATAATGAAAAAAATATAGGATCGCAATTAACACATAACGAGTAGTTAATTAATTTTCAAATTTTACATCCTAATTAAAGACAATTTTAGTTAGAACAAATACTAGAAGTCCAGAAAAATTTGACGAAACATCCTAAGAATCTAATACGACTACTTTGAGAAATTTTATGAATTTCGGTGCTAAAATTAGGTGATTACAGCTGCCCCTCTTTTTTCAGGAACACGAAGAGTTTTCGGACAAAGAACTAATCGACAACTAATTTTGGCTTTTCGGTTCTAGCCGAGAGCATGCTTTCCAAAATTGTGACCGTACTTTGAATTTCGGTTCTAACCGAGAACAAAGTTTCCTACATATCCCCTGATACCGGGCAAACCACGAGACCCTTCACTTGAAGCCAAGCTAAGGAGATCCAAGGAGTACACTTACACTTGGTGAGGAAGTACCTAAAAGAAGGAAGCGATTGGAAGCCGTTCCGGGTGATTAGAGCATAAGGGGAGCAGCCCGGTGCACCAGGCGCTCCGCCCAGCACACCAGGCGCTCCGCCTGAAGGAGCCTAGGCTGAGGCGCTCCGCCCAAACTCTGGGCGCCCCGCCTAGGCCATTCCACTGGTCAAGGAGCCGGGCGCTCCGCCCCAAACTTGGGCGCCCCGCCCAAAATGCTGAAGCACGTGAATTCTCGTTATGTTATGACTATTTTGACCCTACGTGGTCTTTTATTCCTAAGCCTAAGTGTGGGCATTTTAGACCTTTCAATTGGTGCCTAAAAACACCTATAAATAGCTAGATAGCTAGTTTATTTCATTAGCTTATTTTTGATGATTAAACAAACCTTTGTGTTGAGAGTTGAACTCTTCTATTGAATGAAAACCTTGATGGGACTTGTTCTTCCTCTAGTGAATCTAGATGATTCCCAATCCCCTCCGACCATTCTACTTGCGTACTAACGTTAGCTCGAGGGTAGTTGCCTAGCGTAGGTGTTCTTGACCTTCTCCGGGGTATAACGGAACGGGTTCTCCGTTGCTACTTGAGATTTGTGATCGAGTTACGTCTCGTTCCTATCTTTCACTTTCCGCGTTTGATTTCCTACATAATTTGGTATCAGAGCAATGCTCGGGTTTCGTTTCTACGAAACTCCGACCCTTGATTCTTCGTGCTTAGGTTAGTTTCTTTAGATTTCTTGTTGTTGAAGTTATTGAAAGAAGAAAATTACAAAAAAATTGAAAACTCAAAAATTAAAAAATTTGGTGTAACTTTTTGGTGTGTTCGATTCTTGAAGTGCGTGTTATAGATTCTTAATCCTTATTGAAAACCCAACGTTCGGGTACCAAAATTGCTTGGATTGGATTGGTTTGAAAAATTGAAACCCCAAATATTGTTAAACCCTCGCAAACCCTTGTTCATGATGAATTTGATTGATTTTGGGATTGTGTGATTGTGGGGTTTTTGAATTGATTACCGGGGTTTGATCTCCTTTGAAAATCGAACAACTTGAAACAAGAATCGTGTGATTCGGAGTTCGGTAACATTGTTTTTGGAGAATCAAAACCCACCCTTGAACCTTGAAACCCATGTTGAAACCACCAATTTGAAAACTTTGAATCTTGATTGAACCTTAGTTGTTGGTTATTTGGGTGTGAAATTGATTGGGGATTGAAGGTTGAATCAAGGAACAACTTTGGGTACCTTGAATTTGGCGAAAACACCTTGGAATCGGCCTAGAAAGTGGATTGAAATCGAAGAACACGGAGTAGAAAAACCCAGGTGTTCTTCGTCCGGGCGCTCCGCCTAGACCTTTGGGCGCCCCGCCTGACTTGTTCTTGCTCCAGGCACTCCGCCCAACCCCTGGGCACCCTGCCTGCCCAACCCCACTGGTCATTTTTGCCAGGTGCTCCGCCCCACCTCTGGGGCGCTCCGCCTGATTCCCTGAAGGGTTGAAATTGAGTAGTTCTTCTAGGTTTGCTTGTTTCTTTGTGCCTAATCTCTTATTAGTGCCTATCTAAGTAATCTTTCTACTAAATTAGCACTAATCTTTCATTGCTTTTAGGTGAATTCGTGCATTAGTTGGAGAGTAGAATTCCAAGAAGAATCGTAGATTCTTTTTTATTCAAGTCCTCACTTCAAAGTGCCTAGCGTTCATTGAGTCCTATTAACTCTACTCACCCCGGAGTGTGCTTGACTCATGAATAGTTTGGTTGGGTTGAGGAATTGCTACTCATCTACGTGAAGCTTTGGAACTACAAGTCGAGTGAAATATCCATCACCACTAAACGAGAGAACCGAGTGAACTCAAGTGAGGGAGTGTGTAAGGTGATTTTACTAACGTTTGTTACTTGTGTAGGTACAATGGCCAACGAAAGTCTAGATTTCATCAAGGATGCCGTGGCTAATCTTCTTACCAAGGTGGATACCATGAATCAACGGATTGAGTCACTTGAAAAGGGTACCTCAAGTACCCAAGGTGATCAAGGGACCCCGAGTGTCCAAATTGAGAAAGGGACCCTGAGTGTCCAAGTTGAAGCCGGTGAAGGCTCAAGTAGTCCTAACTTTACCCCGGAGCAAGTTAGCCATGTTATTGAATTGCTCAATCAACAACGGGTAAAGGAAGACCGTGAGAGGTATGAACAAATGTTGGGCAATACCCATCGAACGGGCATTCCCCGTCTAGGGATCAACCCTAACCTTATGGGCAATCCCCAAAGGCATGAACCACTTCCAATGGCTATTAGAAATGTGCAACCTCTTGAGCACATAGGAGAAGCTCAAGAAGGGGAGGAGGAAGAATATGGAGGTGATGATTATGGAGCTCCTAATCCGAATGGGAGAGCCATGAATTGGGGACGTAATGTTGATAGGGGTAGAGGCCGAGGTCGAGGGCCACCTATAGGAGTTGGTAGAGATGTTGGAGGGAATGCTAGGGAAGATTTTGGTGGTTATGGAGGCAACATTGGAGGGCAATCTGTGCCACACCAAGGGGGCCGAGATAACAACAACCTTAATAGCGTGGAGCTCACTATTCCTTCTTTCAAAGGAAGTAGTGACCCGGTGGAGTACACTGAATGGAAATTGGGCATGGAGAGGATATTTGATACTAATGATATGACCGAAGACAAGAAGGCCAAGTATACAATATCTTCTTTTGAATCCTTTGCTTCTACTTGGTGGGAATCGGTCAAAAGAAGTAGAAGGAGGAATGCTATGCCAATCAATGTGACTTGGGGAGAGTTGATTCGTGTGATGGATGAGAAGTACGTGACTCAACAATACCGTGCGGACCAATGCAAGCGACTCTATGAGCTAAAGCAAGTTTACAAGTCGGTTTTGGAGTACTTCAATGAATTTGAGGAAATCTGAATGTCCCTAGATTTGGATAGGGAAGATGATGAGCAAGCCATGATTAGGTTTCGAAGTGGTTTGAATCGGGACATATCCTCCCAATTGAAGTTCCACAAGTATGATGACCACTATGTGTTATGCAATGATGCGGTTGAAGCCGAGAAATGGCTTAAGGAAGAGAAATCCACTCGATACAAGGGTAGCACTCCTACTCTCATGAGTAAGCCCAAAGATTGGATGAATCCTACTCCAAATGCAAGGTTCCAAAATGCAAGTGGAACAAGTAGTGCAAATGCTATCAAAAAGAAGTACACACCCAATGTTGGAGGTAATTCTAAAACCCAATTGAATACTCCTACTTCTTCTTCAATTCAGTGCCACAAATGCAAGGGGTTATGATCAATTTGCCAAAGAGTGTCCTACGAAAAGGACCATGGTTGTTGTTGGTAATGATGCTTATGAACAAGAGAGTGAACCGGAGGGAGATGAGGGTGTAGAGGGAGATGAGGGAGTAGAGGATGATGATCAAGATGATGCGGTGGAGGATGATGAGCCTCATACTTTTCTAGTTGTGAGGAGGAGTTTAGGAGCTATGATAGTGGAGGATAGTGAGACCTTACAAAAGGAGAAACTTTTTCATGCTAGATGCCGAGTCACGGGTGTTGTATGCTCTATGATCATTGACTCGGGGAGTTGTGCTAATGTTGTGAGTCAATCACTTATTACCCAATTAAAATTGCCTACCTTGAAACATCCCAAACCTTATCGCCTACAATGGCTTAGTGAATGTGGGGAGCTAAAGGTGGTGAAGCAAGCATTGATCAAGTTCAAAGTGGGTAATTATGTGGATGAACACATGTTCGACGTGGTGCCTATGCAAGCATGCCACCTTCTCTTTGGAAGGCCTTGGCAATTTGATAGACAAACGGTTCATGATGGTCGTGTCAACACTTACACGATCAAACATGAAGGAAGGAAATTTGTGTTGAAGCCCTTAACTCCCAAACAAGTGAGTGATGACTACAAGCGGATGAAGGAATTGAGAGAGGCGGCAAAGGCTAAGTCTATTGTTGAGACTAACCCTTTGTCCAAAAGCATGGTGGCAATCCCACCTTCTTCTACCGGTGGCATATGTGCCATGATGCAACCGGGCGAGGTCCTAAGAGGAAATGATGGCAACAAGTTTCTCCTATGCTTAGAGCACAAAGGTATGATCCTTAATTCCAATTGTGATTTTTCTACTAACCCTTTGCCTAGTGTGTTTGAGAATGTCTTGAAGGATTTTGGGGACATGTTCCCGGATGAGATGCCGGATGGATTACCTCCTTTGAGGGGTATTTGAGCACCAAATCGACTTTGTTCCGGGATCTCAAATCCCAAACAAGCCGGCTTATAGGAGCAATCTGGAGGATACAAGAGAATTTCAAAGGCAAGTTGATGAATTGCTCACTAAGGGCTTGGTGAGGGAGAGCTTGAGTCCTTGTGCCGTACCCGTGATCCTTGTTCCCAAAAAGGATGGTACTTGGATTATGTGTGTTAATTGTCGGGCCGTGAACAAAATAATGGTAAAGTACCGTCATCCCATTCCCCGACTTGATGATATGCTAGATGAATTAAGCGGTTCATGTGTGTTTAGAAAAATAGACTTTAGGTCCGACTACTATCAAATCCGGATGAAACCCGGTGATGAATGGAAAACCGCATTCAAGACCAAGTTTGGTCTCTATGAATGGTTGGTGATGCCCTTTGGGCTCTCTAATGCACCTAGTACTTTCATGAGGCTAATGAACCATGTTCTAAAGCCATTCATCAACAAGTTTGTGGTCGTCTACTTTGACGATATATTGATCTATAGCAAATCAATAGACGACTATGTTGATCACCTTAGGCAAGTGCTTGAAAAGTTGAGAGCCGAAAAGCTCTATGCTAATTTTAAAAAGTGTGCCTTTGGTGTTGAGAAGGTAGTCTTCCTTGGGTTTGTTGTGAGTGCCCAAGGAGTGGAGGTTGATGAGTCTAAGGTAGAGGCCATACGTGATTGGCCTACTCCTACTACCGTGACTCAAGTGAGGAGCTTTCATGGTCTTGCTAGTTTTTATAGACGATTTGTGAAAGACTTTAGCTCTATTGCCGCTCCACTCACCGAATTAGTGAAGAAGGACCAACCGTTTGTTTGGGGAGAGCCTCAAGAGAAGGCCTTTCAAGAATTGAAAGGTAGGTTGAGTACCGCCCCTCTATTGCAATTACCCGACTTTGGAAAGGAATTTGAGGTTGAATGTGATGCCTCGGGGGTGGGAATTTGTGGTGTTTTAATGCAAGATAGCAAACCCATCGCCTACTTTAGTGAGAAATTGAAAGGGGCCTCCTTGAATTACTCTCCGTATGACAAGGAGTTGTATGCCCTAGTGAGATCCCTTTCCCATTGGCAACACTACCTTTGGCCTAGAGAATTTGTAATCAAGAGTGACCATGAGTCACTCAAGCACCTTAGAGGCCAAGAGAAGCTAAACAAGAGGCATGCCAAGTGGGTTGAATTCATTGAGTCTTTTCCCTATGTGATCCAATACAAGAAAGGGAAAGACAATGTTGTGGCGGATGCACTTTATAGAAAGTTTGCTCTAGCCACCACTCTCACCTCTAATCTCATGGGTTTTGAGAGAATTAAGTTGATGTATGCTCATGACCCGAAGGTAAAGAGCATCCATGAAGCTCTAAAAAAAGGGGAGAGAGTTGAGAAATACCAATGGGTTAATGGATATATCTTTAAAAATGGTAAAGTGTGCATACCCGAGTCCTCATGGAGAGAATTGCTTGTGCAAGAGGCACATTGTGGAGGACTCATGGGTCACTTTGATAGGGATAAAACCTTGGCCATTCTTAGGGAGCAATTCCATTGGCCTAAAATGGGGACACATGTTGAGAGACTTTGCAACTCTTGTCTTGAGTGCAAGTTTGCTAAGTCCAAATCGAACCCCCATAGTTTGTATACCCCACTCCCCGTACCTACTAGTCCGTGGTGGATATATCAATGGACTTTGTCATGGGATTACCAAGGACTAGGGGGCCCATGATAGTATTTATGTTGTTGTGGATAGGTTCTCCAAAATGGCTCACTTCATTCCATGTAGAAAATGTGATGATGCACAACATGTTGCTACTTTGTTTATTGATAATATTTTGAAGTTGCATGGTGTGCCTCAAACCATAGTGAGTGATAGGAACATCAAGTTCCTAAGTCATTTTTGGAGGAGTTTATGGGGTGCCCTTGGCACCAAACTCTTGTTTTCTACGTCCCACCACCCGCAAACCGATGGGCGAATCGAGGTGGTGAACCGAACTTTGGGTGCTCTTCTTAGAGCCATGAACCGAGGTAAGGGTGGGACTTGGATTGACAAGTTACCTCTTATGGAGCTTGCCTACAATCTAACCGTGCATGGAATGATTGGCATGACTCCATTCGAGTGTGTTTATGGTTTTAACCCCTTGATTTCCCTTGAAATAACCACCCCTTTGCCAAGGGAAATGGTTGTTAATTTTGAAGGAAAAGCTAGAGCCAAGGCTTTGATAGAGCTACATGCTAAGGCAAAGAAGAATTTGGAGGAAGCTTATGCAAAGGTAGCTTCCAAGAAAAACAAGGGACGCAAGAAGGTGGAACTCAAGAAGGGTGACTATGTGTGGGTGCACTTCCGGAAATAAAGGTTTCCAAACCTTAGGAAAGGGAAGTTGGCACCCCGTGGAGATGGCCCATTCCAAGTGCTCTCGAAGATAAACAACAACGCCTATGTGGTCGACTTACGAAGTGAGTATCAAGTTTCTAATACATTTAATGTTTGTGACTTGGTTCCTATAGATGTAGGTGATGAAGAGGTCGTGGATGATGATGCTTCAATTTTGAGGAAGAAATCTTCTCAAGAAGGGGAGGATGATGCCGGGCAAACCACGAGACCCTTCACTCGGAGCCAAGCTATGGAGATCCAAGGAGTACACTTACACTTGGTGAGGAAGGACCTAGAAGAAGGAAGCGATTGGAAGCCGTTCCGGGTGATTAGAGCACAAGGGGAGCAGCCCAGTGCACCAGGCGCTCCGCCCAGCACACCAGGTGCTCCGCCTGAAGGAGCCTAGGCTGAGGCACTCCGCCCAAACTCTGGGCGCCCCGCCTAGGCCATCTCACTGGCCAAGGAGCCCGGCGCTCCGCCCCAAACTTGGGCGCCCCGCCCAAAATGCTGAAGCACGTGAATTCTAGTTATGTTATGACTATTTTGACCCTACGTGGTCTTTTATTCCTAAGCCTAAGTGGGCATTTTAGACCTTTCAATTGGTGCCTAAAAACACCTATAAATAGCTAGATAGCTAGTTTATTTCATTAGCTTATTTTTGATGATTAAACAAACCTTTGTGTTGAGAGTTGAACTCTTCTATTGAATGAAAACCTTGATGGGACTTGTTCTTCCTCTAGTGAATGTAGATGATTTCCAATCCCCCCCGACCATTCTATTTGCGTGCTCACGTTAGCTTGAGGGTAGTTGCCTAGCGTAGGTGTTCTTGACCTTCTCTCGGGGTGTAACGGAACGGGTTCTCCGTTGCTACTTGAGATTTGTGATCGAGTTACGTCTCGTTCCTATCTTTTACTTTCCGCGTTTGATTTCCTTCATCATCCCCGGACTAAGGAATCAGGTCAGTGTAGTTCCTTACGTGCGGCAGCTGGGACTACCGCATTCAAACAGATACCAGACTCTTCTAGGCTCACTAAGACAAACTAGACACTCTAGACTACTAAGACAAAATAGAGACTCTAGACTACTAAGACGACACTAGAGTGTCTTCTAGACACACTTGGGGCTGATACTAGACACTCTTAGGCACACAAAGGCTGTCGTTGCTGATTACTGGTCGCTTGCTGGTGGTCGTTGCTTTACAAAAAATGGAAATACAAGGAAAAATATAAAATTACAATCCCTAGCCTAAATCTTCATGCTTCCTTGAGGTAAATCTTGGCTTGAAAGACAACTCTATTGCTCGTTGTATGGGCAAGCACTATCTGAAACTTGAAATGGTTGCATCTGTTTCAAACAGGTCTTGACTTGAAGTTGGGGATGGTTGCTATCTTTGAGCGCAAATGACTTGAAGTGGAAGTGAGTGCTATCTTCTAGCAAAACTGACCTGAAAAGAAAATGGTCGCTATCTTTTAGCAAATCTTGTCATGGAAAGGAAATGATGCTATCTTTGAGCGAAACCGATTTTAAAAGAAAATGATCGCTATCTTTTAGCAGATCTGACTCGAAAGAAATGATTGCTATCTTTTAGCAGATCTTGACATGGAAAGGAAATGACGCTATCTTTGAGCGAAACTGACTCTAACAGAAAATGATCGCTATCTTTTAGCAGATCTTGACATGGAAAAGAAATGACGCTATCTTTGAGCGAAACTGACTCGAAAAGGAAATGATCGCTATCTTTTAGCAGATCTTGACATGGAGAGGAAATGACGCTATCTTTGAGCGAAACTGACTCGAAAAGGAAATGATCGCTATCTTTTAGCAAATCTTGACATGGAAAGGAAATTACACTATCTTTTAGCGGAACCGACTCGAAAAGGAAATGATCGCTATCTTTTTGCAGATCTTGAAATGCAAAGAAGATGACGCTATCTTTTAGCGAAACTGACTCGAAAAGGAAATGATCGCTATCTTTTAGCAGATATTGACATGGAAAAGAGATGACGCTATCTTTGAGCGAAACTGAATCGAAAAGGAAATGATCGCTATCTTCTAGCAGATCTTGATATGGAAAGGAAATGATGCTATCTTTGAGCGAGACTGACTTGAAAAGGAAATGGAGTTTCATCCGACATCTAGCGCAGCTACTCCAATTCAGGTTGTCCTATCTCTTTCTTGGCAACATAGCAAATGTCACACTGACTTTCTGCATCGTGGATACACCCTTTTCTAATATTGCAAATAAGCTTGGTGATTCTTGTTCTATTCTTTACAGTAACAAGGGATGAACAACGTCTCAGGCTTCTCCCAAACATGTCCACTCTTCATGATACAATTTGGTATGTCGTTCCTCCTGCCTGATATGCGGTGCTGGGCTCCGATTGTCAAGGTTGGTCATGACTTGCTGGAACTTTTCCATTGTCGAGGGTGTGCCCTGCTTGGTAGAATTAAACCTGAATCCTGAAAAGCAGAGTTTTGCAATTTTCTTTTGTTTCTCATGTGAGGTTAGCGCCGAAAGGGCGAGGAATTAATGGTGAGGCAAGGTATACAAAAATGGAATAAAAAGCTTAAGGGCGAAAGCCGTTTGGACGGGAAATGTCTTTCTGAAAAGGGAAACTTATCTGGCAATATATTGGCGGCCTTGATGATCATGACATGTATCTTGGATGACCTCGTCCGACCAGTGCCACTTGTTTGTTGAGGGTTGCTCCACGGAAGATATCAAACCATAACCAAGTTGAGGTGACTCTCAAGTTGACTAATAGCACCCTTTCGGGTTTTCGCGAACTAACCTCTCTTTAATCTTTTTCCTCACTGTTTGTCTTGCGGCGCCTTCTCAGGTTTTCACCGACAAGACTTTTTTTTTTCTTCTTTTCTTTTTTTTTTCAATGCAATTTACAACACAAACATCTCTTTTGATGGAATCACCGACTTGTCATAAAGGAAAATTTGACATAAGCTATTCAAAACGCATCATGAGGTGACTGTGCACAATTCGCTCCCTTTTGGACATATTTCTTTAAAAATAAAAACTTTCGCCCCACTGTTTAGAATAAACAGGGGCGCTTTGTTTTTCTTCCTTGACTTCGAAACTGGTATACCAAACATCTCATGAAACATGTGAATAGATGATACAAAAATAATAGAAGTTTATTTTTATTTTATTTTATTTATGAAATAAATAAAAACAAACTTCTGCCCCAGTTTAGCATAAAAGAGGGATCTAAATTTCTTTTGATGTTGGTCACAAACTTGGAGGCAAGTTTTGCGTCAATATGAAATAGGAAAGAATGAACTTTTCACTGTTACGAACACAAAGAAAATGGGGAGGAATACTGAATTTCCTTCATTTTCTTAAAAATGAAAACAGCTTCTGCCCCAGTTTAGGATGAACTGGGGTTTTTGATTTTCTTGACATATCTCGCAAGCCTGGAGGCAAACTTTGCGCGAATAAAAGTAGACATGGAAAGAGGAATTTTTTTCTTGTTGCGACCACACCGAAATGGTTGCCTACGTATCCTTTTGAGAGGAATCAGGTCAGACGTAGCTCTAGGCAAATGCCCAGGTTTCTTTTGATGCTTTTCAGTTTCATTTCGTTTTGGTACAATTACATTGATTCCAACTGAGAACATGTTTCGAAAGTACAATGTTCAAAGTGCTAATAAGGGATACAATTTGGGATAGCGAAAAAAAAGAACAAAAGCTTGCATTCATCCCGATTTGAAAGCCATCTTGGAGTCAAATGTAGTACCTCTTGACCGCGTCTGCATTGACGGGTATTTCAGTTGTCATGCCTTCCAGATCTGTAAAGTACAAGGCGCCATTTGGCAATACTTTCTTTACCAGGTACGGCCCTTGCCAATTTGGAGCGAATTTCCCCTTAGCTTCTTCCTGATGAGGAAAGATTCTTTTCAAGACTAATTGACCTTCTTTCAAATCGCGGAGGCGCACTTTCTTGTTGTAGGCTCGGGCTATTCTTTGCTGATACAATTGACCGTGACAAACTGCATTGAGCCTTTTTTCATCAATGAATGACAACTGTTCCAATTGGGTCTTGACCCACTCCGTGTCCTCAATCTCTGCTTCCACAATGATTCTGAGAGACGGTATTTCAACTTCAGTGGGTGTGACTGCTTCAGCTCTATATACCAATGAATATGGGGTCGCACCTATGGAAGTACGCACAGTTGTGCGGTAACTAAGCAAAGCAAAACACAACTTCTCATGCCAATCACGAGATCCTTGTATCATTTTCCTAAGGATCTTCTTGATATTCTTATTGGCTGCTTCGACTGCCCCATTTGCCTTTGGTCGGTAAGGTGTGGAATTTCGGTGCATGATCTTGAATCTTTCACACACTTCATTCATTAAATGACTGTTCAAATTTGCCGCATTATCAGTGATGATTGTACTTGGGATACCAAAGTGACAAATGATGTTAGAATGAACGAAATCCACCATGGCTTTCTTGGTCACGGATTTGAGTGTGATGGCTTCAACCCATTTGGTGAAGTAATCTATTGCAACCAAAATGAATCTGTTCCCATTTGATGCTTTTAGTTCAATAGGCTCGATAACATCCATCCCCCATGGTGTAAAAGGCCAAGGGGCTGACATTGTGTGCAACTCTACAGGGGGTGAATGTATCAAATCACCGTGTACTTGGAATTGATGACACTTTCGCACAAAAGTAATGCAATCATGTTCCATGGCTTCCAGAAGTATCCTGCTCTGAGTACTTTCTTAGCTAGAACGTTCCCGCTCATGTGAGGTCCACAGATCCCTTAATGCATGTCATTGAGAATTTTCGTGGCTTCAGTTGCATCCACGCATCTTAACAATCCCAAATCAGGTGTCCTTTTGTACACCACCCCTCCACTCAAAAAGAAACTATTTGCCAGTCGTCGAAGGGTTTTCTTTTGATTATTTTCTGCCAATGGAGGATACGTCCCATCTTGAAGGATATTCTTGACATCAAAATACCACGGTTCACCGTCAATTTCTTCTTCAATCATATTGCAGTATGCATGTTGACTTTGGACCTGAATCTCTAACGGATCAATATGGGCTTTATCAGGATGGACAAGCATTGAGGCTAATGTAGCCATTGCGTCAGCCAGCTCATTATGTATTCTGAGAACGTGTCTAAACTTTAGAACATCAAACTTTTGGTGAAGATCGTCCATACACTGCTTGTACATGATCAGCTTAAGGTCTCGAGTTTCCCATTCACCCTTCATTTGGTGTATCAAAAGATCTGAATCTCCGATCACCAGCAACTCTTTGATGTCTATGTCTAGTGCCATACGCAAACCCATTATGCATGCTTCATACTCAGATGTGTTGTTAGTGCAACTGAAGCGAAGTTGGGCAGCCTCCGGATAATAATGTCCCGTGGGAGAAATGAGGGCTACTCCAATACCATGGCCTTTTGAGTTAGAAGCACCGTCAAAGTACATTTTCCACACGTGCTCTTCTTCATTAATCAGTTCTTCAAGCACATCTACCTCCTCGTCAGGGAAGTAAGTCTTCAATGGCTCATAGTCATCAACAACTGGATTTTTAGCCAAATGATCAGCTAAGGCTTGAGCTTTCATAGCTGTTCTGGTGACATATACTATGTCAAATTCTATGAGCAAGATCTGCCATTTTGCAAGTTTGCCGGTTGGCATTGGCTTTTGAAATATGTACTTCAATGGGTCCATCCGGGAAATCAAATAAGTGGTATAGGACAACAAATAATGTTTCGGCTTTTGTGCAACCTAAGTTAGGGCACAACACGTCCTTTCCAACAAAATGTATCTAGCCTCACAATCTATGAAGTTCTTCCTCAGATAATAAATTGCCTGCTCTTTCTTTCCCGAGGTATCATGTTGCCCCAGTACACAACCAAAGGAGTTTTCATTGACTGACAAGTATAAAAACAATGGTCGGCCAAGCTAGGGCAGAACCAAAATAGGAGGATTTGACAAGTATTGCTTGAAAGGCTTCTTGGCACTTTTCGGTCCATGCAATTGATGCATTCTTTTTCAACAACTTGAGGATCGACTCACATATTGTGGTAAGTTGAGCAACGAACCTACTGATGTAATTTAGCCTGCCTAAAAAACTTTTAACATCCATCTTGGTTTGAGGAGGAGGTAATTCTTGTATTGCTTTGATCTTTGCGGGATCCAATTCAATACCTCGCCTACTAACAATGAAACCTAACAATTTTCCAGCAGGCACACCAAATGCACACTTGGCTGAATTCAGCTTCAGATTGTACCTACGGAGCCTTTCAAAAAACTTTCTGAGATCTCTCACATGTACCTCAGCAGTTCTAGACTTGATAATCACATCAACCACGGACACTTCTATTTCTTTATGCATCATATCATGGAAAATGACAGTCATAGCCCTCACATAGGTTGCCCCAGCATTTTTCAAACCAAACGGCATCATTCTATAGCAATACATTCCCCAAGGCGTAGTGAATGCTGTTTTATATGCATCATCTTCATCCATCTGAATTTGGTGGTATCCGGCATAGCAATCAACAAAGGATTGTATCTCATGTTTGGCACAATTATCTACGAAAGTGTGAACGTTAGGCAACGGGAAATTATCTTTAGGACTTGCCTTGTTCAAATCTCGATAATCGACACATATCCTTGTTTTTCCATCTTTCTTAGGAACCGAAACAACATTTGCAACCCAAGTAGTGTACTGCACCGATTGAATTACTTTTGCATCCAACTGTTTCAATATTTCATCATGGAATTTCTTGATCATATCAGTTTTGAACTTCCATTGCATTTGTCTCACTAGAGGGAAACCCGGTTGAATAGGCAATTCGTGGACTATTAATTCGGAGCTCAAACCCAGCATCTCATCATATGACCATGCAAAAACATTCTGGTATTCAAAAAGCAGCTTTTGAATATCGTTCTTCACTTCAGGTCGAGCATACATGCTTATATTAGTTTCCCTCACATCATCAGGGCTCCCAAGATTAACATCCTCTGTATCAGCCAAATTGGGTTTAGGCTTGCCCTCATGGTGTTCAATTTCTAGGCCTATTTCAAAATCAGCCTGTTCCCCATCATATTCAATCTCGTTAACAAATTTCCCAATATTTTATTCATCACTTTCAACCTCAACTATGGTTATGGAGCCGAAGTCAGATTGCGGTCCCTGGATGGACGATAAGTTCCTTGAACATGTCATGATATCAGGACAAGCAGATATATCACTACAGATAAACAAAAGTAGAAAAAAATTAGGAATATGAACAGAGATTGAAGGAAAGCTTGGCTCTTAGGCCTTTCATTAATGAAAAAGGGTTTGAATTACAAAAGGAAACATGAGCAAAATAATACACTTGGTATACAACCCTTAGAATATCCAAGTGTATTCAAAAGAAAACTGTAAAACAAACAGTCTACCAAGACCCCTTCCTGATGGGGAAGGGAGTTGCATTCCAGTTAGTCAGGTGCACGTCCTGGCCAATGTACTGTATTGAAGCATTGCTGGAGCCTTCACCCGGCTGCACCATGCAGATTTCGAAAATTCCACCTAGATCAAATGGTGCATCCTAATTTTCTTCCACTATATTGACATTTGTGGCGAAAACCTTTGGTTTCATGACATAACCCACAAAGGACTGAGCGAGACATGGAATTGGCTTTGGGAGAGACCAAACATCCGACTTCTTTTTCTTTGCTTGCTTGTGATCAGCTGCTTTTGGCTTGAACCCTAGTCCCCACGTGCCTTGCACGCCATTTGGATAAACTGGATTTACCCTGTCTTGTAGTGATGCTCCCAAGCCCTTTCCAAATTTGAACCATGCTTTAACATTTCAGATGCCATCATAATAGACGTCTCTGACACTCTTGAGATGGGTATAGGTTTCCGTTCTATTACTTTTTCCACATACACCACATCGGAGGTTTGATACATGATGGTCGGGCGTGTGGTGACAACTTCAAGGGCTGGTACGTCCAGACTATTTTTAAACTGTAAGTCATCCTCTCCATAAACTACGACAGCTTGATTATCCCAAGTAAATTTGACCACCTGATGAACTATAGAGGGTATAGCACAGGCCATGTGGATCCATGGTCTGCCCAATAATAGATTGTAAGACGCATCTGTTTCCATGACTTGAAACTCAATGCTGAAGGTCGCAGGACCAATTGTCAACTCAAGATTAATGATGCCCAAAGATTCTCGAATTCCACCATCAAAAGCGCGAACAACAGAGGAACTTGCCCTGATTTTGCTCATATCCACCTTTAAACTCTTCAGTGTAGACAGAGGGCAAATGTTCAATCCTGCACCACCATCTATTAGAACACATGTGACATAGGGGTCTTCACACTTAACTGAGACATCAAGAGCCCGATTATGACCGGTTCCTTCTGCTGGCAGCTCCTCATCGGTGAACGTCACACGATTAGTCTCAGATACCCTGCCAGCAAGTGCTTCCAGATTAGGTACAGTAGTTTGTTCAGGAATGTAGGCCTCATTTAGTATTTTCAACAGTGCGTTGCGATGTGCTTCAGAGTTCATAAGTAGAGACAAGAGTGATATCTGAGCTGGAGTCTTTCTCAGTTGCTCGACGATAGAATAATCTGTCGATCTCATTTTCTTCAAAAATTCTTCAGCTTCTTTCTCGGACATCGGCTCTTTGATGGGTCCTTGGTCTTCTCTACCCGACTTTGCCTTTCTCAATTCTTTTGGGGTAAAACATCTCCCGGACCGAGTTAGACCATTTACATCTGCAACAACCTCCATGATTTCCTTCCCGTTGTAAGACACAATTGTCTTGTTGTAGTTCCAAGGAATAGCCTTTGTACTTTTGACAGGGAGTTGCGCTGCCTGAGTGATGATAACCGGTTCACACTTCTTTGCCTTAACCTCGAAGACCGGAGTTTTCTGGCATGATGCCCCTTGCACAATAAATGTTGGTTCACGGTCATGAATATTTTCCTACTTTGCAACCGGAATTGTGAAACTTGGCTCAACAGCCGCATCTTGCTTTGCTTTGTTGATAACAGACGCACTTGACTTTCCCCCGATTACAACAATAAATGGCTCATGGCCTTTGATGTCTGGGGAAGGACCAACTGCCACAATCTGCTTGACGGCTTTTCCTTTCATATCTTCTTCTACGTATACCATCCCTACCATGTGTACGTTGTTTTGAACATCATGTGCTGGTAAAGGATTTTGATTCACATTTTGTATTTCATCCCCCACGACTTTTATCTGATAGTTGTCTATCATTGCCTGGATTGCCCTTTTGAGTTCCCAACAGGATTCTGTGTCATGTCCAGGTGCTCCAGAATGAAATGCACAATGGCGTGAATGATCAACTCTTCCTTTGGGGTTCAATTTTCCCGGGATTAGTTTCAACAGATTGACTTGTTGCAACTTTTCAAACAAATTAGTGTAAGTTTCCCCCAACGGGGTGAACTTTCTTTTCTCTTGCTGCATGTTTCTCTGTTGCATGTTTGGACGAAAACCTGATGGACCTCGTGGTCGATAGGGCATCTCCTGCTGAGCCGGGAATTGAGCATTTTCCTGTTGATTGTTATATTGGACTGGATCTGGGGGTGCACGCCATTGTGGACCAGATAGCAGCTGAGAATAAGATGCTGCATTGACAGGGAACGAGAACGGCGGCATGGAAAATTGTTGGCCATGAAGTGGGTAGAATTGTTGTGGCGGGGGTGTCTGAATGTACCCTTGACGGTCATTGTATCTACCTTCATTTCTTCTCGGTCCAGGACCAACCATTTCCACTTCATCTCTCTTTTCTTTCTTCTTCCCAAAAGCACCTGACCCTGATTGCAACGCTTGGGTAGTGGCTCTCAAAGCTGTTTGGCTGACAATCTTGCCTGCCTTGATTCCTCTCTCAATCATCTCCCCAATTCTCACCGCTTCACTGAACTGCTTCCCAATGGCAGAGGCCATCGCTTGGTAGTATGTTTCATCGAGCACTTCGACGAATTCTTCAACCATCTTATCATCTGGGATCAAAGGGCTCACACGCGCCGCCTGTTCGCGCCACCTGTAGGCATACTCTCTGAAACTTTCACTTGGTTTCTTTGTGATCGTCTTCAAAGAAGAACGATCAGGAGCAGCCTCTATTTTGTAACCATAATGGTTTAGGAAAGCGCTGGCCATGTCATCAAAGGTGACCCACTTCGAAACATCTTATTGTACAAACCATTCTGTTGCCGGTCCTCCCAAACCGTCAGCGAAGTATGCCATCAATAATTCATCCTTCTCGAAGCCCCTCATTTTGTTAAGGTAGATCTTCACGTGGATCCTTGGATCGCTTTGTCCAGTGTACGGATCAAATTTCGGCACAACAAAACATTCAGGCAATGGCACATAAGGGAACAAACACGTGTCTTTATATGAAATACTGGTTTTACCCCCTTGCCCTTGTATGTTTTTCACAGTTTGCTCTAAACTTTTCAATTTTCGAGCAAAGTCATTCTCTTCTGTTTTTCCCAACCTTTCGATATCAGCATGTGATTCTCGGTGGTGTCCCTGATCATACGACTCAGTTTGGCGGCACACATTACCCTGAGCTTGGTCAAATTGTTGATCACGGGTCCTTAACTGTGGGTCACTGTTCGATCTTTGCAAATTGTGTCCTGTAGCAACAGTGAATGTTGTGGCAGGAACTTGGGGTTGGCCATGTTGTCCATGCTGTGGGAATTGTACCCCAGGTTGTACAGTAGAAGGTCCGGGCTGCGTTGTCAGTTTCTGGATGTGGGTCAAATCCCGGGGGTAACGGGGGTCTTCTACTGATAAGGATCAAACGCGGAAAAGAGATAAACAAGATAAAAGCGAGACGTGGCTCGAACAAGGACCCAAGTAGCACCGAAGAACTTGTTTAGATACACCCCGGGTGAATGTCAAGGAACACCTACACTACGCAACTACCCTCGAGTTACACCCGGAACTCGCAAGTAGAATAATCGAGGAGGGGTTGTTGACCAACTAGAATCCACTAGAAGTAACAAGTCCCAGATATAGGTTTGTTTTCATAAACCCAAATAGATCTACTCTTTGCAAAATTCATTTCATCATTCAAAATAAGCTAAGTAATGAAAGAGGCTATGCTAAGCTATTTATATGGGTTTCTAGGTATTAAGTAAAAGGTCTAAATAGCCCACACATCAGGCTTTAGGATAAAAGACCATGTAGGGTCAAAATAGTCTTAACACCTTTAAGTTTCTCGCAACGCAGCGTTTCGGGCGGAGCGCCTCACAAAATGACCAGTGGGGTGGCCTAGGTGAGGTGCCTGGATAGTGGGCGGAGTGCCCCACTGTGCAGTGGTTTGGGCAGAGCGCCCCAAGGCTGGGAGGGGCGCCTGACAGCCTGCCTTCTAAGGCGGAGCACCTGGTTGGTCTGGGCGGGGCGCCTCGGCCTGGATCTTTCCAGAACGGCTTCAATTCACCTCCAACACTCTTGACTTCTAGTCCTTTGCATCTTCCAAGCTTGATACATGTTGAAAGGTGTCTTGGCTTGATTTGCCCCTTATCATCCTCCCCTTCTTGAAGAGATTTTGTCCTCGAAATCAATGCATTTACGTCCATAGCATCATCTCTTCGGGGTGCCCAATGCTCTTCTCCCTAGCCTTAACATGGAGCTTAGAACCTACAAGCAACGACAAGCAAACACATGATTTCCTACTTTGAAAGTAGGTTAGTGCAAAAAGTGTGGAAAACACACTCTTGTGATATAACCAAGCATCAATGATAAGCACAATTATCAAATCTCTAATGAGATCATCAAGTACTTGGTTCAATGAAAATATGCACTAAACACAATAATGAGCAAATAGGTCATGGGGACATAGAAAATGCAAGATCAAGCTATCAAAATCCCCTCGAACCTTAAGCTCAAGGTCAACAAATCAATCCCTCCTCAAAGTGTGATCAACATGTGGAGTGGAGTGAGTTAAATAATCCAACATGCAAGTAACATCAAGTATTCCACTCCCCTTTTTTAGAGCACACTTACTCACACGAAGGAATTCCTTCTCACCTCCAATTTCATCACCTAAGCAACCCTTCTCAAAAGACAAACTATTAAGAAAGGTATTGATAATGGCCTCTTCTTCATCATAACCCAAACAAGGAATAGTAGGGTCACTCAAAGAGTCATTTACCTCACTCAAATTCTCACACAATGGGTTGCCTAAGGAGTCAAACCCTTCACACCATGGGGGTTCCATTTGTCTAATTACCCTAGTCCGATACAAGTCTTTACCGCTAATGAGAATGCCCTCAAACAATGGATTAGTAAAAACATGCATCTCAACATCATGACCAAGCATAGACAAGTTATCAAGACTAGGTTCACTTGAGGAGTCATCATAAACAACTTTGTCCAATTCATGCAATTTGGACTCCTCAATGTCACTATCATCCTCACCATAACACATAGACCCACCAAATAGAAGAATATCAACAAGGGTATGATCAACTATCTCATCTACCCCTTTATCAAAACTTGGTGGTGTGTCATAGCAAAGGTCACAATCATTGTCAACTATCAAGTCTACACTAGTGAGAGATTTATTGAACAATGAGCTCACATCATGATGTGGCTTGGCATTTCTCTCAACTAGTGATACAAAATCATACACAAGTTGACTACTAGACTCTTCACTAGCGGCATATTCACTAGATGCATCACAAGCTCCAACTAGTGTTGAGTCATCACAAGACAAATAGCTAGTTGGCTCATGGAAAGGTGGAGAAATATTTATATTTGTAGTACTTCCTTGATCGCTCACAAGGCTTGAAGAGTCATG
This sequence comes from Petunia secreta, assembly GCA_029990175.1. Classification (NCBI taxonomy): domain Eukaryota; kingdom Viridiplantae; phylum Streptophyta; class Magnoliopsida; order Solanales; family Solanaceae; genus Petunia; species Petunia secreta. The sequence goes on from JARKIP010000003.1 coordinate 29,741,287, forward strand.
TGTAACTCCTTCTTCATGAAGCTTACATTGAGAATTTTCCGCCTCTTGTCTTTCCTTCCAAGCACATGGTTGAGGCTCCAATGGCTTGTCTTCATTTGTACCTACACAAGAACTAACACAAGAAAGAGTAGAAGATGAAGAATTGTTAGAACAATGGGTGCTCTCACTCTCAATTTTTCTTTCCTCACCGCTCTTCTCTCTCAATTTTACCTCATGGTCAAGTGTAGTTGGTGGTGACAATCCACTCACATCACTCCTCAATTCCTCTATTTTTTCCTCTCTTAGATTGTCACCGATCACTCTGTCACTTCTCTCTATCTTTTCTCTCTCATTTGAAGTGGAGTGACTCTCATTTTCATCATGCAATGGCAAGACAACAAGATTGTTTGCCTCGGGTTCAAGTACAATGGGTGACTTTGCTTTAGCTGCTTCCCTCAAATCCCTCATTTGCTTGTTGTCTTCCCTTACTTGCCTTGGAGTCAAAGGTCTAAGCACATACTTCCTCCCATCATGCTTGACCGTATATGAGTTGGTCCGGCCATCGTGTACCACACATCTATCATGTTTCCATGGTTTCCCAAATAATAGATGGCATGCTTGCATCGGGACAACATCAAACATGATTTTGTCTTTATAGTTCCCAATGCTAAGCTCAATCAATGCTTGCTTCACCACCTTCAATTCCCCACACTCACTTAGCCATTGTAGCCGATATGGGTTGGGGTGTTTCAAGGTTGGTAACTTCAATTGGGAAATCAATGTTTGGCTCACTATGTTGGCACAACTTCCCGAGTCAACAATCATGGAACAAACTATACCCATGACCCGGCATCTAGCATGAAAGAGGTTTTCCCTTTCGACATTCTCCTCCTCCTTTTCCGTGAAAATGGTACTCAAACTCCTCCTAGCCACCAAGAACATTTGAGGATCATCTCCTTCCTCTATATCCTCCACACAAGCAATCTCCTCATCCTCCTCATTTTCGGGCTCACTATCTTGCTCATACACCAAATTGCCTACCACAACCATGGTTCTTTTTGTAGGACAATCTTTAGCAACATGTCCATACCCTTTACACTTATAGCATTGAGTAGAAGTAGAAGTAGGATTGCTCAAGTGAGTTTTAGAATTACCTCCCAATGGTGGTGTAGACTTTTCATATGTCTTTTTCACTTCTTTGCTAGCACTTGCACCACTTGCACTTGGAAAGTTTGCATTTGGAGTCTTCCATTCTTTTGATTGGCTCACGGGAGTAGGAGCGCTACTCTTGTAACGGTTGGACTTTTCTCCCTTAAGCCATTGCTCGGCTTCAATTGCGGCTTCCAACAAATCTTGAAGTGAAGGATAAGAACGCAACCTCAATTGAGAAGCTATACCATAGCTCAAGCCATTCTTGAAACGGATCATGGTTTGTTCTTCATTCTCGATTTCCATATCCAATACCATCCGGATCTTCTCAAACTCATCATAGTACTCATGAACCATCTTGACACCTTGCTTTAGATCATAAAGCTTCGTGAGTTGTTCTTGACGATACCTAGGAGTTCCATACTTGGTATTCATGAGGTCCTTCAACTCATTCCAAGTCACCTTCACATGCACACCCGCTCTTCTCCTTGTCCTCTTTATGGACTCCCACCAAGTAGAAGCGTAGGACTCAAAAGATGAAATAGCATAAGTACCTTTCTTCTCATCGGTCATCTCATTTGTGTCAAACACCCTCTCCATGTGTAGTACACATTCCATGTATGCCTCCGGATCACAAACTCCCTTAAAGATTGGAAGATTAAGCTTCACACTTTTGAGATTGTTAATGTCACGACCTCCATGGTAACGCTCCGGTTGGCCTCCATAGGGGTCACCATACACACCATAGTCCCTTCTAGTATTCCCTCCAACATATCCAATAGGTGGCCCTCGACCTCGGCCTCTACCCCTATCCATATTTCGACCCCAATTCATACCTCGCTTCGGTTGATATTGATCTTCATACCTATCGGCTTCATCACCATATTCGGCTTCCTCCTCTCTTTGAGCTTCAACAATTTGCTCAAGAGGTTGAACATTTCGAACGGGTCTTGGAGGTGGAGCATTTCCTTAGGGATTGCCCACGGGTTGTGAATTGCCCAACATACACTCTTGAAGAGCTTCAACTTTCCTTTGTTCATATTTCTTGGCCATCTCCACAAAGTGTCCGGGAGTCATAGGAGTGCTATGACTTGTGCCTTCTCCGGATTCAATTTGGACACTCGGGGTCCTTCTTTCAATGGACTCAACTTGGAGACTTGTGGTCACCTTCTCAAGATTTTCAATCTTTTGGCCCATGATATCCATTTTAGAAAGGATACTAGCCAAAGAATTCTTCACAAAATCTTCACCTTTGTTTGCCATTGTACCTACAAGAAGAGCAAACGTTAGTGAAGACACCTCACACACCCCCTCACGTGTATAGCACTCGGGTCACTCGTTTAGTGGTGGTGGATATTTCACTCGGACTTGAGTTCTAGAAGCTTCAAGTAGTTGAACAACAATCCTCAACACAATCAATCAGCTGACAAGTCAAGTGTACTCCGGGGTGAGTGGAGTTAACGTGACTCGATGTACGATAAGCACTTTAAAGTAAGGACTTGAGTCAAAGGATTCTACGGATCTTCTTGGAGTTCTACTCTCCATCTAAGCCACGAATTACCTAATAGCAATACAGGATTAGTGTTAATTAAGCAGGAAAGTTACTTAGATAAGCACTAATTAGAAGTTAAGCAACAAAGAAATAGGAAAACCTAGGAAAAACTACCAAATCACACCTTCAGGAATTGGGGCGGAGCGCCCAGTGGGTGGGGCGGAGCGCCTTCCCAAACCACCAGTAGGGGGGCAGGCGGGGCGCCCAAGAGTGGGGCGGAGCGCCAACTGGGTGAACCCCCTGTTTTTCCAACTCCGATATCTTCGATTTCAAGCCAAAAATTGGTCCGATTTCAACGTGTTTTGCACAAATCCAAGGTACCCAAAGTTGTATAATGATAATATCTTCAAACCCCAATGATTTTCACATCAAAACACCCAACAAACAATGAACAATCATTTCAAAGTGGGTTTCGATTCTTCACTTTTGATGTTATACAACTCTAATTCACATGAAATTTGTTTCAAATTGTTTGTTTTACATAGAAGAACAAACCCCGATAATCAATCAACAATCAACAATTATCCAACCCAAGAATCATCCAAAAATCATCAAGAACAAGGGTTTTAGAAGGGTTTAACAATTTTGAGGTTTTCAAATTTCAAGTTTCTCGATTTCAATCCAAACCACAAGATTGTGGTACCCAAACGACGGGTTTTCAACAAGGATCAATAATCTATAACACCCATAACAAGAATCAAACACACCAAAAAGTTATGACCAATTTTTGAATTTTCAACTTTTTCAATTTTTTTGTATTTTTCTTCTTTCAATAACTTCAACAACAAGAAAACAAAAAGAAAAGATACTAGACACGAAGAACCAATGGTCGGGGGTTTGTAGAAACAATACCTGAGCCTTGCTCTGATACCAAACTGATAAGGATCAAACGCGGAAAAGAGATAAACAAGATAAAAGCGAGACGTGGCTCGAACAAGGACCCAAGTGGCACCGAAGAACTTATTTCGATACACCCCGGGTGAATGTCAAGGAACACCTACACTACGCAACTACTCTCGAGTTACACCCGGAACTCGCAAGTAGAATGATTGGGGAGGGGTTGTTGACCAACTAGAATCCACTAGAAGTAACAAGTCCCAAACATAGGTTGGTTTTCATAAACCCAAAGAGATCCACTCTTTACAACATTCATTCATTATTCAAAATAAGCTAAGTAATGAAAGAGGCTATGCTAAGCTATTTATAGGGGTTTCTAGTTATTAAGTAAAAGGTCTAAATATCCCACACATTAGGCTTTAGGATAAAAGACCATGTAGGGTCAAAATAGTCATAACACCCTTAAGTTTCTCGCAACTCAGCGTTTCAGGCGGAGTGCCTCACAAAATGACCAGTGGGGTGGCCTAGGCAGGGCGCCTGGATAGCGCACGGAGCACCTCACTGTGCAGTGGTTTGGGCGGAGCGCCCCAAGGCTGGGAGGGGCGCCTGACAGACTGCTTTCTAGGGCGGAGCGCCTGGTTGGTCTAGGCAGGGCGCCTCGACCTGGATCTTTCCGGAACGGCTTCAATTCACCTCCAACACTCTTGACTTCTAGTCCTTTGCATCTTCCAAACTTGATACATGTTGAAAGGTGTCTTGGCTTGATTTTCCCCTTATCATCTACCATTGTGGATTGCCCTTGCCCTGGTGGCTGAGTATTTGTCACGAAACCAGCAGCACCTGGTGGAACAGGAGGTGCCTGAACTACTGCCAAGTTACGAACTAGTTGCATCATCATTTCTTTCATAGCCGTAAAGTCCTCGGCCATCTTAGCATGTTGCTTAGCTAAACGAACAAGCTCAGTGTTCTGAGTTTCTTAGGCCATCGTTGTTGGAGTGTTTTCCTGAAGAGGTGCTTCAACCACTTCTTGAACAAGCAGCGGTCCCTTGATTTTGGTGGAATAGGAATGTGGGGCCAGCACGGCAGTTGCTCAAGCTCTATAACCGAATATCCTGTTGTGTATGTATGGAATGCTGCCAGAATTCCGTACCAAATCTCAAAATTCAAAAGCTAATGTGTAAACAAACCAGGTTAGCACAAAAGAATCACAGGTCGCAACCTAAGATTGTTATGTGTCATCCCAAAATGATTCACAGTACAAGCCGCGTGTATGAATTGTATCCCCAAAAATGGCTTACATGCCTTGAGAAAAATCAGAACAAAATTTTAACTGACACGTAATTAGAATAAGGACAAACTTGGATGATTTTTTTTTAATTTTTTTTCTTTAACTCTTTTTCTGACTCAAAGACATAATTTAGACAAACGATACGAGACAGACTCAAAATAAACTGCTTGAACGAGTCAAAAGATATATACAAACTGACACATTAGGTGGGTATACCCGAACAGTGGAAATAATGAGACTCGACATTTTAGCGCAGTTAGATTATTCCACGAGGATCGACTCAAAATACAACTTAGCTAATTGCAATTTATCGTCTGTACCCTGTCCTAATCTTGAAAAATACAATACAAAGTAAAGTGAGATCCTAAAATAATGTTTTTTAATGTTTAATGAAAATTTAAGATTCAACCCGAGGGAGGTTCTAACAGAACTTAAGAACAGATTATGAAACAAACTATATTTACTTTTTTATCCGGAAGGTGATTCCAAAATCAGACACTATGACAACACAAAGATGGACACAATTTTTTTAAACAAACTCTTTGATCTAATTCGAAAAAGAATCTTACAGTATTTAAAAATTTTGGCCATTATGACGACACAAGGATACAAAATATTACACGAATTAGATGCAAAATTGGTTTACAAAAATTGGCCATTATGAAGGCGTAAAACCCCGATAAATTATTTTCCAAAAAAATGGACTTGACTTGGACACAGACTCAAAGACAAAAAAGGGTCCCAAAATTTCACTATTAAACCGGCGCAAAACTATGACAAATTATTTTCTAATACTTGAGACCAAACCGGGACACAAAATTAGGCTCTAAAAGATCTTGAAAAAAATTCGCCATTATAACGGCGTAAAATGACAACTAAAGATATTTTCAGACACGCGACTAAACCCATTTTTCTTTTTTTTTTTCAAAATTTAACACCTACACCCGGTGATCGGTCAGCATAAAAACCCTCTTTCTACAATAAATGCAACACATAAGATGCCAATAATTTGTCTTTTCGGGACACGAGCCCATCTTGACACAAAGGGGTCAGCCTAGACAAGTGCAGTACCGATGTACCACACCTCATTAAGTCAAATATGATGCAGATAATTGGGCCTAAAGATTTAACTCTAGGTGACACAACTGACTCAGTGTCTAGACTGGCTGAAAAACTCGGTGGACAAACCGGGCGGAAAGCGCATCAGGGCCATCCGGAGACAGTGTGTCCGGCCTAAAATCCCGTCACGCCTTCCTCCTAAATCATGGGCAATTTAGTAAGAAGTCCCAGATGCCCCAAGCAATCTGGTAAGTGCACGTGTGTGTTTATTTCAGAGACTCAGAGGATTGCGGAGGAAGACAGTTTATATACAGTTCAACAATATCAAAGCAGTAACATTCAACTTTTCATGTGGTAATGGCAAGAATATAACAACCAAATATTTAATAAATTAAAACATGCGACAATTTTATCAAAGCCGGAGATTCTAGTTTTCACTATCTTCCACAGCGGAGTCGCCAAGCTGTCATGCCCTAAAATTTTATTAACTGAGGTTTCATTATTAAAAGGCTCGTGACTGGTGTTCAAAAATGTACAAAAATTATTTTAGAGAACCTCGGAGTCGCCACTTGACATTGTTTAAGGTGTGCCAAGTCACAAAAAGGTACCTTGGAACACCTCTGACTCGTCTAATGGTCTGCGTTTAGAGATTTGGGTAAAGTTCTCAGTTGACTCTCGAGAAGGTATTAGGTACCCTCGAGTCCTGTGCCAAGCACAGTTGCTTTATTGTCGCAATTTTAATTTGATTAAATATGGTTGTTATATTAATGCCGTTAATTTGAATTTGCACTTTGATTCAGAAAATTTAAAAAGCGTTATTCTTATCCAACCTCACAGAGGACTGGATGAATTTACAGTTTGATTCATAGTAAATAAATAAATAAAACGTATTGCATTTCCGACCCCACAAAGGACTGGTCTATCTTTAAAAGAATTAACTTCGAAAAATAATTAGTTTAACTCAATTTAGTTTTTCTTTTAGCCTAATAAGTAGATCAGAAATCATACTTATTCATGCCTAATCGTGCGAATCTTTCCTTTTTATTGATTTACCTAATCGTATGAGATTTTTAAACCAATTGGTTTGACATAGCAAAATATAATAATTTATTTAATTGTGGTGTGTAAATATTGTCATTATTCCCACTTATTTCTTGAATGTGTTAGTTTACATTAAATGTGCCTACTGCTGCATTAAATGTGCCCATTGCTGCCTAATTTTACACTATATATATTAGTGGATAAATCTTAGAATGATTTTGTCCTCGTTGACATAAAGATTGATCTCCCACCTTATTCTATTTCATAAGTTTTGTTATCATATAATACTTCTTTTAAGTATTTGCTAATTCAAACGATAGGAATACTAAGTACAGTAATTGCTTATTCAAAATTCTTTTCTACATGTGGGCGAGTGTGTCAAAGAATTTTATGCTATATCCAGTAATTAACAAGTTATGAAATTATTACACTATACATTATACATCACACTTGACATGCAAAGTTGATTAGCAGTAAGTAATGATCAATTTTAACCTGAAAATATAAAGCAATAGAATTATTTATTCTATCATAGCTGCATAAGCTCTAACTAGAAAAACACTAACTCATCATCGACCAATCTCAGAGTTCGAATAATTCAGTATACATGAAAGTGGCAAAAGGCTTACGAAAACTTTGTCATTGCTACTGCTTCAAATGAATGCTAAATCGGTACTTGGCAAATTTGTCTATAAACTTCTCTATATTGCACAACTTTATACAAGTGGGCCTAGTCAAGTGGGCCTAGTCAAATATTGCACAACCTTACACAAGTTTCAATTTCCCTTTTATGTTTAGCAGAAAAAAAAAAAGTAAATCATAAAAAAAAAATTGTAGGCACCATAAACATATCGGGCCAGTAGCTGGCCATGTTTCATATTTAAATTGCAAAAAAAAATTCAACATAAGAGAAAATACAAGGTTAAAAGAGTATTTACCTTGTGTAGAAATTCCCAAAACTAATAAAGCAAATGAAATAGCAAGCAAAAGCAACAACCTTTCACTCCAAAGTCAGCAACTAGGACAGCCCTTTTTACACCCTTAACTCGACTTAAACTTCAAGATTTATAACCCAAAAGACTCTTGATATAGAGGTCTTTTGGTTCTAAACCTTTACACTTAATCTCACTTTTTTTTTTCAAGTGTATTTGCTCACATTTAATGGTATGTTTCAGCTTGTTATTGTATGCTTTTAAGAGGAGTAAATGCCCCTATTTAAAGCTAAAAGTGAAGGCCAAAAGGTGGGATGTGGACTTGTACCCTATACTTAAGAGCTTTTGGTCCATTTTTTCAGCAAATACAACAGCTATAAAGGACACTATTTCAGCAGCTCTTGTGCTGTCCCAAAGCTGAAATTGTGTCCTTTACAAGGATACCCAAACACTCATTATACTAACCAAACGTCTAGGACCAAACTAAACCAACTAAACCCAACTAAAACCAACTAAATAAAGCCCTATACTAACTAAACTATAAACTAGAGAGCAACCAAATTCTAACTAAACTAAACCTTCTATTCTGACCTAATTTCTAACCAAATAAGTCCTAGGATTACTCTTAATGCCTCTTAGTAAGCCAAAGAGCAAAACTAATTAACAAACTAACCAATACTCAACTACTTAAACCCAAACAAGATCATGCTAGTTCCCTCATTGACTCCCTGCTACCAAAAAATAGATCAAGCATATTTGGAACCAACACTAATGCAACAGAATATTTCAATCTTAAAGAAAAACAAACAAAACATGCCTTCTAAACTCCTTCATAGGCATAACTTAAACAATTTCCCTATAGAGTAATGAATGAACAACAAATTCATTCAAATTATACTCAGACAACTCAAAATACCAAAGCTAGATCACAGTTTTCTTACTTGAGAAAAATGGAACAAAAGTGCATGATTACAAACAGGACCATAAGACATTTATTAAAAATCAACAAGAAAGCGAACTTTTCAATAACAAGGGAAGCAGTTTCATACTTCAACACAAACCAGAACAACATTTTTTATGCTTGAATCAAAGGAAACAAAAAGCAAGTATCAAACAACCATACATGCTTGATAAAATGATAACAAAAAATTGCATATTTAACTCGAGCAAATCATGGAATAAACCACTACATACTCGTTTCAATGCTTATTCCAAGTCTAGAGCAAAACATCCAGGGACAAGGACAAACTTGGACAAAGACAAACATGAATTCCTATATGTAATTTTGGCATATATAAAATATTACTATCACATTAAACATGATATATGTACGGACTAACCATCTATCTAGACAGTGAACTTAGAAAAAGTAAAGGACTTCCGCCTAACCCATTGAAAACCAATGCATCGCCACTGCTACTGTTGCTTTGCCACTACCTCTAAAGCGCAGCAATATCATCACCAACGGGCTGCTGCAACTCCACCTTTCACGCCATCATATCGCATTAAAATATCATTCGGAGTAGCCCCAAAACATCATCATTTCAGCTCCAACCAATCCGTGGCAGCACCTCCCGCTCATCAAAAACAGCCCCTCCAAAACGTTAAAAAAATAGCCCTTGCCTAAACACTCGCACCACTGCCTCCCTCGTCTCAATGTCCATACACCCTCCAAAACATTGTCACCACACCAAAACAAAACCAAAAAAAAAAAAAAAGAAAATAAGAAGAAAGAAGAAAAATAGAAAATGGAAAGAAAGAGAAACGGGGTAACGGGGGACGGGGTATTGGGAGATGGGGATGAAACAGGTGAGGGGAAAGGGTAAGGGGAGAGAAAGAAAAGAAAAATTCATCGGAAAAATGGGGATGGCCGCATTTTGAGTTTTGACCGAACTTTGACTCTTGATCTACGCCAAACGGTTGCAAATTTGAAGAAGATAGTTGTGGAAATGGAAAGAGGGGGTCAAGATCTTCCAAATGGTATATTTTAGTATTTTTTCGGCCACCAGAGGTGGTGGCCGGCCGGCGGAACTCTGTCGGAGATACGGTGGAGCGGCGGTGGAGGGCGAATTCCGGTGGGGAGAGAAAATTTTGCCAGGGTTTTCCCAGCTCAATGAGAGCTGGAATGGGGAAAGTGAAGTGTTTTCTTAGCTTATATACTTACAAAGTGGGCCGGGTAAAGGAAGTGGGCTAATGGTCTAAAGAGTTGAGCTATTATTTTGCATGTATGGCCATTAAAATAGTCTACATTTGTTTAAAATATACACAATTAACTAAATGAAAATCCCACAATTTAAAAAAAAAAAAATAGGATCATAATTAACACATAATAAGTAGTTAATTAATTTTCAAATTTTACATCCTAATTAAAGACAATTTTAGTTAGAACAAATACTAGAAGTCCAGAAAAATTTGAGGAAACGTCTTAAGAATCTAATACGACTACTTTGAGCAATTTTATGAATTTCGGTGCCAAAATTAGGTGATTACAACTACACATACAAAAAACTACAGAAAAAAACATTCGTCGTCCGGCAGCCGAAGGCGGCAACAGTCATGGAGGATGGTGACTTGGGGGCGGCATGATAGTGTAGGAGAGGGATCTAAAATTTAATCACTATTTTATATGTATCTACTATGTATTGAAAAACAAATGTTGCTACATTTTGAAAATGAGATAATGTGACATTTTTTTGCAAAAAAAAAAAAAATTAATTTGTATAGTTATGTAAATTGCCCATGTGACAATCTTAGGCTAGGACCCCTTATATTATATTGGAAATTTTACATAATAACTACAAGTTTTAGAAGTTATTTATAAAACATAACAATATTTTAGCAAAATTACCCAATATAAGAAATGAAAAGTTAATTACAAAACATAGCAAACCCTTACATTATTACTCCTATTTTTTACAATTTCACTTTTCCTCCTCCCATTTCCTCCAATTTCATCTTTACTCCTCCCATTTTCCCCAATTTCACTTTTTCTCCTCTCATCCTCACTGTAGCTCATTGTATCTCACTGTATCTCGATGTTTCTCAACTACCAACCGCCTCGTATCTCGTTGTACCTTGTTGTATATCGCTATATCTGCATTATTTGCACCGTATTTGAACTATTTATAGACTGTATCTAGCTGTTTCTAGACTGTTTCAGGATTGTTTCATCCCGTTTGTGCGTTGTTTCTCACTATTTTTAAACTATTTCACCTTTTTTTGCATTGTTTCACATTATTTTTTATATTTTGTTTCAAACTTTTTCACTAGCTGATTTAGACTGTTTCAGTGTTGTATCTCGCTGTATCTGCAATATTTTTGCTCCGTATCAAACTGTATCTCGTTGCATCTACGTTGTTTCAGGTTTGTTTCAGTACTGTTTCAGCACCGTTTCAGGTTGTTTTGCACCGTATCTAACTATTTCAAGAATGTATCTAGCTATTTTTAGACTGTGTTCAGTATTATTTCATCCTGTTTGTGCGTTGTTTCTCATTGTTTCTAAACTATTTCATTTTTTTGCGTGTTTCATATTATTTCTTACATTTTGTTTCGAACTTTTTCACAGATGATTCAGACTGTTTCAGCATTATATCTGCACTATTTTGCTTCGTATCTAACTATATTTCATTGTATCTGTGTTGTTTCAAACCGTTTCAGTGCTGTTTTAAGACTGTTTCATCATTGTTTCAAGACTGTTTCAGCGTTGTATCTAACTATATCTGCACTATTTTCCACGGCACCACTAAAGTGCTGCCAAACTTCTTGTAACCTGTTGACACAATAATACATAATCCACAGTTGAAAATCTAAGAAATTTGAAAATTTAGAGATTAAAGTGAAAAAAGAGTTTCTTTAGGAAACCATGAGGAACCTGATATTCAAAAAAGAATCTCGCTAAGGGTCATTAAAAAATATTGTTACAATGGTATTCACCAAGTGGATTCAAAATCTCAAGATTGAAGAGTTATCATGTCATTAGTAATCTAACTAAGCAAGATCAATCCATTTTTGCAGATACCATATTCTTCACCCACATGTTTGACCTCGGTTAGAATTCATCTTCGTCAAATTTGATCATATTCACTTCCTCACTATTTTAGTGTATTACTTATTACCAAGAAACACCCCATAGAAAAAACGACAAGGATGACTCAAATAATCTTGACTCAAACACAAAATTAATTTGATGAAAATTGAAATTGAACGATTGCATAAAATATGAAGATTTTATGTCAATCATTAACAAAAATCTCAAGCTAATAAGAACACTTACCGTATAGATATATACTTGAAGTGTTGACTTCGAGATAAGAAAAACCCGTAAACCTCTAAAACCTAGAACAAAAGGACAAGGATCAAACAAATACCCCTGTCGTGAACATAAAAACAAAATCAAAATCAGAAGGAACACTAAGCTATAATGGTGATTAAATGAGTATCTGTTAATACTATAACAATCACAACAAAAATATGTAATAGTCACGAGCACATCGAAAAGACCAAAAAATAGGATTCAAGACAAGTATTTTTACGTGCAATCAATCATAACAAAAAATCACCTCAAATCTAAAAACCACAAAAGAGATCTATTAAAGGGTAAAATCTTACCTGCAATGGGTGTTTAACCATAGAAAGTCGAAATATTTTTTTCTAATTAATTTTTTGAAAAATGTAATACAATCATAAACTAAAAATGACTAATGGTAAAAACACACTTAGGGCTGCCGTCACACATTTTACTGCTTCTTGAGTTCTTCGATACTTTTGAATCTACTCCTACAACATGATTGGAGAGTTCAACAGAAATGCGATTAGCAAAGAATTGGCCTATAGTAATGAGCTTCTATATTTTTTAATTTAAATGGGTGCATCTTTCATAGACGATGATGATATTTTGCCTAGTTTAAGTTGATTTTGTATTTCAACGATGCAATTGGAAAATCATGGCAATTCTGCCAAAAATTCAACCAGATATTATTTTGCATGTTAGTCGATAATGTGTGCCGGAATCTTTAGGATGTGAGAGAAACATAAAAATAAAGTTTTCTAAGCCTCAATTCAATTAGTAACCACACTAAGGATTTTATTGTGTTTAAGAAAAAGCTGCTGAAACAAATGTTGAAATTTCTTTCCCAATTAAGTTAGGTAATCTTTTCATAATTAGTGACAATGTAACCTTTTCATAGCCAAATGAATGTTGTGAAGGTTTTTGCGGGAGTGTTAATCTTTTGATGTGTTACAATGAGGGTATGCAAAGCCAAGAGTTTTTTTTTTTTTTTTTTTTTTTGTCTCTGTTAAGGTTATAATAATACTTATGTAGTTAATGATAATTACTGTAGAAGGATGTTTTTTCGAAGTTTGTAATGGCCTTTGAGATGTGGCGCCGGCACTGAACTTATAGATTGACGATAGAATGAAGAAGATGACGAGAATAGCTAGCATGGTAATAAAATATTTTTATATTATTAATTAAAATCACGTGTAAAGTGTATGGTAGTTAACTGTGGTTAAGTAGTAATAATTGTAGTTAAATGGAGTAACATGTGTCATTTGCTTATTAGTTGGGTGTAAACACCCGGTGCGGGTAAGTTTTTACCCTTATTAAAGTACCCCAGCCCAGCTAATGTCCAAGCAAAATTTGCCAACGTTCTGCCGATTTGAAGGAGCAAAATGTGTTTTGATTTAACATCCTAATTGACTACAAAGTCCTAATTATTAGGAAAACTTGACTCCTAATTAATTTTGGGACAATTACATTGAGAGACACCCCACTCATAAAAATTACCAAAAACGATCCCTATTTTGCTACCTTACATGACATAGCACCCCCTCCCTTTTTTTTATTTTTTCTTTCACTCCATAGCACCCCCTTTATAAAGAAAAAATACCCTAGCCCCCATTTTTCCTCTCCTCCTTCCCTCCTTGCCATTTTTCTCTCCTCTCTTCCCCATTACACATAATCCGCCGCCCCCTCCCCCCCACTCTGCCACCACTGCCCCACCATCATCCCCTCTCCTCCAAACTACCAATGTTGCCGTCGCCGAGGTCGTCACCACCACCACCGCCGCCGCAGCTTCTTCTTCTTCTTCTTCTTCTTTTCGTTTTTTTTTTTTTTTTACTTTTTGAATAGCAATGTTGATTTTCGTTGTATAATCCGATCCAAACTCCGGTGAGGAGTTTATTTATCGAATTTCTTTTTTTTCTTCACTTTTATCATAAAAATTCATTGAAATCTACTAGTTTTTAATTAAAACTTTTGTTTAATGTTTAGATCTAGTGTTTTTCTTGTATAAAACTGTATAGATCTGGGATGTTTGTTAAGCTTTTGTATAAAAGCTGCCTGAAGTACTGTTTAAAGTCAGTTTTGCGAGTTTATACACTTTTATACATTTTTATACAAGTTTATACAATTCTGTAAACGTGTATAAAAATGTATAAATCTGTATATGTACGCATTAACAGTGTATAAAACACATTCTATGCATTGTAAATTTTTTATAAAGCTGTATATGCGTGTATGAACAATGAATAAAATAGTATAAATTTCAGATTCGTGCACTTTTATGGATGTTTTGTATAAAATTTATATTTTTTGTGTATATTTTTGTATTTTCCCTCTTGCATACACATTTTTATATGTATTTACATGTATAATTTATTATTTTGATAGATTTAGGTGTATAAAATTATCAAAAAATAATTATTTAAACAAATCCACAAATAAAATAAATAAATCCGGTGCATTTTTTATTTTCCGGCCACCGGCCACCGCCGGCCGGCAGCGGTGGCAGGTCGGTTCCTGGTGGAGGGGCAGTGGTGCGGGAGGGTGAGGGAGTGGTTCCTAGGGTTTTAGTTTAAATGGGTGCTATGTTGTGTAATTTTGTAAATAAGGGGGTGATATGTTGTGTAAGGTAAAAATAAATGGGTGCTATGGATGAAATGTGGCCTCTCATTTGTAATTTTGTGTTGAGAGGTGCCTAGTTTTGAAAATTCCCCTTTAATTTTCCTACCCGGCTAATAAGGCAAGTGTGAAACCTAATTGGTTAACAATTGCTATCTCACTGTTCACAAGATTATTAGTATTAATTTTACTATAGCTTTAAAATAATTAAGTTTCAAAATACTAATTAATATTACAATTTTATCCAATATGGAAGTCACTTACGGAGGGTAAAAAAGGCGAATGACATTTCACTAAGATCTTCGTACTTTTAAAATAGTGTGTGTGTGTATATATATATATATATATATATATATATATATATATATATATATATATATATACTAATTGAGAACTATAGACAAGTAAGGTGGCATAGCTCAATGGCCAAGGATTCATATTTTTGGCCTTTTTCCTCACTTTCTTCTTTTTCACTTATGCCTAAATTTACTGTTCATTTTTCTCCATTTTAATGCAAGAACCTTTAACGCAATTTTAGTTGTAGTAAATAAGAAGATATAAATTCAGATTCTACCAACAGCCAAAACCAATTCTTTACCTTACGTAACTGCCATACTAATTCATTGTGTATTACTACTAACTACATCAATGATTGATTATTGCGTATTCTAATGGAGAGCTAAATGCCACCATCCGTTTCAAAGTTGTTGGTGCTTTTACCTCTCCATCACCAAATTAAAATTGAGCCTATTTATACCTAAAGGTTGGGTGATTTGCACAGATAAATTTACATTTATGCTGAAAATTATGATGTCTCATTTCTCTCGATCATACAACGGCTTCAATCATTTAATTTGCATGAATTCTCTTTTCTCTCTTCTGTAATGTTTCCAAAGTATTTTACTCTACAAATTAATCTTTTCAGTGTTCTTTGTATTTATATGTATTTCGATTCTTTTGCTTTAGAGCAATTGCTCACCAAAGGGCAAAGCCCAAAGGTAATCTTTTCAGTTCTCATTGTTCAGTTCTTTGTCTAATTTGATTTTTTTTTTTTTATATTTCAACTATTTTTGTAGGATTATATCAGTTAGGCCCCAAAATGATGATAAGTAGGAATTAAGTTTCCTGAATTCTGTTATGTTTAAATTCTCAGCACAAGAAATTAAGTTTCCTGAATTCTGTTATGTTTAAATTCTCATCACATAAAGAATTTTTCGGGCGAATCATTCAGAGTTTTGATCTTATTCAACTCTAAACTTGAAAAAATCACTGTCATATTCAAAAGAGTTTTTTTTTTTTGGGAAGTTTACATAAATATCCGCCCATCAACAAATATTTACTTCTAGCTGTCCATAACTTTTTCTATCCAATATTTATTACACTTTCTGATCAAGACAAATATTTACTTCTAGCTGTCCATAATATTCATTCCTCCTATAATTCATTTCTCTTGATCAGAAAGTGTAATAAATATTGTACGAGGGATTACCTTATTTTGTAAACATTGGAATGCAGCATATACGCAATCTCCGCATCTTAAGTGACATAGTAATTTTGTAAAGTTTGGCATGAAGCATTATAACTGCAATTGTGTTGGAATCTCCGTTCTTTAATTTGTTCTCAAATTTTTTAATATATTTCGTTATATTTGTGTTTTCAATAATCCTTACTAACATACCTTATTTTTAGGTTAATGATAAGGTAGTTCACATAGAAATGAAGCCTCATCCATCGTTGTAAAAAATGCTGGAAAATGTTGCATCTCAGATTTATGAAGTGCTATGATATAATTAATGTCAAAAAAGGAGGAGGCTAAAGCATTCATCCGGAAGAATGCTACAGTTTGCATAAATAAAAGTCAATGTTCTAGGCTTTTAAGTATTTCCTTTTAGTTTCATTTTTTGTGATTTTCCATTTTGTGACGTGTATAATGCTTAAGTATTGCACAACGAGATGTCAATGGAAGAAAATATACTTAGATATCTTATACGACCAATAACAGAAAGATGCCAGAATACAGATTATTTTTCAGGAGTTTGTAAAAATATATTATTAAATCGTTGATAGATACTGTTAAGAAGAAGACTTAGATCAAAAGTCAGCAAGGTCTATTTGTTGAATTATAAAAACTAATAATGTAATCATTTTTTGGAAGATAGAATACTGGACATAATTTGCGGCTGGAAAGAAAGAGTTGGAGGCACGACTATTCACACAGTAGTAAAACTCTAGACGGAAGAATTACATTGAATTGTACCACAATTAACCTTTTTCATCACCTTTCACTACTCACTTTTGTGACAGTATTCTGTGATTGAAATCCCACCACCGTTATTCACTTAGAGCTCGTTTGGTTTGGTGGATAGGATAAAACAATCTTGGTATTAGATCTTGTATTGGCTAGTCACTTATTTGGTTGCAATTTCTAGTCCCTGCATATGTTAAATCAGGATAAGTAATACATCAATTCTTGTACAAGTTAATACCTGATACCACATGGAATAACTAATACAGATTTTATTTATATCTGGATAAAATACTTAAGAGACAAAATTGTCCTTAATTTAACATTCTATTTTCAGAAAAAGACCAGAGAACTTACGCTGATGAAACCCAATTGATCTTTGTCTATAGTAACAAAACATTTGGTAAAGACATCGCACCTTTGGCGATAAATTTTAAACTTCTAACTCATCAAACTATCATCTTTTTCAATGTATAAAATGAACCCGAAATCTTCTCTTCTGGAGTAGGAAGAATATTGGGTCTTGCCGTGAAATGAAAACTGAATATATTTAAACAATAGAGTGTAAATTTTATTTGACCTCCTTTTTTGTCTTTGTTTTCTTTAGATGACTAAAATACATATTTGAACAAACATTTGAAAGGAAAGTTCTAGGTTCTTGGCTTACTGCTGGGCTTGTAAGGAATGAACGGAGCAAGGAAGAAAGGATTTTGTTGTTAAAAAGGCCAGGGGTATAATGGTAAACCTTAATTTATTTAGTTTAAAAAGAACTATACATATCTTTAATTATACTATGTATATCTAATGTTTAATACAGTGAACCAAACACATGATAAAAATAATTCCGGTATTACTAATTCATGTATTATTAATCCATGTATTATTATCTATATATTATTAATCCATGTATAATTTGTCTCTCTACCAAACGACCTCTTAGTGTATCACAAAATGATTATGTAGTTAATTTAGGAGGTTGAAATGAATTGGAGAATAAGAGAAAAAGGACCCATCTTAAAATACATTGAATGAACAGGATGAGAGAAAAAGAAATCATCCTTTTCCTTAAGTTTTGATAGAATAATGGTCATAGGTGTGTCCTATTGTTGATGTTTGAACTAATTATATACACCATTACTTTTGTTATCTAAGACTGAGCAATGTGTACACTAATGATAAATCTGCTTTATTATTTTTAATATACGATATTAGAAAATAATCATTTTATAAGATCATCAGGAGGTTTTTCGATACCGCACGATGCACGGACACGTTACCTAGTATATTATAATCTCAAAAGTGATGATGTGGCACATTCTATAGCTAGAATCTACATTTATCTTTTTTCTCTTTTTTTAGCATTTTCTCTCATTTTGAGTCCTCCCCCTTCATCTGAGTAACTTTTACTTATCCTCTTTCTTACTTAATTACCACGTTGCTCACTAATTTAATGTCATTATTTCTCCATCAAGTGTAACGTCAATTAGTTGCAGCCCAAGTTTTTGGTAACGTTAGTGAGTGATGCATTAGCTCATGGAAGTTACAAAAATTAATTTGCATTTAAGCTTTAAAAATAGGATAAATTACATCACATATAATTTTATGAAACTTATTTATCAAACATAGAAATACTTTGATTATTTTAAGAAAATAGCGACATTTGTTACAAAATATATCAAAAAACTAAAAACTGTGGTTAAAATAAAGTCTCTAACCCTAATACATCCTCATCTTCTCTCCTTTTCCCTCTCTCTCACACACATAACACCGTCATATCCATGTTAGAATTCCAGTACCAAGTCTCATTAAGTGTAACATTATAGAGTCAAGAACTCAAGGTCTCATCAAGTGTATACGATTAAGCTCGCAGCGCCAACATCCACCCTCCTCTCCCCCCTCCCCCCCCCCCCCCCACCTTTCCTTCTACGGCTACCGCTGCCGCCAACCTTGCCACCATCACCGCCGCCACCAACCTTACCGTCAGAGATTATGCCTTTGATTAAACCGGACTCAACATTGACCCAAACCCCCAAAAAACAACGTCCGAATCTATTCGAATCTCAAGTACTGAACCAATTTTATTCTCCAAAATTTCTTACTACTGTAGCTGTTAGATTTCAGTGCATTTGTGAATGCTATGGTTTGGGGATCTTAAGGTTTAACAATAATGGATGATGCCGCCGTTGCCAAACTTGTCGGAGAAACGTGGTGATGCTGCCTTCAAAACAAGCTGCTGCATATAGATAAAGCTTTTTTTTTTCTTTTTTTTTGCTGCTTCAAGATCTAAAAAATTTTAGATCTGTGATTTTTCAACTTTGTTTGGCAGTTGTATGGCAACTGTATGTGAACTGTATGGAAGATGTATGTGACTTGTATATAATTTGTATGCAATTTTTATCAATTGTATTACATTTGTATCTCGTGTGTTTTAATTGTAAATATGTATGTATAGTTCTTCTTCTTCCCATTCTTTTTTTTTTCATTTTTATGGTGATTATAATGGTGGTTATGGTGGTTGTTTGAAGGTGACAGAATTGTATCTCCATTGTTTTTCCATTGTATGTGCAGTGGTATATTGTACATACACTGTAAATACAATGGACATACAAGTGATATACAATATCATACATCATTTGTATGACTGTATGTCATTTATATCATGTGTATGTCTATTTTATATATTATATATACAATGGAAAAACACTTGGCATACAATAAATAATTTTTTTTTTAAAAATTAAAAAGTCCGGCGACCGGAATCCTGCGGCCAGCTGGAGGTGATGGTTGTGGGCAGGGGGTTGGTGGCGCGGGGAGGGGGGAGGAGAGTGTGGAGGAAGAAAGGGGAAAGAGATCTAGAGTTTTATTTCTACCTTTTATGTATAATTTCTATTTTTTGATAAAAAAGTATTGCTACTTTTGAAACACTAACAATATTGTTACTTTTATGTAAAGTAAAAAAGTTAGTTTCTATACTTATGTAACTAGTTATTCGACACGTGCGTTGCACGTGGATATCATATTATTTATTGTAATATAGCATCCACAAATGATGTGTGTAACAAATGACATATCATCAAAACAAAGGATTACACCTTAATTTGAATATGTACATGCACCTTAATAGTTTATATGATACATACATACTCGAAAATGAGTCAAGAACCAACATATGATTTAATATATTAGAAGTACTAAGCTAGATCACACACATATAAACTATTTAGCTTTTTAAAATATTGGTAGTATCTAGTCATCTTCTCAAAGGTGCATGGATCAAAAGATTTAGATCTTTCCTCCCAAGTTACGGCTAGATCATTTCCTCTATGTTACAGAAAATTTATTCAATTCATTGCAAATGCGCCAATAACCTTATTTCTATAACTGACTAGTAATGAACAGATTAACTGCTAGGGTGCCAACGATTCGGTCGGTTATTTTAAAATATTTGTACCGTACCAATTTTTTCGATTATTTTAATATGTGTAGACAATATTTGAATTTTTGAAACCATCCCAGTCATCTCGGTTTCTCTTCGGTTTCGGTACGGTTCGATTAATTTTTCGATTTTTTTTACGTAAGCTAAAACTACCTACAAACAAAGATGTATTATTGCAAACAAATCAATAACAATGTAAAACATGTCTCACTTTCTTTACAAAACTCATATGCTTGGGTGAATGAACCAAAACAGTAATTTCATTTTAACTAAGTAACTTATATTACAAACCAATAATGATATCATATTCCAGTTGAGTATTTGATTAGGGCTGCCTAAAGAGAATTCATGAGCAATATAGGGGATGTGAAGCGCTTAAAATGTAAAATTTCAAGACTACATTTTTAAAGAGTGGATATGAATGCATAAAACAAAATACAACACTAAACATCGAGATCATTTTGATTGTCAAATTCAAGCTCTTCATTTCTTCAAATAGATATTTGACTATCATCTATTATTTTACACTAAATTAAATTTAAAACTGAGATTATTTCATATATATATATATATATATATATATATATATATATATATATACATATATATATATATATATATATATATATATATATATATATAAAGAGCTTAAAGCTTTATCTAAGTGAACAAACTTTACAAAACCAACACAGATAATTACCTGCAAACCTTATAAAATAAATCTATCACTTCATGGAAACTATATTTAAAGGAGATTGGAATCGAGAATTGTTGAATATATCTCACTTCTGCAGTATAGTAGATTCAACTTTGAATAGTAGTATTCAGTGACGGAACCAGGATTTTCACTAAGGGGTATCAAAATTAAATAATTTAACATATAAATAAAACTAAGGATACTCAATATATGATATATCTACATAAAAATAATTTTTTTACCTACTTGTACAATGTAATTTCCGGGCGAAGGGGTCCGCCTATGGTAGTATTTGTATTGCTACAGTAGGTTGGATTTTGGGGTTACTACTTCCACCCTAAGGCTCAAGCTCAAAGGTAAAATATTTTATGCATTTTTATTTTAAAGCCTACCTAGAAACATATAGACATATTTATACATACAGATCTAATGTATAAAATATATTATATGCATATAATTCTATTTGGTTCGGTTTATTTTTAAAATAAAAAATCTAACCTAATTATTTGGTACGGCTACAACTTTAACTTGAAACCTACGGTTTTGAGAAAAAAAACCTCAAAATCGGTTCGGTACGGTACGGTTCCCCTAGCTAGCGGCATTCATTTAAACAAATGGATGATATGTACTACAATAAAAATAAATAAAATAACTTCAAAAATAAGAAATATAATCGTAGTATACCCAGACTTTTAAAACAAAATTTCGATACTAGCAAAGATATAATGACAAATTAGAAGAACCATCAATAATCTTGCATATAGTCATCCCAATGATGGAACTCTATATCATAGAATAACATAGAGGCAGTATATTATTCTGCTTTAGTTCGTCTGATGTTTTCCACTTTGTTCCATCAGTAGCACAGTTTAAGCGACAAACATTAGGCATCTACATTTTGCACTTTCAATATTTCACCTAGTTTTTGGGCACGCACTTTGCGCGTGGACCTTATAAATTAAATTAGATTTGAGCTACAAACTTTCTAAATAGCTAATCTTTAATCTGATTATACATTTTTTTTATTTATTGAACTATTTTTTTTTTTTTTGTATATAATAATTGAAAGGTCTAACAACATCTAAAGGGTAGAATGGTCGCTTACTTTTTACTTAAGGGATTGGCTCTTTTAGAATAGTATGATTAACCCATAAAAATATTATGGCCGGGTGAGGTAAATATTCATGTGGACCTGAACAATGATGATCCACAAAGCCCTCTTCTTACTTCATTGCCTATTCGTTCATTTCTCACAACGGTTCAACAAGTCAAGAAATGTTCTTTTTTTTCTTCTATACATTGGTTGCAATATAGTTGTTGTTGGGTTTTTTGGAAGAATGTGAATGGGAAATGGGTGAAAGATAAAAAAGTTCCTTTTTGTAAGGAAATGCACTTTCTCCCACATTGGTAGAGGAAAAGGCTTTTGTTGGGTTTAAATAGAGATTTACTTCTCTTAGCTCTTAAAAGGGTTGAGAAGAAGGGAAGCCTCACGCCGTCGTCGTCTCGGCTTCGGCTTCGGCTTCGGCTTCGGATTCGGTCAATTGATATGATTGATTGACTTAATTTTTGGACCAACAAAAACTAAATATATTAATTAATTAATAAATAATTAATATTTAATCTTAATCCATTTTTGTAACGGGCAGCTGAAGTGAACTCAGCAGATTAATTCCTCCACGTTTTCCCTCCACGTCTTCTCATTAAAATCAGTCATTAGTGGTAGATTAATTCATCCACGTTTTCATATTAAAGTCAGTCATTAGTGGTCAATTAATTCCTCCACATTTTCTCATTAAAGGCAGCTGTGTCTCTTCGTATTTTGGTCTGCCCGTGGCTATATAAACTAGTCATTCGTCAGTCCTTGACACACTGAACACAGACACAGAACTCGGACAGAAAATATATCTTACTGCATCCCCTCTCTTTCAGCATACAAAAGTAAGTCGTGTGATTTGCTCCGTTCCTTTGTGTTCGTAGTGTTCTGCCGTTTGAAGTGCCGCTATGGTAGAACTGTCATCCCGTTCCATCCTGGGAGAAATTAACCCGTGAACCTTGGGCATTGTGAGGGGGTTTGATTTCTTAAGGAGACACAAGTGAATTGTGGGCTCGGGATCGTCCCCTAAGTACTGATTATATACATATCTGGTTTTGTATTTCCTGATTTATTTTGAACGCAGAAGTAACAAACTTAAGAAATCTAATATTATTTATTTTCTGCGCTTAAATAAAGATTGTTTAAGGAGACTGGTTAAGGAGACTAAAACCTTTGTGGTTTTCTACTCCTATACTGTATATTAATCTGCTTGTGGAGACTAAAACCTTCGTGGTTTTTCTACTCCTAATTACTGTTAAATAATCTGTTTGTGGAGACTAAAAGCCTTTGTGGTTTTTCTACTCCATTTGTTTAAACAGTTTATTGATATTGTTTCTGCTTGTGTCATTTTGACGGAGATGACAAACGGAGTGGATCCAACTGTCCCTGTTGTGAGTACTAATGCTACCACAGTTTCTGGTGCTGCTGGGCCTAGCCGTGCTGCTGCAACGGTTATGCCACCTGCAGAAAAGCCGGGGAAGTTTTCTGGTGTGGACTTTAAAAGGTGGCAGCAAAAGATGTTCTTTTATCTGACCACCTTAAGTCTGCAAAGGTTTATTAAGGAGGATGCTCCAGTCCTGACTGATGAAACACCTGAAAACGAATGCTTTCTTGTGATTGAGGCTTGGAAGCATTCTGACTTCCTATGCAAGAATTATATTCTAAGTGGCTTGGAAGATGACTTGTACAACGTTTACAGTAATTTTGAAACGTCTAAGAAACTGTGGAATGCTCTAGAAAAGAAATATAAGACAGAAGAAGCTGGACTGAAGAAATTTGTGGCTGCCAAATTTCTGGATTATAAAATGGTGGATAACAAATCTGTTGTGTCCCAAGTCCAAGAACTTCAAGTCATTATCCATGATCTCTTTGCTGAAGGTTTGATCATGATTAATACTTATGTTAAGAGTATTAACTATATTGTTGCTAACAAACTTTTCTTTGAAGGTTTGGTGATTAACGAAGCGTTTCAAGTTGCAGCCATGATTGAAAAGTTACCTCCATTATGGAAGGACTTTAAAAATTACTTGAAACATAAGCACAAGGAGATGACCCTTGAAGATTTGATTGTACGCTTAAGGATTGAAGAAGACAACAAAATCTGCTGAAAAGAAGGCTCGTGGAAATGCTACAATAGCGGGAGCAAATATTGTTGAGCATAATCCAAATCAAAATAAGAGGAAGAAGCCTTCTGGAGGGAAGACCAACCCAAGCAAGAAAAAGTTCAAGGGAAATTGCTACAACTGTGGCAAGAGTGGACATAAGTCCGTAGACTGTCGTGCTGCAAAGAAGGACAGGAAAAAGGAAAAAGGTCAAGCAAACATGGTTGAACAGAATAAATTGGCCCAAGGAGTGCAAGACATTGATCTGTGTGCTATGATTTCTGAATGCAACTTAGTTGGAAATCCTAAAGAATGGTGGATTGATTCAGGAGCCACCCGCCATGTTTGTGCTGTGAAGGAGGCCTTTGCTTCATATGCTCCCGCTGGACCTAATGAGGCGCTCTCTATGGGCAATTCTGCAACGGCCAAAATTGAAGGATATGGAAAGATATTCCTCAAGATGACGTCTGGCAAGGTTGTGACTCTGAACAATGTTCTTCACGTTCCTGAAATAAGGAAGAACTTGGTGTCTACTGCACTTCTCGTTAAAAACGTGTTTAAGTGTGTGTTTGTATCTGACAAAGTTGTAATAGCTAAGAATGAGCTGTATGTAGGAAAAGGTTACCTGACTGAGGGCCTTTTCAAACTCAATGTAATGGTCGTTGACACTATGAATAAAATTGCAGCTTCTTCTTATTTACTTGATTCAAATAATTTATGGCATTATCGTTTGGGACATGTCAATTATAAAACCTTGCGGAAAATGATCAATTTGGAAGTATTGCCTAAATTTGATTGCGCTAAGTCAAAATGTCAAATATGTGTTGAGTCTAAATATACTAAACACCCTTACAAGTCAATTGAAAGGGATTCTGAACCATTAGACTTAATTCATACGGATATTTGTGACATGAAGTCAATACCATCTCGCGGTGGAAAGAAGTATTTCATAACTTTTATTGACGATAGCACTCGTTACTGTTATGTTTATTTACTTAGTAGTAAAGATGAGGCAATTGACGCATTCAAGCAATACAAAAATGAAGTTGAAACACAACTTAACATATGATCAAAATGATAAGAAGTGATAGGGGTGGCGAATATGAATCTCCTTTTGAACAAATATGTTTGGAATATGGCATTATTCATCAAACAACTGCCCCTTACACGCCTCAATCTAATGGGATTGCGGAAAGGAAAAATCGGACATTAAAGGAGATGATGAATGCCTTGTTAATAAGTTCGGGTCTACCCCCGAACTTGTGGGGGGAAGCTACATTCACGGCTAATCAAATACTCAATCGAGTTCCCCATAGCAAAACACTTTTCTTTCCATATGAAAAGTGGAAAGGAAGGAAGCCCAACTTGAATTACTTCAATGTGTGGGGGTGTTTGGCAAAAGTGCAAGTCCCAAAACCCAAAAGGTTTAAGATTGGACCGAAAACAGTTGATTGTGTTTTCATTGGATATGCTATAAATAGTAAAGCATATCGGTTTCTGGTTCATAAATCAGAAAATCCCGACATTCATGTTAATAGGGTGATGGAATCAGATAGTGCTGAATTCTTTGAAACTATATATCTGTATACGAAGGAATGTGAGTCAGTTGGTGAAAGATCCAAGCGACCTCGGGAAGGAACCAAAGGAAATTCACCAAATAAGGAAGAACCAAGACGAAGCAAGCGTCAAAGAACTTCTACTTCATTTGGAGATGACTTTGTCACTTTTCTTTTGGAAAATGAGCCTCGGACGTTTAAAGAAGCAATGTCTTCTTCAGACTCTCCATTTTGGAAAGAGGCAGTCAATAGTGAAATAGAATCTATTTTGATCAACCATACTTGGGAGTTGGTTGATCTTCCTCCTGGAAACAAACCATTAGGTTCTAAGTGGATTTTCAAAAGGAAAAAGAAAGCTGATGGCACTATTGACAAATACAAGGCAAGGCTTGTTGTTAAAGGCTATAGACAACAAGAAGGTCTTGACTACTTTGACACATACTCGCCGGTAACCAGAATTACATCCATACGTATGTTAATAGCGTTAGCCGCTGTGTATGGTCTTGAAATCCATCAAATGGACGTTAAGACAACGTTCTTAAACGGGGATTTGGAGGAAGAAATTTACATGGAACAACCTGAAGGGTTTGTGGTTCCGGGTAAAGAAAAGATGGTGTGTAAACTTGTTAAGTCGCTTTATGGACTAAAACAAGCACCTAAACAATGGCATGCGAAATTTGATCATACAATGTTGTCAAATGGCTTTAAAATTAACGAGTGTGACAAATGTGTTTACATTAAGAACACTCCTAATTATGTAGTCATTGTTTGCTTATATGTGGACGACATGTTTATAATGAGCAATAACATTGCCAATATAAATTCTACGAAACGTATGCTGACTAGCAAATTTGATATGAAAGACTTAGGAGCTGCCGACTTAATTCTGGGTGTTAAGATCCATAGGACTCCTCAAGGTCTGGCTTTGTCTCAATCTCACTACATCAATAGTGTGCTTGAAAAACTTAAATATTTGGATTTTAAAGTTTCAAAGACTCCTATTGATGTAAACCTTGCTCTTAAAAAGAACAAAGGTCAAAGCACGTCGCAACGGGATTATGCTCGTGTTTTGGGAAGTTTGATGTACATCATGAATTGTACTCGTCCAGATATAGTTTGTGCTATAAGTAAACTAAGTCGATACACGAGTAATCCCAATCAAACTCATTGGATGGCAATGAAACGTGTTTTGGGATATTTAAAATATACCCAAGACTTTGCATTGCATTATAACAAGTATCCTGCAGTCATTGAAGGATATTGTGATGCCAATTGGATCACCAGCACAACTGATTCTAAGTCCACAAGTGGATATATTTTCGCACTTGGTGGAAGAGCGGTGTCTTGGAAATCATCCAAGCAAACGTGTATTGCCCGCTCTACAATGGAAGCTGAATTTATAGCTTTAGATAAAGCCGGTGAAGAAGCTAAATGGCTTCGGAACTTTTTGGAAGACATTCCGTTCTGGCCTAAGCCGTTGACACCAATTTGTATACATTGTGATAGTCAATCGGCTATAGGTTTAGCTAGGAATATCATGTATAACGGTAAGAATCGTCACATACGACGAAGGCACAAAACCGTTAGGGACCTACAAGGGATAATGTATCGGATCCGCTTACAAAAGGCCTAACTAAAGAGGCGGTTGAGTGTTCATCGAAGGGAATGGGACTATGGCCAAGGACAAGTCATCACGGCGGTAACTCTACCTAGGAGACTGGAGATCCCAAGAACTAGGTTCAAGGAGAATACAAAGTTGTGTATGACGGTCCAACATTGTCAATTAACTGTTTGGTCCATTCTCGTGATGAGACAATGTTCAAGTACCAAGGATAAAATGCTAGAGGCATTTTTTAATGATTATCTAAGTTTGATATTGTAATTATCAAACAGTGTATATCTATAGGATTACACGTTTAGAAATCACCTATGTAAGTGTGAAGTGGAAGCCGCTTCAAGGAGAATTCGGTATGGCTAGTTCTCTAAGCACTTATGAAACTAGGCGGTGTTCATGGCTGAAACGAACACAACAGTGAGAACCAAAGACGGTTAAGGGTTAGTTGTGTGACTTACGTTGTCTAGGTATACACCAAAGCTCAACGGTTCAAAGATATTAAATCTACCGATTGACCGAGTATATCCGATGTATGTTCACTATGGAAAGTTCAAAGGGAAACCTACTTATCCCGATGCAAATAATTCTTTCTTGCAAATCACACAACTCTGTCATGCATATCTCCAATATAGCCATTCCCCATTCATGTGGGCGATTGTTGGGTTTTTTGGAAGAATGTGAATGGGAAATGGGTGAAAGGTGAAAAGGTTCCTTTTTGTAGGGAAATGCACTTTCTCCCACATTGGTAGAGGAAAAGGCTTTTGTTGGGTTTAAATAGAGATTTACTTCTCTTATCTCTTAAAAGGGTTGAGAAGAAGGGAAGCCTCGCTCCGTCGTCGTCGCTCGCTCGTCTCGGCTTCGGCTTCGACTTCGGCTTCGGATTCGGATTCGGTCAATTGATATGATTGATTGACTTAATTTTTGGACCAACAAAAGCTAAATATATTAATTAATTAATAAATAATTAATATTTAATCTTAATCCGTTTTTGTAACGGGCAGCTGAAGTGAACTCAACAAATTAATTCCTCCACATTTTCCCTCCACGTCTTCTCATTAAAATCAGTCATTAGTGGTAGATTAATTCATCCACGTTTTCATATTAAAGTCAGTCATTAGTGGTCAATTAATTCCTCCACGTTTTCTCATTAAAGGCAGCTGTGTCTCTTCGTATTTTGGTCTGCCCGTGGCTACATAAACCAGTCATTCGTCAGTCCTTGACACACTGAACACAGACACAGAACTCGGACAGAAAATATATCTTACTGCATCCCCTCTCTTTCAGCATACAAAAGTAAGTCGTGTGATTTGCTCCGTTCCTTTGTGTTCGTAGTGTTCTACCGTTTGAAGTGCCGCTACGGTAGAACTGTCATCCCGTTCCATCCTGGGAGAAATTAACCCGTGAACCTTGGGCATTGTGAGGGGGTTAGATTTGTTAAGGAGACACAAGTGAATTGTGGGCTCGGGATCGTCCCCTAAGCATTGATTATATACATATGTTGTTTTGTATTTTCGAATTTATTTTGAACGCAGGAGTAACAGTTGTGTTTCATGATTAGGTTTTGTATGATTTTGCATGTTCTGTATCTCCTCTGTTATGCATGTTTGTGTTGCTCCATTCTTTTCTTCTTCTTTTTATCTCTTTGGTTTATCTTCTCTCTATTTAGATGAAAAGTGTTTGGTGTATTGGATGTCAGGAGAAGCTAATCAAGATAAAAAATGTATCTTTTGGAATTTTCTCAAATTTAAGAGTAGACTAAATTGGAGGAAGTACGGAGATTTGATGGCATGAAGAAGTAGTTTGTATCTTTTAGAATTTTCTCAAATTTAAGAGTAGACGAAAATAGAGGAAGTACGGAGATTTGATGGCACGAAGAAGGGTCTAAGTTAGAAAAGTGAGTAACTTCGTTTTTACATGCTGAAATTATTTGATGAAGAAAATATCGACACTCTTTGAATTTTAGTATTTTTTATTGTCCTTTTTTTTTTGGTAGAAACACGAAACGACATTAGATTAAAATTACGGGATGTTACAACTAGCGTTCATACGACTATTAAGAGGAGTCGTAATGCGATTATTACAAACAACAGTACTAGGGAAAGAAATGGCATAAAGCGCATTTAGATTCCCTAACGTAGACAACATAGCACAAATATTATCCGATGTCCTAATAACAAAAGCAGTGCCAACACTATCTTCCAACAAGCATTGCTGGACAAAATCAGACGGCACCACATAGTGGAAAGTAGTGGAGGTGATGGACTGGTAGGGAGCTCCTTTTGCCAAGAGGTGACCTACTCTATTTCCTTGCCGAAAAATTATGCCTGATGGTTGGCATGTTCAGCAGGATCATCATTGACCTGCAATTTAAAACAATAGAGGCATAAGTAGGGGTGCGTTTATCAAGCAAGCGTAATATATCCGTTGAGTCAGTTTCTATCTCTAATGAGTTGAATTCCTGATGGATGGCCAAGGATAAACCATGAAATAAGTCTAAAAGTTCAACACGCATGTGATTTTGGCAATGTACATTTTTGTGGAAACCTAGAATCCAGTTTCCATTGATGTTACGAAAAACACCCCCAACACTGGCTATATTATTTTGGTGGGAATAAGCTCCATCAATGTTGAGTTTGATTTTACCTAAGGGAGGAGGAAACCAGGCTACCTTAATGGCAAGGTGACGAGCAGATCGGATGTCTTTCTCAGTAAGGAGAATGAATTCCAGGATTTTGGAATGAATTTGCCCAAGTGTTATGGATTTATCTAAATTGTTAATGTTATTATTATTACGATTAAGGCATAGATTCCAAAGGACGAAAGATAAGAATTCAGGCCAGTTGTAGTAGGTTGAATTAAGCTTTGGGGAAAGGTCCTTGAGCTTAGGCATCCAATTGATATGATCAATAGAGCTGACATCAATAGAGCAGCTAGTCCAAAAAAATCTAGCAATAGGACAGTCCACAAAAATATGGAAGAGATCCTCAGTATTTGTTCTATATACAGGGCAGTTTGGATCAATGTTAATACCAATTTTATTCAAGTAGGAACGGGTAGGGAGTCTATTGTGAAGGCATTGCCGTAGAAAAAACTTAATTTTATTAAGGGTGTTGAGAGTCCAGATCCAGTTAAAGTCCTGGCTGACGAGGGCCTGAGGTTCAATTATACCATAGATGGACTTGAGAGAGAAAAGCCCATTACTATTGAGAGTCCATATGGGGTAATCAATATCATCCGGACAAAGAGAAGGAGGGGATTTGGATAAGATGATTAGTAATGCCATTAGAAAAGTCAAAACATAAACTTCCTTGATTGTTGATAGCATCAGCCACCTTTAAGTTGGTTTCATACAAGGTTAGAGGGCCACTAATAGAATGTCTAATAGGAATTCTATTTGGGAGCCAACTTTGATTCCAAAAAGATATGGATTTACCATTACCTATGATGCAGTGAGAATGATCATTACATATTGGCCAAACTCTAGAGATGTTATTCCAGGTAAATG
The DNA here is from genome assembly GCA_029990175.1 of Petunia secreta. Classification (NCBI taxonomy): domain Eukaryota; kingdom Viridiplantae; phylum Streptophyta; class Magnoliopsida; order Solanales; family Solanaceae; genus Petunia; species Petunia secreta. The sequence goes on from JARKIP010000003.1 coordinate 29,772,274, forward strand.
ATTTGGACTGAGAAACTCGATTAAAAATGTATTTGTTGCTAACTACTTGAGCCCAAAGAGAGTTTGGACAAGAAAAACATCTCCAAGCAAGACTAGTAAGCAAGGCTAAGTTTTTAGTTTTGACTTTGGTTATGGCTAGGCATCCCAGGTGCGTAGGTTTAGTAACTGTATTTCATAATATGAGATGAAGCTTTTTCTTAGTAGCAGTAGTTTCCCATAAGAAGTTTCTTTGCTTTTTATCCACTACCTTAAGAGTTTTGGAAGGGAGTAACTGATATTACATTATGTGATTAGGGATAGTATTAAGGGTTGACTTAATAAGAGTTGTCCTACCAGCCATATTGAGGAAATTTGTTTTCCAACTAGAGAGTTTCGAGAGGAGATTGTCAATAAGGAATTGGTAATCTCTGTGTTTTGGTTTGCAAGTTAGCATAGGGAAACCAAGATATTTTCCAAAAGACTTACTAATTTTCATTTTCAGGATGGAGCCCAGGTGATTTGCTACACTTGAAGACACATTATAAGAGAAGACGATTTTGGATTTTATAGTGTTGACTTTTTCCCCAGAAAGATTACAAAAAAGATCTAGAGTTGCTTTGATGGAAAGCACAGATTTTTCATTTGCTTTAACCATAAAAGTAAGATCATCTGCAAAGAGTAAATGGGATATTTCAGGACCTTTTGGCGATAATTTGATAGGGTTCCATATGTTGAGGTCCACATTATAGTTAATATAGACAGAAAAGAGTTCAAGACATAATATGAAGATATAGGGGGACATGGGATTTCCTTTTTGAATACCCCTAGTGGGGTTAAAAGATTGTGTCCTGGAGCCATTTACAAGGATATAAATGGACGATGAGGAGACACAGGATAAAATAAGTTTAGAGATCTTAGGAGAAAATTTGAAGAAGGCCAGCATGGTACGAATGAATGACCATTCAAGATGGTCAAAGGCCTTCTCAAGGTCTATTTTAACCAGCATTTCTCATTTAACGCCTTTCATAAGAGAAAATTTATTTAAAATTTCCTGGATTATAATGGCGTTATCAGAAGCTCTTCTATTTTTCAGAAAACAAGATTGACAGGGACTGATCAAGCTATCTAAATAAGGTTTGATGCAATTTGAGATAATTTTAGTAATGATCTTATAAATTGTGTTGCACAAACGTATAGGACGAAAATTTTTAAGATTAACAGCATTTTTAAATTTAGGAATTAAGCAAAGATAGGTAATATTAGCATATTGGGGAATATGACTAGAAGAGAAAACCTGATAACAAAAGGATTTGACTGAGGGTCCAACGATATCCCAATATTTTTGGAAGAAAAAATGGTGGAGCCCATCAGGACTAGGAGCTTTTTAAGGTTGAAAGGAAAAGACTGCCTAAGTTATCTCATTATCAGTTAAAGGACGATCGAGATTTGAAAGGTCTGTTTTATTATATCAAGTAGAGCCATTCTCAAAGGGATTTATTTTACTAGCAAAATGACTAGTACTAAAAAGATTTTCAAAGTAAGTAATAACATGATTAGCTACCTCAGATTGATCAAAAATAAGTTTACCATTTTCATCCTGAAAATGAGTAATTTTATTTTTCCTACGACGATTAAGGGTAGTAACATGAAAATATTTAGTATAAGCATCCCCCTGGTTTAACCAATTTATTCTAGATTTGAGGCGCCAAAATTCTTCCTTATTTTTCAATAGATTATTAAAATCAGTCACCAATTTGTCTTCTAACTTTTGAAGGAAGTAACTAGTAGAATATCTAGGAGAAGACTGAATACCATTAATTCCAGCAAGTAAGATGGATTTTTTCTTGAAAATGTTGCCAAATACAGTTTTGTTCCAGGTAGTAATCTCATCCTCGAACAATTTCGAGGTCTCATAGAAGGGTTTGTTCGACCAAGCATAATTAACTATTTTGCGAAAATCTGGATGGGATGTCCACATAGTTTCCAATCTAAACGGCTTCCTTCCATTTATAGTAGGCTTTTATTGAGACTAATAAGAATAGGATGATGATCAGAGTAGGTCTTAGGTAAATGAATTACTGACGCATCTTTAAACAATGTTATCCAATTATTATTGGCTAAGCACCTATCTAAACGCTCCATTATAAGGCTAGCTCTACGTTTACTATGGTTAGACCAAGTATACCTAGGGCCCTGAAAACCTAGGTCTATAAGCTTGCAGTAGTTAATAAAATTCTAGAAACTATTAGCATTTTTAGCAATAATAGGTCTACCACCAAATTTGTCATTTTGAGATAAAATTTGGTTAAAATCACCTCCAATAATCCAAGGACCCTTGTAGTTGTCATATAAATTAGCTAATTCATGCCATAACATATTGCGATTTATACAAGAATTACTAGCATAAATAGTTGAAAAAAGCCAAGGAATTTGAAAAGAGGAATTATTTACCTTAATCATGGCATGAACCTCATTTTCTTTGATGTTCACATTTGTCACAGTAACTATATCAGTTTTTCAAAGCAGTACAATCCCACTAGAACGACCAATAGCAGAGACTTCAGCATAATCAGAGAAATCAAATCTAACTCGTAGGTCATGATGGTCATCCATTTTAGTCTCAAGAAGAGCTACTACTACTGGCTTATGAATGTCAAGAAGCACCTCAAAGTTTCTATTAAAGTCTGGATGATGAGTTCTTCTAACGTTCCAAATAATTATATTAATCTGACTATTCATGTTGACCATATTATTAGGGTTAGGATTTTGATCATATAACATATCCTGTTCAGGGTCAGTTCTGAGTGTTTGGTTCAACACTCCTGCGTATTTCCCCACAATCCAGTTTGCAGGTGCCCTCACATCTAATGAGCACTTTTAAAGGGAGTGATGACAAGTGAACATTACCTTTTTGTCTACCCTTTCCTTGAATAACATGATAGCTAAATCCCTTAGGTTTACAAACTACACGTGACTCTCCCTCCCCCTTGCTGCGAGTTGTTCTAGCTCCCTCCTCAAGTTTGCTTCTGGTTCTTGAGCATTGGGATGGTGTTTTGGAGACGGTGGTGGAGCTGGTGGGGGGTATATCCATCTGCATGGGTGGTTGGGGTGGAGGATTCTGAATTTCCATCTGCACGGGGGGTACATTCACACCCAAGTTTTTCACACGAGGTTCCATGGCATTTTCCATTCTTTGACCCTGTAATGGTTGATTCTGCGCTAAGTCGCAAGGGATGAAGACTGGATTCCCCGGTGGAAGTACACGTGGTGGAAAAAATGGAAGGTCGTGCAGAAGTGGTTCCTGGTGAAACATTCCTTGCATGAACTGTGGCCACATGTTGTTCATGTAATTTTGCATCGTAAAGTGCATTCCCTCGCTTACAATTGATGCAAGATAAGCAGGGTTTTGAATCACAACAAGAGCTGGTTGACCCAAGATTTCCATTGGAACTGATATCGCATAACCCCAGAGAGTCGACTCCAACCATGACTGTGGAACTAGATTTTGTGGTGGTGGAAGGGTAAAGATCATTGGTTGGAGTAGAAGAGGTAGTTGATTTAATTGGGGGATGTTGTTTGGATTCAATGTGGCTTTTTCCTTCTTCCTTAGTTGATGTTGTTTGAGTAACTCCTTCACTTGGAGTTGCAGACGTTTCTTGACATACGATTTTTTTATTTGAGAGTAGAGTTATAGAGGGTGTGTGAGTGGGGGTATAGCAATCATGTTGCATGGTCAATAACTTGTTTGAGTTGCCAAAAGTGGACGTTGGAAAAGGTAGACAGGCTTTTAGCTTTGGATTGTCAGTTGGGGAGATAGTGGAAGTGGTTTGGGTGGGCGGTGAAGTGTTAAAGAAACTCTCACTTACACGACAAACGAATGTAGGAGTATAATTTTTGGTTATAGTGTACTCGTTGTCACTGTTTGTCGAAGTGGATACAGTGGTCTCCTTGTTTTTAGCGTTGTAGGAGGATTGTTGGGTCGTCAAGTCCATGTGGGCAAGGGGGCCCATCTCTGCATCAACCATCGAAGCTTTAGGAGACTTAGGAAATATCGATTTTTGCATGGCTTCTTTTGACGAATTTTTTGGTGAGTTAGTGTTATCAAAACACAAATCATTTACATGGGGGTTTACAGCTAACGTGTCATTACAAACTATATTAGTGGAATTTTCTTGATTAAGTGAAGTTAAAGTAGAAAATTTATTATTACAATTAATAGGAGTAGAAAAATCCTTATGAACGGTAGATGTATTAGCAATTTTCTTATAATAAGAAGGATTAGAGGACTTACCTGCCCGCTTACCATTAAGACTTGCGGCGGATGGAGTGATGGGCACCCATATCGAAGTATTTTCATTGAATGGGGGTTTTGATATAGTAGGTTGATTTTTTTTCTTTTTTGGAAATGATACAGTTTGCCATTCAAAAACCCCTTCTTTGGTTTTTAATTTTTGTAAAGGAGTGGTTTGGCTATTTGTGGAAGTAGATGGAATATCATTTGGGACAGTGTAAGGGAAAGAATTTTGAAGATGGCTTAGTCGGCCACAACATTTACATAGGAGATTTTCACCTTCATAAATAACACATTGTTTGTGATGCTCGATCAAAATGAAGCTTTTTACTGGTGTATCCAAGGGTACTTCGATGCACAGCCTGGCATACCTAGCTCTAAGAGTTGTTGAAGTTTTGAAATCAATTTTTAGGAGTTTGCCTAAGCCATTGCCTACTTTTCTCAGTACACCTTCATCGAAAAATTCAGTAGGCAAATTAGGAAGGCGTATCCATATAGCAGTAGACAATAGCTTCACATCAGTTGCAACAAAATTTGATTCCCAGCATCGAATAGTTAGGAAGAAACCATTCACAAACCAGGGCCCTTCAGTTAATACTTTATGTAAACTTTCGTGCTTATGAAATTTGGCAATGTAGAAATCCTCCCCTAAGTCGATTAATGGAAATTCTTCTGATAGTTTCCATATCTGCTTGAGCTTTTCAAATAAATATTGATGATGTAAACGTTTCCCAAGCAATTTGATTATGACAGAGTTTAACCAAGGAGAGTAGATTCATTGTTTTTCTTCCTGAATTAATGAAATGCAGTCATCCAAGCCATCTTCGTTTATTGGGTGAAAATGCATGCTAGAAGACAGGTTTGGGTTTTGGATTATAGTAGCACTAGGAACTGTAGTAGATTTGACTAGTTTTTCGTAGTAGATGGGTTTATTAGTATTTAAGGAGATAGGAAGTAGTAGATTAGGTTCCGGAGGTTTAGGTGGAATTGAATGTGTCTTAGTAATAGGCTCAATGTTATCAAGATCCATGAATTGGAGAAGGAAATGTTAGTAGAGATAGAGGGAGAAGAGGGTAGAGAGAAGGGGGAGAACTATCTCTTTTTAGTGTCTTCTTCGTGAAAGACTTTCTATATTGCTTTTAATTCTTACCTGTCATTAAAACTGATTCTATGAAATCAATCAAAAGTCAAAAGAAGGGTATACATGCTCTACAACTACACAAGAAGAGGTGAGATTCAAGAAATATGAAAATTCTTGAATAAATACTTGAAGAAAAGAAAAGCTGGCAACTAAATTTGGTAATGAACTCCAACTATACCATAGTGATTCACTAAATGCGGGTGCACAAGAATATTTGTTTTTCCTTTTTAACATGTCATATTGTTATGCATGTAATTATTAGACATGTAGTTTTTTTTATCACTTAGAATGTGACGTAATATAAATAATAATAGTTGTATGTTACATATTACATAAATAAATGATTTTTTCCATTTTGATGTGTGAACAGTGATGCTTGATATCCATACATGCAATGAACAAACTTACCATTTTCTGTTATTTATTGTATTGTTTTGGGTTTTAAGAGTAACCAACTGTAGAGAACTATAAATTAGGGAGAAACAACATTCACATGTCATATTCCCAATTCTTAAGATAAAACAAGACTAAGTCAATTGAAGTGATCAAAGGCTCACAATGAAAATATTTTCACAGCTTTATGTTTGCATTCAATATAATCCTTTTATTTTCTTTGTGTTACATGGTTCCCATTTGTGAATATCTTTAGTTTTCTGATTATTCATAGAATGTTTAATTTGGTATCTCAATGTTAAAGGTTAAAGCAGTTGATGAATTATTTTTTTGGTTTAATTATTTCTTCTGCTTCTTTTGTCACTATTACTTTTTAAGTTCTTATAAAAATAGATATGTGCATCGGTAGGGAGGGGACAAACTCCTTAACTTTTGTTACTACTAATGTTTTTATCCTCACAAGTTTTTGAAAAGTTTAGAAATTTTGTCTACAGAGGTTGAGGATATTTAAAGTATATCGAGGTGAAAACGGATAGCTGAACAGCGTACTCCATCCGAAGTGTCAATAAAGGTTTGGTTTTAAAAAATGAAGGCAGCACTACTTCAGTGTCCGAAAGGTGTCATAGTTTACTCTTTCTTACTCTCAATCTAACAGTGTGTCTCTTACATTTTGACATAGTAATTTTATTTTTGTAATATACAAGAGATGAGGTAATAAAACCAAAATGTCTGCGAATTTATTATTTCAATTTAAACTTTTATAGTAATATTATATAAGTGATGTGGACTTCTCTATGGATACCATTTTATCAAAATGTAAAGAGAAATATTGAAACGATCTCGGTTAGTCGTTCGGAAGTTAGGATTCCGATTGGCGTGCCGATAATTTTAAAAACTTCGTAATGTCCATTAGGATCTGTCTGTGAAATTTGAGCTAAATCAGACCTCGTTTGGTAGGCATCGGAAGAAGGTTTCAGTTTTTATTATCGATAAATACTAAAAAGAGATTTTCGAGCTCAGTTTTGGCGAACGAGCTCCGATTCAAAATCCGAAAGCGCCGTTAGATTCGTATGATTATTTGTGACTTTTGTGCTTTTTCGAAAGTGAATTTCGAGGTTGTTCGGCTAGCTTCCGCTAAAATGCCGAAAGTTAAATAATTTGACCTTTCACATATTTTCACTACTACAAGTATGTAACAGATCGTTGCTTAATACTTCTACGTACTTCATTTAACATTCGAGGACGAATGTTTCTAACGGGGGAAGATTGTCACGCCCCGTATATCCAAAGTGAGGTATATCCTTCTAATGACATGTTAAGAATGATTTAAGTGAGCTTAAAGTCATAATATGACCATATATGATGTTTATATTTTGAATATAAAGTTTGGAAAAAATCGGATTTAAGTTGCGGAAAAACCGACAAAGGAATTGTCTTGTAACGAAGCTTTTTCAGTAATTAATTCTGTGTGGTATATGAGGTCTTTTGCGGATATATAATATACCAAACTGAAGGTCTTGGTTGTAGTTTCCAACACTTTTGACGGTTTTTTCATACAACCAATGGATAAAAAGATATGAGCATCAGAAGTTAGGTTTGGAAAAGGGACATAAGCGCAAAAGAGGGCTAGAAATGAAATGTTTTAGGATAAAAGAGAAATACCTTCTCTTTCTCGACATTTTCCAGAAACCTCACGATATAAGAAGCTCTTTCTTGAGTTTGAAACCAATTTTTATGATTTTGAAGAAACAACATCAATCTTAACTCGAAATTGAAGACGGATTGCGTCAAAACGCTCTACGCGATTAAGGTAACGTTATGGTACCTTCAATTTCGTCTATAGCTTGAGTTTTAGAATTACTTAATAGCTAAGTAAAGTGCCTAAATGTTGTATTATAGCTTTTTTAAGCTTTAGAAGGTGTGGAATTCAAAGGAAACAAGGTTTAGAGGCAAGAAACATCAAAGGTATGTAAGACTAAACCTTTCTTTTGGCAAGGCTTGTATCTTGTTGCTTTAGAAGTTTTTCTTAGTTCCAAACATGGTTTTTCTTGTTGGGTACTTGTATATAATAAAGGAAACCTTGTATATACATAATTTGGTACTAAAATCCAAGTTGAAAGATGTCCGAATCAGCAAGACAAAACGTTTCAAAATCTGAAAAATCATTTTGATATTTGAACATCTGTTAGTATATTGATCATAACTCCTTGTACAAAATTGATATTAAGATGCTTTAAGAATCCCCACAATCCTAAGACATATATATACAACTTTCATGAAGACCATGAAGTCTATATCTTTAATCTACACTCTAAAAATTAGGTCGAAAGGCAGGACAGTGGTGTTGTCCAGACATTCTATCAGCGGATTTATTATGTCATCCAGTCGTCTCATCTTGTTATCCATTTAACATGTTTATATTATCAGTTTATTCGGGTATCCATTCCTATGTGTAGTATAGTGCTGGCTCTGGTTTTGCGGATCATCCAGTTTCAGGGGAAACTCTGTCGAAAATTTTATGGAAATTCAAAGAGTTGGACAAATTCTGAGTTCTAAGTTGTGTCTATAATTTTATCCAGAGTTTTCTTCTCATTCCTTTGAGTCCATATCTATTGTTTCCACATGTGTTATGCCTCATACATGCTTATGCTTTTATTGTGATCATGTTATGTGTGATTTGGAGTCCCCCATAGAGGCTGGACATTGGACACACAGTCCGGTCGCGTGGGACCGGATTGCCCTAAGATGTGAGGAATGAAGCCTTTAGCCTAAATTGATATATTTCTCAGCTTATTGAATAGAGTGGGATCGTTTTGCAAGGAAACCAAAGGATAAAGCGGTTGTTGATTAGCCGTACTAACTTTTGGAAGAGGTAAGTATTTATATCCATTTCTTTGGAGGCACTTGGCCTCGTGGATTTTCTACCACGTGTTCCTTAGGTGTGTAGTTGCCGATAGGTGTACTCATTACGCCTTAGCTTTGGATTTACATCCTATATTATATGTTATGTCTTGTTGTTGGTATTGCATTGAGGATCTGAGCATTGTACTCTTGCTGTGAGTTGACATATACTTCCCGGCAGTCGATAAGAATCCCGCGCTGGTGAAGGGTTACCATTGCATCATATTGAGGGTAGAAGGATTCCGCCCTCGGAGCAGGAGGATTCCGCTCCACTGCATCATATTGAGGGTAAGAGGATTCCGCTCCATTGCATCATATTGAGGGAGGATTCCGCCCTCGGAGCAGAAGGATTCCGCTCCATTGCATCATATTGAGGGTATGAGGATTTCTCCCTCGGAGCAGGAGGATTCCACTCCATTACATCATATTGAGGGTAGGAAGATTCCGCCCTCGGAGCAGGAGGATTTCGCTCCATCGCATCATATTGAGGGTAGGAGGATTCCACCCTCGGAGAAGGAGGATTCCGCTCCATTCATTTGGCACATGTGACCCTTTGCATCTCATTTCATCTCATTTCATTTCATTTCATTTTATCTCATTCCATTTCATTTCATACTATTGTGTAGATTTTCTGTACCTGACTACTGTTCTGGTAATATGTGCATTGCTTATTGTTGATATGTTTCTGGCTCGTATCCCTAGTTGAGTTGATGGGTTCATACGTGTTCCGGTTGTTATCTGGCTCAGCCATTTTATAAGTTAAATAAGAGGAATTTGGTTTATTTGTTTCTTCTCCCTGGCTAGCTATCCTATTCTTTGAGGTGGCTCGTCTGCCCCACTTATTGAGTCCTTTTGACTCACCCTTGTTTGTTGTTTGTTTCTTGTCTATCTATTTTGTTTCGGCAGGTTCGCTCCAGGATTGAGTTCGCCACGTTATAAAGGAGCGAAGACGACTTCAGCTGTCAGGGTGAGCCAGCTTTTATTCCGAATGGCCACCAGTTTATTGGTTATTATTTCAGTTGCATTTTGCTCCCTTCAGGAGGTATTTGTCTTCTTTTGTACTCTTAGATGTCTAGTCTGGATAGCCCCAAACCTAGTATGTTGGGTAGTCAGCTGTAATTTCTTTTGTACAGCTTAGAAGTATCAGTATGTCTGTGATTTCTTTTAAGTCTTGTCCTTATTTGTGAATTGTTATATTTATTTTCCTGACTTAATTGGTAAGGGTTCGCCCGACGGGTCTAGGGGAGGATGTCGGGTGCCCGCACGGCCTAACCAGATTCCGGGTCATGTCAAATATGGTCTCTTTTCCTATCATACTTTCATTCAAAAGATTAGCAGAACAATATATTTAAGGCACTAATGAAGATATTTCAATTATAAAATATACAAAATACTATAATAGCTACTCAATTATGAGATAATTCATTTATGGAATATAAAGAAAAGTAGTTAATTAGCTGACTTGATAAATGGATGAAGAATACTATTAAAAGTATTGAGGTTATATTGTAATATCTTGTGGACTAAAGTGTAATCAGTTAGGAACTTTAGGTGGCTTATTGTAGTTTGGTATTGTTTGGTAGTTTAGGTCGGTGATGTGCATGTATTTAGGTACTTTACTTCAGATACTTTTCATATTGAAAGTATGACTTTCTCTCTCTAGCAGTTCATCTCTCTCTAGAATCTAAATTCAATCCATAAAATTGGCATGGTATTAGAGCAGGAATGATCGAATTCCACGCCATTAGGGTTTGATTCACCACTGTTCTTATCATATTCTCACACATTACACATTTTTCACAGAAACTCATCAAATTTACCAGTAAATTCATCCTTTTTTTTTTTTGAAAAATGGCAGCTGAAATAGCGCAAAATCGTGGAGAAATTGAGATAGATCAGAATCATGTTCTATACATTCATTCTTCAGATACACCTGGGTCAATTTTGGTTCCTATACAGCTGATTGGATCGGAGAATTATGCAATTTCGAGTCGATCTATGAAAATGGCGATTTTAGCTAAAAACAAGCTAGGGTTTCCAGATGGAACATGCGAGAAGAGTGTGTATACTGGTGCTTACTCGCATCTGTGGGAATGGTGTAACGCAATTGTTCTATCATGGATCCTGAACACTGTAGCCAAGGATTTGAGAGCTGGGATTCTATATGCTACAAATGCCCACAACGTCTAAAAAGATCTGAAAATATGCTTTGATAAGGTGAATGGAACACGTGAACATCAGCTGCACAGAGAAATTGCATTACATACACAAGGTACAAATTCTGTTTCGACTTATTTCACTCGCCTTAGAGACATGTGGGATGAATATTACGCGTTAGTTCCATTTCATGGTTGTGCTTGCCCTGAGTCTAAGGACTATATGGCTCACATTGATAGACAGTATCTGCATCAGTTTCTAATGGGGCTTAGTAAGCATTATGCTCCAGTTAGAAGTCAAATCTTATTAATGAATCCCGTACCAAATGTTGATGAAGCCTATAGTATGATCATTGATACTGAGAGCCAACATGAACTGCTGGTTCAAACTGATTTGAATGGATCCACTGCATTACTAGCTGGTAGATACCAGCCTCATAGACATGGTCAATATTTTAGACTAGGTGGTAGACAAGGAAATAGGCAGGGTTATAAAGGGAAAGCACAGGATATGTACTGTGAGAACTGTCTTCACCTGAAGAATCACACCAAAGAGAATTGTTTTAAGTTTCTTGGATACCCTGCTGATTACAAGAGAAAATATGGCTATAAAGGAGGAGATATTGGAAGTAGAGGGCTGTTGACCACAGCTAACGCTAATGCCACTTTTGCTGATGAATTGGAAACAAAATGTACCTTAAGTGGAGCTAGTCAAGCTGTCAGTGTTACAGGTAATTAAGCTGGATATGGAAATGGTGCAGGTGGTCAGTTTACTCCAGATCAGTACCAACAGATCCTGAGCATGCTGAATCTAGGAAAGGGCAAGGCACCAGAGGGTCATCTCAACATGGCAGGTAATGTTGTTACTTCCTTGTTGTCTGGCTCTCCCTCAAACAGTAGTTGGATTATTGATTCTGGAGCATCATACCATATTGCCTCTAGCATGAAATTGTTGAATAATGTAAGGGAAATAGATAAGTTGAAGAGAGAAAGAGTTCAGTTGCCTACAGGTAGTCATACAGAAATAACTCATGTTGGAGAAGTTCCTCTTGATTCATCATACAAATTGACAAAAGTTTATCATGTCCCTGACTTTAAGTTCAACTTAATGTCTATTTCTAAGTTGACCAAGGAGATGTCTTGCTCTGTCACATTCTTCCCTGAATTCTGCATATTTCAGGACATTTACAGTGGCAGGGTGAAGATGATTGGTGAGGAGTGTAATGGCCTTTATGTAGTGAAGGATAACAAAATAAACGGGCATGTGAATAAAGTGCTGGCAAGAGCAGTGAGCAAAGAAAGAGCTGATGGCAAGCTTTGGCACTAGAGATTGGGACATGCCTCAACTGCAGCTATGCAACATGTTTCCTTTCTTAAGAATAAGATAGAGTATGTAACACATCAGGAATGTGATGTATGTACCCTAGCCAAGCAACATAGACTTACATTTCCAGAAAGTACTAGTAGGAGTGATATTTTTTTCAGTTGATTCATATGGATGTTTGGGGACCATATAAAACTGCTACATTTGATAAGAAATACTATTTCCTGACTATGGTAGATGATTTCTCAAGAGCAACTTGGATATATTTGATGCAGTTTAAAAATGAAGCTATTCTTTTTCTGAGAAACTTCTTGGCATATGTTAAAACTCAGTTTGATGCTACTGTCAAAATAATAAGAACAGACTATGGGACTGAATTTGTTAACTCACAATGGAGTACACTTCTAAGACAACAAGGTATAGTGCACTAGAGTAGTGCCTACACACCACAACAAAATGGTGTTGTGGAGAGAAAGCACATGCACATGCTAAACACAGCAAGGGCACTCAAATTTCAAGCTAATATTCCTGACAGGTACTGGGGAGAGTGTGTCAAGACAGCAGTATATTTGATTAATAGAACACCTAGTAAGATTCTGGGAGGCAAGAGTCCTTATGAACTGGTGTATAAGAAATCTTTATCTCTAGATCACCTGAGGTTATTTGGGTGTTTGTGCTATGCAACCAACTTAATAAAAGGAGATAAATTTGGGCCAAGAGCAAGGAAGTCTGTTTTCATAGGGTATTCCACCACTCAAAAAGGGTATAAGCTGTTAAATTTGAACAATAACTGTTTTTTTTTTTTAAGCAGAGATGTACTTTTCAGAGAGAATGCATTTCCATTCATCAAAGACACTTGTGGAGCAGAGGTGCATCAGTCAGACCTGGACTCATTTCTTCATCAATATGAAGTGTTTTTAGCAGATGATGAGGATGATGCAGCATGTACTGAGCAAGATGCAGGCTGCCACAGTAAGACTGTTCCAGTAGAAGATGCACCTTTGCAACAGAATGACTCACCTGAGGATGAATATCATACTATTGGGAAACATTTCAATGAAGCAGTTCTTGACCCTAGAACTGGAGAGCTGGAACAAAGTATGGAACATCAGGCACATGAAGAAAGAGTGGAGCAGGAATTAAAGAAGTCAAGTAGAATCAAGAAGCCTCCAACCTGGGTGAAGGACTTTGTAACACCTGCTGCTAAGAAAACCAACTGTTTGTATCCATTGAGTGATACTTTATCATATGCCAATGTATCCCAGAAATACAGAGATTACTTGTCAGTATTTTCTGTACTAAAAGAACCAACTACATTCCACGAAGCTGCTGCAGACAAGATGAAATGACATCGGTCAGTCGTTTCGGAAGTTAGGACTCCAATTGACATGCCGATAATTTTAAAATATTCGTAAGGTACATTAGGACCTGTCTGTAAAATTTGAGTTAAATCAGACCTCGTTTAGTACGTGTCGGAAGAAGATTTAGTTTTTATTGTCGATAAATATTAAAAAGAGGTTTTCGAGCTCAATTTTGGCGAATGAACTCCGATTCGAAATTCGAAAAGCACTGTTGGGTTCATATGATTATTTATGACTTTTTTGAACTTTCAAAAGTGAATTTCGAGGTTGTTCGGCTAGTTTCCGCTAAATTGCCGAAAGTTAAATAATTTGACCTTTTTTCCATTTAATTTGCATATTGAGTTTCGGGAGTCCGATTTGAGATCCACCTTAGCAAGTCTGTTACATATATTTTGTACTGGTATGCAAAAGTAGGAATTATTTCGAGTATCATAGGGTACTGTTTTAATTTTTTATTAAGAAAAGAAAATATAAAAGTAAAAGAAAATAAAATAAAAATAAAGGAAAAAGAAAATTCAGAGGTGGTGGGCATTTCCACTTATATAGAAGGTCCAACGAGAATAGTATGACGAAATGAGAGAGCAGACAGAAACAAAACGAAAATGGGAAAGCTGAGAAGTAATAGAAAAAAATGCCAGAAAATGAGAAAAGAGTCAGAGAAAAGTAAAATTTTTACCCCGAAACATCCAGGTAATGATGTTAATTAATTATTTGAGTTTATTACATGTGTTTGAATATATTTTAACGGTAAAAATTGGAATATTAGACATCATTTTAATAAGTTCAATTAATAGTTTAAAGGGTCAATTGGACCCCGATAATGGAATTAATTATATATTTGTACTCAGTGAGTTATGGGCAACATATACATATAATTTATTTAGGGTTTGGTTATGTGACCTTAAACCCTGTACATAGGCCTGGCCTGCGTACTGCATATTGCGTATGCTAATAGGGTATCAGGTTCCTAACCGGATTGCCCTAAGATGTAGGGAATGAAGTCTTTAGCCTAATTTGATATATTTTCTGCTTACTGAATAAGAAGGATCGTTTGACAATAACCCAAAGGACAAAGTGGTTGTCAAGTAGCTGTGCTAACTCTGTAGCAAGGTAAGTGTTTATGTCCATTTCGTTGGAGGCACCTGGCCTCGTGGATTTTCTACCACGTATTCCTTACATGTGTAGCTGCCGATATGCGTACTCATTACGCTTTAGCTTTGGATTTACATTGAATATTATATGTTATGTCCTGTTGTTAGCATTGCATTGAGGATCTGAGCATTGTACTCTGGCTGTGAGTTGGCATCTACTTCCCGGATGTCGATGAGACTCCCGCGCCGGTGAAGGGTTATTATTGCATCATATTGCATTCATATGCATTATACGTCATTCATATGCATTACATTGCATATCATATCGGGTGCAGGAGTATTCCGCCCCAGGAGATTGCAGGAGTATTCCGCCTATGGTTTACATCATATTGAGTGCAGGAGTACTCCGCCCCAGGAGCAGGAGTATTCCGCTCTTATGTCAGATACTGAGTGCAGGAGTATTCCGCCTCAGCTTTACATTATATCAGGTGCAGGAATATTCCACCCCAGGAGAGTGCAGGAGTATTCCGTCTCTTGTTTATATTATATCGGGTGCAAGAGTATTCCGCCCCAGGAGCAGGAGTATTCCTCTCCAGTTGGTTATCAGATTGGATTCCCCACGAATGCAGGAGTATTCCCCTTCGGGATAGGATTACGGACACATGTGACCCTTTGCATCATATTTCATTTCATCTCATTTCATTTCATACCATTATGTAGACTTGTAGTACATAACTATTGTTCTGCTTATACGTGCATTGCTTATTTGTTGATATGTTTCTGGCTCGTATTCCTGGTTGAGTTTATGGTTTCATACGTGTTTTCGGTTATTATTTGGCTCTGCCTCTTTATAATTTAAATAAGATGGATTTGGTTTATCTGCTTCTCTTCTCCCTGGCTAGCTATCCTATTCTTTGAGGTTGCTAGTCTGCCCCCACACATTGAGTCCTTTTGACTCACCCTTGTTTGTTGTTTGTTTCTTGTCTATCTATTTCGTTTCGGCAGGTTCTCTCAAGGATTGAGTTCGCCACGTTGTGAAGGAGCGAAGATGACTTCAGCTGTCAGGGTGAGCCAGCTTTTATTCAGGATGGCCAGCAGTTTTATGTTTACTATTTCAGTTGCATTTTTCTCCCTTCAGGAGGTATCTGTTTTCTTTCCAACTCTTAGACGTCTAGTCTGGATAGCTCTAAACCTAGTATATTAGGTAGTCAGCTGTAATTTCTTTTGTACAGCTTAGAGGTATCAGTATGTCTGTATTTTTTTAGTCTTGTTCTTATTTATAATTGAATTATATTTATTTTCCTAATTTAATTGGTAAGGGTTTGCCTGACGGGTCTAGGGGAGGATGTCGGGTGCCCGCACGGCCTAGCCGGTTTTCGGGTCGTGTCATTTGGTATCAGAGCTCAGTCTAGAGTCTATCTAGACTAAGACAGTTTCTTGTAGAATCTCGTTGATTGGTACGTAGACGTCCATACTTATCTACGAGAGGTTATGATGGCATTTAGGAAGTTTTACTTCCTTCATTTCTGATCGTGCGTCAATCTAGGATTCAAAAGTATTTTTGTTAATTCATTAATTCTTCGTGGTAATTGTGAACCCTCGTGCGATAAATCAGCAAACGGTATGAGTTCAAGACGAAGCAATCTATTTTGGGACTAGCACTGACGAAGCCCCAAGAGTTTTGATCATGCTGACGATCTAGTTACGGAGGTTCCAGCCGTACGAGCTCGCGATAGGCAAGGAAGTACGGCCTTGTGGTTCCCTTCGTGGTAATTATGAACCCTCGTGCGACAAATCAGCAAATGGTATGAGTTCAAGACGAAGCAATCTAGTCTGAGGCTAGCACTGACGAAGCCCCAAGAGTTTTGATTGTGCTGACGATTTAGTTACGGAGGTTCCAGCCGTACGAGCTCGCTATGGGCAAGAGAGTAGGGCCTTGTGGTTCCCTTGGCTCTCTACGATGCTTTTACGAGAATCTTGGCGACGTAGATGCCGCAAGAATCTATTATTCGCTAGGCAGCTTATCAAGCCGCCGTATATGCAGATGTTCGGACTTAGAGAGTTCCTATTCCAGTTCTTAATGTTGATGCAGTGAATTATGTTCCATTGCAGCATGTGTTGCGCCTCTAGTTATTCTGGCTGGTTAGCTAACCTGAGTAATGGCTCGGTCCGAGTGTCTGAAGAGGCTGCATTATTCTACCCAATTGAACCTTCTGATGTTCTTAGGCCATGCATCAAATAATCCCTGTGCAAGTTTTTTTAAAATAAAATGATGTCAGCGTATCCTTCAGGCTTTTGGTTATATCGAGCGGTATGGTATTTATTATTCTGCTTTCCAGATTCAAGGGTCCAGCCTTAAATTGGTGGGTCGTTCTCTTATTAGCTAACTTGGTTCGGTTTTTCTTCTAGATAAGTGGAAAAGTTCCTTTCGAGTAGCGAGCGAGATTAAAAGTGTTCCCAGTTTGAGTGGATTGGACAGGGTAGCCTGTCGGTTAGCCTGTTGTGTTTTAGAATATGAGATTGAATTCTATAGAATGGATGAATATGCATCAGAACTAGTCCATGAGCCTTTCGAGAGATTCAAAGATTTATTGATGACCTTTCTCCTTCCTTGAGATCCCAGACGGCTCAAAAAATTGAGGTTGGGATTTCATTTGATGTCGTTGTTGATATTGCTCAAAGGTATTAGGCATACCATAAGTTAGAGGGTGAAGAGTTAGAGTGGGAGAGCAAGAGATCCCGTGGCCCTAGTGGGTAATTATGGTACCTCATTTGGAGGTAAGAGTTCTGATTATTTTGGGAGGTCATCTTCCAGGTTATCTCAGCGTGTGTCACGTGATTCTTAGAGTGCGTCAGTAGATTTTCAAGATCAGATTCAGTCTTTTTTTTACAGCTATCAACAATCTTTCCAGCTTCCATTTTTTCGCGAGAAGGTAGTATCATTGTCGTGAGTCTGGCTATCCTTTGAGGAGTTTTTCCTTACTCCGACAAGTAGGCAGTCATCTTTTCTCTCGTCATCAGGCATCTACACAGTCGCAGGGGATTTTATTTAGATCTCAATCAGCAAACGAAATGCCACCATCCAGTAGAGGTCGAGAGCATGGTGGCAGTAGTTCTTTAGAAGGTGATTATCAGGGTAGTGGCTCAGCTCAGCTGTAGAGGCAGTTCTATGAACTGCCAGTCTGGCAGGATGCTGAGGTATCCGATGTAGTACACCCATGTATTTCTTCTTCCACTATATGTGAGTAAGATTTGATTCTTCCGATCGGCCTGGACTTCGTTTATCTTACCATGTTTCCATGGATTCTTTGAATATTGTTTTATTAAGAATCGGTTGTGGTTGAGGGGCGAGGTTCAGGTATGATTTATTCAGGGCATTTGTGAGACCCTACTAGCTTATGTGGTTTAACTGTGAGAGATTTAAGTGAGTATCGGTATGGTCTACTTGGCATCTTATTGTGCTACCTTCTCTTATTATGTTGAGTCAGTTTACCTCTCTTTTTGGAATTCAGTGTTGGTAGGATGATGAGATCTTTATTCGTCACCAAGAAAGTGTCATTATTTCTTTCAGTGTAGAGTGGTTAGTAAGTAATATTCGATCTACGTGTCTCCTCTTGGTTCAAGATGCTAGTAGAGTCATGTTATTCTATGAGCTGTCTCAGTTATAAAAGATTTTCTAGTAAATTTTCGGAGTTTCCTTCTAATAGGAGAGTTAAATTGGCATGGATATTGTTCCATAGAGTTCATTTAATATCTATTTCTTTAATTACGATTCTTTGGCTAGCTGGACTCGTAAGTAGTCTAGCTCAGGTAGCTAAGCAAATAAGAAGATGAGCTTCCTAAAGATCTAATTATTTCTATCCTCAGTTTATTACTATCTCTTCTTCTTCCGACACTAGTGAGCTTGGGCGTTTAGTAGCCACTTGTAATGTTCCTTGTATTAAGCCAGAGTGTGTGTCAAGATAGCCTGGTAATCACATTATTTTTTTTCAAAGCTACTAAGGCTAATGAGAAGCGTTATCCATCAGGTTGTGGTGCTTAAGGTAAAGGTATGGAAATATGAACTCAAGAGTCGCAGCCGTTTGACAACTCGAGAGGGTAATTTAGTAGCTCAGGTCTGAGCCGCATTCTGTTTTTAGCTAAATCTTCTTTAGTCCAGCAGACTGTGCGGGGATGGTTATTCCTATTCAAATAGCTGTATGAGTTTGTACTTTAAGTGGAGGAGTCTCCCTCCAAATACTGAATGGTAATACTAAATCTCTAAGGCGTTGATACTACTTTTGTCATGACCCAACCTAGGGCCACGACAGAAACCTACAACGAGTGTCGATCATTGCTAAACCCACTAAGAATCTATTAATGATAGAGATAAGCTGGCAACCTAATCATATATACGTACCTATCTGCTGAAAGTATAAAGTCTGGAAAGATGACACGACTTTAACTTGCTAGAAATTAGAACACTGAGACATAAATTCTGCTATATCACACTTTATTCCGTCCTACCAATAAATCTGCTTAAGATCATGGTACATCTTAGTCGAACCTGGATGAACAGTGTATTTGGAATAATGTGCCTCTATCATAATCTGTCCACGTAAATCTGCAACATCAGGAACACAAAGTCTATCTTTATACATGAGAACACCATCAGCAGTAACCCTGTATGGTGACTCCGGTTTTCTTCTAGCTATCTGTCTGTATTCAACTAGAACTGGATCCTCATACTGATGTTGTTTTACTTCATGAAAATTTAGAGTTAAAGGTCTAGTGCAGCGTGTCGTCCATCCATCATTGGCATATCTCCTTCACATCTCAACTCTTTGAGAAGTTACTTTAGCGTTATAAGTGCACATGTAATCAACTTTGTTGCTGGTATTCTGCCTCAGCTCAAGGTCCAAATAAATGTCTCTTTTATTTACTTTTTCATGTCATAATATTTCCAATTCAAAGACAATACCCTGAAGTAGATGTTCAGTCTGAAGATCATTCTTGGTCTGCATCATACTATCCAGTAGTATTTGCATGATCCTTATCCTTATATGATAGACCCTGTTCAGATGAAACTTTGATATACATTAGGATATGAGTAACTACATTCCCATAAGGATCTTGCGGAACAACACTAACATCAACTGAGATGTTGCATCGTGCGTTCGTAAAAATAATATAGCTTGCATCAAATCTTCTATAGTGCGTAGTGACAAGGTACTTCAAAAGCTCCCCTATTGCATCAAGCGTGAGCTAATTCTTAGTTCCACCGACCTGTTCTATATCAAAAGGTATATCGAAGAGGTGATTATCGCCTGAATTATGTTAACCCATTCAAAGTTCCGTGTAGCTTTGCTTCGAAAATATAGAACTCTATTCTCGTGATCGAGGAAGGATCAGCTTAGTTAGAATAAGCTGTGCAATAGTATTATCATATTATCCAGATATATTTTATTCCAAAAGTACGATGTGTGTATTATAATTCTGATCCTGTAATCAGGAAATAATGCCTGTGGAGTAGCTCATGAAGCTCGTACAAGTTCTCTTGTTATCTGTGCGAATTTTTCTTTAGACTTAGGCTCGTTCAAGGACGAACGAGAGTATAAGTGGAGGAGAATGAAACGACCTCGGTCAGTCGTTTCGGAAGTTAGGACTCCGATAAGCGCGCTGATAATTTTAAAATATTCGTAAGGTCCATTAGGACCAGTCTGTAAAATTTGAGTTAAATCAGACCTCGTTTAGTACGTGTCGGAAGAAGATTTCAGTTTTTATTGTCGATAAATATTAAAAAGAGGTTTTCGAGCTCAATTTTGGCAAATGAACTCCGATTCGAAATCCGAAAGCGCCGTTGGGTTCGTATGACTATTTATGACTTTTGTAAACTTTTAAAAGTGAATTTCGAGTTGTTCGGCTAGTTTCCGATAAAATGACAAAAGTTAAATAATTTGACCCTTTTTTCCATTTAATTTGCATATTGAGTTTGGGGAGTCCGATTTGAGATTCGTCTTAGCAAGTATGTTACATATATTTTGTATAAGTGGTATGCAAAAGTTAGAATTATTTCGAGTATCATAGGTACTGTTTTAATTTTTGATTAAGAAAAAAAATATAAAAGTAAAAGAAAATAAAATAAAAGTAAAAAGAAAAAGAAATTTCAGAGGCAGTGGGCATTTCCACTTATATAGAAAGACAAACGAGAACAGTATGACGAAATGAGAGAGCAAACAAAAACAAAATGGAAACGAGAAAGCTGAGAAGCAACGGAAAAAAATGCCAGAAAATGAGAAAAGAGTCGGAGAAAAGTAGAATTTTTACCCCGAAACATCCAGGTAATGATGTTAACTCATTATTTGAGTTTATTACATGTGTTTGAATATATTTTAACGGTAAAAATTAGGATATTACACATCGTTTTAATAAGTTCAATTAATAGTTTAAAGGGTCAATTGGACCCCGATAATGGAATTGATTATATATTCGTACTCAGTGAGTTATGGGCAACATATAAATGTAATTTATTTAGGGTTTGGTTATGTGACCTTAAACCCTGTACATAGACTTGGCCTGCGTATTGCGTATGCAAATAGGGTATCAGGTTCCTAACCGGATTGCCCTAAGACGTAGGGAATGAAGCTTTTAGCCTAATTTGATATATTTTCTGATTATTAAATAAGCAGAATCGTTTGAAAATGAACCCAAAGGACAAAGCGGTTGTCGAGTAGTTATGCTAACCCTGTAACAAGGTAAGTGTTTATATCCATTTTTTGGAGGCACCTGGCCTCGTGGATTTTCTACCACGTGTTCCTTACGTGTGTAGCTTCCGATAGGCGTATTCATTACGCCTTAGCTTTGGATTTACATTGTATATTATTTGTTATGTCCTGTTGTTAGTATTGCATTGAGGATCTGAGCATTGTACTCTGGCTGTGACTTGGCATCTACTTCCCGGATGTCGATGAGAGTCCCGCGCCGGTGAAGGGTTATTATTGCATCATATTGCATTCATATGCATTATATGTCATTCATATACATTACATTGCATAACATATCGGGTGCAGGAGTATTCTGCCCCAGGAGAGTGCAGGAGTATTCCGCCTCTGGTTTACATCATATTGGGTGCGGGAGTATTCCTACCCAGGAGCAGGAGCATTCCGCTCTTATGTCAGATACTGAGTGCAGGAGTATTCCGCCTCAGCTTTACATTATATCGGGTGCAGGAGTATTCCGCCCCAGGAGAGTGCAGGAGTATTCCGCCTCAGCTTTACATTATATCGGGTGCAGGAGTATTCCGCCCCAGGAGAGTGCAGGAGTATTCCGCCTCTGGTTTATATTATATTGGGTGTTGGAGTATTCCGCCCCAGGAGGAGGAGTATTCCACTGCAGTTGGTTATCAGATTGGATTCCTCTCGAATGCAGGAGTATTCCGCTTCTGGATGGGATTACGGGCACATGTGACCCTTTGCATCATATTTTATTTCTTCTTATTTCATTTCATTTCATACCATTGTGTAGACTTGTGGTACATAACTACTGTTCTGCTTATACGTGTATTGCTTATTTGTTGATATGTTTCTTGCTCGTATTCCCTGTTCATTTTATGGTTTCATACGTGTTTTCGGTTATTATATGGCTCTGCCTTTTTATAATTTAAATAAGATGGATTTGGTTTATCTGTTTCTCTCCCTGGCTAGCTATCCTATTCTTTGAGATCGCTAGTCTCCCCCACTTATTAAGTCCTTTTGACTCACCCTTGTTTGTTGTTTGTTTCTTTTCTATCTATTTCGTTTCGGTAGGTTCGCTCAAGGATTGAGTTCGCCACATTTTGACGGAGCGAGGACGACTTCAGCTGTCAGGGTGAGCCAGCTTTTATTCAGGATTGCCGCCAGTTTTATGTTTATTATTTCAGTTGCATTTTGCTCCCTTCAGGAGGTATCTGTCTTCTTTCCAACTCTTAGATGTCTAGTCTTGATAGCCCTAAACCTAGTATGTTGGGTAGTCAGCTGTAATTTCTTTTGTATAGCTTAGAGGTATCAATATGTCTGTGTTTTTTTTTTAGTCTTGTTCTTACTTATGAATTGAATTATATTAATTTTCTTAATTTAATTGGTAAGGGTTCGCCCGACGGGTCTAGGGGAGGATGTCGGGTGCCCGCACGGCCTAGCCGGATTCCGCGTCGTGTCACAAGAGATGGATAGAAGCAATGCAACAAGAAATGAATGCACTGGAGGACAATAAAACATGGGAAGTAATAGATTTTCCGAAGGGGAAGAGAGATATTGGTTCAAAATGGGTATACAAAATCAAGTATAAGTCAAATGGTGAATTTGACAGATTCAAGGCAAGGCTTGTAGCTAAGGGATATAATCAAATGGAAGGCCTAGACTACCATGAAACTTTCTCACCAGTAGCAAAAATGGTGACAGTAAGGTCAGTGATAGCTTTAGCAGCCTCAAAGAGTTGGGAGCTGTATCAAATGGATGTATTTAATGCATTCTTTGAAGGTGATCTGTATGAAGAAATCTACATGCATTTGCCTCAAGGATTTCAGAGACAGGGGAGCAAAAGATATGCAGGCTGCTTAAGTCTTTATATGGACTTAAACAAGCATCCAGACAGTAGAACATCAAGCTCACATATGCTCTAATCAGAGCTGGCTACATTCAGAGTGCCTATGACTACTTTCTTTTTACCAAGAAAGAAGAGGAACATATAGTCATCATTTTGATCTATATAGATGACTTATTGATAACAGGAAGCTCAGAGGATTTGATCAAGGAAGCAAAAGGAGTCTTGAACAATGAATTTAAGATAAAGGATCTGGGTGAGCTTAAGTATTTTTTGGGAATAGAAGTAATGAGGTCCAAGGAAGGCATCTTACTTAATCAGAGAAAGTATGTCTTAGAATTAATCTCAGACCTTGGACTAAGTGGAGCCAAGCCTGCATGTACACCCACTGAAGTGAATTAGAAAATGACCACAGTAGAATATGACAAGTTTGTTGGATTGACCAATGATCCACCACTGGAAGATGTCACTCAATATCATAAACTAATTGGAAAATTGCTCTATCTAACTATTACAAGGCCAGACATCAGTTACAATATGCAATATCTTAGTCAATTTCTACAGAATCCCAAGAGATCACATATGGATGCAGCACTAAGGATAATGAGGTACCTAAAACTTGCACCTGAATGGGAGTGCTATTGAAGAAAAATCAGAGGTGCAGAATAATGGGGTATTGTGACTCAGATTGGGCTGCCTGCCCATTTACTAGGAGATCAGTGAGTGGTTATGTGATAAAATCTGGGGATTCTCTAGTTTCTTGGAAGTCAAAAAAGGAGAACATAGTGTCAAGGAGTAGTGTAGAGGCAGAGTATAGAAGCGTGGCTTCTACCACGACAGAATTAACTTGGTTGGTTGTACTGTTTACTGAGCTAGGAGTAAGGTTGGAACAACTAGCAGTGTTGTATTGTGATAACAAAGCAGCACTGCAAATAGCTGTCAATCTCATTTTTCATGAGAGAACTAAGCATATTGAGATAGATTGTCACTTTGTGAGAGAAAACTGAAGGGGGGATGCTTGGTAACTCAGTATATTTTCTCCAGAGACCAACAGGCAGATCTATTCACAAAGGGTCTGGGATCAGCTCAACATTCTTATCATCTTGGCAAGCTGGGAGTATTCAATATTCTCACCCTCCAGCTTGAGGGGGAGCATTAGAAGTATTGGGGTTATATTGTAATATCCTGTGGACTAAAGTGTAATTAGTTAGGAACATTAGGTGGCTTATTGTAGTTTGGTATTGTTTAGTAGTTTAGGTCGGTGTAGTTGTTATTTAACAGCCTGTTCATGTAGTTAGTTACTTTACTTCAGATACTTTTCATATTAAAGTATGACTCTCTCTCTCTCTAGCAGTTCATATCTCTCTCTAGAATCTGAATTCAATCCATAAAATTGACAAATACTGTGCCAGTACTCAAATTCAATCTATAGCTTTGCATTCAATTATAAGGATACATAAAGTGGATGGAGGAAGTTGCAGAAATTATTACCCGTTCTTTGTCCATTAGTTTTGAGACTTTTCATTTGAGCTTTCTTGATGTACTGTTTTCGTGATCTCTTTTCTACTTCTTTGTGATGTTTTTACTTTTATTTTATGTTGGTTAAGTCTTAAAAAGGTATTTGAAAAAATACATTTCGAGTTGGACTTTTTAAACTTGAGTATTTAATTAGGAGTAGGTAATTACTGATAGAAAAATTAAAGATATCTTTGGTTTCTTTGCAATAATCCTCTCTTTAGTTATATACATGAAAATATTTACTAATTCTTATATCTTGGAGAAGTTTCTAAAAGTATTATTTTTACATATTCATAAATACTGTATTTGAAGCCTGTGCAAAGCGCGGACAACTTCACTAGTAGGTAGGTAGATAGATAGATAGATAGATAGATAGATGGAGGTGTAAAAAACTATATTATGTTACCTCTTTAATTAGCTGGCTCAACGTCACGCTATTCGGTCATGTTGAGCATATAGACAACAACTAGATTTCACATTAAGTATTAGCCCTTCATATTAAGAACATTTTACGTGGCAGGAATACTTTATAGAGTAAAAATATTAAATAAATTTATTTAACTTTTATTATGTAGTATAAACATTAACTATTCCTATTCCATGTTATTTAGCATTAGAATATGTAAATATTTTTATACAAAGATGTGCCCAATTTTAAGGGATATGAATTGTCAATTACTTTTTCTTTCCTAATTAATTTTAACCGAAAAGGAAAGAAAGATTTATGGAAAAAAACTAAGATAAGTTGACGTAAAGTTGCAATTTTGTAGCATAAGGATCCCCCATGTTTTCTATAAATACTAAAAGCAGGTAACAATATTTTTAAAAAAAAATCAATTAATTTTAATTATTTTCCATCATCATGATATTAGTAGTCTCCTCTTCACGAGATCATATGAAATTAATCTTTTTACTTTTTAATAATATCATAAACCATTATGTTCTGAAATTAATAATGACTTGTCTATTAGTTGCGTACACAATCGGTTCAGAATTATATTAGATGCGTATTTGATGTGTATTTATTGATTAACTTAAAAGTAACCTGTATATTAGATATATACCATTGTATATTAGTTGTGTATCTGTTATAATATATGCACCTCCTAAGGACACTAGAAGGGGGGTTGAATAGTGTCCACCGGTTTTTCGATTCGAGAACTCGATTCTGCTAAGTCAAGTACCCTGTTCTTGCCTCTGCAGTTTTGCAACCTGACCACCACAACGCACGCCAATCACACACAAAAGGGACACAAGGATTTTACGTGGAAAACTCCTTGCTCAAGGGAGAAAAACCACGACCCACACTCTGGAATTTTGAAACACAATCAACTAACACCACGAGCAAGTTTCTGATTACAAGACTCTGTAACCAAGGGGCTACACTCTAGACCCTAATCACTAAACAAAGCTAAACTCTATCTTTACAAAGTAATCTCTCAAAAGTTCACCTAATACACTGCTTCTAGGATAAGCAAATAGGTAAAACAATGATCGCACAAACGAAGACAACTTACAAAGCACATAACCTAGACAGGATTATCTAGACTCAACCTACTCAAGTCCACCAGTTGTCTTCTTCAGTTATCCCACGTCTGAAAGCTGTTGGATCGCTTTTGTTTGCTCTCAACTCTCTATTTGTGAATAACTAGTTTCGGCTGTATCAACTACTTGTATTTATATGGGCTTTACAATCCTAGTTGAGTCTCACAAGGAATCCTTGTAATTATGATAAGACAAGATTCCTTGTAACTCTTTTCCTCATTGAAGTCCAACTCCTATTCGTACTTCGAAGACACAGCCTGGGCACCGCCTCTTTTAGTCTGACTAGGATGCATAATCATTCACGTGCCACTACTCCTAGTTCCGCATGGATTTGCAACCCTCAGATCTTTTCGACCAGTCGTGCCCTTCTATTCAAGGACTAGGTTCTTCTCCGAACCACTGAGTCCTTCTCGTTTGTCATTCTTCAAAACCAATGCTCAACAAATTCCCCCTTTTTGATGATGACAAACAAATATTGCCAAAGAACCTGAATAGACAAAATTTTCCAAAAACACAAAAACAAAAATAACAAGTTTGAAAAATTAAAACATATGAGTTAGGTCACAAACACCCCACCATTTCCTTCTTCCCCCTTTTGGCATCATCGAAAAGATTCAAATACCTGCATGAACCAGTTAGTACTATCCAGTCTAGAGCTCAAGGCAACAAGTCAACTAAAATATAAACACACAGAGATAAGGCTAAGGGCCCAACAAGAACCAAGTACCATAGATCAAACAACCACAAACAAGAGAAAATTAAAATCATCATCCAGGGTGTGACAGCAGCACAACCCTATCCAGAAGTACACAACTGAAAATAAATTGTTTTAAACATCACATGTGCAGGGAGAATGGAAAGAGATAACAACAATTTAGGAGAAAGGACAGGAAGGTAGGACAGGAGGACTCAGGGCTGTAGGTTGAAGTGTTTGACAATTGCCTCAAGGTTCTTTGTATTGTTGGCCCTTTCCATCACCAGCTCGGCCTCATACTTGTGGCAGTTTATCTTCAAACGATCAATTTCTTGATCCTTCAACTTCAGCTGTCTGTGAAGCTCAGCGTTTTCTGTATTGACTTCAAGAACATGGCTCTCTAGTTCCTTCACAGCTGTAATGGCCTCCTCAAGTCCATAATCCTCACTTTCCTCAGCTAGCTCTTGCTTAACCTGCATGGGCTTCTTGGAAGCTCTCCTTTCTTTGAAGAAGGCACAGCTTTTAAGCACATTGTACCCAAACATCTGATGAATTGTCGGCTTCTTCCCTGCTTCCAGTGGAACCCCAAAATGCTCTAGAACCTGCTGAACGACATAGGAATGCACTAAAGAGTGTGGCTTTTGATCAGTATCTGCAATCCTCTTAATATGTCTGATGATTAGCCCAGGCAAGTTTATTCTCACCCCCTATCTAGCAGGTCCATGTAGGTTAGGTTTAGAGCACTAGCTTCACTGTTTCTTTCTCCTCTAGGCAGAAGGAACTTGTGCACAAACTCAAACAGCAACTGGTGTGCTGGTTCCATTCTCCTTTTTGTTTACTTTCCTTTCTTTCCTAAGCTTGGGTTTCCCTGAGAATTTCTTGACCACACTCAGAGGGGTTACTCCGTCTGTCTTCTTGGGCCACTTCAGCTTAATATACCTGCAGTAACCATCAGCAGGTACATCAAGGATCACCCCCAGCTCATTTCTTCCAAACTCTATTTCAACTCCCTTCACAGTAGTGAACACTCTCCTGGCTGTAACTCTGCAATTTGTATAAAATTCCCTGATCTCATCAGAGAATAACATTCTTTCTTTGTTTCCAAACAAACCCAGCCATCCTTGGTCACCAATCATCCTGAGAAAGGGTTTCATATGATGCTCCTTCTCGTCATGCAGAATGCTACCAGGAAGCACCTGATGCTTGGCAAAGAAGGCCACTCGATCAACCTCTTCTTCCGATCCTCCTCTTCTTTTCCTGTTCTCTGCTTCACTGTCAGTCTCAGAGTCACTTGGCTCCACATAACTGCCAGCCTCGTTACTCTCTTCCTCTGTCTCACCAGCTTTCTTCTCTTCCTCCTTCTTTTTCTTCTCTTCTCTGTCTCTCACATTTGTAATTGTTCTTTCCAGCTTTCCAACAGTCGCCAGCTGTTGTTTCAGAGCAGACCTAGTTCCTACTCTTCTAACCATTGGCTCAACCACAGCCTTGCCGTCACTCTCTTCACTTGATTCATCAACTAACCTGCTTTTTGATACTGGCATTCCCCCTTTCACCAATCTTCTCCTCTTGTCAGGTTCCACTCTGTTTTCACTCACAAATAATACTTCCTCTTCCTCTTCCTCAACCATCTGCTTCTCATCCTCCTCACCAACCTTTCTTTTCATCCTCTTCCTCTTTGTTTCTTTTGCTTTCTTTGTAACTTTCTCACTTTCAATTTTCTCTTCTCCAATTTCCTCATCCTTTTCTTCTTCTGATTCTGTCCAATTGAGTTCTGCGTCATCAGCCAATGTAGGATCTGCGCAAGAACTAGGTTCTTTGCTCAAATTCTGTGAGGCCTCAGCAGATCTAGGTCCTCTACCAGCTGGACCTTCAAGTATGGACACCACTTGACTCTTCTTAGCCAGCACAACACTAGAACTTGGTTCAGCAGCATGTTCTTTAAGGGACTCAACAGAATCATCTTCCCTTAGTTTAACACTCTTCCTGCTACATCAACCTCTAACACAGTCTTTTCTACTACAGGCACATGCAAACTAGCCTTAGGTTCTTCCTGAACATCCTGGTGCTTCTTCTCAACTACTTTCCCCCTATCAGTTTTATCACAAGACTCTACCGCTCCTACGATTTCATCTAGTCCTTTTACTAAATATTCAGTGCCCACTTTACTAGGACTTTTCACACCCTCTAAATCGACAGAAGTAGATAGGGTAGAGTCAGGAATTACCTCGCGGATGTTTCAGAGGAAACTTGTCCTGTATGCATAGTCGACAAGGATTTTGCCATCATCTTCTTGACCAACTTCTTTTCTCCCTTTTTGAGAAACTTTGACCTGGCCCTGGCAATTCTTTCTGCAAGAGTGGAAGGAGGGGGTTTTGGAGTTGATTTTTTAAGAATCTTAGTGGGTGATGTTGATGAAGATTGTGCTTGAGACATGGTGAAATTGGTTAGGGTTTGACTGAGATTACGAAGTTTTTTTTTTCGCTTGAATTTTTTAGAGAGAAAGTAGGTTGAGAGAAGAGAGGTTGTTGAGTATGTGTGTTCTGTATTGATCGAAAGAGGAGAAAGGGTTTTTGGTGATGAGACGGTTTCTGGGGAAGCCAAAGTAATGATGGCATAAAAGGTAAAAAGCAACTTTTTGAATTTTTGAAAACCGGGAAAGAGTTATGGATTTGACGGTTATGAACTTACTCAATTAAAAAACTTTTCAAGTAGTGGGGTCCATACAAGTCTAATAGAATTCTAACTCAAAAAGGAATGTGTTCCTATAATTTAGGACGGTTATAAGAACATGGAAAGTCTCCCTTGACACGCGGATAATTTTGACAATTCGATTTCAGTTATGACTTCTATCATGCAAGGTCATGTGACTGTACCTGAACATGATTCCTCATGCTTCAGTCGGTTCCTCTTTCAGTACTTAGCAGGTTCTTCATGGGATCACATTATCCTTACCTGGTGCTCATACGCTGAACAAGTATACTTAATAAAGTACAATATTAGACTGGACAATAATAACAAATGTTACACACAAATCATTGAAAACTTAACTAACCAATCATTGAAGGACAAACTGCTGGGTCATCCATGTATTTTGGTCATCCCTAACTCCAACCTGTTCCTCTCAAACTGCACTTTGTTCAATGCTTTGGTAAATATGTCAGCAATTTGGTTTTCAGTCCTGTAAGAATACTATATAGATCATTTCCTTTCTTCTTCAGGAATAACGTGTTGTCAATATTTCCTCTTGAAAAACCATTCTTCAGTAGGAATCCTGAGAGTCTTTCATATCAGGCTCTAGGAGCTTGCGTTAATCCATAGAGTGCCTTGTCCAGTTTGTAAACATGATCAGGAAATTCATTGTTCGCAAAACCTAGTGGTTGTATTACATAGACCTCTTCATTTAAGTAGCCATTCAGGAAAGCACTCTTCGCATCCATCTGATATAGTGTGAACTCCATGAATGTAGCAAAAGCAATCAACATTCTAATAGCCTCCATTCTTGCCACTGGTGCAAAAGTTTCATCATAGTTGATTCCTTCTTCCTGACTATATCCTTGAACTACTAGCCTTGCCTTGTTCTTTGTCACTATACCATGCTCATCTAGTTTGTTTTTGAACACCCATTTTGTTCCAATTATTGTTCTGTCATTCGGCTTAGGAACCAGGTGCTACACTTTGCTTCTCTCAAACTGATAAAGTTCCTCCTGCATGGCTAGAATCCAATCTGGATCTTCTAGAGCTTCTTTTACATTCTTTAATTCCAGAGATGAGAGGAATGCAAAGAATGCACAGAAGTTCTTCAAGGCTGACCTTATCATGATTCCAGTATCCAGTTCTGATAAGACATTCTCCAAGGGGTGAGAACTTTGGTGTTTCTATAGCCTGAGTTGAATATGACGGGAAGAGCCTTCAGCATCATCTTGGGTAGGTTCTTCCCGACTTGCTGGATCATCGATTTCATCTGATGTTCCCCCTGTCATATTGACTCCTTGTTCTCGTGAAGTTGAATTCTCATATGATCTCTCTTTGTCTTCTGAGTCTTCAAATTCAGCTACACCATCTTCTCGACTGAGGCCAATCACTTGATCATCTACCTCAGTTTCCCCTAATGCCTTATCAGATTCATCAAAAACCACATGCATACTTTCCTCCACTGTTTGTGTTCTTTCGTTAAACACTTTTTTATGCTTTGCTTTGAGTGGAGTAACCAAGAAATATTGCCTCATCACTTCTAGCATCAAACTTCCCCAATGGTTCCTTTCCGTTGTTGTGGACAAAGCATTTACAACCAAAGGGTTTCAGATGTGCAATATTTGGTTTTCTTCCTCTGAGTAACTCGTATGGGGTCTTGTCAAGAATAGCTCTAATGGAGCATCTATTTAGCAAGTAGCATGGAGTGTTTATTGCTTCAACCCAAAAATTTCTTGCAAGCCCACTTGACAACAGCATGGTTCTTGCCATATCTTCCAGAGACCTATTCTTCCTTTCAACCACTCCATTTTGCTGTGGAGTTCTTGATGCAGAGAAATTATGATCAATGTTTTATTTTGCACGATACTCAGAGAATTTTGAGTTTTCAAACTCTATTCCATGATCAGATCTAATGCTGATAAGTACTAGGCTCAACCTTTTCTGCACAACACCAGCCCAATTTTTGAAGCTGTCAAAGGCTTCATCTTTAGATGCCAAGAACAAGGTACATGTGTACCTAGAGTAGTCATCAACAATTACAAACACAAATCTCTTTCCTCATCTACTCCTGACTCTCATAGGTCCACACAAATCCATACGCAACAATTCCAGTGGTTTTGAAGTACTTACCACTTTCTTTAACTTAAAGGATGATTTCACATGCTTCTAGCTTACGCAAGCATCACACATTTTTATGTTTTCAAATCGCTTGCTAGGCAGTCCACGAACCAGCTCCTTAGATACAAGCTTATTCAGTTGTGAGAGACTTGCATGACCCATTCTTTTGTGCCACAGCTGAGAGTCACTTTCTTGCACGTTCAAGCATGTTAAGTTATTTTTAGGCAGTGACTTCAGTGATGCTTTGTACACATTGTTCACCCTCTTTCCTTCCTTAACTATTTCTCCGCTCTGTAGATTCTTCACAATACATCCTACAGAGGAGAAACTCACTTCATTTTCTCTATCACACAATTAAGAGATACTCAGCAGGTTGTGTCTGAGACCATCGACACAGTATACGTTTTCAATTGTGTGATCCAGTGTTCTCCCAACTTTTCCAATTCCCACAATTTGACCATTTTTTCCTCCTCCAAAGGCTACACTGCCTCCTTGAAATGCTGCGAGTGAGAGAAAGTTTCTTCTATCTCCTGTCATGTGCCTTGAACAACCGCTATCAAGAATCCATCTTGGGTTGTTCTCCCTCACTCCAGCCTGCAAAACAGATTAAGGGTTAGCCTTAAGAACCCAGACAAGCTTGGGTCCCTTCTTATGAGAAAATGGATAAATCAAATCATGTCTAGCCCATTTAGTAGAACACTTCTTTTATTATTGGTCTTTGCCTTGCTTGCATTCATGCACCTTTGTTTGTAGTGTCCAGTTTCACCACAAAAGGGAGGCAATGGTTTCTTGAATCCTAGTCCTTGTTTTCCCTTGTTTTGATTTTCAAGAACCCAGTTAATTGCCTCAGCTGATTTATTCCATTTTGTTAATCTGGTAAGCTCAAATTCAGATTTTTCAACCTTTTGTTTTAAAATCCTATTCTTTTCAGTTTCCTGATACAGAATTTCATTGGCTCTTCTAAGTTTATTTTCAAGAAAGGTTTTAACTTCACTTATTACTTGCTTACCATTTATACTCTCTCTTAACTGATTAAGTTCCAATTCCAGTTCAGTGATCTTAGAGTTTGACACAAGAGTTTGCCCTTTTAAGACAGCATTGATTTATTCCAGTTCAATGTTTTGTTCTTGAAGATTCTTGTGCTTGGTTCTTAGATCACTTAACTCTTCAGTTAATTTATCTTTTTCAATTTTCTCTTTTTCTTAACCCTCAATCAAAGTGGTTGTGATTAGAATTAAATTTTCAGTAGAGTATGTGTGTAGATGAAATCCTTAAGATCAGATAGACATACCTCTGCTGAATGAGCAGCTTCAGCTTCATCAGTAGCCATAAGTGCAGAGTCCTTCTTTTGGTCGTCACCTGTGTACAACTCCTTGAGCTTTTCACACACTTCCTGAGCAGACTTGTATTCAAGTATCCTTGCAAACACATCATAAGTCAGCCCTTTTCTCAGGTACAATTCAGCTTTGGAATTGGCCTGTAGCCAGTCTAGATCTTGAGGATCTAGTTCTTCTACCTTCTTTGGCACCAGAACCCTGTTGGCTGCTCTCTTCACAGGAACGTGAGGTCCTCTCTTCACAATCAACCAGAGACTATAATTTGTTGCTTGCAGGAAGTTCTTCATCTGTTTCTTCCAACATTTGTAGTTAGTCCCCTTGAACACATGTGGCTTTGAAGGGTCTCTTCCTCCTCTGAACTCCTGAGGGTCTTCTTCGTCTGAACTAAAGTCTGTCAATCCCATCAGTGCTAGTGGTGATTCATCTCCAGATTCCTTTTCATGATCAAATTCACTATCAGTTGGTCCCCATGTAGCATAGAAAGCTTCCTTTCTTTTCCTTCTTTCTGCTCTAAAGTTTGGAGGTCATCTTGTCGTCTTCTTATCTTTGTCATTCTCCTTTGACGTCTCCTTTTCCTTTTCCTTAGATGCTATGTTTTTCATCCATTCTGCTTCCCACATAGGACAATCCATAACAGCATGATCCTTCTTGAAGCATTTAAAGCATCCTGAGTAGTCAGGACTGTCGACTATGTTCTTCCTTCCAGAGTTTTCCTTTCCACTTCTTTTAAAGCCTTTAAACCTTCCCAAGTTAAGCTTCTGTCTCAAGGCACTAACCATTGCTGCTTCAACTGATTGCAGATCAACATACTCATCAGCTTCATCCGTTGCTTCGAGTGCAAGGGTCTTGTCCTTCTTGAGAGCTGGTTTAGCTTTTGAGTCTTTCATCATCTCATGAGTTTTCAGGCTACCAACCAGTTCTTCAAGTTTAATGGATCTTAGAGGTTTAGACTCAATGATAGCAGTCATCTTGGGTTCCCAAGCTTCAGATAGCACATTTAGAATCTTATCCACCATCTCTACTTCTGGTAACTCCATATCCAGGGATCTCATCTCATTAGTAATAATGGTCAACCTGGTCATCATATCCTGGATTGATTCCTTCTCTCCCACAGAGAACAACTCAAATTGTCTCTTCAGCATTCTTCTCTTTGAGTCCTTCACTTCAGTGGTTCCTTCATGCGCAACCTACAAGGCATCCCTGATTTTCTTGGCAGTCTTGTAAGATGATACTCTGTTAAACTCCTCAGGACCAAGACCACAAATTACCAGACGTTTGGCTTTGTGATTCTTTTCAATCATCTTATAGTCCGCCTCATTGAACTCCTCTTTCAACTTAGGTTCTTGTTTGGCAGTTGCTCCTTCACCAACTATTTTAGTGGGAATCAGGTTTCCTTCAAATACTATAAGCCATAGTTGGTAGTCTTCAGCACATATGTAATTTTCCATCATGTTCTTCCACCAAGCATAGTACTGCCTATTGAATTGTTGGGGCCTCTGAACTAACTGTCCTTCAGTGATGGTAGGTGGTGCACTCATGATTCTGATCCTTCTCAAGGTGTTAACCTAGCACGAGAAGACCTGCTCTAATACCACTTGTTATAATATATGCACCTCCTAAGGACACTAGAAGGGGGGTTGAATAGTGTCCACCGATTTTTCGATTCGAGAACTCGATTCTCCTGAGTCAAGAACCCTGTTCTTGCCTCTGCAGTTTTGCAACCTGACCACCACAACGCACGCCAATCACACACAAAAGGGACACAAGGATTTTACGTGGAAAACTCCTTGCTCAAGGGAGAAAAACCACGACCCACACTCTGGAATTTTGAAACACAATCCACTAACACCACGAGCAAGTTTTTGATTACAAGACTCTGTAACCAAGGGGCTACACTCTAGACCCTAATCACTAAACAAAGCTAAACTCTAGCTTTACAAAGTAATCTCTCAAAAGTTCACCTAATACACTGCTTCTAGGATAAGCAAATAGGTAAAACAATGATCGCACAAACGAAGACAACTTACAAAGCACAGAACCTAGACAGGATTATCTAGACTCAACCTACTCAAGTCCACCAGTTGTCTTCTTCAGTTATCCCACGTCTGAAAGCTGTTGGATCGCCTTTGTTTGCTCTCAACTCTCTATTTGTGAATAACTAGTTTCGGCTGTATCAACTACTTGTATTTATATGGGCTTTACAACCCTAGTTGAGTCTCACAAGGAATCCTTGTAATTATGATAAGACAAGATTCCTTGTAACTCTTTTTCTTATTGAAGTCCAACTCCTATTCGTACTTCGAAGACACAGCCTTGGCACCGCCTCTTTTAGTCTGACTAGGATGCATAATCATTCACGCGCTACTACTCCTAGTTCCGCAGGGATTTGCAACCCTCAGATCTTTTCGACCAGTCGTGCCCTTCTATTCAAGGACTGGGTTCTTCTCCGAAACCACTGAGTCCTTCTCGTTTGTCATTCTTCAAAACCAATGCTTAACAGTATCTAATGTATATCCAGTCAGTTCAAATTTATTTGATGTGTATCTATTGCATATCCAATA
The DNA here is from genome assembly GCA_029990175.1 of Petunia secreta. Lineage (NCBI taxonomy): Eukaryota > Viridiplantae > Streptophyta > Magnoliopsida > Solanales > Solanaceae > Petunia > Petunia secreta. The sequence goes on from JARKIP010000003.1 coordinate 29,807,931, forward strand.
ATTAGTAGTGCGACTCTTTTCTAACATAAAATATGAATTAGACTAAAAAATGACATGTGCATATTTAATGCATATTGATAATTTCATTAAATAAACAAATTGCGTAAAAATAATAACTGATCTATTCAATAATTCAAACTTCTAAGTGAATTGGGGTGAACATCATTAGTCATATATCATAAAATTTCAATGAAATGGGTTTAAAAGTTGGAAACTCGCAGTTGCCCCCAACATAAAATTTGGTATAATTATAAAGTAGTGATATGTGATACATACGAATATATTATATCCTATAAGTAGTAGTAAATCAACATAAATGTTTTCAGAAAATATGGCATTTCTCTAAATCTCTTGTGGATCTGCAATTTTGTTCATCCTATTGTCTTGTCTTCTGCAAGTTTTTCTAGTATGAAAAGAACTATCTGGGGTAAAAGTGATTTACACAATTTTTGTGAGGTGAGAGTTCATCAGCTCAGATTTGATCTAAGAAAATCGAAAATTGATGGTGCTTTTACACGGGAGAACTATGTAAGAAAACGCTAATGTCTCTTTTAACGTCCATGTAACGCTAACGTCTGTTAGACATGGGTAGCTTGAGGGTCAAGCTATTGAAGTTTCTTTAGGCCATCAGAAGTAAAAGTCCCCAACATTTACTATTACTTATATTTATTTATATAAGTAGAGTTCTTTTAAGTGAACAAAATATTATCCATTTGTTTCAATACATTACATTGGTTATAGTTGTTTATATTTGGCGAGAAATGCATATTTAGAGCCATGTTTTGCCTCATATTTGCAGCCTTTATTCATTGATTAAGTTGTTATATTAATATTATTGAGCTTATTACATGCTTTTAATTGTGTAGGAATGCGATTGGAGGAAATTGAGTGATTTTAAGCTCAAATAAGAGTAAACTGTGCTTTGAAGTCTGAGCAGAAGCTCGAGACTTGACCGAAAATCAAGCAAGGACATAAACTGAGAGAAAATGTTGACAAGCAGTAAACATAGTCTACCGCGCCGCATTGGGCGTCGCATGACGTGCCATGGTAGGGTCGATTTTCAGAGAGTTTTAAAATAGTGCAGGCGCAGGTAAATTGCCTTGCCGCGGCGCGCAGCGAAAATCCTGCTACTTTGACTCCGAGTTTATTTAGGATTTCCGAGTTGTGTGGGTTTACAGGGGCAATATAAAAACCCTAAAGACGCCCCAAAATAGTACTTTTGGCCTATTCCACATCAAAAGGAGGCAAGGAAGAGAGAAGATTAAGATTCAAGGCTCTACTACATCGATCATTCCATATTCTTGTGGTTTTGTATGCTTATAGTTACTTCTTGTCTTAGAACATGACTATGAGTGGCTAAATCACCTATTCTAGAGTTGATTGAACCACTCCACATGCTTGTGTGATGATAATTGTTGTTTTATGAATGAACCTTGTTAATTCTTCCTATCTATGTTGTTTACGAGTTTCATGCTAATTAATTTGTAGGATCTCCAATTAATTGTCCCCTTTATTCTTGTGATTACTAGGAATATATTTATAAGTCAGAATTAAATGCATAACAATATTTCAACCTAAAAAAATGCATTGCTTAGGTTGTCAAAATGGTAAATTAGGAATATTGATCCTTAGTGTGAACCATAAGTGTAGTTCTCCCTATCTTCATTTGGGACAAGACAGATTTTATGCAGGCTATGACGAAGACTACCCGGATTGGCTCTGGAAGGACATGGCAAGAGTAGTTCAACCAAGGGCAACAACAAAAAGAAAAAGAGATATTGATGAGTTAGAATCTGAGTGCAAGAAGCTACGCAGACAACTAGCAAGGGCACAATGACAAACATCAGAAAAAGGAAATTTGGCCAAGCCAAAGAGTAAAGAGAAAGTCAAATGGCAAAATAAGGTAGAACTCCTAGAAACATATAGAGTCTATAGGCGTATATGCTGGCGAAGGAATAAATTCCATGGCTGACAAGGGATGGAAGAGAAAGGAAAGAAGGCTTGGGAAATATTGAAAAGTATCATATTCGACATATCCGAGATCTTAACTGATGGAGACAGTATCATCTTTCAAAAAGACTCATCAGAGGCAAGTTCGTCGAAGGAAGAATCCTCTGAAGAAGAAGAAGATGAATCTTCTGGGGATGGATCAGCAATCAGCATGAGAGATGTTCACCAAACCATGATCTAATTTCCTATCAATATTAGGCTTTTCAGTTTTTTGCATTGTTTCAATATCAGTTAATGTAATAAAAACCAATGTTCCAACAAATGAAATATTTTTTAAGGCTCTAAATTTTGTTAGCAAACGAAATGATACATGTGGCACAAAGCGATTTCAAACCATCGTGCATAGAGTGGTCCCTTACATCATAGGACACATTTTTTATTTGCTATGTGTGCATTACGTGAATTTGTTTGTTTGCTCTATGTTTCTTTGCACTTAAGGGAACCCGTTCCTAAATCCAATCACCTAACAATGCACCCCCTCCCAATTCTATGCCCAGATCCTGATTATTCTATATCCCTTAGCAATTCAAAAACCTATTATCAAAAGGTTGGATCAAGTTGAATACTAAGGTAGAAGATATGGTTATGCAAAGCACATTTGTCGCTGATTTGTCAAAACAAGAAGAGTTTGTTACAGAAAGCACTATACACATGGAGCGAAAAATTGACAGGGCAAGATATATGTTGGTCAAACTCAAAGGCACACTTGACTTACCATCAGACCTTTTGACACCAATGTCCGAGGATTATTTTGTTGCTCCAGTCCACACTGTAATACATTGAAGGCGATCCAAAGCATTTTCAAACTTGCACCTATTCATGGTAAAAAAAAAAAAAAAAAAAAGACGTTCAAAGGGTTATCAGAAGGCAATAAGGAAGTGAGAATGCACAACAACCAAAATTCGCTTGATGTTACAAAGGTTTATGCATAACAACCAAAATTAGCAGGTTGATTCAACTTGGAAAAGAATGCAAAGACGTAGAGACAAAGATTCCATTATATGACGAAACCAGAAACCTCTGTGAGTATTAGAAGCATAACCCTACCAACTAGCTAGTGTGGGACAAGACGGTGAACACAGGATAAAGCTGTCTGTTAAGACGCTTACAAGGCCATCATTGAATTGGTACAAAGAGAAAGACACGGGCAAATAGACTTGTTGGAGCGATTTTGGTCGAAAGCTTTATAGAGTGATATGAATTCTCATGACAAAAACTACACTGAAAAGGAAAAATACAATATAACCAAACTCTAAAATGACCTTGACTGAAGCAGTAATCTAAGAATATACATGATACGTAGGCAATCCACATCGGGTTCGGTCCCTTCACAACAAAATCTTATCCAACAAGGAAAGTTGGTTGAAAAATTGGATTGCAACGGTTGGTTGGCAAGTATGAAAAACATTGAGTATCTCTTTCAAGGACATCACGACATGCCTAATTTGCAAAGAAAGATGACAAATGCACTCAAGATCTTGGTGTTCGACAAAAGTTGACCTCCTTTTCAGTCCCACAACACAACCTATTCCTGACGTAACATCTTTATCACTTTTTCATCAAGATTTAAACAGATTTATCTTCTGCGTAGGCGAGCACCGATCATTTGATCAAAATATTTGATTTGACTGCTACATAAAATGCTCAAGCAATCTTTCGTAATTAGTGTGCAATTTGTCATCATTCTTAACTCGAGCGTTAAGTTATCATCCGTGGTCTAGGAATTTTCTTAGCTATACATATTTTCCTTGTATGTGAAACCTTATGTGTCATGTGCTATACAATGTACTAACCTTCTTTTGTGTTACATTATAAGATTGCCTAGCATTTGAACACCAAAATTGGCAAGGATCTGCATTAAGAAGAAAATGAATTAACAAGCCAAGCAAAAAATTTCATTTATGAAGCAAAGTCTTTTCAATTGCAGATATATGACACCGAGAAAGATGTAACACAACAAGATATCTAAGACAACTCATGCAACCCCTTCCTACTACCGTACAACTTGTAGTATAGACAAACAAATCAGCTGGCAGTATACATACATAAGAGACATAGCCAGAGAAACCTAATCGAATGAATCTGAAAAGCTTCAAAGCTTGGAAGACGGCCATTAAAAGAAGAGAACAACACATTGGTCATTACAACTGAGCACCAACCACTATACAGCCCATAATCAGCAAAATTCACAATCTCGTGCTGCTCCCCAACTTAGAAAATAGACAACCTTCCCTCCATCAAGACTTTCAACAATAATCTTATCAAGTCTAACATAATTTTCAACAGACAGAGAACAAAACCTCACACCTTCACTCCTCTAGCTGAATCAAAGGATATTGCAACCAATGAATGAATGGCTCTCTAGATACCCATTCCAGATTTTGATCCAACAAAGATTTGCACCTATCACCCAAACATTCAAGGACATGACACAGCATGAATACCAAGCACTGAAGCAAAAAATTCATAACCTGATTGAATAAGACAAAACAATGATATGACAAAACCATCAAATGAAAACTGAAACTCTGAAGCTGCAGATGGAATATCTACATAGAGAAATCAATCAAAAATAGGCCCGAGACATCCAAAAAAGCCTGAAATCACAATTCAAGACACGAATAACTTTGGACAACCTCTAAATATGTCAAATTGAACTACCAGACCTCAGTATGAGAATGAAAGTATCCACATAATCAGAGTCGCCGAGATATCCAATCGTCACAAGGAAAAATGCAGATTCAAGCCAATACTCTAGTGTTCAATGCGATACAACCACTATGTTTCAATTAGCGAAACTTTCTTTGAGAGCAGGTCCTTCAGCGCAAACACAAGACTCGCAAGCAATGCTGATTATCAACAGACATAATTTTGCAGATAGCTCCAACGCCAATACTTGACAATGCTTGAGGAATAGACTTGCAAGCTTTTGGACATGGCATCTCCAAATGAGATCACCTCAGCCTCGTCAGGTTTAAAATATGACGACCAGCCTCGTCAGGCTTAAAATATGGACCAGCCTCATCGGGCTTAAAAAATAACGACCAGCCTCGTCGGGCTTAAAATATGACGACCAGTCTCGCCGGGCTTAAAATATGACAATTAGCCCCGTTAGGTAGGGGCGGATCCAGGATTAGGGAGTATCGTGTGTCACGCTACATGCAATATAACAGTGTCGCTATTTACATTGTTCAAATAGAGTAAATATTTGGTTGATTTGATCATGTTTGGACTTTCGTTCGGGTTATTCATCTCTTCGATTTGTATAAAAAAATTGATTGAACAGAAAAATGTGCTCCATACTTGTCCAGGAGTTTTGTGATACCTTTCGCTTCTTGAAAAAAATATTTTATCTTTAACGGCATATTTTTTATGTCTTTTAAATATTTTGAATTATTCATCATTGTGAATTAACTTTCTTTTATTTAGTTTCTAAATATGTAAATTATAATTCAAAAAATTAAAGATTATATACCCTAATTCACGATCAAAATTAAAAAATTTAATTCTCAAAATCTGATTACCCTCACTTAAAATGAGACTAAGGGAATAATATATAGTTATCACAACTTGATGTAAAATATAATTTATAGAAATATTTTATGCTTAAAATAAAAAGGAAGAAAAAGAGTTAGCAAAACTTAATAAAAGGGAAAAAGTTAAACAACGATTAAAGTTAGAAAAAGTAACTATCACGCTTGAGTTAGCCTTAGTAGTGTATACTTTAAGAACTTTAAAGTGTAGCTGCATCTCCTAAATGGCAGTATATTCAAATCAAACTATTATAAAATATGAAAGTGTAGCAGATTCGATCCCAGATCCCTCGGGCTAAAACTGCAACCCTTCACCACTGGCACCATCATTTTTTTCTTTCATCGGGTGCCACAAGCCATATTTAATATATTTCTTATACATGTATATAAAAAGATATATTGTTTCATCCGAGGCTACCGCGTGCCGTGACAGCCGCACCCATCCACATGGATCCGCCCCTATCGTTAGGCTTAAAATATGACGACTAGCTTCATCAGGCTTAAAATATGACGACTAGCTTCATCAGGCTTAAAATATGACGATTAGTCTCGTCAGACTTAAAATATGATGATTAGCCCCGTCAGATTTATAATATGACAATTAGGCCCGTCTGCCTTAAAATAGGACATAATCATACTTTCTGTTTTGCAGGGACACTATAATAGGGTGATCAATCAAACACAATAATATTGGGTAGAATTTTTTAGGATTTCCTCAAAAATTCCAAGAAGACAATACATATACATTAGGGTAGATATCTTTAAGGTTTCCTCAAAAATTTCATAAAGATGCAAGTTGACACTAGGGCAGAATTTTGTGGTCATTAAAGATTGATACTCGCAAGCTTGAGAAGCAGTAGCGAGTTAATCAAATTTGTACAATGCAATAAGGAACGAGGCACCGGTTCAAGAAGAACGCAAAAACCAAGCCTTCCCCTCTCCCTAAAACTCACAAATCTTTCTTTGAGCACAGACACAGAATACTAATTACGACAACAAACACAACAACATATGGGGAAGCCCTACAATCACGGTAACATCATTCTACTTTTATCATGTCACTTTACTTGTTGTATGTAGGGTATACAGCCCGATGCAACAGACAAATATCTCTTGATGAGAGGCACTAATAACTCAAGACGAGCTGACAAATATCTCCTGACGAGAGGCATTAATAGCTCAAGACGAGCTGACAAATATCTCCTAACGAGAGGCAGTAATAGTTCTTGACGAGCAGATAAATATCTCTTGATGAGTGGCACTAATAGTTCCTGACGAGCAGACAAATATCTCTTGACGAGAGGCACTAATAGCTCCTGAGGAGCAGAAAAATATCTCCTGACAGAAGACACCTATTTCCTGGTGCTTAAAGCACCTGAAAACAGACAACTACTTGACAAAGGAGAGCTCAGCTCAACAAGAAAGTTTACTTTATCTTTATCTTTACATACACTTATCTTACATCTATTGCAGGACACTCTTCAATTTCCCGACAATACCTCGAGCCAGTCCTTGCTCTCTCACACTTTCCTTCGAAAATCAATCACGTATACAAGAACCGTGTGATAAAAAAATATCAAATACATATATGCACCATCCCAAAACTATATTCAAGAAGTTTAGTCCTCTCGACAATGCCTTTGTTATAGCTGTAAGCTATCTATTTTGCCAAATTTCAAAGCGCTCAAATATTAATTTCCATACTCGCACAAATAGTCTGCCTAATCTATCATTCGGATTTGATGTCAATTTGTATTCGTTCCCATTCATGCCTTTATGTGTCAATTGTGCGTGTCTTTATTAATCGTGCTCATCTATTTGAATCGTGCGTACTTATCATGCTTTATTCCTCAATATTCCCCAGCTTAGTCAAGACAATATTGAAGGCAAGATGACTCATTTATCGAGATATAGTGGAAATTATGTCGGTGTAAACTTCTCTTTATGGGTGTGTTGTGCACCATATCTTCATAACTAGGATGTTTACAAGCCTTTTTTCCCACATTTGATTTATTGATGTTATCTCGTCTTCGATGATGCCTCAACTGCATTCACCAATCATCTATCTCGATAAATGACAAAGCAAACTCTAATCTAAACTTTGCATACTTGGACAAGTTTAACCTTGACACCTAAATCGTGCGTCATACACATCTCACACAGGCGACATACCATTCTAGAACTACACATGGCCTGATTCTCGTCAAACCCGAGATACGTAGGTAACGCAGAGATCAGGGTACGGCGGAAATTCCCCAAAACTCTCCTTTTCCTTTCTAGCATTTTGTTCGTTCGTCCATCGTGACAAAAATGGCTACTCTGTCAACTATTTATGCCTAAAATTTCTTTTCATTATCTTCGGTCAAAGAGGGACATCTGTTGACACCCAATTTTGTCCTTCCTTTTTTCATAATTAGCCATATTTAACCTAAATGTGCAATATTGTCTGTTTGAACTAAATTTACATTAGAAAGCATGCATTTATCTATGGTATACTCTATTTATACATTATATATTTAATTGTAATTATATTATGCTATTTACATCATTTAGGCTATTTTTAAATATATGTCAACTCGTGGCTATTTGTGTAATTTACTGTGTAAATGACGTTTAATAATTATTTGCAGCTATTTATACTTAATAATTTTAATTTGACCCTAATTTATTTTAGGTGCGCATTTTTTTTCATATAATACATACTTATAGTTCCAACACCTTTAGTTAAGTACTAGTTTTCTGACACGTGCAATGCACGTGCATTTATAATAATTAGTACAAAAATTATAAATATTTTGTAATAAGTGTGTGCAGTTGCTCGTAAATTAAAGGAAAATATAAATTCAAAGTACTGATCATGTATCGAATTCTTTCTGATCAATATTTTATTTTTGAAATACATGATCATACTAAAAATTACTATTATATGAAGGACAGTAATTAATATTTGAACGATTTTGATCATGCAAATTGTATAATATATCAAGTATCCAGCTTGACATCAATACCTTATCTTTTAATATCTCAACAATACATAATCTAAAAGTGAATGTGAGCAACATTGGCTATGTCTGCAGGCACATCTTAAAATTTTTATCTTTTTTAATAAAAGTTGTTGTCTCCTCATTTTTAGAGCTGCGAACAAATCAAGATATTTTTGTCGGATGAAAATAGTGGCTTGTAAAAGTTGTATAGTAACTCGATCACATATCTTCCTTAATATGGCTAAAAGATTATTATCAATTTTATTGTCTATACCTACACAAAAATAATTAGTTATTTGTGATAAAAATAATACTTTTATCAACGAATTAACAAAGGAAAAAATATTTTTTAGAATTGAATAAATTAAATGAATATATATGAGAGTTTTATTTTTTATTTCATCATATTTATCTCTAAATATTAACAAAAAGAAAAAAGTTATAGATTAGATTCAAGAGAGAATCAACTAATTACTATTGCATTTATATATCAAAATTTGGACAAAGATTTTGATATCTTCTTTAGATAATAATTCGAAAATAAAGTAATAACACAAAAAAATTTATATATAAGATTTTTTTTAAAAAAAATTAACTAACAACTACTGGTATATATATCAACGTCTGGTCTAAGATTGTGATATCTTCTTTAGTCATAAGTCAAAAACAAAGAAAGAATGGAAATGAAAATAAAATAAACTTTAATTCACTCATTTGACGTCAATTATATTTTTCTTCAATTGTTAGCTCTGGTTTTTTCTTTTGGTTATCTTTATTAAAACTTTTTTTATTATCTTTAGTGAATGTATAGCTACATCTTTGGACATGAATAGTTCTTGAAATAATGGTTGAGTGGAAGGTTATTTTAGTCTTTTGACTTGACATCTTTAGGGGCTTCCTACTTATAGAATAGTAGTAGATTAGTCCAAATAACATACCCAATCCATTTTCTATTCATGATTTGTTATATTTGAATTTGGATTCTTTTTTGAATTTAAATCTTTCCAATATATACAAATTCTCCTTTTAAGGTATTTTGTTTTAAATTTCTTTTGAATTTGGCCGCAATTCTAGCCAGATACATTCTCTTTTATTTTAGATATACAATGCATTTCATACCTTACATACACTCATAAAATTAGCATATTATCCCTTAATCTCTTCTCCTCATATCACTCAATCTTACCTGTATCTCTCTTTAACTCACCATTTTTTTGGAACTAAATCACACCCCTAACGTCTCTCCTTCTCATCAAATACCCTATATCAAGCAACACCCAAAAATTTCTCTCTTTTAACCATTGGTTTTTTTTTTTGGTATAAATATACAACTTCTGCAAGCAATAAGGAGGAGATACGGTGAACAACGTGAGGGAATAACAACACATACACACCAACACAATACAAGAACAGATGCATACACAACACACCAACAATAAGTTGAAAAACGGGTAGATGGGATTCAATCTGCTGAGTTTTCCTTAAAAAAACCATTACCATCAATGGAGAGATCCAATACACACACACACACACACACAAAGTCAAGAGAGGGAAAGAAGATGATGGGGCCAGTGAGGAACCTCCATTGGAAAATACAGTGGCGAGGAGGGGGAGATCGAGACTGGCGGGAGAGATCCATTTTCTCTAATTTTTCTTCTTAAACAGAGAGGTAAGCGGTGGCATAAATAACAGCCACCAGCAACGCTGAGAAATGGAAAATAGAGGGGAACCATCGAAAAAGAAAAGGGGTTGGGGTGGTAGCGACGCCGTCAGGCAGTTGCTCCTCCTCTGCTCTGTCTCCGTTCAGTTTTCCGCTTGTTCGCTGGAGTTTGACCGGACCTTTGTCTGATTATGTCGTTAGATTTGTGCATATGACAGCTTTGTGTTTGTCAATCCCTACAATATTTTGTTTGCAGCTCTCTTCGACGCCATGGGTTTTTATGATATTTGTTATGTTTGACTTCGGAGATGATTCTAAAAGTGATCTTGTTCTTCAAGTTCGATGAGCTTGAGGCTGATTATGAGCTTACTGTTATTATGTGATTGTGGAATTATTCTTGAAGCGTGATTTGGCTTGAGAAGTTTTAGCAATGATTTTTGTTTATCATATCATTGTTCTTGACTATGCAGGTTTTGTCTAGTGCAATAACTGGTTATTGCTACCGGTATTCAGGTAACTGTTTCAGTGTGCCCAAATCAGTTTTAAACTAGTGCCTATAAAAATTCTTATATTTGAGGCTTCCTAAATATACATTGATTTGAACGGATACTACACCGTTAGGCCAATGACATTTTAGACGGCAATACAGTCCTACTCTATCCCATTACATAAGCACCACTCCTTTACATGTCCCAAAAACAAAACAGGTGATGACGATAGTTTATTACATGATAGAGCAGCGGGATCATCACTTGGCATGGCAAATCAGCTGATGCAATATAAAATGGCGTAGTTCCCAACCATCAAAAGCCAAGCTCGAGAGCACAAGGGATACGAGTCAAGGCCTCCGGAAACGTCTTGAAGATCATGCATTGGAGCACCAAGGATGGAGGAAAACAGGGCAGCACAAAACAGGGCAAAACAGGGCAGCACACTGTGAGCTCACTGCCTGCTGAAGGACAAATGTTCTTCGCGATCGTGACACTGTCTGCGCGATCGCGAAGAGTACTACTTTGCCCTGCGCGATAGCGTGCCATCTCGCGCGATCGCGAGGAGGAGATATCCAGTTGTCCTGCGCGATCGCGATCTCATTTGCGCGATTGCGATGGGTTGAATCATGTGTTGCGCGATCGCGAGCTCTCTTGGTGCGATCGCGATGAAGAGGAGCTGAGCAGTGAGCCAGAATCAGCTGCAGGGGCAATTTTGTCCATTTATCATTGTAAATGTATAAATAGCACATTAGCTCTTTCATTTCATAGTTTTACCTTGTATGAACAATTGAGAAGAGAGAATTAGAGAAGAGGCTGAGCCCTTCGAGTTGGAAGCCCGAGGAATCGTGTATCTCGTTAACTTGGAACCTATGGCGATCGACACCTAGTTTGATTCTATTGTAAGGTTCGAGTTTACCTTTCTCCCTTTTGAATTCAATCAACGTTAGTGAATTGAATTCGATTCTTTCTTCTATTTCTTGCCTTCCTAGTCTTGAATTTCTCGATATCTTAGATATCTCGTATCTTGTTTTATCGCTTCCGCATTGTTTGTATCGTGTTTAGCTTCCGCTCGTTTTGGGTTGCATCAGTTGGTATCAGAGCACGGCTAGGCTTCATTCTTACGAATCCTCGGTCTTGTTCTTTTCGTTGTTGTGATTGTGTTGTTTGTTCTTGAAAATTGAAGAAAAACAAAAAAAAAAATAGAAAAACTAGAAAAGTTGAAAAAAATTGGTTGATTGGGTTGGAATCGAATCCCCGGGTATTAAAAAGTATTGGGGTTTGTTCCTTATTGTCTTCCCGTCGTTTTGATACCTATATCTTGTGTTTTGGTGTTACGATTCAAAAATTTCGAAAATCAAAATCCAAAAGTTTGAAAATTCTTGAAAACGCTTCAATCTTTAATCGAAGCTTGTTGTTGTTGTTTAGGGTTGAAAAACTATTGGGGATTGATGATATTAGTTGTATACACCTTTCGGTATCATTGGTTTTGTGTATCGGGTTGAAATCGAGCCAAAAAGTTGGCCAAAAATCGCCAAAACCCGTTGTGGAGTTGCTGGAAAAGTTGTAGGAATTAACCCTTCACGATCGCGAAGAGTAATTCTCCGATAGCGAAGAGCAAAATTAAATTTTGAAATTTTAACCCTTCGCAATAGCGCGCGTCTGGTTGCGATAGCGAAGAACAAATATTTCAAGAATTCCAGTTTTTGGGATAGAACGTTCGCAACGGCTTCCGAACAGTTTCCAAACATCATGACTCCAATTGATTCATTAAATATGATGAGTTTCTAGATCACAAACGAAATTTCATCCAATTCTGAATCCGTTTGGTGCTAATTCGAGTCAAATCTTTTGTGTCCCGTTTTCTACCATACCTCTTGGTTAGTGTTTCTAAGGTAATTGGCCTACTTGAAAGACACTAATCCTTTAGCGTATTAGGGTATTCGTGCGTAGCGGAGACTAGAATTCAAAGAAGAGTCGTAGAACTCCTTTTGGCCTCAAGTGCGCACTTTAAATAGTCGTCCGTACATCGAGTCTCATTAATTCCATTCCGAACTTTAACTTGGACATGCTAGTTGTGATTACCTTGGTTCCCAAGTTGATAAGGTGAAACGACCTCGGTCAGTCGTTTCGGAAGTTAGGACAGCGATTGGCGTGTCGATAATTCTAAAATATTCGTAATGTCCATTAGAACATGTCTGTAAAATTTGAGCTAAATCAGATCTCGTTTGGTAGGCATCGGAAGAAGATTTCAGTTTTATTGGCGATAAATATTAAAAAGAGATTTTCGAGCTCGGTTTTGCCGAATGAGCTACGATTCGAAATCTGAAAGCGCCGTTAGGTTCGTATGATTATTTGTGATTTTTGTAAACTTTCGAAAGAGAATTTCGATGTTGTTCAGCTAGTTTCCGTTAAAATGCCGAAAGTTAAATAATTTGACTTTTTCTATTTAAATTCGCATCTTGAGTTATGGGAGTCCGATTTGAGATCCGCCTTCGCGAGTATGTTACATATATTTTGTATAACTTGTATGCAAAAGTTGGAATTATTTCAAATATCGTAGGGTACCGTTTTAATTTTAGACGCGAAAAGAAAATTAAAAAAAATGAAAATGAAAAACAGAAAAAGACAAAAAAGAAAGAAATTGCATAGGTCGGTTGATCCCTTGGCAGGTACGTGCAACATACCAGAAACAAAAGAACGAAACATTGAACAGGGAGAAAACAAAATGACGGGAAAAAGAAAAATGCCAGAAAATGAGAAAAGGGTCCGGAAAAAAGTAGAATTTTCACCCTGAAATATTCAGGTAATGATCCTAATATATTATTTGAGTTTATTACGTGTGTTTGAATATGCTTTAACGGTAAAATTTGGAATAGTAGACATCGTTTTAATAAGTTCAATTAATAGTTTAAAGGGCCAACTGGACCCCGATAATGGAATTGATTATATATTCGTACTCAGTGAGTTATGGGCAATATATAAATGTAATTTATTTGGGGTTTGGTTATGTGACCATAAACCCTGTACATAGACCTGGCCTGCGTATTGCGTATGCGAATAGGGTATTAGGTTCCTACCTGGATTGCCCTAAGATGTGAGGAATGAAGCCTTTAGCCTAATTTGATATATTTTTCTGCTTATTGAATAGAGTGGGATCGTTTGGCAATGAAACCAAAGGACAAGCGGTTATTGAGTGGATGTACTAACTTTGTAACAAGGTAAGTGTTTATATCCATTTCTTTGGAGGCACTTGGCCTCATGGATTTTCTACCACGTGTTTTCTTACGTGTGTAGCTGGCGATAGGCGTACTCATTACGCCTTAGCTTTGGATTTACATTGTATATTATATGTTATGTCATGTTGTTGGTATTGCATTAAACATATGAGCATTGCACTCTGGTTTTGAGTATTGCATATACTTCCCGGTTGGCGATGAGAGTCCCGCACCGGCGAAGGGTCATTATTGCATATACTTCCCGGTTGGCGATGAGAGTCCCGCACCGGCGAAGGGTCATTATTGCATATACTTCCCGGTTGGCGATGAGAGTCCCGCACCGGCGAAGGGTCACTATTGCATATACTTCCCGGTTGGCGATGAGAGTCCCGCACCGGCGAAGGGTCATTATTGCATATACTTCCCGGTTGGCGATGAGAGTCCCGCACCGGTGAAGGGTCATCATTACATATACTTCCCGATAATCGATGAGAGTCCCGAGCCGGTGAAGGGTCATTATTGCATATATCCCCTGGTAGACGATGAGAGTCCCGCGCCGGAGATAGGTATCAAGAGTATGTGACTGCGTCATGCCGCATTCATCCCATCTCATTGCACCGCATACTGACTATTGTGTGTGTTATATTGTGTTTTATGTATGCGGTATGTACACCATGTTGTGGACATATTACAGTTTGCCTATGTATTTCTGGATCGTATTCTAAGTTGCGGGGATCGGGTTGCACGCCGAAACGGTATAAATATATGGATCGGGTTGCACGTCGCAGCGGTATGAATATATGGATCAGGTTGCACGCCGCAACAGGATGAATATATGGATCAGGTTGCACGCCGCAACAGGATATATTTCTGATTGTTGATGTGTTCGGGATACCTATATGTTCTGGCTGTATTACGTTCCTGGTTATTGAATAGTTTGCGATTCCATACGTGTTTCTAATTATTATCTGGCTCTGCCTTTTCATAATTTAAATAAGAGAAATCTGGTTTATTTTTTTCTTTTCTCCCTGGCTAGTTATCCTATTCTTTGAGGTGGCTAGTCTGCCCCACTTATTGAGTCCTTTTGACTCACCCTTGTTTGTTGTTTGTTTCTTGTCTATCTATTTCGTTTCGGCAGGTTCGCTCCAGGATTAAGTTCGCCACGTTGTGAAGGAGCGAAGACGACTTCAGCTGTCAGGGTGAGCCAGCTTTTATTCCGGATGGCCACCAAGTTATGGGTTGTTATTTCAGTTGCATTTTGCTCCCTTCAGGAGGTATCGGTCTTCTTTTGTACTCTTAGATGTCTAGTCTGGATAGCCCTAAACCTAGTATGTTGGGTAGTCAGCTGTAATTTCTTTTGTACAGCTTAAAGGTATCGGTATGTCTGTGTTTTTATTTTTAGTCTTGTCCTTATTTATGAATTGTTATATTTATTTTCCTGATTTAATTGGTAAGGGTTCGCCCGACGGGTCTAGGGGAGGATGTCGGGTGCCCGCACGACCTAACCGGATTTCGGGTCGTGTCAGTTGGTATCAGAGCCCGGTTTAGAGTCTATCCAGACTAAGACAGTGTCTAGTAGAGTCTCGCTGATGGGTACGTAGACGTCCGTACTTATCTACGAGAGGCTATGTTGGCATTTAGGAAGTTTCACTTCCTTCTTTCCTAATCGTGCGTCGGTCTAGGATGCAAAAGTATTTCCGTTAATTCCTTTATGGGTATCGTGAACCTTCGTGCGACAAATCGGCAAACCGTACGAGTTCAAGATGAAGCAGTCTAGCCTAGGGCTAGCACTGACGAAGCCCCGAGAGTTTTTTATCGTGCTGACGATCTAGTTACGGATGTACGGGCTCGCGATGAGCAAGAGAGCAGGGCCTTGTGGTTTCCTTGGCTCTCTACGATGCTTTACGAGAATCTTGGCGGCGCAGATACCGCAAAAACCTATTATTCGCTGGGCAGCCTATCAGGTTGCCGCATGTGCAGACGCTCGATCTCAGGGAGCTCCTTTCTGGTTCTTAATATTGCTGCAGTAAATTATATTCCGAAAGTAGTATGTGTTGTACCTCTAATTGTTCTGGCTGGTTAGCCAGCCGAGGTATCAGTTCGGTCCGAGTATCTGAAGAGGTTGCATTATTTTACGCGGTTGAACCTTCCGATAATCTTAAGCAATGCATCAGATAAACCTCATGATTCTTTTAAAAATAAAATGATGTCAGCATATCCTTCAGGCTCTTGTTATATCGAGCGGTATGGTGTCGATTATTCTGTTTTCCAGTTTCAGAGGTCCAGTGTTGAATTGGTGGACTACTCTTTATTAGCCAACTTTGTTCGATTTTTCTTCTAGATTCGTGGAAAAGTTCCTTTCGAGTAGCGAACAAGATGAAAAATGTTGCCAGTTCGAGTGGATTGGACAGGGTAGCCTTAAGATTGAATTCTATAAAATGGTCGAATATGCATTTGAACTAGATCATGAGCCTTTCGAGAGATTCAAAGATTTATTGATGACCTTTCTCTTTCCTTGACATCCCAGATGGCTCGAGTGATTGAGGTCGGGATTTCATTTGATATTGTTGTTGATATTACCCGAAGGTACTGAGGTATACCATAAGTTAGAGCGGGAGAGCAAGAGATCCCATGGCCCTAGTGGGTAACTATGGTACCTCATTTGGAGGTAAGAGTTCTGATTATTTTGGGAGGTTACCTTCCAGGTTATCTCAGCTTGTGTCACGTAATTCTTAGAGTGTGCTAGTAGCTCATCAAGATCAGATTCAGTCTTTTCTTTACAACTATCAGCAATCTGCCCAGTTCCTATATTCAGCGAAAGGGTGTTATCATTGTCGTGAGTCTGATTATCTTTTAAAAAGTTTTTCTGTTATCATTGTTGTGAGTCTGGCTATCCTTTGAGGAGTTTTTCCTTACTCCGGCAAGTAGGCAGTCATCTTTTCTCTTGTCATTTGGCATCGCGCAGTCGCAGGGTATTTCATTTAGATCTCAATCAGCCAGAGAAATGCCACCATCCAGTAGAGGTTGAGATTTTGGTGGCAGTGGTTCTCCAGAAAGTGCTTGTCAGGATAGTGGCTCAGCTCAGCTGCAGAGGCAGTTCTATTAACTGCTAGTCTGGCAGGATGCTGAGGCATCTGATGTAGTAGACCCATGTATTTCTTCTTCTCTTAAATGTGAGTAAGATTTGATTCTTTCGATCGATCCAGAAATGGTGTGTCTTATCATTTTTCGATGGTTTCTTTAGGTGTCGTTTCTATTAAGAATCAGTTGCGGTAGATGGGTGAGCTTCTTGTATGATTTATTCCTGGCATTTCTGAGATCCTCCTAGTTGATCTGGTTTAAATGTGAGAAATTTGGGAGTGAGTGTTGCTACTGTCTGTCTGGCATCTTTTCGTGCCACCTTCTATTATTATATCAAATTAGTATACCTCTCTTTTCAGAATTCCGTGTTGGTAAGATTATAGGATTCTTATTCATCACCATCAGAAAGTGTCATTGTTTCTTCCGGTGTAAAGTAATTAGTAAGTAATACTTGATTTACGTGTCTCCTCTTGGTTCGAAATGTTAGTAAGTCATGTTATTCTATGAGCTTGTCTTAGTTATAAAAGGGTATTCTGGTAAATTGTCAGAGATTCCTTCTTATTGGGAGGTTAAATTGGTATGGATGTTTGCTTATTTAATGTCTATCTCTTCAATTGCGATTCTTTGGCTCGCCTGACTCGGAAGTAGTCTAGCTTTGGTAGCCAAACAAATAAGAAGATGAACTTCCTGAAGCTCTAATTATTTCTATCCTCGATCCATTTCCATTTCTTCTTCGTCCGGCACTAGTGAGCTTGGGCTATTGGTAGCCGCTTGTGATGTCCCCTATGTTGAGGCAGAGTGCGTGTCAAGGTAGTTGAGTAAGCACATTGTTGTTATTCAAGGCTACTAAGGGTAATGAGAGGCATCATTTGACCTTTGACTTGATCTACACTCCGAAAATTAGGTTGAAAATCAGGACAGTAGTGTTGTCCAGACATTCTATCTGCGGATTTGTTATGTCATCTAGTTGTCTCATCTTGTTATCCATTTTGACATGTTTATGTTATCAGTTTATCTGGGTATCCATTCCCATGTATAGTACAATGCTAGTTCTGTTTTTGCTGATCATCCAGTTTCAGGGGAAACTCTGCCGAAATTTTTATATAGAAGTACCATCCATCAGGCGGGGGGTGTTTACGGCAAAGGTATGGAGTTGTGAACTCGAGAGTTGCAGCTGGTTGGCAACTCGAAAGGGTAGTTGGTAGCTTAGGTCTGCCTACGTTCAGCTTTTAGCTAGGTCTTCTTTAATCCAGCAGGTTGTGCGAGGATGACTATTTCTATTCAAACTAATTGTATGAGTTTATGCTTTAAGTGGAGGAGTCTTCCTCCAATTGATACCGAATCATAATATTAAATATCTAAGGCGTTGCTGAAGCGTAAGCTAATTCTTAGTTCCATCGACCTGTTCTATATCGAAAGGTATATCGAAGAGGTAATTATCGGCTGAATCATGTTAACCTATTCAAAGTTTCGTGTATCTTTGTTTCGAAAATATAGAACTCCTCTCTCATGATCAAGAAAGGGTCGGCTTAGTTCGAATGAGTTGGGCAATGATGTTATCATATTATCCAAATATGTTTTATCCAAGAGTTTGATGTGTGTGTTATAACTCTGATTCTGTAACTATGAGATAATGTCTGTGGAGTAGTTTATGAAGGTTGTGCAAGTTCTGTTGTTATCTGCGTAAATCTTGCTTTAGATTTAGGCTCGTTCGAGGATGAACGAGAGTTTAAGTGGAGGAGAATGAAACGACCTCGGTCAGTCGTTTCGGAAGTTAGGACTCCGATTGGCGTGTCGATAATTTTAAAATATTTAATGTCCATTAGAACCTGTCTGTAAAATTTGAGCTAAATCAGATCTCGTTTGGTAGGCATCGGAAGAAGGTTTCAGTTTTATTGGCGATAAATATTAAAAAGAGATTTTCGAGCTCGGTTTTGCCGAATGAGCTCCGATTCGAAATCCGAAAGCGCCGTTAGGTTCGTATGATTATTTGTGATTTTTGTAAACTTTCGAAAGTGAATTTCGATGTTGTTCGGCTAGTTTCCGCTAAAATGCCGAAAGTTAAATAATTTGACTTTTTCTATTTAAATTCGCATCTTGAGTTTTGGGAGTCCGATTTGAGATCCGCCTTCGCGAGTATGTTACATATATTTTGTATAACTTGTATGCGGTACCGTTTTAATTTTAGCCGCGAAAAGAAGAAAAAAAATGAAAATGAAAAACAGAAAAAGACAAAAAAGAAAGAAATTGCATAGGTCGGTTACCAAGGGATCATATTGATCCCTTGGCAGATACGTGCAACATACCAGAAACAAAAGAACGAAACATTGAACAGGGAGAAAACAAAATGACGGGGAGGAAGAAAAATACCAGAAAATGAAAAAAGGGTCCGAAAAAAAGTAGAATTTTCACCCTGAAATATTCAGGTAATGATCCTAATATATTATTTGAGTTTATTACGTGTGTTTGAATATGTTTTAACGGTAAAATTTGGAATATTAGACATCGTTTTAATAAGTTCAATTAATGGTTTAAAGGGTCAAATGGACCCCGATAATGGAATTGATTATATATTCGTACTCAGTGAGTTATGGGCAATACATAAATGTAATTTATTTGGGGTTTGGTTATGTGACCATAAACCCTGTACATAGACCTGGCCTGCGTATTGCGTATGCGAATAGGGTATCAGGTTCCTACCTGGATTGCCCTAAGATGTGAGGAATGAAGCCTTTAGCCTAATTTGATATATTTTTCTGCTTATTGAATAGAGTGGGATCGTTTGGCAATGAAACCAAAGGACAAGCGGTTATTGAGTGGATGTACTAACTTTGTAACAAGGTAAGTGTTTATATCCATTTTTTTGGAGGCACTTGGCTTCATGGATTTTCTACCACGTGTTTCCTTACGTGTGTAGCTGCCGATAGGCGTACTCATTACGCCTTAGCTTTGGATTTATATTGTATATTATATGTTATGCCCTGTTGTTGGTATTGCATTAAACATATGAGCATTGCACTCTGGTTTTGAGTATTGCATATACTTCCCGGTTGGCGATGAGAGTCCCGCACCGGCGAAGGGTCATTATTGCATATACTTCCCGGTTGGCAATGAGAGTCCCGCACCGGCGAAGGGTCATTATTGCATATACTTCCCGGTTGGCGATGAGAGTCCCGCACCGGCGAAGGGTCACTATTGCATATACTTCCCGGTTGGCGATGAGAGTCCCGCACCGGCGAAGGGTCATTATTGCATATACTTCCCGGTTGGCGATGAGAGTCCCGCACCGGTGAAGGGTCATCATTACATATACTTTCCGATAATCGATGAGAGTCCCGAGCCGGTGAAGGGTCATTATTGCATATATCCCCTGGTAGACGATGAGAGTCCCGCGCCGGAGATAGGTATCAAGAGTATGTGACTGCGTCATGCCGCATTCATCCCATCTCATTGCACCGCATACTGACTATTGTGTGTGTTATATTGTGTTTTATGTATGCGGTATGTACACCATGTTGTGGACATATTACAGTTTGCCTATGTATTTCTGGATCGTATTCTAAGTTGCGGGGATCGGGTTGCACGCCGAAACGGTATAAATATATGGATCGGGTTGCACGTCGCAGCGGTATGAATATATGGATCAGGTTGCACGCCGCAACAGGATGAATATATGGATCAGGTTGCACGCTGCAACAGGATATATTTCTGGTTGTTGATGTGTTCGGGATACCTGTATGTTCTGGCTGTATTACGTTCCTGGTTATTGAATAGTTTGCGATTCCATACGTGTTTCTAATTATTATCTGGCTCTGCCTTTTCATAATTTAAATAAGAGAAATCTGGTTTATTTGTTTCTTTTCTCCCTGGCTAGCTATCCTATTCTTTGAGGTGGCTAGTCTGCCCCACTTATTGAGTCCTTTTGACTCACCCTTGTTTGTTGTTTGTTTCTTGTCTATCTATTTCGTTTCGGCAGGTTCGCTCCAGGATTAAGTTCGCCACGTTGTGAAGGAGCGAAGACGACTTCAGCTGTCAGGGTGAGCCAGCTTTTATTCCGGATGGCCACCAAGTTATGGGTTGTTATTTCAGTTGCATTTTGCTCCCTTCAGGAGGTATCGGTCTTCTTTTGTACTCTTAGATGTCTAGTCTGGATAGCCCTAAACCTAGTATGTTGGGTAGTCAGCTGTAATTTCTTTTGTACAGCTTAAAGGTATCAGTATGTCTGAGTTTTTATTTTTAGTCTTGTCCTTATTTATGAATTGTTATATTTATTTTCCTAATTTAATTGGTAAGGGTTCGCCCGATGGGTCTAGGGGAGGATGTCGGGTGCCCGCACGACCTAACCGGATTTCAGGTCGTGTCATAAGACCTCGCTCTTGAGTGTACATTTATTGAGTGATACACGTGAGGGAGTGACTTTTGGAAGGTATTGTTCTTTGGTGTTGCAACAATGTCGGATAATGATGATGGAGTAGATTATGGCTCATATGGGGATGATGCGAGTTGCTATGACTCGTATGGTGATGATGGAGACTATGGTTCCTAAGAGGGTGATGATGGCCATTACTATGATGATGGAAACCATGGCTCCTATGTTGATGAAGCGGTTCACTATGATGATCGTGAGATTGATGACGACTATGAGGCTTGTGATGAAGAATGTGATGATGCCTATGCTTCTAGTCAAGAAATCGAAGATGGTGACGCTTCAAGGTACATTGATCCTACTTACTCTTCTTGTGAAGAATTTGATATTGATGATAGTAACATAAATAGAGTTATTGATGATGTTGAACATGCGGGTTATTCTTATACATCTTCTCTTAGTGTTGCTAATGGTGTTTAAGGGAGTAGTAGTGGACCTTCCATTAGTATGGGAGGCGGTGGTGGTTGTTCCGTGGGAAATAAGAAGCTTGCATCTTCTAGGTACGCTAAGCGACCTAATTCTTCTAATTCCCATGTGGAGGTTGGTATGATAGATGGTGTTGCTTTTGCTACAAAAGGGTTATATGCCGTGAGGGGCGTGGATGGTTGTAGTAGGAGCAGTACTATGGGCTATGGAACCAAGGCGAGAGGTACTTATGGGTTCCATGGCAAGGTTCCTTCCTCGACTTCCAACAACATCTCTAATGTTGGGAGAGTGACGGGAAGTGGAGATTGTTCTAGTGGTGTTGCCACTAGTGGAGGGATAAGGAAGACCCAAGTTGTTGGTGTTGACACTTGTGGGCGTCCAAATTCTCATTTGGATGCCAATGTGCAAGACTTGGGTAGACGTAGGTTCGTTATTGAGGTAGATGGTATTGGAGGATACTTGCTCAAGATTGGTGATACCGATGCCAATTGTATTAGCACCTCTTTGGTTGATAGGCTTAGGATTCCATGCCATAAGCTAGAGCATCCTTATGAGTATGATGGAGTGTGGGTTTCTAAGGAGGCTCAGGTACTCATATCTCATAGGAATTATAAATGCTATGTGTGGTGTGATGTGTATCCCATGCGTCATGTTGATGTGTGGATAGGTGAGCCGTGGTTGGAGGGGAAGAGGGTGCAATATAGTGTAGTGAAGGATGCATATCTTGTGGGCATAGGGCAAAGAGTTTATCACTTTGTGCCTTACCGGGCGAGGAGCTAAGTGCCTACTAGTGCACCTTCTTTGGCTAGGCAAAGGATCAAGGATCGAGAACTTCATTCCATGGGCAACAATGTGCAAACAAGAAGTCCTACAAACACAAGCAACTAGTGCTATAAAAGAGTTGACAAATGTCAACAAGGTGAGCCCGAAGCCACTTCCAAAGCCGAGTGGTTCACCAACGAAGAAGAAGGAGACATCAAGTGATGAGTCTCCTAGTCCTAGATTCCGGGTTGACGTGAAAAGTCCACCTACTCCGGCTATGGGTATTCTTGGGCCTCGTCCCAATTCACCCGAATTTGAGAGACAAAAGATAGAGAGGAGTAAGGGAGCGACCGGTGACAACTCTCGAGTGGAAAAAATAGAGGTTGTGTTGAGTGATGTGAGTGGGTTGTCACCACCCGAATCTACACCTAACCTTGGAAAAAAATGAGGGAAAAGAAAGAGGGAAAAAGAAAAATTGAAAGTGAGGACACCCCTTATTCTAACCTTAACCCTTTATCTCTTTCTTCTATGTGTTTGAGTTCTTGTGTAGGAATTCTTGGAGGCAAACCTTCCGAGATGGAAAGACAAGGTGAAGGAGATGCCAAATGTGAGCTACAAGGTGAAGGAACTTCCCATGATGCTTCAAGTATATTGAGTGAGCCCGGATGCGACTCAAGTGTAAGTGTTTGTTCTTCTTCCCTTAAGCATGAAACTTCCTTGTCTTGTGGACTTGTATGTGAAAACTCTATGCTAGTTGATGATTTGCATGAATACAATGTGTTTGCAACTAGTGTAGAATCTTTGGGTCAACTTGTATGTGAAAATGAACCACTAGTTGAGAGGGTTGAAAAGTCACATCATGATGTGAGCTCGGTTTTCATTGAACCTCTCTTTAGTGAAAATGTTGAAGTTGACCTTGTGTGTGAGCCTTGTTATGACACCCTACCCATATTTGATAAAGGTAAAGATGAATTGCATGATTATCGCATTCTTCCCTTTGATTGCTTACTTGCTAATGGTGGTATCTTGTGTCGTAGTGAGGATGGTTTTAACCTTGAGGAGTCTCTAGAGTGTGAGATGGATTGATTTATTTTTGATGACTCCTCGAGTGAGAGTGAAGGACCTAGTCTTGATACTATGTTCTTGTGTGACCATGAATTTGAGGTGCATGCTTTTACATTTCTAATGTTTGAAGGCAATCTCATTTGTGGTGGTGAATTGTATCGGACTAGGGTCGGTAGTAGAGTCGAACCTCCATGGTTTGTAAAGTTAGGCTCTATGGATGATCCAATGTTTGGAACTCCAAGTGAGAAGAGTGGTCTTGGTATGGGTCGAGTTGACCTAACTTCTAGTAGTCCTAGCCTTTATTGTGTGGACTATAATGATGAAGAACCTATTCTAGAGACATTCCTTTGGAGTTTTCCTAGTGATGAGGATCGCCTTGGAGGTGACTTTGGAGGTGAGGGGGTACCTCTTGGTGTGTATAAGAGTGCTTCTAAGAAGGGGAGTGTAGTAGTCGATGTTAGTTGTGAATTGAACTATTTTACTTACTCCATCCCATATGTTGAGCACACCTTGAGTGTTGAGCATGCCAAAGCCGATGTGTCACTTTGTGATAAAATTGATTTGAAGGCTTGGTGTGTTGGTCATGGGCTTAGGGGTCGTGGGAAATTTAATTGCTACATGCATATCCTTGATCTCTTTGCTTGTTTTGATTATGAGTTCTTGTTCTTGTCGAGCCAAGAATTTGTTGTCTCTTTTGGGGACATAAGCTTTTTCATAGGTATTGATGCTTGGCTCTATCACAAGAGTGTGTTTTCCACACACCTTGCACTCTTTCTTGTTAAGCTAACCTACTTGTGAAGTAGGAAGTTTTGGTTGTGCTTGCTTTGATTGTAGGTTTTGATGGTTCGATTTCGAGGACGAAATCCTTTCAAGAAGGGGATGATGATGCAATATAAAATGGCGTAGTTCCCAACCATCAAAAGCCAAGCTCGAGAGCACAAGGGATACGAGTCAAGGCCTCCGGAAACGTCTTGAAGATCATGCATTGGAGCGCCAAGGACGGAGGAAAACAGGGCAGGAAACAGAGCAGCACAAAACAGGGCAAAACAGGGCAGCACACTGTGAGCTCACTGCCTGCTGAAGGACAAATGTTCTTCGCGATCGCGACACTGTTTGCGCGATCGCGAAGAGTACTACTTTGCCCTGCGCGATAACGTGCCATCTCGCGCGATCGCGAGGAGGAGATATCCAGTTTTCCTGCGCGATCGCAATCTCATTTGCGCGATTGCGATGGGTTGAATCATGTGCTGCGCGATCGCGAGCTCTCTTGGTGCGATCGCGATGAAGAGGAGCTGAGCAGCGAGCCAGAATCAGCTGCAAGGGGAATTTTGTCCATTTATCATTGTAAATGTATAAATAGCACATTAGCTCTTTCATTTCATAGTTTTACCTTGTATGAACAATTGAGAAGAGAGAATTAGAGAAGAGGCCGAGCCCTTCGAGTTGGAAGCCCGAGGAATCGTGTATCACGTTAACTTGGAACCTATGGCGATCGACACCTAGTTTGATTCCATTGTAAGGTTCGAGTTTACCTTTCTCCCTTTTGAATTCAATCAACGTTAGTGAATTGAATTCGATTCTTTCTTCTATTTCTTGTCTTCCTAGTCTTGAATTTCTCGATATCTTAGATATCTCGTATCTTGTTTTATCGCTTCCGCATTGTTTGTATCGTGTTTAGCTTCCGCTCGTTTTGGGTTGCATCATCAGCTGACCACCATCGTTTGCAGCCATGACGAAATCCTCATCCCTCTATCCGATCCACCAAATCTGAGCCTAAACTTTTAAACATTTAATTTTTCTTTTATTTTATTATTGTTGTTGTTATTGTTGTTGTTGTATTTATTATTTATTACTTTTTTTACTTTATTAATTATCATATTAATTCACTTTTGTGTTTTGTTTTGCGAGGTACTTCTTGATGAAGTTCATTAAAGACGACGTTCCGAAGACTATTTTTATATTTATTTCCTTGTTATTACTTTATTTTGTTCTATTTTTTTTTATTCTCTTTTAATTTTACCGCACTAATTATTTGTTATATTTTGCAAGGTACATTCAGTCGAAGTTCGCTAAAAGAAGAAGCCGAGAAAGAAGAAAAAAATCTTTTATTTAATTTTAATGCAAATACGTGTATTTTAAGTTGCATATTTGTGGAAATTGTTTTACTTGATTTGACTTTAATCCCAATTGTTAGTCCGGCCGGGAACCACATTTGGTGGGGCTCGAGAGGTGTCTAATACCTTCCTCTTGGGTTATTTCGGATTCTTACCCAGAATTGCTGATTCATATACTACTTCTCGAAGTTAACATTAAAATTGGTTAGAGACGAGGTAGGTGCCCTAATACGCCTAGTTAAGTCATTTATTAGGTGGCGAATCCAAGTCTTACCCGTGAGTTCCAATAAGTCGAATCCTGTTCTGAACTCTAACGGCTCGAAAAAAGGGTGTCGACAATAATCCGATGCACTTGATAATAGTAAATGTAGTTCAAACCTTACCTTTTAATTTTACTGGAACGATGATTATGTGTTTGACACGTTTGGTTTGAAATTTGAAGTTGATGGGAAAGGAGACTGGTCGTCTCTGTTATTTGATTAAAAATTTTAGTGGCTGTTAATTCAACCCCAAAAGTATTAAGTTTGCCGCAAAGTTTTAAACATTCTAATCTAAGCCCGATTAACATTTAAACACTTGTGAAAAATCAAAGAAAGTGAAAAAAAGGGCGTCTCTTTTTCTTCAATAAAGACTTGAAAGGGTCTTATAGCCCAATCTCTCTGCATTTAGTTTGATGTGGATTAAACAATACATATATCATAAACAACCTATCCAACTCAAAAGTATTTGTAATATTTGTTTATTGTTTATCCTACACTCGCCCCAAAATAAGTGGTTATTTTATAATTTTTTGTTGTCTCAAAATAAGTGTCAATTTTACAATATCAGTACAGAATTATCTCTTTTTGTCTATATTGTCCTTGCTATTAAAGAGGTAAAAGTGAAGATTTATTCTTTCACGTTTAACAATAAAATAAATAAAAATAATTAGGTAAACTATATGTAGTAGTTCATACTTTTCTTAATGGACGTAAAATTGAAAAAGTAGACACTTATAATGGAACAAAAGTAGTATTTTATTATGTTTATTGGACTAAGTTAATATTTTTTTTTATTTTTTTAAATGTTTGAACCCAACATTTTGGTGACTTAAATTACATTGTCCCTAAATTGATACATAAATGAATATATGGATGCCATATTTTTGAGCTAAATTTAACATCATTTGGTTATTTTTCTTTTTTCAAACCCAAATATGTATTTTAAATTCACAGAAATCATGTCTGACGAGTCGAACAACATGGAGACAAGGCATCATAGCTTAATTAATGCAGAAGATATTGACGAATAGCTAGTTTTAGAACGCTGATCGTTGAACACTCATCGTTTATAAAGTTTAGCTCAAACTTCAGAAAAAATTCATACAGTTCGGTTCAACAACTCAGGAAATCCTGAGTTTGAACTCTAAGGAAAGATCATGGATTGAGCTTGTGAGAATGCTTATGCAACTTTGCAAGCGCTGGCTATTTGTAGTCTAGCACGATAGAGTTTGACCAATAGCCACATTCAGGGTCCTAAACTAGGTGTAAACATTTCAAAACTAAATGAGAGTAGCCACTCCGGAACATGGAGCCTCCGTATGAGGAGGTGGCCGCTGTTCTAATTAGATTTGGTATTGGGCAAGGTTTTGATGATGCTTACATTGGTCAGTTCGTCTACTTCAATGGAAAAAAAGAGCTTGTCTTGGTTGCTGTTCAAATATTAAAGATTGGTAATAGATTTGAAAAAAAAAAACTTATAGTTCGAAGGAATAAATTATAAAGTTGAATGTAATAAATCATGCAGTCAAAGGAAACAAACTGGAGTTAGAATTTAAAAGAATGTTGAAGTTTAGTATTTTTCTTAAATATGAGAATTTTTAATTACAAATCCAGGATTAAAACACGGCGTTTGATCTCCAGTAGAAAACCTAGAATATAATTCAAAACTCGATAAATTTTTTTAAATTATTATTTTATGTAATTACAAACTTTTAAGTTTTTATTTTGAGGCCAGTCTAGCTATTAATGAAAATAGATTTCACAATTTAAATATCGCCAAATTTGCACATACAGACTATTCGTCGTTTAGTGGTATAAAGAGTGAATTTCAGAGAAGAAAGGCCCATTAATAACATTACGGCCCGATAAAAAGGAAGGGCCCATTAACAAGACAACCCTAGGTGCAGCGGTGTATATAAACGTGCCAGAGAGTGGTGAAAAATCCTATACCGCATAATTTGCTTGCAGCGCCGAAGTAGAACATCTTTTCTGCTAGAGTCTCAAAACCTCCGAAGATGGCACCTCAAATGAGCAAAAAGCGAAAGGTTTTGTAATTATTTATTCACCATCTGTTTGTTGTTAGATATCGCAGTTATAGTAATACATTTGTGTGGTGTATTTTTCAGTTTGTTGCAGATGGAGTATTCTTTGCAGAGCTGAACGAAGTGTTGACACGTGAGTTGGCTGAAGATGGTTATTCTGGTGTTGAGGTTAGAGTCACTCCTATGAGGACTGAAATCATCATCCGTGCCACTCGTACCCAGAATGTTCTCGGTAACTTTATTTTCCTTCTTTTGATTAATTAATCATTCTTAGGTCTACTTTGATTCAGGATGTAATTTGTGCTTGCTTATTTTCTAACTTAATTATAATAATGTTTACTATAAGATCCAACTGGGAACATGTGTTTGAAATAATGTACATATGACCTTAGGTAATGTTGTTTTAGTGGTATGATTGTATACTACTATTATTTTTCCGAGTGGTAAAGAAAAGATTTTGGACTGTCGGAGAAAATGAGGGAGTAGTGGTACTTGTATCTTTATTAGGAGTTCCTTTGTGTTTTAGTTTTCGAAAGAAAGGAATAAGCAAGTAGTAAAATTAATGAAGCTGTTACATATTTATCCTGCGTTTAGTCATATGTTTCCTTAAACTAATCCCTGTTTCAAAGCTTATCAGATCTGGTTATTAAAGATGAGTGGTATGGAGTGAAAGGATTAAATCTTGTTCGTACTACTTTGACTACTTTTGTAACTGCAGTTAATATTTGGTATATATGGTTCCTTTATTAGGTGAGAAGGGGAGGAGGATTAGGGAGTTGACATCAGTTGTCCAGAAGCGATTCAACTTTGAAGAGAACACTGTGGAGTTGTATGCTGAGAAGGTTAACAACAGGGGCCTTTGTGCTGTTGCTCAGGCCGAGTCACTACGTTACAAGCTCCTTGGTGGTCTTGCTGTTAGGAGGTAGCCTCTTGCTCCATGTTGTGCTCATGAATTGCTCTTAGCTACTTGTTTTTTTTATCTTGTTGAAAATGATAATATGCTCATTCTTTTTTGTTCTGCTATGTTTTCACATGCTAGAATTTTACTGTCCTTACTGTCTCAGTTTTTTAGTTTTTACAGTACTTGTTACCAAAGCTTTGTAACCTTTGCACATGATGAGCAGTCTTGCATCGTTTAGAAAGGCCTCTTTCATTATGTCATCCACAAAGCAGATTGGTTTTCTAGTACCAATCTTGTGTCGGATGATGACTAGAGAAATAGTCCTCCATGCCATCATTTTCATGATGTAATCTAGTCTTCATGTTGTAACCCTGGATGAGGACACAGTTTTAAAAAATGATTTAGAACTATTGTCATACTTGAAATGATGCGCATTTTTAGTTGTTTACTTTGCAATTTATGGTTTGTTCTTATTATATCTCATCCCAACACCTTGTTATCTATAAAGCAAAGAGGTTTTTAGTGCCAAATTTGTGTCGGAAGATGACTATAATATCTGAAGCATGCAAAGACATTTTCTGAGTTGTGGATTTTTTTGCACCTCTGTACTTTGTTTGCGACATACCTAATTTGTTTCATATTTATATCTATGGTTTTGTCTATATGAATGGTTTTAGATTGTTTCGCTTGCTTAACTAGCATCATCAACTTCACAGGGCATGCTATGGTGTTCTTAGATTTATCATGGAGAGTGGAGCCAAGGGATGTGAGGTATGTTTCTTCACTTCTCTTTCTGCTCACTGCACGACATATAGAGTGTGCTAGTACCTCATAGATCATTTACTCAGGTGATTGTTAGTGGAAAATTGAGAGCTCAGCGTGCCAAATCCATGAAGTTCAAGGATGGCTACATGATTTCTTCGGGTCAGCCTGTGAAGGAGTATATTGACTCTGCTGT
Organism: Petunia secreta; assembly: GCA_029990175.1. Classification (NCBI taxonomy): domain Eukaryota; kingdom Viridiplantae; phylum Streptophyta; class Magnoliopsida; order Solanales; family Solanaceae; genus Petunia; species Petunia secreta. The sequence goes on from JARKIP010000003.1 coordinate 29,837,859, forward strand.
AAGACATATTCTCATGAGACAGGTAAATTCTTGATAAGTTAGAACTTTTTCTTTCCTCCCTGTTACTTTCTTTTTCTTTGTTGTGTCATTCTGATTGCTGGTGTGATTTCTATTCAACTTTTTGGCTCTGTAGGGTGTCCTTGGCATCAAGGTTAAGATCATGCTTGACTGGGATCCCAAAGGAAAGCAAGGTCCAACAACACCTCTTCCAGATCTTGTCACAATCCATACTCCCAAGGAGGATGAAGAATACCCCAGGGCACCAGTTGCTGTGCCAACTGAGATTGAGGTTCCGGTTATGCAGCAGTAGGCTTCATTTGCGTCATGCTAGAAGATTTCTTTATGTTATATTTTGTTTAGCATGAAATTTTAAGTTCTGTTTTGCCAAGTACTATATAGACATGTTTGGAGAATTTCAAATGTTACATCAACATCTATCGTACTGCCAAATTTTGCTATCAGACATTTTTTTTCTTCTGGTGTTTTTTCTAGTATCTGTACCCAATTTGTGCTTAGTGCAGGTTGCACTTTCTTCCTTTTTTCTCTAATTTAGTGGAATTTGATTAGTACTTAGTAGCTTTGCCCCCCCCCCCCCCCCAATATTTGGGACTCCAGACCCCACTTGTATGGATTACTGGTACGTTTGTTGCCCCCATATTTGGGATATCAGCAATGTTTTCCTTAAAAAGGTAGTTTTTCCACTGTTCAGAAGAGAGAAATCTAAAGTAGTGCAGGGATAGATTTATTTTGATCCTTTGTCTTGTATCTTTGGGCATGCAGTCACTGAAAATTTTGTATGGTATTAGCTTGGACATTATTCACTGAAATTTTGTAATGGTATTAGCTTGGACATGCTTTCACCGAAAATTTTGGTTTGTAATTGTCTTAGTTTTCGAGACATTATTTTTTGGTTATATTTGCTTACCATTTATTTGGTTCACATTTTCTGGTATTTTAAATATATAATTTGTATTTTATTTATATAAACCATAGGGAAATATCACTGAGGTTTTGAATCACACCTTTTTTTTTTTTGGGGGATTAAACTCTGGATTGTTCAAGTTCGAGTCCTGGCGGATACTTCTTTCTTCTTTAATCAATATATATGTTTGGTTCTTGCTTTGCTTCTTTGAGGTTAGTTGATTTCATATATCAATTAATATCATAGACGTTCAGTTAGAGTCTCCTATTCTTTCACGAATACCTATCATCCTATATTTATTAATTAGTCTTGTTGCTAATTATTTTATTGCGCATATTCCAAATTGTATCATTATCACTAAAATGTATCGAAAATTTTATCAGCTACGCTCGGGAATTCGCATCATCAAATTACCATATCAACATTAGATAAAAACTGCACAACACAACGCCGGAGATACGTGGGTGCTCTTTGCTTTTGTTACATACTTTGTTGAAGTCTTGTAAGGAGAACTTCTAATGCTACTTTGCTAGTCGTATTTGTAAGCGTAAAAATTGGGAGAACATCTAATGTCAATCCCATAAAATCCTCCTCAATTTTCCCCAATTGTCTAATCCCATGATCACTCCAAATTGAAAATTAAATCCTTTCCAAAATAAGACTCCAACAATGATTATATAAACAATACCAAATGAGGATAAAAGCACTGGTCATTCTCCCTCTAAAATATAATATTCCTCCAAATACTTTCATCTTTCTCCTCTTTACACCGTGCCACCAACAATGATAGTAAACACACACCCATACACGGTGATCAACATTGATACAGTTCTCTATACACACCAACACAATAACATATCAAAAGGGGTTATTTTCTTCACCCTTTGCACCTACACACACACCTACACCTTCACCCTCAGTACAAATACGTACAAATATCCCACATACCTCCTCATCTTTTTCACCCCTTACATCCATCATCAGAACATATACACATACAATTTACCATACAAAACCAAGGCCAGCAGAACATACACCATTCCACACACACCACTAAGATCAGGAGCACAAGTACAGATCGAAAACGGCTATGCTTATATGAACAGATTCTATACATGAGGCTGCACAGTTGTGGCCAATGAAAAATATTTATTTTGAGCCTTATACACTGATCTGAACGAATACTACGGAGCCAATGACATCTTGGAGGCCAATACAAGTCCCGTCCCGTTATATACAATGTCTCTTTCCGTGTTCGAAAAACAAAACAATAGGTAATGACGATACGTATTACTTTGCAAAGTAAGCGATAATGGAGTAGTGGGGTTAGTGGTGCTTGGCGTGGAAAACCGGTCCGGGCTCCGTATTTGCAGCAGTACTGACATCCCTAACCTCTACTTGATGAAATGAACCAATCAGAGCCAAAACTCTTACAAAATATATTTTTCCTTTTTATTGTCTTATTACTCCCTCCATTCCACTTTAGATGAACCCATTTGACTTTGCACGGAGTTTAATAAAGAGAGAAGACTTTTGAAACTTGTGGTCTAAAATAAGTTATAGATATCTGTGTGGCTACAAATAATCTAGGGATGAGTAAAAGTAAAAATTTCTTTTCCAAATTTAGAAAGAGGTCATTCTTTTTGAAACAGACTAAAAAGGAAATAAGTTCATCCTTTTTGAAACGGAGGGAGTATTATTATTATTATTATTATTATTATTATTATTATTATTATTATTATTATTATTATTATTATTATTATTATTATTATTATTATTATTATTATTATTATTATTTTGAGGCCTATACACTGATCTGAACGGATATTACACGACAAATGACATTGGAGGCCAATACAAGTCCCGCCCCGTTATATACAATGTCCATTTCCGTGTCCCGAAAAACAAAACAATAGGCGATGATGATACGTATTACTTTGCAAAGTAAGCGATAGTAGAGTAGTGGGATTGGTGGTGCTTAGCATGAAAAATCGGTCCGGGCTCCGTGTTTGCAGCCATACCGATATTCCTAATATCTACTTGATGCAATACACCAATCTGTGCCAAAACTCTTACAAAGTTTATTTTTTATTGTCTTATTATTATTATTATTATTATTGTTATTAATTATTACACTAATCAACTTTATTTTTTTTGCGAGATATATTCGGATGGATATTTTCGAGGCGACACTTACAATTTACTATTGCGTTCTTTCAATTTGCATTTTATTGTGATTAATTTATTAGCATACTAACTAATTAGTTTTATTTTGCAAGGTCTACTTGGTTGAAGGTTACAAAGGAAGAAGCAATTAGCCAGTTTGAACCTTTTATTTAATTTTTATTATTATATATATCTAACTTGTATATCATAGTGGAAATTATTTTGTTAGATTTAGTTTAATTTATCTTTTGAATCTCAATTATAAGTCCGGCCGGTAATCACAATTGGCGGAACCCGAGAGGTGCCTAACACCATCCTTTTAGGTTAACTTGAATCCTTACCTAGAATTTTTAGTTCGCAAAACCATATTTCGGAGTTAATTGTAAAAATTGGCTAGAAACAAAAGTAGGTGACCTAATACGCTTAGTTAAAAAATATGTTACGTGGCGATTCCAAGTCTTACCATGAGTTCCAATAAGTCGAATCTTGTTTCAAACTCTAACCGGTTCGAAAAAAATGGGTGATGACAGAATGACGACTCCGCTGGGGATAATCATGGTTCTAACCATAACGGACTAAGATTTGGGATTCTTTACTTATTTTATTTTCTTGCCATTTTTCGACACTAACTTATCTTCCTTTCCTTTTTTTGCATGATTGAGGTTTATCTTTAGATTTTCAAGTTTTGCCACTCCATTTTTCTAAAATTGCTCAGTTATAATTGTTTGTGTCATTCCCACTTCCTCAACTCTTGGAAATCGACACTTGCACACACCATGAACGATTACGTGGATCTCACGATCGTTCCACTGTCAAAACACCCTTTAGGGGGAACGATTTGGAATCTAGTTGATTCGTGGTACAACCAACAATTCTAAACGTACTCACCCCTTGGTTGTCCACCTGAGGGAACCATGTCTTTGTCTAGATTACCCAACTCTTAGTTACACTATATTTAGAAATCATGCATCATGTCATATTTAGGAAAAGTTTGACTTTCGGCTCGTGTCTAAGTCTAATAGTTCACCATATTTGAATGGACCGAACGGGTTGTTGACCCTAAGGGACGTTTGGATATGTTACATGCATTCATTTAAAGTTGAACGTGTCTAATGTAAATCATTTGTTCTCATAAAAAGGGGGGCCGTCTAATAGTTTATTTTGGTTGCATGTTGTCACAAGCCATGAAGATTGGGAAGGTCGAAGAAAACATAGACTTTAAATTAATTTTTTCTCTTTTTATGTAATAAAATCAATTATTTATTTCTATTTACCTAAAAAAATCGTTATTTCTACATTTATACAACAAAATCAATTATTTTATAAAATTATTTTTTGTTCATTTTGGGTGAGAACAATTGGGACGACACATTACACATGCAATTTTTAAATAACATACTCAAACTTAAGAAGGCTTGACATCCTTGGCATGTTAAAGTCCATTAGCCAACTTGGTCCAAAAGCGTCATCAAATGATGTCTATCATGCATATTATGTGTGTTGATCCTGTTAGGCGTACCTCCGGCACAAAAGAGGTCCCTTGCATCATAAAGTGTGATACATTTTGTATTTGATGATGATTACCTCGACACTGACTTATTATTTTCATGTGTTGGTTTTACTCCCGCTCCTGAAGTTGACTTGTGCATTCTGGCCGAGCATCAATAGCGGACAAGAGCCAAAGGACCAGTTATGCCGAACAACTGAACCTGCAGCACATTTCGAGCATGCTGAGAACCTTAGTGGAGTTGGAGCATTAGTTGTTTTCTTAAATAAAGCACGACTCCGAGTCGTTAGCTTTTGTTTTATTTATTTTTCAACTTTGTGGCATCATTGTTTCCTTTTGAAGACTATTTCTCAAGTCCAATAATAAAAACATTTCCTACTTTTCACTTTTGAATATCCATCATTCACTTTCTGCTAAATCATTTTAATTCCATTGAATCTGCGAATACGATGTGAGAGAACAATCCGAAATGACGAGTACAGGCCAGGCTATGATGATTCGACAAAGGACGTTTAAGGAACTTCATGGTTAATTGCAGAAATCTTATAGTAGACAACTGAGGCAAGAGCATTTTGAGGAAGATGACTTACAATTCAAGGCGAACAATCAAAATATATATAAGAAGCAGAACTAGACAATACCGAACGGATCAAAAACATAGTCGAGCAAGTGACGTTCATGGATAGCGAAGTATGAACACAACAAACAATAGAATGGCAAAGGCACTTACCAAGGAAGTTAGAGCAATACAGTTGATCCTAAAGTAGAATTCTCCAAATCGAGACAAAGCAAGATTGAGCACACAATATTGATAAGAGGAGCATTAATGTCGGCAAAGATGGATCGTGAAGTACAATCAAAATCCCTCTACTCAGACACAGTCAAGAAATAATACGAATCAAAGTCATGGAATTTGAACTACGTAGCGACTTGATTCCCAAGAGGGGATACGTAGGCAGCCTACTCAAGGCACGATCGGATCATGAGAGAATTTTATTAAACACTGGGGCAGAATTTTTTGAGTTTCTCTAAAAAAATTTGAAAAATGCATCACAACACACTGGGGCAAAATTTTTGAGAGACCTCAAAAATTCAAGGAAATTACAAGCAGCATACTGGGGCAGAAACTTTGAGTTTCCCTCACAATTTTAAAGTGGAGGATCTTTGAGCAGCAAATGGATATAGAGGAGATTATATCCAAACAACACGACGCAGTCTATGATTCAATGGGATAAATTTGCATTACTCTTTAAACATTATTTTCTCAAAACACGCATATTTCTTTTTGTTATCCCTTTTTGCTCACAGCTCTACCAAGGTTCGATGCTCAAAAAGGACGACATTACAAGGAGACAATTATACAAGATGCAGAAGCAGAGTGCAACACATCAAATACGCAAGTCAACCTCCCCCTCCAAAAAGAACTTACAAATTTTCTTTGATTGGAGGTTTACACAGGTACCGAGTATACCTAACAACTCTTGCAAAGCAATATTTATCAGATTGACAGAAGCACAGAGTCCGCGTTGGTGGACATATAAGGTTCGCGTTTGTGAACACGACAACAATGACAAGCAAAGTAGGGTTCGCATTTATGGGCATAGTTCAACAATTTGAAGCAGAGTAGGGTTTGCATTTGTGGGCATAGTTCGGCAATTTGAAGCAGAGTAGGGTTCGCAATTTAAAGCAGAGTAGAGTTCGCGTTTGTGGGCGTCGTTCGACAATTTGAAGTAGAGTAGGGTTCGCATTTGTAGGTATAGTTCAACAGTTTGAAGGGTTCACGTTAGTGGGCATAGTTCAATAGTTTGAAGCAAAGTAGGGTCCACGTTAGTGGGCATAGTTCAACAGTTTGAAGCAAAGTAGGGTCCGCATTAGTGGGCATAGTTCGCTAATTTGAAGCAGAGTAGGGTTCATGTTTGTGGGCATAGTTCAATAGTTTGAAGCAAAGTAGGGTTCGCGTTTGTGGTCATAGTTTGGAAATTTAAAGCGGAGTAAAGTTCCCGTTTGTGAGCATAGTTCAACAGTTTGAAGCAAAGTAGGGTTCGCGTTTGTGGGCATAGTTCGACAATTTGAAGTGGAGTAGGGTTCGCGTTTGTGGGCACAGTTCGACAGTTTGAAGCAAAGTAGGATTCGCGTTTGTGGGCATAGTTCGGCAATTTAAAGCACCATAGGGTCCGCGTTTGTGGGCATAACATTGAAGAGACACATGATCAGCGTCACTGGACGGAAAGTATTGAGTCCACATTTGGGGACGAGATATCAAACAAGCATAAGACAAGACATCTACTTAACTCAACGGGGAAGTTTACTTTATCTTTATCTTTGTTTGCATTTATCTTGATTTTACTGCAAGGCAATCTCTGATCTCTAAAAAAACCCCTGCGCGATTCTCTCACACTTGCTCCCCAAAAATCACTACCCCACACGAAATTATGCAACCATAAAACCTCAAATACATACTATGCACCATTCCGGAACACCATTCAAGAAGCTTAGTCCTTTCGACAATGTCTTTGCTACACCCGCAAACTATCTATTTTGCCGAGTTCCAAAGCGCTCAAATCTACATTTCCATACTCGCACCTATAATCTACCTAATCTCTCATTGCCGATTGGATGCCAGTTTTGTATTCTTTCCTATTCGGGCCTATCTGTGTAAATCGTGCATGTTCTCGTGCTTAATCGTTCCCATCTGTTTGAATCATGTGCATTTATCGTACTTTACTTCTCGATATTCCCAGTTTGGTAGAGACAATATTGAATGCAAGATGACTCATTTTATCGAAATGAAGTGGAAACTATGCACGTATAAACTCCTCTTTATGGGTGTGTAGCACGCCACATTTCATAACTAGGTTGGTTATAAGCCTCTTTTCCCACGCTCGATCTATCGATGTTACCTCGTCTTCGACAATGCCTCTATTATATCCAACAATCATATCTCAGCAAATTTCAAAGTACATTCAAATGTAAATTTTGCATACTCTGACAAGTTTACTCCTAACATCTAAAATCGTGCGTCATAAATATCTCACACAGGCAATATGCCATTCTAGATTTATACACGGCCTGATTCTTGTGAAACCCGAGATATGTAGGCAACTCAAAGACCGGTGTTCGGCCGAAAAAACCACAAACTCTCATTTTCCTTATCTACCACTTTTGTCCGTCTTGATAAAATTGGCTACTCCGTCAACTATCTTTGCCCAAAGATTCTTTCATCATCCCCGAGCAAAGAGGGGCAGCTGTTGACACCCAATTTTGTCCCTCCTTTTCCTATAATTGGCTATGTTTAACCTAAAGGTGCAATATTGACTATTTGTGCATAATTTGCATTAGAAGGCATGCATTTACGTGTGTTATCCTCTACTTGTATATTACATACTTAATTGTGGCTTTATTACGTAATTTTACATCATTTAAGCTATTTGTCAAAATTATGACTATTTATGCAATTTAGTGCATTTATAGCATTTAGTAAATATGTGTGGCTAATTATGCTTAATTAATTTGACTTGACCTAAGTTGTATTTATTTTTCTTCTTTTATATACAATATATATTTCTTTTGTCTTGCTCAGCACCTTTAGTTAAATATTAGTCCGATTAATTATATCCAGCCCATTATTTTTAACTCGTGCATCGTATCCTTTTGGAATTCAAATTCTTTTGAATAATTTTCTTAATCTCTACTTAATTCAAAATATCTAGTATATTTCATTCTCTTTTTATTAAAATCCTACCTTGAACCTGGACAGAAAATTTTGCCAAATACATCCTTTTGTTTGAATTTCAAAATCTGATTTGTTGTAATATTTTCAATTAATCCCATAATCTCCCAAATCATCTAACCATTCCCTCAATCTCTCCCGTCATCTCGCTCTCTTTTCCTCTCCCATTTCTTGACTACATACATCACCACCAAAGGAAAATTTTCAAAAAATCAATCTCTCAATCCCAACTTCCCAAATCAAGACCCCTTTCACTCAATTTCCTCAATATCCTCTAATCACTCCCTCTAATCTCTCCCGTTATCTTCCTCAATCTCTCCAATCACTCCTTAATCTACTATCATATAATTATCATATAGGTCCAACGTATCTATCCCTCTTTTGATACTAGATACATCACCCTCAAATCCTCCAAATCTCCCACAATCTCTCACAATCCCTCAAATCACTCCTCCCTAATCAATCCCCTAAAATCCTCCTCCTCAGTCGTTCCCAACGGTCTAATCCCCATGATCACTCCAAATTGAAAATCAAATCCTTTCCAAAATAAGGCTCCAACAATGATTATGTAAACAGTACCAAATGGGGATAAAGGCACTGGTCATTCTCCCTCTGAAACACAATACATCTCCAAATACCTTCATCTTCCTCCTCTTTACATCGTGCCACCAACAATGACAGTAGACATACCCATACACGGTAACCAACATAGATACACTTCTCTATACACACCAACACAATAACATATCAAAAGGGGTTATCTTCTTCACCCTTTGCACCTACACACACACACAATTACTCCATCAATACCCACATCCTCAGTACAAATACGTACAAATATCCCACATACCTCCTCATCTTCTTCACCCCTTACATCCATCATCAGAATATATACACATACAATTCACCATACAAAACCAAGGCCAGCAGAACATACACCATTCCACACACACCACTAAGATCAGGAGCACCAGTACAGATCGAAAACGGCTATGCTTATATAAACAGATTCTACACACGAGGCTGCACAGTTGTGGCCAATGAAAAATATTTATTTTGAGCCTTATACACTGATCTGAACGAATACTACGGAGCCAATGACATCTTGGAGGTCAATACAAGTCCCGTCCCGTTATATACAATGTTTCTTTCCGTGTCCGAAAAACAAAACAATAGGTGATGACGATACGTATTACTTTGCAAAGTAAGCGATAATGGAGTAGTGGGGTTGGTGGTGCTTGGCGTGGAAAATCGGTCCGGGCTCCGTGTTTGCAGCCGTACCGACATCCCTAACCTCTACTTGATGCAATGCACCAATCAGAGCCAAAACTCTTACAAAATTTATTTTTCCTTTTTATTGTCTTAGCATTATTATTATTATTATTATTATTATTATTATTATTATTATTATTATTATTATTATTATACTAATCAACTTTATTTTTTTGCGAGGTACATTCGGAGGATATTTTCGTGACGACACTCCAAAAATACTTCTAATACAATTTACTATTGCGTTCTTTCAATTTGCATTTTGTTGTTATTAATTTATTGGCATACTAACTAATTAGTTTTATATTGCGAGGTCTACTTGGTTGATGTTTACTAAGGAAGAAGCAATTAGTCAATTTGAATATTTAATTTAATTTTTATTATTATATGTATTTAACTTGTATATTATAGTGGAAATTATTTGGTTAGATATAATTTAATTTATCTTTAGAATCTCAATTATAATTCTGGCCGGTAATCATATTTGGTGGAATCCGAGAGGCGCCTAACACCTTCCTTTCGGGTTAACTTTAACCTTTACCTAGAATTTCTAGTTCGCAAACCATGTTTCGGAGTTAAGTGTAAAAATTTGCTAGAAACAAAGTAGGAGCCCTAATATGTTTAGTTAAAAAATATGTTAGGTGGCGACTCCAAGTCTTACCCAGGAGTTCCAATAAGTCGAATCTTGTTTCGAACTCTAACCGATTTGGAGAAAAATGGATGACGACAGTCATTGTGTTGTACTCATGTCATCTAGAGGCGCTTTGTCTGTGTCTGTTAATCTGACCATCCACGTATTTGGACACGTGGCAACAACGTTTTTGGTCCATTTTTACCAATACACACCCCACTTTCATCTACATATTTTTTTTCGATCTCTTTGTGATTAGCTCTGTCCCAAACCAGCAAAGGTAAAGTTTGAAGAAGTTGGAAATTTTCATTTTCAACATAAAAAACTTGAATCAAGCTAGATTTCATAGTTTTAGAATTGGATCTCCACTCAAAGACGTAATTTTGCCGTCATCAATATTATACCGTTTGCTGAATTGCTACAAAGAGCAATTCCAAGTAGAATCTCTATCATATTGTTTGAAGGATTGAGAAAACGAAAAGAAGAGACGGTCCTCTAAAGTTTGAGACTCCAATGATATTGGTAAAATTAAGGGTACTTTTGCCTTTGTGAATATTTAATCCAGGTATAAACATACATGTATAGTTATTCCAAGTTATATATGGAATACATTTATACTGAAATTGATATATAATATAATATAATATAGGGATTAACTATCTTGACTTTAAAATCATGAACAAACACCGTACGACTCAATACAGAGTTTTATGTGCTTATTCTCGCTTATACAACATACCAAACGACCCATAAGAGGTCATTCGACTGCAATTCATGTTATGCAAGTATTATCAATGCATGAACTAGTAATACGAGTATTAGCAATGTTGGCATTAGTAATGCAGATATTAGTAATGCGGGAATTAATAATGCAGATATTAGTAATGCGGGATATAGTAATGCGGGTTTTAGCTATGCACGGATAAGTAATGGATGAATTTTAATAGATGGAGTATTTCTGGTTGAATCAAATATCAATGTATAATTTAAAATATTTTTTTATTCTTTAAACATTTTTTTAAAATAACAAATTCTTAATATTATGAGGGTTAATTATTATTTTTTGTTTTAATACATGTATTTCTAATACCCATATTCTTATTTTACATACTATCCCACATAAAATAATATGTAACGTATGTCAGTATCATGTGTGAGGGAAACAAAAAATAAGGAACCAAACACTTATTATTTAACGGCAGTTTTCTTTCTGGAGTTTAAGCTACCGATTGGACATAGATTTGGTTGAAACTTGGGAATTTGAGTTTTTGGAGTTGAGTTGAAAAATAATTTTTGGAACTTTAAATTGTGTTTGGACATAGAATTTACTTGAAAAAATAATTGAAGTTTCGTGAGTAGTTTTTTAAATTTTCCAAAACTGTCCAAAAACAGCCTTTGAGCACTTTTTGAGTTTTTGAAACTTTTTGGGAGAAGTTTTGATGAAATAGCATAAACAAATAATTTTTCTCCAAAAAACTCCCAAAAAATGTCCCCAAAAACTATAAACAAACGGAGCTAAGTTTCCTCAAATCCTAACCAAATATAGTATATGGTTATGAACCTTCCAATGTGGTGATTATATTTTTTACTACAAAAACGGAACAACCCCCAAGTATTTCATATATGTCAATTTTGGCTGATTTGAGCAGAATGCTATTAGATTGCTATGACTAAAGTATAGGGTCCCATAAGAGTGTAGCTCATTTTCCAACATTAGACCATTATAGACTTGAGTCAATGAAAGCTTAATAATTAAGGTAGACGTGTCGTATTTAGAATTATGAATTATGTATTTGGTAAAATTACTGCTACGATTATGTATTGTGTATTTCTATTAATTTCCCTTGATTTTTATTTTGTAATTTGAATAAAATTATCTCCTGTGATCAGTTATATTTTATTCAATGATCTCCTATTGTATATTATAATTTATCTTATATTATTTACTGATCTTCTATTTTGTATTTCGACAATCTTTCTTACAAAGGGGTATATAACTAAAAGATTATTTTAAATGCACAATAAGCAATCTCTCATTTGTATTTGGATCTTTACCAATTTTAGAATAAACTCATGGTCTGCATAGAAGAAATGACCATCAATGCTCATTTATGTTTAGAATAAAAAAGGTAATGATACTACAAATAACTCAATATTATTTTTTGGTGAGTCTACTATGTCTTTATCAATCTTATGGACAGAAAATAATCATATAACTAAAATAAAAGCTGTAGACTATAAAACCAAATCTTTCTTTTGATATTAGTTAAAATTTAAATTTCAGATCAAATGATCATTTTCTAACATCAGACGATTCATCGAGTTTAACTGATAAGGGGAAAACTACGGAAGCGATAAATGATGATAAAGAACGAGACGCAACAAGAACACTTACGAAGTAGCACCAAGGAACGAGTCTTGATACACCCTCGATTCGAGTCAAGAAGCACCTACACTATGCAACTATCCTCAAGAGATACTCGGCTCAAGCAAATAGAGTGATCGAAGAGGATTGAAAAGCAACTTGGATTCATCCAATTGATTCAAGCCAAATTTGGTTACAAGTGTTTGGGAGCAATGCTCTTTAATTCAATGTTCAAGGTGAGTTAATGGCAATAAATGATGAAGGGTGTTATTTATAGCACCCTTACCTATTGAAATATCTAATTAGCCCTTAGCTAGATAGAAATACAATAGAACTAGCTAGGGTCAAAATAGGAAGTTCACACAAAAAGCTAGGCAAATCAGCATGTTGGGCGCTCCACCCTGGAGCTGGGCGCTCCGCCTGGAGGAGGCATGACCCAGGCGCTCCGCCTAAGGGTCAGGCTCTCCGCCTGGTGAGCACCACTGTCAAAGTGGTGAGGCGCTCCGCCCAGGGGCTGCCCATTCTGGGCGCTCCGCCTAAGGCTCTGGGTGCTCCGCCTGGGGCCTGACACTTCCCATTCCTCCTTCCAACGAACTCAAGTGTATGATCTTCCAATGGCCTCCCGAGCTCGTATCATCAACGCCCCTCCGAATCAAGTATAAGTGAGCATCATGAAGTGTCTTGGCTTGGCTTCTCGTAAAGGGTCTTGTGGTGGTGGTTTGCCCCGCATCATCCTCCCCTTCTTGAGAAGATTTCGTCCTCGAAATTGTAGCATCAACCTCCACGACATTGTTCTCCACGGCATCATCACCTACATCAAAAGGAGCCAAGTCACTAACATTAAAAGTGTTTGAAATAGTGTACTCACTTGGCAAATCGATCACATATGCGTTGTTGTTGATCTTGGAGAGCACTTGGAAAGGTCCATCTCCCCGGGGTGCCAACTTCCCTTTTCTAAGGTTTGGAAACCTCTTTTTGCGGAAGTGCACCCACACCCAATCTCCTTTCCTGAGTTCCAACTTCTTCCTCCCCTTGTTCTTCTTGAGGGCAACCTTGTCATAGGCTTCCTCCAATCTCTTCCTCGCTTTGGCATGGATTTCAAGCATGGCTTTAGCTCGGTTTTGACCTTCAAAATTAACAACCATTTCCTTGGGCAAAGGGGTTAGATCAAGTGGAATCAAAGGATTAAAACCATAGACGCACTCAAACGGAGTCAAGCCAATCATGCTATGCAATGTACGGTTATAAGCAAACTCCATAAGAGGCAACTTGTCAACCCACGTCCCGGCCTTACCTCAGGTCATAGCTCTAAGAAGAGCACCCAAGGTTCGGTTCACCACTTCGGTTTGACCATCCGTTTGGGGGTGGTGGGACGTAGAGAATAACAACTTGGTGCCAAGAGCACCCCAAAGACACCTCCAAAAATGGCTAAGGAACTTAGAGTCCCTATCACTCACAATTGTTTGAGGCACACCATGCAACTTTAACACATTATCAATGAACAAAGAAGCTACATGTTGTGCATCATGACTCTTTTTACAAGGAATAAAGTGAGCCATTTTGGAGAACCTATCCACGACAACATAAATGCTATCGTGCCCCCCTTTAGACCGTGGAAAACCCATAACAAAATCCATCGAAATGTCCATCCACGGGCTAATAGGAATAGGGAGGGGAGTATACAAACCATGGGAATTAGATTTGGACTTAGCATACTTGCAATCCAAGCAAGTGTTGCAAAGTCTCTCAACTTGCACACCCATCTTTGGCCAATGGAATTGCTCCATGAGAATGGCCAAGGTTTTGTTCCTCCCAAAGTGACCCATCAAGCCCCCACAATGTGCTTCACGAACAAGCAACTCCCTCCATGAGGACTCGGGCACACAAACTCTTCCATTTTTAAAAATGTAGCCATCAACCCATTGGTATTTCTCCACCCTCTTCCCACTCACTAGAGCATCATGAATGCTCTTGAACTTTGGGTCATGTTCGTACGAAGATTTTATACTCTCAAAACCTATAAGTTTAGAAGCAAGAGTGGTAGCAAGGGCGAACTTTCTAGAAAGCGCATCGGCTACAACATTGTCCTTACCCCTTTTGTAATGAATTACATAAGGGAAGGACTCAATGAACTCCACCCACTTGGCATGTCTTTTGTTCAACTTCTCTTGGCCTCTTAGATGCTTGAGTGACTCATGGTCACTCTTGATCACAAATTCCCGAGGCCATAGATAGTGTTGCCAATGGGCTAGAGCTCTCACGAGGGCATACAACTCCTTGTCATACGTAGAGTAATTCAAGGTTGCGCCCTTTAACTTCTCACTAAAGTAGGCAACGGGTTTCCCTTCTTGCATGAGAACACCTCAAATACCCACCCCCGAGGCATCACATTCCACCTCAAAAGCCTTCCCAAAGTCGGGCAATTGCAACAACGGGGCGGTACTTAACCTACTTTTCAACTCTTGGAAAGCCTTCTCTTGCGGCTCTCCCCAAACAAAGGACTTGTCCTTTTTCACCAACTCGGTGAGTGGTGCGGCAATGGTGCTAAAGTCTCTAACAAAGCGCCTATAGAAACTAGCAAGGCCATGAAAACTCCTCACATGAGAAACGGTGGTGGGAGTAGGCCAATCTCTAATGGCTTCAACTTTGGACTCATCAATTTCTACACCATTGACACTAACAACAAAGCCCAAAAAGACAACCTTTTCAACACAAAAGGCACACTTCTTAAAGTTGGCATAGAGCTTTTCGGCTCGTAGCACTTCAAGGACTTGATTCAAGTGGCCAACGTGGTCGCCTATAGACTTGCTATAGATCAATATGTCATCAAAGTAGACGACCACGAACTTTTTGATGAAGGATTTTAGCACATGGTTCATCAATCTCATGAAAGTACTAGGTGCGTTGGAGAGGCCAAAGGGCATCACCAACCATTCATATAGACCAAACTTGGTCTTGAATGCGGTTTTCCATTCATCACCGGGTTTCATTCGGATTTGATGGTAACCGGACCTAAGATCTATTTTTGAAAAGATGCTAGAACCACTAAGCTCATCTAACATATCATCCAAACGAGGTATGGGATGTCGATACTTTACCGTGATCTTGTTGACCGCTCGACAATCCACACACATTCTCCAAGTGCCATCCTTCTTCGGAACAAGGATCACGGGCACGGCACAAGGGCTCAAGCTCTCCCTCACCAAGCCTTTGGTAAGCAACTCATCAATTTGCTTTTGTAGCTCCCTTGTGTCCTCGGGGTTGCTTCTATATGCCGGCTTGTTTGGGATTTGAGATCCCGGGACAAAGTCAATTTGATGTTCAATACCCCTCAAAGGAGGTAATCCATCCGGCATCTCATCCGGGAACATGTCCTCATAGACCTTCAAAAAATTTTCAATGGCACTAGGCAAAGGGTTAGGGTTAGTTAAATAATCACTTTCGGAATTTAAAACCATACCTTTGTGCACTAGGCATATGAGCATTTTGGTGCCATCATTACCTTTCAAGATCTCACCCGGTTGCATCATGGCACACATGCGACCGGTGGAAGATGGTGGAGTCTCGGCCACAACCGGGGACTTGACCTTAGCCGCTTCCCTCAACTCTTTCATGCGCCGATAGTCTTCACTTACTTGCTTTGGGGACAAGGGTGTAAGCACAAACTTCTTCCCCTCATGTCTAACCGTGTAAGTGTTGGCCCGGCCATCATGAACCACTTGTTTGTCGTATTGCCAAGGCCTTCCAAACAAAAGGTGGCAAGCTTGCATTGGCACCACGTCAAACATGTGTTCATCTTGATAGTTCCCAATCTTGAATCTAATCAAGACTTGCTTCACTACCCTCAATTCCCCACACTCACTCAACCATTGCAAACGGTAGGGACTAGGATGCTTTAGGGTAGTCAATTTCAATTGTGAGACCAACGTTTGGCTCACCACATTCGCACAACTACCCGAATCAATGATCATGGAACACACTTGCCCCTTCACTCTACACCGACCATGGAACAAGTTTTCCCTTTGTTCATCTTCCCTCTCTTCACTCACCATGGTTCCCAAAATTCGACGAACCACAAGGAACATATTAGGATCGTCCCCCTCCGTCGCTCTCTCTGCACCCTCGCCCTCAACTTCCTCACTCTCCTCCTCCACATCTCCCTAGGACTCACTTTCCCCCTCATAGACCAACCCATCATCCATCACAATCATTGTTTTCCGGGTAGGGCACTCTTTGGCAAAGTAGCCGTAACCCTTGCATTTATGGCATTGGAAAGAAGAAGAAGAAGGAGTATTTAAAGTAGTTTTAGAATTACCTCCAACCTCTTTGTGGTCGCTTCTCGGGGTAGTCTTCTCAAAAGGCTTCTTCACTTCTCGACTCCCACTTGCACCACTTGTGTATGGGTCTTCCATTCTTTGGGGCGAGTTGTTGGAGTGGTAGTGGTGGTACTCCTATAGCGAGGAGCCTTTTCTTCTTTGAGCCACTTCTCGGCCTCAACCGCGGCATCACACACATCTTGTAGAGAGTGGAAGATGTGTAGCCTCAATTGGGAAGCAATCTCCCTACTCAAGCCACTTTTGAAACGGATGATAGCTTGTTCCTCATCCTCCGTTTCCATATCAAGAGCCATCCGGTTTTTCTCAAAGTCATTGAAATATTCATCCACAGACTTGTAGCCTTGTTTCAATTCATAGAGCCTTTTGAGTTGCTCTTGTCGATACTTGGGAGTCACATATTTGTTGTTCATTACTTCTTTCAACTCTTCCCAAGTGATGTTCATCCGCAACCCAAGTCGTCTCCTTGATCGCTTCATGGATTCCCACCATGTAGAGGCATAGGATTCAAAGGAAGCAATGGTATATGTAGCCTTCTTCTCCTCGGACATATCATTCGTGTCAAAGACCCGCTCCAATTGAACCTTCCACTCTAAGAAAGCCTCCGGATCACTAGTCCCTTTGAAAGGTGGGATAGTGATCTTCACACTATTGAGGTTAGTGTCACGACCCCCACGATGCGGTCCCGGTTGACCCCCGTAGTAGTCTTCAACCTCATCATACTCCCGTCTCAAGTCCCTTCCCATAAAAGCCCTTGGAGGTCCTCGACCTCGCCCACGACCTCCATCTATTCCTCGGCCTCCGTTCATCACTCTCCTATGCGGATAGTGAGCATCAAAATCATCATCTAAACCGAGGCCCTCCCCTTCTTAAGCTTCGTCAACTTGCTCAAGAGGAACCACATTTCTTCGGGGCCTTAAGAGTGGGACATCTCCTTGGGGATTGCCCAAGGGTTGGGGAGTGCCCAACGATCTTTCTCTAGCAAGAGTCTCATCCCTCAACCGTTGTCGACGAACTAACTCCGCATATTGGTCCGGTTTCATGATTGAATCATCACTTGTGCCTTCATTGGCATCCTTTTGGACACTCGGGGTCCTTTCCTTTTCAAAGACTTCCATTCTAAGGTTCAAGGTTTTCACCTCGGCCAATAGACTAGCCAAGACGTCAACGGGAACCTCAATGGTATTTTTGGCCTTCTCGTCCGCCATTGTACCTACAACAATAAAAAACAAGTAAAGAGATTAGAGTAAAAGTCCTCACTCACTCCCTCACTTTTTGCTTGTCGCTCGGGTTCACTCAAGTTGGGGTTAGGTTCACTCAAGCTTGAGATCAACGGCGTCCTCGTAGTTGCGTAGCTTCCTCGAGAATCACTCCAATTCACAAGAACTAAATGCTCTTCGGGAAGAGTGGAATTAATGGGACTCGATTAACGCTAAGCTTTTTAGTGAGCACTTGGAAGCAAGCAATTAACTATGAGTCTTCTTTAAATTCTACTTCTCCTCTAGGCACGATGTTCCTAATCGCTCAATGAATTAGTACTAATCGAGTAGGAGTATTATTCTCAAAGTACTAACCGGAAGCAACGTAAACAAACAAACACGAAAACCTAACGAAATCAACTACCCGGACCCCTTCAGGAATCTGGGCGGTCCGCCTGGTCAGTGGGGCGGTCCGCCTGGAAATTGTCCCAAATCAGCAGTGAGGTCGGGCGGGCGCTCCGCCCAGAGGGTTGCTTCAGCTTTTCCAAAACTCGTTTTTGGTCGATTTTGACCCAATTTTTCCAACGATTTCAAGTTGTTTTTGATATTGAATGATACCCAAACTTGTTTCAAGCTATAACAAACAAACCCCAATGGTTTAATTCAACCATCAACCAACAAACAACTTTTTCAAGGATTTGGAGCAAGTTCTTCAAAAATTTTCAAGAACATCAAGATTTCAAAAATTCGATTTTCGTTCCGCTACTCCAAATGATGTTATGGGGGTATCAAAATGACGGGATAACTATAAGGAACAATCCCCGATACCAAACAAACAAGAATTCATAACATCCAACAAGTTTTAGTCAATTTTGTGAAATTTCAACTTTTGGGTTTGATTTTCACAAATTTGATTTTCAACTCCAAAACGTGTTTTGTTGGTACCCAATTGTCGAGAATACATAAACAAACAATCCCCGATAATCAAAACCAACAAAATCGTAACAACCAACGATTTCTGGCAAATTTTTGGTATTTTCAAATTTTTGAATTTTTTTGTTTTCTTCAAGTTTTTCAAGAACAACAATAAGAACAATACTAAGGCACGATAATAACACTACGAAC
Source organism: Petunia secreta (assembly GCA_029990175.1). Classification (NCBI taxonomy): domain Eukaryota; kingdom Viridiplantae; phylum Streptophyta; class Magnoliopsida; order Solanales; family Solanaceae; genus Petunia; species Petunia secreta. Next base: position 29,857,110 of record JARKIP010000003.1, read on the forward strand.
AAGGAACGAGGGTTTATAGGAACAACACCCGAGCCTTGCTCTGATACCAACTGATAAGGGGAAAACTACGGAAGCGATAAATGATGATAAAGAACGAGACGCAACAAGAACACTTACGAAGTAGCACCAAGGAACGAGTCTTGATACACCCTCGATTCGAGTCAAGAAGCACCTACGCTATGCAACTATCCTCAAGAGACACTCGACTCAAGCAAATAGAGTGATCGAAGAGGATTGAAAAGCAACTTGGATTCATCCAATTGATTCAAGCCAAATTTGGTTAAAAGTGTTTGGGAGCAATGCTCTTTAATTCAATGTTCAAGGTGAGTTAATGGCAATAAATGATGAAGGGTGTTATTTATAGCACCCTTCTACAACCTATTGAAATATCTAATTAGCCCTTAGCTAGATAGAAATACAATAGAACTAGCTAGGGTCAAAATAGGAAGTTCACACAAAAAGCTAGGCAAATCAGCATGTTGGGCGCTCCACCCTGGAGCTGGGCGCTCCGCCTGGAGGAGGCATGACCCAGGCGCTCCGCCTAAGGGTCAGGCTCTCCGCCTGGTGAGCACCACTGTCAAAGTGGTGAGGCGCTTCGCCCAGGGGCTGCCCATTCTGGGCGCTCCGCCTGGGGCCTGACACTTCCCATTCCTCCTTCCAACAAACTCAAGTGTATGATCTTCCAATGGCCTCCCGAGCTCGTATCATCAACGCCCCTCCGAATCAAGTATAAGTGAGCATCATGAAGTGTCTTGGCTTGGCTTCTCGTAAAGGGTCTTGTGGTGGTGGTTTGCCCCGCATCATTAACAAAAAGTAATCAAATTCTAACTTTGCTTACTAATCATTTCTAAACATATAGGCACTGTATTGGGTAAGATCAGACTGATGGCTTGTTATCAAAACATAAAGGAAGAAGAAATTCTGGGAAATGGAAACTGCTCTGTATTGATGCTAAGAGAAGGTTTACAAAGTGTGCAAAGTTAAGAGTAAAGTCTAGACTACTACACCTATATATAGACTAGATAACTTAGCCTTCAAGCTAACTAACTAACTAACTAACTAACTAACATCTAGATCCTTCCGGTAGTATCCAGAATCTTCCATATTAGCTGGCATAGCTAAGATGAGCTAAGAAGGGCAGCTAGCTCAGCTAAGATGAGCGAAGAAGAGCTGCCAGCTCAGCTTGCCATTTTCAACACTCCCTTCAAGCTGAGCTCTTATGAAGATTCAGTAGTCGTAACTTGCTCATCAAATATTCATGCTGTTGTCTTCCTAGAGCCTTTGTAAGGACATCTGCTAGTTGCTCAGTACTTCCAACATGGTATAACCTGATTAACTGAAGCTGGACCTTTTCCCTCACAAAATGGAAATCAATCTCTATGTGCTTTTTCCTTTCATGGAAAACTGGGTTTGTGGCAATTTGTATGGCAGCCTTACTATCACAATACAAGTCTACTGCTCTTTTCACTTCAATTCTCAAATCATTAAGTAAGCCCTTTACCCAGACCACCTCAGCAACTACATTAGCCATGCTTCTGTACTCAGCTTCAGCTGAACTTCTTGAAACAGTGTCCTGTTTTTTTGATTTCCATGATATCAGGCTGTCTCCTAACTTCAGCACATGATGACAACATAATTCCCACACCTGGTGTCCCTTTGATATAGCTCACTATCCTTAGTGCAGCTAGCCAGTGACACTTCTTTGGTGAATGCATGAATTGACTTAGTGTCTGAACTCCATAAGAGATGTCAGGTCTGGTCATTGTGAGATACAACAGTCTCCTTACTAATCTTTGATAAGCACTTGGATCCATAAGAACCTGATCATCACAGACTCCCATCAGCTTGTCTAGCTCAACTGTTTTCAAATTTTGATTCACCTTTAATGGAGTGAATGCTGGCCTTCCAGCTGCTAGTCCCATGTTTGACACAAGTTCCAGTGCATATTTTCTTTGACACAAGAAAATCCCTTCCTTTGACCTTGCCACCTCTATGCCTAGGAAATATCGCAGTTCTCCCAAGTCCTTGATTTTGAAATTATTCTGCAATGTCATCTTGGCACCATCAATCATGGCTTTGCAATTTCCAATAATCAAGAGATCATCCACATATATCAAGATCATGACTATGTTGTTTCTTTCCCTCATGTTGAACAATGAATAGTCATACTTGCTTTTTTCATAGCCAGACCTTGAAAGGGCCTCAGTCAACTTGATGTTCCACTGTCTAGAAGCCTATTTTAGCCCATACAAGGACTTGATCAGTCTGCAAACTTGTCTACCCCCTTTGCCCTTGTACCCAGGAGGCACTTCCATGTATACTTCTTCCACTAGATCACCTTGTAAAAACGCATTATACACATCCATTTGATACAAATTCCATCCAGCTTGAGCAACCAATGAAATCACTGTTCTGACAGTCACCATTTTCACAACAGGTGAAAAGGTCTCCTGGAAGTCAACTCCTTCTTTCTGACTATAACTTTTGGCTACCAACCTGGCCTTGTATCTTTCTTCCTCACCATTGGCCTTGTATTTGATTTTGTATACCCATCTGCATCAATTGCCCTCTTGTCTGTAGGTAACTGCACCATCCTCCTAGTACCATTGCTTTCCAAGGCTTTCAGCTCTTGATCCATTGCTTCAACCCATTTGGGATCCTTCATAGCTTCTTGAAAAGTCTTGGGCTCTGTCTGAGCTATGAATTTGCTCAAATAACACTGATATGTCTTGCTCAGATGATCATATCCTACATAGTTACTGATAGGATAAGTACAGTACTGAGCCTGGTCCTGTGTCTATGTGCTTTGCTTGGATGTAATGTAATCCTTTATCCAAATAGGTGGCCTGCTCTGTCTGAGGGGTCTGCTATTCATGTTAGTCTGATCACTTGGGTTGTCATCCATGTCATCCTCCCCTGGTATCACTCGTACAGCTGGCTCATTCTGATTCTGATCTTGCTGTTGAAGTTCCTCTTGTAATAATTCACTTGCAACTGCTTCCTCTGGCATATCCAGATGACTGTATATTATCTGTGAGTCATCCATGTATGCATGTTGTTCAATGTGGGGCTGTGAAAACAATCTCCCTCTGCTTGTCCTTGTAGGGAAAAATAGTTTCCTCAGAATGTACATCTCTACTCACAGTTATTCTTTGCTTCTGAATGTCATACAGTCTATATCCCTTTTGTGTTGCTGAATACCCTAGCATTATGCAGGGAGCTGCTCTAGGTGATATCTTATGTGCAGGCTGTTGGTTTGTAGCAAAGCATAGACACCCAAAGACCCTCATATGTTTAAAAGAAGGCCTTTTGTGATGAAATACGTCATAAGGCGACTTCCCTTTTAACACTGGCATTCTGTTGATAATATACACTGCAACCATGGCTGCTTCTCCCCAAAATCTCATAGGAGTCCCTGCTTGAAACATCAATGACCTAGCTATGTTCATGATGTGTCTATGTTTTCTCTCTACAATGCCATTTTGCTGTGGTGTATGAGTGCAAGAGCTTTGATGAATGATTCTAAAATTAGAAAACAGATTTGCACATTTATCATTGAAGAATTCAGTACCATATCACTTCTCACACACTTGACACTTGTAGAAAACTGAGTCTTTGCCATTAATATGAACTTTGTCAGTATATGCACTACTTCAGTTTTCACATTCATCAAGAAAATCCAACTCATTCTGGAATGATCATCTACCATAGTGAGAAAATAATGGTGTCCATTACATGTAGGGTATTTGAAGGGCCCCCAAGTATCTACATGCAACAATTCAAAAATTGTAGAACTTCTAGAGACACTTGTAGGGAAAGCTTTCCTAGCCTGCTTGGCTAATGGACAAACTGAACAACTACCTACATTATTTCTTTTTCTGGGACAACTAATGTTCTTTATTCTACTCATTACTTCAGCTGGTGCATGACCTAATCTCTGGTGCCACAATTCCCATCTTGAAACTGCATTGGCTCTTATTGGAACTTGACCTTCACCCCTGACAGATTTACTTGATCTTGTTTGTTGCAACAAATTGATTCCATCAACTGCTTTACCAATCCCCTTCACCTTCCCATTAGTAAGGTCCTGAAAAACACGTAATTCAGGGAAAAATACTGCACTACAGTTGAGATCTCTAGTCAGTTGTGAGACTGACAGTAGTTTGTGCTTGAAGCCAGGGACACACAAAACATTCTTGATCAAATCATTTTCAAAAATATCACTCTTACCAACATGTGTCACTTGAGTCTTTTCCCCATTAGGTAAGTAAACATTCTTTCCTATGCAGCTTACATTTTCAAACTCCTTCAAATCATTCAGATTATGTGTCATATGACTACTAGCACCTGTGTCTATGATCCATGTATCATTTTGTGCCTGGCTCATAAAGCAATTAAGCATACCTGCCATGTTGGCCATTGTGTTATCCTGATGTGGAGCTTCCTCCCTGCTCAGCATCTACAGGATTTGTTCATATTGACTTTGAGTAAAGAAATGTCCTGGTGTTTGCTTGACATAGCCATCCATAGGCTTATTATCAACATCATCTACTGCATTATTAGCATTAGATTTCCTTCTTCCCTTCTTTTCATTTGTGTAACCATTTAGTTTCCAGCATCCATCCGTAGTGTGATTCTTCAAACCACAATAATCACACTCCATTGGTGGTTTCTTCTTGTTATACCCCCTGATCCTTTATCTTTCCAGTTAGACCCTGTGGTTTTGTACATTGCCATTGGATCAGTAGTGCTAAAGGGCACAAGAAGCTCAGCAGCATGTGCAGTGGTACTCTCATCTTGCATAATCAGTCCATAGGCTTGATTCACCTCATGCATTGGTATAGTAAGAAGGATCTGTCTTCTAACTTGACTGTAAGTGTCATTGAGCCCCATGAGAAACTGGAAAAGTCTCAACTGCCTATAGTGCTTCATAAACTCTCTGGATTTAACACATTCACACCCAGGAGATGGAACTAAGGTATCAAACTCATCCCATAGAAGTTTCAACTTGGAGTAATACCCAGACACAGTCAAGTTCCCTTGCTTAAGGGAAGAAATTTCAGTGTGCAACTGATATATCCTAGATCCATTTACCTTGTCAAACCTTTCTTTAAGATTATTCCAAACTAAGTGTGCATTAGTAGCAAAAGCAACTCCAGTTATCAGTTCCTGTGATACTGTATTCATCAGCCAGGTCAAAACTATGGCATTACACCTCTCCCACTGCTTCTCTAGTGCATGATTAATGTCCTCCTTAGTACATGTTCCATCTACAAAACCTAGCTTATTCTTAGCTATTAGAGATGTGCGCATAGCCCTACTCCAAAGAGAATAGTTACCACAGCCTGACAGTCTAACACTAGTCAACATCAAACCAGGTGTATCTGAGGTATGTAAGTACAATTCATGATTGTGATCGATAACTATAGTATCTCTTTGATTTTGAGCAGAAGAACTACCTTGATGTGCCATTTCTAAAGTCTTAGAACATGGATTTGATCAAACAGAAAATGTGCAGTGGAAACAGTATCAATTCTACAACAAAAAATTGCAGTGAACAAGGGGAAATTACTACTAGCTGCTTAGTGTAGCAATGGCTTCCATTCATCCTCACTTGCGATCTTCAATCCTTGCCCAGATTCATGATCACGGGCTCTGATACCATATCAAAACATAAAGGAAGAAGAAGTTATGGGAAATGGAAACTGCTATGTATTGAAGCTAAGAGAAGGTTTACAAAGTGTGCAAAGTTAACAGTAAAGTCTAGACTACTACACGTATATATAGACTAGATAACTTAGCCTCCAAGCTAACTAACTAACTTCTAAATCTTTCCGGAAGCATCCAGAATCTTCCATCTTAGCTGGCATAGCTAAGATGAGCTAAGAAGGGCAGCTAGCTCAGCTAAGATGAGCTAAGAACAGCTGCCAGCTCAGCTTGCCATCTTTCAACATGACCAGTACGAGCAGAATACTGTGAAAGCCAAAGTTGGCTCCGAGTTTGCTAGCTTGGGAGTCACCCGAAGTCTTTTGAGACTGAATAACTGAGACCTCTAGTCCGAGTATACCACAATAATAACCGGAGACTCAGTTTTCAGACTAGCTCTTGAGTATAATAATCAGACGATCCAGACCAACACCCATGCAATAATTGATAGCGATATATTTGGAAATGATCGTTGCTAGTATTAACTTATCCATGATTACGATCCAACCGTTCGCCTACCAGATATGTAACAGAAAAATATTTATAAAGGAATCTATTAGGCCTAGGATCTGTTATAAAAAAAGACTGTGTTCCCCCATTGTAAAACATCTTCTGAATACTCACTACTATACTTATGCTCTGCTCAATACTCACTAAGCATAAGAACGTGGCATTGGTTCAAGCTTGTTCATCAAAGAATAGAAATTTCTTTATTCTTTCTTTAATTGTGTAGGCAAAAATACGCCAACTACTATTACGGTAACACGAGTCCAGCTAGCGAGTTTAGGCTTATCTTACAAGTCGCCATGCACAGAGGATACACGCCAGCTCCTTGGGCCGACGACTGTTCAGGTGGCACGGCCATAGGACGCAGGGCATACATCCCACAGCCTTAGGTTTACAGTCTCCTAGCTTATTATTTAGTATACACCACTGGCTTGAGTTATTGACCCATATCCTTATTATTTTTTGTATTTTACCTTAATTAGGACTGGGTATCCACTACTATAACTACCCCTCCTTATATTGTATTGTACAATCAAGCGATTCACCACAGTATCCGGCTATTCCCAAGGAATAAGAATACTTTACTTTTTTTGCTCATTATTTCTCGCTTTTACTTACTTACTTTTCCATCGTATTTACTGTATTTCTTGTGACCACATTCTAAATTAATTATTTAACCTAGGTGATCAATTTTAGGCATAAACAGTTTGGCGTTTACCGTGGAGCACAGGAAATTGTAGCTACGAAGGAAAAGGTGCAATTATGTCTGATGATAGTAACAATGTTCCAAAGAACACTACAGACGCAGTAGACGAATCCGTGAAGGATTCCAGCATGCAGCCTAAGGATCCCGCTGAACAACCGAAAGGTAATTCTGAATTCAGAGGTTTTATTGTTAATCTCCTCAAAACTATTTCTGAAGAAGCAGAGTGGAACTCGAGGACCTCATAAAGGAGCGATGTTTACTGGATCGTCTCAGAGGCCAGCATCCCCGCGAGGACCATCGCCCACGAACCATTCACTAGCATCCGTCCCTAACAGCAGGCTTAACATAGATGCCGCCCCTGAAGGTTCATCGACAATAAAAAATGAAGACCTTAAGGGAGCGCCACTCATTCAGGACCTCAAAGAGGAGATGAAGGCCACCCACGATCGAACTGGTAACATGGCCGATGCACCACCCCAAGTTACCATAATAGATGGGAAAATATTTTACAAGCATGCTTAAAAAGCAAGCACTGCACCGGTCTGCATACCAAAGTACTTCCGCCTGCCGGATAACTTGAAGTATAATGGAACAACTGGTCCAGATGAGCATATTGCTGCGTATTACACGGCTGTAAAGAGTAAGGAGATCACCGAAGAAGAAATTCAGTCTGCTCTGGTGAAGAGGTTCGACTCAACTCTGACCAAAGGCATCGAATCATTCACTCAGACGAAAGACTACCTTGACAGGTTCCAGTGGGAACGCATGGAGCTTCCTCCAGTCCCCGATAATATTGTTGTGGTAGCATTCCGCAAAAGTATGAACTCAAAGGGGCCGTTAGAAACCAGGGAATTGCAGTAGATTTTGACTCAACATCCTGTGACAATATGGAGCGAATTGTATTAGAGGTTTATTGAAAAGCTTCGCTTGGCGCCAGACCATTCCCAGAATCCTGAAGCTGAGTGAAGGAAGAGAGCAGGGAGTCCTTCTCTAGAAAGTGAGGGGACGAAAGAAGAACAAAAGCAAAAGTTCAGAATCAGGCGGCAATCGAAAAGAAGAGCAGTTCCCGGGGGTCTGGATCCCAAGAAAAGCGGACAGAGTCCCGTAGCTTCAGAGATTTTGGTTTTCGAGTCAACGATATGGATTTAGCCGCCAGTTTCTTTGGAAAACTAGGTCCAAGGGTCCGATGAGCTCCTACCATAAAAGAGCAACGACGAAAAATGCAACGCCCTATTGCGATTTTCACTGCAACGGTGGCCACACGATGGTCGATTGCAAGGTCATGATGATTGAAATCGAGCATCTATTGAAAGATGAACACCTCAAAGACTTGATTGAAGAAGGACCACGGCGTTCGAAAGCGCCAGATTCTGAAAACTTGAGGACCATCAATGTAATCTTCACCGTTCTGGAAGCAGCCATAGCCTGAGGGACTATAGAGTCGGGGTTATTGCTCAGTCCAATCCTGTTCAGCCTGGAGGAAGAAGGAGGGCACCAGAATGACCTCATTGTTTTTGTAAAAGTATCAGACCTTCGCATCCAGCGGGAGTAGCGTTAATATTATTTTGATGGAGATGTTGCAGAATACACACCAACGCTACCAAGTAGCTTCAAGTCCTCAAAACATTGTTAGCTTCAGTGGCTATCGAGAAGAACCTATTGTAGGACTAGCTCCACCGATCCATATACTGGGCGCGAGGAGCATTACTCCTTTCCAGGTGCTAAATTGAAATCTATCATATGACGTCATCTTGGGACGACCTTGGATACATAGCATTAAGGGAGTACCCTCAACACTCCATCAAGCCTTCAGATACCTAAATTCACACGGGGTTAATGACTTATTATGTGGGAAAAATTACGCCACCTATTTTTACGGGGATACGAGTCCAGCTGGCGAGACTAGACTTATCTTACAAGTCACTGGGCACTGAGGATATACGTCCGCTCTTAGAGCCAACGACTGTTTAGGCGGTTTGGCCACAGGGCGCATGTCACACATCCCATCGCCTAGGGTTCACAGTCTCCTAGTTAGGGTTTCGTATGCCACCGCTTTTAGTTGTAGGCCCATGGCCCTATTAGTACTTGTATTTTACCTTATTTAGGACTGGGTATCACTACTATAAATAACCCTCCTTACATTGTATTGTACAACAACTAGATTCGTCCTCAACTTCGGCTATTCTCAAGGAATAAGATTTACATTGCTTTTCTCCATTATATCTTGTTTATTTAATCGTCTTTATTTTCATCGTATTTACTTACTTTTCCATTATAATTCATCGTATTGCTTGTGACCTCATTTATAATTAATTGTTTAACCTAGACGTACAAATTTAGGCATAAACAGTTTGGCACCAACCGTGGGGCCCAAGCAATTGTAGGTATTCTACAAAGGAAAAGACGGAATCATGTCAAACGATGGTAGCAGCGTTCTGAAGAACACGACAAACGCAACAGATAAATCTTCAAAAGATCTCAGCGATCCCAGCACACAACAAAAGGATCCTATCGAGCAGACAAATGATTCTTCTCATGAGCCTATCCCTATTTCTAGCGATGGTGAAGGAGATCAACTGCCAGGAGATAATTCAGAGTTCAGAGGCTTTCTCTTGGACATCCTCAAAACTGCGTTAGAGCGGAACTCGAACAACATAGCTGAAGGGATATCCCAGAAATTGGGAGCAGTGTTTGCTGGTTCGTCTCAGAGGCTGTTGTCCCCGCGAGGATAGACGCCAACGAACAACTCACTGGCATCAGTTCCTAACTGCAGGATCAACCTGGATGCTGTTCCAGGAAGCTCATCAACAATCAACAATCAAGATCTTAAGTGGACCCCTGTTATCCAGGACCTCATAAAGGAGATGAAGGCCATCCATGACCGATTCGGTAACGTACCAGGTGCTCCACCCCAAGTTACTACGAAAGATGAGCAGAATTTATACAAACACGCTTACAAAGCAAGTGCAGCACCGCTCTGCATACCAAAGCACTTCAACCTTCCGAATAACTTGAAGTATGATGGAACAACCGATTCGGACGAGCACATCGCTGCTTACTATAAAAATGTGAAGAGTAACAAGATTACTGAAGAAGAAATCCAGTCTCCTATGGTGAAGAGATTTGCCTCAACCTTGACCAAAGGTACGACAGATGCAAGACCTGTTCAAGAAAGCACATTCTGGTGCCCGCAAGCGGGAGAAGCGCATGGAAGACATCTTTGAGATACGACAACGTGACAATGAATTACTAAAGGATTACCTCGATAGATTTCAGATTTAACGCATGGAGCTCCCTCTAGTTCTGACGATATCGATGCGGTAGCCTTCAGCAAAAGCTTGAATTCAAAGGGATCTTTAGCTACTGAGAATTACAGTGGAGTTTGACTCAACATCCAGTATCTACATGGAGTGCTCTACATCAGATGTATACGGAGAAACTTTGTTTGGAACCAGATCATTCTCATAATCCCAAGGACGAGCGAAGGAAGGGACTTGGAAGTCCTTCCCTAGAAGGTGAAGGGGGTGGTAAGAGGATGAAGCTGAAGGTTACAAATCAAGCGGGTGTCGGGCGGCAGAATAATCTTCGAGTATCCGGGTCCTAGGAGAAGCGAATTGAACCGAGGAATTTCAGAGACTTTGGTCTTCGTATCAATGCCGTGGACCTAGTCTCCACTCACTTTGGCAAGCTGGGTCCTAGGGTCCGATAGCCACCTAACAAGAAGGGAGCTACAGGGAGAAATACAATGCCCTATTGCGATTTTCATCGAGAGGGGGGGGGGGGGGGAGGAGCAATGCAACGGCCAATTGTAATGCCTTGATGATCGAGACTGAACACTCTCTAAAGGAAGGCCATCTCAAGGAGCTGCTGGAAGTAGAGCCCCGCCTATTTTAAGGCCCAGAGACTGACAACCTAAAGACCATTAACGCAATCTTTGTGGACGAACAACCGGATACGGCCCGGGGGACTACAATAATCGGGATAACGTTCGATATCCATCACATTCGACTTGGGGGAGAATGCGGACCGCTAAGGAGACCTCGTTGTACCTGTGGAAGTATCTGGCGTACATATCCAGTGGGCTCTTATCGACCCAGAGAGCAGTACCAATATTATTCGGGGGGAGATGTTACACAAGTTCAGCCATTGTTCTCAAATATCCTCGAGCACTCGAAGCATAATTGGTTTCAATGGAATTCGGGAAGCGTCTGCTAGGAAAGTAGCTCTACCAGTCCATATACCGGGCGTGACGAGCACAACTATTTTCCAGGTGATGAATTGCAATCTCCAGTACGATGTAATCTTGGGACGACCCTGGATGCACGACATCAAGGGAGTGCCCTCAACACTTCATCAGGTCTTCAAATACCCGACCATGCGCGGGGTCACCGACCTACGAGGTGAGCAGCTTCTCCTCGAGGAATGTCGCATTACTCTAGATGGGATTACATCTTCCGAGTCAAAAGTTATTGAGGACTTAGTTTGAGAGGTTAGGGAGGAACTCAGCGAGCTACGAGACCGATTGATGCTGATGGATCAGCTAGCCCCGAGAGTGGCTGAATTGGTATGTCGCCTCTCTGAGGTACTACAGAAGCAAGGAGGTCCCCTATGGCTGATAAAATGTTATTTGACGATGGCTCAGACGAACATGCAACCCCTGTAGATTCTAGTCATAACCGAGTCAGAGACATGTGATCACATATTGTTATAAATTTCAATATCTAATATAGCTTAGAATGCAGTCCTTGTACGAGAAGAGAATAGGCAGTAGTTTCCTGTGAAGTATGCCAGAAGAATGCCACAGTACATAGACATGTTCTTGCCCTTACAGCTCCAGATCATAGCAATCATGGTAATGGCCACACGAGAGTTGCGTTCGTACTTTCAGGAACACTCTGTCAATTTAGTCTCTTCGACACCAGTGCGAGCCATTCTTGCTAAGCCTGGTCTGTCGAAATATATGGAAAAGTGAGCTGAAGAGTTGTGAGAGTACAACATCCTCCATCAACCCCATACAGACATCAAGATGCAGGAATTGGAAGGTTTTACCTCATATTTTGCAAAAGAATTGGAGTGGAAGGCTGAGGAATCACTTAGGAGTGAAGCAGCAATTGAGTACGGCCGTTGGGAAATTTGCACGGGAATGAACCTTAACAGGGAGAAGACCGATCTCTAGATCAGAACGCCGTCTGGAATGGTCTACTACAAGGCCATGAAAGCTGATGACAACGAAGCAGAGTGTGAAGCCATTATTCAGGCTCTTCGCTTAGCATACACACTGGGGGCCAGGGTGATCAACCTATACAGTAAATCTCACATGATGGTAAATCAACTAAGGGAAATCTTCGTAGCTGAGGACATCCATAAGCCAGATCGAAGGAGGAAAAACAGGGAAATCTTGAAAAAATTTCATACGTGGGAATTCATCCACCAAGAAGAAATCTCAGGAGACGCCAAAGCATCTGAAGACTCAGACGATTGGCAGACTATAGTTGAGCTAACCCTCGCACACCTGATGAACCTTGAAGTTCCAGACACAGGATCCTTCACATGGCAGCATGACGCACTGGTCAACTATCTGAGCAAAGGAGATCTCCCTAAAGACAAGTTAGAAAGCATTTACTTACAAAAACAGGCAGTTTACTATTTCTTAATCGATGAGCAGCTCTACCACAGGGTCGTCAACGACCTCGGGAATGACTTCAAAGGCTCAGTGCCCTCAAATAGGGAAGCACAACTGAATGACCTCAAATTTTTCAAGGATCAAACATAAAGTACTTTTGCTTGAGAGAGCATTTACTTTATTTTTATTTCCTTTTGATATTTCTAAGACATGTTACGGGTTTTCACCCATAGCATTACAGGCCCCGCGCTTCTTTTATCAATAAAACTACTATCTTACTTAGTCATTTTACTCATTTATTTGGATCCATCTACGATCCAACTATTCATAGCCCCGACAAGACCTAAGTTGCAGTAATACACTCACTTTTTTGCTACAAAAAGCAGAGTATACTACTCACTTAGAGTTAGACCAACTCAGCCACCGGGCATTAGTTGAGCATTGATCTCGTTAAGTCAACAATTGTACCTAAACGCCGATGGGGATGCCTGTCCGTGTAGTGCCAGGAAGTCTTAAAAACTGGAGTACTAAGCAAATACGTTTTGTCTCAAAATGCAAAAGGACTATTTCCACAAGGGCTAAAGTCGTCCCATTGTGGGCGCAAACAGCCATTTACTACGGATGCAACCTAGTTTCCTTTTATCGGTGCACAATGGATGTAATTGCTCAGGGCAGGCACATTGACACACATTCTTAAACTAGAGAAGCCAGGATGACCGGAAGCCATCTAATATCTAGGTGCACAAACATACTGCTTGGCTATAGATTACAAAATGCATAATAACACAAGTATGTATGAAATATTGATGAACATTCGTTTCATTAATAACAGCCCGTATGCTCATAATATGCATTTAGTTCTTCCTGATTACAATATTTTTTTATAACAATTGTAGAAAAAAAAAAGGAAAGAGAAGACTAAAAACAAAGAACTCCTTAAGATTAACATGGCTGAAAAATTCTTCATCTGGGTTGTAGCTATACGCCGTAAACAGTCTGGAGTTCTTCTTTCTTTGGACAGCCCGTGATATGTCAGCCGAGCATTCTTTCAAGGTACACGGCTGTTGGTGAAATCAAAACCTGTCTGCTTGATCAAAGCAAGGGATCCCTGAAGCACCTGAGTATAGGCTTGACTTTTCCCCATCTCGTCCGCCGAACTCGAAGAGAAACTAGAAGACTAGCAACGAAGCTTGACCATCAGCTTCAACCTCAACTGGCCAAACTGGAGTGCACAGCCCCGCAGATCTTTAAGCGCAAACATGAGTTCACCGAGAACAGAAAGGCTTGAGCTGGGAACCTACCACAAGGGAGCCTCTTCCCTCGGGTATTCCGCAACCAATGACCGATGAGGCATTGCAAAGCCGACAAGACCGTGCCAGCAGAACTAAGAGACGACCTTGAGCCACAAACCGAATTAGAACTTGGTGATTCATTAATGCGCTCACGACCTAGAGCTCCATCTTCTTGCCTGCCATGAAACGGAGTTAGACAAGTCGGCTTCAACCCTACTCCGTCAAAGAAGCAATCTAAACACTAGAGAAAACCTGGCAGAGAAGCCTCATGAAAGCTGAAAGGGCTAAGCGTTCTGACCCCACATGACAAGAAGGATGTCACAGTAACCGCTGTGTTAAAAGATGAGCACACCATAATCAGTGCACCTAAAATAATGAAAACATCCGAAGGACATCATTAGAATTCTGATCAAACTTCATGACTCGAGAGACTTCTTTCATTCCTTCATGAATGAAGAAAGAAAAGAAGATAACTGCAGATGAGTTTCCTCTTTCACGCAACATCCATTCGGAACAAGAAAGATTTTCCGGGAATATCAAACCAGGATCAAAGGCGAACATTTTTTTAAGGGAAGAGAAGTTTCTCACTCTCATAAGAAGTTGTTGAAGAAGTTAATTTATTTTTTGAAGAAGAGTTGCGATTTTCCCACTGTCATGAAATTGCTATTTATTGGCAGAACGGGATAAAGATGAGGCACGAAATGGTCACGCGTCATTTTGGCTAGAGATATGAAACGACTTGGAGTAGTTAATGGCAGTTCCTGAAAAGGTGCATGAGGTCAACAGCAGCCAATCAGAAGTAAGCACGCGAAGTTCTCGAAGTATTTTGATACTCATCAGCTATGTTACGGGTTTTCACCCACAGCATATCAGGCAGCGCCCCATTTATCAATAAAACTACTATTCTACTTAGTCAGTTTTACTTACTTATTCAGATCCATCTACGATCCAACTATTCATAGCCCCGACCAGACCTAAGTTGAAGTAATATACTTATTTTTTCCTACAAAAAGTAGGGTACACTAGTCGCTTAGAGCTAGACCATGTCAAGCTCAGGCACCAAGCATTATTCGTAATTTGAACTCGTTAATTCAACAGCTGCACCTATATGCTGAAAGGGACGCTTGTTCGCATTGTTCCAGAAAGTCTTAAATACTCGAGTAACTAAGCAGAGACGTTCGGAGTAGGATTCAAAAGTGCCCGTTACCACACGGGCTAAAGTCGTCCAATTATGGGTTCAAACACCCTTCTATTACAGATTCAACCTAAGCCACCAACCATTGGCGCACAACTCATCATGGCTCAATGAAATAGCAGTCGCAGAATTCACTAAGGAAAACAGAAATCAGTTCCAAAAAGTAGCTAGTATCAAGGCATAAGGAAGGGTTCACATAAGCTTACATTATCTGTTGAAGACCTCTGGGAAGGGAAGAGAGGAAACTATGTTGGTCGTTCGTACAACGACGTATCTATGGACCCAGCCACGGTCTTTGGAATATTTACTGTTAGGAACCACACCTTTCTTCCCTCGTTTTATAAACATCAGCATGCCAGCCTTTTGAAGACGGGGAGAGTAGAAAGCCAGAAGATGCTCGAAGGAGAATGCAACTTGAGCATAACTAGCCAAATGATCCAGCACAGCCACTATACGCCAAACAGAAGGGCTGATTTGGCCTAAGCAGATGATGTACCGGTGGAATATGTCCTTATCAATCACATGAACACGCTTATTAAGGTGTACAGTGAAAGAGTATGTATGGACCACCGAATAACCAACCCGATGAGAAGAAATTCCTTCCTCATCATCAGGAATGATGATATCGACAAACTCTGGCCACTTACACTCGTGCCTGATGCGCATCAGATCATCCCTTACAACTGTAGAAGGGTAATATTCTATGGAAAGATTACTATCTTTGCCTTCTTATTTAGGAGTCTGGCCCTGCATACGGCCATCACCTACGAAACTAAGGGAGGTGGGGAGGTAATCTTGGGCTCTGAAGTCTGCAGGGAGGAAATTTTGTCCTTGTGCTATGGTAAAGGATGAAGTTATTTCTAAGAAGAGAGGAACGTTTATCTTTTGGAAGGAAGTTCTGGAAATTCTTTAAAGATCGATGAGTAAATCCCTACGTTTACGACGCATATATACATGCCTGTAGGGATTACTTGAATGAGAAGCTTAATGATCTTAGTCATGTGGAATCATAATTATGGTTACTGCAGTTTGTGTGATAAGTATCACAATAATTATGGGATATGAACAGAGCAGTGGCACCATTGGGAACATACGCAAAAAAAACCCCCTCCAATCACAGAAGGATACATCACTGTACCTGTCGACGCCCATTTTTCCCCGAAACCCCCGGTTAGAGTTCGAAACATGGCTCGACTTATTGGCACTCGCGGGTAAAGACTTGGAGTCGCCACCTAACATATTTTTTAACTAGGCGTATTAGGGCACCTATTTTATTTCTAGCCAATTTTATAATTAACTCTGAAACTTAGTCTACAAACCAGAATTTCTAGATAAGAGGTTCAAGTTAACTCGAGAGGAAGGGGTTAGGCACCTCTCGAGCCCCACCAAATGTGGTTACCGGCCGGACTTCATGTTGGGATTCAAAACAAGCAGTTTAAGCAAATAAACTGACTACAAATAATTTCAATACTATGTGTATTATATGTAAAATTAGACAAAAGATACGAGTTTGCGGATAGGCTTCTTCCTTAGGGAATTAAACCTTGCAAAATAAAGAAAATTAGTTAGTTTATAATAAATATTAAGTAAAAATAATAGCAAGTAAAATTAGAAGTATTGTTTTTTGGAAAGTCGTTTTGAAGATATTTATCCAAGTGTGCCTCGCAAAAAAAAAAAAAAAAAGAAATTAAGTTAGTAAATAATAATGATAATAACAACAAAACAATAATAGTAATAATAATAATAATAATAATAAAGTCCTTTTCTTCTAAGTATTTTCTTCAAAGCTAGGCCGTCTTCCATCCGAATTTACCTCGCAAAATATACGTGAAAGAATTAGTAAATAATAAGTAATATTGATAATAGTAAAAATACAATAATAATGATAATAATAATATTAGTAGATAATAATAATGAAAATAATGATAATAATAATAATAATTTAAATATAATAATATAATAGTTTTAAAATAAAGGGGAAGGGGATTTTTGAAAGTGTCGGCTCAGGTGTGTATAAATTGGGTGGAGGTTAGAGACGTCGATACGGCTGCGAACACGTCGGCCGCTCGTGCTGCCATGCCAAGTATCGATCTCGTCACTCCATCACCGGTTCGTTTGTAATAAATGGCTTACACACGTCATCATAGCCTTTTTGTTTTATTTTAGGGACACGGGAATGGGTTGTTCAAGTGTAGTATCATGTTCAAACTAATCAAATAGGCCTCAAATAATTTATTTTCCTTGGCCGTAATTGATTTAACATCCGTCAATTCATTATCCGTCAATTCCATGTGTAGGCCTCAATATGTGTAAACATATATTTTTTCATTGGCTTATAGCGCAATATCTGTTCAAAATCAGTACATCTCCGGTAAATACAGTGTTAATGCGAACCCAGTAAACTGCAAAAGAGATCTCAGAAGAAGCCAACAGTTGGTAGGGTGAACCATCAAAATAATTAAACATAAGAGAAATAAACAGTCAGTGGACAAAGTAGACCAGTCAACTCCCGATTATAAATGGATTCTAACAAAATCATCTGGTAACCGGAAACAGTGAATTCTCCGGTGAGACGAG
The DNA here is from genome assembly GCA_029990175.1 of Petunia secreta. Classification (NCBI taxonomy): domain Eukaryota; kingdom Viridiplantae; phylum Streptophyta; class Magnoliopsida; order Solanales; family Solanaceae; genus Petunia; species Petunia secreta. The sequence continues at coordinate 29,874,716 of JARKIP010000003.1, forward strand.
ATGGTGATAGCACTGAACAGAGGTGGAGGAGCGACAGCCGTCCAGCGGCATCGCTACGACTCCGCTGCTCACAAATCAACCAGAACAAGGGGTTCACATCCACCTACAAATCGAACCAAAACAGAGCAGGAGTATAAATCAAAGATTGAGAAATCAAAACAACAAATCGCTATCAAGAATCAGAGGAATAGAACCGTCCCCATTAAAAAATGACATCTTTAAAATAACGACAAGGAAAGAAAGTGACTGCCGGTGGTCTTCTTCACGGCATCACCACCGTTGCACTCCTCTGCCATCGATTTTAAACCCCCGTCCCCAACCTCACTGACTCTGTAATTCCCCATCCCTGATCTCCCATCCGTTTTTGTTTAATTGGGGTATGTGCATATGTGTAAGGGAGTTGTGTAGTATCTGTTATGGTGTAGAGGAGAGGAGAAGATGAGGGGTGAGGGAGATCTCTGTGTGTTTTTCTTCTTTTTTCCCCCCTTTCAATTTCAGCCTTTAAGTGTATATATAGTGTAAGCAATGAGAGAGACATTGGAGCAAAGCTCTTAAGCTTAGGGATCTGATGGAGTCAATTGTGGAGCTAGCGGTTAGGGGATTGATAGGGAGAGGTTAAAGGGAGATTTAGGGAAGGGAGGAGCAGATCGGGGGGCTGATGAAGGAGAGATAAGGGGTTGGGGTGGCTGATTTTATGGGATTGAGGGGGAGGGGGAGAGATTGAGGGGATATGATTTTGGGATTTTTATAAAATGTAAAATGGTGAAAAAAAATAGGTAAAAAGGAATGTATATGGCTAAGAAATTTGTTCAGGTTCAAAGTAAAGCTAATTAAATAGAAAGAAGGTAAATAAATAAATAATGAATATATGACATAGCAAATTTTGGTGGAGATTAAAAAATCAATTCATTTAAAATGTATGGAAGAAAGAAAAAGCTTATGGTACCAATTGAATGTATCGATCGAACCTTTGTCCACGTGCAAAGAGAATATTGAATTCAAATTAATATGTCAATATTATGAAATGAATATGAGCGGTATGGAATTTTGACCGGACATTTTAATTAGGCCGCTATTTAATTTAAAGGTGCAAGATAAAAGATTATAATAGAATATACGTAAATTATATACGAAAGAAGAGAAATATGCGCACATAAAACAATTTGGGTCATCTTAAGTTAAATACGTATAAATATTCACAAATAATTATGAAATTTTATTTATGCAGTAAATTACACAAATAACAACAGTTTCGTAGATAGCCTAAATGATGCGAATTACATAATATAATCGCAATTAAGTGTATAACATATAATTAGTGGATAATCACAGGTAAATGCATGTTTTCTAATGCAGATTTTGTTCAAACAGTCAATATTGCACCTTTAAACTAAATATAACCCATTATGAAAAAAAGAGGGACAAAATTGGGTGTCAACAGCTGCCGCTCTTTGCCCGGGGATGATGAAAGAATCTTCGGGCAAAGATAGTTGACGGAGTAGCCAATTTTGTCACGACTGGCAAGGAAAAAGGTGGGAATGGAGAATGAGAGTTTTGGGGTGTTTCGGCCGAACCCCGGTCTCTGAGTTGCCTACATATCTCGGGTTTCACGAGAATCAGGTCGTGTGTAGTTCTAGAATGGCATGTTGCCTGTGTGAAATGTTTATGACGCACGATTTTGGATGTCGGGACTAAACTTATCCACGTATGTAAAGTTTAGATTCGTGTATGCTTTGCCTTTTGGCGAGATGAATGAAGAATAAAGCAAAGGTACTATCAAAGGTGAGATAACATCAATAGATCGAGCGTGGGAAAAAAGGTTTATAATCATCTTAGTTATGAAAATGTGGTGCGCTACACAACCATAAAGAGGAGTTTATACGTACATAGTTTCTACTTCACCTCGATAAATGAGTAATCTCGCCTTCAATATTTTCTTGACTAAGCTGGGAAACGTTTAAGGAGCGAGCATTATAGATGTGCATGATTCAAAAAGGTGGGCACGATTAAGCGCGAGAACAAGCACGATTGCCATAGATAAGCTTGAATATGAAGGAACACAAACATCTAATCAGGAATGAAAAGTGTGAGTAGGGAACTTTAGCTCTGAGAGCTTTGGAACTCCACAAAATAGATAGTTTGCGGGTATAGAAAAAGCATTGTCTTTGAGATTAAGCTCCTTGAATGGTATTTTAGAATGGTGCATAGTATGTATTTGAGTTTTTGTGGATGCACAATTTCGTGTGGGGTAGTGATCTTTCGGGAGCAAGTGTTCGAGTATGGGAAATGGAGCATGGGTTTGTCAAGAGATCGGGGAGTGACCTGCAGCAAAACCAAGATAAATGCAAATAGAGATAAAGGTAAAGATAAAGTAAACTTCCCTGTTGAGCTGAGCTCTCCTTCGTTATGTAGTTGTCTAGTGTGTTCCCAGGTGCTTTGAGTATTTAAAAAATATATTCTTCTCCTCTAGGGATATTTATTTGCTCGTCTGGAGATGCTAGGTGCTTCTTGTCAGGAGATAATTGTTTGCTCGTCAGGAGCTAATTGTCTATCGCGCCGGGCTATGTACCTTTCGTAACGTCTGCACTCAAAGAAAAATTTTGTGAGTTGCGGGGGAAGGCTTGATTTGTGCGTTCTTCATCTGTTCCGCGCCTTCCTCCTGTAGTGCATTCTTTGATGAATCCTGGGCCTTGGTCAAGCTTTCTTCTGTGAATTCCCAGTTTCTATACTTCGTCTTTCTTGAAATTTTTGAGGGGATCTCAAAAATTTCTGCCCCAGTGTCAGCTTTGCATCTTTTAGAATTTTTGAGGGGATCCTCAAAAATTCTGCCCCAGTTTATTGCCTTTGATAGATCATCGTATTATGGTAGTGCCTGTAAAATAAATAAAAAATAAAAAATACGTGTGTTTGTCCAATTCTAAGGCAGACGAGCCTATTGTAACGGTGCCTGCAAAACAAAGTATGTGAATTTGTCCTATTTTAAGCCGGATAAGGCTGATTATAGTAGTGCCTGCAAAACAGAAAGAATGAGTATGTCCAATTCTAAGGCGGACGAGCCTATTGTAGTGGTGCCTGGAAAACAAAGTAAGTGAGTTTGTCCTATTTTAAACCGGATAAGGCTGATTATAGTAGTGCCTGCAAAACAGAAAGAATGAGTATGTCTAATTCTAAGGTGGACGGGCCTAATAGTCATATTCTAAGCCTGACGTGGCTAGTCGTCATATTTTAAGCCTGACGAGGCTAGTCGTCATATTTTAAGCCTGACGAGGCTATTCATCATATCATAAGCCTGTCATATTTTAAGGCTGACGGCGCTAGTCGTCATATTTTAAGCCTGACGTGGCTAGTCGTCATATTTTAAGCCTGACGAGGCTAATTGTCGTATTGTAAGCCTGTCATATTTTAAGCCTGACGGGGCTAGTCGTCATATTTTAAGCCTGACGTGGCTGATTGTTGTATTGTAAGCCTGTCATATTTTAAGCCTGACGGGGCTATTCGTCATATTTTAAGCCTGATGAGGCTATTCGTCATATTGTAAGCCTGTCATATTTTAAGCCTAACGGGGCTATTCGTTATATTTTAAGCCTGACGAGGCTATTCGTCATATTGTAAGCCTGTCATATTTTAAGCCTGACGGGGCTAGTCGTCATATTTTAATGGTGCCTGTAAAACAAAATATATGAGTTTGTCCTATTTTAAGCCGGACAGAGTTGATCGTCATATTTTAAGCCTGACGAGGCTAGTCGTCATATTTTAAGCCTGACGAGGCTAATTGTCGTATTGTAAGCCTGTCATATTTTAAGCCTGACGGGGCTAGTCGTCATATTTTAAGCCTGACGCGGTTGATTGTTGTATTGTAAGCCTGTCATATTTTAAGCCTGACGGGGCTATTCGTCATATTTTAAGCCTGACGAGGCTATTCGTCATATTGTAAGCCTGTCATATATTAAGCCTGACGGGGCTATTCGTCATATTTTAAGCCTGACGAGGCTATTCGTCATATTGTAAGCCTGTCATATTTTAAGCCTGACGGGTCTGATCGTCATATTTTAAGCCTGACGTGGCTGGTCGTCATATTTTAAGCCTGACGTGACTAGTTGTCATATTCTAAGCCTGACGTGGCTAAAGTGTTATCATGTCCATTGTGATTGCCTGCGAATTCTTGTGTTTGTGTTGAAAGATCTGTTGTCAAAGAAAGATTCGTTAGTCGAAACAAAGTGGTTGCTTTGCATTGAACACCAATGTATTTGCTTGAATCTGCATTCGTCTTTCAGTATGATGATCAGGTATCTCGATGACTCTGATTGTGTGGATACTTGCATCCCCAGACTGAGGTTGGATTTATCGGATTTGGAAGCTGTCCAAAATTGTATTTTTCTTGGGGTTGTGACGGGGTGTCTTCATTTTTCATGCTTTTCATTTCGACAGACATGGAGCTAACTTTGATGGATGGTTGCAATATCTTTTGATTGAGCTAAAGGAGTAAATGTGTGAGGTTTTGTCTTTTCGTCTGTCCTCAATTGTGTCGGGCCTGATAAGGTTGTTGTTGAAAGTCTTGACAGAGGGAGGTTGTTTATTGTGTAAGTCGGGCGTAGTGTGAGATTGTGAGTTTTGCCAATTTCAGTTATATAGTGATTGGATTTGTTTCTTTCGACTCTTGTATGGGTATAATGCCAGTTGATTCTGGTTCGTTCACACTACAAGTTGTACGGAAGTGGAATTGGGCTTATCTAAGTTTTCTTGGTGTCCTATGCTGGCGGTTCGAAAGGACTTTATTTCAGAAGTAAATGTTATCAGCTTGGCTTGCCGTTTCGACTTTTCTGAATGCAGATTCTTGACCAATTTCAGTGTTCAGATGCAAAGCGACCGTAATAGAGTGATAAAATGCACAAAACTGTGTTAGGACATTTAGCAAAAATTTGATGCAAAAACAACACATATAGCTTAAGAGAATGCCTAGACCGCAGATGATAAATTAGCACTTTGAATTTTGAGATTATGACAAATTGTATAGAGATTCTAAAATATTGCTCGAGTGCTTTATGTGGCAGTCAAGACAAGGATTTCGGTCGAATGACCGATGTTTGTTTAAGCATGAGATGGGTCTGGTTGGATCTCAATCCAGGTTTCGGGTAAGGGATATATATAAGACTGAAAAGGAAGTCGGCTTTGTCGAACACCAAGACCTTAGTGCATTTGTTATCCTTTCTTGCAAATTTGTGTGTCATGATGCCCACGTGTCTTTGAGAGAGATATTCAATATCTTTCATACTTGTCAACCGACTGCTGCAATTCAATCTTTGCCTTAGCTTTTGCTTGTTGGGTAGATTTTGTTGCCAAGAGACTATTCTCGGTGTATCATGTATATTCTTAGATCACTGCTTCAGTCAAGACTGTTATAAAATTAATTCATGGTTTTGTAAGTGTCTCAAATAGCTTCATCTTGAGATCATCGTCTCGTCCCACACTTGCTAGTTGGTAGGGATATGCTTCCAATACTCAGCGAAAAATTCCAGCACCGTCATATAGTGGAATCTTTGTTACGGCGCCTTTGTATTCTTTCCCAATTGAATCAACCTCCTAATTTGGTTGTATGCATAAACCTTTGTATCATCAAGCGTGTTCCGATCATTTCTCACTTCCTTATTACCTTGTGATAATACTTTGAACGTCTTTTTGGCCATGAGAATGTGCAAGTTTGGAAATATTTTGGATTGCCTTAAATGTATTACAATATGGAGTAGACCGACAAAATAATCCTCAGACATTGTGTCAAAACGAAGTATTTCGCTAAGTCATGTGTGCCTTTGAGTTTGACCTGCAAAACTCTTGTCCTGTCAAGTTCCGCTTTGTGTGTATAGTGCCTGCTATTACAAACTCTTCTTGCTTTGAAAAAGTCCTTGATAAGTGCACTTTGCTTGACCAAATCTTCTGCCTTGGTATTCGACTTAAGACAACCTTTTGGATAATAGGTTTTTGAGTTCGCAAGGGATAGAGAATTATCAAAACATGCGAAAGATTTATGATATCAAGATTTGGGCAAAGAGTAGGGGGGATGAGGTGCCTTGGTAGGAGATTAGATTTGGGAAGGGATTGACTTAGGTTGAAAGAGACCTAGAGCAATCAAGCAATTTTATGCAATGCACACATATCAAATAAGAAATGCATTCTATAATATAAAGGACCGTTTTACGCACGATGATTTGAAAAGCGCTTTTGTGCCACACGTATCATTTCATTTGCTACAAAATTCGCAGTCTAAAAGAGAGCATTTATTTGACATTGGTCTTTATTACAATGGTTGATATTGAAACAACGTAAGGGAAGGAAAGGACTAAACATTGCTAGAAAATCAGATCATGGCCTGAGCGAGCATTCTTCATGTTGATCTATTCTCAGAAGATTCATCTTCTTCCTCTTCGGACGAATCTTTGCTAGACAAACTTGCCCCTGACGATTCTCCTTGGAAGATGATATTGTCTGCGTCAGTTAAGAGCCGGGATATGTCGAATGTGAAGTTTTTCAACATTTCCCAAGCCTTCCTTCCTTTCTCCTCTATTCCTTTGTCAGCCACAGAGTTCATTCCTTCGCTAGCCCATACACCGATATACTCTATGCGTTTTGTCAGGAGTTCTGCCTTATTGCGCCATTTGTCTTTGCCCTTAGCTTCGACCAAACTTTGTTTCTTTGTTATTTTCTCTCGTGCCTTTGCTAGTTGTTTATGTAGCCTTTTGCACTCAGATTCCAATTCCTTAGCATTTCTTTTCCTTTTTCTTGTTGCTTTTGGTTGAACCGCCTTTGCTATGTCTTTCCTGATCCAGTCTGGGTAATCTTCATCATAGCCTGCGTCAAACCTGTCTTGTCCAATTGTCTCGAACCCCATTCGATGCCTTGCCTTCCAAATTCTAATATCTTTTCTTTGAATGGTATCATCCCTCCGAAGATATCTGCTTTGAAACTTCCGATGTCTGCAATTTGGGGTACAATTTATTTTCTCCCCACTTGTCTAAGTGCCCTTAAAAGAGTGTATGGGTAAACTCCTCTAAAGCCCGCTAAGATGAGAAACGAGTCCCTTTCCAACCGTGTGATCACTGTAGTGCTAGGAAAGTAATCAAACATCCATTGTATATTTTCGGATGTCAACCGAGAGAGCTTGTGGTGCCAGCCTTCGGTTGTTGTTGGCCGGTCCCACTCCTCTAGAGCGTTGTCAATGCGGGCGGTACGAGTGAAGAGGTAATTCTCTCTTGGTATGGGGTGGAAAGCTTGGTCTATGCTGTTCATCCTTTGCAATGTTCCATCAACCAAATTTGTAGGAGTAAATTACAACCTTAAAAAAAGCTAGCACCTTTCTTGCATCTTTCTAAAGCTCGGTACATTTCTGCAACAATCATTGGTACCAAAGTGTATTCTTTGTTGAAATCCTTGAGTAAGGTATCGACAATTGATACTATGCAAACATCAACTCGTCCTTTGTATTCTAGAAATACTACAGTCCCTAAAAAGCTGGCGACAAAAGCAAGTACCCTCCGCTCTTGCCACTCTGTCTGGTTAATGCTGAAATAGTCTTCGACTTCTTGAAATGCTTCTCCATACCCAAATTTGATGTATAGGGAAGTTAGAGAAATTCCCGATTGCCGTAGACTGTCTGTGCATAATTCGGGCTTAAACCCTACCATTTCGAAGAACTCCTCGGCTGTAGTGTTCTCAGGCATCAAGACTTCTTCACTTTCAAACGGTAATTGAGTTAACCCGCCTATTTCCTCCAATAGTAGTGTCAACTCTACACTCCCGAAATGGAAAACCGCTCGGTCCGCATCCCAATAGCGTACTGCTGCTTCTACTATCCCTTTTACTGCCGTGTGCTCCATTAGTAAAATCAGGTTCCCGAACACTACTTTAACTCGGTCTTGTTGACCTATGCTTAAGTTTCCTCACCAATCTCTTAGCAACTGAGGGACTTCAACAACCATGTCAAATGTTCTAGTGGCCATGATCTTTTGGAAAAGGTGAAGGACGATAGGAAAAGGAAGAAGAAAAAGCCTAAAATTTGCCTTATTGCAAATGATCAACGTGTGGCAAAAGCTTTTGAAAACAATGCAACAGAGAATATGAAAAGATGTGTCGTTATGAGTTGAAAACCCTTTAAACACTTTAGAAGGAAAATGCTAATAGACTTTTAACAAACTACGGATGGCAAGTCTTTATATAATGCCTAAAGGATAAATGCGCATTATGTGTCATCCTGTCTATCAAACAGTCATTTTTGCTTCAAATTGGGCCTTTAACGCCTTTTCGGTTACCTTTTGTGCGTTTGAATAGCATTGAATACAGAATGATTCCAATCGCTTAAGAATAAACAGTCGTTTCTGATTCATTTTGGGCTTTGATGCCTCTTCGGTGACCATTTATGCCTTTGAATGGCATTGAAATGCAGAATAATTCCCATAAACGGTCTACATTTGCATGTTCAATCCTCTGGGTATATGCCAAATAGATCGTGTTCAACGCTCTTTGGGGGTCAAAAACCCGTTCAGATTGTATGAACATATTGACCTATCAAACTAAGGAACAAATCGAGTAATGATATGTCATGATGCATGATTCCTAGCGCCGCTACAAAGGAATGGAGTTAGCTAGACCGAGTTTTATTATCCTCCCAAGCGGACAACTCAGGAGCCGGAACGTTTCGGGCCGAATAGGTTCCAAGTTGTTCCCCCTAAAAGGAGATTTTTGTGAGGGAAGAGGTGGTCGTAACCACCGCACCATTTAGAAACTTGCCAGGAGCGGCAGAAGGTATGTATGATATGCACAAATTTAAAAGAAATGCACAAGTTTTGAAAGAAATGCATATGTTTTGTAAAATGATGCATACATATTGAAGTATTTCATAAAATGATTTTAAAAGGATAAGAACAAAACAAACGCGTTAGTTTCGAAAGATAGGATTAATATAAACTAGGCAATATTAAAAATCATGAAAAAGAAAAAAATGCAAATATTAATATTTTACAAAATAAGTTTTAAAAGGGACAACAAAACGAACGCAAATTAATTTTTTTTTTAAAAAAAGAATTAATATAAACTAGATAATCTTAAAAGTGAAAAAAAAAAAGAATCATTTAGTGAAAAAGAAAAGGGTTTAGTAAACTTATGGAAAGAAAAAATATTTCACAAAATGATTTTAAAAAGGAGGTGTAAAACGAAACAAACAAATTAGCCTTTTAAGAATAGGATAATAAAAATCAATTACCACAAAAAGATTATGACGTGGAATTGTTTTAAAGAAAAAGATTTAGCGAAATTTGTGGAAGATTTGAAAATAGTTGAAGTGTGGGACGTGTTGTGCCAAGAGTGGGTTTACTAGACAAGAACATGGTTCCCCCAGGCGGACAACCAAGGGGTGGGAACGTTTGAAGTTGTTGGTTGTACCACGGACCAACTATACCCCAACTGTTCCCCCTAAAGGATTTTTGAGAGTGAAACGGCCGTGAGATCCACGTAACCGTTTATTGTGTGTGCAAGTGTAAAAAGAATTCCAGGAGTGGAGGAAATAAAATAACAATTACAAATAACAAATCAAAAGAAAATACAAATGAAATCAAAAACTAAACTTCAAACGTTGTATAATATGTGGTTACCGGCCGGACTTCATGTTGGGATTCAAAACAAGCAGTTTAAGCAAATAAACTGACTAAAAAATAATTTAAATACTATGTGTATAATATGTGAAATCAGACAAAAGATAAGAGTTTGCTGATAGGCTTCTTCCTTAGGGAATTAAACCTTGCAAAATAAAGCAAATTAGTTAGGTTATAATAAATATTAAGTAAAAATAATAGCAAGTAAAATTAGAAGTATTGTTTTTTGGAAAGTCGTTTTGAAGATATTTATCCAAGTGTGCCTTGCCAAAAAAAAAAACAAATGAAATTAAGTTAGTAAATAATAATGATAATAACAACAAAACAATAATAGTAATAATAATAATAAAGTCCTTTTCTTCTAAGTATTTTCTTCAAAGCTAGGCCGTCTTCCATCCGAATTTACCTCGCAAAATATAAGTGAAAGAATTAGTAAATAATAAGTAATATTGATAATAGTAAAAATAGAATAATAATGATGATAATAATATTAGTAGATAATAATAATGAAAATAATGATAGTAATAATAATAATTTAAATATAATAATATAATAGTTTTAAAATAAAGGGGAAGGGGATTTTTGAAAGTGTCGGCTCAGGTGTGTATAAATTGGGTGGAGGTTAGAGACGTCGATATGGCTGCGAACACGCCGGCCGCTCGTGCTGCCATGCCAAGTATCTGTCTCGTCATTCCATCACCGGTTCGTTTGTAATAAATGACTTACACACGTCATCATAGCCTTTTTGTTTTGTTTTAGGGACACGGGAATGGGTTGTTCAAGTGTAGTATCATGTTCAAACTAATCAAATAGGCCTCAAATAATTTATTTTCCTTGGCCGTAATTGATTTAACATCCGTCAATTCATTTTCTGTCAATTCCATGTGTAGGCCTCAATATATGTAAACATATATTTTTTCATTGGCTTATAGCGCAATATCTATTCAAAATCAGTACATCTCCGGTAAATACAGTGTTAACGCGAACCCAGTAAACTGCAAAAGAGATCTCAGAAGAAGCCAACAGTTGGTGGGGTGAACCATCAAAATAATTAAACATATGAAAAATAAACAGTCAGTGGACAAAGTAGACCAGTCAACTCCCGATTATAAACAGATTCTAACAAAATCATCTGGTAACCGGAAACAATGAATTTTCCGGTGAGACGAGATGGCGATAGCACTGAACAGACGTGGAGGAGCGACAGCCGTCCAGCGGCATCGCTACAACTCCGCTGCTCACAAATCAACCAGAACAAGGGGTTCACATCCACCTACAAATCGAACCAAAACAGAGCAGGAGTATAAATCAAAGATTGAGAAATCAAAACAACAAATCGCTATCAAGAATCGGAGGAATAGAACCGTCCCCATTCAAAAACGACATCTTTAAAATAACGGCAGGGAAAGAAAGTGACTGCCGGTGGTCTTCTTCACGGCGTCACCACCGTTGCACTCCTCTGCCATCGATTTTAAACCCCCGTCCCCAACCTCACTGACTCTGTAATTCCCCATCCCTGATCTCCCATCCATTTCTGTTTAATTGGGGTATGTGCGTGTGTGTAAGGGAGTTGTGTAGTATCTGTTATGGTGTAGAGGAGAGGAGAAGATGAGGGGTGAGGGAGATCTCTGTGTGTTTTTCTTCTTTTTTCCCCCCTTTCAATTTCAGCCTTTAAGTGTATATATAGTGTAAGCAATGAGAGAGACATTGGAGCAGAGCTCTTAAGCTTAGGGATCTGATGGAGTCAATTGTGGAGCTAGCCGTTAGGGGATTGGTAGGGAGAGGTTAAAGGGAGATTTAGGGAAGAGAGGAGCAGATCGGGGGGCTGATGGAGGAGAGATAAGGGGTTGGGGTGGCTGATTTTATGGGATTGAGGGGGAGGGGGAGAGATTGAGGGGATATGATTTTGGGATTTTTATAAAATGTAAAATAGTGAAAGAAAATAGGTAAAAAGGAATGTATATTGCTAAAAAATTTGTCCAGGTTCAAAGTAAAGCTAATTAAATAGAAAGAAGGTAAATAAATAAATAATGAATAAATGACATAGCAAATTTTGGTGGAGATTAAAAAATCAATTCATTTAAAATGTATGGAAGAAAGAATAAGCTTATGGTACCAATTGAATGTATCGATCGAACCTTTGTCCACGTGCAAAGAGAATATTGAATTCAAATTAATATGTCAATATTATGAAATGAATATGAGCGGTATGGAATTTTGACCGGATATTTTAATTAGGCCGCTATTTAATTTAAAGGTGCAAGATAAAAGATTATAATAGAATATACGTAAATTATATACGAAAGAAGAGAAATATGCACACATAAAACAATTTGGGTCATCTTAAGTTAAATACGTATAAATATTCACAAATAATTATGAAATTTTATTTATGCAGTAAATTACACAAATAACCACTGTTTCGTAGATAGCCTAAATGATGCGAATTACATAATATAATCGCAATTAAGTATATAACGTATAATTAGTGGATAATCACAGGTAAATGCATGTTTTCTAATGCAGATTTTGTTCAAACAGTCAATATTGCACCTTTAAACTAAATATAACCCATTATGGAAAAAAGAGGGACAAAATTGGGTGTCAACAGTACCACGGAATTTGCATTCAATACAACGCATCCGAAGAGGCAAGGAGACGAGCATAAGTACAGTCGCACCTTTACGTCTGCTATCATGCTTCTTTCACTTCCTGAGTGTTCGCGTCAGGACTCAGCAAGTGGGGGGACTAATTGTGTGGGAAAAAAATACGCCATCTACTATTACAGGGATACGAGTACAGCTGGCGAAACTAGGCTTATCATATAAGTCACCAGGCACAGAGAATACACACCCGCTCCTTGGGCCAATGACCAGTCAGGCGGCACGGCCATAGGACGTAGGGAATACATCCTACCGCCTTAGGTTTACAGTCTCCTAGCTTATTATTTAGTATACACCACCACCTTGAGTTATAACCACCACCTTGAGTTATAGGCACATAGCCTTATTAGTCTTTGTATTTTACCTTAATTAGGACTGGGTATCCAATACTTTAAATAATCCTCCTTACATTTTATTGTACAATCAAGCGATTCACCACAAAATCCGGCTATTCTCAAGGAATAAGAATACTTTACATTTCTTTCTCATTATTTCTCGTTTTTACTTACTTACTTTTCCATCGTATTTACAGTATTGTTTGTGACCTCATTTTAAATTAATTGTTTAACCTAGGCGACCAATTGTAGGCATAAATATTAATCAATTGTCGCTACTTATTTTCTACTAATTTTAGCATTTAATATTTAAAAGAAGAATTAGTTATCCTGACATAACTATGTTTCTTATGACCTAAAAATATTAACCTAAGTAATCTAATTTTCAGTTAAACAGTTTGGCACCCACTGTGGGACCCTAGCAATTCCTATTTTTTCTAAGATTCTGTTAATACTTTGTTTATCTTCTGTTGCTTATTATTTTTGCAAGAAACAATGGTAGGAACACATGGAACACCTTCACCACCCAATTTACCTCATTCATTTTGTGAAATTTCATCAAATTTGGACACTAACTAGTAACTAATTACCAACAGGCATTGCTTTCAGAGATTCTAATGGCTGAGTTCATAGCCCAACAACAAGTATGGTCGAGGAACTTAGAAACAACTCTTTTTTCCCTAGCCACGTGTCTGAATCCAAGAACTACGACACCTCCAAGGATGGACCTAGAAAGAGAAGAGCTTAATCTCACACGAGACAACTCAGGGATCCGAGACCTACCCAGAAAATTGAAAAATGGTAGCTCGAGTACGGGCGGGGCAAGTTTTGGTATTGGTATAATTTCTATCAAGAACTTGAAAGAGATTATTCTGAAACCGACTAAGGAACAAGGTGACTGTTTAGATCAGATCTCAGGAGCACTTCTTGTCTTGAAGAGGATAGAAGTGAACAAGTATTCCCAGCCAATGTGGAAGCCGAGCGCAACTCCACTTCCAATCCTAAAGAAATTCAAAATTCTCGTTCTTGCAAAGTATGGTGGGATTACAAACCCAAAGGATCATGTCACAACTTCTCAACTAGGGTAAAAGGCAGCAAATAGACCAAGGAGTAGATAGAGTTGATGCTTGTCAAAAAATTAGAGAAGCACTCACGAAAGGTGCATTGACTTGATATTCATTTTTACCCAAAAAATTTATAGGGTCTTTTTTTAGCTTGCATAAGCTTTCATTAAGGCCCATTAAGGAGTTCAAAAGGTGGAGAAGTGAGTAGAAACATATTGAAAATCCAGCGGAAGCATGATGAACTTCTTAAAAGCTTCATATGTAAATTCCAAGTGGAAAGAATGATGGTTCCAAAGGTACCAAACATATGGGCAGCCATAGCATTCACCAAAGGGATCAATCAAAGGATATCGAAAGCCACAAGGAAGCTACAAGAAAGCCTAGGGAATATGTACTGCCTAACATCGATCAACTTGTTGGCATTACTTCAGGGCATGAAGTGCTGAGTTTTGTGGATGCATATACCTGGTATAATCAAATTCGAATGAACCCGGAGGATCAAGAGAAGGTCATGTTTACCACCTGAAACGACCTCGGTTAGTCGTTTTTGAAGTTAGGACTCCGATTGGCATGTCGATAATTTTAAAATATTTGTAATGTCCATTAGGACCTGTCTGTAAAATTTGAGCTAAATCAGACCTCGCTTGGTAGGCATCGGAAGAAGATTTCAGTTTTTATTGACAATAAATATTAAAAAGAGATTTTTGAGCTTGGTTTTGGCGAACAAACTCCGATTCGAAATCCGAAAGCGCCGTTAGGTTCGTATGATTATTTTTGACCTTTTTAAACTTTCGAAAGTGAATTTCGATGTTGTTCGGCTAGTTTCCGCTAAAATGCCGAAAGTTAAATAATTTGATCTTTTTCCATTTAAATTCGCATCTTGAGTTTCGGGAGTCCAATTTGAGATCCGCCTTCGCAAGTATGTTATATATATTTTGTATAACTTGTATGTAAAAGTTTGAATTATTTTGAATATCGTAGGGTACCGTTTTAATTTTCGTCGCGAAGAAAAAAGAATAAAATAAAATGAGAAAAAGACAAAAAGTTAAAATGAATGGCGGTGGCATATATGACATATATGTTACTTAGCATATGCAAAGTACGGAAACTGTAAGAAAAATGATTCAGAAGCAGAGAAAAATGAAGTGGCGCAGAAATGGAAAAAAATGCCAGAAAATGAGAAAAGAGGCCAGGAAAATAGTAGAATTTTTACCCCGAAACATTCAGGTAATGATCTTAATGCATTATTTGAGTTTATTACGTGTGTTTGAATATATTTTAACGGTAAAACTTAGAATATTAGACATCGTTTTAATAAGTTCAACTTATAATTTAAAGGGTCAATTGGATCCCGATAGTGGAATTGACTATATATTCGTACTCAGTGAGTTATAGGCAACATATAAATGTAATTTATTTGGGGTTGGCTATGTGACCTTATACCCTGTATATAGGTCTGGCCTGCGTATTGCGTATGCGAATAGGGTATCAGGTTCCTAACCGGATTGCCCTAAGATGTGAGGAATGAAGCCTTTAGCCTAATTTGATATATTTTTCTGCTTATTGAATACAGTGGGATCGTTTGGCAATGAAACCAAAGAACTAGCGGTTATTGAGTGGATGTACTAACTTTGTAACAAGGTAAGTGTTTATATCCATTACTTTGGAGGCACCTGGCCTCGTGGATTTTCTACCACGTGTTCCTTACGTGTGTAGCTGCCGATACGCGTACTCATTACGCCTTAGCTTTGGATTTATATTCTATATTATATTTTATGTCCTGTTATTGGTATTGCATTGAGAATCTGAGTATTGTACTTTGACTGTGAGTTGGTATATACTTTCCAGTTGTCGATGAGAGGCCCCGCACTAGTGATGGGTTATTATTGCATCATGTTGCATTCGTATGCACATTGTATCATATTGAGGATAGGAGGATTCCGCCCTCGGAGCAGGAGGATTCTGCTCCATTGCATCATATTGAGGGTAGGAGGATTCCGCTCCATTTCATCATATTGAGGGTAGGAGGATTCCGCCCTCGAATCAGGAGGATTCCGCTCAATTTATTTGGCACGTATGAAACCTTTGCATCATACTGCATTCATCCCATTTCATTGCACCGCGTGCTGACTATTGTGTGACTATCATGCTGTGTTTTGTGTATGCGGTATGTATACCATATTGTGGACATATTTCAGTTTGCCTATATATTTCTGGCTCATATTCTGAGTTGTGAGGATCGGGTTGCACGCCGCAACGGTATAAATATACGGATCGGTTTGCGTGTCGCAACGCTGTAAATATATGGATTGGGTTGCACACTGCGACAGTATGAATATATGGATCGGGTTGTACGCCGCAACAGGATGTATTTCTGATTGTTAATATGTTTGGGATACCTATATGTTCTGGCTATCTTACGTTCCTGGTTTTAATGAGTTTGTGATTCCATACGTGTTTCTAGTTATTATCTGGCTCTGCCTTTTCATAATTTAAATAAGAGAAACTTTGTATATCTGTTTCTTTTCTCCCTGGCTAGCTATCCTAACCTTTGAGGTGGCTAGTCCGCCCCACTTATTGAGTCCTTTTGACTCACCCATGTTTGTTGTTTGTTTCTTGTCTATCTATTTCGTTTCGGCAGGTTCGCTCCAGGATTGAGCTCGTCACGTTGTGAAGGAGCGAAGACGACTTCAGCTGTCAGGGTGAGCCAGCTTTTATTCCGAATGGCCACCAGTTTATTGGTTATTATTTCAGTTGCATTTTGCTCCCTTCAGGAAGTATTTGTCTTCTTTTTTACTCTTAGATGTCTAGTATGGATAGCCCCAAACCTAGTATGTTGGGTAGTCAGCTGTAATTTCTTTTGTACAGCTTAGAGGTATCAGTATGTCTGTGGTTTTTATTTTAAGTCTTGTCCTTATTTATGAATTATTACATTTATTTTCCTAATTTAATTGGTAAGGGTTCGCCCGACGGGTCTAGGGGAGGATGTCGGGTGCCCGCATGGCCTAACCGGATTCCGGGTCGTGTCACCACCACAAGAGGGACTCACTATTATAACATGATACCCTTTAGATTCAAGAAAGTTGTAGGAACGTTTCAGTGGTTAGTAAACCAGATGTTCCAAAAATCGTATGGGAAGATGTATGGAGGTCAACGTCGATGATATACTGATCAAATCCTATCATACCTGGGACCATTTGGACGGTCTCTGAAAGGCCTTCACGATATTAAGGCGGTATAACATGAAGCTAAATGCTGAAAGGTGTGCATTTTTGGTTTCTTCAGGGAAATTCCTAAGTTTATCATCTCAAACAGAGGTACTGAAGTCAAACTAGATCAGATAAATTATATTGAAAAATACTGAATATGTCGGAAAAAAAAGAAGAATGCAAAAAAGTTCACATATCGAATAGCATTCGATATTCAGCGAGAAATATATGTTTTGAGCCATCTTTTGCCTTATATTTGTGTACTTTATGCGTTGTTTAAGTTTATATTTGAGCGTTTTGAGCTTAATATACGTGTTTGATTGTAAAGGAATGATAATGGAGGAATCCAAGTGATTTGGAGCTAAACTGAACAACAATGATGCTTTGAAGTCTGAGCAGAAACTCAAAAATGTTACCAAAAATCAAGGTGAGGACGAAAGCAAAAAAAAAAATAAGGAAGCAGTAAATTTACTTTTGTCGTGCCACGCCGCGCATAGCGCTAGGTGATGCGGCAAGGCAAAATATCAGAAATTGAGATTTTAGACAATCAGAAAAAGTGTCAGGATCTTTGACTTGTCGTGGCGCACCGAGCCCCATGACGTGATAAGCCTTTTTTTCCCAGTTTTATACTGCGATTTCATTTAGGATTCTCAGTCAATGTGGGTTTATAGGGACGTTATAAATACCTCTAAACATGTCCAAAATTTGAAATTTCGACTTGGAAAGAGCAAAAAAGAAGGTCAGAGCTTTGGAGACATCAAGATTACAAAGTTCTTAATTTCTTCCTGTCTTGTAATTTTACCTTTTTCAATATATTCAAGATGAATGCTATGAACATGAGCAGCTAAGTTACCCTATCTAGGGATTGACAGAACTGTTATTTGATGATATATTGATTGTTTCGCTGTTTAATTGAGCTTGATGATTATTCGTCCTTCTTATTTAACTATGTTTGATTGCTTTTGGTTATAGAGCTCACAATTGAATGTGCCTTCATTCTTGTAAACCCTTAGAAGAGAGTCTTGAGTTAGAGTTTGTTGAATAATGATACTTTAACCTAAATTAACAAATTGTTTAGGATAAAGAGCAAGGTGAATTAAAAAATAACTAACTCTTATCGCGGTCCTTATGGGTAGTCCATTTTATCATCTTGAGTTAGCTTGGAAAAGTGAGTCGAGATACTTATTTCTTGCTATTGGAGAATACTAGCAATAAATTAGGAGCTCACAATCATTAGATCAAGCGAGATTGAATGTGAAATAGTCTGTACATCATTTCAATTATTAGGAAAGTCTTGCGCTCGATCTATTATTTTTAAAATATTTTCTACTCATTTTACTACTTGTTATTAGTTACTTGTTATTCATTTTTGTTTTTATACAAAAATTATTATAATTGATTTCTGAAATTGTTTGAATGAAAACATGGTGAAAAATAAGGTTATAAATTAATGGTGCTCTGTGCGGGATTCGACCTCAAACTTGTAAAGAAAGTTATATTTGTGATGATCGCATAGTCCTTATAGTTGGGTGTGATCAATTCTCAATAGGTTTATCTCTCGATCCTCGAAAAGAAGTCATAGATTCTTTTCAAGACTAAATAAGAAAAAAGACATTGAGTTGATACCCTAATGTCAACAAGCTTTAAGAGACTTGGAGGATTACTTGGCCAGACCTTGCTCTCCAAGCCAAAAGATAGGAAACAATTATTACTCTACTTGGCAGTCACCAGGGTATCAGTAAGTGTCGTACTTGTCCGTGAAGGCAAAGGTGCATAATATCCCATTTACTATATTAGTAAAATATTATTAAATGTTGAGACTAGATAATTGGCGGGTCGATTAGCTAAATAGGAAATACAATTAAGTGAGTGTGACATTATTTATCAACCTCGTAATTCCATCAAATCAACTCAATGGCTGACATACTCCTGGGGGATGAAAGAAGTCATACTAGCTTCAGGACCTATATTATAGGTACAAACAGATCATCCAATGTAAAAAAATGATACGGGGTAAACACGCGGAAGCAATGAAAGTAGCGGAAGCAATAAAGTAAAGATAAAAACGAAACGAAACGAAACGAGTCGAGACTCGAACGACTACCTAAGTAGCAATGAGGAACTGTCTCGCTACACCTCAAGTGAATGTCAAGGAATCACCTACGCTATGCAACTATCCTAAAGAGATACCCGACTCTTGCTAATAAAATGATCAAAGATAATGAAGTTCAAGTTGGATTCCGCCAATTGAATTCAAGCCCATACAGGGGTTTCAAAGAGAGCATAGCTCATATTTTTCAATGTTCAAGGTGATGTAAATGAAATGAAAGCCTAAGGAAGACCTTTAAAGTCTTCTTCTATGCCTAATGTAATGTCTAAAATACCCCCAAAGTGGGTTAAAATAATATAAGCCATGTAGGGTTAAAGTAGGAAATACACATCAAAATAAATGAAATCCCGTCATGCTAACACAGGGGTAGGCGGTCCGCCTCCCCCTCTAGGCGCTCCGCCTATCTTCAGCTTCCTGAGGTTGACTGCAAAGTGGGCGGTCCGCCTCTTGGAGTGGGCGGTCTGCCCATGATGAGATCTAGAGAGTGGCAAATGGTGTAGGCGGCCCGACTCTTTGTGTAGGCGCAGGGCCTCATCCTGGGAGGTCTTGAGATGGCTCAAAATGGACTCTAGGCATTCCTCCTTGGTCCGTGGTTGGTCCTCCCTCGATGGCGCTCAAGTTCATGACTTCAAATCACTCTCGAATCCCCCTCCGGAGCCCTTGACGTGTACTCTTGAGCTTGGCTCTTGATGGTTGGCGCTTTCGCTCCAATTTGCCCCACATCATCCTCCCCTTCTTGAAAGGATTTTGTCCTCGAAATCAAACCATCAAGTCCTACAATCAAAGAAAATCACAACAAAAGTTTCCTACTTCACAAGTAGGTTAGCTTAACAAGAATGAGTGCAAATGGTGTGAAAAATACACTCTTGTGATAAAACCAAGCATCAATACCAATTAAAAAGCTTGTGTCTCCAAAGGAAACAATAAGTACTTGACTTAACAAGGAAGTGCACTCAATACAAGAACAAGCAAAGAAATCAATAGGACATGAAATTTGCAAGATATAGCAATCAAAGTCCCTTCGACCCCTAAGCTCATAACCAACATACCAAGCCTTTAATACATTTTCACCACATTGTGGCACAATGGCTTTTGCATGCTCAATTCTCAAAGTGTGGTTAACATGTGGGATGGGATAGGCAAAGTAGTTCAATTCACAATTAGCATCAATTACCTCACTCCCCTTCTTAAAAGCTCTCATACTCATATTAAGAGATACCTCCTCACCTCCAATTTCATCCTCAAGACAACCCCCTCACAAGGTAAACTCTTAAGGAAGACATTAATAATGGCCTCTTCATCATCATAACCCAAACCAACAAGAGTAAGGGGAACTAGAAGAATCATCTACCTCACTCGAAGATTCAAACAAAGAGTTGTCTATGGGATCAAATCCCTCACACCATGGAGGTTCCAACTCATTCCCAACCCTAGATCGATACAAATCACCACCACAAATAAGGATGCCCTTAAACAAAGGATTAGTAAAAATACGCATCCTGCTCTCAAGGTCAAGCAAAGGTGAAGTATCATGACTAGGTTCATCACTCGCACTTGAGGAGTCATCGAATATAATCTGACCCATCTCATCCACTAGGGACTCCTCAAGGTCACTACCTGCCCCACTACAACACATAGGTCCACCATAAACAATTATATCAATAAGGGGGTGACCAAACAACTCATCTTCCCTTTGTCGAAAATAGGTGGTGTATCATAATAAGGGCTACAAGCAAGGTCAACTACCACTTCTTCACTAAAGAGAGGTTCATTGAATACCGGGCTCACATCATGATGTGGCTTATCAATCCTCTCAACTAGTGGTTCACAAGCACACACAAGTTGACTAATCGACTCTATGCTAGTTGCAAATTCATTAAATGCAACACATGTACCAACTAACATTGAGTCTTCACAAGACAAGGGATTAACTTGTTCATGAAAAGGTGAAGAAACACTTACACTAGAGTCGCTTCCTTGAGCATTCATAGCACTTGAAGCATCATGTTCAACATCCTCCTCATGAAGCTCACAATGAATATCTTTACTTCCTTGCCTTCCTTCCAAAGCACACGGTTGAGGCTCCATTAGCTTGCCTCCAAGAGTACCTACACAAAAGCTATAGCAAGAAGAAGAAGAAGATAGAATATGGTTAGAGCAAAAGGTGTCCTCACTCTCATTTTGTCTTTCCTCTCCTCTCTGTTCTTTCATTTTTTTCTCAAGGCCAAATGTAGGTTTGGGTGACAATCCACTCATATGAGTCCTCACTTCCTCTCCCTTTTTTACTCTAGGATTGTCATCGGTCACTCCCTTACTCCTCTCCATCTTTTGTCTCTCATTTTCAAGAGCATTAGAATGAGGTTCAAGAATTTCCTCATTTGGAGTAGAGTGAGTTTCACTTACAACTTTATCACCTTGGGTGTTGCCCAAGTTGTGGGGACTGCCCACTTGTTGGGGATTGCCCAACGTCCAATCTTCACGGGTTACACCTTGGGGAATGCCCAAGTTGTGGGGAATGCCCACTTGTTGGGGATTGCCCAACGGTTGGGGAATGCCCTACACTTCATCACTAATGCCTTCTCCGGCATCTTTTGAGACACTCGGGGTCTCTTCTCTTTCAAGGCTCTCAAGCCTCGAGTTGATAGATCTCACCTCGGCCAAGAGAGTGGCCAAGAAGCTTACCGAAACCTTAATGGTATCGTTAACGTCTCTGGCCATGTACCTACAAAAATCAAAGACAAGAAGAGATTAGAGTAAAAGTCCTCACTCGCTCCCTCACCTTTAAATGTCACTCGGGTACACTCAACTTTGGGGTAGGTTCGCTCAAACTTGATTCAAAGGCTTCCTCATAGTTGAACAACTTCCACAGTAACCAATTAAATTCACAAGAACCAAATACTCTTCGGGAAAAGTAGAGTTGATGGGACTCAATGAATGCTAGGCTATATGGGTGAGCACTTGAAGCAAAAATGTACTACGAGTCTTCTTTGATTTCTAATCACCACTAAGCACGTGTATGCTAAACGCTCAATGAACTAGTACTAGTAAAGTAGGAGTGTTACTTGAAAAGTACTAGCCGAAAGTGATACAAGCCAACAAAATGCAAAAACCTACGAAAAACAACTACCCAGACACGTTCCAGGAGGAGGCACTCCGCCCAGTGAAGTTCAGAGAAGCCACAGAGAGTGGGCGGTCTGCCTAGATTTTTGGGAACCTTGGCCATTCTCATGGAGAAATTTCATTGGCCAAAGATGGGATTGCAAGTTGAACGACTTTGCAAAACTTACTTGGATTGCAAGTATGCTAAGTCCAAATCTAATCCCCATGGTTTGTATACTCCCCTTCCTATTCCTAGTAGCCCTTGGATGGATATTTCTATAGACTTTGTTATGGGGTTGCCACTGTCTAAGGGAGGATATGATAGCATTTATGTTGTCGTGGATAGGTTCTCCAAAATGGCTCACTTTATTCCTTGTAAAAAAAGTCATGATGTACAACATGTAGCTTCTTTGTTCATTGATAATGTGTTAACATTACATGGTGTGACTCAAACAATTGTGAGTGATAGGGACTCTAAGTTCCTTAGTCATTTTTGGAGATGTCTTTGGGGTGCTCTTGGCACCAAGTTGTTGTTTTCTACGTCCCACCACCCTCAAACGGATGGTCAAACTGAGGTGGTGAACCAAACTTTGGGTGCTATACTTAGAGCCATGACCCGAGGTAAGGCCGGGACTTGGGTTGAAAAATTGCCTCTTATGGAGTTTGCATATAACCGTACATTGCATAGCATGATTGGCTTGACTCCATTTGAGTGCGTTTATGATTTTAATCCTTTGATTCCACTTGATCTAACCCCGTTGCCCAAAGAAATGGTTGTTAGTTTTGAAGGTGAAAATCGAGCTAAGGCAATGCTCAAAGCCCATGCCAAAGTAAGGAAGAGATTGGAGGAAGCCTATGCAAAGGTTGCCGTCAAGAAGAACAAGGGGAGGAAGAAGTTGGGACTCAAGAAAGGGGATTGGGTGTGGGTGCACTTCCGCAAAGAGAGGTTCCAAACCTTAGGAAAGGGAAGTTGGCACCCCGAGGAGATGGACCGTTCCAAGTGCTTTCCAAGATCAACAACAATGCCTATGTGATCGATTTACACGGTGAGTACAATGTTTCAAATACTTTCAATATTAGTGACTTGGCTCATTTTGATGTAGGTGACGATGCCGTGGAGGATGATGCCTTAATTTTGAGGATGAAATCTTCTCAAGAAGGGGAGGATAATGTGGGGCAAACCACCAGCACAAGGCCCTTTACTAGAAGCCAAGCCAAAGCACTTCATGATGCTCACTTTACTTGATTCGGAAGGGCGTTGATGATACGAGCTCCGGAGACCATTGGAAGATCATACACTTGAGCTTGTTTGAAGAAAGAATGGAAGACCCCAGGGAGTGGGCGAAACGCCTAGACCATAGGCGGAGCACCTAGCATAATAGCCAGGCTGCTCACCAGGCGGAGCGCCTGACTAGGCGGAGCACCCAGGTCATGGCTCCACCAGGCGGAGCGCCAAGCCCAGGCGGCGCACTCAAACGTGCTGAAGCTACTACTTATTTTTGTTGAACTTCCTATTTTAGCCCTAGGATTTCTATGGTGTTTTAATTAAGCCAAGGGCTATTTAGACATTATATAACATTGTAATGGGGTGTTATAAATACACCCCATAGTTCATTTATGCCACTCAACCTACCATGAACAAAAACATTAAAGAGATTTGCTCTCAAACACTTATATCGATTTTTGGCTTGAAATCAATTGGAAGAATCCAAGTTGACCTTCAATCCTCCTTGATCATTCTATTTGCGAGAGCCGAGTGTCTCTTGAGGATAGTTGCATAGCGTAGGTTCTACTTGACTTGAACGAGGGTGTATCAAGACATCGTTCCTTGGTGCTACACCGTAAGTTGTTCTTGTCGCGTCTTGCTTTTATCTTATTTATCGCTTCAGTAGTTTTCTCCTTATCAAAGAGTCTGGTCTTGAATTGGTTCTTATCATGCCAACTAGAGAAATAATAAGACAGTCAATCAAATACCACTTTAAAACTAATTTTTAAGCCGAGATTGAGGTTATGATTGCAGGGCTGGAATTGGCTCAGGGACTCGGTGTATCACACATCGAGCCAAAATGTGACTCCCAACTAATGATTAGTCAAATCCAAAAGATATTTATAGCTTAGGAAAATGACACGATCCGGAATCCGATTAGGCCGTTCGGGCACCCGACATCCTCCCCTAGACCCGTCGGGCGAACCCTTACCAATCAAATTAGGAAAATAAATATAACAATTCATAAATAAGAAATGGACTTTTTAAAAAAAAAAACACAGAGATACTGATACCCCTAAGCTGTACAAAAGAAATTACAGCTGACTACCCAACATACTAGGTTTAGGGCTATCCAGACCAGACATCTAAGAGTACAAAAGAAAACAGATACCTCTTGAAGGGAGCAAAATGCAACTGAAATAATAAACCATAAACTGGTGGCCATCCGGAATAAAGCTGGCTTACCCTGACAGCTGAAGTCGTCTTCGCTCCTGAACAACGCGGCGAACTCAATCCTGGAGCGAACCTGCCGAAACGAAGTAGATAGACAAAAACAAACAACAAACAAGGGTGAGTCAAAAGGACTCAATAAGTGGGGGCAGACTAGCCACCTAAAAGAATAGGATAGCTAGTCAGGGAGATGAAACAGATAAACCAAATTTCTCTTATTTAAATTATAAAAAGGCAGAGCAAGATAATAACCGGAAACACGTATGGAATGACAAACTCATCGACAACCAGGAACGTAAGATAACCAATACATATAGGTATCCCGAACACATTAACAATCAGAAATACATCCTATTGCGGCGTGCAACCCGATCCATATATTCATCCTGTTGCGGCGTGCAACCCGATCCATATATTCATCATGTTGCGGTGTGCAACCTGATCCATATATTCATCCTGTTGCGGCGTGCAACCCGATCCCCGCAACCCAGAATACGAGCCAGAAATATATAGGCAAAATGAGATATGTCTACGACATAGTATACATACCGCATACATAAAACACAACACAATACACACAATAGTCAGTATGCGGTGCAATGAGATGGGATGAATGCGGTACGATGCAATGCAGTCACATATGCCTGATACCTATCTCCGGCGCGGGACTCTCATCGTCGACCGGGAGATATATGCAATAATGACCCTTCACCGGCTCGGGACTCTCATCGACTACCCGGAAGTATATGCAATGATGATCCTTCACCGGTGCGGGACTCTCATCGCCAATCGGGAAGCATATGCAATGATGATCCTTCACCGGTGCGGGACTCTCATCGCCAACCGGGAAGCATATGCAATGATGATCCTTCACTGGTACGGGACTCTCATCGCCAACCGGAAAGTATATGTAATAATGACCCTTCAGCGCTGCGGGACTCTCATCGCCAACTGGGAAGTATATGTAATAATGACCCTTCACCGGTGTGGGACTCTCATCGCCAACCGGGAAGTATATGCAATGATGATCCTTCACCGGCTCGGGATTCTCATCGATTACCGGGAAGTATATGCGATACTCAAAACCAGAGTGCAATGCTCATATGCTCAATGCAATACCAACAACATGGCATAACATATAATACACAATATAATTCCAAAGCTAAGGCATGATGAGTACGCCTATCGGCAGCTACACACATAAGGAACATGTGGTAGAAAATCCAAGAGGCCAGGTGCCTCCAAAGAAATGGATATAAACACTTACCTTGTTACAAAGTTAGTACATCCACTCAATAACCGCTTGTCCTTTGGTTTCATTGCCAAACAATCCCACTCTACTCAATAAGCAGAAAAATATATCAAATTAGGCTAAAGGCTTCATTCCTCACATCTTAGGGCAATCTGGTTAGGAACCTGATACCCTATTCGCATAAGCAATATGCAGGTCAGACCTATATATAGGGTTTAAGACCACATAACCAAACCCCAAATAAATTACATTTATAAGTTGCACATAACTCACTGAGTACGAATATATAATCAATTTCATTATCGGGGTCCATTTGACCCTTTAAGCTATCAATTTACGTCATTAGGGCGATGTCTAAAATCCCTATTTTTACCGTAAAAATATATTTAAACATACGTAATAAACTCAAATAATATATTAAGATCATTACTTGAATGTTTTGGGGTAAAAATTCTACTATTTTCCCGGCTCTTTTCTCATTTTTTGGTATTTTTTTTATATTTCTGCTTCTCTGTTTCGTTGTAGA
This sequence comes from Petunia secreta, assembly GCA_029990175.1. NCBI lineage: Eukaryota > Viridiplantae > Streptophyta > Magnoliopsida > Solanales > Solanaceae > Petunia > Petunia secreta. The sequence continues at coordinate 29,901,049 of JARKIP010000003.1, forward strand.
TAGATGGACCAGAATCATCCTCAGTTTATATTAGGTAAGGTTCCACCGCCCTTATTTCTCATTTTCCTTTTCCTTTTTTTTTGTTTTATTTTATTTTGTTTTCTTTTCTTAACGAAAATTAAAATAGTACCCTACGATATTCAAAATATTTTCAACTTTTGCATACCAGTTATACAAAATATATGTAACATACTCGCAAAGGCGGATCTCAAATTGGACTCCCGAAACTCAAGATGCGAATTTAAATAGAAAAAGTCAAATTATTTAACTTTCGGCATTTTAGCGGAAACTAGCCGAACAACATCGAAATTCACTTCGAAAGTTCACCAAAGTCACAAATAATAATACGAGCCTAACGGCGCTTTCGGATTTCGAATCAAAGCTCATTCACCAATACCGAGCTCGTAAATCTCTTTTTAATATTCATCGACGATAAAAACTGAAACCTTCTTCCAATGCCTACCAAACGAAGTCTGATTTAGCTCAAATTTTACAGACAGGTCCTAATGGACATTACGAATATTTTAAAATTATCAGTACGCCAATTGGAGTCCTAACTTCTGAAACAACTGATCGTGGTCGTTTCATTTGCAACAATTCATGGTAAGGGTTAAAGATTTTCTTGCACAATTATGAGAGTATAAAGCAACCAAAAATCCTCAAGAAGAGAAAGTTAAAGCAGATGCTTTAGCGAATCTTGAATTAGTTTCCGAAATCACATACGATGGAGGGAATTAGGTGGTGCACTAATTCTGCTCAGCCCGCTACCAAACTCAAAATGAGGTAAATTTAACTCATCTCGCTAGGGGTTAGTGTTAACGAGTTTATTAACTACTAGTAGAACGGGATGTTACACGAAGACAAGAAACGTATCAAAAAACTTTGAGTTCGGAAAGCACGATATTTCTTATTCCAAAGGGAGATCTATCGAAAAATATTTGGTGACCAGCAAGCCAAGTGTCTAGGACCAAATGAATCATGTCATAAGAAAAGTCCATGAGGGATCATGTGACAATCATTATGAAGGTAGGCCTTGAGTCAAAACTCACGAGAGCAAGCTACTATTGGCCCCGGATGGAAGAGCATATGATAAACTTTATCAAAAAGTGTGATAAATGTCGACATTATGTAGATATGTCGCACCAACCAGGTGAGCCACTTCATTCTATCCTAGCACCTTGGCCTTTCATAAAGTGGGAAATGGATATTGCTGGACAACTCTCACCATCCCTGACCAGGTACACTTTCTGTTAGTTTTAACATATTATTTTTATAATTAGGGTGGAAGCAAGTGAATATGCTGAAATTTGATTAAAAAATTGTAGACTTTAATTTAAGAAGCATCATATCTCGATTCAGAGTGCCTAAAGATACATGTGACAACACTACCTAGTTATGGAAGCTAAAATGACCGAATTCTTAAATGAGTGGAAGATAAAATAGATCACTTTTTCACCATACCATCAGACGGCTAATGGACAGGCAGAGTCCTCCAATAAGACTGTACCAGCAAGCTTAAAAAAGAGGCTCAAAAAAGCCAAAGAAGCATGGCTTGAAGAGTTATCGGGGTGTTATGGGCATATCACACAACTTTAAAGATGAGTATTTGAGACTCCATTCCCGCTTATATTCGGAGCCGAAGAAATATTCTTGGTGGAAATTGGGAAGCTAGGCTTTGCTTTTCTCATGCAACCAAGGAGTCGAACAATGAGGCATCAACAGATGAGTTTTATTTTCTGAAAGAACATCGAGAAATGGCGATGATATGAATGGTTTCACAAAAAAAAAAAAGGATAGAAAAGTACTACAACTAAAGGGCTAATTTTCGATATTTCAAAGTGAGGAACTACGTGTTACGAAAAGTAACCAAAATCACATAAGAGCTCTCTACAGGTAAACTAGTTCCGCAATGGAGAGTATATATAAAGATTTTGGAGCCGTAGGAAAGGGAACATAGAAGCTCGAGAATATGGAAAAGAAGTAAGTCCCAAACAATTGGAACATGGCACATCTCAAATGTTACTACTTCTACCAGGTTAGCAACGGTTCAATCCTTCCTTCATGATTTTATCTTTTTTACTAATTATTTATACATTGTTTATACTAACACTAAGATGATAAGCAAAGCGAGTGCACTTGATGCTGAACTCACCCACGGCAAAAATCGAAAAGACAAAAGTTCCCAGTCTAGGTCGAGAAAGTTTGACATCTCTAGTGTCATCTTCATCTTGACACTTCTCATACCTTATAGTTCCGTTTCAGGAGTGGAACATATGGAAGTTAAATGACAAAATAGAAGCTCACTAGCCAAGGTAGCATGCAAAGGAACAAGACATTGAAGAGCAAATCCAATGATTGAGATTTCTTTCCTCAAACTTAGCCATTGGGGGGAATATACATATGCAAAAGAGATTATTCAACCATTTTATGAACATAGGCCTGAATTTGGCTACTCTATTGAATACATCGAATGTATCTTTCACCCTGTACCGCTACAATTCACTTGATCAAAATTTGTCCTTTAATGAAACTCGATTATTAACTAAGATTAGTTATCCCACCATCTTAGTGTATTTAATTAAATGATTAGACACTTTGTCAATAATTATATGAAATATCCCTTTGTGCCTAAGTAAAAATTTAATGCCATATTTCAAATGGTAGCAAAGCTCCAGTGGTACTGAAAGTGCGCAATGAGCCAATTGAGTTTTGATTTGGGCATTTGAGAACATGCTAGGTTTGAAACGCTTACCGCAACCCTCAAGTTCTTTGTTGGACTGTTGGTGCGAACACAGTAGTCTCTGACCAGGAACCAGGAACCAATTCGAATTAGGACGCACTATTACGAGGCCTGTATTAAGAAGCCATCGCCCAAGTAAACAAGACAATTTTCTACTAACTCCAGGCCCTTAGTATCCTAGTTTAAATCATCATTACAAAGAATTAACTAGAAACATTAGTATAAATGTACCTAAGTGTTGATAGTGATGAGGGTAAACTTAAGCCAAGTATAAAATTCAAGACAAAAATAGTGACTTGTATTTCATTAAAACCCCAAAGGCTCAAAAGGTATCAAAAACTGAGCATATCGAGACAAAAAGGAAAAAAAAACGACTAAGAGATTGAAGAGGCATCAGATCATGATTGAGCTGGTGGAGGATCCTAGGAAGGAGGTTTCACACTTGGATGTAGGACTTAAGCTTGAACAAAAGATGAAGCATTCAAAGTTGAGGATGTCGGGGTTTTCTCAGAAAGAAAGGTGCAATGAAGTATCTCATGAGGCTTCGTTTCCTTCCACATCCGAGTCATCAGATGCATCAACATCTTCTCCTGAGCTACTTTGACCATCATGGGAGGATGATGATGTAAGGTCTTTGAAAGCATTGTATTCTCTTTCAACTCCTCAAGTGTTGGGGCAAGGTAAAAAACCTCTGTTTGAACTTCATGTAAGGTGTTGAAGCAGGTCTCATAATTGCCTATTTTTTTTTTTTATCAATTTGGTTATGAAGTTTGATACCATTAAGCTCCTGCTCACATCTTCACACTTATTCTGTCAATAGTACTTCTCAGTGTTGTTAGCTTGAGAAAGCTCTGTGGATTTTTGCAAAGAAACTTCCAAGTCTTGCACATAGGCTTCTCCATAGTAAGCATCACGTTTTTCTATTTTTTCTAGGGCTCAGACTCTGGAACATGAGCAACCAAAGCTCTAAGGTCACAAAATTATCCCTCTATGTGGTTCCGCTCGACAACAAAATATGACTCCTGATCGTAGCAAATTTCTCAGATGCTTCGAGTCTAGACCATTTTCTTAGATTTAATTTAGTTGAGCTCCTTCTTCAGCCTGTTATTAACTTCTATGAGCTTTGCAAACTCGGACTTTTGCTCCTTCAACCTCCTCATGTTTTCAAGGGTAACCATATGATACTAAAAAAAATCAGAAGCATCCGTACTCAGTGATAAAAAAACAACCATAAAAAACAAATGCCTTAATTTTAAGGACTAGAGGGTAAATTTGGCGGCTAAGTCATCCGTGCTTGGTTCATTGAACCATTTGCTTTCTAGCGGATGACGAAAGAGTTAAGGTGACAGATGGCACTTGCCAAATGCTCCATAATATTGATACCTCTCGTGATGGTCATCTTTAAGCAACGTTCTTCACCTCTGATTCCAGAAGGAGAACTAGCAAGGGTTGGGACTCATCGAGAAGCAGAAGCCCCTCTTTTCTTAACTCGGTTACTCAGTTACCCCTTGCTCGGCAGAGGTAGGCAATATTGTCTCTTCCTTCCTTCGAGGGTCAGTCGATGGCAGAATTCGGTTTCTAGGAACTATGCTAGTGGCTCGATTTTCATCATCCTCAATTAAGAGTGTGACATGCGTTGAGTCGCTGGGCTCATTCATTAAACAGTGATGAGACCTCAGGGATCCACAAGGAGACTACACGGGCGTACCCCAGACTTCTTAATCCTGCTATTAATTCTTTTGGAAAATCCAATACCTGAAGCCCCTGCTAACTTTTTTTGTTCAGCTAGCAAAGATTGGAGATTCAACTGAGTCTCGTCAAGATCCGGAAGCTCAGAAGAAGCACAAGGTCGAGGAATGGAAGGAGCAGCCTGAGATTTCCCCTTTAACACTACATCGAGAAAGTAAACATTAGCTAAGAAATTTTGTTAAGGAAAAATGGAAAAAATATAATGGGGCGCTACATTGGTGTTGCGGCTTAACTCTTTTACAAGACATATGGCTTTTCATGTCCGAGAAGTATGAACGAAAATGTCCAAGAACTTTCCGGCCCATTGGAAAATTTCTTCGATCCCGGACTTAGTGACCATGGTAGTTGCAACATAATACAATTAAAACATACTAGAGGTACCAAAATAAAATAAAAATCTACAAAGAAAAATAGAAGGATGTTACGGTCCTCATTCCATGACTAGGGAAAAGAATTTTGTTATCATGAGGAATGACCGGTGTAGGCACGTAAACAAATCCTTCGTACCACTTCCGGTCATTATCATCGTTAGCATTAGAGATAATAGATTTTTATCTTGGGCATAATGAATACCTCGCCACAAAATATATATAGAGAATAAAGATGGATGAAGTGGCGGTTGGTTAATGGCACTTTGGCTAGACTGATAAGATATCTCAATCAGAAAATGAAATCAGAATCCAAAAGTGAAGAGGTAAGTGTACATAAATAAAAATCTCAAGCACTGATGAGTGACCTAAGCAGAGGTATTGGCGCAGTATAAAAAATCCTTCATCGTACTTGCAATCGCCCCAACCTTTGGAAGGTGTGCCTCTTGGATCACTAAAGAAAATTCACCAACAAGCACGTTTCCGCACCATGCTGATTAGAAGTTTTCTTCCTTAATTTACAAATGAAGAAAATTGAAGACACTCGGTGTATAATCGGTTGTTTAACCACTTTGGATTCGGGTGCACTTCATCGTCTTGCCCTTTTAAGAAGAGTAAGAATGGTTGCATCTTCCTTACTAACACCAGACACTTCTACCTCGCCAAAATTCAGCGATGGAGTGCTAATATCAGCAGAAAGGGATACTTCGAGACCAGTAGAAAGGGATCTTTCTATATCTTCTGAATCATCACTTTATGAATCTACTGTTGTAAATTTTCTAAGAGGGTGAAGATCAAAAAATAAAAGACGATGAAATTCAAAAGGGTTTTAAGAAGTTTTTCACAAATTATTTATAGAAGAAATTGAGAAAAAGAAAGAGCGACTAAGTAGCCGTTTGGCCATAGATACCAAAAAAAAATTTGAAAAAGAATTTTGAAGTTGAGTTGAAAAATTATATTTGGAAGTTGAAGTTGTGTTTGGACATGAATTGTACTTCAAAACAAGTTGAAGTTTTGTGAGAGAAAAAGAATGGTTCTTTTAAAAAAACAGTCAAAATCACTTTTTGTTTTTTCAAAAATCGTTTTTGAAAAAATTTCCAAAACTAACAGTTTTCATGAACAAACAAGTTTTTCAAAAGCTTTTTGAAGAAAAGGCAAAAATTTTCTTGGCCAAACGGGGGCTAAGTTTGAGTTATTATAGAGAGGGAAGTCATGATTAGCTCGATAACCTGTGCTAGCGTATGGGAACTTCAAATTCTTCTATGTACTAAAATGAGAAAGGTGAAAAGACAAGGGACCTTCTCAAATTTAGAGCAATCACATCGCTTTTTTAGCCTAAATGCATTCACTTCCAGCGAACTCCAGAGATCTAACTAGAAAGTGGATGGACTATCTGCACTGGGTATAATCGGACCAAAGACTTATTGACCAACACGAGAAAAATATGTGCCAAAGTTGACCCCGAGATGACTAGCCTAGGAGTCACCTAGAGTCAATAAAGACCCAAAAACTTAGACCTGCAGTCCGAGCATGCCACAATAATAACCAGAGACCCAACTTCGAGACCAGCTTCCGAGTGCAATAATCAGACGATCTGGATAAGTGCTCCAGAAGTAATTGATAGCAAGATTTGAGAGATTAGTCGTTACCAGTATTAACTCCTCCATGATCACAATCCAACCGTGACACCTATAAGAAGGGAATTATTAAGCCTATAATATACTATAAAAACCCTTCTTCCCCCACTATATAGCATCATCGGAATACTCATTGCTACACTTAGACTCTGCTCAATTCTTACTAAGCTTAAAACTTTGTCATTGGTTCAAGCTTGTTCATCAAAGAATTAAAAAAATTACTTTCTCTATCAACTGTAACTATATACTTACTTGGTTTGTAATGGTTATAGCGTTTCATATTCAACAAAGGATTAGTTATCTTGATATAATTGTGTTGCTTGTGGCCTAACTATATATTTAACCACTTAATCTGAATAATCCAAGTTTAGGTTGAACAATCACAAAAGGGGATGTTTGCACGAGTAGGATGATTTTCAATGCTATTAGATTTTGTCCCATTTAAAAAATTTATGCATAAATAACCTCAATGTTCACATTCTGATAGTAGCACCAAAACATTATACAATTTTGATGGATCCACCAAAAAATCGTATGTTATCAACTTTTTTGAATCTCTAAAACTTGCTTATAAATTTTAAGCAATGGGCCAAGCATTGGCATTTCAAAAAACTTTGAGAACAAAACACTTGTGACGATATATTGGTACTTGTAATAAAAATGTTCACTGCCAAAATTGAGAAGTTGGTATGTATTTTTTCACAAACTCTTTAGGACAAAACTTGAAAACATGCATCAAATGATATCCAGTGGAATTGCCGAGAAATTCTAAGAAATACACAATCCAATACATGATATTTAAGTGCTTATTTTCTTTTGTTGCCAAGAGTCCACTAGGCATTACATTAGTGACCAATTTTATTAATAAAAAATAAAATACAAAAGTCTTAGAAAAAATAAATAGCCACACATGTACTTAGTATCAAACAAATTTTATGAAAAAAAATATGTGAGGTCACCCATGTAACCTTTTTTTTCTTGGGTCCCCCTCCCCTTCCCTTTTCTTGTTTTCCTACCACCCTTACGCCATGAATCTAAATAAATAAAAAAAAGAGTGAATTCCTAGAAAATATTTTTTTTTTGGTAAATAAACATTTCATTTCATTTCGTACCAAAATTAGCATTGTACATCCAGGCCAAATGCAGACCACTGGCACTCTCACAATTGACTGAAAGAACTAATCTAAGACACTAAACTAGTATCAACAACAACAGCTAACAATTAGAGCTATCTATTCTAAGAACACTATCTATCAGCAGCTAACAATCAAACACTAGGCTAACACTTAAGATGAGCTACTAAGGTCAATGCTCCAGCTGCTGCAAGACATGCCTCCATTTTGGTAGCTTCTGACTCTTGATATATAAATGCATCACTATCCCCTTGCAGAGCTTATCAGCTTGATAAGGATCAAAATCAAAAAACGATAAAAGTAAAGATAAATGGAACGAGACGCGTCTCGAACTCCCCTACAAGGTAACCACGGAGAACTTGTTCCGTGATACTGTCATATCGGTGTCAAGAAGAGCCTACGTTAAGCAACTACCCTCGAGTCGACAAAGAACCAGGAAGTATAATGATCGGGGAGGGGGAGGTTTGGGGATCAACTAGCTCACCTAGAAGACTCAAACCGTCAAAGGGTTCTTTCATTCAATTCAAAGAGACTCTCTCTCTTGAAGTTTGTTCAATCATTCTGCATCAAAGCTAACTAATGGAAATGAAAGACTAATGAAGTATTTATAGACTTCATCTAGACATAATGAAAGCCCTAAAGTACCCTCAAAGCGGGTTTAAAAGTCATAGGCCACGTAGGGCTAGAATAGAAATTACTTCGCAACTTAAGTTAAATTCCCGTCAAACATAACTGGGGTAGGCGGTCCGACTCAACTCCCTAGGCGCCCGCCTCTTGGTCATTGCAGTGGGGTGGGCGGCCGCCTCCACACCATGGGCGGTCCGCCTCATCAAATCCAGAGAACAAACATTCACTAGGCGGTTCGCCTCCTTCTGTGGGCGGTCCGCCTCTTCCTGAAGCTTCTTGGAACGCCTCGAAATGTGTCTCAGATGCTCCTCGTTCCATGGCGTTTCAATGCGTAAGCTCTTCCTTGGCCTGGGATGGTGCTTTTGGATGGTTGCTCGAGTTGCCCCGCATCATGCTCCCCTTCTTGAGACGATTTCGTCTTCGAAATTAAGGCGTGGTCTCTCAAGGCATCATCAACTCCTCGGGGTGGCCAAGACTCTCCTTCTTTGTTCTTCTTGATCGTCACTTTGATATAGGCTTCTTCCAAGGTCTTCCTTGCCCTAGCATGAGGCTTAGAACCTATAAGCAACGACAAGCAAACACAAGCAAACTTCCTACTTTGAAAGTAGGTTAGTGCAAGAAGTGTGGAAAACACACTCTTGTGATATAACCAAGCATCAATAATAAGCACAAATATCAAGTCACCAAAGAGAACAATAAGCACTTGGTTAAAGATCAACATGCACTCAACACAATAGTGATTAAATAGGCCATGGGGATATGGAAAATGCAAGATCAAGCTATCAAAATCCCCTTGAACATTAAGCTCAAGATCAACAAACCAATCTAACCTCAAGGTGTGATGAACATGTGGAGTGGAGTGAGTCAAATAACTCGACCTACAAGTAGTATCAAGTACTCCACTCCCCTTCTTTAGAGCATAATTACTCACACCAAGGGATTCCTCTTTCCCTCCCATTTCATCACCTAAGCAACCCATCCCACAAGATAAACTATCAAGAAAGGTATCGATAGTGGCCTCTTCTTCATCATAACCCAAACAAGCAATAGTAGGGTCACTCAAAGAGTCAATTACCTCATTCAAGCTTTCACACAATAGATTGTCTAAGGAGTCAAACCCTACACACCATGGGGGTTCCATTTGACTATTCACCCTAGTACGATACAAGTCATTACCACTAATGAGGATGCCTTCAAATAATGGATTAGTAAAAGCATGCATCTCAATATCATGATCAAGCATAGACAAGTTATCAAGACTAGGTTCACTTGAGGAGTCTAACATAGACAACATTTCCCAATTCATGCAAGTTGGGCTCCTCAAGATCAATACCATCCTCACCATAACACATGGGTCCACCAAATAGGAGCATATCAGTAAGGGTATGATCAACTATCTAATCTTCCCCTTTGTCAAAGGTTGGTGGTGGGTCATAGCAAAGGTCACAATCATTGTCAACTATCAAATCTACACTAGGGAGGGGTTCAATGAACAATGAGCTCACATCATGATGTGGCATAGCATCCCTCTCAACTAATGCTTCACAAGCACACTCAAGTTGACAACTAGACTCTTCACTAGTCGTATACTCACTAGATGCATCAAAAACACCAGCTAGTGTTGAGTCATCACAAGACAAATAGCTAGTGGGCTCATGAAAAGGTGAAGTAACACTTACATTTGTAGTACTTCCTTGATCACTAACCAGGCTTGAAGTGTCATATGCAACTCCTCCTTCATGAAGCTCATATTGAGCACTGTCCTCCTCTTGTCTTTCCTTCCAAGCACATGGTTGAGGCTCCAATGGCTTGTTTTCAAATGTACCTACACATGAACTTTCACAAGAAAAAGTAGAAGATAAAGAAGGGTGAGAACAATGGGTGCGCTCACTCTCGATTTTTCCTTCCTCACCTCTCATCTCTCTCAATTTTACCTTGGCGATGGAGTGGCCTTGGCGATGGAGTGGCCTTCTTTCCCACAACCTTAGCAAGAGAATCACATGGCGCATCCCCTTTTGCGGCTTGGAGAGAGACATTTTGAGGATCTCTTTCCGTCCTTGGCAAAAAACACGCTGTGCATCCCACCCTTTTATCTTTGATGAAGAATCAACAAGAGCACATCCTTCTTCTGTGGAGCACATAAGACATCCTATTCTTGCAGTTTGTTGTTTCCATCCCAACTTTGAAGAATTAGATGAATCACTTTCTTTCTTGTAGCTTGCCAAAGAAGAACATGAAGCATCCCTTCCTTGCGACTTGATAAGATACACTGGAGCACTCCTTTTGAAGGCTTGGCAAGCAAAAACAAGGAGCATCTCCTCTTCCAGCTTTCATGGGCTTGGGATCACTCAAAGGATCTACTTTTTTTAGCTTGCCAAACGAATCACATGGAGTGTCCTCTTGTACATGGCGAGGTCCCCATTCTAACCTAGGCAAAGTAGCACATTGTCCTTTCCCTCCATCCAATCTAAGACGAAAGATGTCCTCGGTGTTGAGTTGAAGCATCGCCCCATGATTGTACATACTGCTGAATCAAAGCTTTGCAGCATCGGCACTGATCTGTCACGCGGAAAATAAAAAGCTGGTGCCATATTTCCCTAGTCGCAGTTTATCTTCAGTTGTGCGTGCCTATAGCAGAAAATTCACATCATGTTCTGAGAGCATTTAAATAATGAGGCACTTGATGCAGAAGAAAGTAGATTTAACGAGCCGCGATACATCAAAATTCAAATCCAGAATCCTTCAGATAAGCTGAAATTAATCTTTTTGATGTGCATCTACACGTCTGCGAGTTGATTTCCCAGCTTTGTGCACTCTTGCCAAAAAATTCATATCGCGAGATGGCAGCGCTCAAATCACAAGCTGTCTATGCTGTTGGAAAGAAGACTCCTCGAACCATAACATATTCAAAAATTTTGGTCTTGCTTCTATATAAATTTGCATAGTTTATCTGCTGAAGTTAGCTCTGTTTCAAATTTCCCCAGATTTGAGCATCTTGGTTGGAAAAATCATATCTTCCTGTAGGAGCATCCAAAATATAAGCCGCTTTCTCCATTGGGAAAAAGACTCCTGGAGCTATAACATATCTAAAAATTAGAAACTGGTTCCATTCCTATTAATATAGTTTTACATTTGAAGTCAACCAAGATGTCTGCCGAGGTGACTTCACAGATTGGTACAAGCTCATGGGAAAACTCATATCTCAAGATACGAGTGTCCAATTCACGAGCCGTTTGATCCTCCAGAAATTAGACTCTGAGTACTATGCTCACTCAAAATATAAGCTCTTAATTCATCATGGATTGAGACAAAAAAATCTTGGAAATTGGCTCTACCTTCTGGTGCATTTCGACTTCTGGCTGCAGGTTTCATGAACCTCTCTTTTTACTTGTTTTTGCATGTCTGTCCTATAGTTGGAATGGTCTCGATATCAGACCCAGAAGGCTCATCTGTTGTCACACCCTTTTTTGAAGTCTTGAGCAACAAGTATAATTCATATGTGACAGAAGGACCTTCAAAGTTCAGCATTTGACCAACGAGGAACTATTTGGAGTGTCCGGTCGTCCGAATTTAGAGATACCCCTTGCATCTACCTTTGTAGTTATGACCTTTGACGAGAAGCTACTTGATGCTGTCAAGACCTGAAGATGAAATGCTTAGATAGCCTTCACAGCATGATGAAGATGTTCATAGTGGCACCAAACATTGTAGATTTGAGATCAATCATCATCTTCATATGGTTTAGCATAGATGCGTATGGGGCATTCTTCTCATGGCTTGATGAATGAATACATCTGGATTTCTATTTCTGCAGTCTTGGAGATTAGGCATGTTGACCAACGACGGAGAAGCTCATGGAGCATGGCTTTCCCAAAATTTTGTTAAAGATAACCTCCTTCTTTTGGTTGCGTGACATGACATCAGCAAATTAACGATGCCCCCAGTTTCCTTACAAAGCCCTTTGATGCGTCGAAACCTTGACTTCAAATTGTTTTTCAGGACATAGGCCATAGGCTCTTTTTATAGGATGACTCCATGTTGCTTATTTTCTTTCCTTTGAATCATTGATGAATCTAATTCCTTCAATATTGAAGAAATAAAATATCTTTTCTACTTTGATGCAAATTATCTTCTCTTTTCTTTTGGCTTGTGTTCATCTACAATTGAAAAAAAAATCAATGTAGAACCACCAACTTAACTTCAAAGATCATATAACACTTTGATATTTTCTTTTAAACTCATGTGACTTAACCTAGAATAATAAAAATTCTAAGTTGCCTACGTACCCCAATCAAGAGGATCAAGTCATAGCGTAGTTCAAACATATGAGTTTTTTTTTCCTTTTTTTTTTTGGTCCTAATTTTTTCCTAGGCCGTCTCTTTAGAGATTTCAACCTAGCGGACTTTTTTTTATATATATATATTTGGCCATGAAAAATTTATACTCTTGCGGGCCAGGAGTAACTTGTAAATTATGCTCGTGCGTCAAGGAGCATAAACTTGCACTTGCTATTTGTTAGAGACTCCTCTTCTAGCAGAATATCTCCTTGATGGGCCAAATCCATGACTTTCTCTTTGAAGATGAAGCATTTTTCGATAGCGCAACCAATCAATTGGTGATACTTGCAGTAATTTGGATCATTAGTCTTCACAGCTTCGTTGGGTCCTTTCATTTCAAGAAGTTCAATGATCTAAAACTTAAGGAGTTCATCAAACATAGCATGAACATAGGAATCCAACAATGGATACTCCTTTTCTTGCAATTCTTTCAAAGTCAAATTTTGACATGAGTTGTTTTGCATGAAAGTTGTCTTCCCACTTTTCTTCTCACACTCTTTCGTGGTGACCTCTAGGGAAGAAATGTTGACATACATGGATTCATCGATTTCATAATTGGATGCAAACTTTTCCCTTTTCTCAGCTTCTTTCTTTTCTTCACCTTTACGAGGCTTGTAGACAGGCGGTCCTCAATTTCCACTTGCAGCCATGCTCAATTCCATATCATACGCACGTGCGGCAAATTTTTCAAATGTTTTAGGCTTTACACCTTGCAAGATGTAGCGGAGGCCCCAATGCATCCCTTGAGTGCACATTTTTATGACAGAAATTTCACTAAGGCAGTCTTTGCAGTTCAGGCTCAAGCTCCTCCAGCGATTGATAAAGTCGATGACCGGTTCATCCTTCAATTGGTGAGAATTTGTAAGTTCAACCATGCTGACCAATACGTCTTATGCTATAGAAGTGATAGAGAAATTTTTGCTCAAGTTGCTCCCAACTATCAATGGAATTAGGCTCAAGATCTCTGTACCATTCGAAAGTATTTCCTTTGGGGGATCGGATGAACTACTTGACGAAGTGATCACCATCAGTCCCAACATTGTTGCACGTCTCAACGAGGTGTGCCACATGTTGTTTGGGATATCTAGTGCCGTCAAAATGCTGAAGCTTAGGAGGTTGATAGCCAGCAAGCATCTTCAAGTTATCAATTCTTTGGGTGTAAGGACTTTCATATGTGAGCGAAGATTTGGCTTCTGGCTCAAGTTTATATTTTACTGCCCCCAATATGAAGTCCTTCAATTGATCAACATGAAGTAGACCTTCTGAAGACACTTGGATCTCCTTGGCCATGACTACTTGCCTTGTATAAGATTATCTTTTCTCTTTTGCTTCACGAAGCTCCGCAGGTTCTTGGCTTGATTCTTCATCCGCTTTGCTATAAAACTTATACTCTAACTTGGAAATCTGAGCAACTTGATCTTTCACGCATTTTGTCTTCAAGAAAAGAAAATGTGTAACAAAATATTGTATTTGATATCAATAGAAGTTGCGGGTTACAATCTCTAGAGTGTCACTAATTTTGTAAACTACGTCCTCTGACTCTTCTCCTCACGAACTTTGGTTCAAGGGCTCGAAAGCTTGATCTTGAACTTGATGAACTTTGGATTTGATTTCAAGATGTTTGATCTTGGATTTGTTGTGCGCCAGAAAACTTTGACGTCTGTCACGAACATGATTTGAGATTCAACTGCCACGAACAAATGATTTGAACTCGCACACGCCGAATCTTGATTTGAACTTTGTTGTTAGATTGGAACAAAAACGTAGATCGTTGCCTCCGTTGTTGAACTTGAGCAGAGACGTAGATCGTGACCTCTGTTGTTGAACTTAAACAGGGACGTAAATCGTAGCCTCCGTTATTAAACTTGAACAAGGGTGAAGATCACAGACGTAGAAGTAGACTTTTAGAGCTTTCCTTCGGAACTTCTTTGATTGCCCTTCAGTTTGCTTGATGTTCTTCTCTTGGCCTCCTTTGATGTCCTTCTTGATGATCTCCCCTCTGGTGTCCTTCTCCTTGCTTTCTTCAAGTTCCCTCCTTTTTGGCTTTAGGTAGCTCCCTATTTATAGTGGTGGAATAGGAGAGTTGTGATAAAGCGAAAGTTATTTTTGTTTAATTTGATTGGTCAGTTTGAATTACAAACCAATCTTCTTTATCTTGTGATAGGCTTTTATTTGATTTGCCAAAGCCTATGATCTGTACACTTGGCGTACTTTTACTGGCTATTTCATTTGATTTGGCACCACGTCATTTTCCATGTGGTTTTATATTTTCTTAAATTTAGAAATCAATCCAAATTTCTTATGAAATTAATTCACCAAAAATTTAAATGCTTACACCGCCAAACGTAAAATTGATGTTAATTTTTTTTTTTTATAACACCTGTGAGTTGTACATTTAATTCTCTAATAAGTGTGCATTCTCTAACAAAATACATTGGGGTTACAATAATTTTCACGAGTCTAATGAATTTGCACCATCACCTTCAAAAAGAGATCGATGCTGACACATAACAGGTTTGAGAGACAAGATTATTGACAACAGTTTTTGTTCGGTAACAATTTGTAGTATTTGAATCCTGATGATTTGGTATGAAATTTATTTCATAATTACATTATGAACGAAGGATGAGGAACGTTCCCAATTTACTTGACTTTGATTTGGCTAGTTAGATGCAGTAATATCTTTACAATGAGTTTACTCTATGACATATATAGACTTGTGGCATGAAATAGATATGCTTCATATTATCATTAGATAAAGAAAAAAGGTACATAAAGCATTGTCTTTTGCCTTTATAATCAAATGATCAAATATTATTTGTCACTAGAAAAGCATAAGGGAAGACCAATATAAAAGGAACATATAGGTTATTTATGTAGGTACTCATATTGATACAGGTCAAACCCAAGGAAGCAAATAACAAGTAACGGAAGCAAATGATAAACACGAGATCAAAGAAATAGGGACGGGGAAGAATAGAAAATAGAAGAAAGAAAGAATAAAACTAACCAAGTAGATTGATTCAAAGGGAGAAAGAGACTTGAACCACTAACGGGGTCACACTAGCAGTGATCCACAATAGATTCCAAGTAAGAGATACATGAAGCCAAGCTTCAACAAGAATGGCCAAACCTATTCTATCTTCTCAATTCTATCTTCAAAACTAGCTAATCAAATAAAATGACTAAGTGTGGTATTTATAGGTTCACCACACTCCTAATATAATGTCTAAAAACCTCTCAAATGATATAAAAATATTACAAGCATTGTAGGGTCCAAATAGGGATTACATGTCAAAATCCCGTCCAAAACTAGGCAAAACAGGCGCCCCAAGTAACAGAGTAGGCGCCCCACCTTGAAGAGTAGGCGCCCAGACTAGGGACCCCACCCTCCAAAGTAGGCGGTCCGCCCCTTTTATGGGCGGTCCAAAGTCCAGAGAGTGTGCAAGTCACTAGGCCGTCCGCCTAGTCCAATGGGCGGTCCGCCCCTGTTATGGGAGGCTTGAAAACGGCTCAAAATGGACTCTAAGTGTTCCTTCTTGGTCCGTAGTCGATCCTCCCTCGTTGGCGCTCAAGTCCATGACTCCAAATCACTCTCGAACCCTCTTCTGGTGCCTTTGTCTTGGATCCTTTGTGCTCTAACGCTTGGCTCTTGATGGTTGGCGCTTTGTCTCCAGTTTGCCCCGCATCATCCTCCCCTTCTTGAAAGGATTTCGTCCTCGAAATCAAACCATCAAGCCTACATTCAAAGAAAGAACAAACAATGCTTCCCACTATAAGAGTAGGTTAGTGCCAAAAATATGGGAAAACACACTCTTGTGATAGAGCCAAGCATCAATAACAAGTAAAAAGCTTATGTCTCCAAAGGAAACAACAAGTACTTGACTCCTAAGGAAAGTGCACCCAACATAAGAACAAGCAAAGAGATCAATAGGATATGGAACATGCAAGATATAGCAATCAAATTCTCGATGACCCTTAAGCTTATGACCAACACACCAAGCCTTCAAATTAATATTATCACAATGTGACACATTGGCTTTGGCATGCTCAACACCCAAGGTGTGATGAACATGTGGAGTGGAGTAAACAAAATAGTTCAATTGGCAACTAACATCAAATACTCCACTCCCCTTCTTGGAAGCACTCTTACACAAATCAAGAGTGACTTCCTCACCTCAAAATCCAACTCCACGACAATCTCCCTCACTAGGCAAACTCCAAAGGAGGGTCTCCAAAATAGGTTCTTCATCATTATAGTCCATATAATGAAGGCTAGGACTACTAGAATATGGTTCAACACAACCAATATCAAGATCACTCATCCCATTTGGAGTTCCAAACAAAGGATCATCCAAAGAGTCTAACTTTACATACCATGGAGGTTCTATGTTACTACCGACCCTAGTCCGATACAATTCGCTACCACAAATGAGATTATTTTCACACAATGGAAATGTAAAAGCATGCACATCAAATTCATGGTCACCCAATAGCATGGTATCAACACTAGGTTCTTCACTCTCACCCGAGGAGTCATTGAAAATAAATCGATCCATCTCATTCACTAGGGACTCCTCAAGGTCACTACCAACCTCACTACAACACATAAGTCCACCATTATCAAGCAATTCATCAAGGGAAAAGATAGGGTATTCATTCAACTCATCTTTCCCTTTATCAAATATAGGTGGAGTGTCATAACAAGGGTCACAAATAGGGTCATATTCACATTCTTCATTAATGAGAGGTTCAATAAAAACCGAGCTCACATCATGATGTGGCTTATCATCCCTCTCAACTAGTGGTTCACAATCACACACAAGTAGACCAACCGACTCTACACTAGTTCCAAATACATTATAGTCACATAACTCACCAACTAGTATAGAACCTTCACAAATACTAACACATGACAAGGAAGTAACATGTTCGAGGGAAGAACTTTCACATACCTTTGAGTGGCTATCTTGGTCACTCAATGCACTTGAAGTGTCTTGAATTGTTTCTTCACCTTGAAGCTCACATTAAAGATTTTCTTCACCTTGTCCATCCTTCTTGGGACATGATTGAGGCTCCATTAGTTTGCCTCCAAGAGTACCTACACAAGAGCTAACACAAGTAGAAGAAAAAGATAAAGGGTTAAGATTAGAATAAGGGGTGTCCTCGCTCTCAATGATTCTTTTTCCCTCTTTCTTTTCGCTCATTTTCTTTTCAAGGTTTGGTATAGCTTCGGGTGGTGACATCCCACTCACATTACTCAACACATCCTCTCCTTTTTCCACTCGAAGAATGTCACCGGTCACTCCTTTTACTCCTCTCAATCTTTTGTCTCTCAAATTCGGGTGAATTGGGACGAGGCCCAAGAATACCCATAGCCGGAGTAGGTGGACTTTTAACATCGACCCGGAATCTAGGACTAAGAGACTCATCACTTGAAGTCTCTTTCTTCTTTGTTGGTGAACCACTTGGCTTGGGAGCTTGTGGTTCGAGGTTCACCTTATTGACAATTGTCAACTCTTTTCTTGCACTAGTCCCACCATTGCTTGTGATTGTAGGACTTCTTGTTTGCACTTTTTCAAGCACTAGATTTTCGGCACGTGCGTTGCACGTGTATGCCAAGAAGAAAAACATCTACACGTTTTGTATATGATATACACGCACATGCTTCTCTTAATATTATAGTATGAAACATTCAAATTAAAAGACAATTGTATTTTCAACAAATTTAGTTTCAAATCCATGGGTGGAGCAATTTCAAATACTATTCTTGTTGTTCTTCAAAAGAATAGATCGTGTATGGAAAAAAATCTTGGAAATCGACTAAGAAGTGCTATTTTCTTATGAACAAATATAAATAGTAAGGCATACGTATACGAAACATACTTGATTGAGTTATAAATTACAATTCTAAATACCAAAAGCTATTATTCATGCATAAACTTAAGATGTCTTGAGTAAAAGTCAAAAGACATACTCTCCAATATATTATATCTTCAATTTTGCAGCCATCACGTTGTTAATTAAAATTTGATACATCTCTTTTTTGAAACTTGAATGCTCCAATAGATGATGGCGGAAGCAGAACTCTTCTATCAATTTTGTCATCTCTAGTTTCTTCAGTCAGAACTACGTCAATTGTGCCTTGAAATAATTCTCTTCTCAAGGTTGATTGTTTTTTTCTGAAATATTCTAGCCTTTATTCAGACAACAACCAACATGCTATTTAAATTCTTCACAGATTTTCCTCGAAGACTGCTCGCACCATTCTTCTAGGATCGCTTTTCCAATAATATTAGAGTTACATAAGTTGTTTCTTTAGCTAGTCTAACTGGAGGCTTGTAACTTTCATCTTAATATACAGTCACCTCATGTCGATCAAACTTAATGATTTGATCCAAGTCCTTTCTCTAGACAAATGCATAACCAATCCTTTAACAGTAAAATCTATAAATGATCTGTTGCAATATCCTGGAGAGGTATGCTCTTGATATCTAATTAACTACAGCGGAGGTTCAGTAACACAATATATGAGAAGATCAGAGGGCCAACAAAGAAGCTTAACTGTGTGATAATAGCTATACTGAATTTACGACCATTACGAAAATTTTCTTCGAAATTGGCACTGTAAAAGATAAATTGGTGAAGATTCCTCAAAAAATTAATTCCCCAAGTTGAATAGAAAACACTTATATCTCCCACCTATATTTAACTATTTTCTCACAAGTGCCTTGTAACCATTTTAGAGGATAATTATCATAAGCAAACAATCAACATTGAGATTAAGTTGCCTAATGCTTAAGGGAAATTTTTGAATAGTCTATTAACTGCTTAGGCCAAATATTAAGTTGCCTTTTTTCTTTTTCTTTTTCTTGCTATGTAAAGGTATAGGCTTGATACGATAATCAATTCATTATAATATGAAAGCTATCCAACTATCATATATGTTCAAGTGATTGACAAGAACACAAAAAAAGTTATAGTGTACATGTTAACAAAGCTTAGATGAAAAGTAACAGGAGATTTAAAAAATGTATATGGAGTATAGTTTTACGTGCTTTAATGTGACTGGTGTAGACCGATAATTCTTTTGTTGGAGATGGAACCAGAAAAATTATTGAATTAGTTTGTATATTGTTGTCCACAGTATTTAACAAATAAATAGAGGAGAAGGCAGACATGCATGAATGTGCAATAACGTTTGCAAATTGAATAGCAGGACATTCCAAAGGTTGGAATAAATTTCAATAAGCATGGTGAAGTAAATTAAAATGAATGGGAAAAGCTGTAGTAAGTTGCTACACGGAAGTCGAAGGATTTGTCTTTCTATGTACCCCGTACTTGTAAATGAATGGAAGATTTTTTTATATATATATTATTTATTTAAAATATTGGAAGCTGTGTTTAAGTAAAGGTCAAAAGTGTTGGATTATAGGATATTATATTGGGACTCTTAGTTAGCCTCGTAGTAATTGCATTATTATGATTGATATACCTCTATTATTGATTTTTGTGCTATAGGGACAAAATGGTCTTTTACATTTTGCTTTTGAGATTGGCTCTTTTAGTATATTTAGATAGGATGAGGTTCTTTCTCCTTTTCCTTTTGCATATACCTATAAGGTATACTAGGAGGTGACTTGATCTTTGCCTCAAGAGGCTCAAAGTTATAAATCCTTTGGCCCTTGCCGAAATAATACCTATCATTCACATTACTATACCGCACCTTCTTGCCTTGCAACCGTGACTCACCTATCCACACATGACAATGTTGCATGGGGTACACATGACACCACATATAACCCCAATAACCCCCAATGAGATATGCACACCCGAGCTTGCTCAGAAACCCATACTCCATAGTACTCATAAGGATACTCTAGGGCATAGCAAGGTAGCCTTAGCTCTTCAACCACCGAGGTACTAATGCAATTGGTATCAGTGTTACTAATCTTGAGATAGTACCCTCCATTACCTTCCACCTCAACAAGGAACCTCCTTAGACCCAATTGTAGTATAGGATTATCCAAGTAAGACCTTGGAACTTCAAGATAACCATCAGTATCAACTCGGATCTTCCTCAATCCTCTTCCCCCTAGCAACACCACTAGGATAACTTCCACTTCCCGTCACTCTTCCAACATTAGAAGTGTTGTTGGAAGTCGAGGAAGGAGTACTACTATGGAACCCATAATTGCCTCTCGCCTTGGTTCCATAGCCCATAGCACCACTCCTTCCACCACTACTAGAGTAATGTACTCCAACCACGGTAAGAGCAACATTTCTCATTCCACCCTTCACATAGGAGTTGGAAGCATCAAGCCGTTTAGCATAAGTAGGATAGGCAAGCTTCTCCCTTCCCATGGAACAACCACCTCCTCCTCTCATACTAATGGAAGGACTTCTACTACTCCCTTGCACACCATCAGCAACACCAAGAGAAGATGAAAATGAACAATTCTCATAATCAACCTCATCATCCATTCTCTCTATATTACTATCATCATATTCAAATTCACTACAAGAAGAGTAAGTAGGATCATACTACCTTGAAGCGTCACTATCTTCATATTCTTGACTTGGAGCATAAGATTCTTCAAACTTCGTCTTCGCAAGCCCCATAGTCTTCTTCATCGTCATAATCAACATAGTGACCCGCTTCTTCATCATATGATACTTGGTTCCCCAATCGTCATAGCAATACCCATCATGATCACCATAGGAACCATAGCCTCCATCATCTCCGCATGAGTCATATCCTCCACAATCGTCATGGGATGCCATAGTTGTAACAAAAGAGTAAAGGACCTCACAAATTCACTCCCTCACGTGTATCACTCAAAAGATTTCACTCAATTTTCTTTCCACTCGTGTAGACACTCAAGGTCGTTGGCTTTTGTGACCACACTCTATTGTTCTGACCACTCAAGCCTTTTTCCACTCAAGGCCTTCTTGTCTCTTAGTAATCACAATGGCAAGATCAATCAACTAATGCACCCAAGTAATGGTTCTGATCGGAGTTTATGTGAAACGACCTCGGTTAGTCGTTTTGGAAGTTAGGACTCCAATTGGCGTGCCGATAATTTTAAAATGTTCGTAATATCCATTGGGACTTATCTGTAAAATTTGAGCTAAATCAGACATCGTTTGGTAGGCATCGGAAGAAGGTTTCAGTTTTTATTGTCAATAAATATTAAAAAGGGTTTTTCGAGCTCGGTTTTGGCGAACGAGCTCCGAATCGAAATCCGAAAGCGCCGATAGGTTCGTATGATTATTTGTGACTTTTCTAATTTTTTAAAAGTGAATTTCGATGTTGTTCGGCTAGTTTCCGCTAAAATGCCGAAAGTTAAATAATTTGACTTCTTTTCATTTAAATTCGCATCTATAGTTTCGGGAACCCGATTTCAGATCTGCCTTCACGAGTATGTTACATATATTTTGTACAACTTGTATGAAAAAGTTGGAATTATTTCGAATATCGTAGGGCACCATTTTCATTCTCGTTAAGAATAGAAAATTAAAAAAAAAGACAAAAAAGGAGAAAATGACAAGAAATAGGAAAGGGTAAGCTAAGGAAGGTGGTTCTTAGCTTAGAGCTCGCAGGAGCAAAGCAAAAACAAAACATGAGACACAGAGATGAATTGGAAACAGAAAAGCAGAAAAGCAACGAAAAAAATGCCAGAAAATAAGAAAAGGGGCCGGAGAAAAGTAGAATTTCCATCCTGAAACATTCAGGTAATGATCCTAATATATTATTTGAGTTTATTACGTGTGTTTGAATATGTTTTAACAGTAAAACTTGGAATATTATACATCGTTTTAATAAGTTCAATTAATAGTTTAAAGGGTCAAATGGACCTTGATAATGAAATTGATTATATATTCGTACTCAGGGAGTTATGGGCAACGTATAAATATAATTTATTTAGAGTTTGGTTATGTGACCATAAACCCCGTACATAGGCCTGGCCTGCGTATTGCGTATACGAATAGGGTATCAGGTTCCTAACTGGATTGCCCTAAGACGTAAGGAATTAAGCCTTTAGCCTTATGTAATGTATTTTTCTGCTTATTGAACACAGTGGGATCGTTTGGAAATGAATCCAAAGGACAAAGCGGTTGTTGGGTAGCTGTGCTAACTTTGTAACAATGTAAGTGTTTATATCCATTTCTTTGGAGGCCCTTGGCCTTGTGGATATTCTACCACGTGTTCCTTACGTGTGTAGCTGCCGATAGGCGTACTCATTACGCCTTAGCTTTGAATTTACATTGTATATTATATGTTATGCCCTGTTGTTGATATTGCATATACTTCCCGGTTGGCGATGAGAGTCCCGCACCGGTGAAGGATCATTATTGCATATACTTCCCGGTTGGCGATGAGAGTCCCGCACCGGTGAAGGGTCATTAATACATATACTTCCCGGTTGGCGATGAGAGTCCCGCACCGGTGAAGTCATTATTGCATATACTTCCCGGTTGGTGATGAGAGTCCCACACCGGTGAAGGGTCATTATTGCATATACTTCCCGGTTGGCGATGAAAGTCCCGCGCCGGTGAAGTATTTCATATACTTTCCGGTTTGCGATGAGAGTCCCGCACCGGCGAAGGATCATTATTGCATATAATTCCCGATAATCGATGAGAGTCCCGAGCCGGTGAAGGGTCATTATTGCATATATCTCCTGGTAGACGATGAGAGTCCCGCGCCGGAGATAGGTATCAGGCTTATGTGACTGCATCGCATTGTACCTTATTCATCCCATCTCATTGCGCCGCATACTGACTATTGTGTGTATTGTGTTGTGTTTTATATATGCGGTATATATACTATATCGTGGACATATCTCAGTTTGCCTATATATTTCTGGCTCGTATTCTGGGTTGCGGGGATCAGTTTGCACGCCGCAATGATATAAATATATGGATCGGGTTGCACGTCTGCACGTCGCAACGGTATAAATATATGGATCGGGTTGCACGCCGCGGCAGGATGAATATATGCATCGGGTTGCACGCCGCAACAGGATGTATTTCTGATTGTTGATATGTTCGGGATACCTATATGTTCTGGCTAGCTTACGTTCCTGGTTGTTAATGAGTTTGTGATTCCATACGTGTTTCTAGTTATTATCTGGCTCTGCCTTTTCATAATTTAAATCAGAGGAATTTAATTTATCTGTTTCTTTCCTCCCAGGCTAGCTATCCTATTCTTTGAGGTGGTTAGTCTGCCCCACTTATTGAGTCCTTTTGACTCACCCTTGTTTGTTGTTTTTTTCTTGTCTATTTATTTCGTTTCGGCAGGTTCGCTCCAGGATTGAGTTCGCCACGTTGTGAAGGAGCGAAGACGACTTCAGCTGTCAGGGTGAGCCAGCTTTTATTTCGGATGGCCACCAGTTTATTGCCTATTATTTCAATTGCATTTTGCTCCTTTCAGGAGGTATCTGTCTTCTTTTGTACTCTTAGATATATAGTCTGGATAGCCCTAAACCTAGTGTATTGGGTAATGAGTTTGTGATTCCATACGTGTTTCTAGTTATTATCTGGCTCTGCCTTTTCATAATTTAAATCAGAGGAATTTAATTTATCTGTTTCTTTCCTCCCTGGCTAGCTATCCTATTCTTTGAGGTGGTTAGTCTGCCACATTTATTGAGTCCTTTTGACTCACCCTTGTTTGTTGTTTGTTTCTTGTCTATTTATTTTGTTTCGGCAGGTTCGCTCCAGGATTGAGTTCGCCACGTTGTGAAGGAGCGAAGACGACTTCAGCTGTCAGGGTGAGCCAGCTTTTATTTCGGATGGCCACCAGTTTATTTCCTATTATTTCAATTGCATTTTGCTCCTTTCAGGAGGTATCTGTCTTCTTTTGTACTCTTAGATATCTAGTCTGGATAGCCCTAAACCTAGTGTATTGGGTAGTCAGCTGTAATTTCTTTAGTACAGCTTAGAGGTATCAGTATGTCTGTGTTTTTTTTTCTAAGTATTATTCTTATTTATAAATTGAATTATATATATATTTTCCTAATTTAATTGGTAAGGGTTCGGCCGACGGGTCTAGGGGAGGATGTCGGGTGCCCGCACGACCTAACCGGATTTCGGGTCGTGTCAATTGGTATCAGAGCCCGGTTTAGAGTCTATTCAGACTAAGACAGTGTCTAGTAGAGTCTCGCTGATGGGTACGTAGATGTCCGTACTTATCTACGAGAGGCGATGGCATTTAGGAAGTTTCACTTTCTTCATTTCTGATCATGCGTCAGTCTAGGATTCAAAAGTATTTTCATTAATTCGTAATTCATTCGTGGTAATTGTGAGCCCTCATGCGACAAATCAGCAGACGGTATGAGTTCAAGACGAAGCGGTCTAGCCTGGGCTAGCATTGACGAAACCCCAAGAGTTTTGATCGTGCCGACGATCTAGTTACGGAGGTACCAGTTGTACGAGCTTGCGATGGGCAAGGGAGCAGGGCCTTGTGGTTCTTTGGCTCTCTACGATGCTTTTAGGAGCATCTTGGCGATGCAGATACCGTAAGAACCTATTATTCGCTGGACAGCCTATCAGGTTGCCGCATGTGCAGACATTCGATCTCAGGGAGCTCCTTTTCCGGCTCTTAATATTGCTGCAGTGAATTATGTTCCGGAGACAACATGTGTTGTGTCTCTAGTTATTCTGGCTGGTTAGTTAGCCTGAGTAATGGCTCGGTCCGACTGTCCGTATAATGTCAGATATTCTACGGACATTCGTACATCCGTATAAGAGGTTGCATTATTTTACGCGGTTGAACCTTCCGATATTCTTAAGCAATGCATCAGATGAACCCCGTGAATTTTTTTTAAAAAAATAATGTCAGGGTATTTGTATCCTTCAGGCTCTTGATTATATTGAGCGGTATGGAGTTGATTATTCTGCTTTTCAGTTTCAAGGTCCAGCCCTAGATTTGTGGACCGCACTCTTATTAGCTGACTTGGTTCGATTTTTCTTCTAGATTCGTGGGAAAAAATTCCTTTCGAGTAGCGAGCAAGATGAAAAGTGTTGATAGTTTGAGTCAATTGGACAGGGTAGCCATTTGATTAGCCTGTTGATGTTTCAGAATATGAGATTGAATTCTATAGAATGGCTGAATATGCATTAGAACTAGTCCATGAGCCTTTAGAGAGATTCAAAGATTTATTGATGACCTTTCTCCTTCCTTGAGATCCCAGATGGCTCAAAAAATTGAGGTTGGGACTTCATTTGATATCGTTGTTGATATTGCTCAAAGGTATTAGGCATACCATAAGTTAGAGGGGGAAGAGTTAGAGCGGGAGAGCAAGAGATCCTGTGGCCCTAGTGGGTAACTATGGTACCTCATTTGGAGGTAAAAGTTCTGATTATTTTGGGAGGTCACCTTCCAGGTTATCTCAGCTTGTGTCACTTGATTGTTAGAGTGCGCAAGTAGCTCATCAAGATCAGATTCAGTTTTCTCTTTACAGCTATCAACAATCTTTCCAGCTTCCATTTTTCAGCGAAAATGTGGTATCATTGTCATGAGTTTGGCTATCCTTTAAAGAGTTTTATGTTACTCCGGCGAGTAGGCAGTCATCCTTTCTCTCGTCAGGCACCTGCACAGTCGCATGGGATTTTATTTAGATCTCAATCAACCACGGAAATGCCACGATCCAGTAAAGGTTGAGAGCGTGGTGGCAGTTATTATTCAGAAGGTAATTATTAGTGTAGCGGCTTAGTTCAGCCGCAGAGGCAGTTTTATGAACTGCCAGTCTGGCAGGATGCTGAGGCATCCGATGTAGTAGACCTGAGTATTTCTTCTTCTCTTAAATGTGAGTAAGATTTGATTCTTTCGATCGATCTGGAAATGGTGTGTCTTATCATGTTTCGATGGTTTCCTTGGATGTCGTTTCTATTAAGAATCTGTTGCGGAAGAGGGGTGAGCTTCTGATATGATTTATTCCTGGCATTTGTGATGACCCTACTAGTTTATCTAGTTTAAATATGAGGGATTTGTGAGTGAGTATCGGTATTTTTCTGCTTGGCATCTTATTACGCCACCTTCTGTTATTACGTCAATTCAGTTTACCTCTCCTCGGAAATCAGTATTGGTAGGATGATGGGATTCTTATTCGTCACCATCAGGAAGTGTCGTTGTTTCTTCCTGTGTAAAGTGGCTGGTAAGTAATGCTTGATCTGTGTCTCCTCTTGGTTCAAGATTCTAGTAGAGTCATGTTATTCTATGAGCTTGTCTTAGTTATAAAAGGATATTCTGGTAAATTGTCAGAGTTTTCTTCTTATTGGGAGGTTAAATTGGTATGGATGTTTTTCCATAAAGCTTATTTAATGTCTATCTCTTCAATTGCGATTCTTTGGCTCGCCTGACTCGGAAATAATCTAGCTCTGGTAGCCAAGCAAAAAAAAAAAAACAAAAAAAAGATGAACTTCCGTAAGCTCTAATTATTTCTGTCCTCGATCCATTTCAATTTTTTCTTCGTCCGGCACTAGTGAGCTTGGGCGATTGGTAGCCGCTTGTGACGTTCCCTGTGTTGAGCCAGAGTACGTGTTATTGTAGCAGGGTAAGCATATTATTGTTTTGGATATCAATTTATCCGGGTATCCATTCCTATGTATAGTATAGTGCTGGTTCTGTTTTTGCGGATCATCCAGTTTCAGGAGAAACTCTGCCGAAATTTTTATATAGAAGTACCATCCATCAGGCGGTGGTGTTTACGGTAGAGGTATGGAGTTGTGAACTTGAGAGTTTCAGCTGTTTGGAAACTCGAAAGGGTAGTTGGTAGCTTAGGTCTGCCTACGTTCAGCTTTTAGCTAAATCTTCTTTAGTCCAGCAGACTGTGCGAGGATGGTTATTCCTATTCAAATGGCTGCATGAGTTTGTCCTTTAAGTGGAGGAGTCTTCCTCCAAATACTGAATGGTAATATTAAATCTCTGAGGTGTTGATACCACTTTTCTCACGACCCAAAGTAAGGCCACGACAGAAATCTACAATGAGTGTCGATCAATGCTAAACCCACTAATAATCTATTAATGATAGAGATAAGCTGGCAACCTGGTTATATATATGTACCTATCTGCTGAAAACATAAAGTCTGGAAAGATGACACAACTTTAACTTGCTGGCAATTAGAACATTAAGCCACAAATTCTGCTATGTCACACTTCATTCCGTCCCACCAATGAATCTGCTTAGCATCATGGTACATCTTATTCGAATCTGGATGAACAGTGTATTTGGAATAATGTGCCTGTATCATAAACTAAATCTGCAACATCAGGAACACAAAGTCTATCTTTATACATGAGAACACTATCAGTAGTAACCCTATATGGTGACTCCGATTTTCTTTTGGCTATTTGTCTGTATTTAACTAGAACTGGATCCTTCTATTGATGCTGTTTTATTTCATGAAAATTTAGAGTTAAAGGTCTAGTGCAGCTTATCGTCCATCCATCATTGGTATATCTCCTTCACACCTCAACTCTTTGAGAAGTTACTTTAGCATTATAAGTGCACATGTAATCAACATTGTTGCTGGTATTCTGCCTCAGCTCATGGTCCAACTACATGTCTCTTTTATTTTTACTTTTTTAAGTCATATTATTTCCAATTCAAAGACAATACCCTGTTCAGATGAACCTTTAACATACATTAGGATATGAGTAAATACATTCCCACAAGGAACTTGCGGAATAACACTAACATCAACTGAGATGTTGCATAGTGCGTTTGTAAAAAATAATATAGTTTGCATCAAATCTTCTATAGTGTGTAGTAACAACGTACTTCAAAAGCTTCCCCTGTTGTATCAAGCGTGAGCTAATTTTTAGGTCCATCGACCTGTTCTATATCAAAAGGTATATCGAAGGGGTGATTATTGGCTGAATCATGTTAACCCATTCAAGGTTTCATGTATCTTTGTTTCGAAAAAGCAAAACTCTCCTCTCGTGATCGAGGAAGGGTCAGTTCAGTCAAAATAAGTTGGGCAATGGTGTTATCATATTATGCAGATATATATTGTTCCAAAAGTTCGATATGCGTGTTATAATTCTGATCCTGTAATCAGGAAATAATACCCGTGGAGTAGATTATGAAGGTCATGCAAGTTCTTTTGCTATCTGTGCGAATTTTTCTTTAGACTTAGGCTCGTTCGGGGACGAACGAGAGTTTAAGTGGAGGAGAATGAAACGACCTCGGTTAGTCGTTTCGGCAGTTAGGACTCAGATTGGCATGCCGATAATTTTAAAATGTTCGTAATATCCATTGGGACTTATCTGTAAAATTTGAGCTAAATCAGACATCGTTTGGTAGGCATCAAAAGAAGGTTTCAGTTTTTATTGTCAATAAATATTAAAAAGGGTTTTTCGAGCTCGGTTTTGGCGAACGAGCTCTGAATCGAAATCCGAAAGCGCCGTTAGGTTCATATGATTATTTGTGTCTTTTGTGATTTTTCGAAAGTGAATTTCGATGTTGTTCGGCTAGTTTCCGCTAAAATGCCGAAAGTTAAATAATTTGACTTCTTTTCATTTAAATTCGCATCTTGAGTTTCGGGAACCCGATTTGAGATCCGCCTTCGCGAGTATTTACATATATTTTGTACAACTTGTATGCAAAAGTTGGAATTATTTCAAATATCGTAGGGCACCGTTTTAATTTTCGTTAAGAATAGAAAATAAAATAAAAAAAAAAGACAAAAAAGGAGAAAATGACAAAAAATAGGAAAGGATAAGCTAAGGCAGGCGGTGCTTAGCTTAGAGCTCGCAGGAGCAAAGCAAAAATGAAAAATGAGACACAGAGACGAATTGGAAACGGAAAAGTCGAAAAGCAACGGAAAAAATGCCAGAATATAAGAAAAGGGGCCGGAGAAAAGTAGAATTTTCACCCTAAAACATTCAGGTAATGATCCTAATATATTATTTGAGTTTATTACGTGTGTTTGAATATGTTTTAACGGTAAAACTTGGAATATTATACATCATTTTAATAAGTTCAATTAATAGTTTAAAGGGTCAAATGGACCCTGATAATGAAATTGATTATATATTCGTACTCAGGGAGTTATGGGCAACTTATAAATGTAATTTATTTAAGGTTTGGTTATGTGACTATAAACCCCGTACATAGGCCTGACCTGCGTATTGCGTATGCGAATAGGGTATCAGGTTCCTAACTGGATTGCCCTAAGACGTAAGGAATGAAGCCTTTAGCCTTATGTAATATATTTTTTTGCTTATTAAACATAGTGGGATCGTTTGGCAATGAATCCAAAGGAAAAAAGCGGTTGTTGGGTAGCTCTGCTAACTTTGTGAAAAGGTAAGTGTTTATATCCATTTCTTTGGAGGCCCTTGGCCTTGTGGATATTCTACCACGTGTTCCTTACGTGTGTAGCTATCGATAGGCGTACTCATTACGCCTTAGCTTTGAATTTACATTGTATATTATATGTTATGCCCTGTTGTTGATATTGCATATGCTTCCCGGTTGGCGATGAGAGCCCCGCACCGGTGAAGGATCATTATTGCATATACTTCCCGGTTGGCGATGAGAGTCCCGCACCGGTGAAGGATCAATATTGCATATACTTCCCGGTTGGCGATGAGAGTCCCGCACCGGTGAAGGATCAATATTGCATATACTTCCCGGTTGGCGATGAGAGTCCCGCACCGGTGAAGGGTCATTATTGCATATACTTCCCCGTTGGCGATGAGAGTCCCGCACCGGTGAAGGGTCATTATTGCATATACTTCCCGGTTGGCAATGAGAGTCCCGCACCGGTGAAGGGTCATTATTGCATATACTTCCCGATTGGCGATGAGAGTCCCGCGCCGGTGAAAGGTCATTATTGCATATACATCCCGGTTGGCGATGAGAGTCCCGTACCGGCGAAGGATCATTATTGCATATACTTCCCGGTAATCGATGAGAGTCCCGAGCCGGTGAAGGGTCATTATTGCATATATCTCCTGGTAGACGATGAGAGTCCCGCGCCGGAGATAGTTATCAGGCATATGTGACTGCAATGCATTGTACCTTATTCATCCCATCTCATTGCACCGCATACTGACTATTGTGTGTATTGTGTTGTGTTTTATATATGCGGTATATATACTATATCGTGGACATATATCAGTTTGCCTATGTATTTTTGGCTCGTATTCTGGGTTGCAGGGATCGGGTTGTACACCGCAGCGATATAAATATATGGATCGGGTTGCACGTCTGCACGTCGCAACGGTATAAGTATATGGATCGGGTTGCACGCCGCGGCAGGATGAATATATGGATCGTGTTGCATGCCGCAACAGGATTTATTTCTGATTGTTGATATGTTCAGGATACCTATATTTTCTGGCTAGCTTACGTTCCTGGTTGTTAATGAGTTTGTGATTCCATATGTGTTTCTAGTCATTATCTGGCTCTGCCTTTTCATAATTTAAATCAGAGGAATTTAATTTATCTGTTTCTTTCCTCCCTGGCTAGCTATCCTATTCTTTGAGGTGGCTAGTCTGCCCCACTTATTGAGTCCTTTTGACTCACCCTTGTTTGTTGTTTGTTTCTTGTCTATTTATATCGTTTGGGCAGGTTCGCTCCAGGATTGAGATCGCCACGTTGTGAAGGAGCGAAGAAGACTTCAGCTGTCAGGGTGAGCCAGCTTTTATTCCGGATGGCCACCAGTTTATTGGCCATTATTTCAATTGCATTTTTCTCCCTTCAGGAGGTATTTGTCTTCTTTTGTACTCTTAGATGTCTAGTCTGGATAGCCCTAAACCTAGTATGTTGGATAGTCAGCTGTAATTTCTTTTGTACAACTTAGAGTTATCAGTATGTCTCTGTTTTTTTTTCTAAGTATTGTTCTTATTTATAAATTGAATTATATATATATTTTCCCAATTTAATTGGTAAGGGTTTGCCCGACGGGTCTAGGGGAGGATGTCGGGTGCCCGCACGACCTAACAGGATTTCGGATCGTGTCATTATGTGATTTGATGCACGGAAGCTATTTTAATGCTCACTTGAAGCAAGCAAGTTCTACGACTTTAAGTAAAGACTTCAAGACACACAACACCCTAAAGGATCAAAGATTAGTGTTAATAAAGTAGGACTAATACCTAGAAACACTAACCAAGAGGTACGGAAACAAATGAAACACAAAAACACACGAAACGAAGCCAAAAGGACTCACCCCAGGAGTGGGCGGTCTGCCTCTGTAAGTGGGCGGTCCGCCCGCTCAACTTCAGAGAGTTCACTAGGCGCCCCGCCTACTATTTAGGCGCCCCACCTACTGGTGCTTTTAGCACAGTCCGAAAACGTGTTTTTGGGTCTTTTGCACCCAAATCTCAAATGTTTTCAAGGTGTTTTCCTAATCCGAAGGTACCCAATGGTGTTTTCAACTACTCCAATCAATCCCCAATGATTTATAACAACACCCAATCCATAACGACTCCAAATCAAGAAATTTCAATCAAATTCAAGGTTTTTCAATTTTAGGGTTTTTGATTTTTTCAACTTTTGATTTTCAACAGCAAATCATGTAACAAGGGTACCAAATCAACGGGTAATCATCATAGATCAATCCCCGATATCAAACAACCAACGGATCATCAAATCCAATCCACAATAAGAACTTTTTTTGTATTTTTCACTTTTTCAATTTTTTTGTTTTTCTTCTTTTCTCAAGAACATAAACACAATAACAATAAAGTAAAGAGAAGATGAACAAGAAACGTGGATTCGTAAGAACGAAACCCGAGCCTTTCTCTTGTACAAGATGATACGGGTCAAACCCAAGGAAGCAAATAACAAGTAACGGAACCAAATGATAAACATGAGGTTAAAGAAATAGGGACGGGGAAGAATAGAAAATAGAAGAAAGAACGAATTAAACTAACCAAGTAGATTGATTCAAAGGGAGAAAGAGACTTGAACCACTAACGGGGTCACACTAGTGGTGATCGACCATGGATTCCAAGTAAGAGATACATGAAGCCAAGCTTCAACAAGAATGGCCAAGCCTATTCTATCTTCTCAATTATATCTTCAAAACTAGCTAATCAAATAAAATGACTAAGTGTGGTATTTATAGGTTCACCGCACTCCTAATGTAATATCTAAAAAGCCCTCAAATGATATAAAAATATTACAAGCATTGTAGGGTTAAAATAGGGATTACATGTCAAAATCCCGTCCAAAACTAGGCAAAACAGGCGCCCCACCCTGCAGAGTAGGCGCCCAGAGTAGGCGCCCCACCCTCCAAAGTAGGTGGTCCACCTAAAAAGTAGGCGGTACGCCCCCTTTATGGGCGGTCCAAAGTCCAGAGAGTGTGCAAGTTACTAGGCGGTCCGCCCCTTTCCTGGGAGGCTTGGAAACGATTCAAAATGGACTTTGAGTGCTCCTCCTTGGTCCGTAGTCGATCCTCCCTCGTTGGCGCTCAAGTCCATGACTCCAAATCACTCTCGAACCCTCCTCCGGTGCCTTTGTCTTGGATCCTTTGTGCTCTCACGCTTGGTTCTTGATGGTTGGCGCTTTGGCTCCAATTTGCCCCGCATCACATATGAAAGGCTCACAATAAGAGGCTTTAGTTTTATCTAAAATCCATGTAGTACTTGGAGAGATTTCTAATTGTTTGGATATCTCTCTGGAACTTCAGGTTAGATGCTCCAATTTTTATTTTTTTTATTTTTTATTTTTTGTATTTGGGGCTGGACACGTTTTTCATGGCCTTAGTCTTTGTTTATAATGGTTATCTTTAACCGCTCTTGCTTCAATAAAACTATTGAAATGAATAAAGATGAGCATTCAATTTTTAGAAATAAATTTTATATCTATACCAGAATTCATATTTTGGTTGAAATAAGGACATTTTCAAGAATGAAAATAGTAATTGGGCTACAGATTCTATATTGGTATTTTTACGAGTACTTGTGTTGAAGAATTTGTTTGAAGAAGTATATTCTCTCTTAATCTCATGCCTCAAAACCACTCCTGAGTAGCAATATTTCAATAATAAAAGTGTATATGAAATATTATGAACTGGATGACTATGGCTCAAGGGTAAGTCCCACTGCACTATATTGATGACATAATGATGACTGTAGTAAAATAATATATTTTTGATGAAGAGTCATGAAGTCCGTCTACGGTATGCTCCATTCCTTTAGGTAAATGTGGGAGCTATACATATTCCATTCCTTAAGGTGAATGTGGGAGCGGAATAATCTCCATTCCATAAGATGAATATAGTAGTAACACATAATGTTCCGAAAACAATATAAAATAATTTCATATTTGAAAGTAGGCAAACAAATATTTTTATGTCTAAAGGAAGGCAAAACTATTACCGCGCTTAATCTATGGTTGTGTACGTGGGCATTGCAAAGCATAAAATAATAATTATGATCATCATGATGAAATAAATAAGAGAACTATAAGGGTTCTTAAAATAATTGTTCAAAATTTAAATATAATGACACGACCCGTGCGGGCACCGGACATCCTCGCCTAGATCCGTCGGGCAAATCCTTACCAACTAAATTAGGAAAATAAATATAATTCAATTCATAAATAAGAAAAAGACTTAGAAATAGTACAAACATACTGATACCTCTAAGCTGTATAAAAAAAATTACAGCTGACTACCCAACATACTATGTTTAGAGCTATCCAGACTAGACATCTAAGAGTACGAAAGAAGACAGATACCTCCTGAAGGGAGAAAAATGCAATTAAAATAATAAATTAAAACTGGTGGCCATCCTAAATAAAAGCTGGCTCACCCTGACAGCTGAAGTCGTCTTCGCTTCTTCACAACGTGGCAAACTCAATCCTGGAGCAAACCTGCTGAAACGAAATAGATAGACAAAAACAAACAACTAACAAGGGTGAGTCAAAAGGACTCAATAAGTGGGGCAGACTAGCCACCTCAAAAAAATAGGATAGCTAGCCAGGGAGAAGAAAAACAGGTAAACTAAATCCATCTTATTTAAATTATAAAAAAAGACAGCCAGATAATAACTGGAAACACGTCTGGAATCATAAACAACAAGGGACATAAGGTAGACAGAACATATAGGTTTGTAAGTACCGCGAACATATCCACAATCAAAAATACATACTGTCGCGGCGTTCAACCCGATCCATATATTCATACTGTCGCGGCGTGCAACTTGATCCGTATATTTATACAGTTGCAGCGTGCAACCCGATCCGTATATTTATACTGTTGCGGCGTGCAACCCAGGATAGGAGCCAGAAATATATAGGCAAACTGAGATATGTCCATAACATGGTATACATACCGCACACATAAAACACAACACAATACACACAATAGTCAGTATGCAGTGTAAGGAGATGGAATGAATGCGGTACGATGCAATGCAGTCACATATGCTTGATACATATCTCCGGCGCGGGATCCTCATCGTCTATTAGGAGATATATTCGATAATGACCCTTCACCAGCTCGGGACTTTCATCGATTATCGGGAAGTATATGCAATGATAACCCTTCACCGGCTCGGGACTCTCAACGATTACCGGAAAGTATATGCAATGATTACCCTTCACCGGCTCAGGACGCTCATCGATTACCGGGAAGTATATGCATATGATGACCCTTCACCGGCTCGTGACTCTCATCGATTACCAGGAAGTATATGCAATGATGACCCTTCACCGGGTCGGGACTCTCATCAATTACCAGGAAGTAAATGAAATGCTCAAAACCAGAGTGCAATGCTCATATGCTCAATCCAATACCAACAACAGGGCATAACCTATAATATACAATGTAAATCCAAAGTTAAGGCGTAACGAGTACGCCTATCGGCAGCTGCACGCGTAAAGAACACGTGGTAGAAAATCCACGAGGCCAAATGCTTCCAAAGAAATGGATACAAACACTTACCTTGTTACAAAGTTTGCACAACTACTCAACAACGGCTTTGTCCTTTGGATTCATCGCCAAACGATCCCACTCTATTCAATAAGCATAAAAATATATCAAATTAGGCTAAAGGCTCAATTTCTTACGTCTTAGGGCAATCCGATTAGGAACATGATACCCTATTCGCATACGCAATACGCAGGCCAGGCCTATGTACAGGGTTCAAAGTCACATAACCAAACCCTAAATAAATTACATTTATATGTTGCCATTAAATTACTGAGTATGGATATATACTCAATTCCATTATCAAGGTCCAATTAACCCTTTAAACTATTAATTGAACTTATTAAAATGATGTCTAATATCCCAATTTTTATCATTAAAATATATTCAAACACATGTAATAAACTAAAATAATGGATTAACACCATTACCTGGATATTTCGGGGTAAAAATTCTATCTTTTCCTGCTCTTTTCCTTTTCCTTTCTCATTTTTCTGGCATTTTTCTTTCTCTGCGTTAGCTTTTGCATTTTCTGTTTCTGTTCGATTTTTCTATGCTGCTTAATGTTAGCCAAGGGATTATATAATACCTTAGACCCACCTCCTCTCTCTTAGTTTATCTTTTTCTTTTTTTTCTTTTATTTTATTTTCTTTTCTTTTCGTTTTCGTGGAGACAATTAAAACGGAACCCTACGAAATACGAACTAATCCTAAATTTTGCATACAAGTTATACAAAATATATGTAACGTACTCACAAAGGCAGATCTCAAATCGGACTCCCGGAACTCAAATTATTAATTTTTGGAACTTTAGCCGAAATCAGCCGAACAACCTCAATATTCACTTAAAAAATTCACACATGTCACAAATAATACGAACCTAACGATGGTTTCGAATTTCGAATCGGAGCTCATTCACCAAAATTGAGCTAAAAAACCTCTTTTTAATATTTATCGACAATAAAAATTGAAACATTCTTCCGATACCTACCAAACGAGGTCTGATTTAGCTCAAATTTTACAGATAAGTCCTAATAGACCTTACGAAGTTTTAAAACTGTCGGCATGCCAATTGGAGTCTTAACTCCCAAAACGACTACCTAAGGTCGTTTCACATAATAATGCCACTAGTGTGGTATGTGAATGTTGGGTGTGGCCAGATGATTATGGTCCATTCAGTGAAGTGAATGAGACAATTTGTAATAAATAATGAATACAGACCAATTTTCAGAAGTGAATGTTGCAATATGTGATAAAAATTTATGAATATGAATGTGCCTATCATAGCTGATAATATCACCTCCTAAAGAGGTTCGAGAATAATGAATATGCCCTTCATTGTGGCATAAATGGTTATTTCTCATATAAAATTATACGTCAAAATTAAGCCTGATTATGAATTATATAAGAGCAAGTGAAGCAAGAAATCTATCTTACTTATAATGATTTGACCATGATAATAATTATATATATTTCTCCTCATCAGATATTCACCATAGGCATGGCGTGTCATAAAATATATAGTAGTACAAAGCTAATTGAGAGCTCTGAAAGAGCCAATTTATTACTATTTAGTGGAATGAAATTGATGAAATATTTACTGTAGTGTCTCTCAATAGAAACTTATTAAGTTTTAAATACATTTGCCGAAATGGCTATCATAAATGAGACTACAAATATGAGAAGACTTAATATCTTCATATTACTACAGTTATAGGAGTCAAAACATGTGTACATAAAAGAGTTACCCACCTCTTCCTCAAGTTTGTACTACATTAATATAAGAATATTGAAATCACATGCATACCACAATAAACTAAAAAGTTATTGATACAAAGAATCCATGCTATAGTAAATCAAAAGTTTACTAGAATGAATAATTTTATCAGCTGGCATGACCGATTGGACCATCTCGGTTAAAAAAGTTGATGTGCTAAATAATTGAGAATTGACATGGGTATATACTGAAGAATCATGATTCTCATTGTGTTATTTGTTCTCATGATAAATTAATTATAGATCAATTAAATTTGGGATCAGGATCCCTGCACTTCTGGAATATATAAAAGGTGAATATGGGCTGGTGCACCTACCATGTTGACCATATATTTGTTATAAATAGATGCATCTATGAGAATGTCACATGCATGTTATTATAAACCTGCAATGGTACATGTAAGGTTGACTATTTGCTCAAATTAATTTTATTAAAAGCATATTTTCATATTATGCAATCAAGACAAGTTATTATGATAATGTTGGAAAGCTGGTTTAGTAGGTTTATATATTAAGCGTCCAATTAATGGCTAACCATGCATATGAGAATAAATCTACCTAAACTGGTATATTATATGGTATATCCATAAAGCATCATGTGTACACGACATGCCAACAAATGAATTCTCCCTCATAGTTGATGCAGGGTCAGGAACCATATATTTTTCATCTAATACTTTTAAAGTGCGGTATACTATCAATTGCTCCACCACAAGACACAAAGATGGATTCCTAAAGAAGGTTGGAAACGAATGTTAGTTTGCGTAATATTAGAGGGAGAAAATTAAAGCAGTTGAGGAATAAATGAATTTAATTATTATTGGTATGGTTTTCATTTAAAGATAATACAAGTCACTATCAGACGCATTGTTGACCCAAAATCAAATATTATATTCCAGCTGCTAATACTCCAATTTGATTTGATGGCCTGGTAGCAAAATCTATTTATGCAAATGAGTATAAGGCACGCCTGAAGCATGGTAGACTGTTCGGTTCCACAAGATAAAAATCCTTGTAAAAGGTAAGGAGCAAATGTTTTAAGATGGTCAAAGAAGACAGGGCTCTAGAAGAGCCCATGACATAACACTTCATAAAACCTCATTAGGAGAGTTTCAGGTAATTGAAAAAAATGATATATGAAGAGATGTTGTGTTGCATTCGGAACGACATAAAATTATCGTCGACGATATATTACATATAATACAAAGATCAATATTATAAATGATGATAAGGATCTTGAGCTTAAGTCTATTATGAATACAGACATGAAACTATTGGTCAAAATAGAATAGACGCATTCAAGCAGA
Organism: Petunia secreta; assembly: GCA_029990175.1. NCBI lineage: Eukaryota > Viridiplantae > Streptophyta > Magnoliopsida > Solanales > Solanaceae > Petunia > Petunia secreta. The sequence goes on from JARKIP010000003.1 coordinate 29,939,612, forward strand.
ATTGGCTTCACCTGGAAGACATGAAGTTTTTAACTTAGTCCAAACATCTAAAGGTGTAAAGCCAGTGGTGTACAAATAAATTTTTGGTGCAAAAATATTGAGAATTAAAGTCGTCGTTAAATATAAAGTACTACTTGAGGCACAAATATTTGGCACTGATTATATATATGGAGATATATTCTTCTTTGGTGGATGCAATCACCTTCAGATATGTTGTATGTCTGGCGGTGTATGAAAGACTTGATATGTGTATTATGGTTGTTGTCACAGCATGTTCAATATGGCTCAAATATTTGGGAAAATCCTTGATGGATCAAAATGCCTAAAGCATATAAAGATTCTTTGAAAATTACTCACCAAGGCTTTAGAAATTGTTAAATAGATTAAAATTGTCTGGCTACATGTGGTAAACTTGCCTTATTAGCGAGCTTCTTGGTATATAAATATAATATTTTAATATAATGGGTGCATTAAAGTATCTCGTCAACAATACTCCACCAGTTATAGCTTTTGTTATAAGCTTATTGGCAAGATTGAATTCTTCCCCGATGCAAGGACATCTGAAGAATACAGGATATCTGCTTGATCCACATAAAGTCCAATATCAACATGCTATTCATTTGCTTATTAAGGTACAACTAGATTGTGGCATTCTACAAAATAAACTGTTGTTGCTGCATCTTCAAATTATGAAGAGATAATAGCTATGCATGAAGCTAGCCGATAATATGAATGATTGGAATAAAGGACCACACATATTCAGCAACAGTGTGGGTTTTCTTTGAAGATGAAGAACTGTAATCATCTAATTTTTGCAGAAAATACCAAAAATTATGTAAAATAGTTGTTGAACCCTCCCAAAAAATGCACACAAGTATGCATCGGGATTTGATTTCAACAAAATGGAGACACCAAAAGATTTTCTTTGGAGTTGCCACCTAATTTAAGGATTATTAGGAACTTAAGTTAACTAAAGAGTGCAATTCTATCCCTTATTTAAAAACATATAATTCAGAGATTCTGACTAAGTGGTTCTATTAATTTTGAAAGAAAGTCCCTAACGAGAGCATTTTCGAAAATCCGCTAAAAACGGTTAATCCGGCGATTTTCACGAATTTTACTTAAAGATAATTAATTCAGGATAAAATTTAAATAAAGATAAATAGATAATGAATAATGTAATATAAATAAGATAAGTTTAGATTATGCCAATACTTAGATAACTAAATAATAAAATTTAAGATTAATTAAATGAATAATGAGATAATAGTTGATTGCGTAATTAATTAAATAAATAAAGGCTAAATAAAATTAAGTAAATAAAATAAATAATTAGATAAATAATGATAATTGATTAATTAATTGGTTGGATAGATAAATAATGAATAGATAATAACTTAGTTTAATGGATAAATATTTATATGAATTCAATTAAATGAGGAGAAAAAAAATGAATAATAATTGATTAAATAAAAAATAAGTGAATAAATAAATAATTATAATTGATTAAACAAATAAGTAGTTAACTAAAGTTAAATAATTAAATAAATGAATATATTAATTAAAATAAATACCACTTAAATAATTTAATTAATGAGTAAATAAATAATAGGTGGATAAACAATTATTTTAAATATAAATAATGAATGAATACAATTTTAATTTTGATCATTTTGCACTCGATAGTTAATCAAAGATTCCTATTATCTTAAACTAATTGGCGAGTCCCAAAGAAACGGGATAAACAATTATATAATCAATTCTAAACATGTGATAAGATAACAGTTTAATAAAGCAGCTCCTAAAACATGCTTTTCTAAAGGGGGTAGGAAAGGAGGAGTTTAGAAGGTAGAACCCGAATAGCAAGTTCAACGCAACCCTGTATTTCACAAGGTTTTGATTTTTCTTTTTCTTTACATTTTCGGGGATATCAAGTCCCGAAAATGCGGAGCAGATCAAATAACTTCCCAAATGCGCGACATCTCCATTTGTGAGTGTAGCAACTCAAACTCGTCCCGAGAGGTGTTACATGTCAAGAAAAATAGGAAGATAAGGAATTAGCGCCCAATCATAATTAAAGAAAACATTGAAAGAATACAACTTATGTCATTGCAAAGATTACTACACATATTGGTTTATTTAGGCTTAATTATTCAAGAAATTTCAATCAAGATTTAGGTAGGACTAAGTTGATCTTAAGTTTGGTACAATCTGAATGTCATTAACGTTTGCATTGTAATCTTAACATGGAAACAAGCTCATTGTTTAAGTAAAAAAAAAACTCGCATTTCAAATGAAAGTTATGTCTAAGCCTCAAAGATTTAAAAGGCAGTAATTTAATTATATTCTGGAGAAAGGAGACTAAGACAATGGGTACAAATGCAGGTTACGCCATACTTGTTACACTAATTCGATTATTCAGAATACCATATTTGAGCCATCATCATTGGAATGAATGGTTTAAACTACCTGACGAACTACCAGGACACTTTCATAAACTAGACAAGTAGCCAGTTTTACTTAACGGATTAAAGGAGGATCATCAATTGTAACAGAAATTCAGATGCTCATTGCATGTTATTAAAGAACAGAACTTAGGTATTTCAAAGGGGTACTTACTCTTCATAAGAGAATATAAAAAAACAGAACAGGATTCAATAACACTAGCGTCTTACCATAATAAAGACAACTTCCAGAACCTTAGGCTAAACACAAACTAAACACAAAGCAGCTCGACATCTGCTTCTCATTATACAAACACACATCTAGACTTGAGCTAAAAGACCCCTGCTATGCCCTACACAACCTCACAGATCCCTATAGACACCCCTGCAAGCTCCAGACCTAAACTACTATTACTAAGCCATCAACAAAACAACCTATCAACTCACAAACATGGAACACCGTGCACACACTCCTACTTAGGAGACCACCTGAAACAAATTTCAGAACCAGAGGAAAGCCTGAGATAAGCTCAACTCTTTCCCTGAACCCCTGCTACATCTATTCTTCTTCATCATCTCACCAACAAGACATATACATAGCTGCAACTATTTACAATACCAACCTTGAACTCCTACACTCTCTCACTTTAACAACTACACACTCCTATGGCTCTCAGAAACCTTTTACAACTATAAACACCAAAATTGCACTCCACCAGAGACCCCGCACAACTCCAAAAACCCCTGCACTCAAGCAAAATAAACTTGCACCTAAACTAGACACCTGCAACCACTTACAAGCCTGCACCAAATGATAAACCAGCTAGAAACACCCAGAACAACCTTCAGAAACGGACCAAAACTCCTCTACACAAACTCATACACCCCTATGCAGGTTCTCTAACACCTGAAGACTAAATCTAAGCTCCCTACTATTCCCTGAACCCTATCAGAACCTGAAACACACCTATAAATATTTATAAAACAACCCCAAACCACCTGCCATCCACTAGGGTCATACCCCACACTAGCAGACCATGAAATACCCCTTACAAACTTCAGCATCCCGAACAAACATCAGACCCTGCTACTCCCTCTTCTCCTTCACCTCTACTTTATCCAAACCAAACCAGAGAACCAACTTTATTACCTCTGTAGAGCACCAGATACTAACTAAACCAAAACAAAATTATACCCCAAATAAACTCATTTAAACTGCATAGATTCAGACACCAAATAGGGATTTGAAGAGTTGATATTTCATCCTTCTGAGACAACTACAAACCTTGTTTAAACAGAATGTTCGAGCCACAAGAAACAAAGCGACAAGCTCCATTCTTCAGTAGTTCATTTCCAAATAAATGCAAGTAAAAGGAATTTCAACAAATGCTAATAATGAACCAGATCTTATATGTTTCAGCTTGTTTTCATGTTAAAGACCTAAATTTTAACACTATAGATACATTCAGTGAGGAAACAAGGAATCAAAATAATGCACCATTAAGCAAAACAAGAAGGTAGTTAAGAGGATTACCTCTTTTGGAGCAGTGAATGAGGCAAGAATCTGAAGAAATGATTCGAGCAAGAACGACGTGACGACTCGAACTCGATAACAATACTCTTAACCCCAAAACAGGAACAATGAAGCTATGTATGCATGTATTTTTTACTTAAATAAAACTGAGAGAATCCCTTTGTATATAGAATGCTGCCGTTTTTAATGATAGGAAAAACCTCCCCCCGAAAAATGAAGATATGGATGTATATATACCTGATGAGTTAGGGTTTTTACCCTCTTTGTGAAATTCCAATAATCTCCAAAGATAGGCTACTTCCTTCACAAAATAAGGGTAAAACTTGTCCAAAATTCCCAGAATTTGTACAAGTTTTATCCTTACATGTGAGGATTTGCCCGTTTAGATCATCCACGGCTCGGATTAGATTTGGATTTAAAATGAATGATTTGGATTGATACAGCTGGGTTTGTTAATGAAACTTCGAGAATATATGCCTGGAGCAGTATTATTCCTCCAGCACAGCTTTTGTACGGAGAAGAAGACAGTGTCGCAAGTCGAATTGGGTTTTCGCGGGTCGAAACGGGTCGAAGAGGGAAGCAGGTGTTTTTTCTGAAAAAGGGGGAAAATTAGTTTATTGGAAATATACGCATATGTAATGTAAATATGATGTTGCGTAAGTAGGCCTGAATTTAGGATTAGGCACGAATTTAGCCTTTTATAGGGTAAATTAGGAAAATTGAGGTAATTGCAAGGGTGGATTGAAATTAGGCTACGCATTGCAAAATTTAGCCTTTTTCCTAAAAAATTAAATAATTACATTTAATTTTCAAAATTTCCCTTTAATTAAATAATTAGATATTTAGTTAAAATTTTCGGGGCAAAATTGGGTGTCAACAGCTGCCCCTCTATACCCGGAAAAAGATGAAATAGTTTTTAGGGTAAAGAAGTTGACGAGAAACCAAATTTGTCACGACAAAGCCAAGTACTTTGATACCAAGGACCAAAGTGCGAGGCTAAAGGCATGGCCGAACTCCGGTTTCCGAGTTGCCTACATATCTCGGGCTGAAAGAGAATCAGGCCATATGTAGTACAATGACACTTAAAAACGAAGACTCGCACGATTAACAGAAAAGGACGCACGATTAGGAAATGATTCAAACTGACGCCCTAACCCGAAAATGGAAGATTAGGACATGACTTGCTTGTTCGAGTGCGATTCTTCAGATCCTTGTTGACGAGTCTAGCTCATATCAACAATTGCCCCAGTTCACTGCTAAGGAAGAGTTCCACGTTATGCTCCAAATGCTGCTGTGGTGCTGCTAAAATTCTGTAATAAACTTGACAAACGTTAAGCGAGCAACTGCTAATAAACTGTAATAATTGGAATAAGAAATAAGTAAAGTGATAACATAAAATTGTAAATGCGGATTGTGATATCATCAATAAGTTCTTCTTTCGATCAACTGACAGGGTGCTCCGCCCGGAGAACCTCTAGGCTGATCATTATTCTGAAATAGTTTAGACAATAAGTAAAGTGAGAACGAATTTGTAAAATGCAAGGCTTTCATAAGATAAGTTGACTAAAAAGACATGATGTCCCCAAGTCGAATTGTCTATCTTTATTATCTACTTCAAATATAACATGCCAATGTTGCAAGAAAACCGACATCGCGAAACACTCCGAAAGCGGTGTTTCAGCTGACTTGTCTTAGACTATTAATATAATTCAAATATAACATGCCCATATTGTGAGACAACCGACATCGCGAAACACTCCGACGCCGACTTGTCTTAAACTATCACTATAATTTAAATACAAAATGCCAATATTGCAAGACAACCGACATCGCGAAACACTCCGAAAGCGGTGCTTCAGCCGACTTGTCTTAAACTATCAATATAATTTAAATATAAGATGCTAATATTGCAAGACAACCGACATCGCGAAACACACCGAAAATGGTGTTTCAGCCGACTTGTCTTAATATAATTAAAATACAAAATGCCAATATTGCAAGACAACCGACATCGCGAAATACTCCGAAAGCGGTGCTTCAGCCGACTTGTCTTAAACTAATTTAAATACAAAATGCCAATATTGTAAGACAACCGACATCGCGAAACACTCCGAAAGCGGTGCTTCAGCCGACTTGTCTTAGACTATCAATATAACTCAAATATAACATGCCAATATTGCAAGACAACCGACATCGCGAAACACTCCGAAAGCGGTATTTCAGACAACTTGTCTTAAACTATCAATATAATTTAAATACAAAATGCCAATATTGCAAGATAACCGATATCGCGAAACACTCCGAAAGCGGTGCTTCAGCCGACTTGTCTTAAACTATGAATATAATTTAGATATAACATGCCAATATTGCAAGACAACCGACATCGGGAAACACACCGAAAGCGGTGCTTCCGCCGACTTGTCTTAAACTATCAATATAATTTAAATATAACAATGCCAATATTGCAAGACAACCGACATCGCGAAATACCCCGAAAGCGGTGTTTCAGTCGACTTGTCTTAAACTATCAATATAATTTAAATATAACAATGCCAATACTGCAAGACAACCGACATCGCGAAACACCCCGAAAGCGGTGTTTCAGCCGACTTGTCTTAGACTATCATCTATGCAAGTTTCAGAATGATGTTTATTTTGAAATAAGGATCATAAAGATAGATATGCCGCCTGTTCGGCAACAAACCATGATAAGCATAATGCTTTAATTCATGAAGAGGCAGTTTATAACTCAATCTTGTATTGTGTTTCAATCACTTGACAAAACAAATGAGACGTCCGGTCTTGAAGCATCCAATGTCTCAATGCAACTTGAAAGAGACCTGCATATCCTATTTGTGGGTGGAAGAACCCGAGATATCCTATTTGTGGGTGGAGGGACCCGAGATATCCAATTTGTGGGTTGAAGAACCCGAGATATCCAATTTATGGGTGGAAGAACCCGAGATGTTCATCTACAAACAAAATTAAAGTAAAGCAAAAGGAACAAAACTCATTAAAGCGGGTACTTCTCCAAATTTATCAACATCTGCAAATCACAAAAAATGAAATTTCAGTAAATGTTCGCATAAAGCAAGAAATAGAGATGAAACGGATATGTTTAACAAGTTGCAAGAATTATAGGAGATAGAAATGCCGCCTTTCGGCAATAAACCATGAAAAAGCACAATGCTCCAGATCATAAAAATGATGTTTTTCAATGCAGTCTTGGGTTGTATCCCAACCAGAAGGTAGGAACCCATCCAAAGTAGTCCTATTGTCAAATAAGTTTATATTTTCGAATCATTCTACGGAGGAATGGTCTTGGCCACAATGCAAAGGGAACCTCTCAAATTTGGCAATATCTGTCAGTTGTAAAGCAGAAATTTAGTGAGTGTTCTCATACAAAGAAAGAGAAATGAAACAGATATGCTTAACAATTTGCTAAATTATGGGAAATAGAAATGCCGCCTTTCCGGCAAAGTGAGAAAGCATCGAGCTTTATCCAAAATGTCATTTCAATCCAAGCGATGAGAATCTTCAAGATTGTCTTGCTAAGACGTTTATCTTCTGATGCGGGCGTTAATGTCCCTGCTCTCAAAGAAAAATTGTTAGTTTTGGGAGGGAAGGGGGAACATTTGATTTGTGCTGACTTGATCTTGATCTTCTTGATGTCGTTTCTGCTCCCATGTCTTCCTCGGACTTGGGTTTGTGAATCATGGTCAGAAACTTGGCTCATGAACTCAAAAGCATAGATGTTTTGAAAAATAGAGGCAACGTAAAAGTAATTTTGGTAAAAAAGTAAATAAAGTAACCATGCAAATATTTCATGAAAGTAAGATGCATTTTATGAAACTTCTGCCTTAACATAAGCTTGTGACATATCTTAAAACAAACTGAACATCCTTTTCTTAGAGTTGGCACTATTTATTTAGCCAATTCCCAAGATCTTCCCAGCTCGTCTTTTAATAGTCAACGTTGATTCTTGCAAAATTCTGCCCCAGTTATGACCATCTAAATCTTCAACTTGCCTCGCAAAATTTGCCCTAATTATGATCTTCTGAATCTTCAACTTATCTTGCAAAATTTTCCCCAGTTTCTATCTTCTATATGTTCAATTTGTCTTGCAAAATTTTCCCCAGTTTCTATCTTCTACATCTTCAATTTGTCTTGCAAAATTTGCCCCAGCTTCTCACTTTAGGGGAAACTGAAAATTTTAATATTATAGAGTCGAGCCCGTCAAGAGCGCCTACGTATCCCTCCACGGGAATCAGACTGCGCCTAGTTCTGCTTGCATAAATTTTTTTTTTTTTTGGGAAGTATGGAAATCTAAGTACGAAGCCGCATCCGAATTGGAAAGCCTACACATCTGCCTAGATACGTAGTTCGGAATTACATCATAAAAGATAAACAAGCCTAAAGTGTTACAATATTTTGACCGAATCCGATGGGGATTGCCTACTTATCATGTTGCCATTACAGGAATCAGGTCGGAAGTAGTTCAAAATACATAAAAGAGGATGTTGGGGAAATTCTATGCTAGTGCAACCGAACTCTACGTGAGTTGCCTACGTATCCCGCCTTGGGAATCAGGTCACACGTAGTTCGCGTTACATCAAAGATTACATTCGATAATACTAACTTGCGGCTGCTTCAAATATAGTGTCTTGTGACGACATCTGTGTTGATTGCTTTTGGCCAAACTTGACCATCCATTTCTGCCAGAATCAGTGCTCCTCCAAATAAAATCTGGTGAACCACATAAAGACTTTATCAGCTTCACGAATTTTGCATCTTCAACTCATCATTTTAAGAAATCCTCAAAGAAAGAATGTAGATAAAACTACTTCCACGTCGTATTCCAACAAATAAAATCTGCCCCAGTTGAAGTTCTAACGATAGTGTGACACCTCAACGGTGCAAAATATCGCTTTTCAACGCATCATTTCCAAATTGTTCAGTTGTTTTGTTGTTAGTCACAAGCAATGCTTAGGCAGGTTTGATAATTATAAAATTGAAATAGGAATGAATATTTAGTCAAAAGCATACCATAAAGTAAATAAAAATATAATAACACAATGAGAATGCAATGTATTATGAGTTCAAATTCTAACATAAGGAGGCATAACGCGACAGACATGCAAAGACAAAAATTAAAAGTCATTTTCAAAAGACATAGACATACTTTAAAGGCAAAAACACAATTCAGGGCCTCAATTTGAATTGTGATGCAAAAATAAACTCCTGAGCTCAATTGCCAAGTTCCTTTCAGAAGGGCATCAACTCAGAGATCATCATCTTCATTTTTGAGTCGCATCGTCAAAAGCAAGCTGGAGTACTCCATCATCAATCAAATCTTGAATTTTGTGCCTCAGAGTAATGCAGTTCTTATTGTCATGTTGACAATATTCTCCATGGTAAGCACAATACTTGACCCCATGAATCAATCTTAGAGGAGGATCAGATGTCCCATCTCCTACCAAAGGCTTTAAAAGTTTTGCACCTTTTAACCTTTCAAACAAATTCTCTTGAGATTCTATTAGAAATGTAAACTTTCGGCGAGCCCTCTTTTTAAAGTTGGAATTAGATCCAGACGCTAGGCTAGATAATGAGTATTGGGAACTTGGAGGAGCCGTCACCAATTGAATTTCTCCTAATCTTATCATTGTTTCAATCTTGTTTTTGAGTGTGTAACAATTTCCGATGTCATGCCCCGGCGCCCCAGAATGATAGGCGCAATGTTTGGTTTTATCGAACCATTTTGGAAAAGGACTAGGTGTTGCATCAGCGATAGGGTGAATCATTCCAGCTTCCCTTAGCCTTTCATAAAACTGATTGTAAGGTTCGGCTATAGGTGTAAAAGTTTTGAATACCTTTGTGCAGGGTTTTTTCATGGCTAGGCGACCTTGCGAATAGAAGCTATAGGTTGATGACTAGATGAAGGCTGGTGCTTTAGAAATAGTTGATAATTTGGGAGCGCATGGTTATTTGAAGGTGCTTAATGGATATACGGTTGTAGGTAAGGCTGATAAACAAGTGAGTTGCATTGATGATATTTTAATGGAGGGAATGGAGGGTTGAAATCAAGCATTGGCACAAAAGGAGTTTTGCATTGACTATGATGATTAAAAGTGGATTTACTTTGGTAAGATAAATTGTAAGGTGGGTTTGGACAACTTCGAACCTGCACCCCCTTTCCTTTCTTCTTATCATTGGCAAACTGGGCCATTGCATTTGCATTTTTTGGAGTGACTGATTCAAGCATCATTTTGATTTCCATAGTTTCTCCCATCTTAACAATATTGGCAAATGTTATTTCCAATGTATCCGACATTTGGCGAAGAATTTGGTGGTAGAGCTCACTGTCCAGAGATGAAATGAAACATGCAATTGCTTTATTCTCTGTATAAGGTGGTTGGACCTTAGTGGCTTCACTTGTCCAACGGATAGCATATTCACGGAAAGTTTCCGTTGGATTCTTTTTCAAATTCGTCACATGGTATCGACTAGACTTCTCCTGTGTTTGCCGATTATACCACTCATTCGGACTGGATACATGTTCCACTTCTGATTGTCCCTTTTCCTTTGTAAAATCAAAGAGAACCCTTTCACCATTCTTTGCATTTTGTTCCAAAGACGGGTCAAACACTGCCTTATTCTTTTTTATGATCACAATAGGAAGAGAATCTCCTTTTCTTGCTTTGGATTTTGTGAAGTCAGCCATTTCAAAGTCAATATAAATCAAACTTCTGCGGGGAAGGGAGTAAACACAACAAAACAAAAAGTTCAAAGGTAACTATGTTAGTTTCCATGTTATTTACGAGGTAGCACACGAGCACATAGCGCGCGTCAGGTAGAGCTTTGGCAGTTTGAACATGAAAGATATAACAATAAATTGGCATGTGACAATCACACGTAGTCGAGCGTAAATAAAATGTGAACGCATCCTACCCTGTAAGGTGCCTCTTTGTGCCAGAGGTAAGCCTAATCATCAAATTGCACACCAATGTGGTGGTAATAGATTGATCCAAACCATTGCCAATGTAAATTTGGGGATAACGATACAATAAACAATAAAAATTTAAAAGCCTGCCTTCTATTAAAAATGTCTCCAACAGTACACCGCCTTGAACAGACTTCCGGCAACAAACCATATTAACATGGTAATACACAGATTTTGAAAATAAAATCCAATAACTCAGTCCCAAAAGACTAAAACAACAATTGTTTGCTCCTTGCCGGATTCAGATCTGTCAACTGCTAATTTTAAACTATATTGAACGCATTGGAAAACAGCTGCGAACATTACCTTATTTGAACAAGCGGCTATCTCCCTGCAAACAAAAGGAACCGTAAGGCAAACTCCCAAATTTGGCAAAGGCAAACCGGCATGGATCCGTCTATGGCCAGCACATACCAAATAAAATGAAATTTCGTTGGATTACAAGTACCCGTCGACAAAAGGGCGGTTTCTTAATTCCTGGAAACGTTACCAAGGACCGGGTCCAAACTAAGGTGTATATGCATGCATGTCCTAAAATTTCATTCTAAGAGTGGGCTAACGGTTGAGGCTGACTCGACCTATGCGGGATAAACCTGGCCTCATAAACCAGTATAAACGGCCATGACAAAACCAGGCAAACCATACCCCAACTAACTTTGGTGACACGAAAGAAATCCAAAGAGTTAGGAAGGACAATGCCCTTCCTGTATTATTGCCCGTCAAGCGGGCCCCCCGTGATGAAATCGAGAAGATGAAAGAGTATTGACAGGCTCCATGAAGGAGGAAATATGAACGGAATGCGGACAATGCACAAACAAAAACATGCTTCAATACATTCATTCACAACAATAAATTCTACGCATGCAAACAAACAAAGAGTTAAGCTATGCATACATACAATCAACACATATATAAATAACGCAAATTCGTGAAAATCTTTTGGTTAGAACCATTTGCGTTATCCCCAGCGGAGTAGCCACGCTGTTGAACCCTCCCAAAAAATGCACACAAGTATGCATCGGGATTTGATTTCAACAAAATGGAGACTCCAAAGGATTTTCTTTGGAGTCGCCACCTAATTTAAGGATTATTAGGAACCTAAGTTAACTAAAGAGTGCCATTTTTATCCCTTATTTAAAAGGAAAATAATTCAGAGATTCTGAGTAAATGGTTCTATTAAATTCGAAAGAAGGTCCCTAACGGGAGCACTTTCTAAAATTTGCTAAAAGCGCTTAATCCGACCATTTTCACGAATTTTACTTAAAGATAATTAATTCAGGATAAAATTTAGATAAAGATAAATAGATAATGAATAATGTAATATAAATAAGATAATTTTTGGCTATGCCAATACTTAGATAACTAAACAACAAAACTTAAGATTAATTAAATGAATAATGAGATAAAGATTGATTGCTTAATTAATTAAATAAATAAAGGCTAAATAAAATTAAGTAAATAAAATAAATGATTAGATAAATAATGATAATTGATTAATTAATTGGTTGGATAGATAAATAATGAATAGATAATAACATAGTTTAATAGATAAATATTTATATGAATTCAATTAAATGAGGAGAAAAAAAATGAATAATAATTGATTAAATAAAAAATAAGTGAATAAATAAATGATTATAATTGATTAAACAAATAAGTAATTAACTAAAGTTAAATATTTCAATAAATGAATAAATTAACTAAAATAAATAACACTTAAATAATTTAATTAATGAGTAAATAAATAATAGGTGGATAAACAATTAATTTAAATATAAATAATGAATGAATACAATTTTAATTTTGATCCTTTTGCACTCGATAGTTAATCAAAGATTCCTATTATCTTAAACTAATTGGCGAGTCCCAAAGAAACGGGATAAGCAATTATATAATCAATTCTAAAACAGTTTAAAAAAGCGGCTCCTAAAACATGCTTTTCTAACGGGGGCAGGAGAGGAGGAGTTTAGAAGGTAGAACCCGGATAGCAAGTTCAACGCAAGCCTTGTATATCACAAGGTTTTCATTTTTCTTTTTCTTTAAATTTTCGGGGATATCATGTCCCGAAAATGCGGCGCAGACCAAATAACTTCCCAAATGCGCGACATCCCTATTTGTGAGTTTAGCAACTCAAACTCGTCCCAAGAGGTGTTACATGTCAAGAAAAATAGGAAGATAAGGAATTAGCGCCCAATCATAATTAAAGCAAACATTGCAAGAATACAACTTATGTCATTGCAAAGATTACTACACATATTGGTTTACTTAGGCTTAATTATTCAAGAAATTTCAATCAAGATTTAGTTAGGACTAAGTTGATCTTGAGTTTGGTACAATCTGAATGTCATTAACTTTTGCATTGTAATCTTAACATGGAAACAAGCTCATTGCTTAAGAAAAAAAAAAACTCGCATTTCAAATGAAAGCTATGTCTAAGCCTCAAAGATTTAAAAGGCAGTAATTTGATTATTTTCTGGAGAAAGGAGATTAAGACAATGGGTACAAATGCAGGTTACGCCAAACTTACTTGTTACACTAATTCGATTATTCAGAATACCATATTTGAGCCATCATCATTGGAATGAACGGTTTAAACTACATAACGAACTTCCAGGACACTTTCATAAACTAGACAAGTAGCCAATTTTACTTAACGGATTAAAGGAGAATCATCAACTGTAACAGAAATTCAGATGCTCATTGCATGTTATTAAAGAACAGAACTCAGGTATTTCAAAGGGGTACTTACTCTTCATAAGAGAATATAAAAAAACAGAACATGATTCAATAACACTAGCGTCTCACCATAATAAAGACAACTTCCAGAACCTTAGGCCAAACACAAACTAAACACAAAGCAGTTCGACATCTGCTTCTCATTATACAAACACACATCTAGACTTGAGCTAAAAGACCCCTGCTATGCCCTACTCAACCTCACAGATCCCTATAGACACCCCTGCAAGCTCCAGACCTAAACTACTATTACTAAGCCATCAACAAAACAACCTATCAACTCACAAACATGGAACACCTTGCACACACTCCTACTTAGGAGATCACCTGAAACAAATTTCAGAAACAGAGGAAAGCCTGAGATAAGCTCAGCTCTTTCCCTGAACCCCTGCTACATCTATTCTTCTTCATCATCTCACCAACAAGACATATACATAGCTGAATCTATTTACAATACCAACCTTGAACTCCTACACTCCCTCACTTTAACAACTACACACTCTTATGGCTCTCAGAAACCTTTTACAACTACAAACACCAAAATTGCACTCCACCAGAGACCCTGCACAACTCCAAACACTCCTGCACTCAAGCAAAAAAAACTTGCACCTAAAGTAGACCCCTGCAACCACTTATAAGCCTGCACCAGATGATAAACCAGCTAGAAACATCTAGAACAACTTTCACAAACGGACCAAAACACCTCTACTCAATCTCATACACCCCTCTACAGATTCTCTAACACCTGTAGACTAAATCTAAGCTCCGTACTATTCCCTGAACCCTATCAGAAACTGAAACACACCTACAAACATTTATAAAACAACCCCAAACCACCTGCCATCCACTAGGGTCATACCCACACTAGCAGACCGGGAAATACCCCTTACAAACTTCAGCATCCTGAACAAACATCAGACCCTGCTACTCCCTCTTCTCCTTCACCTCTACTTTATCCAAACCAAACCAGAGAACCAACTTCATTACCTCTGTAGAGCACCAGATTCTAACTAAACCAAAATAAAATTATACCCCAAATAAACTCATTTAAACTGCAGAGATTCAGACACCAAACAGGGATTTGAAGAGTTAATATTTCATCCTAATGAGACAACTACAAACCTTGTATAAACAGTATCAAATCGAGCCATAGGAAACAAAGCGACAAGCTCCATTCTTCAGCAATTCATTTCCAAATAAATGCAAGTACAAGGAACTTCAACAAATGCTAACAATGAACCAGATCTTATATGTTTCAGCTTGTTTTCATGTTAAAGACCTAAATTTTAACACTCTAAATACATTCAGCGAGAAAACAAGGAATAAAAATAATGCACCATTAAGCAAAACAAGAAGGTTGTTGATGCGGGGCATATCTCAAGGCCGTTCACTAGGAGTCAAGCTAAGTTGATTCAAGACACCCATCTTCACTTGACTTGGAGGGACATGGAAGGAGGCTCCGAGAGTAGCCCGAAGATCATGCTTTTGAGCACCATGGATGGTGGACCACTTGGGCTCCAAGGGGATCCACCCCAAGCTCATTTTGAGCCTCTTGCACAAGCTCCAGGATGAGGTGGAGCGCCTCACAGATGAGGCGGAGCGCCTACCAAAATCCACAGAGTTGATCAGGAGAAGGCGGAGCGCCTCAGCAGAAGGCGGAGCGCCTCAGCAGAAGGCGGAGCGCCTCCAAAAATCCAGAGAGCTGGACTTCAGAAGGCGGAGCGCCTCCCCCAGCTAGGCGGAGCGCCTCCCCCTGTGACAGCATTGCGGGATTTTTATTACTTTTTGTATGAACTTCCAACTATAGCCCTGCGTGGCTTTATTTGTTTTAACCCACTTTGGGGGGGTATTTTAGACCTTTTATTATGACTAAGTGAAGCCTATAAATACTTCACTTAGCCTCCTCAAACATTAGCTTACCTTTGAATCTTATGAATGAAGAGTAGAGTTTATCTCTTTTTATGAAGAAACCCTTTCTTGGTTGTTTGAATTCACTAGCGGATCCTAGTTGAGTCTTGAACCGACACCCGATCATTCTACTTGCGAGTCCCGGGTACGACTCGAGGGTGGTTGCGTAGTGTAGGTCCTTCTAGACGCCGATTCGAGGGTATCTCGAGACAAGTTCCCCGGAGTTGCTTCGAAGGGAGTTCGAGAAGTGTCTCGCTCTCCTATCGTTCTTTGTTTTGTCGTATTGATCCTTATCATTTTGGTATCAGATCAAGGCTCGGGTTTTGTTTCTACAAACCCCCGACCCTTGATTCTTCGTGCCTAGGTTAGTTTCTACGTTAGGTTCTTGTTTGTTGTTGAATAAAAACACAAAAAAATAGAAAAAGTTGAAAAACATAAAAAAAATTTGATCATAGATTCTTGGTTTGTTGGACCCGTTGTGTGATTGTTATTGGGGTTTGTTCCTTCTTGGAAACCCGTTCTTTGGGAACCCTAAACTCAAGATTTGAAGTTGAAACACAAGATTTGAAAATTTGAAACCTTTTGAAAATTTGAAAATTTTGAAACCCTAATTTTGAAGATGATGAACATGGTGGATTGTTTGTTTTTGATTGGGGTTTGATTAAAGTTGTTGGGGTTTGTTCTTTGTGATTGAAACAACATTGGGGTACCTTTGAATTGCTAAAACAACGTGAGAATTGTTGGATTTTTGGGTGCAAAACCAAGAAAATACGAAGAGAAACTGTGCTGAAGGTTGCAGGAGGCGGAGCGCCTAGAACCTGAGGCGGACCGCCTAAAGTCTGTGACCTCTCTGGACTTTATGAGGCGGAGCGCCTCCTCACTGCAACATTGCTCAGGGCAGCCGCCTACTCTGCTGAGGCGGGGCGCCTACTTCTGGGAGTTGTTGCTTTGGGTAGTTTTTCGTAGGATCTCTTGTTTCTTTGATTGCATCGCATCTAGCTAGTACTTCTTTGAGTAATCTTTCCTACTTGAATTGTGCTAGCCCTTCTAAGCTATTAGGAAACTCAAGCCTAGACCGGAGACTAGAATTCAAAGAAGACTCGTAGTCTCATTTGGCTCAAGTCCGCACTTAAAGAGCTTATCGTTCCAATAGAGTCATATCAACTCCACTCACCCCGGAGTGCATTTGGCTTTTGAGTGAGTGATTAAGTTGAGGTTTACTATTCAACTTAGTGAAGCTTTGGATTCAAGCTAGAGTGAAATAGCCACCACCACTAAACGAGTGATCCGAGTGAAACACTTGTGAGGGAGTGAGTGAGGTTGTTTTGCTAACGTTTGTTTCTTGTGTAGGTACAATGTCCACCGAAGGAGAAGATTTTGCTAAGAGTGCCCTTGCTACTATCCTTGCAAAATTGGATAGTATGAACTTGAAGATTGAGAACCTTGAGAGGGTATCAACAAGTGCCCTAGTTGAGCAAGGGACTTCTAATGTCCAATCGGAGAAAGGGACCCCGAGTGTCCAAGTTGAGAAAGGGGCCCCGAGTGCCCAAGTTGAGGCCGGAGAAGGCACAAGTAGTCCGACCTTTATCCCGGAACAAGTTGCGGAGTTGCTTCATCACCAACAACGGGTAAGGGAGGATCGTGATCGAATTGATCTATTGTTGGGCAATACCCAACGAATGACTATTACAAACCTTATGGGCAATCCCCAAAGGAATGCTCCACTTCTCGGACCAATCCGAAATGTTCAACCTCTTGAGCAAGTTGCACAGGCTCAAGAAGGGGAGGAGGATGATTATGGTGATGGTGGGTATGATGCTCATTATCAATTTAGGGGTCGGAATGTGGATAGGGGTTGAGGGCCACCCCATGGGTACTTTGGAGGGAATACTAGGAGGGATCTTGGTGGATATGGGGGTCAATTTGGAGGCCAACCGGAGCCTTTCCAAGGGGGTCGTGACAACAACAATAATCTTAATAGTGTGAAGCTCACTATTCCTTCTTTCAAAGGAAGTAGTGACCCGGCGGAGTACCTTGATTGGAAGTTGTCTATGGAGCACATATTTGACACCAATGATATGCCCAAAGTGAAGAAGACCAAGAATGCTATATCTTCCTTTGAATCCTTTGCTTCTACTTGGAGGGAGTCGGTGAAGAGGAATAGAAGGAGGACGGGAATGGCTATTAATCTTACTTGGGAAGAGTTAATCCGTATGATGGATGAAAAGTACTTGACTAACCAATACCGAATGGAGCAACAAAACGTCTCTATGAGTTGAAGCAAGGTTCCAAATCGGTGGGGGAGTACTTCAATGAGTTTGAACAAGTCCGGATGACTCTAGACTTGGATGAGGAAGATAATGAGACGGCCATGATCCGTTTCAAAGGGGGCTTAAACCGAGACATAGCTTCACTTTTGAAATTTCACAAATACAATGATCACTACAAGCTATGTGAAGATGCGGTTGAAGCCGAGAAGTGGCTCAAAGAGGAGAAATCCCTTAGCTACAAGAATAGTACTACTACTCCCTTGATCAAGCCAAAGGAGTGGAAGACTCCTACAACAAATGCCAAATTCCCAAATGCAAGTGGTGCAAGTGCTAGCAAGGATGTGAAGAAGCCTTATGAGAAGGCTACACAACATGTGGGAGGTAACTCTCGAACTCACTTGAGTAATCCAATCTCTACTTCTACTCAATGCTTCAAGTATAAGGGTTATGGCCTTATCTCCAAAGATTGCCCTACCCAGAAAACTATGGTTCTTGTGGGTGACTTGGTCTATGAACAAGATAGTGAACCCGAGGAAGAAGAGGGAGTAGAGGATGATGAGAAAGGTGATGATGGGGAGGTTGCCATGGAGGAAGATGATGATGCCCATGCCTTCCTTGTTGTGAGGAGGAGTTTAGGAGCCATGTTTGTGGAGGATGTTGAGACTCTACAAAGGGAGAACCTCTTCCATTCTAAATGCCGAGTCATAGGTCTCATTTGTTCTATGATCATTGACTCGGGGAGTTGTGCCAATGTCATTAGCCAAACACTAGTTGCCCAATTGAAAATACCCACCCTAAAACACCCAAATCCTTATCGTTTGCACTGGCTTAGTGAGTGTGGTGACTTGAAGGTGGTCAAACAATGTATGATCAAGTTCAAGATTGGGAACTATGTGGATGAACACATGTTCGATGTTGTGCCTATGCAAGCATGCCACCTTCTCTTTGGAAGGCCTTGGCAATTTGATTGACGTGTGGTTCATGATGGCCATGGCAACACCTATACGGTTAAGCATGAGGGGAAAAAGTTCGTGCTCCAACCCTTAACTCCCAAACAAGTGAGCGATGATTACAAGCGGATGAGGGAGTTAAGAGAAGCGGCAAAGGCTAAGTCGGTTGTTGAGACTAGCCCTTTGTCCAAAAGCTTGGTGGTAATCCCACCATTTTCTACCGGTAGCATATGTGCCATGATGCAACCGGGCGAGGTCCTAAGAGGAAATAATGGCAACAAACTACTCATATGCCTAGTGCACAAAGGTATGATTCTTACCTCCGATCTTGATTTTTCTACTAACCCTTTGCCTAGTGTGTTTGAGAATGTTTTGAAGGATTTTGGTGACATGTTCCCGGATGAGATGCCGGATGGATTACCTCCCTTGAGGGGTATTGAGCACCAAATCGACTTTGTCCCGGGATCTCAAATCCCAAATAAGCCGGCTTATAGGAGCAACCCGGAGGACACAAGAGAATTGCAAAAGCAAGTTGATGAATTGCTCACTAAAGGCTTGGTGAGGGAAAGCTTGAGTCCTTGTGCCGTACCCGTGATCCTTGTTCCCAAAAAGGATGGCACTTGGAGAATGTGTGTTGATTGTCGGGCCGTGAAAAAAATAACGGTAAAGTACCGTCATCCCATTCCCCGACTTGATGATATGTTAGATGAACTAAGTGGTTCATGTGTTTTTAGCAAAATAGACCTTAGGTCCGGCTACCATCAAATCCGAATGAAACCCGGAGATGAGTGGAAGACCGCATTCAAGACCAAGTTTGGTCTCTATGAATGGTTGGTGATGCCCTTTGGGCTCACCAATGCACCTAGTACTTTCATGAGGCTAATGAACCATGTTCTAAAGCCATTCATCAACAAGTTTGTGGTCGTCTACTTTGACGATATATTGATCTATAGTAAATCAATAGACGACCATGTTGATCACCTTAGGCAAGTGCTTGAAGTGTTGAGAGCCGAAAAGCTCTATGCTAATTTTAAAAAGTGTGCCTTTGGTGTTGAGAAGGTAGTCTTTCTTGGGTTTGTTGTGAGTGCCCAAGGAGTGGAGGTGGATGAGTCTAAGGTAGAGGCCATACGTGATTGGCCTACTCCTACTACCGTGACTCAAGTGAGGAGCTTTCATGGTCTTGCTAGTTTTTATAGACGATTTGTGAAAGACTTTAGCTCCATTGCCGCTCCACTCACCGAATTGGTGAAGAAGGACAAACCTTTTGTTTGGGGAGAGCCTCAAGAGAAGGCCTTCCAAGAATTGAAAAGTAGGTTGAGTACCGCCCCTCTATTGCAATTGCCCGACTTCGGAAAGGCATTTGAGGTTGAATGTGATGCCTCAGGGGTGGGAATTGGTGGTTTTAATGCAAGATGGGAAACCCATCGCCTACTTTAGTGAGAAATTGAAGGGTGCATCTTTGAACTACTATACGTATGACAAAGAGATGTACGCCTTGGTGAGAGCTCTTGCTCATTGGCAACACTACCTTTGGCCTAGAGAGTTTGTGATCAAGAGTGACCATGAGTCACTCAAGCACCTTAGAGGACAAGAGAAATTGAACAAGCGTCATGCCAAGTGGATAAAGTTCATTGAGTCTTTTCCCTATGTTATCCAATACAAGAAAGGGAAAGACAATGTTGTGGCGGATGCACTTTCTCGGAAGTTTGCTCTAGCCACCACCCTAGCCTCCAAGCTCATGGGTTTTGAGAGCATTAAATTGATGTATGCTCATGACCCTAAGCTAAAGAGCATTCACGAAGCTCTTGAAAAGGGAGAAAGGGTTGAAAAATACCAATGGGTTAATGGATATATCTTTAAAAATGGTAAAGTGTGTGTTCCCGAGTCCTCTTGGAGGGAATTATTGATTCGTGAAGCTCATTGTGGGGGCTTGATGGGACACTTTGTGAGGAACAAGACCTTGGCCATTCTCATGGAGCAATTCCATTGGCCAAAGATGGGGGTTCAAGTTGAGAAGCTTTGCAAAAATTGCCTTGAGTGCAAGCATGCTAAATCTAAAGCTAACCCCCTTGGTTTGTATACTCCTCTCCCTGTGCCTACTAGTCCGTGGTTTGATATATCAATGGATTTTGTGATGGGCTTGCCATGGTCTACGAGGGCCATGATAGCATTTATGTTGTCGTGGATAGGTTCTCCAAAATGGCTCACTTCATTCCATGTAAGAAGTGTGATGATACACAACATGTTGCCTCTTTGTTCATTGATAATGTTTTAAAGTTGCATGGTGTGCCTCAAACCATTGTAAGTGATAGGGACACCAAGTTCCTAAGCCACTTTTGGAGGAGTTTGTGGGGTGCTCTTGGCACCAAGCTCTTGTTTTCTACGTCCCACCACCCACAAACGGATGGGCAAACCGAGGTGGTAAACCGGACTTTGGGTACTCTTCTTAGGGCCATGACCCGAGGTAAGGCCGGGACGTGGGTTGATAAATTGCCTCTTATGGAGTTTGCCTATAATCGTACTTTGCATAGCTTGATTGGCATGACTCCTTTTGAATGTGTGTATGGTTTTAACCCCTTGATTCCCCTTGATCTAACCCCTTTGCCAAGGGACATGGTTGCTAATTTTGAAGGGAAAAGCCGAGCAAAGGCTATGATTGAGCTCCATGCTAAAGCCAAGAAGAACTTGGAGGAAGCCTATGCCAAGGTTGCTTCCAAGAAGAACAAAGGAAGGAAGAAGCTTGAGCTCAAAAAGGAAGATTGGGTGTGGGTGCACTTCCGCAGAGAAAGGTTTCCAAACCTTAGGAAAGGGAAGTTGGCACCCCGTGGAGATGGGCCTTTTCAAGTGCTTTCCAAGATCAACAACAACGCCTATGTGATTGATCTACCCGGTAAGTACAATGTGTCATATACTTTTAATGTGACTGACTTGACCCCTTTTGATGTAGGGGATGGTGATGCCGGAGAAGAGGAAGCCATGGTTTCGAGGACGAAACCTTCTCAAGAAGGGGAGGATGATGCGGGGCATACCTCAAGGCCGTTCACTAGGAGTCAAGCTAAGTTGATTCAAGACACCCATCTTCACTTGACTTGGAGGGACATGGAAGGAGGCTCCGAGAGTAGCTCGAAGATCATGCTTTTGAGCACCATGGATAGAGGACCACTTGGGCTCCAAGGGGATCCATCCCAAGCTCATTTTGAGCCTCTTGCACAAGCTCCGGGATGAGGCGGAGTGCCTCACAGATGAGGCGGAGCGCCTACCAAAATCCAGAGAGTTGATCAGGAGAAGGCAGAGCGCCTCCCCCAGCTAGGCGGAGCGCCTCCAAAAATCCAGAGAGCTGGACTTCAGAATGCGGAGCGCCTCCCACTGTGACAGCATTGCGGGATTTTTATTACTTTTTGCATGAACTTCCAACTATAGCCCTGCGTGGCCTTATTTGTTTTAACCCACTTTGGGGGTATTTTAGACCTTTTATTATGACTAAGTGAAGCCTATAAATACTTTACTTAGCCTCCTCAAACATTAGCTTACCTTTGAATCTTATGAATGAAGAGTAGAGTTTATCTCTTTTTATGAAGAAACCCTTTCTTGGTTGCTTGAATTCACTAGAGGATCCTAGTTGAGTCTTGAACCGACACCCGATCATTCTACTTGCGAGTCCCGGGTGTGACTCGAGGGTGGTTGCATAGTGTAGGTCCTTCTAGACGCCGATTCGAGGGTATCTCGGGACAAGTTCCCCGGGGTTACTTCGAAGGGAGTTCGAGAAGTGTCTCGCTCTCCTATCATTCTTTGTTTTGTCGTATTGATCCTTATCAGTAGTTAAGAGGATTACCACTTTTGGAGCAGTTAATGAGGCATGAATATGAAGAAATGACTCGAGCAAGAACGACGTGACGACTCGAACTCGATAACAGTACTTTTAACCCCAAACAGGAACAATGAAGCTATGTATATATCTATTTTTTACTTAAATAAAACTGAGAGAATCCCTTTGTATATAGAATGCTGTAGTCTTTTATGATAGGAAAAACCTCCCCCCCTGAAAAATGAAGATAAGAATGTATATATACCTGATGAGTTAGGGTTTTTACCCTCTTTGTGAAATTCCAATAATCTCCAAAGATAGGCTACTTCCTTCACAAAATAAGGGTAAAACTTGTCCAAAATTCTCAGAATTTTTACAAGCTTTATCCTTACATGTGAAGAAGACAGTGTCGCAGGTCAAATTGGGTTTTCGCGGGTCGAAATGGGTCGAAAGGGGATGCGGGTGTTTTTTCTGAAAAGGGGGAAAATTGGTTAACTGGAAATATGCGCATATGTAATGTATATATGATGTTGCGTAAGTAGGCCTGAATTTAGGATTAGACACGAATTTAGCCTTTTATAGGGTAAATTAGGAAAATTGAGGTAATTGCAAGGGTGGATAGAAATTAGGCTACGCATTGCGAAATTTAGCCTTTTTCCTCAAATATTAATCAATTACATTTAATTTTCAAAATTGCCCTTTAGTTAAATAATTAGATATTTAATTAAAATTTTCGGGATAAAATTGGGTGTCAACAATAGTTGTGTTAAATGTTATGTTAATTTTTCTAGATTTACCGTCCTATTTAGCTATTTTAGCTAATTTATTGAGGTAGAAAATATTAGAAAAATTTGAAGAAATAGGATTCAATTATGAGTAATGTTTCATTGACTTTATGTGCTAATTGATTCATCTTACAAATTTTGTGTGTTAATTACTTGGTTAATTAGTTTCAAAATGACAATTAGTTTAGTCGAGTTTAAAAGGCCAATTAGTCTAATAAATCTGAAAGAAAGAAAAGCTAGCCCAATCTACTGTCTATCCCATTTCCTTATGACCCGGCCCATCCCTTTGTTTAAAAGCAAAAAATTGCCATTTTAGTCATTTTCCTCAAATATTCCTTCAGAACAAAGAGACCTTTGCCATTTGAGATCAGGTTGCCAGGAACCACCAGACCTCCGCCAAAACGAAAACCACCCCCTTTCTGATCAAGTAATACTTCTCCAGACTCACCGTGATCCCCTCTCCTCATTTTCGGAATTGATTTCCCAAAAACCTCACTGGTTGGGCGTAGAACGGGACTCAGAATCGGCGGAACTCCATTTTTTCGGCCAAGTTTTACATCCCCAGGTTTGTCTCGTTCTCCTATACATGTTTCCGAGCTTGATTTTGCAGGAAAGCCCCTCAATTTTCTCCTCTTACATTCTGCCTTATTTTCCCATTTGTCATCGTGGATGTGACTAATTTTGTGGTGGTAGGGAGAGGCTGTTTTAGTTGAATCAGTGGTGAAGTGGTGATGAATGAACTGTATTGGTTTGTTTTCATTCCAGCAGTGGTGTTTTTCTTAGCAAAATGATAGCGGGTTAAGCTTTGGCGAGGCGGTCGTTCGTGGAGGTGGAGTTGTGATGATTTGTTGTGGTGACGGGTAGTTCAGTGGTGATAATGACATGGTAGCGAGGGTATAGCGTGGCGAGGCAGTGATTGGGGCTGTTAGGTAGTGGTGGTATGTGTGTGATGATGAGTTTATTTTGTGTCTGTCCGCTGACAGTGGTGGTGAACGATGGTGGCAGCGATGTATGACAGTGATGATTGCCTGGTGTTAGGCGTGTGGTTATAGTGATGATTCGAGGACGCTGCAGTTTTGATGGCGTAGTGAATTAATGGCGACAATATGACTCAAGGCTATCCCGGTGGCATTGCCAAGGCTGTAGGGATAGCGATGCGAGAATGGCGATGGTGTTGATATTTAATTGGCATCAGTTAGAGATTAATCCTTGATTCCCTTTTTGTTTCCATTGTTTCTTTTGCCCTGATTACTAGTAATAGAAAACAGTGTTCATTAAATTCTTGTCATATGTTCAGATGTAGAATCGTGTATGTTTGTTCGAGTGTCAGTATAATGGATACATATTGTTTGTTATGTTCGGTTTGTTATTGCATTATTGTCAAACATGTCTTAGTAGCCGTCAGTTGAGGTTTTTGATATTATAATTGTCACTTACATTCAAATGGTGTTTGAAGTATGGTAATATGGAAAGAACATAATAGTGTAGTGTAAGATCCATTTCTAAGCATGTTCCGGGTCGTTCGGTTTGGGTTTCTTTTTACGCGGGTATTAACTATTAATGCGGGTATTAATAATGTGGGTATTAATAATGTGTGTATTAATAATGTAGGTATTGATAATGCGGGTATTAGTTATGTGGGGTTTAATAATGTGGGTATTATATAACGTAGGGATTATTTGTTGAATCAATGATATATTACAAATTACCAAAAAATATTATTAGTTAAAATATTTATTTACTCCTTAAATAAAATTTAGAAATATCCTTATTATTATGAGGGTTAATTTTGTCATTTTAAATTTTAATACCTGCATTATTAATACCCACATTATTAATACCACCTTCTACCCCGCATAAAATAATACATAGATTCCCGCATTAATAATGCGGGTATTAATAATGCGGAATATACAAAAACGCAACCAAACGTTGCACTAATTTTATGTGGGTATTAAAATTTCACAAAAACTAACCGAACGCTACGCTAAATTAACGCTAAGTTTTGTGCGGGTATTAATAGTTAATACCCCACACCGAACGACCCCTTAGTGTTTTAGTTTAAGCAAGAGTGTGATTTGTTTACATTGTATGAATTACATCTGTTGTGTATATATCATTGCTGCTTGAGTTTTAAGTTTACATGATGAGGAGAGCAAGAGCCATAGAGAGTTATGCTTTGATACTTAGCATGAATGTTGTCTAAACATGAATTTTGGCTTTGAATATGAAACCTTGAAATTTGGATGAATCTGCTTGTGAGTTGGAATCGATGTTCATATTGGGAAGTTCAAGTCTAAAATTCAGTTTTAAATGTCGTTTTGAGCATAGAGTTTTAAGTAAATACATAAAGAATTCAAGTTTGCACTTTGTTTTTTTGTCTTAAAGGCGTATGAGGGAATGAATAAGTGTGATTGTAGCTTCCTTTTAGACTTTAATTACACTTGATCAGGTATGTTTGGTTGTGGATTTTAGTCCATTTAGCTTAAGTTCTGAATTAATATTAGTTTGGACTGGGAGCTAGAATTTAGTTAAGAATATGGATTGTGTTTGGACTTTAGCAAGTCCAAGTTTAAAGAATTCAGATATTGTAATCATAAGATAAGAGTCAAAAATCAAATATAAGAAAGAGTGTGGACAGCTTTTAAAAAAAAGTTTCTTTGTCCTTTTTTGCTATTTTTGTGCAAGCTTAGGCATGCCAAATAAATGTTCAGAAAGGTAAAAAATATGGGCACATGGGTGTGTTTTTCACCCAACTTTTACACTCCTCATTTGGTCTATTTAAGAGGCTATCCCTTCACTCTTTAAGGGACCTAGACACATCAGAGAAAAGAACACTTTCATATCTGAAAAAATACATTCACTAGTAAAAAAAATTCAGATCTGAGAGCAATACCAGTTTATTTTTTTTAGGGAAAAATGAGTCACTCTTGAGAACAAAAGAAAAAAAAATAGTAGAAATTGGAAGAAAAAGAAAGAAAGAGTTAGAATGTAAGGTTTTAAAGTTTGAAACTTTTTGAGTTTAAGGGGTCGTTGCTGTTGCTATTTCTTGCTGGTGTTGGTGTGTTTGGGCTGGCTATTTGGTCTCCAAAGTTGCTGAGTTGGCTAGTTTGAGCCTTGCTTAGTTTGAGTTTCATCACTCTAGGTATTTTTCTGTTTTAAATATTGTAAGAATTTACTGCTGTTTGTGAATGAAATATTGCACGTTAAAAGGTTCAAACTTGATGAGATTATTCAGTTTATCACTTTAAGAGTTGCTGGAAACGAAATAGTTGCTAAATATTTTCATGTCCATGTTTGCTTTACTTAAAAATATCCACACCCTTTGACATGAGTAATTGTATATGAAAGGGAAGGTCTACAAGTTTGTTAACTAAAGTTGGACAAGCTTATGAACTATGTAGCTTGGTAACACATACACAAAGTAGACAAAGTAGGACCTTAATTTGAACTAGTAAATCCAGTCAAATCTGAAGTAGGTTAGGTAAAAAGCCTATTGAATACAAATGACTCAATCTTTTAAACGTTAGTGTAATCTGAGTAACCTGGAATAAGAGTGGGTGTAACTTTGTTTGAAAAGTGATTAAGAGAGATTTTCGTAACTCAGCGTGATTCACGACACGTATTATGTAAAATGACTAACCAAAAGCAATCAGATAACTTTGTCCAAACTCGATTAGGCATAAATATAAGTATGATTCGTTATCTGCTTATTAGGAAAACCAAAAGAAATTTAAATTGAAAAGTCGATTTATTCTAAAGTATACCCCGCGGGCTACTTGGTTCGAAAATCAAAGCGTAATAAATAATTTTGTAATAAACCACAAAAATAATTCACAAGAGTCGAAAAACGTCAATAAAGCAATTGTACCCAGAACTCTGACGCAGAGCATTAAACGAGTCAAGGGTGTTCTTGGTACACCTCTTTTTTTGACTTGGCACACATTTAACTTGTCAAGTGGCGACTCCAAAAATCTCTAAACAATTTGTGTACTTAAAACACCTAGTCATCGCTCTTTAAAACATCATTATCTTTTAAGTTAAAAGAGATCGTGACAGCTTGGCGACTCCGCTGGGGAAGAAAGTAAAAATTGAGAGCCTCAGGCTTTAATAAATTATCGCCTTTCGGCTTGTGAATGTTGTTTGTTGTTTGTTGCCATGTTTTGAATGTTATTGCTTTGATATTGTTGGACTGTATATAAAATTGTCTTCTCTCGCACACCTCTGAGTCTTCTAGAACACGTGCACACTGGCACTTTACCAGTATTGCCTGCGGCATCTAGGACTTTCTTACTATATTACTCATGATTTAGGAGGAAAGTGTGATGGGATTTTAGCCGGACACACTATTTCCAGATGGCCTTGACGTGCTTTCCGCCCAGCTAGTCCACCGGGTTCTTATGCCAGTCTAGACACCGAGTCTGTTGCGTCACCTAGAGTTAAACCTTTAGGCCCAATTATCTGCATCATATCTGACTTACTGAGATGAGGTACACTGGTGCCGCACTTGTCTAGATTGACCTGTGTGTTTCAAGATGGGCCCGCGTCCCGAAAAGAGATGTCATTAACATCTTATGTGTTGCATTTGTTCTAGAAAGAAGGTTGTTATGCTGACCGATTACCAGTGACCGTGGTTAAAAAAAGCATAAAAAAAATAAAAGAAATGGGGTTCAGTCCCATGTCTAAAAATATATTTTAGTTGTTATTTTACGCTGTTATAATGACAAATTTTTTTAAGAACTTTTAGGGTCTAATTTTGTGTCCGGGTTTGGTCTCAAGTATTAGTAAAGATTTTTCGTCATAGTTTTGCACCGTTATAATGGTGAAATTTTGGGACCCTTTTCTGCTGGAGTCGTGTCCAAGTCAAGTCCATATTTTTTAAAGTAATTTATCGGGGTTTTACGCCGTCATAATGGCTAATTTTTTGAACCAATTTTGCGTCTAATTCGTGTAATATTTGTTGCTATTGTGTCGTCATAATGGTCAGATTTTGTTTCAAAAAATAAAAAAATTGTCACCATCCTTGTGTTGTCGTAATGTCCGATTTCGTATAAGAAAAAAATGGTTTGTTTTATAATCCGTTCGAATCTCGGATTGAGTCTTAATTTTTCATTAAACAAAAAATTTTATTTTAGGGTCCCACTTTACTTTGTATTGTTCAAGGTCAAAACAGGGTACAGACGATAAATTGCAATTAGCTAAGTTGTATTTTGCGTCATCCTCGTGGAATAATCTGACTCTGCTAAAATATCAAGTCTCATTATTTTCACCGTCTGGGTGTACTGCCCAATGTTGTGTCTGTATATATTTTTTGACTCGTGCATCATGTCAAGCATTTTATTTTCAGTTTGTCTAGTGTCGTTTTTCAAAGTTACGCTTGTTGAGTCAGAAAAATAGGTAAAGAAATGAAAAAAAAATCATCCAAGTACATCCTTGTTCTAATTATGTGCCAGTTACAATTTTGTTCTGAGTTTGCTCAAGCTACGTAGCAATCTTTCGGGGATATGATCGGTACACTAGGTTTACGACGTTAACCATTTTGGGATGACGCATAACAATCTTAGGCCGTGACCTGTGATTCTTTTGCGCTAACCTGGTTTGTTTGCATACTAGCTTTGGAATTTGGAGATTTGGTACGGAATTCTGGCATCATTCAAAACATACACAACAGGATCAAAGGAACTCGTTACCATGTCTTCTAACGAGGGAAATTTTGAGATCGACCCTCATGAAATCCTGGCACTTGAAAATGAAAGTTGACCGAAGAGGTCAAAAATCTGAAACAGTTGGTGGCTGATATATATATCGCCATGACCACGGGAAAAGCTTGTCCTACCATGCCAGTTAGTCTTTCAGGGCATGCCTCAAATGTATTACATCAGGCACAAGGCCCTACAGCTAAGGACCTGCAGTATTCTCCTGACGCTCCCTACTATAGCACAACAAATGTTCTGAGAACCTCCACAACAAATGTTCTGAGAACCTCCACAACAAATGTTATGAGAACCTCCACAGTGTGTCCTTCGGCACCACTACCTCCGCCCAAACAGAGGTGTACTTAATCCCTAGTCTCTCTTCTACCATTCACAAGCTTGGTTAGGACAGAGAGTCTTGGGAAGAAAGCGGAAAGAGAACGAGGTCCAGGAATGAGGGATGAGGAACGGTACAAATAACCTCACTCATGCCCTCGAGCCTCACAGAAGCATCATTCGCAAAACTATCCTTTACAAAATACAAAATATTCCATTCCTCCACTCCAAAAAACGCGACCATATGCTCCAAAAACTGCATATCCGCAATGGCACGCGCCAGCCCCACAGCCCACATACCATAGTCACCAAGCTCCACATAATCAATATCGGACTCCACCAGAATTTCCATATCGATCAAGGAGACCCTCTACTTTCGTCCCAAGACCCGAATACAAGAAGGCGCGCTAAGAGAAAAAGAGAAAGCTTATGCCAATCGGAGAATCTTACTCTACTGTCTTCGAGAAGTTGCAGGCTTTGGATATGTTGAGGCCGGTCTATGGGAACATGCATCCCATGGGAAAGGTTGATTATTCTCACCGATGTGCTTACCATTCAGGCACATCTGGGCATGACACAGAAGATTACCATGATGTGCATATGGTGGGTATGGTATGTGGAAAAGATTTGAGAGCTGAATCTGCAATGCCGATAGTACCTGTTGGTGATGTGTCAATTAGGGCTAACAAAATGCTTGTGATAGTGAATTGTGTTTCTGAAATTGTGCCAAGGGTGACGGACGGAGTAAGGGTTAATGAAATAGAGAGAAGATGAACTCGTCCCTCCAGAAGCCAATTCCTCATATTTCTCGGTCATTCATCAGTCCCCAAAAAGTGAAGTCTACCCCAATGAGAGTTGGAGAAAATAAGGCAAAGCTGAA
This sequence comes from Petunia secreta, assembly GCA_029990175.1. Taxonomy (NCBI): domain Eukaryota; kingdom Viridiplantae; phylum Streptophyta; class Magnoliopsida; order Solanales; family Solanaceae; genus Petunia; species Petunia secreta. Next base: position 29,969,953 of record JARKIP010000003.1, read on the forward strand.
GATGTTGCCAGATACTGGGAATTTCTTCGATATTAGCATGGTACATCTTGGAGAAGGGCTCAAGAATACATGAAACACAGGAAAACTGGCCCTGACCTGCAACTGAGTGACTGTGAAATGTTGTAGCTTGTTTTGCTAATCTTTCTGTGCGCTTGGTTATTTTAAGGGTTGTAACCCAAGTGCATTTATTTTACTTGTTTTGATGTTCAAACCCTCATGTCTTTAATTCAATGTATCTCAACATTATGTCTCTTATTTTCTTTCTTGGTCTTGTTTCCTTAGTATTTTTTTTTTAATGTTTTGTCGGCCTTAATAACATGACATGCGTGTGGAATTTACATTTTGATCTAAACACGTGCTCTGACATTTTGAGCTATCTGAGTAGTAAAGAGGGATAAAAGAGGGAGTGAAATAATTTGGGAATTGATCAATAGTCATCCGATGAGGGAGGTGTGCGGAAAGTTTAAATCGAGCTAGGTCTCTCCCGCTGAGGTTGAAATATTATTTTGGAGAATCTTTTTGGAGCGGAAATCAAGGATATTGCATGACTCAGGGGCGATTCATTGTGTTTTATATCATGTGTGAGGCATTCTCGGGTCGGGATTATGAACAATTTTCGTTTCTTCTACCCAAACACTATATAAATTTGCTAGACCTTTTGAGCTTTGTTTTGTGTTTTCTTTGGCCTACCCTCCCTTAGAGTCAATTTGATGTGATTAAAAATAAAATAAAAAAGAAAAACAACAACAAAAATTTACCATTAAGTGGTAGAGCTACGTCTGACCTGATTGCTCTCAAAAGGGTATGTAGGCAACCATTCAGGTGCGGTCATAATAGGAAAAGTTCATTTTTCCCCTATCTCATATCGAAGCAAAACTTGCCTCCAAGTTTGCGGCCAATGTCAAAGGAAATTCAAAACCCCAACGTATGCTAAACAGGGCCAGAAGTTTGTTTTTATTATAAGATAAAAATAAAATAAAAATAAACTTCTATGTTGTTGTATCACTTATTTACATGTTTCATGAGATGTTCGTCTTATCAGTCTCGAAATCGAGAAAGAAACTCAAAGTGCCCCAATATATCCTAAACTGAGGCAGAAGTTTGTTTTTTAGTTTTCAAAAGAAAGGGGGAAAAAGTCAAATCCCTTATACTTTCATTGTGTTCATCTCGGGGGATAATCTCAATATCCCTTATGTTTTCATATCAGAAAATTCAAAAGATAATTCCTCAATTTTCAATAAACTGGGGCTACAGATTATTGTTATTTTAAAAGAAATGATTCTAAGAGTTGCAACATTTACCAAGTCGTTTCATGAGATTCTTGCATACCGCTTTTCATGCAAAAGTGAAAAATCAACAAAAAAAAAGAGAGAAAAAAATTCCCAGTTTGCCGAAACTAGGACAGAAGGTTGTTTTATTTTTAAAGCGGTAATTTCAAAAGTGGTAATGTTCATCCAGCCGTCTCATGAAACGTTTCTCGTCTTATATTTTTTCTTCCTAGCCTAATCAAATCCCACATCACGATCCAAATAAAGACCCTTCTGCCGATGATTGAGAATATCAAGCTGAAAGGGGTATCAAAGGGGAAGTTTCGCACTGCAAAGTCGCATTCTTATAAGGTCGACAATCGCATTTAGGAGATGGGAGCACCAAGGTCATTAGAGGAGAAATTGTCCAAAAAATCAAGATAAAGGCCGAAATTAAAGAAAGAAAAGAAAGACGAGCAGAGCAGCAAGGAAAGATGGGAGGTCAATGGGGAAAGAGCGAAAAAATGAAAAAAGAAAAAAAGAAAGGAAAAAATGAAGTCTTATTGGTGAAAAGCTGATGCGCCACAAGACAATAGAGGGGTAAAAGATTAAAGAAAGAGGCTAGTTGGTGAAAAATCCGAGGGGCACTACTAGTCGAATGAGGGTTGTTATAGTTGTAAAATTTGGTTTAAGAAGGATTGTCAAATCAGGGGCAAGTTCAAGGATGGATCGGGTAGATGGATCAAGAGTTGATTCTAAGTGCATGTCATGTTTACTAAAGTCGTCGTTTCACCTTCAAATAAATTTCTTTTTTCCTTCTATGGCCATCTTCATACGATGCCCCTTCTTTGAAATCTTCACTTCGCCTTTTGTATATTTTTCTTATCCTTTCTTCCTATGGTTAACATTCAAACGAGCAAAGAAAGTTTTACAAGACTTGCTTACAAGTTTCATAGTTGTACTAGAATAAGTCAGGACCAACCTTGATAATTGGAGCCCAACACCGAACATTGATTAAAGAATGACACACAAAGGATCGTACCATGATAGAGATCATCAAAGGATAGGCAAATTCAAAATGCAGTTAAAATTTCAAATCAAAGCTTGTCCGAGCAGCACTTTCAAGTTTTCAACAGTCAAAGCCCGCCCGAGCGGCAATATTAAGTTTTCAGCAATTTCAACATTTAAGTCAAAGTCCGTCAACACGGCAATTTCTACATTCAAGTCAAAGCCCGCCCAAGCGGCAAATTCAATTTTCAAGTCAAAGCCTGTCAAAGCGACAATTTCTACATTCAAGTCAAAACCCGTCTAAGCAGCAATTTCTACTTTCAAGTCAAAGCCCGCCCGAGCGGAAATTTATACTTTCAAGTCAAAGCCTGCCCGAGCGGCAAATTCAATTTGAAGTCAAAGCCCGTCACAACTGCAATTTCAACTTTCAACTCAAAGCCCGTCACAGTGGCAATTTCAACTTTCAAACCGAAGCTTGTCAAAGCGGCAATTTCAACTTTCAAGTGAAAGCCCATCAAATCGGAAATTTCAACATTCAAGTCAAAGCCTGTCAAAGCAACAATTTCAACTTTCAAGTCAGAGCCCGTCAAAGCGGCAATTTCAACAATCAAGTCAAAGCCCATCAAAACGGCAATTTCAATTTTCAAGCCAAAGCCCGTCAAAACAACAATTTTAACTTTCATATCAAAGCTTGTCCGAGCGGCAATGTCAATTTTTCAAGACCCACTTGGGTTGTGGTAGTTGCAGACCAGTTTATCAGCGTAGGAAACATGAAGACTTAGTTTAGGAAAAACTGTAATTTTACATTTCGAAGTTGTATGTTCATTTCATTTGTAAAAACAATGACCACCAGCTAGCAACCAGTGACCAGCAAGAAGTAACCAGCAACAACAGCCTCAATGTGTTAGAAGTATCTTGTGTCAGTCTAGTTAGTCTAGAAGCATCAGGTGTCTAATTCAGTGTGTCTAGAAAGTGTTTAGTGTTAGCTTAGAGAATCTAGAAGAGTCTTGTGTCGGTATGAATGCGGTACTCCAAACTACCGTACGTGACGAACTACACTGACCTGATTCCTTAGTCCTGGGATACGTAGGAAACCTTGTAACTAAGGTACGGTCACCATTTTGAAGAGCATGCTCTTAGCTAGAACAAAAAATCCAAAATTAGATGTCGGTTGCGTCTTTGTCCGAAAACTCTTCGTGTTCTCGAACAAAAAGGGGCAGCTGTAATCACCTAATTTGGTACAAAATACAAAAATTATGTAAAATAGTTGTGTTAAATGTTATGTGAATTTGCTATATTACCATCTTATTTAGCTATTTTAGCTAATTAATTGGGGTAAAAAATGTTAGAAAATTTTCAAAACACAGGATTCAATTATGAGTAATATTTAATTGACTTTATGCACTAATTGATTCATCTTACAAGTTTTGTGTGTTAATTACTTGGTTAATTAGTTTTAAAATGACAATTAGTGTAGTCTAGTTTAAAAGGCCAATTAGTCTAATAAATCTGAAAGAAAGATAAGCTACCCCAATCCATTGTCCAGCTCATTTCCTTGTGACCCAGCGCATCCCTTTGTTTAAAAGCAAAAAATTGCCATTTTAGTCATTTTCCTCAAAATTTCCTTCAGACCAAAGAGACCTTTGCCATTTGAGATCAAGTCACCGGGAACCACCAGTCCTCCGCCACCAATGACGGAAACCACCCCCTTTCCGATCAAATTATACTTCCCCAGACTCGTCGTGATTCCCTCTCCTCGTTTCCAACATTGATTTCCCAAAAACCTCACTGGTTGGGCGTAGATCGGGACTCAGAATCGGCAGAACTCCATTTCTTCGACCAAGTTTTACATCCCCATGTTTGTCTCGTTCTCCTATGCGTGTTTTCGAGCTTGATTTCTCCTGAAAGCCCCTCAATTTTCTCCTCTTAAATTCTGCCTTATTTTCCCATTTGTCGCCGTAGTTGTGACTGTTTTGTGGTGGTGGGGAGAGGCTGTTTTAGTTGAATCAGTAGTGAAGTGGTGATGACGGGACCCTGTTGGTTTGTTTCCATTCTAGCAGTGATATTTTGCTTAGCAAAAAAAAAAAAAATAGCTGGTTAGGCTTTAGCGAGGCAGTTTGTCGTGGAGGTGGAGCTGTGATGATTTGTTGTGGTGACGGGTAGTTCAGTGGTGATGATGATATGACAGCAAGGGTGTAGCATGGCGAGGCAGTGACTGGGGCTGTTGGGTAGTTCTGGTGTGTGTGTGTGATGATGAGTTTATTTGGTGGATATCCCGCTGATAGTGGTGGTGAACGATGGAGGCAACGATGTATGACAATGATGATTGGCTAGTATTAGGCGTGTGGCTGTTGTGATGATTCGAGGATGCTGGAGTTGTGATGGCATGGTGAAGCAATGGAGAGAGTATGCGTCAAGGCTGTCCCGATGGCATTGGCAAGGCTGTAGGGGTAGCGATGCGATAATGACACTGGTGTTAATGTTTAAGGTTTGGCATCAGTTAGGGATTAATCTTAGATTCTCTTTCCATTTCCATTGTTTCTTTTGCCCTGATTACTAGTAATAGACAACAGTGTTCATTAAATTCTTGTCATATGTTCAAGTGTAGAATCGTGTATGTTTGTCGAGTGTCAATATAATATGATACATATTGTTTGTTCCGTTCAGTTGGTCATTGCATTGTTTTCAAACATGTTTTAGTAGTCGTTAGTTGTGTTTTTGTAATGGTGTAAGTGTCACTCACATTCAAATGGTGTTTGAAGTATTGTAATATGAAAAGAACTGGATAGTGTAGTGTAAGATCCGTTTCTAAGCTTGTTACTATTTCAATTTAACCAAGAGTGTGATTTGTTTACTTTGTATGAATTGCATCTGTTATGTATATGCAATTACTGCTTGAGTTTTAAGTTTATATGATAAGGAGAGTAAGAGCCATAAAGAGTTATACTTTACTACTTTTCATACCCACATTTTACTTAACTCAGAGCGAGTCAAGACTCGGGTTTGACTTGGTAACTCGGCTGAGTTAGAAATTGGAGTCGCCACCTAATATAAATTTCTAAGGTGTATTAAGTCACCTAAATGTCTAAGGTCGGGTCTTTTGTTCAACATGTTCAATTCCAGAGATTCGAGGGTAAGAAGTCCATGTGACTCGGGGAAGGAGGTGTTATGCATTTTCCCAAGTCCTACAAAAAGTGCTTCCCGCCAGAGCAATTAATTTTGGGATGTCTAATAAGTTATAGATAAATATTAAATCATGTTCACAAAAGTATATTTTTAACCTGAGAGTTCAAATCAAAATTAGTTGCGCAATTGAATCTATTTATGCAAAACAATAGATATGGGCAACAAGTACATGATATTGGGCCTTTAAATTTGCAGGAACGGCCTAGCCCTATGCCTAATCGCACATTTAGCCTCATATTTGCAAACATATATTCAACAGGGCTAATATCGCAAGGGATGGTTCAATTCAATTTTTTTATGCAATTTTCAGTGTCCACTATAGCCTTGCAGAAATAAACAAATTTTACGAAAATGGCTAGTTTTGACGAAAGACATTTCAAATTTTGTTTCAAACCGAGTTAAGGTTATTTTTGAAATAACATGCTAGCCATTTAGGGTCGGTATTACTTGACATTAATTTTCGAGCCCTAACCTTAATGGCTATTTTGTTTTAGGAGTTATTGTAAAATATGTATATAAGAAGGGGGGCTGCATTGGAAATAGGTCACGAAAAACACACAAGAATGCATAAAGGGGGTGTCGCACATAGCATATACATATATAGGCATGTAAATACATGATAATATGTGTTAAGCTTTATAAAATACATAAAAATACTTGTATAGTTGACCCCAATAACTTATAACCCTTATATATTATTAGATTAGTGTATAGGAGCTTAAAGTTTGTTAAAGATTGGTTTAAGCACATAAAGGGCCAGATTTAAAATAAGTATTAGGCCCATATTATTTATGTAAACAAAGGGGCAGTTTAATTTGCAAAAGCAGTCACAGAATAGGCAAAGGTTACACATTCAGCCCATATCGTTGAAATTTCAGATTTTACACAGAATAACCTACTTCAAATGTTATGATTTATGTTTTAAGACCTGCATATACTAGTTACATTGTAATAAAGTAGTGTTATCATGTCCAGACTCTAATCGAAAACATGTAAATCTAGAATTTGAACTTTCAAATTAACATATGGTTTTATTTCTTATCCAGCAATTGTCATGCGAGTTTTAGGCAGTAAAATGTCATGATTTTAGATGAGTAATGCAGCACGTAGGAGAGAAGGATAGTAATGGCCCTAGGTAGCCCAAATACACAGTTCACCACTGTGCAACCTGTGTTTAATGAAAAAATACAGATAGGGGAGATCCTAGCAAATGCAAATACATAGGGGGAGACTAGAAGAAATAAAGAAAAGGATAAGAATGGTGCCCTGTGTACACTCCCAAGGCTATCACATATGCTATAAAATAGAGGTTAGTGGGGGGGGGGGGGGGGAGGGGAGGGGCAAAAGAAATCCCCAAAACAAAAGCACGTAAGAGCAGAGATCACACCAAGAAACTCATATGCATAGGCAGTTCAAATATAAGGATAAGTAAGGGTACATGCTGTGTCTGTTTACCTTGTTACTAAATCAGAAAAAAGCAGAGGGTAGTAGTGCAGATAGTACCAAGCTTTTCCCAGAAAAATACCCAGAAAGAGTGAGAGGAAATCCCAAAGGTGAGGACACAATGTTTTGCCTTTGTTCTTTCAGATTTTTTTTTTTTTTTTTTTTTTTTTTGTATCTTGAGTGTATGCTTGTGAAATATGTGTAAGTGAAAAGAAGACAGGTTTATATAGTTGTAGGGAGTAGAGATTTTGAAATCAAACGGGTATAGTATACAAGGTAAAAAAATATTATTTCAAAGAATAAAGGAGACACTCTTAGGTGTTTCTCCCAAAAATAGACTAATCAGCCCCCCATAATCAAGGAAAACAGAATCACTATCAGTTAACTCCCTCCCCTTTAACTTTAACATTGTCTAGGTTCACAACTGGTGGTACAAACACAATTGAAATTAAAAAAAAAATCAATTAGTCACCTTAACAAGATTTCAGTCAGCATTTAATTTGAAAATTTGTCAATTACCATAACCGACTACCAATCACCAATTCAAATTAAGCCCAGCCGATATCCCTCCAGTTATGTCTAAATCAAATCCTTCCAGCTTTCAACTTAGATAAGCTATGTGATCTTACATTTTATCAAAATAAAAGGTCAAAATACACAGTCAAAGATGAATACATTGTCGAGGGACTCAAGTTATATCTCAGTAATGGTGATAAGGAACATAGGCCTAGAGAGTGTCAATTTCAGTGCATATAAACAAATCAAGAATAAGGTTCCACTTGGCCTAGTGAATTAACAGTGAAATTACTAATCATGCTATCCCTCACCTTAATTAGTTGACTAATAACAATTAGCAATGTTACACTCAGATGAAATTAGGCAAATTTTGGCATATGAACAAGTACCATTGCTAAAATAGTGAAATAAACCAAGACTGACGATTTTGTGAACTTTATGCTAATTAACCAATCGATCGATCCTGTTTACATGCCAAAAGACTAGGCAATTTCAAATTTAACATCATTTAGGCCCAGAAAACAATTAGAAAATAAAAGATTTTAGGATTACCTATTTGTACAAATCGGGTCAAGGTTAAATCGACCTCCAATAAATATGCAGAGGGGCCTTCCTCTCATCACGATAGTCATGTTCAGATTTTTTTCAGGCACCACCGACGTTTCCTCTCCGGCGACATAGACGAAATCGAGTCAAGGACCAACCATTTTGACTTCTTTATCAAACCAGGGCATAATTATAGGGGTTTTGTAGCGGAGAGTGAGAGGAACTCTAGGGTGTAATTTGTTTCTTGTTTCACCGGCGATAATGGCCGGAAAATGGCCATGATAGGGCGTCATTAGGGTTAAGAGTGAGAGAGAATATAGGAGAGGGGCGGCTGGTGCGTGAGGGGGAAATGAGGGGACTTCACAGGGTTTGTGGGGCTGGGATGTAATTAAAAAAGGAAGTATAGTTTTTAGCCGTTTGATTAGACGGGTTGAAGGCCAGGATGAGCCACCTCGACATGGATAAGTGAGGCATGAGGTGTATACATATACGTGGATAAAAGAATATATTGAGTGTATAAATATGTATAAATGCCTAAAAATGTATAGAAAACTGTATAAAAATACTTGTAAAATTATAGAAAATCAGAAACTTAATTTTGAGAGCTGGATAGCTAGGGAAGCTTATTATTTTAAATTTTTTAATAATTTAGGCAATTTTGCTAAAATAGGAATAAATATAAGAAATTGTAACTGAACGTGCGAATTTTGTAAAATAGCCGTAGCTTGTGCTAGTTTTTTTTTTTTCAAATTTTAAATAGCCTAATTGATGTGTTTATGCTAAATAATAATTTTTAATAAGGGTGAGTGCAGGTAATTGTGTAGTTATCAGTACAATTTCATCTGAAGAATGGCTATTGAAATAGGAGGGACAAAATTAGGTGTCAACAGCTGCCCCTCTTTACCGGGGGATGATGAAAGAGTCTTCGGGCGAAGACGTTGACGGAATGACTAATTTTGTTGCGACCCTCGAGGAGTGTTTATGGATTATGAGAGTCAGCGAGTGCCAGATCGTAATGTTTTGCATTGTCGGATTGTATGTCCTGCAGTAAAAGTGAGTGTTGCGAAAAACAATGTATATGTAAATGTATAAGTAGACTTTCCTATTTGTTGGACCGTCTTGCAAATATTTCTCATCATCTGCATGTGTTTTCATCATGCTGGGTTGTATACCTCTTCATTATGATAAATTGTCCACCACACACTATGCCGTTCTTTCATCGGGCTGTCTACCCTTTGTCATATTAATCCTTTCACTAGGTTGTCTACCCTCCAGGCTGTCTACCTCTTATCATGCAAACCTTCACATCGTGCAGTCTACCCTCTGTCCTGCCAAACTTCTCACAGGGCTGTCTAACCTCAGGGATGTCTACCCTTCGCCATGCAAAACTTCACATCGCGCTGTCTACCCTTTGCCATGCCAATTTTCTCACAAGGTTGTTTACACTTTGCCATGCCAAACTTCACAATGGACTGTCTACCCTCTGTCGTGCCAAACTTCTCACAAGGCTATCTACCCTCAGAGTTGTCTACCCTTTGCCATGCCAAGCTTCACATCGAGCTGTCTGCCCTCTGTCATGCCAAACTTCTCACAGGGCTATCTACCCTCAGGGATGTCTACCCTCAGGGCTGTCTACCCTCCGTCATGCCAAACTTCTCATACAGTTGTCTACCCTCAGAGCTGTATACCCTTTGCCATGCCAAAATTCAGATCGGGCTGTCCACTGTCTATCATACCAAACTTCTCACAGGGTTATCTACCTTCAGGGCTGTCTACCCTTTGCCATGCCAAACTTCACATCAGGTTGTCTACCCTCCGTCATGCCAAACTTCTCACAGGGCTGTCTAGCCTCAAGGCTGTATACCCTTTGTCGTGCCAAACTTCACATTGGGCTGTCTACCCTTGTCATGCCAAACTTCTCACAGCGCTTTCTACCCTCTGGGCTATCTACCCTGCAAAATAAAAACATGGTGAAAGGAAGCTAAATACCTTCTTGTCGGGAGATGTTTACCTGTCGTGTCGAGCTGTGTACCCTGGTGCCTGTGTTCAAAGAAAGATTTGTGAGTTGCGCGAGGGGGATGGTTTAGTTTTTACATTCTTCGCTTGCTTTGTGCCTGCTTATTTCGGATGCCGGGACCTCGGTCGAGCTGATAGGGATATATAAAGAAATAAATAATGTAAATATTTTGAAAAAGCTTTTGTATGAAGAAAGTATTTTATTCCATTGAATCGTAAACCGCATTGTGTAAGATCATGGTCATTGTTCTATGATTATTCCAAGATTCTCCACTAAATGAATTTTGATGGGGTCCTCAAAATTCTGGCCCAGTTTCTTTATTTTGAAATTTTTGAGAGGGTCTCAAAAATTTCTGCTCCAGTGTCAATTCTTATCTGTCCTTTCGGAATTTTTGAGAGTTCCTCAAATATCAGCCCCAGTGTCTGCTTCACGGGAAAATGAATTTTTGTATTTATGCGACCGAACCTTGGGTAGGTTGCCTACATATCCCACTTGGGGAATCAGGTCGTAACGTAGTTCCATATTACATGATATATTGTAGAATAGTAAAAAACCATTAACTAATGCAAGCTCTTAGACATAGTATCTTTTAACAACATCTGCGTTGATTGGTTTCGGCCAAACTTCCGCATCCATCTCTGCCAGTATTAGTGCTCCTCTAGTTAGAACCCGGTGGACCATGTATGGCCCTTGCTAGTTTGGCGCAAACTTGCCTTTTCTTGGTTAGGGAATATCTTTTTCAGCACTAATTGCCCAGATTCGAAAGACCTTTCTCGAACTTTCTTATTAAATGCTTTAGTCATCCTCCTCTGATATAATTGCCCATGACATATTGCATTAATTCTCTTGCCATTGATGAGTGCTAGCTGCTCCATCCTCTCTTTGACCCATTCGGTGTCTTTCAATTGTGCCTCTTGAATGATCCTTAGAGATGGTATCTCGACCTCTGCTGGTATCACTACTTCGGTGCCATACACTAACAGGTAAAAAGTGGCTCCCGTTGATTCTCTCACTGTGGTGCGGTACCCTTACAAGGCATAGGGTAAGTTCTTATGCCATTGTTTTGAATTGTCTGTCATCTTGCGCAGTATTTCTTGATGTTCTTGTTGGCTGCCTCGACTGCTTCATTCATTTGAGGTCTATATGGAGTGGAATTACAGTGCTTGATCTTGAAGTCTTCACAAGTTGCTTTCATCAAGTCACTATTGAGGTTAGACACATTGTCAGTGTTGATTGGTTCACGGATGCCAAATCTACAGATCATCTTGTCACGAACGAAATTTCCTACCACTTTCTTTGTCACTGACTTGTACGATGCGGCTTCCATCCATTTCATAAAGTAATCAATAGCCGCCACTATGAAACGGTGACTGTTTGAAACGGTGGGTTCGATAGGTCCCATGACATCAATTCACCAGGCAGCAAAGGGCCAAGGTGATACCATAACATTCAACTTGCTGGGAGGTACTCGAATCATGTCTCCGTGGACTTGGCATTGATAACATCTCTTTGCGTGCTTTATGCAATCATGCTCCATTGTCATCCAAAAATGTCCAGCCCTTAATATCTTCTTTGCGATCACAAAGCTATTCATGTGCGGGCCGCACGTCCCAGAATGTATTTCTTCCAATAATCTCGCAGCATCTTTGGCATCTACGCATCTCAGCAAGCCTAGATCAGGTGTTCTTTTGTATAATACTTCACCGTTAAAAAAGAAACCATTTTCCAATCTCTTTAATGTCTTCTTTTGAAGGTTTGTTGCATCTTTTGGGTAAGCGCCATCTTTGAGAAATCTCTTGATGTCATAGAACCAAGGCTGTCCATCCAATTGTTCTTCGACATGATAACAATATGCCGATTGTTTTCTTACCGCCACGGGTATTGAGTCAGTATAGTCCTTGTCAGGATGCTTGATCATGGAAGATATGGTGGCCAAGGTGTCTGCGAACTCATTTTGTAGCCTAGGTACATGCCGGAACTCTATTTTGGCGAACCTTTGCTTCATCTCCTTTATGCACTCAAGGTACGGCAGTATTTTGGAATTCTTTGTCGTCCATTCTCCTCAGACTTGGTGAATCAAAAGTTCAGAGTCCCCAATTGCCAATAGCTCTTCTATGTTCATGTCAACCGCCATTCTAAGACCCAAGATGCAAGCTTCATGTTCCGCCATGTTGTTGGTGCAAGGAAACCTCCGTTTGGCTATAGTAGGATAATGTTACCCAGTCTCGGAAACCAGTACTGCTCCAATACCGACTCCTTTAAAATTCACCGCTCCATCAAAGAACAATCTCCAACTGTCGTATTCCTCTATGATGTCTTCCCCTACGAACATTTCTTCGTTTGGGAAGTAAGTGTGGAGAGGTTCGTACTCATTATCCACAGGATTCTCGGCCATATTGTCTGCTAAGGCTTGAGCTTTCCCCGCCTTTTGAGTGACAAAAGTGATGTCGAATTCACTGAGTAGCATTTGCCATTTGGCCAACTTCCCAGTAGGCATTGGCTTTTGGAAGATATACTTGAGAGGATCCATCCTTGATATCAGCAAAGTTGCACATGATGTCAGGTAGTTTCTCAGCTTTTGCGCTACTGATAAGGGGCAAACTACAGAAGCGATAAACAATGATAAAGAACGAGACGCAACAAGAACACTTACGAAGTAGCACCAAGGAACGAGTCTTGATACACCCTCGATTCGAGTCAAGAAGCACCTACGCTATGCAACTATCCTCAAGAGACACTCGGCTCAAGCAAATAGAGTGATCAAAGAGGATTGAAAAGCAACTTGGATTCATCCAATTGATTCAAGCCAAAATAGGTTACAAGTGTTTGGGAGCAATGCTCATCAATGTTAATATTCAGGGTAAGTTAATGGAAATAAATGATGAAGGGTGCTTTTTATATCACCCTTCTACAACCTATTGAAATATCAATTAAACCCTTAGCTAGATAGAAATACAATAGAACTAGCTAGGGTCAAAATAGGAAGTTTACACAAAATGATAGGCAAATCAGCATTTTGGGCGCTCCACCCTGGAGCTAGGCGCTCAGCCTGGTGGAGGCATAACCCAGGCGCTCCGCCCATGGGTCAGGCGCTCCGCCTGGTGAGCACCACCGTCCTATGGCTGGGCGCTCCGCCCAGTGGCTGCCCATTTTAGGCGCTCCGCCTAAGGCACTGGGCGCTCCGCCTGGTGCCTGTAGCCTTCCATTCCTCCTTCCAACGAACTCAAGTGTATGATCTTCCAATGGTCTCCGGAGCTCCTATCATCAACGCCCCTCCGAATCAAGTATAAGTGAGCATCATGAAGTGCTTTGGCTTGGCTTCTCGTAAAGGGCCTTGTGGTGGTGGTTTGCCCCGCATCATCCTCCCCTTCTTGAGAAGATTTCATCCTCGAAATTGAAGTATCAACCTCCACGGCATCATCCTCCACGGCATCATTACCTACATCAAAAGGAGCCAAGTCACTAACATTAAAAGTGTTTGAAACGGTGTACTCACTTGGCAAATCGATCACATATGCATTGTTGTTGATCTTGGAGAGCACTTGGAAGGGTCCATCTCCCCGGGGTGCCAACTTCCCTTTTCTAAGGCTTGGAAACCTCTCTTTGCGGAAGTGCACCGACACCCAATCTCCTTTCTTGAGTTCCAACTTCTTCCTCCCCTTGTTCTTCTTAAAGGCAACCTTTGCATAGGCTTCCTCCAATCTCTTCCTCGCTTTGTCATGGATTTCAAGCATGGCTTTAGCTCGGTTTTCACCTTCAAAATTAACAACCATTTCCTTGGGCAAAGGGGTTAGATCAAGTGGAATCAAAGGAAAAACCATAGACGCACTCAAAGTGAGTCAAGCCAATCATGCTATGCAATGTACGGTTATAAGAAAACTCCATAAGAGGAAACTTGTCAACCCACGTCCCGGCCTTACCTCGGGTCATGGCTCTAAGAAGAACACCCAAGGTTCGGTTCACCCCTTCTGTTTGACCATCCGTTTGGGGGTGGTGGGACGTAGAAAATAACAACTTGGTGCCAAGAGCACCCCAAAGACACCTCCAAAAATGGCTAAGGAACTTACAGTCCCTATCACTCACAATTGTTTGAGGCACACCATGCAATTTTAACACATTATCAATGAACAAAGAAGCTACCTGTTGTGCATCATGACTCTTTTTACAAGGAATAAAGTGAGCCATCTTGGAGAACCTATCCACGACAACATAAATGCTATCGTGTCCCCCTTTAGACCATGGCAAACCCATAAATAAATCCATCGAAATGTCCATCCACGGGCTAGTAGGAATAGGGATGGGAGTATACAAACCATGGGAATTAGATTTGGACTTAGCATACTTGCAATCCAAACAAGTGTTGCAAAGTCTCTCAACTTGCACACCTATTTTTGGCCAATGGAATTGCTCCATGAGAATGGCCAAGGTTTTGTTCCTCCCAAAGTGACCCATCAAGCCCCCACAATGTGCTTCACGAACAAGCAACTCCCTCCATGTGGACTCGGGCACACAAACTCTTCCATTTTTTAAAATGTAGCCATCAACCCATTGGTATTTCTCCACCCTCTTCCCACTCACTAGAGCATCATGAATGCTCTTGAACTTTGGGTCATGTTCATACAATGATTTTATACTCTCAAAACCCATAAGTCTAGAAGCAATAGTGGTAGCAAGGGCGAACTTCCTAGAAAGCGCATCGGCTACAACATTGTCCTTACCCTTTTTGTAATGAATTACATAAGGAAAGGACTCAATGAACTCCACCCACTTGGCATGTCTTTTGTTCAACTTCTCTTGGCCTCTTAGATGCTTGAGTGACTCATGGTCACTCCTGATCACAAATTCCCGAGGCCATAGATAGTGTTGCCAATGGGCTAGATCTCTCACGAGGGCATACAACTCCTTGTCATACGTGGAGTAATTCAAGGTTGCGCCCTTTAACTTCTCACTAAAGTAGGCAACGGGTTTCCCTTCTTGCATGAGAACACCCCCAATACCCACCCCCAAGGCATCACATTCAACCTCGAAAGCCTTTCCGAAGTCGGGCAATTGCAACAACGGGGCGGTACTTAACCTACTTTTTAATTCTTGGAAAGCCTTCTCTTGCGGCTCTCCCCACACAAAGGATTTGTCCTTTTTCACCAACTCGGTGAGCGGTGCCGCAATGGTGCTAAAGTCCCTAACAAAGCGCCGATAGAAACTAGCAAGACCATGGAAACTCCTCACATGAGAGACGGTTGTGGGAGTAGGCCAATCTCTAATGGCTTCAACTTTGAACTCATCAACTTCTACACCATTGACACTAACAACAAAGCCCAAAAAGATAACCTTTTTCAACACAAAAGGCACACTCTTTAAAGTTGGCATAGAGCTTTTCGGCTCGTAGCACTTTAAGGACTTTACTCAAGCGGCCAACATGGTCGTCTATAGACTTGCTATACATCAATATGTCATCAAAGTAGACGACCACAAACTTGTGGATGAATGGTTTTAGCACGTGGTTCATTAGTCTCATGAAAGTACTAGGTGCGTTGGAGAGGCCAAAGGGCATCACCAACCATTCATATAGACCAAACTTGGTCTTGAATGCGTTTTTCCATTCGTCACCGGGTTTCATTCGGATTTGATGGTAACCGGACCTAAGGTCTATTTTTGAAAAGATGCTAGAACTACTAAGCTCATCTAACATATCATCCAAACGAGGTATGGGATGTCGATACTTTACCGTGATCTTGTTGATCGCTCGACAATCCACACACATCCTCCAAATGCCATCCTTCTTTGGAACAAGGATCACGGGCACGGCACAAGGGCTCAAGCTCTCCCTCACCAAGCCTTTGGTAAGCAATTCATTAATTGCTTTTGTAGCTCCCTTGTGTCCTCGGGATTGCTTCTATATGCCGGCTTGTTTAGGATTTGAGATCCCGGGACAAAATCAATTTGATGTTCAATACCCCTCAAAGGAGGTAACCCTTCCGGCATCTCCTCCGGGAACATGTCCTCGTAGACCTTCAAAACATTTTCAATGGCACTAGGCAAAGGGTTAGGGTTAGATAAATAATCACTTTCAGAATTTAAAACCATACCTTTGTGCACTAGGCATATGAGCATCTTGGTGCCATCATTACCCTTCAAATACTCACCCGGTTGCATCATGGCACACATGCGACCGGTGGAAGATGGTGGAGTCTCGGCCAAAGGTTTGGCCACAACCGGGGACTTGGCCTTAGCCGCTTCCCTCAACTCCTTCATGCACCGATAGTCTTCACTTACTTGCTTTGGGGTCAAGGGTGTAAGCACAAACTTTTTCCCCTCATGTCTAACCGTGTAAGTGTTGGCCCGGCCATCATGAACCACTTGTTTGTCGTATTGCCACGGCCTACCAAATAAGATGTGGCAAGCTTGCATTGGCACCACGTCAAACATGTGTTCATCTTGATAGTTCCCAAAATTCGACGCACCACAAGGAACATATTAGGATCATCCCCCTCCGTCGCTCTCTCTTCACCCTCACCCTCAACTTCCTCACCCTCCTCCTCAACATCTCCCTCGGACTCACTTTCCCCCTCATAGACCAACCCATCATCCATCACAATCATTGTTTTCCGGGTAGGGCACTCTTTGGTAAAGTGGCCATATCCCTTGCATTTGTGGCATTGGAAGGAAGAAGAAGAAGGAGTATTTAAAGTAGTTTTATAATTACCTCCAACCTCTTTGTGATCGCTTCTCGGGGTAGCCTTCTCAAAAGGCTTCTTCACATCTCGACTCCCACTTGCACCACTTGTGTATGGGCTCTTCCATTCTTTGGGGCGAGTTGTTGGAGTGGTAGTGGTGGTACTCCTATAGCGAGGAGCCTTCTCTTCTTTGAGCCACTTTTCGGCCTCAACCGCGGCATCACAAACATCTTGTAGGGAGTGGAAGATGTGTAGCCTCAATTGGGAAGCAATCTCCCGACTCAAGCCATTCTTGAAGCGGATGATAGCTTGCTCCTCATCCTCCGTTTCCATATCAAGAGCCATCCATTTTTTCTTAAAGTCATTGAAATACTCATCAACGGTCTTGTAGCCTTGTTTCAATTCATAGAGTCTTTTGAGTTGTTCTTGTCGGTACTTGGGAGTCACATATTTGGTGCTCATCACCTCTTTCAACTCTTCCCAAGTAATGTTCATCCGCAACCCAACTCGTCTCCTTGACCGCTTGACGGATTCCCACCATGTAGAGGCATATGATTCAAATGAAGCAATGGCATATGTAGCCTTCTTCTCCTCGGACATATCATTCGTGTCAAAAACCCGCTCCAATTGAACCTTCCATTCTAAGAAAGCCTCCGGATCACTAGTCCCTTTGAAAGGTGGGATAGTGATCTTTACACTATTGAGGTTATTGTCACGACCCCCACGATGTGATCCCGATTGACCCCCGTAGTAGTCTTCAACCTCATCATACTCACGCCTCAAGTCCCTTCCCATAAAAGCCCTTGGAGGTCCTCAACCTCGCCCACGACCTCCATCTATTCCTAGGCCTCCATTCATCGCCCTCCTATTTGGATAGGGAGCACCAAAATCATCATCTAGTCCGAGACCCTCCCCTTCTTGAGCTTCATCAACTTGCTCAAGGGGAACCACATTTCTCCGGGGCCTTAAGAGTGGGACATCTCCTTGGGGATTGCCAAAGGGTTGGGAAGTGCCCAACGATCTTTCTCCAACAAGAGCCTCATCCCTCATCCGGTTTCATGATCGAATCATCACTTGTGCCTTCATTGGCATCCTTATGGACACTCGGGGTCCTTTCCTTTTCAAAGACTTCCATTCTAAGGTTCAAAGTCTTCACCTCGGCCAATAGACTAGCCAAGACGTCGATGGGAACCTCAATGGTATTTTTGTCCTTCTCGTCCGCCATTGTACCTACAACAATCAAAAACAAGTAAAGAGATTAGAGTAAAAAGTCCTCACTCACTCCCTCACTTTTTGCTTGTCGCTCGGGTTCTCTCAAGTTGGGATTAGGTTCACACAAGCTTGAGATCAACGGCGTCCTCGTAGTTGCGTAGCTTCTTTGATAATCAATGAAATTCACAAGAACTAAATGCCCTTCGGGAAGAGTGGAATTAATGGGACTCGATTAACGCTAAGTTATTTAGTGAGCACTTGGAAGCAAGCAATTAACTATGAGTCTTCTTTGAGATCTACTCTCCTCTAGGCACAATGTTCCTAATCGCTCAATAAATTAGTACTAATCGAGTAAGAGTGTTACCCTCAAGGTACTAACCGGAAGTAACGTGAACAAACAAACACGAAAACCTAACGAAATCAACTACCCGGAACCCTTCAGGATTTTGGGCAGTCCGCCCAAGAAGACAGGTGGTCCGCCTGGGAATTTTCAAGTTTAGGCAGTGGGGAGGGGGAGGCGGTCCGCCCAGGGGTGGGGCGCTCCGCCTGGACTTGTTTCCACTCCTTCACCAAAACGTGATTTTGGTGTTTTCAAGCAATTTTTCCAACAAATCCAAGGTGTTTTTGATACTGAATGATTTCCAAACTTGTTTTATGCTAGAACAAACAAACCCCAATGGTTTGATCCAACAAACAACCAACAATCAACTTGTTTCAAGGATTTGGAGCAAGTTCTTCAAAAATTTTCAAGAACTTCAAGATTTCAAAAATTCGATTTTCATTCCGATACTCCAAATGATGTTATGGGGGTATCAAAACGACAGGGTAACTATAAGGAACAATCCCTGATACCAAACAACAAGGAATTCATAACATCAAACAAGTTCTAGCAAATTTTGTGAAATTTCAACTTTTGAGATTTGATTTTCAAAAATTTGATTCACAACTCCAAAACGTGTTTTATTGGTACCCAATTGTCTAGAATACGTAAACAAACAATCCCCGATAATTAACTCCAACAAAATCGTAACAACCAACGATTTCTAGCAAATTTTTGGATTTTTTTTTGTTTTCTTTAAGTTTTTCAAGAACAACAATAAGAACAAGACTAAGGCACAATAATAACACTACGAACAAGGAACGAGGGTTTGTAGAAACAATACCCGAGCCTTGCTCTGATACCAACTGATAAGGGGCAAACTACGGAAGCGATAAACAATGATAAAGAACGAGACACAACAAGAACACTTACGAAGTAGCACCAAGGAACGAGTCTTGATACACCCTCGATTCGAGTCAAGAAGCACCTACGCTATGCAGCTATCCTCAAGAGACACTCGGCTCAAGAAAATAGAGTAATCAAAGAGGATTGAAAACAACTTAGATTCATCCAATTGATTCAAGCCAAAATAGGTTACAAGTGTTTGGGAGCAATGCTCATCAATGTTAATATTCAAGGTAAGTTAATGGCAATAAATGATGAAGGGTGTTATTTATAGCACCCTTCTACAACCTATTGAAATGTCAATTAAACCCTTAGCTAGATAGAAATACAATAGAACTAGCTAGGGTCAAAATAGGAAGTTTACACAAAAAGATAGGCAAATCAGCATTTTGGGCGCTCCACCCTGGAGCTGGGCGCTCCGTCTGGTGGAGGCATGAGCTAGGTGCTCCGCCCATGGGTCTGGCGCTCCGCCTGGTGAGCACCACTGTCAAAGTGGTGAGGCGCTCCGCCCTATGGCTGGGCGGTCCGCCCAGTGGCTGCCCATTTTGGGCGCTCCGCCTAAGGCACTGGGCACTCCGCCTGGTTGTAGCCTTCCATTCCTCCTTCCAACGAACTCAAGTGTATGATCTTCCAATGGTCTCCGGAGCTCGTATCATCAACGCCCCTCCGAATCAAGTATAAGTGAGCATCATGAAGTGCTTTGGCTTGGCTTCTCGTAAAGGGCCTTGTGGTGGCGGTTTGCCCCGCATTAGCTACCCAAGTCAGTGCACAGCAAGTGCGCTCTAGCAGTGCGTACTTAGCTTCGTAGGGAGTGAACTTCTTACTCAGATAGTATGTTATGCTCCTTTCTTCAAGTTGAGTCATATTGTCCCAGTACACATCCGAATGCCGAATCTACCACGGACAGGTACAAAATCAAAGGTCGCCCAGGTTCAGGTGGAACCAGCACGGTCGGGCAAGACATATACTCCTTTATCCGGTCAAATGCTTTTTGGCAGTCATCCGTCAATTCAATTGTCGCATCTTTCTTCAACAACTTGATAATTGGTTGACAGATGATTGTGGATTGTGCTATGCATCGACTGATGTAATTGAGTCGTCCTAGGAAGCTCATGACCTCTTTCTTACTCTTAGGTGCTGGCAATTCTTTGATAGCTTTGATCTTAGATGGATCTAACTCGATGCCTCTTCTACTGACAATGAAACCCAGAAGCTTCCCTGCTGGAATACCAAAAGCATATTTTGCTTGATTCAGCTTCAAGTTATGTCTACGCAAGCGATTAAAAAACTTGCGCGGACTATCATGATGCTCTAAGCTCTTTTTTGATTTGATGATCACGTCATCCACATATACTTCAATTTCTTTGTGCATCAAGTCATGGAGCATGGTTGTCATTGCCCTCATGTAGGTTTCCCCAGCATTCTTCAATACAAATGGCATAACCTTGTAGCAGTAGGTTCCCCAAAATGTAGCGAAAGCTATCATCTCGGCATCTTCTTCATCCATAACCACTTGATGGTAGCCGGCGAAACAATCCACAAAATTCTGTAGTTCATGCTTCGCACAATTGTCAATCAAGATATGTATGTTTGGCAAAGGAAAATCATCTTTCAGACTAGCTCTATTATGATCTCGGTAGTCTACACAAACTCTGAGTTTTCCATCTTTTTTCGGCACGGGGACAATGTTGGCTAACCAAGTCAGATATATAACTATTTTCAAAATCCCTGCATTAAGTTGATTGGTCACTTTCTCTCCAATCTTTAACAAGGTGGATGACTTGAAAGTTTGGGCTTTCTACTTGACCGACGGAAAGCCTGGATTGATAGGCAATTATGAGCCACCCCATCCGTGCTTATGCCGGTCATGTCATCATATGACTATGCGAACACATCCTCATATTCTTTAAGAAATTCAGTATACTATTTTCTATCTTCTGCAGTGAGATGTACACTGATTCTTGTTTCTTTTACTGTTTTATCATCTTCCAGATTTATCACCTCAGTCTCTTCTAGATTTGGTTTGGGCTTATTCTCAAATCTTTCGATTTCTTCTTATGTTGCTTCATCAAACTCATCATAGTCAAAATCAGGTTCTTCAAGCTCCGCAGTTTCGCTGAACATTGCGGTTGCGGACTCAATGAAATTATTAGTTTGAATGCTGAAAATAAAATATTGTGTAATTAAAAGATTAAAACAAAATAAAAGAAAATAGTGCAATATTTTATTTATGAATCCTTGCAAAACAAATTTTGTAAGGAGACATGTAAAACGGGAAAAAGGAAAAATGCAAGTTCCACGACTCGAGGTCAGGTTTTATTTTAGAAAGCATAAAATAAACTCTATCCCCCAGCTCTACCAAAGTCTGCGGTAAGCTCGGGCCAGATTGCTGGTCCAGTTGTTCAGTGCAGCTCCAGATTCGACTTTTGCCGGTCCAGGAGGCTCAACATGCTCTTTTAAGATCACAGAGCAGTCTTCGTCAGATAGGAACAAATTTTGCTTGCCTGCCAGTAAATCCTCTTCAGCATCATCAATCTTCGGCTCAACCTCTTGTGCTGTAGATACCTCCCCCTTACGACCGTCCAAGTAGTTAGATGAGACGAAAATATGCAGGAGAGTTTTGGTGCTTCTCTTGTAGTATTTGAAGTCCAGCGAGGGTTCCTCTTTCTCGCTGGTGCCTCTGCTTTGTAATCCCATGGCACTGCTTTGCCATTGTAGGGAGGGACTACGCCAACGTAGAATTTTGGAGCCACCTCTACTTCAATAGGATCTGGTGCTTTAGCTGCTTGGGCAACAAAAGCAGATGCTGGTGTAGCCTCCTTTGCTTTGACAATGGTTCCTTCCAAGTTGCATTCTTCATCCAACTCGATCAAGTTCACCCTATTATCTCCGTGTTTAGGAAAAGGGTTATTGTACACATTTGGTGTTTTCAAGTTGATCACCTTTTGATCAATTAGGTCTTGTATTTTTATCTCTCAGGGAATAACACTTTTCGGTGTCATGACCAGGTCCCCCAGAGTGGTAGACACAGGTTGTGGTTTGGTCAAAGAAGGGTAACATTCTATTAGGCATTTTGAATGGGACGAGTTGTATGTGGCCTGCTGCCTTATGTCTTTCAAACAACTGTGCGGGATTCGGCTAATGGGGTGTTGTTTCTTGTGGGTCTTGAGTTGTTGTTTGTGTGAGGTGTTGGTGGGTAGGTGTTGGTATTTCTGTTGTTTGGACTTTATGGTTATGGTGGTCTTTATGGAGGTGGATTTTAGAATATAGACCGGGTGTTGTAGACTAGAAAGGCGGGTGATGGTGGAATATATGGGTATGATGGAGGTGGTGTTTGGTGGTAATGGTTATGGGTGGGAAAGTGGTCAACTGACGCAACAACGAAGGAAACGTCGTCCTTCTTTTTCTTCAATGCCCCTGCGCTACCAGTTTGTAATGCTTTGTTAGTGGCTTATAGTGTAGCCAGACTAACAATCCTACCAATTTTCAACCCATCTTCAACCATGTCTCCAATCTTGATCAAATCCCCAAACTTCTTGTCTTGCATATTCAGCATCTTGTCAAAGTAGACATCCTCTTGTATGCGGATGAAAGTCGCCACTATCTATGTGTCTTCCATGGGAGGTTGGACTTTCACGACTTCATCTTTCCACCTTGTTGCAAACTCCCTAAAGGTTTCAGTGGGCTTCTTCTTTAGCTTCTCCAAATATAATCGATCAGGCATGGCGTCAGTTTTGTGCCCAAAACTGTCGACAAAGTTTCTGGCCATTGCTTTCCAGCTTGTCCACTTCTTTGTTTGCTGCTTTGAGTACCATATCAGTGCATCGCCGGTCAAACTACGGTTGAACAACTGCATGCGAATCTTCTGATCATGCTCAACCCCAACCAGCTTGTCACTGTAAGACCTTAAGTGAGCCATCAGATCGCCACTTCCATCAAACATGTTGAACTTGGGTGTCTTATAACCATAGGCAGCTTCAAGTTAGGGTACATGCAAAGGTCTTCATAAGCCAGGCCTCTAGTTTCCTAGGTGCCTAGGAGTTGCTTGAATTTTTCCACCAGCCACTTGAGTTGCTCTTTAGTGCTGTCTGAGTCTTCCCGCATCCACACATACATGTCATTATCTTTGGTGGTGATGGAATGGTTTTGGTTTTGACAGTGAAGGTAGGAAGGTTGTTTTGTAGTGCTTTTGGTGGTGCGATGTAAGTGGGGTATGGAATGTCTTTTTCGGGGAACAGTGGATCTTTGCCGTAAGGGCGGTAGTTTTGTTTCGTTTGGTGGTTCCATCAGCATGGACAAGAGGAATCCTATTCTCCAACTCGAACAGCCTTTGCTCCAGCGTAGCATATTCCTCATAGGCAACCACACCTTGCTTTTCAGGGGTTCCTCCAACATTTCCGGCTTTATCAAATTCGACCACGATATTGCATCTCGTCCTTGTCCTTGTCGGTATCTGAAGTGGAGAATATCACTTCGCATAGGGCTGGGTGGACAGCTATTTGCTCCTACCCCTTTACAGTTGGACGTACACTACCCCTGCACCCTGTGCTCGAAAGGTTCTGCAGAGAGAATTTACTCTGCCCGGGGCAGTTGTGCCGCAGTGTGTATAGAATAGTTACACTTATGGATTGGTTTGCGGCAGAAACCGATCAAGTTTTTGAGTATGAGCATTTTATTTCCCTGTATAGTATACAAATCTTCAAGGATGGCTTTGTAAATGTTAGGATGCGCGGGAGCAAGGTCTTGGTGCGTAGCTCTAAGGATACAAGTGAGCGGGGCTGGTTGCACCGGTATGTATTCGTGCGGACCCAGGCTCTGATATTCAACTCTAAGACTTTCCTCCCCGAGGTTTGGAACAAGAAACGTAAGTCCCCGAGTTTTCTTTAGAGTTTTTAGCACTTCCTCTTTTCTCCTTGTCTGACTATTTCTTTAGTTCTTCCTTGCAGCCGCCAAGCGACCCTACGACGGGCTCATATCATTCGATGAGCTGACGGCGTGGGTTGAGGTGATTTTGAAGAAGTTCTCCCCTGACAAGAGGTAGTGGGCGTACTTTGCTGCGCAGAAGAGTTTGACCGTGAAGACTCACGGTGAGAACTTTCCACTGTTAAAGCTGTTTCTTTCCTCCGTAGTTTTCCTGTGCTTGACCGTTCTGCCTTTTGCAGGTCTGGGTACTCAGGGAGACTTTTTCCCTACCCCTGCCCCTCAGGTCACGCCATCTGAGTCTGCTGTTGATCCCGATGCTGAGGTCACATCTATACTGGCTTCAGCGGAGGCACTGCGTGGAAGGGAAG
Source organism: Petunia secreta (assembly GCA_029990175.1). Lineage (NCBI taxonomy): Eukaryota > Viridiplantae > Streptophyta > Magnoliopsida > Solanales > Solanaceae > Petunia > Petunia secreta. The sequence continues at coordinate 29,994,318 of JARKIP010000003.1, forward strand.
GCGGTGAGGAGCTGCTGTCCAGTGGCCTAGGCTCCTTGAAGAGGAAAAAGAAAGGCCAAGGTGAGGGCGGAGCATGGAAGAAGTTTGCTTGTAAGACTTTTGTTGCTGCCGGGCAAACCTCAGCTGTTGGGGGGTGAGTCCTCGCCTAAGGCAAGTGTGCCAGAACATGCGGGAGAAACTCCAAGACTACTGCCGAAGTCCCCGAGTCTGCACGGGGAGAGGGTTTATACAATGAGGTAATTGACGTTTGAGATACTGAGACTGAAACTAATGAACCTCTTGTGCGAAAACCTTATCTTCGGAGCAATAAGAGGAAGGTTGAGGAAGAGGCTACCCGTACTCCGGAGAGGAGTTCCCGAGTTGATGACGGGGTGAAGGCGGCTCCTTCCCGTGCGGACAAAGAGAAAAAAATGGGTGAAGAAGAAGAAAAAGAAGAAGGGGAGGAAGAGATAGGAGAAGAGACCCCCCCCTCCAAGATGGTGGCCAAGGTCCTCATATTTTTCGTTTCGAGGACTTGGAAAACGTGCCCACTGAGGGAGCGGCACCTGTTGGTTTACACGAGTGTGACACGAGAGACCCTGGAGTGGAGGGTGATTCTGACATGTCAACAACAAGGCTCATTCGGCGGTCCGTCATCAATGGTCAGACTAGATTAAAGGACATTCGAGGTGTGCGTTATAAGCTTTGTCCGAACTACCCCTCTGAACAGGCTTGGGAACCCAAGTACTGCGAGAGGAAGTATACCATAAAGCTAGCCCCTGACGTTAACTTTGTATCCTGGCCGGGCAGTTTAGCCAAGGCGGTTTCATCGCACATTGGTCCCCGAGAGGGGTGGACAATGAGGGAAATGAGTGATGAGGAGCTGGCTTTTGCAATTGCTGCCGATTCTGCCCAGGTAAGTGTTTTCCTTAATACCGTTTACGTCGGAAGTAATTTGACTTCAGACTTTTAACTTTGCTTCTTTTGTTTCTTCAGTCAAGTATGATGTCTGCTGAGCTAATGTTCTGCTCCAGGATCAACAACGTCGATCAAGTACTCGAGGTGAAGAAAGAGCTGCTGGATGCTCTGAAGGAGAATAAGATCCTGGCAGAGCAGTATGGTCTCCTTGGGGGTAAAGTTAATCGATTGACTAAAGTTAACAACGAGCAAATTGAGCGGATTAACGAACTCACCAAGGAGAAGGACCTTCTTTCTGAAGAGAAAGAAGGGTTCGCACAATCTGTCCAGGGTCTGGAGATTCTGCTTGAAGAATGCAAGGCTGCGCTGAACAGAGCTCTCGATGAGTGTGGATCTCTTGAGATGGACCTGCAAAGGGCTAATGAAGAGTCCGCTAGGGCTAGAGCTGAGCTTCAGGCTGCTAAGGACCAGGTTGCCCAGTCGATGAGTGTTCAAAGCGCATTATCTAAGGACTTGGCAAACCTTCGTGACCAATCTGAAATCAAGGCGAAGCTTGCTGTGCTCGAGGCTAAGCGCACACTGCTCGGGCAGGTCCAGACTGGCCAGGTCAACATTGAGGAGATGCTGCTGAAAACGAAGGGCGTTGTTCCCGAAGTAAGACAAGTGCTGACACTTTCTCTCGAAGAGTCTGAGGCAGACGAAGATGAAGATGAGGATGACAGCGAGAGTTCGGGTGGCGATGGCAGAATCGACGGAGCTGGTGCGTCGAGTTCTGGCCGTAGCCCCAAAAACTTATGCCCCCAAAATTTGATTAGGTTGTAAGTTTGTATATCTGGCGAGAGCCGGATTAGTTGGTTGTGGATAGAGGTCTCTTAGGGACTCTTTGATCCTTGTTCAGCCGGCTCCATTTGGCCTTTGATCACTCGGCAAAATTTCTGTCAGCCGTTTTCGGCACTTTATCATTTTGTCAGGATTATGTATATAACTTTAGATCTTTTTTAATTCAATGACTATATTTAGGCTGAATTTTTTATCTTTCGTTTGTATGTGTTGTGGCCTTTGTGCCTTATGTTTAGGAGCTTTTTGAAGTTTGAACTTTGTTAAGTTCTGGTCTCCAAAAGTCTGTCCGAATGTTTTCACTTAGCCTTTCCCAAGGAAGAGGTCATAAGTTGTGAGTAATCTGCGCAGATGTTCTATTCTGACCGAGTCGTGGTCGATAGATTTTGGCCGAATCGTTGGCCTTTGCGAACTAACTTTGCTCATCGCCTGGATAGTCGAAAGTTGTCGCAGGAAATTTGTAGCTTAATTCTGGCCGAGTCGTTGGCCTTGTGAACGACTTCTCTTATTTTTGTGGAAGCTTGCCACATAAATTTTTTTTGAAAAACTTTCCTTTTCACAAGGTCTTTTGCCTTTGTGAAGGTCTTACCTGGCCTATAGGGGCCTCTTACCACCCTCCATGTTTTTATGTTGGAACAGGGGAAGTGATAACATAAAAAGAACTAAGGCTGGTCGTAGATAAAAGAACACATATAACCAAACGAGGAGCGTGTCCGTTGTGGGATTCGAACTTACAACCGCAAAGTTGAAGAACTTCGAGCTCTACCAGTTGAGCTAAACGGATCTGACCTTGTTTAGACCGTTAGTACCATTTAGGAGAAGTATAATAAAAGTAAGAATTGTCACAAAAGTAAAAGGTAGGTAGAAAATAACTGACCGTTTTATCACTCAGAAGTGATACCTTTTGAGGTGAACCACGTTCCAATTGTTTGGGACAATTGAACCATCTGGTCGTGCTAAGCGATAAGATCCCTTGCCAACTGATGCGATACCTTCTACGGGCCTTCCCAATTAGGGCCTAGCTTCCCTGAATTTGCTTCCTGTGTGTTCTGGGACACTTTCTTAGTACAAAATCTCCAACCTGGAAGTTTCGTACACGCAGTCCCCGATTGTAATATTGTTCAATTCGCTCCTTCTGGGTGACTACTCGTACGAGGGCTAGTTCCCTTCGCTCTTCGAGGAAATCCAGTTCTTCAGAGAGATTAATCGAGTTGGACTCTTCAGTGGCGTGTGCATACCGTAGGCTGGGCTCTCCGATTTCGACTGGGATTAGGGCATCTGCTCCGTACACTAATGAGTAAGGCATCTCTCCAATACTTATCTTTACAGTCGTGCGGTAAGCCCATAGCACACCGGGCAGCTCCTCCACCCAACATCTCTTGGCCTGCTCAAGGCACTTCTTGAGGGATTCAACGATTATTTTGTTTGTAGATTCTGCTTTTCCATTGGCAACCGGATGGTATGGAGAAGAAGTAATCCTTTTGACGTGCAGGTCGTCGAGGAACCTAGTCACTTTCTGGCCAATGAGTTGTGGGCCGTTGTCCATGACTATTTCCTTAGGGGCTCCGAAGTGACACATGACAAAATGACAAAGGAAGTCAATAACTTCCGTTTGCCGTACCTTCGCGTACGCTGCCGCTTCGACCCATTTAGTGAAGTAATCACTAATGATCAACAAAAAGCGTACTCCTCTTGGCGCCGCGGGGAGAGGACCAACTATGTCCATTCCCCATTTCATGAATGGCCATGGGGAGATTACTGAGTGGAGCGGTTCTGCCGGTTGATGAAGAAGATGTGCGAACCTCTGACACTTGTCGCATTTTTTGACAAACTCATTCCTATCCTTCTCCATCTTATCCCAAAAATACCCTGCACGAATCAACTTGCGGGCTAATGCCTTGCCCCCGGAATGATAGCCACAACAGCCCTCATGGACCTCCCGCATCACGTAGCTGATTTGATTCGGACCGAGGCACTTTGCGAGGGCTTCTGCAAACATTTTGCTGTAGAGATCGCCGTTGATGATTGTATACCGAGCAACTTTTATTCTGAGTTTGCGAGCAGCTTTCGCGTCAACGGGCAGAGTCCCATGAATAATATAGTTCGTGATTTCATTCCGCCAGTCCCAAGTTGCGTTGATGGTGTTGACTTCGAACTTTTCTCAATCTATGGTCGTGTAGAGGAGTTGAACGACAGCTGAGGAGCTGGCCGCCCTCATTTCTGCCACTGACACTAGATTTGCAAGAGCATCGGCTTCATGGTTATCTTCCCGTGGAATTGAAGTTCCTCCAATTCGTCAAACTGAGCCAGGAGTTCTTTCACACGGGCCAGGTACACTTGGATTCTGGATTCTTGTGCAATGAATCCTCCGGTTACCTGGTTGACTATCAGTTGAGAGTCACTCTTGAGCTTGATGATGTTTGCTCCATAGCTTCGGGCTAACTCCAATCCTGCAATTACAGCCTCATATTCGGCCTCATTGTTAGTAATAAACGAGCATTTGATGGCTTGCCGATGGTCTCTCCGGATGGGGCGATGAGAACCAATCCAAGACCGGACCCTTTGACGCTCGAGGAGCCATCAGTGTATAGGGTCTATGCTCTAGGAGCCTGCCCAGCATACAGAACGGCATCCTTTTCTGCCTCAGGATATATATTAGCGCTAAAATCTGCCACGAAGTCTGCTAGGGCTTGTGATTTTATTGCTACCCTAGATTGATTGGTGATATCAAATTCACTTAATTCTATAGCCCATTTTACTAACCTTCCCAAAAATTCGGGTTTGAGCAGAGCATTTCGCAAAGGAAAGGTTGTTACTACAACTATTGAATGACTTTGAAAATAAGGGTGTAACTTACGGGCAGCAGTTAGCAGTGATAGAGCTAACTTCTCCAAAGGTTGGTAGCGTGTTTCCGCATCAATTAGAGCTTTGCTAATATAATAAATGGGATGTTGTTTACCTTTTTCTTTTCGAACCAGAACTGCGCTTACCGAGGATTCTAAAACTGCCAGATAAATCAGCAACTGCTCCCCGTGTTGAGGTGTAGAGAGCAGCGGTGGGTTGCACAGGTATTTTTTGAGGTCCTTCAGTGCTGGTTGGCATTCGGGAGTCCAATCAAACTCCTTGTTCTGCTTCAGAACATCGAAGAAACTCTTGCATCGGTCTTACGATCAGGATATGAATCTTCGCAGGGCTGCCACTCTTCCGTTCAATTTCATGACGTCTTTCCGGTTGTGGAGTACGTCTGGAATTGACTCGATAGCTTTGATCTGAGCGGGATTGACTTCAATTCCGTGCTGAGAAACGATGAAGCCCAGGAATTTTCTCAACCGAACTCCAAATGCACATTTCTCCGGGTTCAGCTTCATGTTGTACTGATCGAGTATTCGGAAAGCTTCTTTTAAGTACGCTAGATGATCCTCTGCTCGTTTGGATTTGACCAGCATGTCATTGATGTACACTTCCACAGTCTTACCAATATGGTCATGAAACATTCGATTGACTAGGCGCTGATATGTTGCACCTACATTTTTCAATCCAAATGGCATAACTTTATAACAATACGTACCTCTGCAGGTTATTAACGATGTTTTCTCTTGGTCATCGGGGTCCATCAATATCTGATTCTACCCAAAATATGCGTCGAGGAAGGTGAGAACCTCGTGCCCGGCAGTTGCGTCAATTAGTTGATCTATCCTGGGAAGAGGGTATAAATAATTTGGACAGGCTTTGTTTAGATCTGTGAAGTCAATGTAGACTCGCCATTTGCCGTTTTTCTTGGGCACAACGACCACGTTGGCTAGCCAGTCTGGGTATTTAACTTCACGTACAGATCCGATCTTCAACAGCTGGTCGACCTCATCGTTGGTGACCTGATTCCGAAAAGATCCTTGCTGGCACTTCTTCTGCTTTACCGGACGGTGGTACGGATCGACGTTCAACCTGTGAGAGATATTGTCCGGAGAAATACCTGTCTTATCTGCATGAGACCAGGCGAATTTTGTATGCCGCTCCTTGAGGAACTGGAGGATATCTCCTCATAAGAGCTCGCTCAATTCGGCTCCTAAGTAGTCCTTCCGCTCCTGTTTGTCTGCGAACAGTTCTTCGGGCTCCAAAGCTTCCATGGTCGGCATGTGACTCTCCCGTGCCTCCAGCTTTGTAATGAATTTCGGGACCTCGTACTTTGCTTCTTCGTCTGGAACGTTGGATCCCGGTTGCTTTAATTTCTATTTGCTTTCTTCGGGCAGCTTGAGGGCCACCGAGTAGCAGTCTCGAGCAGAGCGTTGCTCTCCTTGAACCTCACGTACTCCCCATTCTGATGGAATCTTCAATACCTGATGATAGGTAGAAGGAACGACTTGCAAATCATGGATCCAGGGTCTTCCCAGGATGATGTTGTAAGCTAGGTCCACATCGACAACATGAAATGTTGTCTCCTTTGCTACCCTTTCAGCAAGAGTCCTAAGAGTAATCTTGCCGAGGGTCTTCTCACTCGAGTTGTTGAAATCAGAGAGAACTCGAGATATCGGCATGATCTTCTCCGACAGCTGCATCTCCCTTACAACTCGTGATTGAATAATGTTCGCAGAGCTGCCCGCATCGATGAGCACTCTCTTGACGTTGAATTCCGCCACGCGTAACGTTATGACTAACGCATCGGCGTGTGGGAACTGCAAACCATCTGTGTCTGAATCTTCAAATGTTACTGTCTCCTCTGGCCGTGGACGCTTGGTCTTTGTGATGGATACCTTTGCGTACTTCTTCACCGTGAAAACGATGGAATCCACTTAGATCCCACCCGAGATAACTTTGACTGTTCTCTTCGGGGAGGATGCTCGTGGAGGGCCAGATTTATTTTGCTGAGCCTTCGCGTGACTTTGCTTTCCCTTCTCGGTCAGGAACTCCTTCAAGAATCCCTGTTTCAATAAATGTGCAACTTCATACCTTAGGGCCTTGCAGTCCTCGGTGGTGTGACTGTGGTCGGGATGAAATTCGCACCATAAGTCCTGGTTTCGCTTGCTTGGGTCGGTCTTCATGTCCTTCGGTAATTTAACCTTCTCTCCCATATCTTTGAGCGCCGCCACTACTTCAGACATTTCTACGTTGAATCTTGGCAGGCTTGGGGCTCCACGGAGGCTTGACTCTGAATCATCTCTTTGGGATAGCCCTCTGTTGTTGCAGCTGCGTCCTTTGGAGTTGTTGCATGACTGGTCAGGTTACGGCTCCTAACGTACATCTGACCTCTCCGTCTCCACCTTTCTGCCAGAGCCGCCGCTGCGCGACTGAGTCCTTTCTCGGATACCTGTTCCAATCAATTTATCTTCATCAATACGTACTTTTGAGTGGTAGCGGTTGTAGACGTCCGACCAGTTGGCTGCTGGGAATTCGCGAAGGGGTATAGTCTGCCCGTAGCCTCTGAGCTCCTGATATCCAAAATGTTGGTGAATGCGATCGCTGCCCATCTGTCTGGTACCTTGTGTAACATCATACGTTCCCGTTGGAAGCGATCCACATATTTACGAAGGGACTCGTTGGGCCTCTGCTTGATCTCGAAGATATCTTCTACGCGAGTTTCCGTCTTCTGGGCACCGGTATGGGCTTTCACGAACAACTCCGCCATCTCCACAAAAGATCTAATGGAGTTTGGTGGCAACATTGAGTACCATCGTAAAGCTCCATCCGCTAGGGTCTCCACGAATTTCTTCAATTGGACAGATTCGATCTCCTCGTTGGTGAGATCGCTAGCTTTTATGAAGTTACTGAACATCATGAGATGATCATTGGGATCAGATGTCCCACGATATCTCAAAATGCTTGGCATCTTGAACGTCTTGGGTATTGCCTTTGGGGCTGCTTCCTTCTTCCAAGGCCGCTGGGAATATCGTTGGACATCAACTTTCTTTAGCGTGGGCGGAGCACCTGGTATCTGATCGATTCTCTCGTGGAGAGACTTCTGAAGCGCTTCTTTTGAATTGCTTGGTAAGAGCCTCTACGATGATGCTCATTTCGGTGGATGCCATAGATCCTCCGTTTCGATTTTGGTTGACTTGAATCGTTGGATCCACGGTTCCTCCGTTGTTTCACTCCCCACCTTGCCTTGAAGTGTGCGAAGAAGGAGCACCCCGACCTGGCGCTGCAGCGTCAGCTCTTGCAACGGGAGGGTTTCGCCCTCGGAGAGAGTTGATTGCCGGGTTTATCCCTCTGTTGACCTCCGCCTGTTCTTGCATAAATACATAGAGCATCTCCTGGAGGTTCCCTTGGCCAGGGGAGAGACTCCTATGGCGTCTTCTCCTAGGCGGAGTGGCGCTCTGAGAGTGGCTACGCCTGTTTCGCTGCCTGACCGGTCCTTGGGAAGATTGTCGCTGCCCGTCGGACGAGTAATCAGGAGAATAATTGAGAGTTGATGAAGGGGTACGTACCTGACTTCCGTCCACGATAGTTCGTTGTGAACTGCTTTCTACTATGTTAGTTGTGAAATAAAAGGATCGACAAAAAAGAATGTAATGCCGGAAAAGATAAACTATTAATCTATAAAGGCTATTGACCGGCTCCCACTGTGGTCGCCAAATTGTTTAACCTAGATCCGATTTTAGGCCAATTAATAATTAAATTTGTATTTGCAGAGTCACGATCAATAATTTAGATTAAGAGTTTAAATGAGGAATTGCGTTAGTTGTCAAACTATCAATATATTTGCGATTTCCAATGAGGATAATTAATAATATGGGTCAGGATATAATCGAAAATGAATAATGTTAAAGAGCGAATAAAAATAGATAGAGGTAACCGTACTGGATTGCTTGACCCCTGTGAGAGTTCCTCGTTACTGATCGTACTAGAAGACTAGAGAGGGAAGTATCCTGCGGATGCAAGCATAGAACAGTCTTTGAGCAAGAATAAGGGAGAGTATTCTTATTGATGTTGTAGACAGAGAATAAAAAGTGTGTTACAATGATTTAGGACGAATGATATTTATAGGCTTGATAGGCGTCCGTTGAGTTCGTAACTGCTGGGCACGTATCCGATGGATATGTAACCGCTGGATTGTGTAATTACTGCCTTTATGACCATTCATTAAGTAATCGCACATGATCAGGTTAATAATTGCTCATTCAGATCGTGCTGACCTGGGAAGCGTTATACTGCTGCTCTGGGTCTGCTCGTGGTAACCGCCTGGCTAGTTATCTGTCCGCTAAATATCTGTCCTGTGAAATCTCTGCCCGTGCCACATGGCAGATAGGTGTCACCTTTTTAGATGTCGTCAGTTTTTATCCAATACAGTACTTACCTGTATATTAGCAAGCTTCACATATGCAAGCCTAAATAGAAAGGGCTAACCCAAATTACCGGTCAGCCGCATATTTATGGATAAATCAATATGTCCTCAGTCCTTTGTCATGAAACTGTGTTGCCATGTTTCAAAGTTTCATCAGCATATGAAAAAATTAAAACTTTGTTGCTTTTCTGAGTTGTAGATAAGTATCATTAACTCATTTTTCTTCGGATTTCTTACGCTTTGCCACGCATTTTCTGTCTAAAAGTTAATAGCCTTTTTTATGTGATATGATTGATGATATATTCAACCCTCATCCTATGAATTTTTAATTTCAGAGCTCGTGTGTGAAAATAAGAGAATGCTTGATAAATCCATCAGAGAAATAGAGAGGGAGAGACGAGGGTTACAAACACAAGAAATGAAACTTATTGTAGAAATAAAGAAAAGTGCAAAGCAAGGGTAGATGGTAGGTCTTAACTGTAGCTTTCGGTATCTACCTCTTCTCCGTAATCTAGTTTTTCATATAAATAGTGTGTATTGGATAAAAGCTGACTGGACTTAAAAAGGTGACATGTGTCTTCCACATGGCACGAACAGACATCCAACGGACAGACATTTATCACGAGCAGACCTAAAGGAGTTATGAAATACTTCAACAGTCAACACGGTCTAAATGAGCAGTTATTAACATGATCATCCACGATCATTCAATTAATAGTCATTAAGGCAATCAGTACAACCCAGCGGTTATGACTCCAACGGATATGTGCCCAGCAGTTACTTATCCAGACTGATCCATGCCCAGCGGTTACAAATCCCAACGGGTGCCTACCAGGCTTATAAATAGCATTCGCCTTAATCGATTGTACATGAACAACTTTACTTCCTGTCTACAATATCAATAAGAATACTCTCTCACTCTTGCCCATATATTCTCTTTGCTCATATTTTACTTATTACTTTAGTTCTTTGATCATCTGAGTGCGATTGGTATAGAAGAACCCTCTCCGAAGACAAGCGATACGATACGGTTACTTCTCCTTGTTTCCGTTTGTGCTTTACTTTTATTAGTTAATACTTGCATCTCGTTCTAGTATTATCATCATCTTAGCTTGCCGTATAAACTTTTAATCTCAACTATTGATCGTGACTCTGCAAATACAAATTTAATTGTTAATTGGTCTAAAATCAGATCTAGGTTAAACAATTTGGCGACCACAGTGGGAGCCGGTCAATAGCCTTCGTAGGTTAATAGTTTATCTTTGATATTATACCTATTTTCGTCAATCCTTTTGCTTTGTAACTAACATGGCAGAAAGCAACTCTCAACGAACTATCGTAGGCGGAAGTCAGGAAAATACTCGCGCAACGAATATTTTTGAAGCGAAGCAAAAGCCTGGTGAATCACTTCGCCAATATATGGATCGCTTCCAGAAAGAGCGAGCAGTACTTCCCGAGATGCCAGACAGGTGGGCGGTAATCGCGTTCACCTACGGTCTAGATATTGGATGCTCAATAATTACACGCCGATTATACGAATCTCTCCGTGTGTCCCCAGCAGTCAGCTGGTCGGACATTTGTGGCCGCTACACCTCAAGGATAAATGTAACCGAGCCCGAATGAGATGACACTCGGGGAGATTACCCTGATAACTCTTGCCGAAGGGGTGGCGAAGGAAACAACTTTCCATGTTGTCGATGCGGATCTAGCCTACAACATCATTTTGGGTAGACCTTGGATCCACGACATGCAAGCTGTTCCTTCGACTTATCATCAAGTATTGAAGTTCCCATCCGAATGGGGAGTACGTGAAGTCCGAGGAGAGCAACGCTCTGCCCGAGACTGCTATTCTGTGGCTCTCAAATTGCCCGAAGAGAACAAATAGCAATTACAGCGACCGGGGCCGGACATACCACCTAAAGAGGCTAAGTACGAGGTCCCGGAATTCATCACGAAGATGGACGAAAGAGAAAACCACATGCCAACCGTAGAAGCTCTGGAACCCGAAGAACTGTTCGCCGACAAGCCAGAGCGGAAGGTGTACTTAGGGACCGAACTGAACGAGCGCCTACGGGGAGATATCCTCCAGTTCCTCAAGGAACGGCATACAACATTCGCCTGGTCCCACGCAGATATGACATGTATTTCTCCTGACATCATTACTCACAGGTTGAACGTTGATCCGTATCACCGCCCGGTGAAACAAAAGACGCGTCAGCAAGGAGCCTTTCGGAACCAGGTCATCAATGACGAAGTCGATCGGCTGCTGAAAATCGGTTCAGTACGTGAAGTCAAATATCCAGACTGGCTAGCCAACATGGTTGTCGTGCCTAAAAAGAACGGCAAATGGCGAGTCTGCATTGACTTCACAGATCTAAACAAAGCCTGCCCGAAGGATTCATATCCCCTTCCCAGGATAGATCAACTGATCGATGCAACAGCCGGACACGAGGTGCTCACCTTCCTTGACGCGTACTCTGGATATAACCAGATATTGATGGACCCTGAAGACCAGGAGCAAACGGCGTTCATAACCTGTGGAGGTACGTACTGTTATAAAGTTATGCCATTTGGACTGAAAAATGCAGATGTAACCTATCAGCATCTAGTCAATCGAATGTTCCATGACCATATCAGAAAGACTATGGAAGTGTACATCGTTGACATGCTGATCAAATTCAAACGAGCAGAAGACCATCTGGCACATCTGAAAGAAGCTTTCCGAATCTTGGATCAGAATAACATGAAGCTGAATCCAGAGGAGTGTGCTTTCGGAGTCGGACCCGGAAGTTTTTGGGATTCATTGTCTCTCAGCGTGGAATTGAAGTCAATCTCGCTCAGATTAAAGCCATTGAATCAATCCCAGATGTATTTCACAACAGGAAAGATGTCATGAAACTGACAGGGAGAGTGGCAGCTCTACGCAGATTCATTTCCCGCTCATCTGACCGTTGCAAGAGTTTCTTCGATGTCTTAAAGCAAAATAAGGAGTTCGAATGGACCCCTGAATGCCAGCAGGCATTGAAGGATCTAAAAAAGTATCTATCCAATCCACCACTGCTTTCCACACCTCTGGAGGGCGAGCAGCTGCTAATCTATTTGGCAGTTTCAGAATCATCGGCAAGCGCTGTTCTAGTTCGGGAAGACAAAGGTAAACAACTTCCTATCTATTACATTAGCAAAGCTCTAATTGATACAGAAACACGCTATCAACCTTTAAAAAAATTGGCGTTAGCACTAGTAACTGCTGCTCGTAAGTTACGCCCCTATTTTCAAAGTCATTCGATAGCTGTGGTTACAACCTTTAATGTTCTGCACAAACCTGAATTTTCAGGAAGATTGGTAAAATGGGCTATAGAATTATCTGAATTTGATATCACCTATCAGCCTAGGGTAGCAATAAAGTCACAAGTTCTAGCAGACTTCGTGGTAGACTTCAGCACTAACATATACCCTGAAGCAGAAAGGGAAGCTATTCTTTATGCAGGACAGGCTCCTGACATATGGACCCTTCACACAGACGGCTCCTCAAGCGTCAAAGGAACCGGGCTGGGATTGGTCCTCGTTGCTCCATCCGGCAAAACGGTAAGGCAGGCTATTAAGTGCCCATTCATTACTAACAATGAGGCCGAATATGAGGCCGTTATTGCAGATTAGAACTAGCCCGAAGTTATGGAGCAACCATCGTCAAACTAAAAAGCGACTCTCAGCTGGTGGTCAATCAAATCAATGGAGGTTTCATTGCACAAGAATCCAGGATGCAAGTATACCTCGCCCGAGTGAAAATAGTTTGACGAATAGGAAGCAGTCCAGATTCCACGGGAAGAGAACCATGAAGTTGATGCTCTTGCAAACATGGGATCAGTGGCAGAGATAGGGGCAGCCAGCGGTTCAGCTGTTGTTCAACTTCTCTACACAACCATGGACAGATAAAAGTTCGAAATCAATACCATCAACGCTACTTGGGATTGGCGGAATGAGATAACAAATTATCTTATCCATGGAACTCTACCCGCAGATACAAAAGCTGCTCCAAACTCTGAGTAAAAGCTGCTCGATATACAATTCTCAACGGCGAGCTTTACCGGAGGATGTTCGCACGACCTCTTGCAAAATGTCTTGGACCAAATTAGATTAATTATGTGATGAGAGAAGTCCACGAAGGCTGTTGCGGAAATTATTCCAGGGGTAAGGCATTAACCCGGAAGCTGATTCGTGCAGGTTACTATTGGGACAAAATGGACAAAGATACGAACTAATTTGTCAAGAAATGTGACAAATGCCAAAGGTTCGCCCATCTTCTCCATCAGCCAGCAGAACCACTGCATTCAATAATCTCCCCGTGGCCCTTCATGAAATGGGGGATGGACATCGTTGGTCCTCTTCCCACAGCACCAAGGGGGATACGCTTCCTATTGATCATTACTGAATACTTCACAAAGTGGGTCGAAGCGACAGCATATTCAAGGATACGACAAACGGAAGTCGTCGACTTCCTCTGGCGTTTTGTCGTATGTCGCTTTGGAGCACCTAAGGAAATAGTCATGGACAACGGCCCACAATTTATTGGCCAGAAAGTGACTAGATTCTTCGACGATCTGCACATCAAGAGGATCACCTCCTCTCCATATCATCCTGTTGCTAATGGACAGGCAGAGTCTACTAACAAAATCATCGTTGAATCCCTTAAAAAGCGCCTCGCGCAGGCAAAGGGATATTGGGTAGAAGAGTTACCTGGAGTATTATGGGCCTATCGCACAACAATAAAAATGAGTACCGGAGAGACTCCTTACTCATTGGTATATGGCGCAGATGCTCTAACCCCAGTTGATATTGGAGAGCCCAGCCTGCGATATGCACATGCCACTGAGGAATCAAACTCAGTCAACCTCTCTGAAGAACTGGACCTCCTCGAAGAACGCAGGGAACTAGCTCTTGTACGAGTAGTCGCCCAGAAAGAACGGATCGAACAATATTACAATCGGGGACTGCGCGTACGAAGCTTTCAAGTCGGAGACTTTGTACTCAGAAAAGTCTCCCAATGCACACAAGAGACAAATTCAGGGAAGCTTGGTCCCAACTGGGAAGGCCCCTACAAAGTAATTGCTTCAGTCAGCAAGGGATCTTATCGTTTGGCACGACCAGACGGCTCCACTGTTCCTAATAGTTGGAATGTGGTCCACCTCAAAAGGTATCAGTTTTAAGTGGTAAAACGGTTAGTTATCTTACGCTTACCTTTTATCTTTACAAAAGTTCTTACTTTTATTATATCTTCTCTCTAAATGGTACTAACGACCTAAACAAGGTCAGATCCGTTTAGCTCAACTGGCAGAGCTCAAAGTTCTTCAACTTCACGGCTGTGGGTTCGAATCCCACAATGGACACACTCCTCGTTTGGTTATATGTGTTCTATATGCAACTCACCGAAAACTCTTTTCATGTTATCACTTTACGTGCTCCAACATAAAAACAAAGGGGGTGGTGAGAGGCCCTAGGCCAGATAAGACCTTCATAAAGGCGAAAGACCTTACCAAAAGGCGAATCTTTAAAGTTTTTCAAAAACTTTTACGTGACAAGACTTCCACGAAAAATAAGAGGATTCGTTCAGAAAACCAAACTCTTACGTGACAAGACTTCCACGAAAATAAGAGGAGTCATTCACAAAACAAAAACCTTCATGTGACAAGGCCTCCACGAAAATAAGAGAAGTCGTTCACAAGGCCAACGACTCGGCCAAAGCCAATCCACAAAGTCGTGCAACAACTTTCGACTATCAAAACGATAAGCAAAGTTATACGCACAGAGCAATGATTCGGCCAAAACTCTAACGACCACGACTCGGTAAGACAACTTACAACTTACGACCTCTTCCTAACGAAAGGCTAAGTTAAAAACATTTGGGCAGACTTTTGGAGGAACGAGCTTAATAAAGTTCAAACTTCAGAAAATTCCCAATCATAAGGCACGAAAGCCATAACACATGCAAACAAAAGATCAAGAGTTCAAACTAAATATAGTCACTGAGCAGATCTAAGTAGCATATATACATTATCTTGTCAATTGATAAAATGCCGAAAATGGCTGACAGAAATTTGCAGAGTATTCAAAGGCCAAAC
Organism: Petunia secreta; assembly: GCA_029990175.1. Lineage (NCBI taxonomy): Eukaryota > Viridiplantae > Streptophyta > Magnoliopsida > Solanales > Solanaceae > Petunia > Petunia secreta. Next base: position 30,009,444 of record JARKIP010000003.1, read on the forward strand.
AAAACCGGCCAAACAAAGGACCAGAAAGTCTTTAATAGACTTCTGTCTACCAACAAAGAAGTCCGGCTCTCGCCAGACAATAAAAAATACATCAATCACAGATTGAGAAAGGGCATCAACATTTAGGGCTACGACCAGAACTCGACGCACCAGCTCCGTCAATCCTGCCATCGTCCCCTGAATTCTCGCTGTCATCTTCATCTTCATCATCATCTTCGCCTTCAGACTCTTCAGGAAAGAGATTCAATGCTCGTCTAATTCTACGAACAGCGCTCTTTGTTGTCTGCAGCATCTCCTCGACATTAACTTGTCTAGCCAGAATCTGCACGAGCAATGTACGCTTGGCCTCAAGAGCAGCAAGCTTGGCTTTGATTTCAGACTGATCACGCAGGTTTGCCAAGTCCTTGGTTAATGCGGTCTGAGCATTCATTAATTGAGCGACCTGATCCTTGGCAGCCTGGAGATTAGCCCAGGTTTTAACAGATCCTTCATTAGCTCTCTGCAGATCCATCTAAAGGGATGCACGATCTTCGATAGCACTGTTCAATGAAATTCGACATTCTTCAAGCAATCTCTCTAGACCCTGTGCAGAGCGTGCGCACCCTTCTCTCTCTTCGAGAAGAAGGTCCTTCTCCCTGGTGAGTGCATTGATTTGCTCAACACGTTCATTGTTGACATCAGTCAACCGATTAACCTCACCACCAAGGAGACCACACTGCTCTATCAGAGTCTTGTTCTCCTTCAGAACTTCCAGCAACTCTTTCTTTACCTCAACTACTTGATCGACGTTGTTAAGCCTGGAGTGAAACATGAGCTCGGCAGCCAGCATACTCGACTAACAAAAGCAAAGTAAGTCAAGTTTAGAAGTCCGAGGCTAAAGTTATTCCCAAAACAAAGCGGAAAATACTTACCCGGGCAGAGTCAGCAGCAATCTGGAAGGCTAACTCCTCATCGCTCAGCTCTCTCAGCACCCATTCTTCACGGGGACCGATGAGCGAGTAGACCGCCTTAACCAAGCCGCGTGGCCCAGTTATGAAGTTAACATCAGGGGCAAGTTTCAAAGTATGCTTCTTCTAATAGAATTTGGATTCCCAAGCCTACTCAGAGGGATAATTTGGCCCAAACTTGTAACGGACACCCCTGATATCATTCAACTCTGTCCGGCCACCAATGACTGACCGCCAAACAAATCTTGACGATGAAAGGTTAGAGTCACCTTCCACTCCAGGATTTATCATCTCGCACTCGCGAAGACCGACAGGCGTCGCCCCCTCAGTAGCCACGTTCTCCAGGTCCTCGAAACGAAAAATACGAGGACCCCGGCTACCCTCTTGGGGAACTTCTTCCCTAACTTCTTCTTTCACCTCTTCTTTTCCTTCTTCTTCTTCTTCACCCACCTTTCTCTTCCTCTTGTCTACACGAGAAGGACCTGCCTCCACCCCGTTATCAACTCGGGAACTCCTATGCGGAGTACGGACAGCCTCCTCCTCGGCCCTTCTTCTGTCACTACGAAGATGAGGCCTTCGCCTAAGAGGAACATCAACTTCGGCCTCAGTGTCCGAAAGATAGATAACCTCCTTGGCTACACCCTCTCCCCGTGCAGACTCGGGGACTTCAGCAGCAGCATTGGCATTCTCTTCTACGGGCTCGGGTACATTGGCCCTAGAAGAAGGATCACCACCAGCCGACGAGGTTTTCCCGGCAACTACGGAAGTCTTACGAGCAGACTTCTTCCGTGCTCCGCCCTCACCTTGGCTCCTCTTCTTGCTCTTCAGGGAGCCCAGTCCACCGAACAGGAGTTCCTCGCCCCCCTCTCTGCTGCGCAGTGCATCCACCGAAGCTAGTATAGCCTCAGCCTCGGTGTCTGGGTCAGCAACAGGCTCGGAAGGCCCGTCTTGGGGGGAGCAGGAAAGAAATATCCTGAAGTGCCCAAACCTACAAAAAGGTGAAGCGGTCAGACATGAAGAAGTTTCGAAGAAGAAGAACGATCATGAAAGAAGAAATATTCTCACCATGATTTTGTACAATCAAACTTTTCTGAGCGGCAAAGTACGCCCACTCTCTCTTCTCAGGAGTGAACTCCTTCAAAATTGGCTCAACCCACGCCGTCAAATCTTCAATAGAAATGAGTCCGTCGTAGGGTTGCTTGGCCACTACAAAAATTGAACGGAGTTAGGAGACGAGAAGAAGAAAGAGCACAAAGAATTTCAAAAATACTCGGGGACTTACGCTTCTTATTCCAGACTTCTAAAAGATGAGCCTTGTCGTCAAAAGTCATGGCCGAGGAGCGCACGAATAGATACCGGTGCACCCAGCCTCGGTCACCAGTATCCTCAGAACTACGCACCAAGCCCTTGCTTCCGCGCATCCTGGCATTTACATAGCCGTCTTTGAAATTTGTATACTGTACAAAGAAATAAAATGCTCGTAGCCAAAAGATTGATCAGTTCCTGCCGCGAACCAATCAAAAAGAGTAACTATTCTATATATACTGGGGCTCAGTTGCCCCAGACATAGGAGGTACTCCCTGCAGAGCCTCTCCAGCACAGGGTGCAGGGGTAACCTACATCCCACTGTGAAAGGATAGGTGCACATGGCTGTCCACCCAGCCCTATGGGAAGTGATATTCTCCTCCTCGGAGACCGGCAAGAGGGGAACCTCATCGCCCCAGTGGCAGTCCGTCCTCACTCGTGGGATCACCTCTTTCGTGATCCCAGACTTAAACCTATACGTCGGCCAGTTGCGCGTATCTCCCTCTCTATTATGAAAGGACTTAATGTTACAGTCCGCCTCAAGCTCACCCCATTTCTTGGGGATTATTTCTGCAGCAGTAGCATGGGTAGCCCGAGGCCTGGGAGTGGCCGCCGAGGAACTACCAGCGATATCAGTGCTTTGATTTTTCCTAGATCTTGAAGTCATGGTTTCAGGAAAAATATGAAGTTATCAAGAAGAATTCAAAAGCTAGTTCAAAGGGTTTTCAAAGAACAGCGAAGAAGAAATAAAGACAAGTAAAAAGTTTCTCATCAAGCAAACCCCTATTTATAGGAGCGAAGGTTCAGCCCCACAACTTCCTTCGAGACACGTGGAGGTCATCAGAAAAACTACGATCAGATCTGACCATCGAAGGAAAGAATAGGGTTCATCAAAACTTTATAGTATCATCATTATTCTGAAGAGTAGCGGTCACCTCGCAATCAACAGACGACGTGTGCACGTGACTGAAGCGGTTAAAATCATTACTTTTACCCTTGGGGCACGCAATAGTCACTTCGGAATGGACTGCAGTTCCGCAGGCGTGCCAGCTGCAGTTACTTTTTTATACGGCGCATTAAATGCGCACGTCATAAGGGCTTGTCACTTAGCTGATAAGGCTCGTACGTCATCAAGATACATCATACGGAGACAAAAATTTGCAAAAAATTCCCACCAAAATTCATATCCACTCCTCGAACAGATACTCTGCTCGAGAAGTGCGGGGACTATCTGTATTGGATAAAAGCTGACTGGACTTGAAAAGGTGACACGTGTCTGCCACGTGGCACGAACAGATATTTCAACGGACAGATATCCAACGGACAGACATTTATCACGAGCAGACCTAAAGGAGTTATGAAACACTTCAACAGTCAACACGGTCTAAATGAGCGGTTATTAACATGATCATCCACAATCATTCAATTAATAGTCATTAAGGCAATCATTACAACCCAGCGGTTATGACTCCAACGGATATGTGCCCAGCAGTTACTTATCCAGACGGATCCACACCCAGCGGTTACAAATCCCAACGGGTGCCTACCAGGCTTATAAATAGCATTCGCCTTAATCGATTGTACATGAACAACTTTACTTCCTGTCTACAATATCAATAAGAATACTCTCTCACTCTTGCCCAGATATTCTCTTTGCTCATATTGTACTTATTACTTTAGTTCTTTGATCATCTGAGTGCGATTGGTATCGAAGAACCCTCTCCGAAGACAAGCGATATGATACGGTTACTTCTCCTTGTTTCCGTTTGTGCTTTACTTTTATTAGTTAATACTTGCATCTCGTTCTCATATTATCATCATCTTAGCTTGCTGTATAAACTTTTAATCTCAACTATTGATCGTGACTCCGCAAATATAAATTTAATTATTAATTGGCCTAAAATCGGATCTAGGTTAAACATAGTGTGCATGCAAAACTTCTATTAGTTGAAGATGCATGATATTTTATTAATGGTGGATATTATCTCATATCTTCATAATTATAATTCTGCATGCTTAAAATAGTTCTTGATTATTATATGTTCATTTAAAATGAAGAGATGCAAATCATGGTTAGACATAGTACAAAGAATATCAGAACAAATAACTTGGTGTTTTGGTTTTTTATTCAAGATTTGAGTCGAACGGGTTCGAAAGAGAATCTACAGACATTTAGATTTTTAGTTTATTATCAAAACAGGTAAGCCTATTAATAATTTATGTACAGTGAGTTCAACGATTTGTCACTTCTGCTTCTCATGATCAAGTGATAAATGATGTTGAAGATGATACAGGTATGAAGCAATGAATGGTACTTAATCCTATGTGATTTGAAAGTCTTCTGATTTTAGGGTGCCGTGAAGGTGATGGCAAAAGATCTTATAAGGACAAGGCATCAGATTGAAAAATTTTACACGCTTAAATCTCAACTTCAAGGCGTCTCCCTTAGAATTCAGTTAATTGTGAAAATAATATTTTTTTTGTTGGTTACTTTTTGAATATTTTTTTTAACTATAAAACACGATGTTATGTGGATTTTTTGTCCCAAAAGTTAATTACTTTACAGTGATGTATTTCTTAATTTAGTTCCTGGTCACTCCCTACTTAAAATCTGCAACTTTCATTTAGTTTTCGACTCTACGTCATGCAAATTCTATAAAATCTTCCCTTTAGTTAAATTTTATCAAATTCTATCGAATGAGTATTAGTAACGACTGCTAAACTTTAGAAAATATAATTCTACTCTGCTTGAAGTTCATGCAATACTCTGTTTGCATGCCCATGTGCCAGGTTGCCCCTCTAATTTGAAAGCATTACAGCTCCCAGAAAAATTTTTCTAGAAGATGGTCCTTCCTCACGGTGGGCGGGAGTGGAATCTATCCTGGGAAAATAATTAAACAATGTTCCAATTTCTTGATGCTGCGAGGATTTTCTTGCTACGACCTGGTTAGAGCTGATATATATTTCTATCTATTTTCATGCTAAAATGAGTTTCAATGCTCTATATATCTTGTATTCATCGATGACAGTTATTTCTATCTATTGAAATTGGAACTTGTTTAAAACTGGCTGGATGTTTAGCTTATGGCCTGTACATTTATTACTGCCTGATGCATGCTCAAATGACTGCTTAGTGAATGAACTCTATATGCTTGCAAATGTGTCTAAGTCAACTACTCAGGTACATAAGTCAGTTATGCCAGTCGACTAATCCTTCCCAAAAAGGAAAGTAGTATCTTCTGTCTAAACTTTCACGTACATCAGAGACAGGGGAGCGCATAATCAGGGGAAGCAAGCTATGACTCTAGCACCCAAACAAACAGGGAAGTATCATAAATTTAAATGTTGTCATCATCAAAAAGGGAGAGATTGTTGAGTCAAGTTTTGATGATAACAATTAAATTTATCAACTAATGAGTCTCAAAATATTTTTGTAGGTTATCCAAATGAGACACGAGCCACAAGAGTAATCAGAATCATTCATGAAGGAAAGGAAGATATCAAGTGCTTAAATCAAGGACTTTCTAATGATGGAAAGTTGACTACATTCAAGTCTTTAGAGAATCTCTCCACATCTTCAGCGAAAAGGTTTATGCTCAGAAGGAAAGATTATTCAAATAGGATCGAGTGACTGAAGATTATCTCAATCAATTCTGTATCAGCAGATCAAATCAAGAAAGGATAGAATCTTGCATCAACAGCTCTAAATCCTTATTCTCACAAGGAAAATATCGTATTTCTCGTGAGGATCAAATCCCTTGGGTCATCACATTTCTTCCCATAAAAAAAAGCAAGATCAATCAGCATCGTAAGAAGTCTTGTTCACACTGAAGAGCTGAAGCTATATATTCAAGGCTACCTCCACACTGGCAACTACGCAACCTTTTACTTTCTAGCAATATCTTTCTAACCTTGAGACATTGTATACTTGAGAGACTATTGTACAAGAAAAAGTAAAGCATGTTTAGAGTGAATGTAAGGTTAATGTCGTACGTGAGTAGGTTTCTGCGGTGTCAAACCAACAGTAGGTCGTTAGTGGTGAGCGCATTGTCAAAACCATAAGTTAGCATCGTTGGTGGTGAGCGAAAGAAAAACCATTCAAGTTGTACCGTGAAGAATTCTTTTAGCCAAAGAGATAACTCCCTTGTGACCCAAGGGGACTGGATTAGGAACCACATTGGTTCTGAACCAGTATAAAAATCATTGTGTCCTTTACCTTTTCCTGCACTATACTTACTACTGTTTACTGCTTTCAAATCAGTTGACTTATTAGTCGACTAAATCTGGATAAAAATTAAAAAAGATATAATTCACCCCCCCATACTTTCAGATATATATATTTCTATCTATTTTCATGCTAAAATGTGTTTCAATGCTCTATATATCTTGTACTCATTGATGACAGTTGTTTCCATGTCCCGATTGGTTAAGAGTTCCTGATGGACACAGTTTTAGTTGCAGATATTATTGTGTTAAAATTGGAACTTGTTTTCTTAAAGAAAGTAACCGTTGCGGGAAGCAATGAAAGGTGTTATGAAGGCAATAGGACAGATGAACAGGCAGATGAACTTACTTGCATTGCAGAAGATAATGCAAAATTTGAGAGGCAAAAAGAGAAGATTGAAATGGTGAGTTAGGTAATGGCTCATGCTATTGACGATGCTCTAGAAGGAGATGAAGAAGAAGAAGAAACAGAAGAGTTGGTGAATAAGGTCCATGATGAGATTGGAGTAGATATCAATTCTGAGGTATTCTTCAGTTCTTGTTTAACTGATCGAAAAAATTACTATTCTGGTTTACATAAAGGATTAGAAATCACTCTTATTTTTCATGCTAATTTGTATTGATACAGCTTCTAAATGATCCTTCTTCTGATGTGGCTGCTCCAGCAGCAAAAAAGTTATACAATCTGAGGCAACTGGAAATGATGACAGTGAGATAGATAGTCACTTTCAAGCAACGTTAGACAATTTGAGGAGGATGTAAATTGTTTCATAATGAATTGAAAACGTCTTATGGCCAAGTAATATTTTGAAAATATTGGAATTTCTGATCATGTATAGTTTGACATAGAAACAGGCAGCACCCCTAGTGCCTCATGTTTATTCTTGCATATATTTTACTACTAGAAAATGCGCTGTTAGCTAGGGAAATTGGCGAGAAAAATACCTCACTAAATTCGCCATAGAGATGGACTTCCCTTGCTGCACGGTCATCACCAAAAGGTGCCTCGTAGAGTACATTAGCGAGGGAATTCCCTCACCACTAGCGAGGCGCTTCCCTCGCACAACTCCCTTGCAATAAAATATGGATAAAGTGGAAATGGAATATGACAGAATATTTAAGAAAATTTTTAAAGGATTTTTCCTTAATTCCCTCGCCAAATGTACCAAATTTTTTTTTTAGCGAGGCAATTACTAAATTTTATTTTATTTTAGCGAGGGAATTACTGTTAACCCTGCTAAATAAAGACGTTAGAAACAACATATAAATCAGCTAACAAAAACTAGAATAGCCATTAAAATGGTACAACAACCTGTCTAACATAACAACAAAGCCACCACCGGACAATTATACTATTCTACGTACTTGTTCTATAAACTGTTCAACACAAAAAACAACAAAAATACTTAAATTATTCACAAAAGTACTTAACACGTGCCATTGCTAAACAACCTTTTTAACAAGCACTTAACTAACCATGAGACTACTCCGTCCCCTGGGAGTCATTGCCATGTCCCTTTCCCAACATAAAGTTCGACATAACGGACTCTAATTTTGACATTTTTTCACAGTCAGCTTCGCGTTCCTTCTCTTGGTCTGCTAACCTTTTCTCCATCTCATCCAATTTAGCTTGCAAAGCAGGATCTATATTTTGTGGAGCAGGAGAAGAAGAAGAAAAAGAGTAAGCATTAATAATACCTACTCGGGAAAGGCTTTTTGTAACGCAATGGACCAAGGTCATAGGCTCGGTTTTTGTTATTGTAGCCACCACCCGCCTCAACGAACATTGCAACTTCTTCTTCCGGGGTGGGTTTAAGAGAGCCTTCTTTGACACCTGATCCTTGGCTTTCAACCCATTGTTCGTAAGCAGCTTTACAGTTTTCCTATAACAAAATATAATATTAGTATAAGTACTTTAAGAATTGTATTAAATAGTTCAAAAATTATTAAGGAATACTTACATCTAGTTGTTGTGTATGTGGCTCGACCCATCTGACTACTTTTCCACTTTCGTCATATACATAATGGAATAAATGGTAAAAATCAATATCGCTTATATGTCCATTTTCTGCTTCCTACACAATGCAAACGGATAAAGAAAAATTAAAAATAGTGTTTAATTAGTTTATAATTTAAACAAAATTTACACAGACTTACATAACTTGCTTGGTGGGTCGCCAAACTAACTGAACCACAAGTGTGCAACGAGCCACTCTTTGCCAAGGCTCGATTTTTCTTAGCTTGCTCACTCTGGGCTATGAATTCCGGTGTCTGCCAATATTTTTTGAGTTTTTTCCAATTATGAGGATAAATCTAACCCGGAACTTTTTCTCTCTTTCAAAGCTCGCAATTCCCTTATAGAATAACATGAAACCTTTTTTACGACAGTGTATTCTTTCTGAAGAGAGCCCTAAAAATGGAACTAATTTTTTTGAATCGTAGTACGAGCTAGGCAACCCCAAGTTACTTAGGTTTAGTTCATTCATAAGCCCAGTGATCTCATCCATGCCTCCTTGAGATATATTATAATCTGATTTTATAAGTAACCTAACTGCAATGGACAACTTTGAATGTGTTGCCCCCTCGTAAAATGGGCGACTAGCTTCTTCCAACTGTTCATAAAAGAGCTTCGCCTCATCATTGGGTAACTCCTCAACAGTAGGTTGAGATGGTTCCCTTTGGTACATCTCAAAAGAATCATTTTTTTTCATTTCATGCATAGGATAGTCATACCCGACATACGCACCGCTCACCCCAGTGTATTCATTTTAATTGTTGACTTCAGCGACACTAGGGTTACACTCTCCATGTGCAGTACACACAAAATAATTAGGCATAAATTCTTTTTTATACAGATGTAGAACAACGACATCTATTCATTGCACGTGGCTGCACTTGCATTTCATGAAGCAATTTAACTTTAGCAGTAAACCGCTCAACCCCATCTACAAAAGCTTTCCTCCAATCCATATTTTCATAAAACCTATTATACATCCAACTACAGTTTTCATCAAGTTTCATCTGCACAAAGGTTATAAATAAATATTAAGCAGCAAATATTATTCTTTTTTATTAAGCAACATATATCAAGAGGACTTCAATATTTAACCACAGATTAAGCTCGCAGATATGATGATTTCAACCGTTCTTTAAAATACAAAACTTTCATATAATCATAAACTGTAAACGAATAACAAAGTAACAAAAGGCATCAAATTTCTTAAACAAACCACCATCCCACGTATCCCAACTCCTCCCCACCATAAACAAACTTCAATTACACTTTGAATATTTTACTAGGACATGCGAAGCTATATGACTTTTATAATTACTTATAATTAAATTAATTTAGTTAAATTTTTGCTAAAAAATAAAATTAATACACTTAAATAAATTGAAAATTAAAAATATACCTTTGTAGAGGTCACCGGTAGCAGTAGTACGTGTCCCTGAAAAAAGAAAAAAAAATAAAAAAACTTGTTAAAAGAGAAATAAGAAAAAAAATGGGGAAATTCGGGGATGGGGAAAATCGAGGGTAGGTGGCATAATGAAGGTGCGGAAAACGGGGCAATAAGGGACAGGGATTAATGGGGTGGGGATTACCTGGTTCACCAGCGAGAGGGAGTCGGAGTCGGAGGGGGAGTTTTTTGAAGGAGGCCGGGTTTGATTTTAGAAGCAGGAGGTGGATTTGTTCTGATGAAGAGTGAAGTGGGTGTTGTTTTAATTAAATAGTGTACCCAGAGAAGGAATTCCCTCGCCAAGCAGGTCTGGCAATTTTTTTTTAAAGTGGCGAGGGAATTCCTTAGCCAAGCAAGTGATTTTTTTTTGTTTTTAATTCTAGCTTGGAAAATTGTGGTTTGGCAAGGAAATTCCCTCTCTAGGTGCTCAGAGAGGGAATTTCACACTCAGAGAGGGAATTTCCTCGCCACCTCTTTCTTAGGTAACTCAACGTTTTCTAGTAGTGTTTTTGTCAGAATGCATGTTTCATATAGCAATTGAAGTAGTTCATCGTAGAGCCAAAATTTTGGTTTTTAACTATAAGCTCAAGTACAAATTGTGATGAACCATGTCATGTGCAAGTGCTATGAAAGTACCTTCTCCAAATCAGTTATTTTTTGTGACATAACATTGTAGTTGAATTGCGTGTTAGAAACAGCTTGGCTTCTAGTTTTCTGAGGAAAAAGATGCATCTGCATGTTGCATAACTGAAGATCTGGGAATATATATCTAAAGACACTCATTATATACGAATAACCGTTTACTTTGGATTGTTGAAAGAGGAAATGTTTGGAACTTATCTGCGACTGGTAAGTGTAGGAATTTTTTCATTTGACAATTGTCCTTTCTTACCAGAAGATATCTCTACCATCTTCATTCTCCTTTACATCATCAGCTTTTACAGAGCCTAAACTATTGTATACTCCACCACACTCAACCTATAAGAAGTAAAGGTTTCTAATAAAGAAAAACAAACTTTATATTCGAAATGTTAAGAGTTCCTATTATAGTAGAATCTGTTCCTTAGTTGAAGTTCAGTGGAATGAATATTAAGGTTGTGGTCTTCAAGACTCGTATTGAGTCTTATTGTCACGAGTAGCATATAATTTACATTTGATTTTTGTCCCGTTTGTATTTTAATGGATGTTAAAATATCTGATTATGTCTTGACATTTTAAAAAATTCTCCACACTCAGGTTATTAAATAGATGACAAGTTAAATTATAATGTTAGTGTAAAAACTATTTATTATATCAACGTGTGTAATTCAAGTTGGATTTTATCAATCAAAAAGATTTTACTTTGAGCTATATAATATCTCGGCACCAATTAAGAATCTCGAAGGAATTCCAAGAGTCTTGTTATATAATATCTGATTATGTCTTGCCCTTCTGATATTTGTTCTATATTTGGAAGACCCCTATGTTATATATCACCACATCTCATTTTTTATATATAAATGTAACTAATGTATCTCGTGCATATAGGGATCTACTGAAATAGCCATGAACAATTGTTAGGGTGACTAAATAAGGCTTAGTTGATCGTATCACTGTGGATGCTACTTTCACAAGTATAACACCTCCGCTTTTTTCTTTGTTTTTATGCATGCGAAGCCTCTTCACTATTAACGTATACAAACCAAGAGATAAATTCCAAAGCTACGAATATTTGATTGATTCAGCCGCGTAGCTAATTGACAACTTACTTCATGTTATCCATGTAAAAGGCCATGGGAAAGGATGTTAGACTTACCTAGCCTTTCGACATTTTTTACATCTTTCATTCTAAGCATTTCTTTGTACGTTGAAATCATATTTCTCTATCAAAGGTCCCACTCCAACCAATCCAAAATTTCATGTAAAAACAATTTACACACAAACAAAAAGAAAGGACAACTAAATGGAGCTACCTTGAATGAGCAATCCTTCTCGAGAATTCTCCTCTAATTGCATTGTAAACCATTCAGCTGAAGCACCGGTGGCTGCACCGGTGACCGACAAAGCGTGCATTCCATGTGAGAATAAAGCCACATATCGATACAAGAAACATGAAAAGAGTGGGTGCATCTTGGTAGCTGTCTCACTTCTTCTCCTTCTTCAAAAGCACATAAACAAACTGCACATTCTTGATCATTATTATTATTATTTCCTCCAGCTATTCGGCCTTCTTTCTTGAACCTAAAGCTTGACAATACTTTCACATCGAAAATCCGGCTGTGTGTTTGCTCAAGTGATGACTGATTTTCTGCTGCAGCTTCCATATTCAGCCACGGCCGGCGGTTGTTGTCACTGCTCCACAGCATGATAAGGAGGGTGTAGATGCCAAGTAAAATGGTGGTGGTTCCGACGATGATGAGGCCATAATATAACATGTGCAAGTTTGGTTTTTGTGAAGATGATGAATGAGGATTAAGAGCTTATCCCATGGTTGTATCACTTCAACTTTCTTTTTTTTGCTAGTAAGTTTAACGGGGTTGGTTTCATTTAAGCAAGGAGCTTTGTTTAATATTCCATTCGATAAAAATAAAAAAGCCGCAGAATTTCAGTCTATTCAAAACATGATTCAAGTATAAAAGTGAAAATAATCAACTTCAAACTTTAGCTTATCTTTAATAAGATAATTTGTCATTACACAAGTATGAACTTCAGCTTATCTATAATGAGATAATTTGTAGTTACACAAATATTAATATATTTAAAGTTTCAAAGTCAAAATTTCTTTATCAAGTCAAACCGTAATTCAGTCCAAAAAAGAATGATACAATTCAAAATTTGAAATAATTTACTCAAAACTTCTCATTCTACTCATTAACGGTCACTCAAATATCTATGATTTATTTTACACCACAGATTTTTTAAAAAAAATATTAAACTTTATATCGAATAAAATTATGATAAATAAAGTGGGATGGAATATTGTATTGGGTAAGAACCCCACCGCCTCGGTGTAAAAGCTCCAACCACGGGGCAACCAAGTTTAACCAAGGACATCTTTCCGAGGGGATGATTTTTATTTCCACCTCAGGTAAAGACCAAGCAAGTACAAGATCAAAACTCGGGACCATTGAGGAATGATCACTATGGTAACCCCTCGAGGGATTACACCACCTCGGCCAACGATCATCTCTAATTATAACCGTCAACCGTTGTATGACCGTTGCCCTGACATTTATGGAGAAAATTACAAGCTGACCACTATCAAATGCGAAGTAATGGTCATAAAACATAGTTATTACGATTGTAGCGCCCCTTTTCTTAACAACTATAAAGAGGATTCGTTTCTAACTAAGAAAGGCATCCAAAAATACAATACTTGACTTACATTCTTTCTCTTGAAACTTTGTCTCATTTTTATCAGTTTGTTTATTCCTTACCTCGTTCATTCTTTTAAGCATTCGTCTCGTTTAAATCCAATATTAGCTCGAATATAACTTTGATACAAACAAATTATTAATCAACCCCAAAATAAATTCGATTTGTTGTCCTATCTCGATTTAGGCTAACACAAATTGGTGTCGTATGTGGGGACTTGGTAATAACGTTTGTTCCAAAGTCGAACCTTTTCCAAATCTTAGCAAAATGTCGATTATCCAATATCACAAAACCCTGTGAACGTCATATCCGGCGGCATAGAATTAAATGGTGTCAATCTCTCCTTTGTGAGAAAGCCTGGGAAATTTTCAATCGGCACCAAAAGAAGGACTCGAGGTGAAGGAAGTGACAGTGAAATCGCCTTTAACAAGGAAGATAGCTACGAAATGATAAACCCTCATCACGATGCTCTGGTTATTACCTTAAGGATCAACGACTCAGACATAAAACGAGTGTTAATAAATCCTGAAAGTTCTGTCAATATCATTAATCATAGAGCCGTCGAACAAATATGGTTAAAGGATCTCATCGTCCCAAAAATAATCACTCTAGCAGGATTAAACAACTCTGTGGATAGAACCTTAGGGGAAATCAATCTCGTACCCACCGCCGAGGGAGTTGACAAGAAGACAACTTTTCAAATAATAAACGAGGATATGGTCTACAACGTCATCCTTGGAAGGCTCTTGGATTCATGAAATAGAGGTCATATGATGCAGTCCGAAGTGCTGATCAAGTGCTCGACAATCCATCGAGGCCAATGACACGTAGCCAAGCCAAATTGCTACATTATATGCACATACAGTTGGCTTGGTCGGGAAGTAACTTGTGCTCGAAAGAAGAGTGGCAGAATGCTAGCGCCGAAAGCTACATCCTCAGATTTGTGCCCGAGGATAAAGTGATCGAACACCAACTCTTAGCGCTAAGCATCACAGAACCAGACACTACAATTGTTGTGTCCGAAGTCAAGTAAGCGCCAGATAATGAATGTGTTCGAGCAAGCAACCAAGTACCGAAGCAAAGGCTGCCCAACACTCACTTGCTCAACCCTGCGTGGCTTATTTTTATTGGTCATCTGTGACAATTTACTGTTCTATCCCTAGCGTAGTCTATATACACAACTTTAGATTTCATTGTAAGTAGTTAGTAGTTGATGAATATTTGATATAGCAGTTGCTATTGTGAGTCTCTGATGGAGCCGAACCCCGTTGTGGGATTTTAAAGAACTTGTGTCAATCAGTGTGAGTTGTTTGAACATTTTCTTCTTGGTCATTCAATTTGCAAGAAGCTTGTACTTCTTGAGGATTGTTGCTTAGCATAGGTGCATCTTGAACTCCGGTTCGATCGAGCTTGAGACAAGTTCCTCAATGTTCTTTTGAATCTAAGCAAGATTTGTCTTGCAGATCTTTTCAATGTTATTTTTCCGCGTTTTCCTTCGTGTTAGCTTAACCTCAGTTTTTCTTGCACCATCTTGGTATCAGAGCATGGTTTGAGCTTGTTCTTACAACCTCAAATCCTGTTCGTTTATCTCGTGCTTATGTCTTTCAGTTTCAGCTTTCTTCCATGTAGTTGATTGTTGTTGCTGTGTGTTTTTACAAAAAAAAAAAAGGTAGAAAAGAAAAATTTAAAAATTTGGTTTGATTGTTGGCTGTTTCAATCAAACAACCATTGATTCTCAGTCACCGTCGTCTGCTGATTCCAACGAGCACCTGTTGTACACGATTGTCGACTAGGGTTTCTCGAAGGTTTTTGGACTGTTTCGACGTGTTGGTGACTGTTACAAATCCCAGTCGTGTTTTGGTGGTTATTGATGAAAACTGGTGGCTCTCGATTGTTCTTGGGTTGCATTTTGTGCTTAAAAATTCAAAGTTCTGTGATTTGAGCCTTGTCCGTACGCCGAAAACTTATTACATTGTAACAGTGTACGGACAATGTTGAGTTTGTTCTTAGCTCAAAAGAATCTGGAACTGACTTCCTCCGTTGTTGTTATTACCGGAGAGAAAAGCGACCCAAAGAATGTTAAAATTCTTGGTCAGTGAAAGAAGTAAGTTTTTCCATACGCCGGAGTAAAAACCTCAATGTTCTAGTGAAGAACAAAGGGGTAAAACTGTTACATTCAAAACCCCTAGGTGAAATTTTTTTCGGCTAGAAAAGGGGAAATTGGATAAGGTAAAACCCTATCCGTACCAAAGAGGGACCACTCTTGTACGAACAAGAGTTTGTGTGTTCGAAAAGATTCCGAAGAGGAATTGAAGGGTAGATTCTCCTAGGATTTCATTTTTCTTGTATTCGATAAATCTAGTTGGTGGAGCTCTTGAGTAATTCTTCCTACTCGAGGTCGTACTAACTCATTTGAGCTTATAGGAACTCATGTGTGGGGTGACTAAAGTCCAACTTTCATAGAAAATTCTTTGACTTCCCTAGCGCAGAGTAAATAGCATCCGTTCCATCGAGTCAAATCAATTCACTCTTTCCGAAGGAGACAGTCTAACTTGTCAAATTTGAAGGAACTGAGAGAAGTTGATCAACCGAGGAAGCCATTGGCTACAAGTCCTTCAGTGACCAAAAACCGAACCCATAAACTGAGTGGACCCGAGTGCCACCCAACAAAGGTGAGGAAGTGTGTGAGGTGATTTCTAACCTTAACATTTTATTTGGTCTTTGATTCGTGCAGGTACCATGGCTGAGAATAGAGGCGAAGGAAAAGGCATTGAAAAGCCCGAGGTGTGGTTAGCCGATCTCATGGCTGCCATACAAGGTATCAGTGCCGAAGTAAGAGGAGTGAGTGCTCGAGTAGCTCAACTCGAGCAATGAAGTGTGTCCATGGCCCTACGTGTGTCCGGCGCTGGAACTAGCAACTCCACTCCGATGAAACCTGAGCTGTTTGCTGAGATTATTCGACAACATCAGTTGAAGAGCGAGGTTGTTCGAAATGAAGTTATGGGCAATCCCCAAACTACACAACACTTGGGCAATCCCCAAGTACAACAACAAAACTTGGGCAATCCCCAAGCTGGATATGAACACTTGGGCATTCCCCGAGGTGAAAGAGTACCACTTCCAATGGCCCGAAGACAAGATGTGGACACTAATGAAGGGGTCGATGAAGGAGAATTTCCCGATGCCGAACCTGAATATGAGCCACCGTTCATTCAACGAAGGCAAGCTCAGCGAGGTCGTGGCAATTTCTGAGGTCGAGGCCGAGGCACAAATATTGATCGAAATATAGAGCGTGAGGCTGATGACTATTATGATGAGTATCTCGAACAGATCCGAGGTACTCGAGATTCAAACTTGAACAGTGTCAAGATCACTATTCCACCATTTAGAGGAACTAGTGATCCAGACCAATATCTTGATTGGAAGCTTAAATTGGAGGGAATCTTCGAAACCAATGAGATGACCATAGAGAGAAAAGCTGCACATGCAATTGCTTCATATGCATCGGCATATGCATCGGCATGGTGGGAGGCTGACAAAAGGTTGAGATGAATGAATGCTTATCCCGAATTCACCACATGGATGCAGTTGAAGAGAGCAATGGATGCTAAGTATGTGAATGCGAAATATCGGCAGGAACAACTTCGAAAGCTCTTCGAATTAAAACAAGGGGCCAAATCAATTGACGAATACCATGATGAGTTCGAAAGAATTCGATTGGCCCTTGATATGGAAGAAGATTATGAGCAAGCCATCATTCGATTAAAAAATGGCTTGGCTCGAGATGTGTCATCTCAATTGAGGCTGCATGTATACCAAACTTTGGAAGATGTGTTTCATGCTGCCATCGAAGCTGAGAAATAGGTTAAGGATGATAAAGCAAACCGGTATCGAGGAGTCACTATATAAAGAATGGAAGGGTCCGAACCCAATAAGTGCTAACACTGTTCGCGAGCCGAAGAAACCCTTCGAGAGGGGTGTGATCGTTAACCAACCAAGAGAAGTGGGAGGTAAAGTTCAACTTAATTCTCCTAGTGCTTCAAGTATTCAGTGTTATAATGCAAAGGTTATGGTCACATGGCACGAGAGTGTCCAACTCGCAAAGTCATGCTTGTGCTCGACAATGGAGATATTTGTGAGCAAGCGAGTGACACCGAGGAGGAAAATTCCGAGGAGATTGATCGAGCTGAAGATGATGATGATCGTGAAGCTACCGAAGCTGATCATCCAAAAATATTTCTTGTAGTTCGAAGGAATTTGAGCTGCATGACTCTTGAAGAAGAGGACAACTAAAGAGAAAACCTTTTTCACGCCCGATGTCGAGTGAAGGGGAAAGTTTGCTCGATGATCATTGATTCGGGTTGTTGTGCGAATATGGTAAGCCAAGCTTTGGTTTCACAACTGGGACTACCTACTTTGAAACATCCCTATCCATATAGATCATAATGGTTGAATGAGTGTGGAGAATTGAAGGTTGTCAAACAAGTGTGGATCAAATTCAAAGTTAGAGAATATCAAGATGAAATGATGTTCGATATGGTACCGATGCAAGCTTGTCATATGCTATTGGGACGACCATGGCAGTATGATCGGTCGGTTGTTCACAATGGAAAATCCAACACTTACATTGCTAAGCTCGAAGGGAAGAGTTTCATACTCAAACCCTTGTCTCCAAAGCAAGTCAGCGAAGACTATAAAAGAATGAAGGAATTGAAAGAAGAGGCCAAAGCTAAGCTTCCGTTGGGAACAAAATTTGTGGCCGAAGACAACCACTTACCGCCCGAAGTAAGAAACATCTGCGCAATCATGCAACCGGGTGAGTATCTACGAGGCAACGACAACGATCAGATTATGATTTGTCTCGTGCACAAGGGTATCCTTCTAAACTCTAATGATGATTTTTTAACGATATCTCTTTGCCTAGTGCTGTACAAAGTGTTTTGCAGGACTTCGGAGACATGTTTCTCGAAGAAATGCCAGGTGGATTGCCTCCGTTGAGGGGAATCGAGCACCAAATTGACTTCATAACGGGGCCTCAAATCCCCAACAAGCCTGCATACCGGTGTAATCCCGAAGACACCAAAGAGCTCCAGAGGCAGGTTGATGAATTGCTGAACAAGGGCCTCATTCGAGAGAGCTTCAGTTCTTGCGCCATTCCTGTTATCCTTGTCCTGAAGAAAGATAAAACATGGCGAATGTGTGTTGATTGTCGGGCAGTCAACAAAATCACGGTAAAGTATCGCCATCCTATCCCTCGATTAGATGACATGCTAGATGAGTTAAGTGGTTCTTCATGCTTTTCGAAGATAGACTTCAGGTCCGGTTACCACCAAATCCGGATGAAACCCGGAGACGAGTGGAAAAATACATTCAAGACCAAGTTCGGTCTCTATGAATGGTTGGTGATGCTTTTGTCCTATCCAACGCATCGAGCACATTCATGCGACTGATGAACCATGTGCTCAAACCGTTCATAAATAAGTTTGTTGTCGTTTACTTCGATGACATCCTTATTCATAGTAAATCCGTAGATGAACGTGTCGAACACCTAAGGCTAGTGCTTGATAAGCTTAGAGAAGAGAAGTTATATGCTAACTTCAAGAAATATGCCTTTTGTGTTGAGCGTTTAGTCTTTCTAGGATTCGTTGTGAGTGCTAATGGTGTTGAAGTCGATGAGTCAAAGTCGAAGCCATCAAATATTGTCCAACTCCAACCTCGGTCTCTCAAGTGCGTAGCTTCCATGGGCTAACTAGCTTTTATCGAAGGTTGTTCATGACTTTAGCACCGTGGCAGCTCCTTTAACCGAGCTGGTAAAGAAAGACCATCCATCTGTGTGGGAAGAGTCCCAAGAGATGGCTTTCCAAAAGTTGAAACGGAGGCTTTGTTCTGTCCCGTTGTTGCAACTCCCTGACTTTGGCAAAGCATTCGAAGTCGAGTGTGATGCATCCGGAGTTGGAATTGGAGCAGTGCTTATGCAAGAATCAAAGCCGATCGCTTACTTTAGCGAAAAGCTTAAGGGTGCAACTTTGAATTACTCTACGTATGACAAGGAGTTTTATGTCCTCGTTCGAGCACTCGCCCATTGGCAGCATTATTTGTGGCCTCGAGAGTTTGTGATTAAATGTGACCATGAATCTTTGAAACACCTCCAAGGTCAGGAGAAATTGAACCGAAGACAAGCCAAATGGGTTGAATTCACTAAAAGCTTTCCCTATGTAATTCATTACAAAAAGGGAAAAGACAATGTTGTGGCCGATGCGCTATCAAGAAAGTTTGCCTTAGTGACCACTCTTGCCTCGAGGCTCATGGGATTCGAAAGCATCAAGATGATATACGAAGATGATCCCAAGCTAAAATGCATTCATGATGCAATCTTGAGTGGCCGAAGGGTTGAGAAATATTAGTGGCATGATGGCTACCTCTTCAAGAATGGGAGGGTTTGTGTGCCAGTGTCATCGTGGAGAGAGCTCTTGGTCCGAGAAGCTCACTCTAGAGGCTTGATGGGATACTTCGGTGTTGACAAAACTCTTGATATCTTAACCGAGCAGTTTCATTGGCAAAAAATGCGACGAGATGCGGAAAAGTTTTGCAACGCTTGTCTCGTTTGCAAGAAAGCTAAATCGAAGTCCAACCCTCATGGTTTATATACCCCGTTTCCTGTGCCTGATCGACCTTGGGTTGATATATCCATGGACTTTGTCTTGGGGTTTCCGAGGTCGGGGAGAGGACATGATAGCATCTTTGTGGTCGTGGATCGATTTTCCAAAATGGCTCACTTTATTCCTTGCAAGAAACGCGATTGTGCACAACATGTTGCTTCTTTGTTTATTGCTCATGTGTTGAAATTGCATGGTGTGCCACGTACAATTGTGAGTGATCGAGACTCGAAGTTCTTGAGTCATTTTTGGAAATGTTTGTGGGGTGCCCTCGGCACAAAACTACAATTCTCGACATCTCACCATCCTCAGACTGATGGATAGACCGAGGTAGTTAACCGAACCTTGGGATCTTTGCTTCGTGCAATGAGCAAAGGCAAGGTCGGAAACTGGGCTGATCGATTGCCCATGATGGAGTTTGCATACAATCGAACGGTGCATCGAATAATAAATATGACCCCGTTCGAACGTGTGTACGGTTTTAATCCTTTGATTCCAATTGATCTAACCCCATTGCCTCGAGATGTTATTATTGATTTTGAAGGTACTCACCGAGCCAAAGCTTTGCTCGAGTTGCATGCAAAGGTACAGAAGAATCTTGACGAAGCTTATGTCAAAGTGACATTGAAAAAGAACAAGGGGCAAAAAAAGTTGGAGTTGAAGAAGGGTGATTGGGTTTGGGTTCACTTCCGAAGAGAGCGATTCCCGAACCAAAGGAAAGGAAAGTTGGCACCTCGAGGGGACTTTCCATTTCAAGTGCTGAGCAAGCTTAACAACAATGCTTACGTGATCGACATCCCAGGTGAGTATAATGTGTCCAACACTTTCAATGTTGCTGACTTAACTCCTTGTGTTGTAGGCCAAGTACCGGGGATAGATGCTGAAGCGATTTCGAGGACGAAATCTTCTCAAAAAGGGGAGGATGATGTAGTCCGAAGTGCTGATCAAGTGCTCGACAATTCACCGACGCCAATAACACGAAGCCAAGTCAAATTGCTACATCATATTCACATACAATTGGCTTGGTCGGGAAGTAACTTGTGTTCGGAAGAAGAGTGGAAAAATGCTAGCGCCGAAAGCTACATCCTCAGATTTGTGCCCGAGGATAAAGTAACCGAACACCAACTCTTGGCGCTGAGCATCACAGAGCTGGACACTACAATTGTTGTGTCTGAAGTCAAGTAAGCGCCCGATAATGAATGTGTTCGAGCAAGCAACCAAGTACCGAACCCAAGGCTGCCGAACACTCACTTGCTTAGCCCTGCGTGGCTTGTTTTTATTGGTCATCTGTGACCATTTACTGTTCTATCCCTAGCGTAGTCTATATATACTCTTTTACATTTCCTTGGAAGTAGTTAGTAGTTGATGAATATTTGATATAGCAGTTGCTATTGTGAGTCTCCGATGGAGCCGAACCCCGTTGTGGGATTTTAAAGAACCTGTGTCAATTGGTGTGAGTCGTTTGAATATTTTCTTCTTGGTCATTCAATTTGCAAGAAGCTTTTTCTTCTTGAGGATTGTTGCTTAGCATAGGTGCATCTTGAACTCCGGTTCGATCTAGCTTGAGACAAGTTCCTCAATATTCTTTTGAATCTAAGCAAGATTTGTCTTGCTTCTATATTTTCAATGTTATTTTTCTGCGTTTTCCTTCGTGTTAGCTTAACCTCGGTTTTTCTTGCAGCCTCGTACCATCAACCCTCCACTAATTAATTAAATTTCCTACCCCGTGGGGAAATCGTGTAAATCGAAGTAACCAATTAGTGGCTTGGAAATGCTATTCAGTCGCCGTAAAAAATAGAAACGCCCCGATCAGGCACTTGCAATCATCACCAAGTGGCTCGGAGTCCCATAAAGGGAGGAGCTCAACTCAAGAGGTAGCTCATCCAAAGCAGGAAGAGGAGGTCCCAACTTTCATTCAAGAACCTCGGAAACAAAAGGCCGAGGACTCAACGGTGGAAGAATTAGAATCTCATGCTTTGTCAGAAGAGTTCCCAGAAAGAAAAAATATTTGTGGGCTCAGAGCTGGATGCTGAGTATAAGAAAGCTCTCATCGAATTATTAAAAGCCAACGATGATTGCTTTTCTTGGTCTCATGCACACATGGTGGGGATCGACCCCGAGATCATGACGCACAAGCTGAATGTAGATCCCAACCACCGACTCGTGAAACAAAAGAAAAGACCTCATGATGGAGTAAGAAGAAGGCGATCCAAGACGAGAGTAAGAGATTGCTTGACATTGGGTTCAAAAGAGAAGTCAAGTACCCAGATTGGCTTGGTAATGTGGCAGTGGTACTGAAGAAAAATGGCAAGTGGAGGATGTGTGTCGACTACAACAACTTGAATAAAGCTTAACCCAAAGACTCATACCTTTTACCCCAAATAGATAGGTTAATAGACTCTACGGCTGGACACAAACTCTTAACCTTTTTGGATGTATATTCAGGGTACAATTAGATCCTGATGGACCCCAGTGATGAAGAAAAAACTTCTTTCATCACAGATGAAGGAACTTATTTCTACAAGGTGATGCCCTTTTGATGCGGGGTAAATACGTGGAAGCAATAAAGTAGATACGGAAATAAGTAAAACACGATACCAAAGAAATAAGGGACGGGGAAGAACAGAAATAGAAGAAAGAAAGGATAATCGAATCAAACCATGATATGAATATCCGAGAGAGAAAGGAACTTGAACCACTCACGGGGTCACACTAGGTTGATCCACCATGGATTCCAAGTAAGAGATACATGAAGCTCAAGCTTCAACAAGAATGGCCAAGCCTATTCTATGTTCTATTCTCTATTCTCTAAGTCTAGCTCCCAAAATGAAATGACTAAGTGTGGTATTTTTAGGTGTTCCACACTTCCAAATGAAATGACTAAAAGCCCATAAGAGGGTTAAAAATAATACAAGCCACGTAGGGATAAAATAGAGATTACACGTGGAATTCCCGTCCAAAACTAATAAAAACAAGTGCCCCACCTAGCAGAGTAGGCGCCCCACCTTGCAGAGGGTGAAAAAGTAGGCGGTCTGCCCGTTTATAGAGGCGCCCCGTCTCTTTGGAGATCCAGAGAGTGTGTCTTCAAGTGGGCGGTCCGCCTAGTGCAGTAGGCGGTCTGCCTGTTCCTGGGAGGTCCTCAAAATGCACTCTAGTTGCTCCTACTTGGTCTGTAATCGGTCCTCCCTCTATGGGGCTCAAGTCCATGACTTCAAATCACTCTCGAACCCTCCTCCGAAGCCCTTGACTTGTATTATTTGTGCTCTCAAGCTTGGCTCTTGATGGTTGGTGTCTTGGCTCGATTTGCGCTACATCATCCTCCCCTTCTTCAGAGGGTTTCGTCCTCGAAATCAAACCATCAAATCCTAGATTCAAAAACAAGCACAAATAAAGCTTCCCACTACAAGTGTAGGTTAGTGACAAAAGTGTGGAAAATACACTTTTATGATAGAGCCAAGCATTAATACTAATAAAACAGCTTATGTTTCCAAAAGAAACAACAAGTACTTGACTCAAAAAGAAAGTGCATCCAACACAAGAACAAGTAAAGAGATCAATACGACATGGAACATGCAAGACATAGCAATCAAATTCCCTATGACCCCTAAGCTTACTACCAACATACCAAGCCTTCAAATCAATATTATCACAATGTAACACATGGGCTTTGGCATGCTCAACACTCAAGGTGTGATCAACATATGGGGTGGAGTAAACAAAATAGTTCATTTAACAACTAACATCAAATACTCTACTTCCCTTCTTAAGAGCACTCTTACACACACCAAGAGGAACATTCTCACCTCCGCATTTACCTCCAAGACAATCATCCTTACTAAACAAACTACCAAGGAAGGTCTCTATAATGGCTTCTTCATCATTATAGCCCACACAGTCAAGACTAAGACTATTAGAAGACGGACCGACACAATCAATTCCAAGACCATTCACCTCACTTGGAGTTTCAAACAATGGATTGTCTATGGAGTTAAACCTTTCAAACCATGGAGGTTCAGATTCAAACTCTTCATACACACTTGAGGAGTCATCAAGTACAATCCTATCCATCCCATCCACTAGGGACTCCTCAAGGTCAATACCATCCTCACTATAGCACATAGTTCTACCAAAGATAAGCATATCAATAAAGGCATGATCAATCAACTCATCTTCCCCTTTGTCAAAAATTGGTGGTGTGTCATAACAAGGTCCACAATCAAGGTCAACTACAATATCTTCACTGAAGAGAGATTCAATGAAAACCGAGCTCACATCATGATGTGGCTTATCAACACTCTCAACTAGTGGTTCACATCCACACACAAGTTGACCAAGAGACTCTAAACTAGTTGCGAATACATTATAATCACATAGATCATCAACTAGCATGGATTTTTTACTAGCACCATCACAAGACAAGGAAGTAACATGCTCATGGGAAGGAAAACTAAAACATACCTTTGAGTGGCCATCTTTTTCACTCAATGCACTTGAAATGTCATGGATAGTCCCTCCACCTTGAAGCTCACTTTGAAGATCATCTTCACCTTGTCCTTCCATCTTGGAACATGATTGAGGCTCCATCGGTTTGCCTCAAAGAATACCTACACAAGAACTCACATAAGTAGAACAAGAAGATAAAGAGTTAATGTTAGAATAAGGGGTGTCCTTACTCTCAACAATTCTTTTTCCCTCTCTCTTTTCCCTCATTTTCTTTTCAAGGTCGGATGTAGATTCGGGTGGTGACATCCTACTTACATTACTCAACACATCCTCTCATTTTTTCATTCGAGGAATGTCACCGGTCACTCCCTTACTCCTCTCAATCTTTTGTCTCTCAAATTCGGGTGAGTTGGGACGAGGCTCAAGAATACCCATAGCTGGAGTAGGTGAACTTTTAACATCAACCTGGAATCTAGGACTTGGAGACTCATCACTTGAGGTCTCCTTCTCTTTGTTGATGAACCACTTGGCTTTGAAAATTGTGGTTTTGGGTTTACCTTGTTGACACTTGTCAAATCTTTTCTTGCACTAGTCCCACCATTTCTTGTGTTAGTAGGACTTCTTGATTGCTCAAATTCAACCATGGAATAAAGTTCCCGCTCCTTTCTTCTTTGTATTGCCAAGAAATGTGCACTATTAAGCAACTTGTCTCTTGCCCGACAAGGGTCAAAGGAAAAGTCATAAGTCCTTTGACCCTTGCTCACATGGTACTTATCCCTCATAATACTATATTGCACCCTCTTTTCTTGCAACCATGGCTCACCTAACCACACATCAAAATGTTGCATGGGATACACATCACACCAAACATAACTCTTGTAATTCCTATGAGATATATACACCCACACTTTCTTAGAAACCCGCACTCTGTTATACTCAAAAGGATGCTCTAGAGCATAGAATGGTATCCTTAGCTTATCGACCAACGAGGTGCTAATGCAATTGGCATCGGTGTCACCAATCTTGAGCAAGTATCCTCCATTACCATCTACCTCAACAACAAACCTTCTTTGATGCAGGGCAAAATACGCGGAAGCAAGAAACGATATGGAAAGTGCGGAAGCTAAAACAAGATAGGCGATATCAATGAAGATATCGAGATAAAGAGCAAGACGAGGCTTGAACGTTTACCTAAGTAGCACCGAGGAACTCGTCTCGATACACCCCGGGTGAAGTCAAGGATTACCTATACTATGCAACTATCCTCAAGAGGCACCCGGCTCTTGCAAATAGAATGATCAAAGATGGATGAAGTTCAAATTGGATTCCACCAATTGAATTCAAGTTCCCAACAAGGGTTCAAATGAGAGCATTGCTCAAGTTTCATCAATATTCAAGATTGTCTAAATGAAATGAAAGCCTAAGGGAGACTTTTATAGTCTTCTCCCATGCCCTATGTAATGTCCTAAATACCCCCAAAGTGGGTTAAAACAATAGAAGCCACTTAGGGCCAAAGTTGGAATTACACAACAAAATAGAAGGATTTTCGGATGGCTTGCACAGGGAACTAGGCGCCCCGCCTACTCTAGTAGGCGCCCCGCCTACTTTGAAGATCCTGAGAGTGGGCAGCAAGGTAGGCGCTCCGCCTCCTCATAGAGGCGCTCCGCCTCTTTCTACTTCAACACACTAGGCGGTCCGCCTGAACAAAGGGGCGGTCCGCCTCTTCCTGTAACATGTTGAGGCGCCTCAAATTGAGTCTTTTGAGCTCCTCCTTATGGCCTAGATGGGCCTCCTTCCATGGTGCTCCAATGCATGATCTTCAAGGTTGTTCCGGAGCCCTTGACTTGCGTCCTTTGCATCCTTCAAGCTTGGCACTCGTTGATTGACATCATAGTTCGATTTGGGCTGCATCATCCTCCCCTTCTTAAAAGGATTTCGTCCTCGAAATCAAACCATCAACGCCTACATGCAAAGACAAGCAAAAGCAAAAAAAAGGTTCCTACTACAAGAGTAGGTTAGTGCACAAAAGTGTGGGAAAACACACTCTTATGGTACAACCAAGTATCAATATCCATAAAGAAGCTCATGTTCCCAAAGGAACTAGAAAGTACTTGGTTCAACAAGGAAGTGCACCCAACACAAGAACAAACAAAGAGATCAATAGGGTATGGCATATGCAAGATTAAGCTATCAAAATCCCTACAATCCCTAAGTTCAAGATTAGTACACCAAGACCTTCCACTACACGAGTAGGTAGGTCCAACAAGAGTGAGTGCATGCACGGTGGAAAATTCGCTCTTGTGATAGAGCCAAGTATCAATATCAATCAAGAAGCTTATGTCTCCAAAGGAGACAACAAGTTCTTGGCTCCCTAGTGACAAGCACTCACCAATATGACAAGCAAAGAGACCCATAGGACATGCAACACTCAAGATTAAGCAATCAAAGTTCCTATGACCCCTAAGCTCATGATCAACATACCAAACCTTCAATGCAATATCTTCAAAATGGGGCACAATGGTTTTGGCATGTTCAATTCTCAAAGTGTGGTTAAGATATGGGAGGGAATAGACAAAGTAGTGCAATACACAATTAGCATCAAATACCCCGCTCCCCTTCTTACAAGCTCTCATACTCACACTAAGAGATACCTCCTCACCTCCAATTTCATCCTCGAGACAACCCCTCTCACAAGGTAAGCTCTCAAGGGAGGAAATAATAATGGCCTCTTCATCATCATAACCCGAACCAACAAGAGTAGGGTCACTAGAAGAATCATCTACCTCACTCGAAGCTTCAAACAAGGAGTTGTCTATGGGATCAAATCCCTCACACCACGGAGGTTCCAACTCTCTCTCAACCCTAGCTCGATACAACTCACCACCACAAATAAGGATGCTATCAAACAAAGGATTAGTAAAAGCACGCACCTCAATTTCATGGTCAAGCAAAAGCATAGTATCAAAGCTAGATTCATCACCCACTATTGAGGAGTCATCATAGACAACCTTGTCCAATTCATGCAATTTGGACTCCTCAAGGTCACTATCATCCTTACTACAACACATAGGTCCACCAAAGGCAATTAAATCAATAAGGGTGTGATCACACATTTCATCTTTCCCTTTATCAAAAATTGGTGGTGTGTCATAACAAGGCTCACAAGTATAGTCAACTACCATTTTCTCACTAAAGAGAGGTTCATTGAATATCGAGCCCACATCATGATGTGGCTTATCAATCCTCTCAACTAGTGGTTCACATGCACACACAAGTTGACTATTCGACCCTACGCTAGTTGCAATTTCATCAAATGCACTACAAGCGCCAACTAGCAATGAGTCTTCACAAGACAAGGAAGGATTATGTTCATAAGAAGGTGAAGAAACACTTACTTTTGAGTAGCTCCCGTGAGTACTCACATCGCTTGAAGTGTCTTGTTCAAGTCCTCCTTCATGAAACTCACAATGTAGAGCTCCATTCTCTTGTCTTTCTTTCTTACCGTCCGGTTGAGGCTCCACTAGCTCGCCTCCAAGAGTACCTACACATAAGCCAAAACAAATAGAAGGAGAAGAAGATAAATCATGTTTAGAACAAAGGGTGTCCTCACTCTCACTCAAAATTTCCTCTTCCCTCACTTCTTTCATTTCTCGCTCAAGGCCAATTGTAGGTCCGGGTGATGCTTCACTCTCCCCTCGCAAGGGCATGACCATAAGATTGTTGGTTCCGGGCTCAAGTACCATGGGTGACTTAGCTTTGGCCGTTTCCCTCAACTCCCTCATAATCCTATAGTCATTACTTACTTGCTTCGGCGTCAAGGGCTTGAGCACATATTTTCTAGAACCATGCAAGACCGTATAGGAATTGGTTCTACCATCATGCACTACGCTCCGATCATATTGCCATGGCCTTCCAAACAAGAGGTGGCAAGCTTGCATAGGAACTACATCGAACATTACCTTATCTCGGTAATTTCCAATGCCAAACTCAACCAAAGCTTTCTTCACCACCCTCAACTCTCCACACTCACTCAACCATTGCAACCGGTAGGGATGTGGATGTGTTCTAGTAGGCAATTGCAATTGGGAAATCAAAGTCTCACTTACTATGTTAGCGCAACTTCCCGAATCAATGATCATTGAGCACACTTGCCCCATCACTCGACACCTAGCATGGAAGAGATTCTCTCTTTGCACATGCTCCGACTCCGCAATACTCATGGCACCCAAACTCCTCCGTACCACAAGTGTCGTTTTAAGCTCATCACCTTGCTCACCTTCACCTTGGGGAATGCCCAAGTTGTGGGGAATGCCCACTTGTTGGGGATTGCCCAACGGTTGGGGATTGCCCAACACTTCATCACTAGTACCTCTTTCGGTACCATTTTGGACACTCGGGGTCCATTCCTCTTTGAGGCGATCAAACCTCGAGCTTATGGATCTCACCTCGGCCAAGAGGTTGACCAAAGTGCTCACCGGTACCTTAATGGTATCGTATACGTCTCCGGCCATGTACCTACTATATAAATCAAAGACAAGAAAGAAGTTAGAGTAAAAACCTCACTCACTCCCTCACTTTTTGAATGTCACTCGGTTCACTCGTTTAGTAGTGGGGGATTTATCACTCAAACTTGATTCAATGGCTTCCTCGTAGTTGAACAACCTCCTCGATAACCAACCAAGTTCACAAGAACCAAATACTCTTCGGGAAGAGTGGAGTTAATGGGACTCGATGAACGCTAGGCTATTTAGGTGCGCACTTGAAGCAAAAATTAAGTACGAGTCTTCTTTGAGGTCTACTCTCCTCTAGGCACGATTACCCTAATACGCTAAAGGATTAGTGTTAATAAAGTAGGCCAATTACCCTAGAAACACTAACCAAGAGGTACGGAAGCAAACGGGACACAAAAACAAGCGAAACGAAACCAAACGGAATCACCCTAGGAGTAGGCGCCCCGCCTCTGTAAGGTGGGCGGTCCGCCTACTCTGAAATCCAGAGAGCAGAAGAAAAAGGGGCGGTCCGCCTATAGGGGTGGGCGGTCCGCCTACTGGAGCCTTCAGCACAGTCCCAACTTCGTGTTCTTGGTTTTTGGCACCCAAAAATCCAACGATTTCAAGTTGTTTTTCAATTTAAATGATACCCAAAGTTGAAATATGATATAACCAACAAACCCCAATGGTTTAATCCAACAAACAATCAAGAAAAAGTTTGTTTCAAGGATTTGGAACAATTTCTTCAAGAACTTTCAAAATTTTCAAGATTTGAAAACTTCGATTTTCTTTCCGCAACTCCAAATGATGTTATGGGGGTATCAAAATGACGGGTTAACTATATAGAACAATCCCCGATACCAAACATCCAAGAATCCATAACAACAAACAAGTTCTAGCAAATTTTGTGAAGTTTTCAACTTTTGGGTTTGATTTTCAAAAATTTGATTCACAACTCCAAAATGAGTTTTGTTGGTACCCAATTGTCGAGAATGCGTAATCAAACAATCCCCGATAATTAAAACCAACAAAATCGTGACAATGAACGATTTCTAGCAATTTTTTTGTGATTTTCAAGTTTTTGGATTTTTTTGTTTTTCTTCAAATTTCAAGAACAAACAACAAGAACACAACAACGATAAGAACAAGACCGAGGATTCGTAAGAACGAAGCCTAGCCGTGCTCTGATACCAACTGATGCAGGGCAAAATACGCGGAAGCAAGAAACGATATGGAAAGTGCGGAAGCTAAAACAAGATAGGCGATATCAATGAAGATATCGAGATAAAGAGCAAGACGAGGCTTGAACGTTTACCTAAGTAGCACCGAGGAACTCGTCTCGATACGCCCCGGGTGAAGTCAAGGATCACCTATACTATGCAACTATCCTCAAGAGGCACCCGGCTCTTGCAAATAGAATGATCAAAGATGGATGAAGTTCAAATTGGATTCCACCAATTGAATTCAAGTTCCCAACAAGGGTTCAAATGAGAGCATTGCTCAAGTTTCATCAATATTCAAGATTGTCTAAATGAAATGAAAGCCTAAGAGAGACTTTTATAGTCTTCTCCCATGCCCTATGTAATGTCCTAAATACCCCCAAAGTGGGTTAAAACAATAGAAGCCACTTAGGGCCAAAGTTGGAATTACACAACAAAATAGAAGGATTTTCGGATGGCTTGCACAGGGAACTAGGCGCCCCGCCTACTTTGAAGATCCTGAGAGTGGGCAGCAAGGTAGGCGCTCCGCCTCCTCATAGAGGCGCTCCGCCTCTTTCTACTTCAACACACTAGGCGGTCCGCCTGAACAACGGGGCGGTCCGCCTCTTCCTGTAACATGTTGAGGCGCCTCAAATTGAGTCTTTTGAGCTCCTCCTTATGGCCTAGATGGGCCTCCTTCCATGGTGCTCCAATGCATGATCTTCAAGGTTGTTCCGGAGCCCTTGACTTGCGTCCTTTGCATCCTTCAAGCTTGGCACTCGTTGATTGACATCATAGCTCGATTTGGGCTGCATCATTCTTAGACCCAAGTTTCGTATAGGATCATCCAAGAAAGAACTTGGAAGTCCAAGAGTAGTTTCATCATCAACTCGAGTCTACCTTATCCCTCCTCTCCTAGTAACACCACTAGGATAACTTCCACTTCCCGTCACTCTCCCAACATTAGAAATATTGTTGAAAGTCGAGGAAGGAGTTTCATCATGGAACCCACAAGAACTCCTTGAAATAGGATTTTGGTAAAAAACCTTCTCTAGCCTCCTCGGTTCCACAACCCATAGAACTACTCATACCATCCATTCATCGGTCTCATTCTCATCCCAATAGTCCTCCAAGTGTAGGACTCGAGTACTCAATGCCTCTATCTCAGTCATAATATCCCCAAGGTAAGCTTGAACTAACTCGGTCTCACTTACATTTTCCTCACCATTCCCACTTCCATCTAAACCTCCCTTATGACTCCTTGCACCTACAAAATACATATTAAGAAATCACAAAGGTTAGTATAAACAACCTCACTTGCTCTCCGTTGCCTTTGGTGGTGGCACTCAACACTCTTTTTAGGATTCACACTCCCAATCCCCCAACTAAAAATGCCCTTATCTCTTAGGAACCACAATGGAAAGATCACACTAATACGCCCAAGTATTGGTTCGGAATGGAGTAGGTGTGACTCGATGGACAGACGGCTATTTAAAGTGCGTACTTGGAGCCAAGAAAGTTCTACGACTCTTCTTTAAATTCTACTCTCCACTATGCACGAATGTCGTAATACGCTCAAGAGTTAGTGTTAGTAAAGTAGGACAATTACCCTAGAAGCACTAACCGAGATGTTCGGAAGCAAAGGGAACACGAAATCCTACGAAAAATCTACCCGGACAACCTTCAGCAAAAGAGTCCCTCAACCTCCGAAAGTGGGCGGTCCGCCCAGTATTTTATAGTGAGGAGTAAGCGGTCAGCCTACTTGAAGTCCAGAGAGGGTGCAACAAAAGAGGCGGTCCGCCCAGTGCAATTTCCTACAGCTTTTCACTTCGTGTTTTTGGTTCTTTTGCACCCAAATCTCCAATAATTTCAAGTTGTTTTTCCAATCCAAAGGTACCCCAATGTGTTTTCAACAACTACAAACAATCCTCAATGATTTATATCAACACCCAAACATCAACAAGTCCAAATCAAGAAATTTTAAGCATATTCGAGGGTTTTTTGCAAACTTTGGGGATTTTGAATTTCGAATTTTGATTCTCAACTCCAAAACGTATTTTGAGGGTACCCAATCAGCGGGAATACAATAACAAGCAATCTCCGAAATCAAACATCAAAGGAATCATCACAACCAAGATCATCTAGCAACTTTTTTTTTTTTATTTATAAAATTTTTCAATTTTTTTCTTCTTTTTCCAAACAAGAACAACAAGAACACTAAACTAAAGATACAAGATAGATGAGGGTTTGTAAGAACAAATTTCGAGCCTTGCTCTGATACCAAACTGATGCTGGGTAAATACGCGGAAGCAATAAAATAGACACGGAAGCAAGTAAAACACGATACCAAAGAAATAAAGGACGGGGAAGAACATAAATAGAAGAAAGAAAAGATAATCAAATCAACCCATGATTTGAATATCCAAGAGAGAAAGGAACTTGAACCACTCACGGGGTCACACTAGGTTGATCCACCATGGATTTCAAGTAAAAGATATAAGCTCAAGCTTCAACAAGAATGGCCAAGCCTATTCTATGTTCTATACTCTATTCTCCAAGTCTAGCTCCCGAAATGAAATGACTAAGTGTGGTCTTTATAGGTGTTCCACACTTCTAAATGAAATTACTTAAAGCCCATAAGAGAGTTAAAAATAATACAGGCCACGTAGGGCTAAAATATAGATTACACGTAGGATTCCCGTCAAAAACTTAGCAAAACAAGCGCCCCACCTAGCAGAGTAGGCACCCCACCTTGCAGAGTAGGCGGTCCGCCAACTAAAGAGGGTGAAAAAGTAGGCGGTCCGCCTGTTTATAGAGGCGCCCTGCCTCTTTGGAGATCCAGAGAGTGTGTCTTCAAGTGGGCGGTCCGCCTAGTGCAGTGGGTGGTCCGCCTGTTCCTGGGAGGTCCTCAAAATGCACTCTAGGTGCTCCTACTTGGTCCGTAATCGGTCCTCCCTTGATGGTGCTCAAGTCCATGACTTCAAATCACTCTCGAACCCTCCTCCGGAGCCCTTGACCTGTATTCTTTGTGCTCTCAAGCTTGGCTCTTGATAGTTGGTGTCTTGCCTCGATTTGCCCCGAATCACCTTTGGTCTCAAAAATGCCGGAGCAACTTATCAAAGGTTGGTGCGTCAAATGTTCAAGGATTACATCGGGAAAATGATGGAAGCATATATCGATGTTATGTTGGTGAAATCTGTCTGATTGGAAGATCATTTGAAGCAACTAAAGGAGGCTTTTGCAATTTTAAGACAATATTGCATGAATCTTAACACCAAAAAGTGTGCTTTTGTGGTTAACTCAGGCAAAATCCATGATTTATTATCTTGGAGAGAGGCATTGAAGAAAATCCTGATAAGATCATAGCTATACAAGAAATCCCCGAGGAATTATCGAGCCCGAAGGAAGTCCAACACTTAACTGACCGATTCGCCGCCTTGAGCCGATTCATTTCAAGGTCATCCGAGCGGTGCCACAGGTTCTTTTCCATCTTGAAAAAGAACACTTCCTTTGAATGGACTCCCGAGTGCAGGGAGGCTATGAGGGAGTTGAAACAGTATTTGGCCAATGCCCCATTGTTAGCCAAACCAAAAGATGGTGAGACGTTGTTGGTACACTTGGCCGTCTCCGAGGTGTCGGTCAGTGCAGTTCTGGTTCGACAGGAAGAAGGAAAGCAATAACCAATATACTATGTTAGCAAAGCTCTTCTCGATACTGAAACAAGGTACCATCATTTAAAAAAATTAGCGCTTGCATTAGTCATTGCTTCTTGAAAATTATGCCCTTATTTCCAATGCCACCCAATAGCCGTAGTAACGACCTTCCCCTTGAGAAGTATATTACACAAGCCAGAATTGTTGGAAAGGTTATTTAGGTGGGCCGTCGAGCTGAGTGAGTACGACATCATATACCAACTACGCACAGCCATAAAATCCCAAGTGTTGGCTGATTTTGTAGCTGATTTTAGTGCTAAACTACTTCCCGAGGCGAAAAAGAGAATCTAGTTTCAAAGAGTCCCACCCATGGGGTATGAAAGCTCTACACAAATGGGGCAGCCAATTCCAACGGCTCGGGGCTCGGAATAGTACTCGTAGCTTTAACGGGGGAAAAGCTAAGGAACTCGGTGAAATCCGAGAGGCTAACCAACAACGAAGCTGAGGGCGAGGCTGCCATAGTGGGATTGAAGCTAGCCAAAGAAATGGGAGCTGAGAATATATAGCCAAGATGTGACTCGCAACAGTATTGAATCAGGTCATCGGTAGATACTCGGCTCGGGAGCCCATAATGAAATAGTTCGTGGTAAGAATGCAACAAGCGTTCGGCACCTTTCAAGAATGGAAGGTCATGCAAATACCATGAGAAGAAAACTTCGATGCCGATGCTCTGGCAAACTTGGCCTCGACAGTTGAAACGGACGACTCAGGGACTGACACCACAGTTAGGATTTTTACATCGGCCTTGGGAAAGATGAAGCTGGAAGTAAATGTGGTGAATCGACATTGGGATTTGCGAACAAAGTTCATCTCTTATCTAGAGTCGGGGACTCTACCACCAAACAAAAAAGAAGCGGCAAAATTTAGGATGCAAGTAGTCCCATACACAATAATATATAGACAATTGTACAAAAAGCTTTATTGCAGCCCGATGGCCAAATGTCTACGCCCAGGAGAGTATGAATACATGATGAAAGAAATGCATGAAGGAACGTGTGGTAATCACTCTGGAGCTAAAGCCCTTGCGTGGAAACTCCTCCGAGCTGGCTACTATTTGCCCGAAATGAGCAAGCATGCTAGAGTGTTCGTTAGAAATTGCGACAAGTGTCAAAGGCATGCCTCCATGATTCATCAACAGGCCGAGCCCTTGCACTCAGTGGGTTCACCATGGCCCTTCATGAAATGGGAGATGGATATCGTGGGACCATTTTCCAAAGCGAAGGGCAGTGTTAAATACATCCTTGTGCTCATTGATTATTTTTTCAAATGGATCGAAGCAGGAGCTTTTGCCAGAGTCGGGCAAAAGGAGGTCATCGACTTCATATGGAAAAATATCATATGCCGATTTGGAGTCCAAAAGGAGATTACCTGTCATAATGGCACACAATTCGTTGGCTCGGAGGTCACAGATTTCTTTAAAAAATGGGGGATCAAAAGGGTGACATCAACATCCTACCACCCCAGTGCCAATGGACAAGCTGAGTCATCAAATAAAATAATCGTCGACAATCTCAAAAAGAGAATGGACAAAGCAAAAGGCTCATGGCCCGATGACTTACCAGAAATGTTATGGGCAATGAGGACAACAGAGAAGAATAGCACTGGCGAAACCCCATTTTCTCTTGTTTACGGGGTAGATTCGCTAATTCCTGTCGAGGTTGGTGAGCCAAGCCTTCGCTATGCTCACTCAACAGAGGAGTCAAATCAAAAAGCTATGCGAGTGTAATTGGATTTGCTCGAAGGATGGCAGGAAATGGCCTTGGTGCGGTTAACAGCTCAAAAACAAAAAATCGAGGCCTACTTGATCAAAAAGGCCAAGTGGAGAGAATTCAAGGTTAGCGACTATGTTTTGAGGGCCAAAAATCAAAGGACCAAAGAGAAAAATACAGGGAAGTTGGCCACCAATTGGGAAGGCCCCTACCTAGTAAAAGCAATCATTCGAAAAGGGTCTTATCAACTGGCAGACCTCGAGGGAAAAGAAGAGTCGTTGAATTGGAACATATCCAATTTGAAGAGATACTATTTCTAACATCAACGAGATATTGCTGCGAAGCCAACAGTGCTCAAACCCTCATCCTTCGCACTTAACCACTGGGGGGTGCAAGGGGATGAGATAAGTCTGCAATCGGCTCAGAAACTCGCAGTTCAGGTTCTTCAAAAAATAACTCGGACTCAGGGACTCAACTCAAAAACTTCGAAATGAGACTGCCCGAGGCCCAATTAAAGTGTGCCCGATTACTTACATTCGTTGCCTCAAATGGCTTTTGTGAATAAAATTTGCTTAAGTACGACTAGGCTCTATGTAAGCCGGCTCAATTTCTATCAATGGAATAAAAATTGATTTATCATCTTTTTATCCATTAGGCCTTGTTTAAGCCTCGGCTCGAGGATGAGACATCGTCCTAAGCTAGCTCTAGAATATACTTAAAGTCTTGCAAGCAAACATAAAATTGAAAAAATATTGAAACAGTTGATATTCAATATTCATATATTCACAAGGCTCGAAGGCCAGAATAATTACCAGGAAATGGCCCGAAGGACCGAAAACAAAAACAAATGAGCAGTCACTCACTCAGGCCTGCTATCACTACCCGAAGCTTCTCCTTCAGACGAGCTATCGCTGCTCGAAGGAAGCTGATCTAAAAATTTCGAGCCGTAGCGACATCTACCTTAGCCTTGGCAATGTTGTCATCCAAACTAACCCCCTTTTTACATTGTTCAAGGGTCCCCAACTTGGTCTGGATGATTTCCCAATTTCTATCAACTTTTCCTTAGGTAGCTCTCAAGTCCAACTTGGCTTTGAAGTTGGATTTGAGCTTAGAAGAGGAGGCTGGCTTTCTATCCTGAAGGTTCCTCAGTTCAGCTTCAAGAACCTTGTTCTTAGCTTCAACCTCTTTCATCTTCAAGGTGAGCAGCGAAGACCTCTCCTCGAATTGCTCAGTTAATCGCCTGAGCGCTGCATCTGCTACATCAGCCTGCTTCTGAAGCTCGGCTCGATGACTCCCCTCTTGAGACCTCCTTTCGGCCCTACGATTGGCAATTTCGCCATGAGCCTGAGAGAGTTCGGCGCTTGACTGCTCAACATTTCCTGAGCTTGGCCAAATTTGGCTTCTGAGTCAAGGAGTTGCTTTTCAAGCTCTGAAACACGAGCTTCGAGCACGTTACTCCTACGATCCCAACAATCCCCGACCTGCTTAAGGTATGCTGCTCGTTTGGCTTCGACCTCAGCCATTTTCATGGCATAGACATAGCCCTGCAGCCAGAAAGAAGGGATCAAAAATGGAAAAAGCAGCCAAATCAGAAAAGAAGTAAAGCAAGTAAAAAACTTTACATGAATCGCATGTTGAGCCGAGTAAGCCATCAAATCATCTGAAGGAACGTTCTTGAGCCGATCATTTTCCAAAGGCCCAAGCAACCCCTTGAAGCTAATGGAAGCCCCCATGCTGTCATCCAGCAGGCAAACATCGATTGGGACTGGGATTTTCCTAATCCCTTGATGAAGGGTCGCCTTACCTTGAGTTGAATCAGCGTTCATCCCCTTTGCAGATGAGACCGCCTCGGCAGGCTTGGCCCTGCCGGACTCTAGCTCATCGCGAACCTTGTCAAAAACTTGGCTCGATTCCTTTATGCTCGCCGCCTTGACCTCATTTTGAACACAGACATCGTCTGGTTTATCAATTAGTCTTCGTGGAGGGGCTCAGGAAAATCAACCCGAGGGATTTTAGCCTTAGTTGTCTTCTTCGGCGTATCCCCTTTCTTTTTCGAACCTGAAGGAAGAAAGCGCGTCATTCAAAGAGAAAGAAAAAGAAAACATACGAAGGATAAACGAGGATAGCTCTCAGG
This sequence comes from Petunia secreta, assembly GCA_029990175.1. Taxonomy (NCBI): domain Eukaryota; kingdom Viridiplantae; phylum Streptophyta; class Magnoliopsida; order Solanales; family Solanaceae; genus Petunia; species Petunia secreta. Next base: position 30,047,076 of record JARKIP010000003.1, read on the forward strand.
GCCTGAGTGAGAGTCTTAACAGACTCCTCTATAGACTGAAAACTAGCCTCAACGTCAGGGACATTGACGATATCCTCTCATCATCCCTGCTTCTTCTTCTTCTTCTTATCCGTCTTCTTCTTCTCCTTCATGTCCTCCTCCCTCTCCGCCTCGGCAGGCAACTTGTTAAAATCTAAAAAAAACAAGAGGAGTAAGACCAAGAAAGAACGCATTAAGAAAAGGAAGCATTGAGGCATTCTAACCAAGTCGCTTGCCCGACCAGCCATTCTCCGCACGAGCGACCAAAACCATCCAATCCCTCTGCGGCCTCCCTTCGGCACTAATGATGGCTTGCACCCAAGCTTCTAAATCCTTGGGAGGATTGATTGGAAGCTTCCTAGGTAAGAAGTATAGTGAAGGATTAATCTTCTCACGCTTATTGGAACCAAGTAAAAAACGAGATCAGAAAAAAACTTACGTGTTCTTGTTCCAAGCCTTGGGGAATTCAGGCCTGGCAGAGAGGGAAGAAGTAGGAAGAAGAGCAAATGCAATGCCATCTTTGTGCAGAGAAGGAGAAAACAAAGAAATCAAATAGTCGTACTCAAGAACGACCCCCCCTTATACAACTAATGCAGTCAAGGCACTGAATAACCCTCCAGAAGCCGGAACCTAGCTGAGCCAAGAAAACATTGTGTGACCTATAAAAAGTGTCCACTACAGGAGGAAAAGGAAAGGTAAAACCTATCAAAAATGGATAAGTATAAACAAAAGATTTCCCCAGAACACTGTCGCACGTACAGTGCTCGGGGGAAGGAATTGAAATTGAGATCTCGGGGCCCAATTTACACTCCTCTGGATCGAAGCTATATGTTCTTCTGAGGCAAGGCTCGGGGAGAGTTGAACGGGAAGGTTCCTTTTCCTCCTAATATCCGAGGTTGTTTGACCCTTCATTCTAAAGCCTTTACTAGAATCAAACTTCCTCGGGATAACCCATTGAGGTTTAAGGCGAGATCTCGACTACCTAGTTATCATCCTCATCATCGACAGCTTCTTCGGTCGCCACCTCATCATCACCAATGGAAGGTTCTTGACTAGCGACACTACGACTGTCCTCCGAGCGGGAAGAAGTTGCCGATGGAGGAGAATTTATCAAATCTTCAGTTGATGCCAAAATACTGGCATCAACAATGTTTTGCGATGAGAAGAAGACATGATCAAATTTCCAGAAGTAAAGGGGGGGCTAGAAAAAATAGGAGCAGCTCAGGGAAATTATGAAATGATGAAGATGATGAAAAAAAGTGGTTAATCTATAGTGAGGTGCAAGTGCATTAAAACGGCATAATGACATTTACATGGGGAAGGTAAAACAAAAAGTTGCAGCCATTCAAAACAACTCCACGTGCGGTGGATGCGACATTGAAGCGACGCTCGCCTTTTTAAATCTCATGGCTGATAACGCGCAACGCCACTCTCCCGCCTAATTCAATTCTACCCCTTGAAAAAATCTGACGATTGTCCAAGGGGTGCGGGGACTATCTGTATTGGGTAAGAACCCCACCTCCTCAGTGTAAAAGCTCCAACGATGGGGCAACCAAGTTTCACCGAGGACATCTTCCTAAGGAGATGGTTTTCATTTCCACCTCGGTAAAGACCAGCCAAGTACAAGATCAAAACTCAGGACCATTGAGGAATGATCAATATGGTAACCCCTCGAGGGATTACACACCTCGGCCAACGACCACCTCTAATTATAACTGTCGACCATTGTATGACTGTTGCCCAGGGATTTAAGGAGAAGATCACAAGCTGACCATTATCAAATGCGGAGTAATAGTCCTAAAACATAGTTATTACAATTGTAATGCCCCTTTTCTTAACAACTATAAATAGGATTCGTTTTTAACCAAGAAAAGCATCTTGAAATACAATACTTGACTTACATTCTTTCTCTTGAAGATTTGTCTTGTTTTTATCAGTTTGTTTATTCCTTGCCTCGTTCATTCTTTTAAGCATTCGCCTCGTTTAAATCAAATCTTAACTCGAATATAACTTTGATACAAGCAAATTATCAATCAACCCCAAAATAAATTTGATTTGTTGTTCTATCTCGATTTAGGCCAACACAAATATTTCCTAATTACCTATGTTACCAGTATTGTTTAATATAGAGTAAGGTGTTCTAATTTGTCCATCTTTAAAGTCTAATATTGTGAGAACGTTAATAATTTGGAATGCATGGAGCCAAGTGAGTATATAGAATTAAGGAACAGTCCGCAAAGATTGTGCACGAGTTGTATACTATTGGTAAAAGACGAATCAATTCTCAGATGATTTGACTTATAAGTATACCTTGGGTATATTTAACTATATTAACAGTAGATTTTAACATGTAATATATTTTATGTTTTAATTTTTATGCTCATTGATGCATACTTTATAAATATTAATTTGTAATTATCATTTAGATGATTTTAACAGCGATAAAATTCATATGGTGCTGTTGGAAAAACTACTAATTATATAACAACAATAAATCATAACAAAAAAATATGATAATTAACAAAAGTAAAACTAGCAACATCGACATCAAGATTTAACGTGGAGTGTCTTTCTAAGAAAGAAAAAATACCACTGAGAAGAACACATAATATCACTATAATAAAGATAATTTTCAATGTGTAGTCCTGAGTAATATATACTCAAAAATACCACTATGCACTCAATGAGAAAGAAGTCTCCTTTAATTTCTCCTACCTCATTATAATATTGATAAGTCTCTATCTTTGCCTCATATTTTATCTGACTACTTACTCATCTAGGATTGAGTGAAGGAATTGAAGTATCCTTTTAGTGGGAGCAAACTTGTCCTCCACGCACAAAGGAAAAACAGAAAATTACCCAATAAATATAACAGCAAATCATTCATATAGATTAACTGCTGACAGTTTTCAAGCAAAGTAAAATCATGTAGTTTAATATTGTTACAACATTCTTGATAATCTACCTTAGTATTTCCTTTGTTCCGCTTTACACACATGCTTTGCGCAGAATTTGTTAGATACGATTCTACAATAACCCAGCTTTAATTATCAGACGCTATAAAAAAGATTCTATTGTCTACATAATTTACCCGTGTACATTTCAAATATACAAGAACACAATTGAAATTAATATAATCACGATTCAACAATATATAGTGTTAACTCTAGTTTTGATAATTACAATATAGTTAAATTTCATGGACTGATAACTTAACAATGTTATCTTGTTTGACAGGAACAACAGGATTCAGTCGCCTACTTTTGAGAAGAAGAAGTGAAGACTCGGGTGTGTGATGTATTAATTGAAAGAAGATCCTGTTGGCTGAAGTCTATCTTGAAGATCTCAGTGATGGGAGTCGATCTCGCATATCAAGGAATCAAGAGAAAAATCAGGATCCATTAAGTCTCTTACCTTATTCTCAAAAAGGATCAATCAATGCCTATTTGGGGATTAAATCCCTTGGGTCAAGAATCTCTTCATTTAAGAAAAATATCACTCTCATATCAATGAAGGATCCACAAGACAAATTTGTTGTTCACACGATGAAGACTCTGATGCTATATAAACCCAAGCTGCTGCCTATCTTATTTACGCAACCTTAAGCTTTCTAGCATTCTCTTTTAAGTCTTGAAAATATTGTAATCTTTAGAGTTTACTACTGTGCAAGAAAAAGAAAAGAGAGATTAGAGAGAAAGGAAGGTTAGTGCCGAGTGAGTTGGTTAACTGTGTAACCAACAGTGTATCGTTTGTGGTGAACGAAGGAACAAAACCATACAAGTATATCGTTGGTGGTGAACGAAGGAAAACCATCATCCCGTACTTTGGAGAAACTAAGAGCTGAAGAGATAACACCCTTGTGACCCAATGGGACTGGACTAGGAACTATTTTTGTTTCGAACCAGTATAAAAATCGATTGTGTCCTTTAGTTTTCTGCACTTGAATTTGATATTGTCACTGCTTAAGATCTAGTCAACTCAATAGTCGACTGAAACTAAAATATAAGATTAAAAGTTATAATATTCACACACACCCCCCCCCCTTATATCTTCAATTGGTATCAGAGCATGTCTCACATATTTCTTTGATTTTACTTTGCGGCAAGTGAGAAAAGATCATGTCTGGACGTATCGTCACTGGGGCTCTATTTCAAGAAGGAACCTCTATTGCTCGACCTCCATATTTCAATATACAACACTTTAGTCATTGGAAAGTAAGAATGGAAACAACCGTGAAATCCATTGATTTTAAAGTTTGGCGAGTAATTACTAAGGGGCCTTATGAGATACCTCTGGATAAAGGCAAGAAACCTGAAGGGCAAGACTCTAAAATATCTTTTGATATTGATGATTACAATGATGAGCATAGAGAAATTATCCAATTGAATTCAAAAGCTCAAAATCTCGTACACAATGCTATAAGTGGTGAAGAATACGAGAAGATCTCCAGTTGTAAAACAGCCAAGGAGATGTGGGATAAACTAGTAGTCACTTATGAAGGTACAAACAAAGTCAACGAAACTAGAATTAATCTTCTAGTTCATGAGTACGAACTTTTCCAAATGAAAGATGGAGAAACTATTGAGGACATGTTTGCTAGATTCAGCAAGGTGATTGGAGAACTTAAATCACTTGGCAAAATCTAGACAAGTGGAGAACAAGTTAGGAAAATTCTAAGAAGTTTACCAGTTGTTTGGGAACCCAAAATTATCAACATTGAAAGAGGAGATCTCAACTCTCTTTCATATGATGAACTCCGCGGTGACCTTATTGCCTTTGAAAAGACGCATCTTTAAAGAAAATCACAGACTACTGAAAAGAAGAAAGAAGTTACTTTCAGTGCTAATAACACAGACCCTCCAAGCGACAATGATGATATTGCAGAAGAATAGGCGTTGATGTCAAAGAACTTTGGAAATCTGTTAAGAAGAAATAGGCAAAAAGGAAAACCTAGATTCAACTCTCGCAGAAACACTCCTAGCAATGATCAAGAGAAAAATGATGGATGATGCTTTGAATGTGGTAAGTATGGGCACATTGCAGCCAACTGTAATGAGGCATAGAAGAAGCAGTCCAAGAACAATTACAAAAAGAAGGCGTTGTCTGCATGGAGTGATGAAGAAGGATCTGATAATGAAGAGGAAGCAAGCATATGCTTCATGGCTGAAGCAGAATCTAGCAAGGTACGTAATTATGATTGTGAAAATTGTAATTCATTACAAGAGGATTTGGATTCTGCTCTAGAAGAAATGAAAAGTATTCTTAAGGAACTGTAAAAAGTAAAGAAGGAAGGTGAAATCAAGAAAACCAGGTTTGAAGTTTGTGAAATAGAACGAGACTTCTTTCAGCAAGAAGTCCAAGAATTAGAATATAAATTAAATGGGATAGATAAATCCACTAGTCAAAGCTCTATCAGATCTAATGGTACTCCATTATCTCCTACCTCTATCGAGGCTATTCCTGGCAGTTTACGATTCACTAGCAGTGAGTCAACTAAAACTGCAACTGATACCAAACCTCGCATTACATGCTACTACTGTGGTAACCATGGTCACACCAGTGCTAGATGTAGATTAAAAAAGGCTGATACTAGTAAATGCAAAATGGATTCTAAAGACTTCATTGAACTCCTATGTAGCTAACCATAAAGGACCCAAGACAGTTTGGGTACGAAAACATCAGTAGCACTGTTTATCTGCAGGAACACCTACACAAAGGAGCTTGCAAGTAGGGGTGTTCATGGTACGGTACGGTACAGTTTTAAGCTTATCGGTAACGGTATATCGGTTAACGGTATGTAATTATGTAAAACCAATACCGTACCGATAAGCTATCGGTTATCGGTAGTTAACGGTTTGGTAGTTAACGGTTCGGTAAGCGGTATACCGAAGCCACAATAACCCAGATTTATGAAAGGAAGTAATCAAAGAAAGCTTGCTGGATTAATAAGAAATCTCACAAAAGCACATAAAAAGATTAGCTTTACTCTTAAATGTACAACTTATAAACTTTTGTTACAAGCAGCAGCACAACCTATAGAAAAGAAAATTAGCCAAAAGAAGGTAAATTTCATTCATATCTTCCATAAACAGACAACTATTAATATTACTTATCAACATTAGCAACCTCAATCAAGGGATTATAATTTTACAGTAATGTTTCCTCCGCCAACATCTATGCACCTTCTGCAATATTTTCTCCTCAACATTCTCCTTATTAGAATGTTGTAATGACAAATTCAAAATGGGCCAGGCCTCATATGTTTGTAACGACAAATAGCCACTAGTAGCAATAATATTTATACTTTAACATATAAATTAATATACTAATAATAAATAAAATACATAAAAATTATAAAAAAAAAAAATCTTATCGGTTATCGGTACGGTAGCAGTAATGATTTATAGAAACCGTTACCATACCGATATCTTATCGGTATTAGAAATTTATACCATTACCGAACCAATAACCGTTATACCGATACCGTTATGCTTATCGGTAGCGGTAACGGTTCGGATATCGGTACCGGTTCGGTTTTGCACACCCCTACTTGCAAGGGTAAATGGATTCTAGATAGTGGGTGTTCCAGACACATGACAGGTGAAAATGTTGGTTCAAATCAGTCAAGAGCATATACGGTGGACTATTTAAATTCGGTGACAATGCAAAATGTATTGTAATTAGGGTTGGCAAAGTCTTTCTAAATCAATCCTGCTACATAAATGAGGTACTTCTGGTAAGTGTTTTAAAGCACAATTTACTCAATATAAGTCAACTCTGTGAGTCTGGATATCATGTTAAGTTTGAAGCCACTAAATGCATCATATCTGATTCATTAGGAAATGAAATTCTTACTGGATCCAGAGATAACAATATATACAAGTTAAATAATGTCTCATCTTCACTTGATCATATATGTGTAACCTCTGTTACATCTGATCCTTGGCTATGGTATAAGAAACTTGGACATGCTAGCATGCATCTCATTTTAAAACTATCTCAAAAGGATCTTATTGTTGGTCTTCCGAAATTAAATTTTGTAAAAGATCATGTCTGTGATGCATGTCAATTGGGAAAGAAAACTAGGTCATTATTAAAAGTTAAAGATATTGTTAATACATATGTGCCTCTCTAATTTCTGCATATGGATTTATATGGCCCCACAAAAATTACTAGCATTGGAGGTAAAAGGTACGCATTTGTTATTGTTGATGATTACTCACGTTTTACTTGGGTCATTTTTTTGTCTCACAAAGATGAAGCTCAAAAGAATTTTGAGTATTTTTGCAAGAAGGTACTACCATAAGAAGCGACCATGGTGGAGAATTTGAAAGCAAAGCATTTGAATCCTTTTGCAATGAACAAGGTATATCACATAATTTCTCTTCCCCCAGAACTCCCCAGCTGAACGGTGTACTAGAACGTAAAAATAGGACACTGTAAGATATGGCTAGGACTATGCTACCGGACCACTCTCTACCAAATAAGTTTTGGGCTGAAGCCATCAGCAGATCCTATCACATTCTCAACAGGTATCTCATTCGTCCCATTCTAAAGAAAACTCCATACGAACTCTGGAAAGGTAAACGACCCACCATTAGCTACTTCCATCCCTTTGGATACAAGTGCTTTATTCATAACAATGGGAAGGACAATCATGGTAAGTTTGATCCTAGAAGAGATGAAGCTATTTTTGATGCAGGGCAAAGTAAATGCGGAAAAGTAAAGATACAAGCAAGATGTGGCTCGAACGAATAACCCAAGTAGCACCGAAGAACTAGTTTCGATACACCCGGGGAGATTGTCAACGAACACCTACACTAGGAAACTACCCTCGAGCTACACTCGGAACCCACAAGTAGAATGATCGGGGAGGGGTTGGAATTCATCTAGATCTGCTAGAAGAAAAACAAGTCCCAAACAAGGTTGTTTCATTAACCAAGGAGTTCAACTCTTAACAATATTCATCAATCATCAAAATTAGCTAACTAATGAAATAGGCTAGGCTAAGCTATTTATAGAGGTTTGCAAGCTCTAAGTAAAAGGTCTAAATTGCCCACACATTAGACTTTAAGTTAAAAGACCACGCAGGGCCAAAAGAGTAATTAAACACTTAAAAACTCGTCCTCCACCAAATCGGGCGGAGCGCCCCATTTTTCGATGGAGCGCCCGCCATTTTGATCAGTAGGGTGTGCTAGGTGGAGCGTTCAACCCCTGGGCCGAGCGCCTGGTGGCTGCCTTCTCAGGGCGGAGCGCCTGGGCCTTTTAGGCGGGGCGCCTCAGCCTTGATCAACCGAAACGGCTTCCAAACGCTTCAATCTTCGAGGCCCTTCCTGTCCAAGTATAAATGCACCTCTTGGAACTTCTTGGCTTGACTCCGATTAAAGGGTCTAGTGACAGATTGCCCGGCATCTTCCTCCCCTTCTTGAAAAGATTTCTTCCTCAAAATCCAAGCTTCATTGCCCTCGGCTCCATCATCTCCTACAACAAGAGGAGTCAAGTCAGCCATATTAAAAGTGTTAGATACATTATACTCACTAAACGTTGTTGTTGATCTTTGAAAGCACTTGGAAGGGTACATCTCCACGGGGTGCCAACTTCCCTTTCCTAAGGTTTGGAAACCTTTCTTTTCGGAAGAGCACCCACACATTGTCACCCTTCTTGAGTTTCACCTTCTTGCGTCCTTTGTTTTTCTTAGAGGCCACCTTCTTATAAGCTTCCTCCAAGTTCTTCTTCGCCTTAGCATGTAGTTCAACCAAAGCCTTGGCTATAGTTTTACATTCAAAATTAACAACCATTTACCTTGGCAAAGGGGTTAGATCGAGGGGAATCAAGGGGTTAAAATGATAAACACACTCGAATGGAGTCATGCCAATCATTCTATGCAAAGTGCGATTGTAGGCAAACTGCATAAGAGGTAATTTATCAATCCAAGTCCCTCCATTACCCCGGGTCATAGCTCTAAGAAAAGCACCCAAAGTTCGGTTTACCACCTCGGTTTGCCCATTGGTTTGAGGGTGGTGGGACGTGGAGAACAAAAGGTTGGTTCCAAGGGCACCCCACAAACTCCTCCAAAAATGGCTAAGGAACTTAGTGTCCCTATCACTTACAATGGTTTGAGGCACACCATGCAACTTTAACACATTATCAATGAACAAAGAAGCAACATGTTGTGCATCATCACTCTTTTTACATAGAATGAAGTGAGCCATCTTGGAGAACCTATCCACGACAACATAAATGCTATCATGTCTCCCCTAGTCCATGGTAATCCCATAACAAAATCCATATATATATCCATCCACAGGCTAGTAGGTACGGGGAGAGAGGTATACAAACCATGGGGGTTTGATTTGGACTTAGCATACTTGCACTCAAGGCAAGAATTACAAAGTCTCTCAGCTTGGGTCCCCATTTTAGGCCAATGGAATTGCTCCATGAGAATGGCCAAGGTTTTATCCCTACCAAAGTGATCCATGAGTCCTCCAAAATGTGCTTCTTGCACAAGCAATTCTCTCTATGAGGACTCGGGTATGCACACTCTACCATTTTTAAAGATATAGCCATTAACCCACTGGTACTTCTCAACTCTTTCTCCTTTCTCAAGAGCTTCATGAATGCTCTTTAGCTTAGGGTCATGAGCATACATCAACTTGATACTCTCAAAACCCATGAGCTTGGAGGCAAGAGTAGTGGCAAGAGAAAATTTCCTAGAAAGTACATCTGCCACAACATTGTCTTTCCGTTTTTTATATTGAATGACATAGGGAAAAGACTCAATGAACTCTGCCCACTTGGCATGCCTCTTGTTCAACTTTTCTTGGCCCCTAAGATGTTTGAGTGACTCATGATCACTCTTAATCACAAATTCTCTAGGCCAAAGGTAATGTTGCCAATGAGCAAGAGCTCTCACTAGGGCATACAAATCCTTGTCATACGTAGAGTAATTCAAGGAGGCACCCTTCAATTTTTCACTAAAGTAGGCTATGGGTTTGCCATCTTGCATTAAAACACCACCAACTCCCACCCCCGAGGCATCACATTCAACAGCAAATGCCTTTCCAAAGTCGGACAATTGCAATAGAGGGGCGGTACTAAACCTGCTTTTCAATTCTTAGAAAGCCTTCTCTTGAGGCTCTCCCCACACAAAAAGATTGTCCTTCTTCACCAATTCGGTGACTCGAGTGGCAATAGAGCTAAAGTCTTTCACAAATCGTCTATAGAAACTAGCAAGAACATGAAAGCTCCTCACTTGAGTCACGGTAGTAGGAGTAGGCCAATCACATATGGCCTCTACCTTAGACTCATCCACTTCCACTCCTTGGGCACTCACAACAAACCAAAGGAAGACTACCTTTTCAACATCAAAGGCACATTTTTTAAAATTAGCATAGAGCTTTTCGGCTCTCAACACTTCAAGCACTTGCCTTAAATGATCAATATGGTCGTCTAATGACTTGCTATATATAAAGATATCATCAAAGTAGACGACCACAAATTTGTTGAGGAATGGCTTCAACCCATGGTTCATTAGTCTCACGAAAGTACTAGGTGCATTGGAGAGGACAAAGGGCATCACCAACCATTCATATAGATCAAACTTGGTCTTAAATGCGGTTTTCCATTCATCCCCGGGTTTCATCCGGATTTGATGGTAACCGGACCTAAGGTCTATCTTCGAAAAGATACTAGAACCACTTAGTTCATCGAGCATGTCATCTAAGCGAGGTATGGGATGTCGATACTTTACCGTGATCTCCTTGACTGCACGACAATCCACACACATCCTCCATGTGCCATCCTTCTTTGGAACAAGGATCACGGGCACATGACTCAAACTCTCCTTCACCAAGCCTTTAGTAAGCAATTCATCCACTTGTTTTTGTAACTCCTTGGTATCTTCGGGATTGCTCCTATAAGTCGGCTTGTTTGGAATTTGGGATCCCGGGACAAAGTCGATTTGATGTTCAATACCCCTCAAAGCGAGTAAACCATCCGGCATCTCATCCAGGAACATGTCCCCAAAATCCTTCAAAATATTTTCAAAAGTACTAGGCAAAGGGTTAGAAGAATAATCAAATTTGAAAGTAAGAATCATACCTTTGTGCACTAGGCAAATGAATAGTTTGTTGCCATCATTTCCTTTCAAAAGCTCACCCGGTTGCATCATAGCACATATGTTACCGGTAGAAGATGGTGGAGTCACCACCAAGCTCTCGGCCAAAGGACTAGTCTCAACAACCGACTTAGCCTTTGCTGCTTCTCTCAACTCCCTCATGCGCTTGTAATCTTCACTTACTTGCTTGGGAGTCAAGGGTTTAAGCACAAATTTCTTCCCTTCATGCTTGACCGTATATGTGTTGACACGGCCATCATGAACCACATGTCTATCAAATTGCCATGGCCTACCAAACAAGAGGTGGCAAGCTTGCATAGGCACCACATCAAATATGTGTTCATCCACATAGTTCCCCATTTTGAACTTAATCATTACTTGCTTCACCACATTTAGCTCCCCACACTCACTAAGCCATTGCAAACGATAAGGTTTGGGATATTTCAAGGTGGGTAATTTCAATTGGGAAACTAGTGTTTGACTAACAACATTAGCACAACTTCCCGAGTCAATGATCATGGAACAAACAACACCCATGACTCGGCATCTAGCATGGAAGAGGCTTTCTCTTTGCAAGGTCTCACTATCCTCCGCAAGCATAGTACCTAAACTCCTCCTCACAACTAGGAAAGCATGAGGATCATCATCCTCAACCGTATCCTCCTCCATACCATCCACCTCATCTCCCTCTACTCCCTCATCCTCTGGTTCACTATCTTGCTCAATAGCACCATACCCACCAATATCCAATATCATAGTCTTTTTGGTAGGACACTCCATAGCAAAATGACCATACCCCTTGCATTCGTAGCATTGATTAAAAGAAGAAGTAGGAGTGTTTAATTGGGTTTTAGAATTAACTCCTACATTGAATGTGTACTTCTCATAAGACTTCTTCACATCTAATTAGCACTTGCACCACTTGCATTTGGGAATCTTGCATTTGGAGTAGGAGTCTTCCACTCCTTTGGTTTATCATGGGAGTAGGAGTGCTACTCTTGTAGCGAGTGGATTTCTCTTCCTTAAGCTATTTCTCGGCTATAACCGTATCATCATAGAGATCATAGTTGTTTGCATACTTGTGGAACTTCAATTGAGAGGCTATGTCTCGGTTCAAACCACTTCTAAATCTAAGCACGTCCGGTTCATTATCTTCCCCATCCAAATCTAGGGTCATCCGGATTTGTTCAAATTCATTGAAGTATTCCCCAACCATTCTATAACCTTGTTTTAACTCATAAAAGCATGTGTATTGGTCTTGAAGGTATTGTTGAGTCAAATACTTTTCATCCATTGCACGGATCAATTCACCCCAAGTTACATTGATGGCCAAAGAATTCCTCCTTTTATTCCTATTGGCCGATTCCCACCAAGTAGAAGCAAAGGATTCAAAAGAAGATATAACATACTTGGCCTTCTTTTCCTCGGTCATGTCATTGGTGTCAAATATCCACTCCATGGCCAACTTCCAATCAGTGTACTCCACCGGATCACTACTCCCTTTGAAGGAAGGAATAGTGAGCTTCACACTATTAAGATTGTTGTTATCATGACCCCCTTGGTAAGGCTCCGGTTGGCCTCAAAAGTTTTCTCCATAACCACCAAAATCCCTCCTAGCATTCCCTCCAACATTCCCTATGGGTGGCCCTCGACCTCGGCCTCTACCCCTATCAGCATTATGTCCCCAATTGGCTCTCCCATTCGGATTAGGAGCTCCATAGTCACTACTACCATAGTCTTCCTCCTCCCGTTCTTGAGCTTCTTCAACTTGCTCAAGAGGTCGCACATTTCGAATGGCTCTTGGGAGCGGGACATTCCTTTGGGGATTGCCCAACAGGTGGGGATTGCCCATTAGATAGGAATGCCCAGTCGTTGGGTATTGCCCAACACTTGTTCAATTCTTTCACGATCTTCCTTTACCCCTTGTTGGTTAAGCAATTCAACAACTTGTTCCAGGGTAAAGGTTGGACTACTTGAGCCTTCACCGGCTTCAACTTGGACACTCGGGGTCCCTTTCTCAACTTGGACACTCGGGGTACCTTTCTAAACTTGGACACTCGGGGTCCCTTGCTCAACTTGGGTACTTGAGGTCACCCTTTCAAGATCTTCAATCTTTTGGCTCATAATATCCATTTTTGCAAGGATACTAGCCAAAGTATTCTTCACAAAATCTTCACCTTCGTTAGCCATTGAACCTACAAAAAGAACAAACGTTAGTGAAATCACCTCACACACTCCCTCACTTGTGTTTCTCTCGGTTCACTCGTTTAGTGGTGGTGGATATTTCACTCGAACTTATATTCAAAAGCTTCACGTAGATGAATAACAGTCCCTCAACTCAGTCAAGCTATCCACGAGTCAGGTGTACTCTAGGGTGAGTGGAGTTTATGTGACTTAATGAACGATAAGCACTTTAAAGTGAGGACTTGAGTCAAAAGGACCTACGAATCTTCTTGGAGTCCTACTCTCCAACTAAGCACGAGTCACCTGAAAGCTCAATGAACTAGTGCCAATTAAGTAGGAAGATTACTTAGATAAACAGTAGTGAGAAGTTAAGCAAATAAAGAAACAAGAAAAACTAGAGAAAACTACCCAATTCCACCCCTTCACGTACTAGGCGGAGCGCCCAGTGAGAGTGGGCGGAGCGCCTGACAAGACCACCAGTGAGGGTGGCCAGGCGGAGCGCCTGAACCTCGGGCCTTTACTCTTCCAACTCCGATTTTCTTCAATTTCAATCTAATTTTTGGGTCGATTCCAACGAGTTTTTGCACAAATCTAAGGTACCCAAAGTTGTATATTGCTATATACTTCAAATCCCAATGATTTTCACCCCCAAACAACCAACAATCAAAGCACAATCATCATTCAAAGATTCAAGTTGGGGTTTCAAAAGTGGGTTTCGATTCTTCAAACTTGATGTTATTCAACTCCAAATCTCACGAGATTTGTTTCAAATTGTTTTTTCAATGTAGAACAAACCCCTATAATCAAATCAACAATCAACAACCCATCAACCCAAGAATCAACCAAAAGTCATCAAGAACAAAGGTTTAACAATTTTGAGGTTTTCAAATTTTTCAAATTTCGTAATTCCAATCCAAACCACGTGTTTTTGGTATTAAAACGATGGGTTTTCAACAAAGATAAATCCCCAATAGCACTCATAACAAGGACCGAACACACAGAAAAGTTATGACAAATTTTTGGATTTTCAACTTTTTCAATTTTTTTTATTTTTTCTTCTTTCTAATAACTTCAACAACAAGAAACTGAAAAGATAAGATACTAGGCATGAAGAACCAAGGGTCGGGGTTTGTAGAACAAAATTCGAGCCTTGCTCTGATACCAAACTGATGTAGGGCAAAAGTAAACGAGGAAAAGTGAAGATAAAAGCGAGACGTGGCTGGAACGAATAACCCAAGTAGGACCGAAGAACTACTTTTGATACACCCAGGGAGATTGTCAAGGAACACCTACACTAGGCAACTACCCTCGAGCTACACCCGGAACCTACAAGTAGAATGATCGGGGAGGGGTTGGAATTCATCTATATCCGTTAGAAGAAAAATAAGTCCCAAACAAGGTTGTTTCATTAACCAAAGAGTTCAACTCTTAACAATATTCTTCAATCATCAAAATTAGCTAATTAATGAAATAGGCTAGGCTAAGCTATTTATCGAGGTTTGTAAGCTTTAAGTAAAAGGTCTAAATTTCCCACACATTAGGCTTTAAGTTAAAAGACCACGCAGGGTCAAAAGAGTCATTAAAAACTTAAAGCCTCATCCTTCAGCAAACCGGGCGGAGCGCCCGCCATTTTGATCAGTGGGGTGGGCTAGGCGGAGCGCCCAACCCCTGGGCGGAGCGCCTGGCGGCTGCCTTCTCAGGGCGGAGCGCCTGGCTCCTCAGGCGGGGCGCCTGGGCCTTCTAGGCGGGGCGCCTCAGCCTTGATCAACCGGAACGGCTTCCAGACGCTTCCATCTTCGAGGCCCTTCCTCTCTAAGTATAAATGTACCTCTTGGACCTTCTTAGTTTGACTCCGAATAAAGGGTCTAGTGACGGATTGCTCGGCACAATTTTCCTTGGGTATTTTAATACTAGTCGTTCATATAGAGTCTTCAATAAACGTACATTATCGGTAGAAGAATCCATGCATGTTGTATTTGTTTTACTAATCAAGTTCTTGAGAAAGAGGAAATTGCAGATTTAAAAATATTAAATTCAGGGAATACATCTGAAAGTGGTATCAAGTCGACTAAGGAAATTTCTGAAGCAGTTGCTGAAAACAAGAACAAGTCGACTGAGGACTCCACTGCAGTTATTCTAAATGAGTGGAAAAGTGAACCTGGATATCCTCACAAATTCATTATAGGGGATCCTCAAGAGGGAATGAGAACCAGAGGCTCCTCAAAACAGAATGCAAACCTTGCTCTCATTTCTCAAATTGAACCCAAGAAGATTGATGAAGCACTGGATGATAAATGCTGGGTAAAAGCTATGGAAGAGAAGTTTGCTCAATTTAACAAAAATCAGGTATGGACTTTTGTTCCAAAACCTCAGAATGCTTCAATCGTAAGTACAAAATGGGTCTTTAGAAACAAGTTGAATGAAGCTGGAGAAGTTCCTAGAAACAAAGCTCGACTTGTCGCCCAAGGTTATTTACAACAAGAAGGTATAGACTATGATGAAACTTTCGCACCAGTCGCAAGGTTAGAATCCATTTGAATGTTACTTGCTTGTGCATCATTTAAAGGTTTTAAACTTTTCAAATGGATGTAAAAAGTGCATTCTTAAATGGTTTTATAAAAGAATAGGTCTATGTTAAACAATCTCCTGGCTTTGAAAACTTAAAGTTTCCCACACATGTTTTTAAGTTGACTAAAGCTTTATATGGTTTGAAGCAATGTCCAAGGGCATGGTACGACAGGTTAAGTACTTTCTTTTTAAATCATGGTTTTAGTCGAGGTAAAATTGACACTACATTATTTATTAAAATATCATCAATTGAAAACCTTCTCATTCAAATATATGTTGATGATATTATCTTTGGTAGTACTAATCCTACTTTGTGCAAGGAATTTGCAGAGACTGTGCAAAATGAGTTTGAGATTACTCTCATGGGAGAACTCACCTTCTTCCTTGGACTTCAAATCAAATGATATGATAAAGGGATATTCATAAATCAATCAAACTACACCAAGGAACTACTTTCCAAATATGGGATGCACAATGCTAAGGTCATGAAGACTCCTATGAGTCCTTCCACAAATCTTGATAAAGATTGCAAAGGTAAAAGTGTAGATCAAACCACCTATTGTGGTATGATTGGCTCTCTACTCTATCTCACTGCTAGTCGACCAGATATTATATTCAATGTGTGAAAATGTGCAAGATTTCAATCTGAACCTATGGAATCACATTTAACTGCTGTTAAACGAATCATGTGTTATTTATCCGGCACTACTTCCTATGGTCTCTGGTATCCTCGTACTATTGACTTTCATCTTCAAGGTTTTTCAGATGCAGATTTTACAGGTGATAAAGAAGATCGTAAAAGTACCAGTGGTACTTGTCAGTTCTTGGGAAAATCTCGAATCTCTTGGCATAGCAAGAAACAGGGCTCAGTGTCTCTTTCCACAACTGAGGCAGAATACACTGCATTTGGACATTGCTGCACTCAACTACTTTGGATGCCTTATCAGCTTAATGATTATGATATTAATCCTACTCCTATGTCTATATTTTGTGACAATTCTAGTGCTATATGCTTATCTAAAAATCCTGTGCATCATTCTAGGGCTAAACATATAGAAATTAAGCATCATTTTATTAGGGATCATGTCCTATGTGGCAAAATTAAAATATCATTTGTGACCACTGAAAATCAACTTGCTGATATTTTTACAAAACCCTTGCATGTAGAACGATGCTGTGAATTACGTGACAAATTGGGTGTGGTAGAAGATCCTATTGCTCATGCATAATTGTTTTCAAAATTATGGTAATTATTATGCTAGTTTGAATACATTTATTTCGAATTGTGCATCAGCATATTTTTTTCCTTATATCTAAGCATCCGTAATTATTGCTGCCTTTTCGTATGAACCTGTCTCCTCGATTTACCCACTGACCCACTTTCGCCTTTTCATTCCTTTCAGTCATGTCCTTTCTTTCTCCCACTTCTCAATAAAACCCTCCTACACCTACTTTTCTCTCTTCCCTTTCCATCTCACCTTCTTAAAACTTCTACACTCTTAACCCTCTTCCATGGGTAAATCTCACAAACCTAAATCCATATCTGTGAGGAAAAGCTCACGTATTCGCTCCAAAAATTTCTCTCTAGATCCTCCTATTAACCTCGAGTCCTCTGAGTCTGTCACCATGTCCCAACAAAATGAATCTACCTCATTCATATCTCCTTCCTCTGGGAAAAAGGCTGGTAAGCGTCCGATTCTGGATACTCCCACCAATCCTTCTCCAAAGAACCAAAAACTGTCAAACCCATTATTGCTCTTGAAAGTGACCAAAGCTTTTGGGACAATGGGCGTGAAAGATTTAAAGAACTGAAATCCCGTCGCATTGCAATTGGTCGCATTGTGGATCTTGATTTTATGGAAAAACTTGATTGCCATGTCAAAGATTTGTTTGATTTCCTAGGTTGGTCAAATTTATTTTCTATAAACCCTCATATTCTCTATCTTAACTTACTTGGGATGTTTTATGCAAACTTTCGTACCTGTGGTACTGATGGCATTGAATCTCTGGTCCTAGGTCAGCGTATCCTCTTAAACTATAAGTTCTTAGAAAAATTCTTGAATGCTAAAACTTCTGGTTTCTCTGATTGTTTCAAAAACTCCTGGCCCTCAGATTTTGAGGTCTCTTTCGACCAACCATAGCTTGTATCACTGGACTTGGTGCATATGCAATTCCTGAAGGGCAGCTTGGCCCTAATCTTTTGTGCTTTGAAAATCGCGTTCTTGCCTGCATTACAGCCACTACCTTGCTTCCGCGCACAGGCTCTTTTAGTTCTCTTTCCCAGTGGGATACCTTCTTTGTCTACTGTCTTGTCTCTAAGCAAAAATTGAAACTTTTTTGGTGGATTCTTAACTACATGAATGAGTGTGCTGTGACAGTAAGTGTTATTTCCCACGATTACACCACTTTACTATTTTAAGGACCAGTTCCTTAAAATGTGTTCCTTTACTCTACGATATGCGGAATTAAAACTGTAAGTAATTGAACACCAGATATTAGCGTGGAAAAACCCCTTGACTCGGGATCAAAAAACCACGACCTACTTCTCAAGTAGGATTTCAACTTCACTATGTAAAAAGACCCACTTGGTTACAAGACTCACTCTTACTAACCTAGGACTAACTCTAATCCTTTAGTGATCTTTTTCACGATCATTGAAGTTGTGTCAAGTCCACGACTTGAATCAGAAAGTTTACAACTCGATTTTGCTTGCTACAATTGAACTAAGACTTGAACTTATACAAGATTCAATCTAAGGAATAGGTTCTAACTTAGTTCCACTGTAGCTAATTGATTACACAAATAAGCTAATAACTATTCTCAGCTTTTGCTCTATGCTCTCTGTATTTGTGCACACTTCTATGGCTGATATGCTCCACGTTTTATAGCTCCAGCAGCCAAGAAGTCTTGATGAATTAGAACTCCAAAGCTCCCTTGAGTTTGAGTCCTAATTGGATTCTACTATTTAGAATCCGGATCTCTTATCCTTATCCTTTAGTTTATGCAATCTTTTCGTATCCGTTTAGACCTGCATAATTATCAAGATATACGTCAGTTCTAGGATAAATGATAATATCTCAATTAAACGATTTTGCATGAAGTATCTATTCTACTACAGTGATTCAAAGGAACAGGTCCTTTGAATCCGTTCCTCAGTCATCAGTCAAAACTCCAAGCTTATCCGAGCTAACAATTTCCCCCTTTTTGATGATGACAAATTCATACACATAGCTGCATATCCTTAATGTCCTGAAGTACAACTTAAGCTCAAAAACAATCAATCAGTAAAGAGTGTATCATTAAGGAACAGAAATCAGTAAAGAGTTTATCATTAAGGAACAGATTTTGCAAAATCAAACTTACTCTCCCCCTTTTGGCATCATTGAAAAGGTTGCATAAAAAATATAACTCAAGTGTTAGAATTAATCAGCACATAGCCACTGAGGCAACTCAAAATGCAAACATAAATCAAATTAAAGAAACTGCAAAACAATGATATTAGCCATCAAAGACAATTCATTTAATCAAATATTGAAACCAGGGGATACACGCACATACTACAGAATTATCCAAAAATTAAAGAAGAAAAAGGCTAAGGCACTAAGTTAGGCTAGATCCCACTAGACAAAAGATGGCTAAAGGCTAAGGCTATGGTGGTCAGGATGTGGAAGGACCAGGTCCCTGAGACTTGTTAAGCAGCTCAAACATCTGCTTGAGCATCCCTTCATTGGTCTCCTTTGCCTTCGAGGCCTCTGCCTTCCAGAAATTCTTCTCCTCTTCCAACCTTGCTATATCAGCAGCCTGAATAGCAACCTGCTGCCTAAGTGCCCTCACTTTGTTGTTCGGTGGCTGCCTCCCAATACCAGCCTGTGGAGGATCAGCCTGAACTGGCAAGTCACAGCTTATCAAAGTGGCACAACCAAACTTTTCCTTCTTTGTAGCCTTCACCACCCCTTCCAAGGGAATCTTCAACTTTGCAAACACATCAGTCAGAATAAAACCAAACGGCAAGGAGTGCTTTCTCTTCCCAGCAATCACCCTTTTTATCAGGTGGACCATAAAGCTGGGCCAATTGATCTGCTTTTCAGTGTCCAACAGTTCCATAAGGACCAGGTCCATGAAACTGGCAACTCCTCTTTTCTCCTGCCTTGGCAGCACAATCTTGTTCACAAACTCGAATAATACTTGGTGTTGTGGGTTCATCTCACTCTTCTGCACAGCTCTGGGTTTCTCTTCCCCATCATTCTCAGCAAACTTCCTAGTGATCTCCATATCAGTAGGCAAGTCTGTCAAGTCAGGCCAAACCTTCTTGACATAGCTAGCATACCCAGTAGCAGGAATCCCCAGCAGCTCACCAAGTTCCCTTGTATCAAACATAATCACATTGTCATTGACAGAGGTAGTAATCCTATCTTCTTTGATGGAGCAGTTCTCGTAGAACTCTTGCACCATTCCCTTTGCACACCTACCAGAGATCTTAAGGACCATGTCCCTACAACCCTGAGCATGCAGTTTTTGCAACAGCCACAACATTCCTTCTTCTTGCACATCAGACATTACCCGACCTTTCAAAACCTTCCTGGTCAACATGTCTTCATGAACACAGTGCATAGACTCATCACCTTCAGCTTCACTATCACTCTCATCTCCAGCAAAAAACTCATCACTGTCACTAGCAGAACTTTCAGACACAAGAACTCTTTTAGAGGACCTGGTCCTCCTAGCAGACTTCTCTGCAGCTTTAACCGAACTTCTTGTTACTCTTCTCTCAGGAACTTTTCTTTTCTTAGACTGAGGCACAACCTCCTCAGCATCTACCATCTCATCATCCTCAGAAAAATCAGCAAGATCAATATCATCCACTTCTTCCTCTTCCACCACCTGTTTTCCTTTCCCTTTTCTGCTCCTTTCTAAGGCAGCAGCTAGTTGTTCATCCGCAGCTTTTACAGCACTTCTTGTCCTCCTAACCCCAGAAGCAGGGGTTGAGGCAGAAGGAACATGTCATTTTGCCTTGGAGGAACTTTCAACTTTCTTTTTATTTCCAGGCTTGTAACTATCACCTATTTTCTTTTAAAAATAATGTACTATCAATTTTACCTCTCTTGTATCCATGCTGGAGTAGAAATTTTGATAGTCTCTCATACCATGCTCTTGGTGCTTGCTTGAACCCATACAAGGCCTTGTCCAACTTGTACAATGGTTCAGGGAACTGTTCACTTTCAAAACATGGAGGTTGCTTAACATACACTTCTTCTTTCAAGTGACCATTCAGAAATGCACTCTTAACATCCATTTGATGTAGAGCAAATTTCATGTATGTAGCAAAGGCTATAAGAAGTCTTATTGCTTCCAATCCTGCCACTGGAGCAAAAGTCTCATCATAGTCGATGCCCTCCTCTTGACTATATCCCTGAACAATTAGCCTGGCCTTATTTCTTGTTACCATGCCATCCTCATCATGTTTGTTTCTGAAAACCCATTTTGTTCCAATTATGGACCTGTTCCTTGGCTTGGGTTCCAAATGCCAAACTTGACTCCTTTGGAATTGATTTAATTCCTCCTGCATAGCATTAATCCAATATGCATCTTTCAGTGCTTCTTTCACATTTTTAGGTTCAACAAGAGATAGGAAAGTACTAAAGGCACACAGATTGTGATTCTTGACTGCTGATCTAGTTTGAACCCCAGCAGTCATATCTGAGATTATTTGATCCACAGGATGTGACCCTTGATACTTGTAAGGTTTAGGTGTCAATTCATTGTTAAAAGTCCTCTGCAGAGGAACAGTTCCTGATAGAGTAGCACTACCAGTTTGTGAGGTGGAACCAACATGTGTTCCCCCTGTTTCTGTGCCACTCTTTTCAATTATGTCCTGAGGAACAGTTCCTTGCAGTTCACTTCCCATATCCAGAATCTGTATTTGTGGATTAAGTTCAAACTCTTTCAGCATTCCAATTTCTTCATCCTCCTGTACCTGTTCTTGAGTGAGACTGCCAGTTTCATCAAATTTAACATGCATGCTTTCTTCAATTTTCAATGTTTTCTTGTTAAATACCCTATAAGATTTACTATTTAAAGAATAACCAACAAATATTCCTTCATCACTTCTAGGATCAAATTTTCTTAAGGCATCTTTCCCATTGTTATGTATGAAACATTTGCAGCCAAAAGCCCTAAGATGAGAAATATTTGGTTTTCTTCCTTTAAGCAATTCATATGGGGTCTTTTCTATTAGAGGTCTTATCATACATCTATTTATTATGTAGCATGCAGTATTAATAGCCTCAGCCCAAAAGTTCTGTGGAAGATTTTCAGATATTAACATAGTCCTTGCCATTTCTTCTAGAGTCCTATTTTTCCTTTCCACTACACCATTTTGTTGTGGAGTTCTAGGTGAAGAAAAATTATGATTAATGCCATTTTCATTACAAAAATTGAAGAACATATGATTTTCAAATTCAGTTCCATGATCAGACCTAATGGCAACAATATGATTATCTAGAGTTCTTTGAGCTTTCTTAGCAAAAATTGAAAATGCATTAAATGCTTCTTCTTTAGATGCAAGAAATATAGTCCATGTAAATCTGGAGTAATCATCCACCAATACCATAACATACTTCTTACCTAAACGACTCCTTGTTCTCATTAGACCACATAAATCCATATGGACCAGTTCCAAAGGTTTAGTGGTACTTACCTGTTTCTTCGGTTTGAAGGAGGATTTTACCTGCTTCCCCCTGGCACATGCTTCACATACTTTTTCATCATTAAACTTGATGTTAGGAAGACCTATCACCAAGTCCTTGGACACAAGTTTTTTCAATTGTGAAAGACTAGCATGTCCTAGTCTTTTGTGCCATAGGAGGGGATCATTTTGCACCACACTTAAGCAACTCAAGCTTCCATCAGATAATGTCAGCAAGTCTACTTTGTAGATGTTTCCATGCCTATTTCCCTGCAAAATAATCTCTCCAGAAGTTTGGTTAGTCACAGTGCATCCAGTAGATGAGAAATTAACATTATTACCTTTGTCACACAATTGAGATATGCTTAATAAGCAATGCTTCAGCCCATCCACTAGAAACACATTATCTATACAGTGTGAATCAGACCTACCTACCTTTCCAATTCCAATGATTTCCCCTTTCTTACCATTACCGAAGGAAACACTTCCTCCTTGGAAGGCTGAGAGTCAAAGGAACAGTTCCTTATGCCCTGTCATGTGCCTTGAGCAACCATTGTCCATGTACCATTTGTGGTTTATCTCCTTCACTCTAGCCTGCAAAAGAAAACTAGGGGTTAATTTTAAGAACCCAAACTAGTTTGGGTTCCTTTCCTTTAGAAAAAGGATGAATCAGATCTCTCTTAGCCCAGAATGGTAATGGTTTCTTTGTGTGAACATTTTCCCTTTTTACAGAATGTTGAACAGGTTTATAGGACCTATTCTTCTGTTTCACAGGATTTTGAACAGGTTTATAGGACCTGTTCCTCTGGGCAGCCCTTTTTAAAGATTGACAATTTTCTTTCCGGTGACCAGTGTTCCCACAATGAGTGCATAGCCAGTTTTCAGGAAATGATAAGTACTTACTCTTTGGATTCCATTTGGATGAACTCTGTGCTTTCATGAATCCAATACCTTTCCTATTACTACTATGATTTTCCTGTAACCATTCTAGTGCTTCAGAAGACTTGTTCCATTCTACAGTTTTTCTTAATTCCATTTTTGTTTTAACCAAGTCTTCTTCTAGAGATCTTATCTTTTCATCTTTTTTACACAGTTCATCAACTGTGATTCTCAGATTCTCTTCAGCAATGATCTGATGAGAATTAGCAATACCTTTACCTTTTACAACTGTTTTAACATTTTCTAATTCCTGAGCAGTTGTTTCAAGTGTGAGGACCTGTTCCTCAAGCATGCTAATCTTCCTTTCCAGAAAATCATTTTTAACTATTTCTTCTTTGCATTCTGTTTCTAAAATATCAATTTTATCATGCATTTGATGATTGCTATCCCTTAGAGATTTAAATTCATTTAGCACAATATGGAATATTTTAACCAATTTTTCTCTAGGCATGCTTTTTACATCATCTTTGAGTTTATAAACAAATACCTCAGCATCTTCTTCATTTTCTGAATCTCCAAGTGCTATTAGAGCAAGATCCTCATCCAGATCATCATCAGTTATTTCGTCTTCACTGTCTTGCCATCCTGTAACCAATGCTTTGGGATTTCCACTTTTCTTATGGACCTGTTCCCTAGCCTTCTTCCTTTCATCAATGAATCTCTTCCTCCATTCTCCTTCCATGATTAGACATTTGCTGATGTAGTGCTCCGAGCTTCCACATTTGTGGCATTCTCCAGCCTGTTTCATGTTAGTAGACCTACCCTGTCCACTAATTTCCCTTTTCTTATTCAAATATTTCTAAACACTTTTAGCGATAAGGACCAGTTCCTTATCATCAATGATTTTATCACAAGCAGTCAAGGCTAGGTTAGGTTCAGTTTTAACTAGTGCTCCTATATTTTTAACCTTTTTCCTCAGTTCATAAGTCTTTAATTTGCCTATAAGCTCATCTAAGGATAGAGTGGTTAAATCTTTGCTTTCTATGATAGCACAAGCTTTGATCTCCCAAGAATCTGGAAGAACCCTAGTTAAAATCTTTTCTACTCTATCTTCCACAGTTAAAAACCCTTCCCAAGGAGATAAGTTCAGAAGCAATGGCATTAAATCTAGTATACATTTCAGAGATTGACTCTTCTTCTTTCATTTTAAAGCTTTCATATTCAGCATAAAGAAGTGTACCTCTGGACTTTTTTACCTGACTTGTTCCTTTGTGTGCAACTTGTAGAGCATCCCAAATCTCCTTTGCAGTGGCATACCCTCTGATTCTAGTGCATTCGTCAGGACTAAGTCCACCAACCAGCCACTTCCTTGCCTTAGCATTCTTTTTCCATTGCTTTATGTCTTCAGCATTGCATTCCTTCCTGGTTTTGGGAAAATCTTTTCCCTCAGCATCCTTCTTCATTGGGATCATGGGACCTTCAGTTACTATGTCCCACAATTCATAGTCTTCTGCTTGAAGGTGATCACGCATCCTCTCTTTCCACCATGAATAGTATTTTCCATTGAAATAAGGTGCTCTTACCATTGACTGGCCCTCACTGTTCTCTCGTGATGTACTCATCTAATCTTAGGTGTTAGCCTTTTAAAGGATAACCGGCTCTGATACCAATTGTTATTTCCCACGATTACACCACTTTACTATTTTAAGGACCAGTTTCTTAAAATGTGTTCCTTTACTCTACGATATGCGGAATTAAAACTGTAAGTAATTGAACACCAGATGTTAGCGTGCAAAAACCCCTTGACTCGGGATCAAAAAACCACGACCTACTTCTCAAGTAGGATTTCAACTTCACTATGTAAAAAGACCCACTTGGTTACAAGACTCACTCTTACTAACCTAGGACTAACTCTAATCCTTTAGTGATCTTTTTCACGATCAGTGAAGTTGTGTCAAGTCCACGACTTGAACAAAAAAGTTTACAACTCGATTTTGCTTACTACAATTGAACTAAGACTTGAACTTATACAAGATTCAATCTAAGGAACAGGTTCTAACTTAGTTCCACTGTAGCTAACTGATTACACAAATAAGCTAATAACTCTTCTCAGCTTTTGCTCGATGCTCTCTGTATTTGTGCACACTTCTATGGCTGATATGCTCCACGTTTTATAGCTCCAGCAGCCAAGAAGTCTTGATGAATTAGAACTCCAAAGCTCCCTTGAGTTTGAGTCCTAATTGGATTCTACTCTTTAGAATCCGGATCTTTTATACTTATCCTTTAGTTTATGCAATCTTTTCATATCCGTTTAGACCTGCATAATTATCAAGATATACGTACTTAAAGCTCAAGAAGAGGCATATAGGGTCACAGTTTTGGCTCATTAATGTGCTTACTTGCAGCCCAAAAAATGTAAAGGATGGTCGAAGGATGTCTATGAAGTGTACTCCAAGTTGCTTGCAAGTTGTTATCAAGGCTTTCTAGTTCAAGTGGGATTTGTTTCCTAGATTAACTAGGATTTGTTTTCCCAGATTAATTAGAATTTAATTCCAATATTAATTACGATTAGTTCATCAAGTTTATTTAGGATATTATTTACTTTTTCTAGTTTAGTAAGGATTTACTTCCTTTTCCTATTCTATTATGATTTTCATTCCTAGTCGATTTCTTTTCCTTTTTTTATTATTATTTAGAAACAAAATTTGAGTAGGATTTTGCAATGCCCTTGGCCAACCCCTACTCCTATATAAAGAGGTTATTTTCTTTGTTTTAGGGACAATAGAGATTATTTATGATAAATATAAATTGAGAGGTTTTCTCTTGCACTTTTGTATGTAGCTAATATGGATTTATTTTGCAACCTTCAAGTCTACACTTTTAGGTGGTAAGGTAATTCTTCTTAGATCTTTTGATTACTTTTGTTTATGCCTAAATTTATACGTCTAGGTTAAACAACTAACAATGAATGAGGTCACAAGCAATATGGGAAATTACGATTAAAAATTAAGTAAATACGATGAAAATAAAGACAAGTAAATAAGCAAGAAATAATGAAGAAAGAAAAGTAAATCTTATTCCTTGAGAGTATCCGAAGTTGATGGCGATTCCACAGTTAGTACAATACAATGTAAGCAGGGGTATTTATAGTAGTGATACCCAATCCTAAATAAGGTAAACTACAAGTACTAATAAGGCCATGGGCCTACAACTCAAGGCGGTGGTATACTTAACCCTAACTAGGAGACTGTAAACCCTAGGCGATGGGATGCGTGCCCTGCGCCCTGTGGCTAAACCGCCTAAATGGTCGTAGGCTCTAGGAGAGTGGGAATATCCTCAATGGTCGTTTGGCTGACTTTCCTCCTCCCATGGTGTAATATTACAAAGGTGTTGCTGCTCGGGGTACCGGGTTGGAAATTTCGCCTTCGAATCTGGGGAGAAACTTTAATGCAATAGCTACAATCCAGATAAAGAGTCTCTAAGGGTGCAAATTCAAAGGAACTTTCTGTTTTAGTCTTCCATTTCCTTTTTTCTGCAATTGTTATAAACAAATGTTGTATTCAAGAAGAACTAAATGTATATTTTTGGGCCCGATTTGTGGCATATTGACTTAAATCACTCGTCTTTGTTTGTGACATTTTTTAATTTTCACCGTAAATAATAAGTAATGTTAAATTATGCCTATGTGAGCATTTGCACCTAACAATTAGATGACATCCAGTCGTCCTGACTGTTCTAGTTACTTAAGAATGTGTGTCAGTGTGCCTACCTTGAGCAATTATGTCTGTTGTGCACCGATAAATGGTTGCTAGGTTGCATCCGTAGTGGATGGCTGTTTGCGCCCATAATGGGACGACTTTAGCCTGTGTGGAAATGGTCCCTTTTGTGTTTGAGACAAAACGTCTTCACTTAGTACTCAAGTATTTAAGACTTTTTGGCACTACGGGGCAGGCATCTAGGATAAATGATAATATCTCAATTAAACGATTTTGCATGAAGTATCTACTCTACTACAGTGATTCAAAGGAACAGGTCCTTTGAATCCGTTCCTCAGTCATCAGTCAAAACTCCAAGCTTATCCAAGCTAACAGTAAGGAATCTGATTGTCTTTCATATGGTATGCTCATTTCTCATATCTTGGACCTTCAGCATGTTCATGTGTCTGGTCATTCTGCTATCCCTGTTTCTCAATGCTATAATTCTCGCGCATTTACCAGTATGGGTTATGTGCATCTTGATCATGCCTGGGTCAAAAAGCCTGAATTGGATGTTCCTCCTCCTATGCCCACTCCTACTCCTGAATCTGAAAATCCAAATATTCTGAGTCGACTCTCTGTGGTGGAAGATCAACTTGTCACCTTGTGTGATCTCTAAATGCTATTTGAACTGTTTATGTAGATATGTCTTGAACTAGTTATGTTCTGAACTGTGGATGAAATTTAACCTAGTCAAGTCGACTAATTTCTTTCTTATTTTAAGTTGACTAATCCTCCGGTCTAGATAGAATGTGTGTATACTGGATAATATATGCAGGTATGCCAAAACTCAGGGGGAGCATACACTCAGGGGGAGCTGACAGCATATCTTCAGAACAGGGAAGTATCATCAGTCTCAAAGAAATTTTCATCATCAAAAAGAGGGAGATTGTTAACTCCAGTTTTGATGATTACAATATAGTTAAATTTCATGGACTGATAACTTAACAATATTATCTTGTTTGTCAGGAACAAAAAGATTCAGTCGCCTACTTTTGAAAAGAAGAAGTGAAGACTCTGGTCTGTGATGTATTAATTGAAAGAAGATCCTGTTGGCTGAAGTCTATCCTAAAGATCTCATTGATTGGAGTCAATCTCGCATATCAAGGAATCAAGAGGAAAATCAGAATCTATTAAGGCTCTTACCTTATTCTCAAAAAGGATCAATCAATGCCTTTTTGGGGATCAAATCCCTTGGGTCAAGAATCTCTTCATTTAAGAAAAATATCACTCTCATATCAATGAATGATCCACAAGACAAATTTGTTGTTCACACGATCAAGACACTGATGCTATATAAACCCAAGCTGCTGCCTGTCTTATTCACGCAACCTTAAGCTTTCTAGCATTCTCTTTTAAGTCTTAAAAAAATTGTAATCTTTAGAGTTTACTGTTGTGCAAGAAAAAGAAAAAAGAGATCAGAGAGAAAAGAATGTTAGTGTCGAGTGAGTTGGTTAACTGTGTAACCAACACTGTATCCTTTGTGGTAAGCGAAGGAACAAAACCATACAAGTGTAAGCATTCTCTTTTAAGTCTTAAAAATATTGTAATCTTTAGAGTTTACTATTGTGCAAGAAAAAGAAAAGAGAGATCAGAGAGAAAGGAAGGTTATTGTCGAGTGAGTTGGTTAACTGTGTAACCAACAGTGTATCGTTTGTGGTGAGCAAAAGAACAAAACCATTGAAGTGTATCGTTGGGTGTGAACGAAGGAAAACCATCATCCTCTACTTTGGAGAAACTAAGAGCTTAAGAGATAACTCCCTTGTGACCCAAGGGGACTGGATTAGGAACCATTTTGGTTCTGAACCAGTATAAAAATCGATTGTGTCCTTTAGTTTTCTGCACTTGAATTTGATAACCATCACTGCTTAAGATCTAGCCGACTCAATAGTCGACTGAAACTAAAATATAAGATTAAAAGTTATAATTCACCCTCCCCCTCCTTATATCTTCATATAGCATATCCGTACTCACCTGCTCTCCACTTTCTTTCAAAATCTTAGAAGAAGAAAAAAATACTTCAACTTTTTTGGGGAAGAATTATCCTTTCTTCTCTTCTTGCTCTTCTCCCTTCCTCCTACCTCACTATTTTCTAGCAGTCTCCCTCCCCCACTTCCGTCGCCGGTGACCCTCGCTTACCCCATCGTCCCCGGCGTCCCCTCTCCCCACCCCCAATCGCTACTTGTTCCGCTGGATATTGTTGTTGGTCCATGACGGAACTCCGGCGGCTGCATCATCAGGTCTTAGTGTTATGCTATCAGATCTGATCGCCGCTCTTTGTCGACGACACTTCTTGTTTTTCCGGCGCCAGTGATTTTTTTATTCTTTTTTATTTTTTTTTTGCTTTTTGGATATCTCCTGTAGCTATACGCCGAATTTATAAGGTATGGTTGTTTATCCATTATAGCAAGGGTGTTCAAGATTTGAATAGGTAAATAATATTTTTTTTTTGAGTAACTTCATAGCTATTAGTGTCAATAACGCTTTTTTCATGAACGATATTAAAAAGGTATTTCTACTAAATATACAGTAAATGAGTTGTATAGCTTTAAGAATATACGAACTACTTAAAAGCTCTTTGAACGATCTAATAGATTGAGATACTAAATAAATATCACACGTTCAAATGGAAAGAAACATTGATTTATCGAATTTTTCTGTTAGGGCTTACTGTTTTATGATTTACTTTCCTATTATTTTAAGTTAAGCAAAATCTCAAAAATTGTATATCTTCATTTAATTTACATCAAAATATTTAATTTCTTGCTAGGATTTTATTTAACATTGAGTTGTAGCATAAGGCGTCTATATTATATGAATGCTTATATTTATTTTATAGAATTTTCAAAAGAGTTAAAAAAAAAAAAAAAAAGCCTACTACTACTAATTATTTTGAGCGGTTCATGCTTAAAATGAAAAAATATGTACTATTAATTAATTTAGGATAATAAATATGCATAGTACTTTATTTTGGAATCTTCCGTCATTCCCCAGTTACGTTGCTTAGTTAAAGGACTTGGGGCACAGAGTTAAAAAAATTACGTGGAAAGGTGGTTTTGATCCGACATCAAGGTCATTTTGAATAATATCCTTGACCACTTAACGAAAACTGTTAGGGGTTTCAAGCCTCCATATATATATCCGTCTTAAAAAGAATTAGACTTATACACAATATACTTTTTCGGCAAAGGTTTTTCGGCTTACCATTCTTACTAGGTTGCAGCTCCACCCTAGACTGTGCATGTCTTATATACGAACATACATAATTACACTAGACATACAAAGTACGCACAGTGGACACCCAATAATTTATCCATTATATATACTATGTATGTCATATGTATGAACGTACATATATTTTATTTACAGTAGACATACAATTATATAGAAAAGAACCACAGCAAATTTGTTATTGTATTTCTAGCGTATCTTCATTGTAAACACGCTATACATACAAGAATATGCAAACAAAAAATTACTAAAAATATTCTGGCTACCATTGGCTGCCGGCAATCGGCAGGCATGGGGGCGGCTGGGGGTGGTGGTGTAGGGGGTGGTTCTACCGTATCTCCTACCTTTTTATATGTATTTGCTATATTTTTTTAAAAAAAAAAAAAAAAAAACTATATATTACTATGTTTTGAAGATGTTGTAATTTTGACACTTTTGTGTAAAGTGAAATATCTTTCTGAATATTTATGTGAAAAGTCAATATTATTATTTTTTGTGCGAAATTTTCAACTTATTCCATATGAGTGCCAATTTCTATAAGTTTTAAATGGTAAAGAAACCTAGCCTCTAATCTGTCACACCACGGTGCACAGATCACTATATGAAGTCACCACCACCACCCTTCCTCCCGACTCAGCTTACGTTGTTTTCTCTTTACCAATAATCAACTTACATTGTTAGATAATAGTGCTTAAATTGAGGGTTGACTTCACAAATAATCACTGAAATAAAGTTTTGTTGCATAAAGTTATAAACCCAAATTTTGTAACCTAAAGTGATGTTCTAGACGTGCACAAGATTCAAGAAGGGGGTTGTTCGATTTTCATAAAATAAAATTTTATAACCAAATGTGTTGTCCTCCAAGTTATAATACTAAATTTTGTAACTAAAGTGCTGTCCGGTTTTTATTTTACTCGTTTCTTTGCTAGTTTTTTTTTAAGTTGCCGAAGGAACTTCTTGTTGTATTTAAGTTGTCAGTCATGATTTTTTAAGTGTTCAATATGCATAATACAAGATATTTTTACGTGAAAAACAACCCTCGCTGGACTGGTATAAAACCACGACCTCCCATTTTAAAGTATTTGCCTCAAAACTTCCACTAGATCAAAGCCAATGTAGATTAAAACCTGGAAATCCCAGGACAACTCTAGCCATAACCAGCATATCTTTCTACTACACCAACCTCTTAAATTATGCCTAACTTAAGCCTTTGTTATAACACTAAAGTACCTTTTACAATTTACATCTTATAAGCAGGTAAGTACAACTTGATAACAAAACACACAACGGGCTAAGCAGCTCTGGAAGGCGCTTGTATCCAGTAGGTTCTCCAGCACTCCAGAACTTTAATCGTTCGTCTCTCTCAATCTTCTTTCAAAATTCGCTCTACATTCTTCTATGGAGGTGCATGCCTATACCAAAAGACTTGAATTAGATATAGCATTAATGTTAGTATCACTGGGATGATTTTTTGACCTTGTCACAGCCGAGGTTTGCCCCTGCGGCAGTCAAATCTCACTTAGTTCAGCCATTTTGAACAATTAGCCAAATTTTAATTTTTTGGTCTTAGATAAATTTAGGCAGCAAGAAAAGTAAAGGCAATAAGTATATCCCGGAGAAACTCCCAACCTTTATTTTATTTATCAAGCAAAAATACAAAGGATCGTCTTGCTCATGCCCACACTTTGGTCACAATCATACCACTTCGTCCTAAGCACAGAACACAAGTCGTCCTAAGACTTCCAATACTCGAAAACACTCTTTAGCAACCTCTGTTACTTTCTAAGTTTTCCTTATTCGTGCAAATCTATGACCTATTTACGATGACCAATAAAAACATGTATAATGGGGCGCTGCCCAAGGCAGCTACAAGGGGAAAAAGGCATGGCTAACATTTCTCAGGGCCACTAAGCACGTTTTAGCCCATGATTTGCCCACTTCCACTACCTTGTGCTTTACACGCTTGCCTGCGCGCGCTAATGTCAGATCCCATGGATGACACTCATTTGTGTGCATGCACTTGACTCTGACACTTACTTGTGTGCTTCATGCCCATGCTACTACGTGCATGCCTTTGTGAAGTTACATACGCTTGCCATTGTCATGCCAATGTCTTTCCCGACGTTGGCACATGTCACGCACTAGTGTGCCGTGTCACTCAACTCGGCACCCATGCCTTACCATGGTGTTTTCAATTGCCCATACCTTTATCATGTCTCAGCAATTTCGTCAAGCCCACTGACAGTGGCTACCTTATTGTCTTGCATGCTGATTTCCACCTGCACTTAGGCTGATGATAAGGCCAACATGACAAATCCTTGCCACTGTCGTGCCATGTCTAAGTCTTAAGGAGTCATGGCCCTTACAAACCACATGCACCTTTTGAAATTCGACATCCTCGTCGAGCCTAACTCACTTTATTGGCCGTTAGGTGTTATTGATATACATCACCTCTTGATCCATTTTCGATCCTGCCAAGATATTGTTGACACCTGCTACTTCATTCTTTTAGCAGCTTCAACTGCCAACATTGATGTTGCACCTGACAATCCCACTTCAAATGCGGCGCACCACAAGTAAAGTAATCACGAAACTTGTCGCTTTTCTCCTTGCCTTTAGAAGTGTCCGCTTACCTTCTGTTCTTGGCATTCTCTTCGTCCTCGGTAGTTTGAGCATTTCGCTTCATCCATTACCTACCCGTATCTTTTTTTCCACCTAACTTAGAAGATTCAGCAGGATCGTCATCTAAATTGAAATCACCCAATGTGTCTGTTGCTACAATGCCAGAAGAGAGGCTTTGAGCATTCTGCCTTCTCAACTCTAGTTGCGCTCAATTCGTCGAGCCACTCATAAAATAGTGCAGCTTGTCCTCTCTCACCATACTATTTTGTTTTGAGCAATGCAGTCCATTCCTTGCAACCCAAGATGAGTTGCTCGGAAAGAATTGGCCCTTCAAATCTTTCTTTAGTTCGTCTCACGTCTCGATCCAAGTCGAGCCACATTTTTCCACTTCCACAACTGTGTTCGCCACATCTTTGCATCATCATTCAAGTACATTGCTGTGATCTTCAACTTTTCATCATCGGATACACGAGCTACTTGGAAATACTACTCTGTATCCCAAAGGAAAATTTTCAAATTCTTGGCGCTTCTAGTACCACGATACACCTTAGATTCTGGAATTTTTACCTTGGCTCGATCCTTATCTCTTCGAATTTTCACACTTAATAACCTTTATAACAATAGCACCTCTAAATGCAAGTCCTCCTTTTCCTTGAGTTTGGCTTTCATTTTAGTCTGTGGATTTTCCTTGGACGAGACATAATCTTCCTCCAACTTTGACATTCTCGCAAAGAATAGCCAACTCACTAAACGCAGGTGCTTGCTGGATGAGCGCTTCTAATTGCTCCACCCTTTCGCGAAGTTCATCGTTCGTGCCAGAAACCATCTTTCAATTACACTACTGTTACCATGTTATACGCCGTGCTCTAATACCAATTTTCATATGGGCAATTTTCTGACCTTGTCGCAGCCGAGGTTTGCCCCCATGCGGCAGTCAAGTCCCATTTAACTCAGCCCTTTCCAATTTAGCCAAATTTCAAGTCTTTGAACTTAGATAAATCTAGGCAACAAGAAAAGTAAAGGCAACAAGCATATACAGGAGAAATTTCCAACCTTTATCAAGTAAAAACACAAAGGTACGTCTTTCTCATGACTACAAGTCGTTCACAGCCACTCACTTCATCCTAACCCAAGAACACAAGCCATTTGAAGGCTTATACCACTCAGAAATACTCTTTAACAACCCTCGCTACTTTCTAGGTTTTCCTTCTTTGTGCAACTCTACGGCCTACTTACAAAGACTAATAAAAATATGTATAAATACATAAGGGGGGCTGCCCAAGATAGTTACAAGAGGGGCTGCCCAAGATAGTTACAAGAGGAAAAGGGCGAGGTTGACACTTCTCAGAAACACTAAGCACATTTTAGCTCACGATCTACCTACTTCCGTGCATGCTTAGTTGTGCCTTACTGCTGCCTTGTGCGTTGCACGCTTTCCTGCACAAGCCAATGTTGCCACCTACAGATTACACTCGTTTGCGCGCATGCACTTGCCTCTGACAATGCCTTGTGTGTGTCATGCACATTCCACTCCCCGCATGCCTTTGTCAAGGTCATGCGCTTTCCGTTGTCATGTCATGTCGATGCCTTGCCTGACCTCGACACATGCCACCCGCTAGTGTGCCGTGTCAATCAACTCAGTGCCCGTGCCATGCTATGGTGTTCTCACTTGCCCACACCTTTGCCATGACTCTGGTAATTTCACCAAGCCCACCGATAATGCCTCCCTCATTGTCTTGTATGCTGATTTCCACCCGCACCTAGGCTGATAACAAGTCCAATATGCTAACTCCTTGCTACTGCCGTGCCATTTCTAAGTCTCTAAGAATCAGGGCCCTTACAGTTAGCCACAAGAGTTCTACACAATTAACATAACAAGTAAGTAGAGACCAAAATTATCTCAGCCAAGAAAAGCTACCGTACATACACTTTCCATTAGAGGGGTACAAACTGAACTGGCAAATCAAACCATCCCAACAACTAGGTCAAACTGAAGGGAAAAAAACGACTTTGTGGTCTTGTTTGATTTGGTTTGCTCCTCAAAAAAGAAAAAATTAAATCGAAACCAAACAAAACCGATATTAGAATATAGTATTTTTTTTATTATTTATACTTAAAAAATATTTATTATAATCTTTTATAAATATTTTCGAACTTTTTCTTCGTTTAATTCTTTAACAAATTATAATGTATATAGAATACTATTTTGGAATAATATTGGTAAGCTAACTCCTTTTAACTTGCGCCTACTAAAACGTAGCAACACCAAAATAATCCAAAATTTAGCACCAGTTTATTCAATCACACAAAAATCTATGTTTCATGTTATTATTATTTAATTCTGTAGCTAAAAGTTTTGTTGCATTATTTCACTGATATCATCATTTTATTGTTGCTTACTAGAAGAAAAACCTTAAAAATTGAATAAGCGAAAAAAAATTTGAGAAAAGTTGAGATATAAAAATCGACTTTACGTAGTTTAATTTGGTTTATAGATTAAAAAAATCAACATTATTCGTTTGATTTGATGGATGAAAATATCAAACCAAACAGATCTATGTTCACTCTTACTTTCCATATAACATCTCCCAATAAATACACTTATGTTGAGACGATAACTAGATGTTCTCTCAATTGAATATGGTTTCTTCAATATTGTTTTAACACTTTACCATAAAAAATATTCCTAGTCAAACACACCTTCCTAACATTACAGCGTGTCAAGCAAGCAAACTGCACATAGGTTAGAATGGGTGAAGGACAAAAATATTACACCTTAGGCATAGGTAATCGTTGGCCCCAATTAATAAAACTTTGAAAAATGGCCTCATGGACATACATTTTAGTTAATTCCGATGATATTTATTAACCATTGAACATAAGGTTTAATTGGTTGGAACCTTGATAAAGATCAAAATCAAAAGACGATAAAAATAAAGAAAGGGAACGAGACGCGTCTTGAACTCCGTAAAAGATAATCACGGAGAGCTTGTTCCGTGATATCCTCGTATCGGTGTCAAGAAGAGCCTACGTTAAGCAACTACCCTTGAGTCGACAAAGAACCCGCAAGTAGAATGATCGGGGAGTTTGGGGATCAACTAGCTCACCTAGAAGACTCAAACCGTCAAAGGATTCTTTCATTCCATTCAGAGAGACTCTTTCTCTTGAAAGTTTGTTCAATCATTCATCGTAGCTAACTAAGTAAAATGAAAGGCTAATGAAATATTTATAGGCTTCATCTAGACATAATGAAAGCCCCTAAGTACCCCCAAAGTGGGTCTAAATAACGAAGGCCACGCAGGGCTATAATAGTCAAAACATAAAAAATAAATGAGGTGTCGCGTCATATCTTCAGTCAAGTAGGCGCACCGCTTATCCTACCAGGCGCCCCGTCTTGTTGTCACTTTGCTGAGTTTCAGTGGAGAGTGGGCGGCCCAGCAGGCGCCCCACCTCTTTAGTAGGCGGCTCAGAATCTAGAGAGTCGATTCCAAGTGGGCGGTCCGCCTCTTTGCGGGAACTCTTGGAACGCCTCGAAATGTGTCTTGGATGCTCCTCGTTCCATGGTGTTCCAATGCATAAGCTCTTCCTCGGCCTTGGATGCTGCTTTTGGATGGTTCCTCGACTTGCCCCGCATTATCCTCCCCTTCTTGAGAAGATTTCGTCCTCGAAATCAAGGCTTGGTCTCTTATGGCATCATCAACTCCTCGGGGTGGCCAAGACTCTCCTTCTTTGTTCCTCTTGATTGTCACTTTGACATAGGCTTCTTCCAAGATCTCCCTTGCCAAGGCAAGGGAGCTTAGGACCTACAAGCAACGACAAGAAAACACAAGCAAACTTCCTACTTTGAAAGTAGGTTAGTGCAATAAGTGTGGAAAACACACTCTTGTAATATAACCAAGCATCAATAATAAGCACAAATAACAAGTCTTCAAAGAGAATAATAAGTACTTGGTTAAAGCTCAACATGCACTCAACACAATAATGAGCAAATAGGCCATGGGGATATGGAAAATGCAAGATCAAGCTATAAAAATCCCCTTGAACCTTAAGCTCAAGATCAACAAACCAATCTAATCTCAAGGTGTGACTAACAAGTGGAGTGGAGTGAGTCGAATAATTCAACTTACAAGTAGTATCAAGTACTCTACTCCCCTTCTTTAGAACATACTTACTCACACCAAGGGATTCCTCTTCCCCTCTCATTTCATCACCTAAGAAACCCTTCTCAAAAGACAAGCTCTCAAGGAAGGCATTGATGATGGATTCTTCTTCATCACAACCCCAACAAGCAATAGTAGGGTCGTTAAAAGACCCATCTACCTCACCCAAATTCTCAAACAATGGGTTGCCTAAGGAATCAAATCCTTCACACCATGGGGGTTCCATTTTACTATTCACCCTAGTCCGATACAAGTTCTTACCACTAATGAGGACGTCTTCAAACAATGGATTAGTATAAGCATGCATCCCAATATCATGATCAAGCATAGACAAGTTATCGAGACTAGGTTTACTTGAGGAGTCATCATAGACAACCTTGTCCATTTCATGCAATTTGGAATCGTCAAGGTCAATTCCATCTTTACCACAACACATTGGTCCACCAAATAGAAGCATATCAATAAGGAAATAATCAACTATCTCATCTTCCCCTTTATCAAAGGTTGGTGGTATGTCATAGCATAGGTCACAATCATTGTCAACTATCAAATCTACACTAGGGAGGGGTTCAATGAACAATGAGCTCACATTATGATGTGACATATCATCCCTCCAAACTAGTGTTTCACAAGCACACTCAAGTTGACAACTAGACTCTTCACTAGTGGTATACTCACTAGATGCATCAAAAGCACCAACTAGTGTTGAGTCATCACAAGACAAATAGCTAGTAGGCTCATGAAAAAGTGAAGAAACACTTACATTTGTAGTACTTCCTTGATCACTAACAAGGCTTGAAGGGTCATATGCAACTCCTCCTTTATGAAGCTCACATTGAGAACTTTCCTCCTCTTGTCTTTCCTTCCAAGCAAATGGTTGAGGCTCCATTGGCTTGTCTTCAAATGTACCTACACAAGAACTAACACAAGAAAAACTAGAAGTTGAAGAAAGGTTAGAACAATGGGTGCTCTCACTCTCAATTTTTCCTTCCTCACCTCTCATCTCTCTCAATTTTACCTCAAGGTCAAGTGTAGTTTGTGGTGACAATCCACTCACATCACTCCTCAATTCCTCTCTTTTTTCCTCTCTTGGATTGTCACCGGTCACTCCCTCACTTCTCTCTATCTTTTCTCTCTCATTTGAAGTGGAGAGACTCTCATTTTCATCATGCAATGGCAAGACAATGAGATTGTTTGCCTTGGGTTCAAGTACAATGGGTGACTTTGCTTCAGCCGCCTCCCTCAACTCCTTCATTCGCTTCTAGTCTTCCCTTACCTGCCTTGGAGTCAAAGGTCTAAGCACATACTTCTTCCCATCTTGCTTGACCGTGTAGGAGTTGGTCCGACCATCATGCACAACACATCTATCATATTGCCATGGTCTCCCAAACAATAGATGGCAAGCTTGCATTGGGACCACATCAAACATGATCTTATCTTTATAGTTCCCAATGCTAAATTCAAGCAACACTTGCTTCACCACCTTTAATTCACCACACTCACTAAGCCATTGTAAACGATATGGCTTTGGATGCTTTAGAGTGGGTAATTTCAATTGGATTGGCTCACTATGTTGGCACAACTCCCCGAATCAACAACCATTGAGCACACTTGCCCCATCATGCGACATCTAGCATGAAAGAGGTTTTCTCTTTGATCATTTTCCTCCTCCTCTTCCATGAAAATGGTACTCAAGCTTCTCCTAACCACCAAGAATAGTTGAGGATCATCATCCCCTTCTATGGCCTCCTGACAATCAACTTCCTCATCTCCTTCTACTCCCTTATTTTCGGGCTCACTATCTTGCTCATACACCAAATTTCCAACCACAACCATGGTTCTTTTTGTAGGGCAATCCCTAGCAAAATGACCATAGCCCTTGCACTTATAGCATTAAGTAGAAGTAGAAGTAGGATTGCTCAAGCGAGTTTTAGAAGTACCTTCCAAGTGTGGTGTAGTCTTCTCATATGGCTTCTTAACTTCTATGCTAGCACTTGCACTTGGAAAGTTTGCATTTGGAGTCTTCCATTCCTTTGGCTTGCTTGTGGTAGTAGGAGTGTTGCTTTTGGACTTATCTCCCTTAAGCAAATTCTCGGCATCAATTGCGGCTTCAAACATATCTTGAAGTGAGAGATAATGATGCAACCTCAATTGAGAAACTATACCATAACTCAAGCCATTATTGAAACGGATCATGGCTTCTTCTTCACCCTCGGTATTCATCAAAGTACTCATGCACCGTTTTGACACCTTGTTTTAGATCATAGAGCTTCTTGAGTTGCTCTTGTCGATACCTTGGAGTTATATACTTGGTATTCATGAATACTTTCAACTCATCCCAAGTCACATTCAAATGCAAATTCATCCTTCTTCTTGACCTCTTCATGGACTCCCACCAAGTAGAAGCATAGGCCTCAAAGGTAGAGATCGCATAGGTGCCCTTTATTTCCTCGATCATCTCATTTGTGTCAAATACCCTCTCCATGAGTAGTACCCATTCTATGTATGCCTCCGGATCACAAGTTCCCTTAAATGTTAGAAGATTGAGCTTCACACTATTGAGGTTGTTGTTGTTGTTGTTGTTGTTGTCATGTACCCCATAGTTAGGCTCCGGTTGGCCTCCATAATGGTCATCATGAGCAATATATTCCCTCCTAGCATTCCTTCCGTCAAATCTCATGGGCCGCCCTCGACCTCGGCCTCTACCCCTATCCATATTTCGACCCAAATTCATTTGACTCCTAGGTTGATAATGAGCACCATACCCATAAGCTTCATCACCATACTCGGCCTCTTCCTCTTCTTGAGCCTCAACAACTTGCTCAAGAGGTGGAACAAATCTAACGGGTCTTCGAAGTGGAGCATTTCCTTGGGGATTGCCCAAGTTGTGGGGATTGCCCACGGGTTGGGTGTTGCCCAACACATACTCTTGAAGAGCTTCAACTCTCTTTTGTTCATATTTCTTTGTTACCTCCGCAAAGTGTTCGGGAGTCATAGGAGTGCTATGACTTGTGCATTCTCCGGATTCAATTTTGACACTCAGGGTCCTTCTCTTACCGGTCTCAACTTGATTCCTCTCAACGGTCTCAAGTCTCAAGGATACGTCCTCCAACTTAGCCATAATGGTAGCCATAAAATTCTTCATGGGATCATCTCCATCATTTGCCATTGTACCTACAAAATCAACAAACGTTAGTGAAAACACCTCACTCACACCCTCATGTGTATAGCACTCGGGTCACTCATTTAGTGGTGGTGGATATTTCACTCAAGTTTGAGTCTAGAAGCTTTACGTAGTTGATCAATGAACCACAACTCAATCACACACTTCAGAAGTCCAATGCACTCTGGGGTGAGTGGAGTTAATGGGACTCTATTGGATGATAAGCACTTTCAAGTGAGGACTAGAGTCAAATGATACTGCGGGTCTTCTTTGAATTCTAGTCTCCTTTCTAGGCACGATGATCCTAAAAGCTCAAAGTAATTAGTACTAATCAGGTAGGATTATACTCTAATAGCACTAATTAGAAGCAATGCAATAAAAAAAATAAGAGAACCTAGAAGAAACTACCCAAAACACCAACTCAGGAAAACAGGCGCCCCACCTACCCAGAGTGGGTGGTCCGCCTGGTTCTCAGCAGAGGAAAGTAGGCGGTCCGCC
Source organism: Petunia secreta (assembly GCA_029990175.1). Classification (NCBI taxonomy): domain Eukaryota; kingdom Viridiplantae; phylum Streptophyta; class Magnoliopsida; order Solanales; family Solanaceae; genus Petunia; species Petunia secreta. The sequence goes on from JARKIP010000003.1 coordinate 30,087,955, forward strand.
TGAAAAACAGGCGGCGCAAAGTCCAGAGAGCTCACCCAAAGTGGGCGGTCTACCTCTGTGACTAGGCGCCCCGCCTACTGCAAATTCCAGCACAATTCAACTTCGTTTTTCTTGGCTTTAGCACCCAAAAATCAAACAAATCTCACGTTGTTTTAGCAATCCGAAGGTACCAAGATGTGTTTTCAATCACCAAGATCAAACCCCAATAAAAAACAAACAATCCACCATGTTCATCATGTTCATAGCTAGGGTTTCAAAATTTTCAAATCTTCAAGAGTTTCAAATTTTCAAATCTTGGATTACAACTTCAAATCAAGGTTTCTAGGTACCAAAATAATGGGTTTCCAACAAGGAACAAACCCATATATCAATCATAACAAGAATCAATCCAGCGTACGAGAAAGGGGAAATTTCTGGTGTTTTTCAATTTTTCAATTTTTTTTGTGTTTTCTTTTATTCAATATCAACAAACAAGAAACTAAGATAGAAACAGACCTAGGAACGAAGAATCAAGGGTCGAGGATTTGTAGAAACAAAACCCGAGCCTTGCTCTGATACCAAGATGATAAGGATCAAAATCAAAACACGATAAAGATAAAGATAAAGGGAACGAGACGCGTCTCGAACTCCCTACAAGGTAACCACGGAGAACTTGTTCCGTGATACCCTCGTATCGGTGTCAAGAAGAGCCTACATTAAGCAACTACCCTCGAGTTGACAAAGAACCCGCAAGTAGAATGATCGGGGGGTTTGGGCATCAACTAGCTCAGCTAGAAGACTCAAACCGTCAAAGGGTTCTTTCATTCCTTTCAAAGGCTAATGAAGTATTTATAGGCTTCATCTAGACATAATAAAAGCCCATAAGTACCCCAAAGTGGGTCTAAATAACAAAGGCCACGCAGGGCTATAATAGTCAAAACATAACAAATAAATTAGGTGTCCCGTCATATCTTCGGTCAAGTAGGCGCCCCGCCTACCCTACCAGGCACCCCGCCTTGTTGTCACTTTGCTGAGTTTCAGTAGAGAGTGGGCGGCCCAGTAGGCGCCCCGCCTCTTTAGTAGGCGGCTCAGAATCCAGAGAGTTGATTCCAAGTGGGCGGTCCGCCTCTTTCCGGGAACTCTTGGAACGCCTTAAAATGTGTCTCGGATGCTGCTCGTTCCAATGCATAAACTCTTCCTCGGCCTTGGATGGTGCTTTTGGATGGATGGTTGCTCGACTTGCCCCGCATCAAACCTATTGGACAAAAAATGCTTTTTCTAAAAAAAAAAAAATCTTATTTAGGGGGACCAAAAGTTTAAAACTACCCCTAATGTGAGGGATTGTGAGAGATTGTGGGAGATTTGGAGGATTTTGAGGGCGATGTATCTAGTATCAAAAGAGGGATAGATACGTTGGGCCTATATGATAATTACATGAGAGTGGATTAAGGAATGATTGGTGAGATTGAGGAAGATAATGGGAGAGATTAGGGGGAGTGATTAGAGGATATTGGGAATATTGAGTGATAGGGGTCTTGATTTGGGAAGTTGGGATTGAAAGATTGATTTTTTGAAAATTTTCCTTTAGTGGTGATGTATGTAGTCAAGAAAATGGGAGAGGAAAAAAGAGAGAGATGGCGATGTATGATGGAACTAAAAATCCTTATGTATATTTGGGAGCATATCTACACCGACTAGAAAGTATGGAACACGACGATGAACTCAAGAGGAAACTATTTGTTAAGACACTTATAGGGTCAGCATTGGTTTGGTACATTGGGCAAGACAGAAGCAAATGGAATCCTTGGAACGACCTGGTCGAAGCCTTTATTAACCGATATAAATCCTATGGCGACCATCGTGCATGCAATATCTTGTTGAAAAGGAAAAGTGTTATAGTACCGATTTCTGAAAAGGTATTGGGTAATAATTTGACTGAAGCACAATCCAAGGACATGAACTTTACAAAGAAAAGGAAAGCTACCGTTACCAAAACCCCAAGCCCTATCCCAATATCTCTTAATAACCAAGCCATCATCCCTTTGCATGAATCAGTAGCTGTTCAATTTGAGAAACTTAAGTCTATCGGGATGTTACAGCCACAATGTGGAGAAGTCTTTACCCCACAGCCACCTCACTTTGATTCAAGCAAACAATGTGCATTTCACTCCAACATACCAGGTCATGACACTAATGAATGCACCTCTCTGAGGAAGGAGATTCAGAGTTTAGTGGAAAATGGCAAGGTAGTCGAAGTGCCAAAGGGAAAACCTCAACTTATATGGTGCCAACCTCTGACCTTTATGCCAACAATTGAAGTTTGCTCACAGTCAGTTAACCCAATTTCTTATCAGAAGCCAACAAATAGCACTAAGAGTTCCTCTCGCGATGCTCTTCGCAAGCTCACTTCCATTGGCGGATCATATGCAAGTTTATACGAAAGGTTGAAAGATGCAGGGATAGTGCACCCTATTGAAAGAAATATTTACAAGGAACTGTGGAAAGCCGATATGGAAAAGTCATGTGTTTAATCAAATGATTACAAGATAAACAATGAGACAAAGGAGAGCACTTAGACAAACCATTCAGGCATGCCGCGGCACAATATTGAGAAGTGTTTTGCTTTTAAAGAGGAGATTGAAGAGCTGACAAGTCTGGGCAAATCAAGATTGAAAATGCTAATGACGAAGCAATTGCAGATGACCAGGTCAAAGAGGCAACAGTTTAATGACATATATCCGAATACAAGAAGAGAGCTTCTAAGTTACATAATCTTTGGAGACATTTAAGAAGCTTTATGGCACATGTTTTTAAGATTTTCCCGTTATGTATTTTGAACTACGCTTGACCTGATTCTTGTCAGTAGCAGGATACGTAGGAAGCCCACACCGGGTTTGGTCCCTTTATAATAAAAATTTTATTTTGCCCAATAAGGAATGTTGGTGCAAAGTTTGAAATACAGCGGTTGGTTGACAATTGTGAAAAGACATGGATCACGACAGAAAAATTTGTAAAGGAAGCGGTGATCGCACCCAAGGCTTTGGTGTATGACAAAGAGCTGACCTCCCTTTCGGTCACCTAAAGTCCAACCTTTTCCTTGACTTCGCACAATTCATCGCAACATCCTTATCAATAATTCATCAACTAAAATCTTTGCCTTGACTGCTACATAAAGCACTCAAGCAATCCTTTATAATCTCTATACCATTTGTCATAGTGTCTAGTTCAAGCATTAGTCTGTTATATGCCTTCTAGGCTTCCTCTTAGCTGTATATATGACCTTTATGTGCTATTTTGTTTCAAAGTCCATAATATACTAACTCTGTTTTGCATATTTTGTCATTTTGTTAAAGGTTGCCTAGCATTTGAATACCTAAATTGGCAAAGAATCTGCATTAAGAAGAAGCCAAGATGAAATATTCACTTTTGGAGCAAAGTCTTCAGAACCTCAGACATATGGCCTCGAGAAAAATAAGACTCACCAGGACATTTCAGATAAATCTGACAATCCCGATTCTACTACTATGCAAGTTGTGGCAAGGGAAAAGCAGAATCAGCTGGTAGTATACCCACATAAGAAGCACAGAAAAGAAATCCAGCCAAATGAACAGGAGGGTTTAAATGAAAAGCTCCATAATCTAGAAATGGTAGTGAAAGAAGAGATGAGTTTAAGGAACATTCAAAGTTTGAGGTATAAGGTTTTGTGTCTAAACATATGTTGAGCTACCTCATGGATACAAAATTCCAAAATTCAGCACTTTCGACGGAAAAGGAAATCCCTTCTATCATTTGAAAGATTACTGCAGTAGATTAATTGGAATCGAACACAACGAGGCTATCAGAATGCAATTGTTCATCCAAAGTTTATCTGGGTTGGCACTCACTTGGTATACCAAACAAGATTTTAGCAAATGGCATACTTGGCAAGATATGGCCCAAGATTTTGTGTGACAATACAAGTTCAACATTCGAAAGGATCCGCACCTATATGAGATGTACGAAGTTAAAAGAATGAAACACGAGTCTTTTGAAGAATATGCTACCCGATGGAGAATCGAAGCTTCAAAGATACACCCTCCTTTATCTGAGAAAGAGCTAATTTCAACATTCATCCAGATCCAGGAAGGGATTTACGATGAGAAATTGCTCGCCGTTCAGGCACACAACTTTCCTAGTCTAATCCGAATAATAAAGGAACTAGAAATTGGCATTCAGGAAGGGAAGATTATTGGAAGTTCAACAGTGCACTATGTTAATCAACATTTTCAACCAGAGGCACTTGAAAATTTGCAAAGTAATGAAGAGGACAACACATTAGTCGCCATGACTGGGCACCAACCACCATACAACCAAAATCAACGGAATCTACAATTTCATGTCACCCCTGACTTACAGAGTAGACAACCTCCCCACTATCAGGATTTTCAACAAAAACCTTATCAAGCTCAACGCAATTGGCACCAGATAAAAAAGATGAAGTCTCGCACATTTACTCCTCTAGCTGAATCTTTGACAAACATATTTGAAAGACTGAGGGATCAAGGGATATTACAGCCGAGGAATGGATGGGTTCCTTGTTTGGATTTTGATCCATCAAAGACTTGCGCATATCATTCGAACATTCAAGGTCATGACACTGAAGAATGTCCAGCACTGAAGCACAAAATTCAGAACCTTATTGAAAAAGGCTAGATAACAGTACAACAAGAACTGCCAAATGACAATTCCAAATCTCAAGCTGCAAATACAATCTATGTTCAAGGCAATCCATTGAAGATAGCTCCGAGGCATTTGAAGAGAAAGCGCAACACATGAAGGCAACCCATCACAATGCAAAACCTACCATATCTACATTTGACTGCTCTTTTGCCCTTTATCCCTACTTTGTACCTGAACTACGTATGACTTGATTATTGTATTGACAATATATTTAAGCAGCCTACTTGGGCAGGGCCTCATTATAATAAAATTTTCATTATTTCTTAGCTAAGATAAGCGCAATTTTTGGGACATCCTCCTAATCCAATACACACACCCAAAAGTTTTCAACCTAAAATGGGAGAGGTGTCTGCATGATCAATTGGATAACAAAGATTTTCAAAGATATCACATAAAGGACAAATGCAGATTCGAGCCGACACTCGGGTATTCAATGCAAGGCAACCACTTTGTTTTAAATTAACAATATTTTCTTTGAGAGCAGATCTTTTCTTACAAATACCAGACTCGCAGGCAACAATAATCTGAAAATGAATAACTCCAGTTCCAATGCCTGACATGCACTAGAAGAATGCACTTACAAGCTTTTGGATATAGCACCTTTAAAATATGACTACTAGCCACGTCAGACTTAAAATATGACGACTAGTCACGTCAGGCTTAAAATATGACGACTAGCCTCGTCAGGCTTAAAATATGATGACTAGCCACGCCAAGCTTAAAATATGACGACTAGCCACGTCAGGCTTAAAATATGATGACAAGCCACGCCGGGCTTAAAATATGACGACTAGACCTCGCCAGGCTAGCCACGTCAGGCTTAAAATATGACGACTAGCCTCATCCGGCTTAAAATATGAGGACTAGCCTCGTCCGGCTTAAAATATGACAACTAGCCTCGTCAGGCTTAAAATATGACGACTAGCCTCGTCAGGCTTAAAATATGACGACTAGCCACGTCAGGCTTAAAATATGACGACTAGCCTCGTCAGGCTTAAAATATGACGACTAGCCTCGTCAGGCTTAAATATGACGACTAGCCTCGTCAGGCTTAAAATATGACGACTAGCAACGTTAGGCTTAAAATATAACAACTAGCCTCGTCAGGCTTAAAATATGACGACTAGCCTCCTCAGGCTTAAAATATGACAGGCTTACAATATGATGACTAGCCTCGTCAGGCTTAAAATATGACGACTAGCCTCGTCAGGCTTAAAATATGACAAATAGCCTCGTCAGGATTAAAATATCACGACTAGCCTCGTCAAGCTTAAAATATGACGACTAGCCACGTCAGGCTTAAAATATGACGATTAGCCTCGTCAGGCTTAAAATATGACTATTAGGCATGTTCACCTTAGAATAGGACATCACATATATTTCATTTAACAGGCACTATTTATAGTAAGGTGATCTATTAAAGGCAATAAACTGGGGCAGTATTTTTGAGGATCCCCTCAAAAATTCCAAAAAGATGCAAGACGACACTGGGGCATAATTTTGAGGTTCCCTCAAAATTTATTGAAAAATCGATATCCACAAGCCTAAGATGCAACAATGAGGAGGATGCACAAATCAACCCTTCCCCTCTCCCCAAAACTCACAAATCTTTCTTTGAGTGCATGCACAAAATAGTAATTACAACAACAAATACGACAACATATGGGGCAACACCACAAGACACTCTTCGACTTTCCAGCAATTCCTTTGAGCCCTTCCTCACTCTCTCACACTTGCTTTCAAAATCAGTTCCCTATACTGAAATTGTGCAATCACAAAATTTCTAATATACACCATTTTAAAACTCCATTCAAAAAGCTTAGTCCCTTCGATTATGCTTTTGCCACTTCATCAAATTATTTATTCCCGCTCAAATCTAAAACCTCTCATACGCAAACAAGTAATCTGCTAAATCCTTTATAGAGAAGGCAATTTGCGTTCTTTCGGATTGGTTCTTACCTCGTGTGAATCTTGCCTGTTTGTTAATCATGCGTGTTTTCATGCCTAATCGTGTTAATTTGTTTGAATCATGCGAATTTACCGTGCTTACTCCTCAATATGTCATCAAATCTCAAAGCATACACAAATTTGAACTTCACATACTTGGACAGGTTCACTCTCTTGACACCTCAATCGTGAGTCATAAACATCTTACACAGGCAACACGACATTCTAGAACTACACACGACCTGATTCTCGAACAACCAGAGATATGTAGACAACTCAGAGACCAGAGTTCGGCCAAAACACCCTAAAAACTCTCATTTTCCTTACAAGCACTTTGCCCGCCCGTCGCGACAAAATTGGCTACTCCATCAACTTTCTTTGTCCGAAGACTCTTTCATCATCTCCGGGCAAAGAGGGGCAGCTGTTGACACCCAATTTTGTCCCTCCCTTTTTATAATTGGCTGCATTTAGCTTAAGAATTTATATTAAATTTTTCTAACAAAACTGCATTAGATGACATGCATTTACGTGTGTAATCCCTTATCCTTAATCCCATTTTTATATAGTATTTATCTAATTGTGAATATATTACATAATTACATTATTTAGGTCGTTTTCAAAATACTTGCACGGTTTTGTAACTATTTATGCAATTTATATACTTGAATATCTATTTTACAATTATTTACATTCAATTAATACTACCTAAATTCATTTATACTCCCTCTGTCCCAATTTATGTGGCACTTTTCGCTTTTCGAGATTCAAACTGTATGAATTTTGACCGACAATTCAAGTTATATTTTTTCATCAAAATGATATGTGAAAAGTTGCAACTTAAAGTACGTTTCAAGTAGTTTTCAAATATATATATTTTAATGTCAAAATATTGAGATAACCTAATCCAATTTAGCTTCAAAGGTTAGTCAAATTGACTCTCGAAAAATGAAAAGTGCCACATAAATTGGGACGGAGGGAGTAATTATTTTGACCTAATTATTATTTTTCCTAAGTCTATAATATAATTCCTCATATTTTATCAATTTTCTCTCTTATTTATTAGTATTTTTAAGCCAATTATTGGCCAATTATACCCACATATACATTAGATATATACTCATATACACTCAAACACCCCCACAGCATATACACTTAACCACGCACGCCTACGTGGCGCGATATCAGCCGTCCGTGGCTTTGATCCAACGGTCCTCATATAATCAACCCTTTTAATTACAAACAAAACCTTCCCAATTTAAAACCCTAACATCTTTACCCCTTTTCCCCTATCTCTCTAAGCCGGCAGTCCCCTTCCCCTTCTCCCCCTTTCTTTCCTCTCCCCTATTTCCCTAAAACTCGTCTAAATTCACACCATATCTCCACCGTGACTCCGTCATTCTCTCCACCATTCACGCCATCTGCTCGACCCTCTCTCTCCCTTGTCGATTTCACACGGAAAAAGGGAAATGAATCCCTCCTATCTCTCTTTCTATGGAAACCGAAAAGGAAGGGAAGGGATCGAAGGAATATCAGGAAATCCGAAGCATACAAGACAAGAAAAGGAAAGATTTAAACGAATCATTACAAGTAAAGCATGAATCGGGCAAGGATGGAGGAATTTTGACCCGACCCGTTTCATTCTTCTGCATCCCGACCCGACCCGTACTCTATTTCGGGTAACACATTTCCTTTTGTTCTTTTTCTGAGTTTTACATGCTGAATCTTGAAAATATCATCCCATCTTTTTGACTTAATGTTCTGAAAATTAGTTTTCCATGTCTATGTTCTCGTTCATTTGTTTTTCCTGTCGCGGATCAATGCCCACTGCCTAATCTTCAATCAACTATATTGAATGTAAAGCCATGTATTGCTCTTTTAAATTTTAGTTTGAAGTGTCTGGATATTCGAGATTTGACTGTGCTTGAGCCGTTTGCTATTAGCCTATAAGTTTCATGACTAATCTTAGCACACCTATATGTATATACCAGTTTTGCTGAATACTTTCAAAAGATTTTAACTATGCTATGAGGGAATTGTGTGCTAAATTCAAGGGTGACCGATCTTTTGTAAATAATGCATAACTGATTTGGCTAAGCAATTCAAAAGTTTTCTTTATTTAGTGTAGAATGGCCATGATTTAATCCTTACCATGTATGTGTGTGAACACCAATTTGTCACTCCGTAATTTGCTGAAGTCTTATAAAAGGAAAAACTTTTTCTGGCTGTAAAATTCAAACTGGAATCTATTTTTGGAAGTTCTCTTAACAGTAGAATCCCTTGAGTTTTGCACAACTTGATAACATGATGGTCTGCTTCCTTGTGAGATAGTCAGTGATTTTCTTTTCCTTTTACGACAATGATATTTCAAAATTTAAATATCCTACACTAAAACTATATAAACCACGCAACTTACTTACTGAAAAGGGGACTGACAGTATACATTACACTACTCTTTCTTCTCTGTGAAAACACAAAGGCAAAGGTTTTTCTCTTGAAACTTCTATTGCATGTTCAGCTAATTAGAAACTAAAACAAAGGGAAGTTTGTGTTTTCTGATTCATTTGAAACCTATTGATCCCTGCTGCTCCTTCTCTATTGTGTTTACTATTGTTTGCTGAGATCAAAGGTCTGCCCTCCCTCCATTTTAAAACTTGCATATGTTCCGTGAGAGTAGTCAGCCTGAAGTTATGTAAACTCTGTATATTATGCTTGTTTGTTGCTTGTTGAATATCTATGTTCGTTTGGGATCTTCCCTGTCTCCTTCACTAATCTTTTTGTAGGTTTCTTGATTTGCGTATTGGATAGCCAAATGGCGATACCATTAGTGAGCTTTTTATTGCAAGGAATTTGTGTTAATTTTGGACCTGAAGGAACATGAGAATGGCTTTATCTTGGCCAAGAAAAACTGTTTTTTCAAAGTTGGTTCTAACTGAAGTTGACAGTTTAAAAATAAGTGCATACAGGGCACCTCTCTTCCCTTCCCTTTATGTATATCTATGTACCAATCCTGTAGACCCTTTATGTATTTATTAGGATCATCCCTTGGTTTGTATACTGGCACCATAAGGTGCATAACTTGGCATGAGAAAGCAGCGCCGAGGAAGCCATAAATAGTACTGCTATGAGGCAGTAAAAGAATGGCTAACAGGGGCCCCTTCTTACTCTATTCATATCTTGCATGTGTTGGAAGGCTAAAAGTTAAACTTGGCTGTTTGTGTATAACTTAGAATCTGGAATTTATTGAAAACATGGCAGTGCTATGTCAGATTATAGAGGGGCCGTTTTTCTGCTAAAATTGAAAAAGGGGCTAAAATTGTAACCCAATCCGAGATCTGGACTATTTATGCAAAAGCTAAAATCTGAAAATTTTTCTGAATACTGGACTGCTTATGTAATCTAACAGAGATCTGATTTTGCAAGTTATAACAGGGTTTATACAGAATTTGAATCCAGGATTTTAAACGAAAAGTGGCTATTTCAGAAAACTGATAAATCTGCAAAAAAGGATCATTTACTAAAATGACTGAATTTTAAACTGAGAGGTCTATTTCTGCAATTCTGGAATTTCAATCCTTTTTAAACTCTTTTGATTCTTTTTCAAATTAATCAACAGTTTGAAAAGGAAGCTTAGGCTTTGGAGGTCAAGCATTGCAATTTTATATATATATATATGTCTACTTTTTTGTAAAACTTAAACAAAATAAATTTATTACATAGTTCATTATTGCTTTCAAATAATGCCCATGCGTATATTCGTTAGAAAAATTCTTTTGACTAAAAAACGACATTTTCGTATTTTCTTGGATAAGATATCTTTCTCTTTCTATGTCTATACTTATATATATGTATACTTCATATCCTTTAAATGCGACCTCAAAGAAATAGCCATTTGAAAATGGTATTTGACAATAAATGTCTTAACACCTATCCATAAGTGGCTAACATTTTTAAATACAATAATTTTTTATCGTTCGAAAATCTTGTTATTGTATTTATATAAAGTACAAAAAATTTTATTTTACCGTTTTAAATATCCTTTTCAGAAATTGAACAGTTTTGGCTCTTGCAGAAACAACCTAATTTGGGGTTACTATCACGTTTTAAGACTTTCTATAATTAAAAGATAAGACCAGGGCCAAAACTGCAACTAGGCAGCCGGTTTAGGCCGTTTGTGAAAATTTCAGAATTTGTTAAGTTTTCTGTTGGTAATAGAAAGCCCATTTCAAACTTGAATTGCATATAATGTCGTCTTTAGTGCTGGCCTTAGTTTTTTTTAGTCCGATTTCTGGTGGGCTAGATACTTTTGAATTTGACTTGCGCTATTAGTTTTTATTTTAACTTATGTTTTATGTTTCGGGCCTTAAAATTACTTTTAGTCTTTTTTGTGCATTTAAGCTTACTCACATGTCTAACCTAAAATCCCAAACATAAACCCGGGCGGGAACCACTTTTGTGGGACTCGGGAAGTGCCTAACACCTTCTTCCCGAGTCATAAGGGCTTCTCACCTAGAATCTCTATTAGTAAGACTTACTCGGAGTTAACTTTAGACACTTAGAAATTTTAGGTGACCTGATACGCTGTTATACAAATTTATTAGGTGGCGACTCCAAAACTGACTCAACCGAGTCACCCAGTCAAAACCGGCCTTTGAACTCAATCCTAGCTCGAAAAATGGGTGCGACAGAATGGCGACTCCGCTGGGGATTTCAAAGTCCTAACCACAACGGGTTCTATTTTTGGATTTCTATTGCTATTATTTATTTATATTATTGTACTAATTGCTTTATTATTATTATTATTATTATTATTATTATTATTATTATTATTATTATTATTATTATTATTATTATTATTATTATTATTATTATTATTATTTTATTAACTTGTTTTCTTTTTTGTTTTTCTTTCTTTATTTTAATATTATGTTTGTATTCTTGTAATATTTATGATATTTTCACTCATACTCCTCCACTCCTGGAAACGACACTTTGCACACACACCAGCGGTTACGTGGATCTCACGGCCGTTTCACTCTCAAAAACCCTTTAAGGGGAACAGTTTGGAATATAGTTGGTCCGTGGTACAACCAACAATTCTAAACATTCCCACCCCTTGGTCGTCCGCCTGAAGGAACCATGTTCTTGTCTAGTAAACCCACTCTTGGAAGGTTCTTACAACACGTCCAACACTTTTACTATTTTTGCAAAAATATTTTTCTTTTAAACAATTTCACTTCATAATTCTTTTTGTATTTTCATTATTGTCTAGTTTCTATGATCCTACTTTTGAAACTAACTTGTTTGTTTCGTTTCTTCTTTTTTACTCCTTATTTTTTTTAAAATCATTTTTGAAATGCTACAATATGTGCATCCTTTTCATAAAATTGCTAAAAAAAAAAAAAATTCAAATAATTTTCACTTAATTTGATTCTTTTCTAATTTTAATATTGTCTAGATTCTATTAATTCTATTTTTTCAAAAGTAACGTATTTGTTTCATATGTGCATATTTATAAAACTGAAGTTTTTTTTAGAAAATATGTGCATTTTTCTAAAACTTGTGCATTTCTTTCACAACTCATACATTTTGATTTATTTGCTTAAAGGGTTGAACGTGGAAAATGTGGACCATTATTGGCATTGTTCTGCATTTAGTGCTATTCAAAGGCACAAAAGTTACTTAATAGGCGTCAAAAGCCCGAATTGAATCAGAATTGAGTGTTTATTCATAAACAGTCACAATTGTTCTGTATTCAATGCCATTCAAAGGCACGAAGGTAACCTACGGGGCATTAAAAGCCCAAATTGAATCAGTAACGACCGTTTATTCCCAAAGGATTGAAATCATTCTGTATTCAATACTATTCAAAGGCTTAAATGGTAATCGTAGAGGCCTTAAAAGCCCATTTCGAAGCAGAAATGACCACTCGATAGATGGGACGACACATAACGCACGTTTATCCTTTAAGCATTATATAAAGACTTGGCATCCTTGGCATGTCAAAAGACCATTAACAACTTTCGTCTAAAGTGTCTAAAGGGTTCTCAATCCATAACGACACTTCTCTTCATATTTCATACTACATTGTTTTCAAAAGCTCGTGCCACACGTTAATCATTTGCTTACAACCAACATTTAGGCATATTCCTTCCTTTTCTTCTCCTTCCTTCACCTTTTCCAAAAGATCATGGCCAAAAGAACATTTGACATGGTCGTTGAAACCCCTCACTTACTCAAAGATTGGTGGAGAAACCTAAGTATAGATCAACAAGACCGAGTTAAGGCGGTGTTAAGGAACCTTATTTCACTGATGGAGCATACGGTAATGAAAGGGATAGTAGAAGCAGCAGTACACTATTGGGATGCATGCCGAGCAGTTTTTCACTTTTGGAATGTAGAGTTGAGACCATTACTTGAAGAAATAGGCGGGTTAAGTCAATTACCATTTGAAAGTGACGAAGTCTTGATGCCTAAGAACATTACACCCGAGGAGTTCTTCGAAATGGTAGGGTTTAAGCCCGAATTATGCACAGACAATATAAGGCAGTCGGGAATTTCTTTGACTTCCCTCTACATCAAATTTGGGTATGAAGAAGCATTTCAGGAATCTGAAGGCTATTTCAACATTGACCAGGCAGATTGGCAAGAGCGAAGGGTACTTGCTTTTGTCATATGCTTTTTAGGGATCGTCGTCTTTCCACAACGCAAAGGACGAGTTGATGTTTGCATTGTCTCAATTGCTGATGCCTTACTGAAAGACATTAACAAGACATACACTTTGGTACCGATGATTATTGCAGAGATGTACCAAGCTTTAGAAGGATGCAAGAAGGGAGCTGGTTTCTTTGAAGGTTGCAATCTGCTTTTACAAATATGGCTGAAGGAACATTTGCAAAGGATGGATAACAAAGACCAAGCTTTCCATTCCATACCAATAGAAAACTACATCTTGACTCATACCACCCGCATGGACAACTCTCTCGAGAAATGGGACCAACCAAAAACTACCAATGGTTGGCACCATATGTTATGTCAACTGACACCCGAAAACATTCAATGGATGTTTGATTACTTTCCCAGCACAACCGTAATCACACGATCCAAAGGAGATTCTTTTCTCATCTTAGTGGGCTTTAGAGGAGTTTACACATACACTCCTTTAAGGACACTTAGACAAGCAGGGAGAAAGCAGATCGTACCCCAAATTGCAGACATCAGAAGCTTCAAAGCAGATATCTCCGGAGGAGTGATACCATTCAAAGACAAAATATTAGAACTTTGGAAAGAAAGGAAACAAATGGGATTTGAGACTATTGGACGAGATAGATTTGATGCAGGCTATGATGAAGACTATCCAGACTGGCTAAGGAAAGACATAGCAAAGGCAGTTCAACCAAGAGCAACAAGAAAAAGGAAAAAAAATGCCGATGAATTAGAATCTGAATGCAAGAGGCTACACAAACAACTGGCAAAAGCACGAGAGAAAATAGCGAAAAAGTAGAGTTTGGTAGAAGCAAAGAACAAAGAAAAAGGCAAATGGCGCAGTAAGGCAAAACTATTGAATAAACCCTTAGAGTCTTTAGGTGTATGGGCTAGCGAAGGAATGAGCTCTGTGGCAAATAAAGGAATGGAGGAGAAAGGAAGAAAGGCTTGGGAAATGTTGAAGAACTTCACATTTGACATATCCCGGCTCTTAACTGATGCAGAGAATATCATCTTCCAAGGAGAAGAAGAAGAAGAAGAAGAAGAAGAATAAGAATCTTCTGTGGATGGATCGGCATGAAAGATGTTTACTTGGCTATGATCTAATTTCCTAGAAATATTTACCCTTTTCCGCTTTTTACACTATTTCGTTATCATCCAATGTAATAAGATCCAATAAATGCAATATTATCTCTTAGGCTCCCTATTTTGTTAGCAAATGAAATGAGACATGTGGCACAAAGCGCTTTTCAAAATCATCGTGCGTAAAATGGTCTTTCGCATTATAGGATGCATTCGTTACTTGATTTGTGTGTATTGCCTGAACTCGTTTGTTGCTCTCTCTCTCTCTACCTGAATGAATCTTTTCCCCAAAATCAATATCACTCCAATGCATATAACCCTAATTTTCTTTCCAAGCTAATACTAAAATGCTGATCTTCTGCACATTCTGATTACTTCCTATCACTAACTCAAAAACTTCCTTTCTAAAAGGTCGGCTCAAGTTGAACACTAAAATAGAAGACATGGCTAACCAGAGTACACTTATTGGTGATTTGTCAAAGCAAGATGGGGTTGTTGCGGCAAGTATTATGCGTATGGAGCAGAAAATTGACAGGGTAAGAGGTGTGATGGTCAGACTCAAGGGCACCTTTGACATGCCACAAGAATTCCCGAAACCAATGTTCGAGGATCACTCTAGTGCTCCGGTCTACACTATTGCACCACCCACAATACATGAGTGTGATCCAAAGCATTTTCCAAATTTACTTTATTCGTTTATGGTTGAAAGAGCATTCAAAGGGTTAGCAGGAGGCAATCAAGAGATGGGAAGTGAGGAGAATCCACCAAATGTTGCAAAGGTTGACGCACAACAATCAAATATCAGCATGACGACGAAACTTCCATTGTATGATGGAACTAAAAATCCTTATGTACATTTGGGAGCATATCTACACCGACTAGAAAGTATGGAACACGACGATGAACTCAAAAGGAAACTATTTGTTAAGACACTTATAGGGTCAGCATTGGTTTGGTACATTGGGCAAGACACAAGCAAATGTAATTCTTGGAACGACCTGGTCGAAGCCTTTATTAACCGATATAAATCCTATGGCGACCATCGTGAATGCAATATCTTGTTGAAAAGGAAAAGTGTTATAGAACCGATTTCTGAAAAGGTATTGGGTAATAATTTGACTGAAGCACAATCCAAGGACATGAACTTTACAAAGAAAAGGAAAGCTACCGTTACCAAAACCCCAAGCCATATCCCAATATCTCTTAATAACCAAGCCATCATCCCTTTGCATGAATCAGTAGCTGTTCAATTTGAGAAACTTAAGTCTATCGGGATGTTGCAGCCACAACGTGGAGAAGTCTTTACCCCACAGCCACCTCACTTTGATTCAAGCAAACAATGTGCATTTCACTCCAACATACCAGGTCATGACACTAATGAATGCACCTCTCTGAGGAAGGAGATTCAGAGTTTAGTGGAAAATGGCAAGGTAGTCGAAGTGCCAAAGGGAAAACCTCAACTTATGTGGTGCCAACCTCTGACCTTTATGCCAACAATGAAGTTTGCTCACATTCAGTTAACCCAATTTCTTATCAGAAGCCAACAAATAGCACTAAGAGTTCCTCTCGCGATGCTCCCCGCATGATGCAGTCGAAAATACGAAAGCGATAAAAGATAAAAGCGAGACGAGACTTACACTAAAGTTCGAGTAGCAACGAAGAACTAGTTCCGTTACACCCCAAACGATTGGAAAGAATCACCTAACACTATGCAACTATCCTCAAGAGTCACGAGGCTCGAGCAAATAGAATGATCGAAGACGGATTGAAGAACAACTTGGATTCATCCAATTGATTTCAAGCCAAAAGGGGTTACAAGGTTCAAGAGCATTGCTCATTTAATGTTTTGTGTTCAAAGTAAGGTAAAAAACAATAAATGATGAAAGAGGGCATTTATAGCACCCCATTACAATATTTCCTCGGTTCTGGTCCGCTGCTACTCAAGTCCTCTTCGCGATCGCGCTAGAGTATATGCGATCGCGCAGGGGACTTGAAAGCTGAAGCTCGCGATAGCGCGTGGCTTGGCGCGGTCGCGCAGACAAAATAGTAACTCTACGCGATCGCGAAGGTGATGACGCGATCGCGAAGAACAAGTTTCCGTTCTTAGGCAGTAAGCTCAGCAGATCTCCCCTGTTTTTGCCCTGTTTTGCTCCCCTGCTTCTTGCACTGTTTCCTGCCCTATTTCCACATAGATTGAGCTCCAATGCATTGTCTTTAAGTCCTCCCCCGAGCTCGTATCATCCACGCCTCTCCAAACCAAGTGTAGGTGAGCGTCTTGTATATCCTTGGCTTGACTTCGAGTGAGTGGTCTCGATGCAATTTGGGTTGCATCATCCTCCCCTTCTTGAGAAGATTTCATCCTCGAAATTAAGGCGTCCTCCTCCAAGGTATCATCACCTACATCAAAAGAAGTCAAGTCACTAACATTGAAAGTAGTCGACACATTATACTCACCGGGCAAATCTATCACGTATGCATTGTTGTTGATCTTGGACAACACTTGGAATGGTCCATCGCCCCTTGGTGCCAACTTCCCCTTCCTTTGGTTGGGAAATCGTTCCTTGCGGAAGTGCACCCATACCCAATCTCCCTTCTTGAAGTCCACCTTCTTTCTTCCTTTGTTTTTCTTGGTTGCTATCTTCTCATAGGCCTCCTCCAAAGCCTTCCGCGCCTTAGCATGAAGTTCAAGCAATGCTTTGGCCCGAGCTTTACCTTCAAAATCAACAACCATATCCCTTGGCAAAGGGGTAAGATCAAGAGGAATCAATGGGTTAAAACCATAAACACACTCAAATGGAGTCATACCAATCATGCGATGTAAAGTGCGGTTATATGCAAACTCCATGAGTGGTAGCTTATCAATCCAAGTCCCGGCCTTTCCTTTGGTCATAGCTCGAAGTAGAGCTCCCAAAGTCCGGTTCACCACCTCGGTTTGTCCATCGGTTTGAGGGTGGTGGGACGTGGAGAAGAGCAACTTGGTGCCAAGAGCACCCCACAAACACTTCCAAAAATGGCTAAGGAACTTGGAGTCCCTATCACTAACAATGGTGCGAGGCACCCCATGCAATTTCAAGACATGATCAATAAACAAGGAAGCTACATGTTGGGCATCATTAGTCTTTTTGCACGGAATAAAGTGAGCCATTTTGGAGAAACGGTCAACGACAACAAAAATGCTATCGTGTCCTCCTCTAGTCCGGGGTAAAGCCATAACAAAATCCATAGAAAGATCAACCCACGGACTAGTAGGAATGGGCAAAGGAGTGTATAGTCCTTGGTTGTTGGATCTAGACTTGGCCCTCTTGCAATCCAAGCAAGCATTGCAAAATCGCTCCACAAGAGGCCTCATTTTTGGCCAATGGAATTGCTCTTTAAGTATGGCCATAGTCTTATCCACCCCAAAGTGACCCATCAAGCCCCCGCAATGTGCTTCTTGCACTAGCACATCTCTCCAAGAGGACTCGGGGACACACACTCGCCCACGCTTGAAAATGTAGCCGTCTACCCATTGGTATTTCTCTACCCTTCCCCCACTCACTAGAGCATCATGAATGCTCTTGAGCTTTGGGTCATGAGCGTACAATGACTTGATACTCTCAAAACCCACAAGTCTAGAAGCGAGAGTGGTGGCAAGAGCGAATTTTCTTGAAAGCGCATCGGCCACAACATTGTCCTTACCCCTTTTGTAATGAATTACATAAGGAAAGGACTCCACGAACTCCACCCACTTGGCATGTCTCTTGTTCAACTTTTCTTGACCTCTTAGATGCTTGAGTGACTCATGGTCACTCTTGATCACAAATTCCCGAGGCCATAGATAGTGTTGCCAATGGGCTAAAGCTCTCACGAGGGCATACAACTCCTTGTCATACGTAGAGTAATTCAAGGTTGCGCCCTTCAACTTCTCACTAAAGTAGGCAACGGGCTTCCCTTCTTGCATGAGGACACCCCCAATTCCCACCCCCGAGGCATCACATTCAACCTCAAAAGCTTTCCCGAAGTCGGGCAATTGTAGCAAGGGGGCGGTACTCAACCTACCTTTCAATTCTTGGAAAGCTCTCTCTTGAGGCTCTCCCCACACAAAGGGTTTATCTTTCTTCACCAACTCGGTGAGTGGTGCGGCAATGGTGCTAAAGTCTCTAACAAAGCGCCGATAGAAACTAGCAAGGCCATGGAAACTCCTCACATGAGAAACGGTGGAAGGAGTAGGCCAATCTCTAATGGCTTCAACTTTGGACTCATCAACTTCCACACCATTGACACTAACAACAAAGCCCAAAAAGATAACCTTTTCAACACAAAAGGCACACTTCTTAAAGTTGGCATAGAGCTTTTCGGCTCGTAGCACTTCAAGCACTTGACTCAAGTGGCCCACATGGTCGTCTATTGACTTGCTATAAATCAATATGTCATCAAAGTAGACGACCACGAATTTGTTGATGAATGGCTTAAGCACGTGGTTCATTAATCTCATGAAAGTGCTAGGTGCGTTGGAGAGGCCGAAGGGCATCACCAACCATTCATATAGACCAAACTTGGTCTTGAATGCGGTTTTCCATTCATCCCCGGGTTTCATCCGGATTTGATGGTAGCCGGACCTAAGGTCTATTTTAGAAAAGACACTAGAACCACTAAGCTCATCCAACATATCATCCAAACGAGGTATGGGATGTCGATACTTTACCGTGATCTTGTTGACCGCGCGACAATCCACACACATCCTCCAAGTGCCATCCTTCTTTGGAACGAGGATCACGGGCACGGCACAAGGACTCAAGCTCTCCCTCACCAAGCCTTTGGTAAGCAACTCATCAATTTGCTTTTGTAACTCCCTTGTGTCCTCGGGATTACTTCGATATGCCGGCTTGTTGGGAATTTGAGATCCCGGGACAAAATCAATTTGGTGTTCAATACCTCTCAAGGGAGGTAGTCCATCCGGCATCTCTTCCGGAAACATGTGCTCGTAGACCTTCAAAACATTGTCAATGGCACTAGGCAAAGGGTTAGGGTTAGATAAATAATCACTTTCGGAATTTAAAACCATACCTTTGTGTACTAGGCATATGAGCATCTTGGTGCCATCATTACCTTTCAAAACCTCACCCGGTTGCATCATGGCACACATGCGACCGGTGGAAGATGGTGGAGTCTCGGCCAAAGATTTGGTCACAATCGGGGACTTGGCCTTAGCCGCTTCCCGCAACTCTTTCATGCGCCGATAGTCTTCACTTACTTGCTTCGGGGTCAAAGGTGTAAGCACAAACCTTTTTCCCTCATGTTTCACCGTGTAAGTGTTGGCCCGGCCATCATGAACCACTTGTTTGTCGTATTGCCAAGGTCTTCCAAACAAAAGATGGCAAGCTTGCATTGGCACCACGTCAAACATGTGTTCATCTTGATAGTTTCCAATCTTGAACCTAACCAAGACTTGCTTCACTACCCTCAGTTCCCCACACTCACTTAGCCATTGCAAACGGTAGGGGCTCGGGTGTTTAATGGTAGTCAACTTCAATTGTGAGACCAAGGATTGGCTCACCACATTTGCACAACTACCCGAGTCAATAATCATGGAACAAACTTGCCCCTTTACTCTACAACGGGCATGGAACAAGTTCTCCCTTTGCTCATCTTCCCTCTCTTCACTCAACATAGTTCCCAAAATGCGGCGTACCACAAGGAACATATTAGGATCATCCCCCTCCGTCGCTCTCTCTTCACCCTCTCCCTCAACTTCCTCACTCTCCTCCTCATCATCTCCCTCGGGCTCACTTTCCCCCTCATAGACCAACCCATCATCCATTACAATCATTGTTTTCCGGGTAGGGCACTCTTTGGCAAAGTGGCCATATCCCTTGCATTTATGGCATTGGAAGGAAGAAGAAGAAGGAGTATTTAAAGTAGTTTTAGAAGTACCTCCAACCTCTTTGTGGTCGCTCTTCGGGGTAGCCTTCTCAAAAGGCTTCTTTACATCTCGACTCCCACTTGCCCCACTAGCATATGGGCTCTTCCATTCTTTGGTGCGAGTTGAAGGAGTGGTAGTGGTAGTACTCCTATAGCGAGGAGCCTTTTCTTCTTTGAGCCATTTCTCGGCTTCAACCGCGGCATCACAAACATCTTGTAAGGAGTGAAAGATGTGAAGTCTCAATTGGGATGCAATCTCCTTACTCAAGCCACTTTTGAAACGGATGATAGCTTGTTCCTCATCTTCCGTTTCCATATCAAGAGCCATCCGAATTTTCTCAAAGTCGTTGAAATATTCATCAACGGACTTGTAACCTTGTTTCAATTCATAGAGCCTTTTGAGTTGCTCTTGTCGATACTTGGGAGTCACATATTTGTTGTTCATTATTTCTTTCAACTCTTCCCAAGTAATGTTCATCCGCAACCCAAGTCGTCTCCTTGATCGCTTCATGGATTCCCACCATGTAGATGCATAAGACTCAAATGATGATATAGCATAGGTGGCCTTCTTCTCCTCGGTCATATCATTTGTGTCAAAGACCCGCTCTAGTTGGATCTTCCATTCAAGAAATGCTTCCGGATCACTAGTCCCTTTGAAAGGAGGGATAGTGATCTTGACACTATTGAGATTAGTGTCACGACCCCCACGGTGTTGTTCCGGTTGAACCCCATAGTTGTCATCAACATCTTCATATTCCCTTCCCAAGTTCCTCCCCATATAAGCTCTTGGTGGTCCTCGACCTCGACCACGACCTCTATCTACACCTCGACCTCCATTCATCGCCCTCCTATTCGGGTAGGGGACATCAAAGTAATCATCATCAAGTCCGAGGCCCTCCCCTTCTTGAGCTTCATCAACTTGCTCAAGAGGTGCAATGTTTCTCCGTGGCCTTAGGAATGGAACATCTCCTTTCGGATTGCCCAAGGGTTGGGGATTGCCCAACATTCTCTCTCTAGCAAGAGCCTCATCCCTCAACCGTTGTCGACGAACTAGCTCCGCATATTGATCCGGCTTCATGATGGAATCATCACTAGTGCCTTCATTGGGATCCTTTTGGACACTCGGGGTCCTCTCCTTCTCCATGATTTCCATTTTAAGGTTTAAGGCCTTCACCTCGGCTAGCAAACTAGCCAAGACGTCGGTTGGAACCTCAATGGTACTCTTTGCTTTCTCCTCCGCCATGTACCTACAACAATCAAAAACAAGAAAGGAAGATTAGAGTAAAAGCTCTCACTCACTCCCTCACTTTGTTTATCGCTCAGGTTCACTCAAGCTTGGGGTTGGTTTCACACAACTTGAAATCAACGGCCTCCTCGTAGTTGCGCAACCTCCTCAATGATCAAACCAAAATACAAGAACCAAATGCTCTTCGGGAAGAGTGGATTCAATGGGACTCGATCAACGCCAAGCTATTTGGTGCGCACTTGAACCAAACAATTAACTACGAATCTTCTTTGAAATCTACTCTCCTTCTAGGCACGAGTATCCTAATTCGAATGAGGGATTAGTACTAATTGGGTAGAAGTGTTACCCTCCAAGTACTAACCGGAAGTGGCGCGATCAAATGTTCAAAGATCGAATCGCCACTAAACGGATTCGGAATTGGATGAATTTTGGTTTGTGATCTAGAAACTCACCATATTTGATGATGCTATGGGAGTTTTGGTGGTTGGAAACTGTTACGACGCCTTTGCGAACGTTCTGTCCAACTTCAGGAAATTCTGGAAATTGGTACCCTTCGCGATCGCATGCAGAGGGGCGCGATCGCGATGAACAAGAATTCAGAAATGGCGCGATAGCGCGAGACCTTGCGCGATCGCGCAGGTTTGTTCAGCTGAACCAGAAACTCGACAGAAAAACAGCAGTTTTGGCACACACAATAACCCAAATTCAACCTTTTCAGTTTTCAAGCTTGCAAAAGGTGTTTTTCAACTAAGGTAAACAACCCACAATGGTCCTAACATAAAAACAACCAATTAACAACTTGTTTTTCAATGATTTTGGGTCAAGTTCTTCAACTTTTCAAAACCTTCAAAGTTCCAAACTTCGATTTTCACTACAATACTCCAAATGATGTTATGAGGGTATCAAATCAACGGGAAAACTATTGTGAACAATCCCCGATACCAAACAACCACAAAATCATAACATCAAACAAGTTTTGGCAAATTTTGCAAAATACCCAACCTAGGGTTCAAATTTTTAAACTTTCGATTTTCAACTCCAAAACGCGTTTTGTTGGTACCCAATTGTCGGGTTCACGTAAACAAACAATTCCCGATAGTCAAAACCAACAAAATCGTAACAACAAGCGATTTCCTTCAAATTTTTGGGTTTTCAAGTTTTTGAATTTTTTTCTTCTTTTTCAATATAACAAGAACAAGAACAAGAAAATAAACACGGAACAAAGATGACAAGCACGAAGAGTAGGACGAGGGCTCGTAAGAACGCAACCCTAGCCTTGCTCTGATACCAACTGATGCAGTCGAAAATACGAAAGCGATAAAAGATAAAAGCGAGACGAGACTTACACTAAAGTTCGAGTAGCAACGAAGAACTAGTTCCGTTACACCCCAAACGATTGGAAAGAATCACCTAACACTATGCAACTATCCTCAAGAGTCACGAGGCTCGAGCAAATAGAATGATCGAAGACGGATTGAAGAACAACTTGGATTCATCCAATTGATTTCAAGCCAAAAGGGGTTACAAGTTTCAAGAGCATTGCTCATTTAATGTTTTGTGTTCAAAGTAAGGTAAAAAACAATAAATGATGAAAGAGGGCATTTATAGCACCCCATTACAATATTTCCTCGGTTCTGGTCCGCTGCTACTCAAGTCCTCTTCGCGATCGCGCTAGAGTATATGCGATCGCGCAGGGGACTTGAAAGCTGAAGCTCGCGATAGCGCGTGGCTTGGCGCGGTCGCGCAGACAAAATAGTAACTCTACGCGATCGCGAAGGTGATGACGCGATCGCGAAGAACAAGTTTCCGTTCTTAGGCAGTAAGCTCAGCAGATCTCCCCTGTTTTTGCCCTGTTTTGCTCCCCTGCTTCTTGCACTGTTTCCTGCCCTGTTTCCACATGGATTGAGCTCCAATGCATTGTCTTTAAGTCCTCCCCCGAGCTCGTATCATCCACGCCTCTCCAAACCAAGTGTAGGTGAGCGTCTTGTATATCCTTGGCTTGACTTCGAGTGAGTGGTCTCGATGCAATTTGGGTTGCATCACCGCAAGCTCACTTCCATTCGCAGATCATATGCAAGTTTATACGAAAGGTTGAAAGATGCAGGGATAGTGCACCCTATTGAAAGAAAAATTTATAAGGAACCATGGAAAGTAGATATGGATTACGGGATAAACAATGAGACAAAGGAGAGCACTTAGACAAACCATTCAGGCATGTCGGGGCATAATATTGAGAAGTCTTTTGCTTTTAAAGAGAAGATTGAAGAGCTAATCAAGTCTGGGTAAATCAAGATTGAAAATGCTAATGACGAAGCAATTGCAGATGACCAGGTCAAAGAGGCAACAGTTTAATGACAGATATCCGAATAGAAGAAGAGAGCTTCTAAGTTGCATAATCTTTGGAGACATTTAAGCAAGCTATATGGCACATGTTTTTAAGATTTCCCCTTTATGTATTTTGAACTACGCTTGACCTGATTCCTGTCAGTAGCAGGAGACGTAGGCAGCCCACACTGGGTTCGGTCCCTTTATAATAAAAATTTTATTTTGCCCAATAAGGAATGTTGGTGCAAAGTTTGAAATACAGCGGTTGGTTGAAAATTGTGAAAAGACATGGATCACGACAGACAAATTTGTAAAGGAAGCGGTGATCGCACCCAAGTCTTTGGTGTATGACAAAGAGCCGACCTCCCTTTCGGTCACCTAAAGTCCAACCTTGTCCTTGACTTCGCAGAATTCATTGCAACATCCTTATCAATAATTCATCAACTAAAATCTTTGCCTTGACTGCTACATAAATCACTCAAGCAATCCTTTATAATCTCTATACCATTTGTCATAGTGCCTAGTTCAAGCATTAGTCTGTTATATGCCTTCTAGACTTCTTCTTAGCTGTATATATGACCTTTATGTGCTATTTTGTTTCAAAGTCCATAATATACTAACTCTGTTTTTCATATTTTGTCATTTTGTTAAAGGTTGCCTAGCATTTGAATACCTAAATTGGAAAAGAATCTGCATTAAGAAGAAGCCAAGATGACAAGCCAAGATGAAATATTCACTTTTGGAGCAAAGTCTTCAGAACCTCAGACATATGGCCTCGAGAAAAATAAGACTCAACAGGACATTTCAGATAAATCTGACAATCCCGATTCTACTACTATTCAAGTTGTGGCAAGCGAAAATCAGAATCAGCTGGTAGTATACCCACATAAGAAGCACAGAAAAGAAATCCAGCCAAATGAACAGGAGGGTTTAAATGAAAAGCTCCATAATCTAGAAATGGTCGTGAAAGAAGAGATGAGTTTAAGGAACATTCAAAGTTTGAGGTATAAGGATTTGTGTCTGCACATATGTTGAGCTACCACATGGATACAAAATTCCAAAATTCAGCACTTTCGATGGAAAAGGAAATCCCTTCTATCATTTGAAAGATTACTGCAGTAGATTAATTGGAATCGGACACAACGAGGCTATCAGAATGCAATTGTTCATCCAAAGTTTATCTGGGTTGGCACCCACTTGGTATACCAAACAAGATTTTAGCAAATGGCATACTTGGGAAGATATGGCCCAAGATTTTGTGTAGCAATACAAGTTCAACATTCGAAAGGAACCGCACCTGTATGAGATGTACGAAGTTAAAAGAATGAAACACGAGTCTTTTGAAGAATATGCTACCTAATGGAGAATCGAAGCTTCAAAGATACACCCTTCTTTATCTGAGAAAGAGCTAATTTCAACATTCATCCAGATCCAGGAAGGGATTTACAATGAGAAATTGCTCGCCGTTCAGGCACACGACTTTCCTAGTCTGATCCGAATAATAAAGGAACTAGAAATTGGCATTCAGGAAGGGAAGATTATTGGAAGTTCAACAGTGCACTATGTTAATCAACATTTTCAACCAGAGGCACTTGAAAATTTGCAAAGTAATGAAGAGGACAACACATTAGTCGCCATGACTTGGCACCAACCACCGTACAACCAAAATCAACGGAATCTATAATTTCATGTCACCCCTGACTTACAGAGTAGACAACCTCCCTACTATCAGGATTTTCAACAAAAACCTTATCAAGCTCAACGCAATTGGCACCAGATAAAAAAGATGAAGTCTCGCACATTTACTCCTCTAGCTGAATCTTTGACAAACATATTTAAAAGACTAAGGGATCAAGGGATATTACAGCCGAGGAATGGATGGGTTCCTTATTTGGATTTTGATCCATCAAAGACTTGCGCATATCATTCGAACATTCAAGGTCATGACACTGAAGAATGTCCAGCACTGAAGCACAAAATTCAGAATCTGATTGAAAAAGGCTAGATAACGGTACAACAAGAACTGCCAAATGACAATTCCAAATCTCAAGCTGCAAATACAATCTATAATC